>CM038671.1:677577546-678940046 GCA_021605145.1 Aegilops bicornis
CATATGATTAAGCTCTTATGGAAGGAACTTCTTCTCCTTGAACAAATCAATCAGTGGCTTGGTGTGCTAGGGATTACATATGGAATGGAGATGATATGTCTATCAGACCATAGAATGCTTCGCACGTGCATGACTGACTTGGGATGATTCCAAAGGAAGGAAAATACAAGCTTTCTTGAATTCACGGTGACAACTTGCTTCAAATGCATATGAACTAGAAGTCACTTCTTTCATCCAAACATATGCTTCATGAGCGGGACATGAAGATAATGCTTATAAAAGTTTCCAACACTAACATAGATGTCCAACATGAATCATGGATAAGATGAAAATGTTGTCAATGGGCTCCAACAACAATCCATCCGAGGCTTCCATATAGGGTGGAATTCCACAATTAAGTGAACACGGTGATAGCATTAGTGATGGACCAAAAGATGTAATGATGTATGCTCGAGGGGATCGACCATGAGTAAGACAACATTACAAACATCGATTAGTCTGATTTGATTTGATGATAGCCCATGCGCCAATCAAAGATTTGATTAGACAATAGCACCGTCAATTGATCTAGAGGTTCAGTCGTTGAAGATTTCATGTTTCTTCGACGTACACACAAACACAAGGATATCCCTTTGGATATGAACTAAAGCGGGACAAGCTTTCATCTTCCAACTCTCTAAGTTGTTGTCTAGCTCAACCAACTAGCTCGAGGGATATCAACACAGATTCTTGGAGAAGAATTGGTTTATAAGAAACCAACTTGATCACGAGCTCAACATAATGGTGGGGAACAACTTTGGTGATACTTCCAAGAAGATATTAGGAAAATCACGAACCACCGGTATGTTATGAAGCTTCGAGAACAATCTTGCTTTTCTAGGCAAGATGATATGATCAAATAAGCAAGGGATTGACCACGATCCTAAATCATTGATCGAAGAGTGCACCAAGAAATATGGACTAGTAGCACGATCAATCTTAGAATGACAATTCAATAACCAACACGCTAAGAATGAGATTGTTGTCCATTAACTACCAAGCAACCCGGTTGCTAGGAGTATTGATTTCACACATCATAGTTCACTTGTCGGCATTCCGGTTCAACAACACGGGGACCGAGGAATGATTAATGATGGCGAGAAGTATCACTGTATCAAGAGTTCATAGGATGGTGTGCAATTCCCATGATATTCTTGATATAAAGATGGTGATACTCCAAGGTAGAACAGAACAAAAGTTGGATTGGCATTTTGATTTGTGGAATACAACTTCTTTGACCCAATCCTAAATATGGATAAGGTACTAGAGTTTGTTTCTCCTAGTCATTCCGAAATAGAATGGCTTGACGAACCATGGGAATAATAGACACCGATGAACATGAATGCACATACTCTTGACCATCAATTGGTAGACGAAGGTCAGAAAACAACTAAAGAGGGACAACTCAAGGAACATATAACTTTTGAGTTGTGGATGCATAGATTAGTATGTCGAACAATGTTGAACATGTTTCTTCCGGATAACCCATGCAGAAAAGGAAGGATTGGCGAGCCATAACTATGGAATATGGAGAACTCTTTAAGAGCACTCTTATTGTGATCTTTTGGTTGAGGATGAAGCTTTGCGGGATGGTTCATGGTATTTGGAAGAAGGATATACTCTGGACCTCAAGACTATCACAAAGGTTACTAATATCCTAAAGGAACGAGCAAACACTATCAACACGAGGTAAGTGGAGTGAATCTTGGTCTCAAGAACCCAGAAATAGAATGCCTACTAACTAAATGGCATCACGGGATGCTTTCAAGAATAATGGCCAGAATCATCACACTGGGGATACAAAGCATTGCTAAATTACTGAGTGGTTCTCGAAGGGACCTAGGGTCATAATACTAACTCCAACATACATGTCAAGGCAAAGGTACCTCAACAGAGACCGATTAGTGTGCTTAATGGCCCAAAGGAACATCGAGATCGGGAAGAAGGATTTACAAATGCATCAGTTGTTTAGAAACACAGGATGACTCGGACAACATAGCGGTTGTAAATGCTCAAAAAGAGTTGAGACCTCCTGCAAAATGGTGGCATAACCACTTAACATCGCAATATCAAGGTTCTGAGATCAACTGTCAACACACAGAAGTAGTAGGAACTGAACTGGGGCTTGAATCCATCAATCCTATGAGTCTATGGATTAGTAACACGAGAACCTGATAGAAAGATGAGAAGCCTAGTTCTTAACCTCGTAGGAAAGATATGATGACTCAGATCAGAAGGACATAAGGTATACACTACAAAAAAAATACACATCCAAGTGACATTTTGGAGTCGAACAATTTTTTTACATCATACATATGACACTTCTATGGCGATAATTGTGACAAAACCGGTATCATCATAGATGTGGTGGGCTCCTACTTCTATGACAAAAAACCATGACGAAAATGGGCTTTTCATCACAGGCGGGCGGAGGCGAGCCTGCATGACATTCTTTGGGCCGTCCATGACGGAAAAACCGTGGTAGAAGCGAGGGGAGGAAAATTTCAGGAGTTGCGGTTCACGGTGGGAGGTGGGGGGCGGCGATGCAGCGTTCTCTCATTACCGCGTCTGTGGCGTGTGTGCGGCGTTAGCTCGCCCGAACCCGGCGATTGCATTGCCGGCTACGTGTTCTTGAACCTGGCGATCGATCGATGGCTGTTAACTAAACCCGATCGGCGATTCGCCGCTCTTGCTGCTAACTGAAGCAATCGATGCTGCCTCACGGGATGAGCAGTGAGTGTTGTGGGGGTTTGGATGAGCGGTGTGCGGTGGCGTTTGCCTCTGGATGAATAGGACCCGTGTGGTGTGTTGGAGGGCTGGATGAACACTAGGCGGTGGAGGGTGCCGTGGAGGGTGGTTGAGCAGGACCCCGTGGTGTGGAGGGTTGGATGAGCAGTGGAAGCGGTGGAGGGGTGCCGGTGGAGGGTGGTTGAGCAGGGACCCCGTGGTGTGGAGGGCTGGATGAATAGTAGATAGTGGAGGGGTGGTTGAGCGATGGCCGGTGGAGTGGCGGCGGTGGAGGCTAGATGAGCGAGGAGCCCGTGGAGGCTGGAGGAGGTCGGCGGTAGCCCGTGGAGGCTGGAGGAGGTCGGCCGGTGGAGGCGAGCAGTATCTCGTGGAGTCCCGTTTTGCGGTAAGCCACACCCCTCTGATGAACAGGACCCCGTTTCAGCCGTGGCGGCTCCAACACAAGTCCGTTTAATCCGTTTTGCGATGCGCCACACCCATCCCAATCAACAGGACCCCGTTTACGACCGTGGGAGGTCCGTTTAAATCCGTTTTGCGATGCGCGCCACCCCTCCCGATCAACGGGACCCCCTTTTCGGCGTGGGAGGTCCGTTTCCTCCGTTTCTTGATGCGCCACACCCTCCCGATGAACAAGACCCGTTACGAGCGTAAGAGGTCCGTTTCCTCCGTTGTCGCGATACGCCGAGCCTCGTTTCCATCGCTGTTCCGTCCAAGCCCTCCCGATGAACATGACCACGCATTCGTTCCGACCCGGCGGTTGGCTCCCACTCGTTCCGTTGCCTCCCGATGAACACGGCGCATTCCGTTGCCTCCCCCATGAACCACGGCGCACTCCGTTGCCTCCCCATGAACCACGGCGGCGGCCGCGGTTTTCTCCGTTCGACCCACCCATGTACACGAGCCCTGGCCGTGCGTATGCACAGCAGTAGGCGTTCGAGACCCGCCCTATGTACACATCGTGGCCGTATTTTCTTTCTTGCACCACGGCGGCTATGCGTATGTGCACATGCTACGTCTTGGCGCCTCTACAATGACGGTATATGCATTACACGTTCGCGACCAGAATGACAATGCTACGTATGTCGGCGTTCTGGGAACGGGGGTCCCCAGACTTGCCTGCCTGCGGCCTGCGGCGTGGCTCAAAAGGGGGCCCAGCACGACCCATCTTCATCAACACAAGCTCAAGACCCTCGCGAGGGGCCAAGCCTCGCGGGGCGGACGACAGGGAGCTTCCTCAGGCATGGCCTCATCAGGCTGGCTCACGAGGAGGTGGAGAGATCAAGGCGGGGTACCTCACGAGGTGCCCATGAGGCAAGCCATGACGACCAAGGGCGCCCGAGGCGGCGCCGACCGTCTGAGTGTCCTCCTTTCCTCTTTGGTGCAAAGGGAGCAAGCGCAGGCAAGAGCATCAAGCAAAGGCATCCATTTCGGTGCAACAAGACCAAGACCGTCGCAACGGCAGGAAGGAAGTCATTGTGGAGCCCAAGCAGGCGTCACCACCAGAACCTTTGACAGGCGAGGACCAACTTTAGTCGGGATAAGTGTACGAGATGTTCCCCTTCAAAATGGCCAATTGTTGGCGCCCTTCCGCTCAATATTTGGGAGAGGCCGGGGCCTTTGCCTATAAATAGGAGTAGCCACCCACAGGGTAGAGAGGTGGGATAGATAGGCATCTCGAAAAGAACCATCTTGCATCTAGCTGAGAGAGAGAGAGAGAAGTGGTGGACTCCCCTAGCAGTTCATCGCACCAGCCAGAACATACCCTCATGAGGATATTCTTCCTTGTATTGTTCATCACCATCAGCCCAAGAGGCAATCCACCACACCACAAACTAGGTAGGGTATTACACCACAATGGTGGCCCGAACTAGTATAAACCTTGTGTCTCTTGTGCTGTTCTTTTCATAGCTTAGATCCTAGCGGCGGCGGGATGCAGGTAGGTAGAGGCGAGATCTCGCGCACCCAGTGTTCGAACCTCAAGGGTCTGCGGAACCCGAAATCCGACATTTGGCGCGCCCGAGTAGGGGTTGCCGAATTAAATCTTCCGCCGCCCTCTTCTCCACCGACCATCGCATCCATGTCTGACGCTCGTCGGGCCCGCGCCAAGCGCCGAGCCGCTCTCGCTTCCCACGTCGCCCAGACGGCTCCCGTCGGCGGCCACCCTTGTCGTTCCCCGTCACCTGCCATCAACGCCGCCACCGGCCCGGCGGCGAACGAGCAGCAAGCATCGTCCCAGCATCCCTCTGTGAGGCAAGACGGCCGCACTGCTACCCCCTCGCTCGCCCCAGCTGGTTCTTCGCCGTCGCGCGTTCAGCGCGCCATGGAAAACTCGAGCTGCGCTCCTCGCGGCAAGCGAGCTCCTGCGCTACCGCTTCGATCGGCAGCGTCTACGAAGAGTGGCTCGACCCGCGTCGCCCGGCTCGTCCAGCGCCTGAGGGGCTCCCAGCGCCATTTGTCCTGCCGCACCCGCCTGCTGTGGCGATGAAACTCAAAGAAGCGCCTCGGCGCCTCCCCTCAAGAAGCGCCACAGCCCCAAAGCGCGTGGTCCCTAAGCGGAACCCGCTCCGTCGAGCCTTGGCCCAGTAGCAAAAGCAGAGCTGCCAAGAAGTCCCTCACCCGCAGAAGCTGCCCGGGTGCTCCCGCTCCGGCTCGTCGCGACCAGCTCCTGCTCCGGCACGTCAAGACCAGCGCTGCTCCCAACCCGCGGCGCATAGGGGACCCGCAAGACCAAGCTCTTCGCCACCAAAGGCCTCCCATGGCCACGATGGCTGTCGTGCCTTCACCACCCGAGCTGCGCTTGTGTCGCGTGGCCCGGCAAGTTCAAGCCAGACCTGCCTCCTCGCTTCTGACGGCAGTGCGGCCGACCTGCGAGTTCCTCTAGCTCTGAGCTGGGCATCAACCGCCAGCGAGCGAGAAGGTCATGGCGAACTGGTTTCCATGGCACTCAAAGATGGGGCCCGAACACGGCTCGAACACGATCTCCTCACAGAGACAAGATGCGACCGCTTCGCCGCCAACTTCAAGGTACTCGCGGCCGGCCACCTGCCGTGGCGACATCGCCCGCATCAAGTAGCAACCGGGGGAGACCTGCGAGAAGTACATCAGCGGCTTCAACAATGCCGCCTCAAGATTCCCAAGGTGACCGAGGAGGCCATCATCTCGGCCTTCTCCGGCGGTGTGCTTGTGACGTCAAGATGAAGGAGTTCTTTGGCGATGCATGAAGACTTGTGCACTTCCTTGGAGCTGTTCAACTTGGCGACCAAGTGCGCGAGGCTGAGGAAGGGCGTATCTCTCTCCTCGAGCTGCTGCCCTTGAGACCGGAAGAAGAAACCCAAGGCCAAGGATGTGAAGCGCCAAAGGCTGCCGTGCTCATGCGAGCAGAGACACCAAAGCGAGGCGAGAGATCAGCCGAGTCCTCCAAGGGCAGCCGATCTGTGTGTACCACAACCTCCACACCCACAACACCAGCGAATGTCAAGAGCTCCGAGCCGTCGTGCGAGAAGGGAGGAATCGTGGCGCCCGACCGCAATGGCCGGGGACTCTGGCCGAGGAGGAGGAAGGAGCGTGGGGCTGTTGGGAAGACGCGGTCCTCGCTAAAGGGTGGCGCGACCGACCTCATGAGGATCGCTTGGCGGATCAGCCTCGCGAGGAGGTTGGAGGGACCCACCTCACGAGGGAGGCTGGAGGGATCAGCCTCGCGAGATCGCCCACAAGGCAGCATGAGCCTCCCTCCTCTGCCGCCGCAGCCAAGGAGAAATGAAGACTATCATCGGGGCGAGGGGTGGGGGCTTCCGAGGAGCTTGGCAGCGATCGCCTGCATCCTGGGCGGAGCTCAAGCCCTAGCTTCTCAAAGCATCTTCAAGCAGTTCGCCCGCGAAGTGAATGCAGTCCTCCCCAAGCTCGAAGCCACGCACCCTCTCAGGTGGTCGGCGTGTGCCATCACGTTCAGCTCAACGGATCAGCTCAAGTGTGCGGCCACAGCCGGAGTCCTCCCGATGCTTTGTTCCCCAATCATCAGCAACATGCTAGTCACCAGAACCCTCATCGATGGCGGGGCAGGGCTCAACGTCCTGTCCGTAGAAATGTTCAACAATCTCCAAGTGCCTTACAATCAGCTTCAGCCAACCAAGCCTTTCTCCGGAGTCACCGATGGCTCCACGGTCCCGATTGGGCAGGTCTGCCTCCCTGTCACCTTGAGTGGCGACAACTACCGCACCGAGCTCATCGACTTGGCGTCGCCCACGATACGCCTTGCTATACAGCGCCATCCTCGGGTACCCAAGCGCTGGCCAAGTTCATGGCCGTAACTCACCATGGCTGCAGCGTCCTCAAGATGCAGGAAGTGGCGGAGTCATCCACGGTGCCCTGAAGAAAGAAAGGCGGTGTGCTCCACAGGGCGAGCCTTTGAGCCGCTTCCTTTGGAAGACCCGGATCGCGGAAGTAGGAGGCTTCCCGAGACCGCCCCCAAGAAGAAGAAGACATCGTCCGGCCCAGCCCCTTAGGAGGCAGGCCCCTCAGGGTCCGCGCCTGCTCAGGGGGAACCTCCTACTGTCGCATAGGAAGGCGCGCCCGGCGCCCTCCTCAGGTAGGGCTCGGGGGCTCCCCCCTGGAGGGCCACCGACCTTGCTAAGGTCACGAGGGAGGCGCTTGGGCACCACTTGGAGGCGTGTTTCAAAGCACGTTTCCCTCAAGAAGGAGCGAGGCAAGGAGGGCCAAACCCTCGGGGAGTTAAATGTCTGCCAAGATCATTCGGGAGGCTGAGGAGGCAAAAGTCATGAGTGGCGGCCGCCCGCTTACCTGTAGCTCCCCATCCAGGCCGAGGATGGTGGGCTGCAGCGTCTGCAGCATCGACATACCAGGGCTCAACCGAGCCGCCTCTCGAGGCGCCTCTGGCCCCTCACGCGTGGGGCGCTGCGAAGGTCCACCCAGCTACGTTCGCATGCCTTACGGCTTGCCGAGCAGCAGGCTGCCACGCCAGCGCCTCATGAGGAGCATCTTGGAGGCTCAAGAGGCGGCGTTCCTCAGCCCTGGCGGAGAATGGAGATGGTCGCGAGAGCCACCGGCGCCTCCGGAGCCTCCCGAGGCTCCGGGCACAGGGGGCTCGTGAGGATCGGCTCCCGCAGCCCACAAGTCTGCTACTCCAATACCCCTTCGTCTTCAACGTTATCAGGTGACATCTTTCAAGTTTCATTTTCAGGTGGGAGCGCCCCCCAGGGCTGCATTATTCCCAGGCCGCGTGGGTCCGTCCCTGTGGCGTGTATCCCTTTTATTTCATGTTCCTAGCTTACTTTGTTGGGGGCGCCCCTCGGGCTGCATCATCCCCAGGTCGCTCGGGCCTGACCCGGTGATGTTCGTCTTCTTTGCGCCTATCTAAATGGACTTGCTCCTTCGTGACTAATGTGTTTGACCTAGTTGCCCGCTCAACTGACACTAACTGATAGAGCTGCTCCTCAACGGCATGGCAGCTTGCGCATGGGTCCCGTCCACCGCGCCGACAAACTGAATGGCTGAGCTACGGCGCGGCAGCCCGCAGCGCGCCACCTGCGCCGAGCCTCCAGTGCCTTGTCACGCCTCCGAAGCAACCAACAGCTGACCATCGCCTGTCACAGTGGACTCTTGTTCCTCTTATGGTTGGCCTGCAGGATCCCCTCGAGAAGCAGCGCCAGGCGAGGCCCTCACGGCGTCTTCTTCACTCTCGTCCGCGCTAACCGCTTGCACGTTAAAGGGGGGGTACCTGAGCATCGCGACTCAGGGCTCCTACTGGCTCTCCAGCCCTCACCCTCTGGCCTTGTCCATGACGCCAGCGACACAGCATACCAGCGGCGGCTGAGAGACTAGCTCGAGGGCGGGACCCAGGGCGTAGAAGCGGAAGGGGAGCAAAGGCGAGAGGGGAGGGACACGCGAGGACCTCGCCAAGCAACCCCTCGCCTGCCGATGCACGGACCCGGCGACACACCAGGAAGCGGTTCCTGATTCTCGAAGATAAGTCACCCCTCGGAAGCACTATCTACCATGGCACTGTCCCCACACCCAATGCAATCCCGTGTTGGCAATGTCGCTCTCCTTTCTCACCGAACGATGGCTGCTTGAGCGCTAAGGGGGACCTCCTGAGCATCGCGACTCAGGGGCTCTTACCGGACCTCGTGCCGCTCACCTCCTGGCCTTGACCACGGCATCGCGACACAGCATACCGGTGAGCGGCGAAGCCTGCCTTAATCTTGGGACCCTGTCGGTATGAGCGTCAAGCCCTCGCGAGTTCGAAAGGGAGGACTAAGCTAAGGCGGAATGAGCAACTTCGCCTTTGCTCCATGGCAAGGATTATATTAACAAACAGGACCACGAGACACCTTACAAACCCCCGCGAGGCGCGTTTTTCGATTCCTCGCGAGGGAACAAAAGAGCGAGATCTAAGGGCGCTAACTACTCGCAACTCCATGGAAGATGCCATCATCAACAATGGGCGTCGAACTTGGCGCCAACCCATCCGGATCGAGGCGGCGGCGACTGGCGAGCCCGCCCTACTCAAGGCGGCGCTGAGCTCTAGGGCTCGTGGCTGTCGTCGCTCATCTCCGGGGTCATGAAAGAGCTCGGCGGAGTCGCTGGATCCTCCGCCGCCTCCGCCGCCCGAGGCTGCCGAGGGAGGCGGTCGTGAGCCTAGTCCTCGCTCTTGGCGGGGCCCGACCACCTCTCTCGGGGCAGCACTCCGGTGGCGCCCTTCCACATCGAAGACCTTGAAGAACATCACCAAAGCGCCGTCGTACTCCAGATGGATCACGAGGGCGCCCCTTGTCCTGCAGACCCGGGCGATCTCGCCCCAGCCTCGGGTCATGAAGACCTTGCCGGGCGGCGGCAGCAACCTCGCTCCGGTCACAAGGGTGCTGTAGCCGGCGTCTTTGCAGCGAGCTCTAAAGGGATCCTCCTGCTTGCGGAATCACGAAGGCGAAGGAGGGAGGAAGGCGAATCCAAGACTGAGGAGGCATGGCGGCATGGAGCACAAACTCTCGGGAGGAGCCCTCGGCATGGACTCCAGGGGGAACAACGCACACCTTCGTGACCCGCCGGTGCCGACGGCGGCGTCGCCCGTGGCGTCCGGCATCGACTCCTTCAGAGCCCTCGATGTGGGCGTACAAGGGAAGTGGGAACCCTGGTGGTGGCCGCTCGCACCAGGGCCTCGACACCTCCTGCCAAGCGCCCTCATCCCGATGGCAGAGGACCAACCGTTTCTTCGGCGAAAGCGGGTCGGGACCCTCTCGGGGAGCCTTTCCCTTCTCTGCCGCGGAGAACCGGCGAATCGGAGCCATTGCAGCAAGACGGAGCAAAGACCAAGAAGAAGGAGAAGCAAGAAGAGATCGACTAGAAGAGCACGCGCCGTTCCATACTTAAAGACGGGGGAGGCCAACCGCCGACCTCCACAATCGCAGGTAATCATGACCCGCTTTGCATGCAGGGACTCATCGATTAGCGATTGCTTAGGCGTCATGGGAAGCGAGGGCACCACGTCCAATCAACCGCCTTGGCGCCCAAAACCCTTGAGCTGTTAGAACCCTTGGCGCTTCACTGCCCTTCGCATCTCTGCTCGGCCAAGTCAGGCGCGCCTTAGGCGGGGTTCTTTGTCGGTGTTGCAGGGAATGGGGTCCCAGGACTTGCACACTGCGGCCTGCGGCGTGGCTCAAGGGGCCCAGCATGCCCATCTTCATCAACACAAGCTCAAGACCCTCGCGAGGCCAAGCCTCATGAGGCGGGGCTGACGAGGAGCTTCCTCGGGCATGGCCTCATCGAGAGTGGCTCGCGAGGAGGCGGAGAGATCAAGGCGGGGTACCTCATGAGGTGCCCATGATGCCAAACCATGGCGACCAAGGGCGCCGGGCAGGCGCCCGACTGCGATGTCCTCCTTTCCTCTTTGGTGCAAAGGGAGCAAGCGCGAGCAAGAGCATCAAGCAAAGGCATCCATTCGTGCAACAAGACCAAGACCGTCGCAATGGCGGGAAGGAAGTCATTATGGAGCCCAAGCGGGCGTCACCACGGAACCTTTGTGACGAGGACCAACTTTAGTCAGGATAAGTGTACCAGATGTTCCCCTTCAAAATGGCCAATTGTTGGCGCCCTTCCCGCTCAATATTTGAGGAGAGGCCCAGGGCCTTTGCCTATAAATAGGACTAGCCACCCACAGGGTAGAGAGGTGGGATAGATAGGCATCTCGAAAAGAGCCATCTTGCATCTAGCTGAGAGAGAGAGAGAGAAGTGACTGGACTCCCCCTAGCAGTTCATCACACCAGCCAAGAACATACCCTCGTGAGGCTATTCTTCCTTGTATTGTTCATCACCATTAGCCCAAGAGGCAATCCACCACACCACAAACTAGAGTAGGGTATTACACCACAATGGTGGCCCGAACTAGTATAAACCTTGTGTCTCTTGTGCTGTTCTTTTCATAGCTTAGATCCTAGCGGTGGCGGGTGCAGGTAGGTAGAGGCGAGATCTCCACGCGCACCCAGTGTTCAAACCTCAAGGGTCTGCGGAACCCAAAATCCGACAGCGTGCCTTCCCGACCGAGTGGGTCCAGTATCACGCACTTCCTTGCGTGCGAAGATTTAGCTGGTGGGTCCCAGCAGTCAGGGGGTGAATTGTTTTCTTTTGCCCGGATGCACTTCCTTGTGTGCGAAGATGTAGCTGGTGGGTCCCAGCAGTCATGGTGGCGAATCGTTTTTTTTTGCCCGGACACACTTCCTTGCGTGCGAAGGTGTAGCTGGTGGGTCCCAGCAGTCAGGTGGCGAATCGTTTTTTTTTTTCCCGGACGAAAATACATGTGTGCGAAGATTAAGCTAGTGGGTGCCAGCGATCGAGGAAGCGTTTTTCCGTGAAATCTGATGGCCCGTCCGGTGGGTCCCAGCTGTCGGTGGAGGAATCATTATTTTCTGCGTAATTAGGAGGCACTTCCGTCTTTGCGGCCGTGGACCCAGCTGTCGGCCTCACCACGTCTGATCCATATGCGATGGAAGCCATTCCTTGACCACGTTGACCACGCGGCGCCGAGAGCACGCAGGCGGTGGGCGGCAGTGAGGCCTAGGAAGGGGCGACACGGCCGGGGAAGGCGGCGATGGATGCCGCAGCGTAGAGGAGTATGAGGTTCACTCGTTCGGCTGCGGTGTGAGGCTGCCGTCGCCCTTGAATAACGAGGGGTGTGGGTGCATAGAGGATGGCACGGCCAGCGGTGAGAGTAGTAGAGGCGGTGAGGCCTCTGCGGCATCGAGCCCGACCCACGGCTGGCGAGGAAGCGGCACGACCGTGCTGCTGGTATTTGGAGCAAGAAGACCGGAAGGTTGAAGAAGCACTATGGCGTTGGATGGACATCGTGCGGTCACTTTGGAGCTAGAATCGTTCATATATTGACTAAAGTTGACAAAGGCATCCGTCGAGTCAACTTGGTAGCCCCACAAGTTAGCCTCCACCAAGGTGGGTCCCAGCTAGTAGGGGTATTCATTTTTGTCGCGTAATAAGGAGGCAATTCGGTGGGTCAGCTGACGGCGAGAGAGCGTTTTTTCGAAATACGGTGGCCCGTCCTGTGGGTCCCAGCAGTCAGGGGCACACGTTTTTTTTGCGAAATACTGGTGGCCCGTCCGGTGGATCCCTGCTGTCAGGTGGAGGAATAATTATTTTCCGCGTGACAAGGAGGCACTTCCTTGCGGCTGCCGTGGACCCAGCTGTCAGCCTATCCACGTACAGTACTCCTACGATGGAAGTCGGTCGTTGACCACATTGACCACGCCACGCCGAGAGAACCACGGTGGTGGACGACGGCGAGGCCTGGGAAGGGGACGACGCGGAGCCGGGGAAGACGTGACAGTGGAAGCCAGCGTGGAAGCCAGTCTGAGGTTCACCGGTTCGGCTGCGGTGTGAGGCTGCCGTCGCCCATGAGAATAACAGGGGTGTGGGTGAGTAAAGGGATGCCACGGCCAGCGGTGGGAGTAGTAAAGGCGCTAAGGCCTGCTGTGGCGGCCTGACCCGACCCGCAGGGAGAAGCGAGGAAGCGGCGGTCCCTTGGTAGCTGCTATGGCGGTGGAGCAAGAAGATCGAGAGATTGAAGAAACACGATGGTCGTTGGGTTGACATCCAATGGTTACGTCTGCTAGAATCGTTTGTTGACGTATATAATAACTAAAAAATCTTGCATGCGCGTCAACTAAACAGGCCCACAAGTCAGACCAGTCCCTCTTTTTTTTAATAATTTATATATAGCTCATGGCAACTTCTTATGCAATTTATTGCAGTCGTTTTTTTTGGTTGGCCAGGGCCAATTTTGCATATTTCTATGGGTTCCAAAATATTTTAATACGAAATGTCGAGCCATATTTAAAGTACTTTGAAGATATATTTAAATTAGGTTAATGCCCAGTGAAGTAGGGATCTGAAAATGTGAAAAAAATCAGAAATTATAAAGTAATTGCCAATTTGTCATCTGTATTTATATTTACAACCCATTTTCATATTACTTTCAAGATTTGCGCGTCTTGAAAGAGTTGCAGCCATCGAGGCGTAGAAAAATAAGTAGGCTGGATTGGGTATTCTTGAGAAAAAAATAAATTGGGCTCATTTTCACAAAGAAAAAATAAATTTGGGCTGGTCATATGGTGAACATAAAATATAAGCTGGGCTAGGCAGGCCACATCCTAGTTCAAACCCTACTCCATCTCAACAATACCAAACAAAAAAATCTTGCTTTCGAGTAGCTCGTCCCGGTGTCGGCCGATCTTGTGTTGTTCTCTTGTCTATTGACTATATCGCTCACAATGTCGTGGGTCCCGGATGTCGGGAAAACTCTAGGAGGAAGCATTTTATTTTTCCATCTGTTGGCGTGGTGGGCCCCTCTTGTCATCCTCTCCACGTATACGCGATTCGTGTTGTTTGTTGACCATGTTGACAGCGAGAGGCGGCCTTGTGGCGCACCAAAGCCTTGAAGAGACGTCGGCGTTAACGATTTAGGAGGCGGTGGGCGGCGATGCGTCTTGTTGGCGCAGCTAGCCATGGGAGGCGGAAGCAGGCGGCTCCGCCGGCGCTGGTTATGTTTTGGCGGCTGGAGGAAGATAGGACTGAAGAAACACGACAGACTGTAAAAGCAGCAGGAGTACTTAACAACCTTAACTGAAACCAGCAGGGGCACTTAACAACCAAAGCTGAGAGCAGTATGAGTACCTCTGAGTTCAACCATACAAAAGCACGCCTCGAGCAGTGCTACTTTGCCTATAGTTAACCAAGGGTGAGGCCACCAAGCCCAGGGACAGGGCCCAGGCGCCACCCAGCGCATCCACAACCATACGGCGGCTTCATCTACTTAGCGTGGTCAATAAACAGGATATTCGCTTTAGAGCCATGGAAAAGCATGAACATAATCTTACATCCTATTCTCCAAGATGGATGGGCCTTCATTATTTGAGACCGCCCATGAATAAGTATCTTTTCACCTCAAGGGGAATTGGTAGGTCGACATAAACATCATGTTGTGACCAAGCGCCAAGTCTGACCCGACCATGGTCAGGCATCTGTATAGGAACCATAGAACTCGGCAGTTCCTGTTTCAAGAAGATCACAGCTGTAAAACTTTGTATAAGCAATAGTTTATGAACAACACATATAACAAAAAACAGCACGTACCATAAGTTTCTCGACACAGTTGGACCTGTTCAACGAGTGCAGCAGTGGCACACATATCCCACGTGGCCTTCCACCATTTAAACGCCCCACAAGGACCTCAAGACGATGAATATAGTGTAGGAACTTGTGCATGTCGATCCACTCAACTTTAGTGCCATTAGTAACAACCGAGTTATTCTGAGTAACAAGCGAAGCAGGCCTTAACTCTGAAAAAACCTACCGTGCCACCAATTATAAGAAAATATTAGTTAGAAGTAGCATTTTCGTGAGAGATTCATTGCTACTTCTAAAGTTAAATTGTGATTAGTTAAATAGAATAGGTGGATTAAGAAGTAATCGAGGCAACAAGCAAGAACCATATACAAAACTAACATGGAAGAACAATTGGAACAACGTCGGGGTGGAAGATCGCAGTGAAGATGAGACCAGGTTCTGCTATTTCCATCAACATTCGTGCGCCAACTTTCAGTCCGTAACACTTAAGAAAGTTTATCCAAGTTCGGCCATAAAAAGCAGCGATCTTCTTGGATCATGAACCCAACTCGGAACTTATATCCATGGCTTGTCTTCACTTGTGACCATTAAACTAGTGTATTCAGTTATGGCAAGGCCGAGCATCTTGAGTACATGTGTTACGGCGGAGCAAATAATACTACTGCAGGAAAAATAATATGAGAACACAACATGTTCAAAAACCCCCACCCTCCGGATAGAAAAGAGGATTCTAGGAACATATCATGCGTGTTTCAAAATGCTGTGTTAGGATGAGAAGGAACAAGTGTGGCGTCTCGCCGAGTGCAGAGACCTGTAGGGTACTACGCACTTTGGGCCTTGCAAATGAAACACACTAGATTCGATGGGAAGAAAAAATGCATCAGCAATGGCGGCTGCCATCCTTGGATTACCTGCGATAAAGGGACTTGGATTTATCGGGGATGGATGAAGAATTTGTACCTGGTTCTCCATGAGAAAACCCTATGCAATGTTGAGAGGGGTTTTCTCTAAACAAGCGAGCGAGGAGAAGGGGATTGAGGCCGAGTGAAATATTGCCGCTTCCTCCGTCCGACTTACCGCTTAAGGCTGGAAAGGGGGCCTTGTGATTTGATGGCTCATTGGGCATTCTGCGGCGCCTTCTGACCGGGTGTGTCTACCGTGAAGTTGTGCACTCTAATTTGTGCATATGTACGTGGACCCGTTGCGGTTGCCCCACATATCGTGAAAAGGAAGTAGAAAGACAGGAGTAACTAGTTACACATAAATATATATTTTTGACAGAGAGATACTCCTCTACGTAAAGAAATATACAAATCTTTTATATCACAGGCTCACCTTGCCGAGAAATACACTCCCTACGCAGCATACGGGCATTATAGAGTTCAGCTTCTTTTATGGGGGTTCAGTTGAGAATATAATACTCGAGATAGGCTCACGGTTACGGACTTTGGGCATGAGACCTACCGTGCATGTTTGGGGGCCCATGTGTTCTACCTCGGCGCTTTTCATATTGCAAGCGATCGATGCAGCGCTGGTTTTAGATGTTATGCAAAGCGAATACACAAAATTGAATAAAGCACGACGAGATGTTGGAATGAAATCGAGCGATAGTTCCTAACCCGACAATCGAGTTGCAATTCTATCAACGATATACCATGTGATAAATAATCTTGTTGTACTACTTATACACACAGGACACTTGTTTCACCATGCCAGATTATTACATCAAATTCTCTCGGAGGATAGATCAGTTCGGCGATTCGCGTCTTTGCTCTTTGAAGAATTTCAAAGTTGATTTGGACCAGCTCTCCTTGCCGAGAAAGTTCGATTTTGACATCATCCCCTACCGCCAAGATATGATTTAGATTTGAACCTTGACCATCCTTTAGCATCAATCATCATGCGACCATCCTTTGTACTTACGGTATATTGAGCAGGTTCATTCACACCAAGGCTGCGCATGGTAAGAGAAACTTGGCCGCGGTCACCCGGATTGTTGAGCGACTCCCTCGTTGCTCTAGGAATTCTCTATTTGCAAACAAGAAGACATACCCAAACAGTTAGATCAACACAGTGAATCATGTGAAACAACATGGAAAGAAAAAAGAACGAAGCACTTGGGCGGCCAATGCTTACCAAGAAGGTGGACATGTCGGTTTTTGTAAGGACTTTGGTATATGAAGTTTGACGCAGCCCGATCATTGCGGTGCAATTTGCAGGGCGGAAGCGGGCTCTGAAGTGCAAGTGTTGGTGCGAGTGCGAAGCCGCTGCTCTTCTTGTCGGAGATGGTGCTCCTTGTAGAAATTTGGTCTTGCGGTGTCGGGCAGGTGCGGTGTTGATGCCCGATCCTCCGTGGATCGGTGATCCGGCCCGTGGCGGTCGGTTGCCCAATCCTCGGTGGATCGGTGAGGCTGCCGCATTGTCGGTGCTGAAACAGCTGCGGTGATCTATACGTGCGACAATGGCGATGCGATGTGCGATGCGCTATGATCAACTTTCTAACTTGACTAGGATCCGTGACCATGATCCAGTTTTTTTCTTCATTTCTTTTAAGCGAGAAGGACTAATTGTGGCGTTTTTGTTAAACCAAACTGCAGTTCATCATAGGGATTCAGCTTGTACTTTCGGACAACGGTGATCAATTTTTTCGATAATATAAGTGATGGGCGGTGACTTACGTTCTTGACACGACATAAGAAGTGAAACCTGCAAAGATAGCCATCATAGAGCAAACCAAGCGGTTTGATACGTGATGAATGTCACATGGCAAAACCTGCATCGTAAAATTGCGGAAAAGAAAGAAAACATGACATTAAATCAATAAGATTTAGACGGTAAATCAATAAGATTTACTTGATGTGACACGGCGAATCCTTACCGAAATCACTATGTTGAAGTACTAAGCGAGAAGATTGATCGTCCAACTACAGCGTGGCATGCAGGGGCCTCGCCTACTCCCTAGCGGGGACAGCCCAAAGGTCGTGACAAATGCATCGTATGGACCGAACATCCATGGAATTTGGAAATCCTGGTGGGTCGCGATAAACCCTGCAATGCATACAGAGATCTTGGAGTGTAACCATAATTGATAAACCGTCCTCACAAAAAATATGATCTGGATACTTCAAAATATACATACTGAATTGAGTGAATGAGACATTAACATAGACCGTTCTCGGGTGACCACACACCAAAAGCGGCAGTACTAATAAACAATATAGGGTTCACAAACACAAATCAAGTACTGAACAATAGTACTTACTACAGACAAGCAAAGTTGCACTAACTAAACTCTGTAGACTATTCCTTGCCACCGACCTACGGGATGAAACCCGCATAACTGATTAGGCCATGGACTTCGTGTGAGATGTCTACATGCACCATCACCATCTTGTCAACCTTGGAGAACCTAACAGAGTGGTCTTTCCACTCATAAACATGATGATGAAGACAGGCCGCATCCAGATTTGTTGGGAAGCTTTACAAGAACCACACCTTTTCGTGTCGAAGGCACAACCAGGAAATTATTGTGGTCAAGTACGGCCTCGAGAACACGCTGACAAACAATGCTACAGGAAAACACTAGTTCGGGACACGTGGCGACAAGGACACATCAGTTGGATAGTTTAGCGGTAGAACTCATCATCAGGTCTTCCAGTTCACACGGCATGACTTGAGAACTTCATCTCCACAGCGGACCTGGTTCTAATTCAAGCGAAACCATATTTAATTACTACCTCCGTTCAGAAATATAAGATGATTTTCGATATTATACTCCATATATGACTACATATACATACGAAATGAGTGAACAAAGACACTAGAACATGTCTTCAAAGGCATGAGAAGCGGAGGGATTACATGCAATATCCACAACACAAGTTCTTGAGGCAAATATACCCTCTTAGGCCCTTCCGGTGCTCCCACGGTGTCACAGTGCTAAGGATGCCACATAGGCAGAAAAATGATGTGGCAAAGCAATTAAAGAGGAGAGAGAGGATTACGGTGACCCCAACAAGAACCAATGCTAAGCACGTGAACCTAGACAAAAAGGCTACCAACCAATACATCAAGGAATTTTATTACTAAACAATTAAATAGAGAACAGCTACAAAACCTAAGCTTAAGCGCATTAGGGACATTAGTTGCTAAGCATTTTAATGCACTTAGCACCCCACTTTAGCACCAATGCATTGGGAGAGGTCTTAAGGTAGCATTGATGTTCATAAAGTACTCCCTCCGTCCCAAAATTCTTGTCTTAGATTTGTCTAGATACGGATGTATCAAGTCACATTTTAGTAATAGATACATCCGTATCTAGACAAATCTAAGACAAGAAATTTGGGACAAAGGAAATAGTTGAATACTCTATAAAAAATCAGTGTCAACCTCTCGCATGTTTTGGTCAAAGAGAATTTAGAACCGTCATTTAAGCACACTAAAATCACATGCAAGATCACCCGAAAGTTGTACTACCGATTACTAATCTTTGCGTGTTAGATGAAAAAACACGATCAAGATCGAGAAAAAGATCATCAACAAGAGACATTACGGACTTGCTTAATGAGGGATCCGGAGAGGGGGCTTGGACAGGCGATGGCTTTGAGCTTGTCTGCGGTAGTCTCGGCGGGGTGCTTGCGGCTTCTTACGTACCATGAGCCTCGATGGTTTTGGCGAGCCATAGACATCACGTCGGCCGGTGCTCGGCGTCCATCCAAGAGAGGAAGCTGAGAGAGAATAGTGAAAGGAGGAATGAGATGAGGGACAAAGCGAAGCGAGTGGGGTTTTCTTCAAGAGAGGAGGTGAGAGAGAAGAGTGAAATGATGGTTGCCGTCCGTACAACTTCTTCTTTGGAAAGGAGGGGTTTTGTGATTTGGCGCCTCATTGGGCATTAGTGCAGTGATTCGATCGGGGTAGTCTACCGTCACTCTACTACGGAGTAATTTAGTGCATGGCTGGTGGACCCAGTCTTGGCTGTCCCTGCGTCGGCGAAAGTGAGTAATTTAGTGCATGGTTGGAGGAGGATCCATACGGTAGATCATGTCCACTGTTTTCATTTGAAGAAAAAAATGATTACAACAAGTGTTTCCCACTCTTCTGACGGAGGAGTCACGAAACACGGCAGCCACTTGAACATACGGTGCTCCTACTACTAGGCATGTGCGATGGTTCATCGTCGGTACTACACAATCTTGTTGCTAGTGTAGTAAGATATAGCGATAACAAATGATGTTATGCGCATGTCGACTACTCCTATATGTAACATAGTACGCTTTTACATTTGTCCGATTCGAGAATGAGCAGTGAGATCAATGTTATGAACTAGGTCCACGGCCTTGCGGAGAATGCGGTGCTCTGATTACTCCACGAAACATGAACCATATGAAGCATGAATAGTGTTAGGCAGGGTGTATGAAGGGGTGCAGGATGGGAGCAAAAGTTCCCTTCTCGACCCACTTTTGGGTGTTTGGCGAGTGCATGAAGGGTGCAGAGTCCACACTAGTAGGTTCACAAAAATACGAAGAGAAACAACTATATTGAGATGAGAATGCAACCAAACACACCCACACGCTTTGTGCTCTGATGTGATCTGCACGGCCCGAGTTTGATCCAACGGTCATGTTGCGCCGAGACATGGACATGCCCATGCGAGAGGCGCCTAAACACCACGAAGTCCCTCTGCTTCTCGAGGCGCCACGGCGTTGGTGATGCAGGGTGCAACTGCACTGCGAGCCTGCTCCCGGTCGGCGGGAGCCGGCTCGTCAAAGCGGCGTCAATGGCACGAATGGATTCGGTGATGGAGCTCTGAAAGGATTCGCTGGCAGCGGCGGCGGCAGCTACAACCCCTCCTTGTCCAGCTTAGCCCCCACCATCAGCGGAGCGGCTCGGCTCCTCGGAGATATAGGTGAAGAAGGAGACCAGGTCAGGAAGCCGCAGCTCGTTGAAGTCGACCGGGTCGTCGAACGGGTTTAGCCTGACGGCCGGAATCGTCGCGCTGGCACGATGGTAGGCATCGCGCAGCCGCAACACGTGCGTTGCAACTTGGTTCACCAAGTGGCTGAGGCGATCCTGGACCTCGTCACGATCGGCTCGCTCGCGCTCCAGCCGGCTCCCCTAATGGCCTATCGTATCTCCCACTTTCTGCAGCAACGCCGCCGACGCCTCGAGCATCTTTGTGGTGGATGCGTGCCGCTTTTGAAGCTCCGTGAACTCCCGCGCATAACGGAGGAGCATGGCACTCCTCTCCTCCTTGAGCTCACGGAGCTCACACGTCCTTAGCCACGAGCTCCGCATCGTTGGCATGGAGCTCTGTGTCACAGCGCGCCTCACCTCGGACTCCGTGATCTGCTGCGCCGCCATGGCACCGAGTAGAAACAATGGGAGAGGAAGCAAAGGGCGAAAGCGGCTGAAAGGCAATGCAATCTACGGGAAGGCGGAGGGAGCGGGGAATCTTTTGGTTTTCACCACGGTAAAACACCAGTCGACGACTTCTCACATCAGGGAGCAGTGGGTTTTTACAGGCGGAGTCATCGTGACTAATTGCTGCCGCGCCTGCTCCCATCAATCAAAAAATTTAAAATCCTGCGGCGCCTGCTCCCGTCAATCAAAAAATTAAAAATCCTGCCGCACCCAAACACCAGAGCAACACCGCGGTGGATATTTAAATTTACATGCCGACAAGTAGATAAAAAAAGGGGTGAAAAAACAAATGTGGCGGCAGCTTAGCTAATCGGTCGAACTAGCCCAACTAGTTAGCCATCGTGCTTCACTGATGTACTCGGCGAGAAAGGAGGTCTTACGTGATTTTAAGACTCATTTACTTGCTTCGGCGCTACGACCGAGGAGGACCCAGAAAACGCGCGGTAGGGCGTCCCACGCCAGGAAGAATATATGCGTGCACCACCCGGGAGGACCACGAAACCGCGTGGTAGGGTATGCCACGTCTCGGCACGGAGGAAAAATGTGCATGTAAAAATATACTGTATCAGACGTAGTATCTATGGTTCGACCTCGGGACCCAGCCAGTCAGTCGAAAACACCCCACTAGCCACACAGCTTCATCATGCAAACGTGGCACGGAGGATAGATGTGGTTAGCTCCATCTCGACCAGCCACAACGTCTCTTGTTCTAGGCGATTCTTCTACTTTCCAAGCTTTTTTTTAGTTCTAATAACACCACGACAAGCTAGCGGCGCTCTTCGTGTGTGCCCGTGCAAAGGTTAGACGATGGAGAGAAGAGAGATTGTGATCCCAGACCTAGGACCCACCAGTAAGTGAGACAACGGTCATGCACGTGTTGACGAGGCACTCCCTCTACTCTACTCAAGCATAAGTACTGTATAAAATCAAGTTATGGGACAAAGCCAACAACCGTTCGTTTTTTCAGGCTATCGACTTACGCTTTGTAGTCTAGGTTGCCATTCGAATCTGGTCTTTCGGATTTGTTAGTTTTAGGTCCAAATTTGATTAATGACAAGTGGGACCCCGTGTGTTGTTCCGATATTTCAGTGTAGGATGGTTTTTGAACAAACACTTTGCGTGGTTAGACAAGTAGCAGCACGAGTTACCGTATTTTGCAAGTTCTGAACAAAAATGACAGCGGCATAGAATATCACATCCACCCGCAGCTTAGATACTATGGTGATACGAGTTTTACACCGTTGGAAGTGAGATCAATGGCTTGGGAGGAGTCTTTGTAATTATCGCAATTTCAAACTCTCCAAAGGTTTTGTTTTGCAAATAAAACATTCAGGCCTCGTGTGTGCCGCTGCATCTTGATCAACGGCTCCCGGTGCTCATATTAGGTGCTCCTCGTAGCAATTACCAGCTACGGTGATATGAGCATCTAGGTCGTATGATCGATGATCGGATGGCACATCGTAGTACTTGTACTTTCTGCGCATTTCCCAAACTCTATCGGTATTATATTGCAAAAACATTCAAACCTCCTCTTGTGGGCGTTAGATCTTAGTGAACTCATATCACCATAGAATCTACGGTGCGGGAGCACCTCATACTCTCCGTGCGAGAAAACATAAGGTGCTATCGCAGCTTGGATGCTTTCTGGTGATCTGAGCTTGGAGGTCGTTTGATCTGAGATCAATGGCATCTGAGCAGTCTTTGTGCTTATGGCAGTGGCGAACTCTTTTGGGGCTTTTACGCAAAAAACCATTGAACCACCGAGAAGGTGTTGGGTCACAAATCAACGCCTCCGAAGAGCTTGTATCACCAAAGCATCTAAGGTGTGGTAGCACATGATATTCTTACATACGGGAGAATATGATGTCCTCCTTCATCTTAGATGCTACGGTGATCTGAGCTTCGAGGTCGTTGGATATGGGATCAAAGGGCATCTAAGTAGTTTTCTACAAATTGTGTGCAATTCTCAAACTCATCAAGGTTTCTGCAAAAATATTAAGACACATCATGTGAGCTACTATATCTCGGATCTACAAGCTCCAAGCAACTTCATTATCGGCATATAGCATCTAAGGTATGGGGGCACATGATATTCTCCCGGGGAGGAGGGGTGGGGTGCACAACCAATCGGTGGTTGGGGCGGGGACAAATATAATCTAAACAACCCTAAGCAGAGCTCCACAATTTTATCTAAGGTCGAGGGTTGACCCCAGACAATCATAGCTCACTTTGAACACAACATTTGCATGTCTTTGTAGTACTAGACTTTATATTCATGTTTCAGTTTCATGTTCATTTTAAATATTGAGCCGAGGACCATGGATGTCTTACATTTACTCCTTAGTTCCTAAATATTAGTATTTTTAGAGGCTTCAAATGGTGGCACATCTGAATGTATATAGACATATTTTAGAGTCTAGATTCACTCATTTTGCTTCGTATGTAGTCACTTGTTGAACTCTCTAAAAGACTAGTATTTAGGAATAGAAGGAGTATTTTGAAGTTAAGTGTCATACATGCATGGTTTGGAAAAATAGATGCACTATACTTATTGGATTGTTGTTGTGTTCGTGCGTGTGTGTCTCTATGTGTGTGTGTGGTCATATGCTTGATACATACAAAGTGTTCTCACCTCCGTATTGTTCATCTTTTAAATTTGAATCTGCATTGGAAAACTTACTAGGGATACCATGAAATGTGAAATCAACGTAGAGATCACTATCTAACAAACTCACTCTAATTCAACAACTCGTCATAAATCAATTACCACATTGAGATTAGTATTTGCAAGGAAAATACGGGTATTGTAATACACATAGATTCGTTCGGCAATTTAAAAGGTTCCTTTCGTATTCTCGAATGGTAGGACCCAACGGTGTACCAGCCAGACCTTGGCTCGTGTTGATCCTAAAAAAAACCAGGCTCGTGTCCTTCGGTGGCGTGCGTGGTATGCACATTAGGCAACCCCAACCACTCGAGCCTCGGTGTTTCAAGTCAAAATATCTGGCAGCCAGAATTCCAGCCCTAGGAAATTCCCCTCATGTCCCCGGTCCATAATGACTACCGGTGAACAACGGAGGGATGCTTTAGTAACTAGACAACGTTACCTACCGTGCCGAGCACGGTTCAATTCCCTCGGTCGCCGCTCGTCAAGGTCACCCGTCAACTGCATTGCCTAGTACTCCCTCCGTTTCTTTTTACTCCGCATATAAGATTTGGTCAAAGTCAAACTACACAAAGTTTGACCAAATTTATATAAAAAAATATGAACATGTACAGTACTAAAATTATATAATATGAAAATACATTTCATGGTACATCTGATAATATTGATTTCATATTGTGAATATTTATATTTTTTAATATAAAGTTAGTCAAACTCTACAAAGCTTGACTTTGATCAAACCTTATATGCGCACTAAAAAGAAACGGAGGGAGTACTACTACTACTACTACTACTACTACTACTACTACACCAGGATGAGCACAGAATTGAGCCCGTTTGTTCGTGCCTAGTACTTGAGTTAATATATTAGGCAATGCATTGGTACAGAGGGATTATCCTTTTACTCTGCATATATAACTTGTATGAAGTCTAACTAAGCAAAATGTTTGACCAAATCCTTTCTTAAGAAATACAACAGGACAGATGTACGGCTTGAAAATTTATTGCATGATGCAGGTTATGACATTGTTTCGGATCCTAGATCTTAAATTTCAGAAAATCCAAAAGTGAGCATAAATTCTTGAAACTAGGCATGGTCACGTGATATGGCACAAATATTACTTCGTAAGTTTTTTCTTCAATTCGAGACAAGATGCTTATGACAAGTTGCACAAATGAAGAGCCAAGGTATTTTGGAACAAAGAACTGTCACGTTAAGGCGAACGCTTTCACTATTGAAACCGTGGGTGTTTACGTGCCGCCACGAGTCCCCGCTTCTCATCGGCAGGTGCTGTCCCAACAAGCTTGTGAGTCGATGGGAGGCGTGTGAGCATGACCCGCTGCATTTGTCGAGGGAGGCGTGCAGCAGACCATTGTCTTGAGACTCACCGGGAGGCGAGCCCTTTGACGAGCTCCGCCGCCCACCGTCGTCCCAACTGCTCCCACTTTTAATGTCGCGGCGCGCAGTTTAAAATCAACCCCGCACTACCGGTATCGCTACAATCCTCTCTCTTCCTCTCCGATTATCCTGTCGTCTACCTCCAACTAGCCTGACCTAAATATGCGCCATGCCGCATCACGATGGTCTGCCCTTAGTGTTCCAGTTTCTGAGAAGACACCCGGTAGGAGTCTCAAGAACATAAGGCGCTTTGGGGCGAGCTTGAAGCGGCCTTGTGAGAAGGCGTCGCGCTGTCCCTGCTCCCGTTACCGGCTCCGTCGCCCGGCGCCCGGCGCCCATCCCGTTGCATTGATGGGCTGGGAGCCGCACATTGTCGCCCGAGCTTGATGCCACGGGGTTCCACGAGGTCCCGTCGTCGACTTTCCGCAGCGCCCGTGCACCTGCGGCGCATGCGCTCTGCGTCTGGCAGCAGCGCCTGCCGTCTGCGGTGCCCGATGCACTGCCGGCGCATGCACTGCGTGTGCAGGCAGCGTCTTGGCGCCCGTGCGGTGCCGATGCACCGCGAATGTCTCCGCCAGCGCCATTGATAGCACCTGTCCCAGCGGTGCCGATTGCCCCTCGGCGGCATGGATGGCCGCCGTCGACCGCTTCCTTGCACCAACGCTGGTCGCCTCCTCCCGCCCGATTGACTCGCTCGAAGTCGAACATTTTGGCCTTCCTTGAAGCTAGGCCAGCGTCGAGAAATCGCCAACAACGGCGCAAAAGGCGCCGCCGTCGCCCGTCGGTCGATGGCCCGAGCAACACCACGAGCCGCAGCGGAAGGAGCCGCTTCCCGCTGCGAGGCGCCCCGCCGCCGCGCCAATCTAAATTTGCCATGAAAAACATTCGGATTGCCATGCTTAAAATCCGAGCGTTTATCATTCCGTTTATTTTATATCGATCGTCATATAATTTAAAGTCGAGTCGGACTGAGCGAAATGTATGGTTTGATCGATTGAATGTTTTGCTAGAGCCATATCAAATTAAATACAAAACGTCATCAAGCCACATGTATTCCTTGTCATCCAACGACCTAGACTGCTTCAATGTCGAGCGCTCAACACGTTTAGCGTGTAGTTAATTTCATGCCAAAAATAGTGCTAATCACATGACAACACGCAAATAATATCCTATTAGTTAATATCCGCATGCACTTCATATACTTCCAAATTAACGTGCATTACGTACGCATGACTAGTGCTGCTGATACGTGAAACTGGTGTCGTGACTTGTGAGCAGCGTCCGGATATGGTCAGCGGCAACATCGCCCTTGAAGTTCTTCCTGTTTGCCGTCGTCTAAGCGGAAGGGAGGAGAGAGAGAGAGAGAGCACAAATGGAACCCACCAGTAAGTGAAGGCGAATAGTACTAAAAATAATATTACATGTTATCCATTAATTAGGTTATGGTAATATAAAACATTATGTGAACAAAGGGGGTACAACAAACATTGCTATTCTACGTATGTTGCCCTATTGACGTGTGGCTTGAAGGCCCGGTCGCATGTTCGATCCTCGTCCTTTATTTTTAATTTGTATATGGGTCCAAATTTGTTTCATGACATATGGGCCCCTCGGTGTAGTTTGTAGCACTTTAATTTGTGGGTCAAAATTTATTCCATTCCAATTGTAATATCGATGTGTAGTTTTGTATTTTATTTATAATAATTAAAGAGAACAACATAGTTTTTTAAATAATACCATGGTGCAACGTTGAAGGTGAGAAATGGCGTGCGAGAAGCGGCACGAGCCAAAGGGAAATCAACTAGGGGAGTTGCGTGGGTTGCAACGGTGTTTGGAGTAGTTGTGGGCCGAATGCTACGAAAATATAATCTAAACCGACCGGAATAAATGCCTACAAAAATCAAGCCAAGGTTGGAGTGCCCCTCGGAATGTAAATAGCTCCGGCACTGCGAGGGATGGAGAGGTAGTAGCTTCAGCGGCGTGGAAGATACGGTGTGAAAGCGAGGTCAATCGAGAGACATATAGATAGAGAGACAAAGTGAGTGTGGTCCGACATTCATTGAACAAATATATATGCTCTGGAGAGATATTGTCGATTGAGCTTTTGGCAAGGGTGAGGCTGTAAGATAGAGCTTGAGAGATGATCCGGTCACATACGTGTAGATATATTTTGTGCGTGGGAGGAAGCAAGGTCAACCCGATCACATAGGGTCGCCGATGCGATTGAAAGAGTGAGACGGGTTGGAGAGAGTGACCTAGATAGGCGATGTGCGTGAGAGAGTATACAATGTGAATAGGTCAAATTGGGCTCAAACATGGTGATATATCGTTTTGTCCGAGAAAGAAGCGAGGTCAATCGAGACATCTGAGAGAGAGAGAGAGAGAGAGATTGAGTGAGTGTGGCCCACCATGAGGTCGAAAGAGTGGTGGCGGCTTGGATGGACTGACCTAGATAGACAATCTGCGTGAGTGAGTATAGAGTGTGTCGATCGAGGCCCGAAGAGGGAGATATATCATTTGTGTGTGAAAGAAAGCGAGGTTAAGCGAGACTCGAGATAAAGAGGCGAGATTGAGCGAGTGTGGCCCTCCGTCTTGGAAGAAAGAGTGAGACAGTCTCGCGGGAGGGACCTAGATATACAACGTGCTTGCATGCGCACGAGAGGTTGGGGGGCTAGATAGGCAATGCATGTATTTAGCGCGAGAGGGTGAGAGGGAGAGGGGGGAGAGAGAGAGAGCTTGGCATGGGGTGAAATGGTGGGTGTGTGAGGTAAATACATTTGGTAATAGAGTGGAAAAAGGGGTTGTGTAGTTGAGAGATTTAGAGATCGAAACATGGAGAGAAAGAATGAACGTGTGTTGGAAACTGATAGCTTCCTAAGGTGGTTAGGAGAGGAAGATTGACCGTCTGAGGAAGTATGTAAGCGTTTGTCTTGAGGGGGGCTAAAAACAACATTTGAATGTACATAGTACGAGACTTAATATCGATGTTTCAATTCGGTGTACATTGTAAGATTTGAACCGAGGACCAGGCATACGGGTAATTATTTCGAATTCGTGCCATACTACATTTCGAAAAGTTGACATTGACTCAATTTGTTGTGCTATTTTGTAGGTCATATGTTTGAATCCATCCAAAAGTTTTCTCACTACCATGGTGTTCATCATATACATATGAATTTGTATTAAAAAGGTAGCGTGAATACGATTGAAATCACGAAATCCACGTTAGAATTTGAGATCGCTTCGTGACACACACTCTAATTCAAAAATCTAACTTCGTGACACACACTCTAATTCAAATAACTAATTATGTGACACACACTCTAATCCACGTTAAGCGTGGAGTCTTTATTTCGATTTTTTTCAAATAACTCCTCATTAATTAATTTATAGTACTCCCTCTGTTCACTTTTATAAGACCTTGAAGACATTTCAGACAATGTGCACTAGTAGAAAACGGAGCTTTAATACCGGTTCATAAGGGCCTTTAGTGCCGGTTCTGCAACCGGCACTAAAGAGTGGAGACTAAAGCCCCCCCCTTTAGTACCGGTTCGGCACGAACCGCCACTAAAGGCCCACCACGTGGCGTGAGCTCGCGCCGTGGTATGTTGGACCTTTAGTACCGGTTCGTGTTACCAACCGGTACTAAAGGTTTTTTTTTAATTATTTTTTGAAAATTTTGGATTTTTTTTTCGATTTTCAATTTTCTGAATTATTTGATAATTTAGTCTCTAATGCTCCTCTTAACTACTCAAGTGTGGATCACTCATTCCAAATCATCTAACTTCCCGACCTGTCACCCATCCTCTCACTCCCCCAGCCTGAGCACGCTTAACTTCGAAGTTCTATTCCCCCTACTTTCCAAGTCTACACTTGTTGTTTTCCTGACAAATGTAATTGTAAATCCTATTAACCCTCAGCCGGTTTAGCTTGAGCATTAGGTCACACATTTCACCGTTTGAGTTTGAAACTATTATTCTAAAAATCAGTAATTATTAAGTAACACTAATATTTCTTGAATAAGTTTGACCATAGTTGGACCACAGTTTGACCATAGTTTGACCAGATTTGACCAAAATTCAAAAAATTGAAATAATTATTTAGTAACACTAATATTCTTGAATAAGTATGTCGTAACATTAATACTTCTTGAATAAGTAGTTTGACCATAGTTTGACCAGATTTAACCAAAATTAAAAAAACTTAAATTGAGCATATCTTTTTCTCCTTTTGGAATTTGAGGATTCTAAAAAATTGCAAACAGGTCGTAGGCGGTCAAAATCGGATGCGGATTTTCGTGCTGAATTTTTTGATATATTATACGTTTTTGTCCGTCATCGTATGCAAAAGTTATAGTCGTTTTACATTTTCCCTGCACTTTTTGCAAAACATGTCCAAATTTAAGTTTTTTAATTTTCCTAACTAGTAGATGTAGTAATATAACTACATCTCAAAGAATTTTATTTTTTGAATTTTTTATCATTTTCTTTTGTATTTTTCAAAACTGAAATGGCGATACCCGGGGGGTAGAGTTTGAAAATTGCCCTTTAGTACCGGTTTGTGCCACGAACCGGTACTATAGGTCAAACCCTTTAGTACTGGTTAAATCGCATACGAACGGTACTAAGAATTAACCCTTAGTACCGGTTTGTGCCACGAACCCGGTACTAAATGTGATCATGAGGCCCGACTTTGGCACATGACCTGCCACCACCCCTTTCGTCCCGGTCCGTGGCACGAACCGGTACTAAAGGTTCAAAACGAACCGGCATTAATGCATAGCCGTTCGAACCGGCACTAATGGTACCATTAGTACCGGGCCAAAATCGAACCGGGACTAATGTGTCTCACATTAGGTCCTTTTTCTACTAGTGGTGCAAAATAGTTCATTTTAAGTTGTCTGAAACGACTTACAAAAGTGAACGGATGGAGTATCTCGTTTCGAATGACTAATTATTGCAAGGAAACACGGCCATGGTAATACATACATATTCGTTTGCAAATGAAAGAAGATTCGTTTGCATTCTCAAATGTAGGCGCACCCGGGCACACGAGGTCATGTCGGGTGGATCTTTGGCGGTGCCTTAAAGGCAACTGCCTTTGGGTGATTGACATGTGGGCGGACAACCTGTTGGGCCCACGTGTCATGGAGAACAAAGCGAGATGCCTTAAAACACCAAGCTCATCATCATCGAGGTAATTAGCGCGTGTAGCCGGACGGACGCGTAGCACCCAGCCACCCCCCCTCCCCCAAAAAGGGCGGCGACAATATAAGTTCGCGCTTCCACGTTTGGATTGAAATATCTGGCGGCCCCAATTCCAGCCCTGCAAAATCTCTCTTCTCCACCGTCCCCTTCGCACCCAGTTGCTCAAATCCCTAATTCTCCGCCAACCCTCGAATCGCCCCTCGTCTGCGTCTCTTTCCCCACCGTTCCCCCACCTCTATGCGGACGGCGGCAGCGAAGACGACGGTCGCGCTTCACCACCGCACAGGAGCTACCTCATCTACGCCCTCGTCCACCGCACCGGGTGGTCCACCAACAACGTCGGCCGCCGCAACCGACGTGCCTCACAGACACCGAGTTCCACTGCATCAGGTGCGCCTCACCGACACCGTCTCCCAGCTCACAGGGGCTACTTCACCGAGCACATCGTCACACCTCCGCCCCCCGAGGCCGTTGGGGCTTCACCAACGGTCTCGTCCGCCGCATCGTAGTGCTCCGCTGCCACTCAAGATCTGCATCCGTCTTGGCAGTCCAATAGCCTTGGCCGCATCACCCTCAACGGCTCTCAAGTGACCCGCACTCTAGCTAGGCGAGCATGCCCAAACGCCGGCCCGAACTAGGTATCCACACATCACTCCCTTGTGCACTGTTCTGACGATGTTTGGATATCGTTTCACTGCTCTCTTAACTTACACGCCTATGCAACTCTGACTTTAACTCTTATTTCTTCTGGAGATATCATCTGAAACAAGCAAATCCATTTTTTAGCGAAGCATGTGGTAGCGGATCTGGTACACATCACGCACACCATTATAACCTTGTAAGTATCATCCTCGGTACAACATCAAGGTCGATTCCTCTTATTTGATCAACCATTACGTCGTGTCAAAAATGCAGAGGGGGATGCAAGGAGCACAAGGCCTGCACATCCAAGCAAGTGGTAACATGGACTTGTACACGGAACATCCCAAGCGCAAGCAGAGCTGCATTGAGCCTGTACAACGAGCTAGCGTAAGTCCCTACATTTCATTTAATTTGTACTGGCATTCGTGTATGATTTGTGTGCAGTGGCTGATCCACGAATTCAAGTTACCAGGGGCGAATATTTAACTTAAAAAATATGAAGGCACTTGCACTCCGGAAATCAACATAACTTGAGAAATGTGAAGCTACATGCACTTTGAAAACCAGCTAATGATCCAAAGTAGTTCAGATTATAAACACTAAATGCAAGCACCAAAAAACACAAAATGCAACATGGTGTACAAGGACTACAAACATGGTCTGTACCTGCTTGAATTATTCGTTCTCTGGCTGAAAATATTGAAGTGTAATTGCACGTATAACCAGTGCGCAAACTGCATATCAATATATCTATCATGCACAAGTATGCCAATAGTTTCAAACAACAGATTAGAACAGTATTTATGCTATGTTGTCATGATACGGGGACTTTCTGGTAGATGGCCTCGACGTTTCCTCAAGCTATGAAAATGCACTATAATTTGCTTGTCATCAATGCCTGCAAATATATGTCTCTCTCAACATAGTAGATCATCATTAGACACTAAATCCTTCAATGAGCTTGCAAAATGCTTGCATTAGATCCCTCATTAGACACTATATGTTCATCACCGAGGAGCTTGTAAAATGTTTGCATCAAATCCTTCATTAGCAGTCTGTTCATTAGACACTTCAGGCTCAAGAACAACATGAGCTTGTATGTTTGCACCAGAAACTTGATTAGATACATCAGATTCAGTCAATTCAGTACTGATTGGGGGAGTTATATAATAAGTAGAAATTGGTTTCATTTTCTCATAGATACCCTACATACAAGTAGTTTTACAACACCGTCAGGTTTAACTATTGGCCAGAAATTGAAGAGTTGAATTAGATATAATCAGGGATGTGATGTACCTGCTCATTGCGCATGCTACTCTTGCAAAGCTATGTTGTCTGTTCTTGCAAGCTCGATGCCATGCTGTCTTTGCCGCCGCTGCCTCCATGAGGCTACACCCGAGTTGGATCTTCATCTTCTTGTCCTTCCGTTAAGCTTGAAGCCCGGCTGACCGCCCTCCAACAAGGGCACGAGGAAGTGTTGTGTCGGTCTGTCCAGCGGCTAGATTAAGGCGAACAGGACTAGAGGCTGGAGGCGAATGAATTGGGATTTTCTGCTTTGTCGATCGATATGGGAGGCGCTCATTTGGGCCATGAGCCTGCTATAGGGCCTGCCTTGCACTTATGTTATTGGCCCGTCAAATTGAAACATTTTTCTTCATTTACATTGCTGCTTTCGTGTGTTGGGACGAACAAAACTAGCGTGGGCCAACACAGACGACTCAAACTAGGTGCACACTTTCCAGCCACACAGGCGGCCGCCCATACCAACCGCTATGGTGGCGTCGCCCCTTTTTGCGTGTATGATTGGATAGTGAAAAATATTCCAGTGGCTCTTTTGTTTTACCCACAGAATGGTTGAATTGCTTGTTTCTATGAACTGAGTTCGCCAATAATGTGAAGGATGCCAGTCTTTTCATCCTATTGTAGATTTCTTAGATCTCGATATGCCAAAAGTAATCGCATGAAATATATAGTAAAAGCCGGTTAATGATGTGTTTGGCTACAACTAGTCGACTACCGTCCTCATATAACATATCAAGGGCGCACCATCTTACCAGATTAACCATTCGACTTACCCATGCGGTTGTGGGAAGAAAAGAAGTATTGGGACTGCGTATCCAAGCAATTGATGCCATGGACTCCTTCATTACAACCTTGTAAGCGAAAAAGAAGTTGCAGTGTGCCTGTACAAAGAACTAGCGTAAGTTCGGTTACACCTTCTCGGAATTTTAGTTAGCCACTTATTGCAAAATTGTTCAATTCGTTGCTTGTCTTAATTTAGTTTGCTCTTGATTAAATAATGGCACAGACACATTAATCATATTGTGAAATGCGCCTATCTATGTGTTTGATACTTCTTTGTTAAGAATTACTGTTTGCCTTAACTTCAATATCTACTTGTTTGTTTAAGCGCATCATTTGCTGCAGCCAATGAGGTTACAATGATGTTAATAACTACTTTTCAGCATCCAATTGGAACTCTTTAATTCCTTGTTTGTTTAAGCTGGTTTGCTTGTTATAACTCCAGTTGAGATGTTTTGCTAACTTCTACTTTTCTTAATCCAATCTGAACTTTAATGGCAAAAACAGGTTAGCCCAAGATCAAGGAGTGAGGTCCCCATGAACGTTGCATCATCCCACAGCAGTAGCACCGGCCCAATCGTGCATTATGAATTGCCAACTACTGATGCTCTAGAGGCTAAACTAGTGGTAGAAAGAGATTACATACGCACTTAGAGATGAAGTTGGCATGTTGAGGAAACAAACAGCACAATCACAAGCGATTACTCAAGACAACCATTAAATATTTGGTGGATTTCAAAAGCGAAGCAAGCTGAGACTGACCAGATTGTTAAGGTCTGAAGGAAAAAGGAAATTAAATTCCTACTTGGTAAATCATAGGTGAAATGTTCTTTCCATAGTTGAATAACCTTTGTGTTGTACATTCATGTAATCAACCAAACCATTTGTTTTAGAGATCATGTAATAATAATTATTTTTTGTTTTTGGTTTGTAATTTTATTTGAGCACAAATGCATATTAATTGATAAGACTGGAGACATTTCATTTGGATTGTTGTGCAGACCTACAAATATGCCAATCGGGCTGAATGTGCATTCAGCAATAGTAGTAGTATAGATGGACCATAAGTGCCACGCATTGGAAAGGGCCAAGATCTTTGGCTAAAAAGGATCTTTGTTGTAGCCAAAAAAAAGTATCTGACGGCCTGGCTTATGTATGTTAGTTGATATTATTGATCCATATATTATATAAGTGTTTATATGCTCGTTAGTTGTGTACATTATTGGTTGATTGACTCGGTATTTGAATCTTGATACATCGCTTGTGTACATATCTAAATGGGAGTACACATTATGCTGCGTGTGACATTTGAGTTGGACATAAAGTGTTACAAATATTCGAATTCACCTTAAACTGGATTCTAGCTTCACGAATTGAGTATCGGCATTTGTAAATCATATTCATATATGATGATGGAATACATCTTTGTCGTGCTTTAGAAGATATATAAAAACACATATAATGATTTATAAAGATTCGTATAGGAATACAAAATGGATTCGAATTTAGTTGCCAGGGTAAACGTGGATGCTTATTGTCCCAAAATTTGAAAGAAGCAGCAAAATGTCCACTCCCACGTCGTCTGCCCGAAGCCAAGTGTTTGGGAGATGGAAATTACTGTCTACCCCTTACACAGACAATCCATCGGCCTGATTTTCACTGCTCTCAATAGGGGTAGGTTAGTAACTTCAAGTAGACGTGACACGACCGCCTCTGAGCCCATTCCGACACGGTGGGCGCCAAACATGGGCGGCAAAACACATTTGATTCAAGATCATCCGAAAGACCTCTGTTTCTCCCTCCATTTCCCCATTCATACACGGTGGGCGGCAAAACAAACTCGACTCGGCCAAAATCGATGTAGGCAAATATTTTCAATAGGGGCAGGTTTGTAACTTCACTCAGACGTGACACAAGCGCTCTACCTGTCAGCCCCGTTCATACACCGTGGGCGCCAACCAAGGGCGCCAACCACCCTCTCCTCGCCCAAAATCGCTCTAGGCAAATATTGCCGAGATGCGAGATTACCGTCCTATCCCCAACCGACGAGACATCCAAATTTTAAATGGGGACTAAGTTCGTAACTTTCCCATATTTCAGACAGGCGCGTCCCAAAAACATGGTTCCCCGTACCTCTCCCTCCATTTTCCCATTCATACACCGTCCGCGCTAGAACACCCCATCCCCACACCAGCCTCCGTCCGCCACCCCATCCATCGCCGTCGTCCTCCACCACATCCATTGCCACCGTCCTCCACCATGCTGGAGCGCCTACCAAGACCGCGTCATCCACTGCTAGACATGGTCGTTTCTCATCCACGGCGACGGACCAATAGCCTTGCATCATGTCCTCTCGCTTCATCGGCGCCATCGTCCTCTTTGCCGGGGCCGCTCACACGACCTTCTCTTCCACCGCAATAGGACTTATCCCCCGATGCACCCGTTTACCGTCATAGATCTGCTTCAACACCACCGACAGCCGTCGCACCCCCGATGCCTACACAGCGCCGCAAGAGAGGTGGTACTTCATATCTCCTCAACTTTTTGATCTCAACCAGAAAATAGATCTTAACTTGGTTACTCTACTTTCTTTTCAGCTCTTAGAATTTAGTTCTTAGTTCAAAGCAAACAATGGATGCTAAATATCATTTCTCCGGTTTGCGACTTCAAATCTGCCATGGCACGTACCATAATCTGATTTAATTGATCATGCTTAGGGTTTAATTGATCATGTTGGTTTCGTGGTGGTTTCTTTAATAGAAATCGGAGGGGAAACCCTCCTTTGCTAAAAAAATATGCTTAGAGTTTCCCCCTTTTATGATCACTATATGATCAGAATATGTGCTTCGTGTCATAATAACGCTGCTCCAGCCATCAAGCTAAACAAGCTTAGTTGTTCAAATACGAATCTGATATTATTAAAACAGAGTTGTTTAATTGGTCAGCTAAATGTTCCTAAATTAGTTTCGAAAATGCATGTTCCCCGCTCGGGTGTGTATCTCTACAGGGTGCCCACAGTGGGCCAGCCCACCCTGGGATTTTGGGTCGTCCCAGGCCCCGATTCCTCGTTACTGCTGCTTGGCGCTTCGATCTCTACTGCCCCGCCTTTGCCTGCCTCGCGGAGACTTGCCATCCCGGACGGCATGACTCTAGGAGGAGACGCGGACTAACAGGAGGCCAGAGCCGCTTCCCAACAGCGTCACCGCTGCCCGGGCGCCGCCGTGCCTACCTTCCCTGTCTGCTCAGGGCTCAGGCAAAGACCCACCAAGCCAACCCGATTTATCACGAGATACGTCCTCAACACTCAGCAGCCACTCCTCATCACCCATTTTCTAATTGATTCATTACTCATTAGGCAGGACTATCATTAGGGTTTGTTGTGTGCTCAGTGCTACCTACACTTAATGGTTCAGATGTATTTCGGTAATCCTTAGTACCTCTAAAGTTCACAGGGTTTTCAAAATTCCGGCCCTCAAAACAGAAACTAGTCATTTTGGATTGTTGGTCGTAGTGACATTGACCCAGATTACTACTGCAAGCCAGGTTTGTTGACAATTTTACTTGTCTTTCTTACTCATTCGATATAATATCCAATTATTCATGCCGATTAGTTGCAAACAATAAGTGCTAGACAAACTTCTTCATTCAGATTTTGGACATTTCTCTTCTAGCGATTACAATTACGGATACTTGTCCTAATAAGCTCACAAGTAAATGATTGATTCACTACATCTATGCTTGCCTTGTCATATTTGTTGTCAATATTCTTTTAGGGTGGACCACCTGTTTCTAAATACTGGAACCGTAGACATGAGTGAATAGTATTTCTCTATGTGATCTCTTCCATCATGTGTGGGTAACGAACACTGCATTGTATAGAAAGAAAGTCTCATTTCCAGCTTTTACATAGGTTTCGATCTTTTACATGGGATACAATCTGCCTACTTGCTTTGTGTCGCACTACCAACACTCCACCCTTGAAGCTAAACATTACGCCACTCATAATTGCTTAGTTTATTTGTTCAAATACGAATTTCATATGATTCTAATGTTCCTACTTCAGTTTTGAAATGTGTGCCTGCTGTTATAGAGACATAAGGGGTTTGTATTTACGTGTGTGGTGCAGTCAAGACGGTTGGGGAGGTGAACTTTGCATATGCAGGGTTTATAGGGAGACACTCTCCGAGTTGAATCCATAATGCATTCCATAGATAATCTGACTACTTTTTATGTTTTCATGAATCTCAGATTCTGAACAGCATCATAATGATTATGAGCTTGCGGCGCATGAAAAGAATAAAAGCGAGAACAATGCCATGGCTGTCAAACTTGGCATTAAGGGACTGAAATCAAGTCTGGATGCAATGGAATGCAAGCGCTCTCCACCTCTGATTCATGCTTAGAATATGATCCTAACAGTGATTACGAGCTAGAGGGAGACCTAAGTCAATGTAGCTCCCTAGTGGAGGAGTCGAGGAAGATGCCCTATCTTATTCACCCATCAAGGTACTTGCTCTAACTTTCCAAGGTTACATTGCTCGCACATATCTTGCAACTGATGCTTTGCATTGCTTCTACTTTGTTGAACTGCCATTAGCTTAGTTTACACATCGTGTATGTGAATACGCCCTGCCTATCCATTTTCAGTACATATTCCATCTGTCATCATACTATATTTATCCATTCAAATGTTGTTCTTGTGTATTAGACGTTCAAAAGGAAGAGGGCGATTGCTGATCATGGAGGAGCACAAGCAAAGTATTTGGAAAAGGTAGTGGCACCTGATAAATCAAATAGCCCATTAGGTGTAGTTGCAATATCACCTGACCCACAAAATACCCCAACTCTAGCAGACTCTAGCCCTACTACATCGGGTCATTTCGATGCCCCAATTCAATGTAACCCCAAGCAAGAAATAAAGCAGTATGATTATGCCGATTGACATAGCACCAGTATGACGACGCAAAACCCCATTCCCGGCAAAGAGTAGACCAAATCCGGTTGCCAAATCCTTTTCCAACCAGAGAGAGCCCCAATTGCAGAAAATAGGAACCCTGTTACATTTCTTCCAGTTTAGAAGTCGAATCTTATTTTGTTGTCAGGAACTTTGTGTGCATCTTTCCTTCATGGAAAGATTATACCGCAGACACGTAACAATTTCCAGTCTTTCTCCATAACTTACGCCATAAGTAATGTACTAATGTTATTCATGGTCATTCTTGCATATGTTTCTAATTGACAGAAGACACAAGATTTCATTCCTTTAAATAGGCGAGGAGCAAACTGGATTGTGATGACGAGCAAGGGTTGGTTGCGCCTTTCAAGCACTCGTTGATGAAGTATCGTTCCTACGTGAGGCAAGCGCACTCCGATGGCAAGCCTCTGAACAAAATTTCTGTGAAGTCTCTGGTGCTACATTTATCTGACATTGACTGGAATAATCTTGTTATACATTGGTCTCGGCTGCAGCGTAAGGTACTGTCTATGATATCACATCACAATTTGAACTACATTTCTGCATTTGCCTTAATGTCTCAGTTGTATGAAAACTGTTAGCAGAAGAACATCCATTCTCAAGGGACCACAGAATCTCGCAACTATACTGCACACTGCATTGCTCTTGTGACTACCTCTTGCCCTGTATGACCATACTTACTTTCACAGCTGTTTGATTATGTAGCATCACTGCACATGTTAGCCTCGTAATCGTCCATTTGGTGGACATTATAAGATCCATATGGACTCTTACATAAATTTAGAATCAACCCAATGCTTTTGAAGAGGTTTAGCTCTGCAGTTCTCTTGTAAGGACTGAACATGGTCTATCACTGTACTTACATTAATAGCTACTTCCAGGGATTAGTAGTTGATTATGTAGCATCAATCTGCATCTTATCTTCATTACCCTCTATCCCTTCCAGTATTATCATATCTATAATTACTCTCTACAAAATGTAGAGTACATGCAATGCTTATGAAGAACATTTTGTGCTAAAATTCTTGAGTTATCCTTCCCTTGACATGGAGAAGGGCATTATAAAGCCGGTGTTAACTGTTAATGTAAGTCAGTCCTTCTAAAGCCTTTATCCTCAACTGTTGTTTAATTTGCTCATACTCCCTATCGATTCTTTGCTATTTAGTTTGTTGTTTCTACCAAAATGCATGTTCGTAAGAACCGTAAGTTCTAAGTTTTACTTGTAAAACCAAGTTCCTTATTCATACCATGCACATTACTTAATACTCCCTATATGTATGCTTGTTTTTGTGGACCTATAATCCAATGTGTGGTGAAGCAGCCCACGTTTGCACCTTGTCATCTCCTGTTTTATCTTACTGATGTGGCTGATGATATGAACAACATGCTATGCACATTATCCAAAATAGATACAATGATTTTCTTTGCCATTCATCTATGCTTGTTATGTTGACAAGGTAATCCAAAGAGTGTGGTGAAGCTCCCGCATTATGAACAATGCCAAATTATGCTATTGATATTTTGAACTTACTCTTTATTTTCTAATTTGAAATTGGATAGAATTGATGTAACAGTTATCATCTTTGTTTATACACGTGCAAACCTGTCATCTCTACTCGCTTTGTTTTAGGGTGATATGCACGATGGCATGCACAAGTCTCTTGAAGGCGTGAGACAAACCCAACATATATTGCAGCAAAGAAAGAAGGCAAAACATCTTGAAGATAGCGAGACAACCCCAAAGTCTTGTCTTGATGCAGTGTTCAAGTTACTTGAGACTAACAATCGGACAATCTCCACGTAATTAGTTGTTCCGAATCAGTTCGACTTCTTCGGTCCCAAGTTCAAGGTAAAGGCATTACGCAACTCAACTTCGACTTGAAGTCCTATCTCTAAGAAAGATTATGGAGAACACCAATGAGAACCTCATCTCTAAACAGCTACACTGGAAGCTATGACCGACATGCTAGGCGGTCTCACAACCTTGCTCAAGCAGCTTATGCAGTGTTCCCCAAGGCTAACCTTTCTTGAACTGTCTTGGAAGTGGTCTCGGTTCAAGATTATTTTGTTACGCCGCAATGGTGCCCGCTTTTGTAATCTGCTTCTTCGCTATGCTTTATGATCACTGGTGGCGAACTTCGATGCCTAGTGGATGTAATATACCTTAAATCATTTATTGTATAGTGTAGGTTTATTCTTAGTTACTATGTCGTAATTTCTTTATTGTATAGAGTAGGTTTGTTCTTAATTCCTACTAGTTACTACCATCATTCGCTATCTTAAAAAAAATCAGATGTAGTCGACCGGACCGAAACATTCGACTCTAACGGGCCAGGTTTTTAGCGGGCCACAATTGGGCCGGCCTGCGTCTTTCTTGGGGCCGGATGATTGGGGCCTTCACACATTGCGCCAGGCCCAAACATACACCGGCCTATATTTTAGTTGGGCCTTTTGTCGACCCAGCGCTTAGTTTGGCCCAGGTAGCGTTGGGCCATTAACAGGCTGAATATTGTACTGGCCTGTTACGGCCGAGATGAAACCACGGGCCTTTAGCAGGCCAAAATGCATGTTGGGCCTCAATTTTCCCTAGTCGTCGACGGGCCTTCAGCAGGCCGAAATTTAGACTGGGCCGTTTTGGGCCCAGTTAGCTCATGGGCCGTTACCAAGCCAAAACATATCTCGGGCCTTAGTTGGCCCACTAATATCATGGGCCTTTAAGAGGCCGAAAGCTTAATCTGAGGCATCAACGGGCGAATTACAACAGGACCTTTAACAGGCCCAAAGTCACGTTAGGCTTAACTGTTTCCACCTTTAGCACGGGCTATTAGTGGGCCCGATGTACCGTCGGACCATGTATGGCCCATGGGCAGCACGGGCCATTCCCAGGCCGAAAGTCACACTGGGCTGAAATGGGCCCATGTCTACATCAGGCCTCTAACAGGCCGAAAGTCAATGGGCCGTAGTTGGGCCCAAATATTTGGCAAACAATTAACGGGCCAGATCTGGCTTTGGGCCACAAATGAGCCCAATTATTGGGCGAACAAGTAACGGGCCAGATCTTGCTTTGGGCCGTAAATGGGCCCAAATTTTGGCCGAACAATTAACGGGCCAGATCTGGCTTCGGGGCGTAAATGGGCCTTTATTAAGCAGGCCATTATTGGGCTGGCCCACTAGTACCTGATTAAGTTCTACGGGCCTTTGACTGGGCCGGCCTTTTTAACCTATATGGGCCTCTGTTGGGCCCAGCCACGTGTCGACGTATCATAGGCATGTCTCCTCCAATGGACGGGCGACATCTGGCCCACTGACGAGCTGACAGCTATTCCCTTCGGCCAATCAGAATTTTACAAGTGGAAATTTCCCATTGGTCAGGGCTGTTAACGGGTTATCGGATCCAAAATCCGACCCAATAGCTTAACGGTGTTCCGTTACGGTGGATGCCACGTGTCGGTCACCCTTGACGAAAGCACTTCTGTGACGCGCGATTTATCGTCATGGAAGTGGACACTTCCGTGATGATAATTTTGGTAATGTCATGGAAGACTTCTACGACAGCACAGGTATGACTATCTTGATACTGTCATAAATTTTTCATGGATGTACATGCATGACAAAAAACGCAACCTACTATGACAAACACGTATCATCACGGAAGTGTATTTTTTTGTAGTGATAAGGAGTAAAAGAGCCTTACGTTCCCTTCCACAATCAATTCCCTTATATAACAAAAGCATTTCTAGACACGACTTCGACCAGTTTGGCATGGTAATCCTACAAGCAGTCAGGCTCTGATATCAAAGCTGTCAGGACCTCGATGCTAAGTCACGCCGATCTAGCATGTAACACATCATATCACTTTGCGGCCTCACGCATGGTATTCCCACGGGTGCCACCTTACCTGGCCCGGGACCGTTTGCGCCTTTTGGCTCACGTATATGATAGTGTTGCTAGCATCCATATGACAGAGAACCCGGGCCGACATGACTAGTCGTAAACCCAAAGTGGCACTAACTTATAGGGACGGGCATACATGACCCAGCATCGAACGTGTCGGTCAACAGCGAGTGAATCCGGGCTGTAGCAGCTGGGCTAGTAGGACTCTGGTAAACCAGGCTGTAGCAGGCTAACAGGACTCCGGTATACACCGCGTGACATTTCCCCAAAGGGACAGAGACAGGATCGAAGTAGGACACATGTCGGCCAGTCTAAGTGTTCCGGAGCAGTAGCAACTGGGCTAACAGGACTCCGGGAACCCCGGGCTGTAGCAGACTACCATGGCTCAGTGGAAGCACTAGACTACATTTCCCCATAAGAGAGGCTACCAAGGATAGACAACTAGGTTGTCAGATCCCACACATACCAAGAATTTCAAAATCATACACACAATATGCTCGATATGTGCAAATACAACATGGCATCACAACAAGACTCTACGACTCAGAGTATTTATTCATTAGGCTCCGAGGAACCAAGTATTACAAACATGGGTCTCATGACCCAACATACAGAGCATACAAGCATCAAGCACATGTGGAAGCTTAACTTGTCTGAGTACAGACAACTACAAATGGAAAAGGCTGGGAAGCCTGACTATCTACAAGACCCTCCCAAGGGTACAAGATCGTAGCTGATGTAACAAGCTAAATGTCGAAGTCCATGCGGAACTACTAGTGAGACTGAAGCTTCTCTGCAAAAACATAAATTAAGCAAACGTGAGTACAAATGTACCCAGCAAGACTTACATCAAAACTAGCTACATATGCATCAAGACGTTAAAGGGGTGGTGGAGTTTAACTACAGCAAGCCAGCTTTGACTCGGTGGCTATCCTGAACTACGACTGCAAGTAACTCTTTTGAGGTGGCGCACATGAGTTCACATATTCACCATATCAATACACCACTATGTATCTGCTTTCGTCTCCCTACGAGAACGCCATCCATAGCACTCACGCTTATCTTGCGCATTTTAGAGTATCCACTTTCACTTGTCTATGAACTGCATGTGCAAACCAGAAGTCCTTTATCATGGACACGGCTATTCGAATAGATCATGTTAACCTGCAGGGGTGTACTTCTTCACACACGCCTCGCCACTTACCACCATGTACACGTCGTGTATCTCGGCAACCTTCAAGCGGAAGCCTGGCGAGGGAGTCGGCCACGACCTGACTAACCACACAAGTCTCTAGTCCAGTTTTATCGCCTATTCAGGTTCCATCCGCAAGGAGATCCGGCTGGGGTGTTGCTCACGGCCCCAAACGATGTGTGCAGGGTTCCCAAGCCCACCTCGATGGATGGATCTATGCTTGGTACACCGTGCCACGGTGCCTAGTCTGCCCCAAGCCCACCTGTACCGGGTACCACTTGGTAGACTACTAACACAACCTACAAACACCAGAAAGTAGTTGCAACTCCTGGACAGAGATCAGGTTGATTAATAAGTCGAGAGGGGCACTTAAGCATTCCAATGCGTGGTAGTAGCTGTTCATGGATCACAAACACAGAACTCGGTTCCTGAGGACGGTTTCAATGAGACAACCCACCATGTAATCATACATGGCCTCTCACCGCTACCTTTACCAAATCGTGTTCACACACTTAGCTCTCAACAGTAGGACATGTTCACAACTTTCCAATTCATCCCCGGTGAATCAAACCTGACACAACTCTAAGCAATAGCAGGCATGACAAACAAGCATGAATGAGTAGGCACATCAGGGCACAAACAACTCCTACTCATGCTAGCGGGTTTCATCTATCTACTGTGGCAATGACAGGTCATGCAGAGGAAAGGGTTTCAACTACCGCAGCATGTAACAATTGAATCACGGTTGTCCTAATGCATTAAAAGAGAGCAGGAGCGGGAGAGTGGGATTGTATCAGAATGAACAAGGGGGTTTTGCTTGCCTGGCACTTCTGAAGATGATATAGCTCTTCATCAGTGTCATCGATCTCATCGTCGGAACCGCGTCTACTAAGAGGGGACAAATACCGGCAAACAAGGAAGAACACAATCAATGCAATGTAACAATTATGATGCATGATTATGACATGGCAATAGGTTGTGATTTGGCCTAATGCAACTAGCAACACAATTAAGTCTAGTTGGTTTGAACCCAAGGTTCAAATCCAAACTCCACATATGGTTATTTGAATGCCATTCATTTGATTTGTCCTAAACAGTAGCCAAAAGTTGTCCTAATATGCATGAAAATGATACAGATGGATAGACTGGATTTTTCTGATCATTTTTCATATATAATTTATTTCATTCTGAGTTATAGATTAATTTTATGATTTTTTGAAGTTTATACTATTTTATGGAATTTCCTGGATTATTTTTAACACAGAAAACTATTAATTGCGTCAGCATGACGTCGGTGTGATGTCAGCAAGTCAACAGGAGCCGGTCCAGGTCAAACCTGACCCGTGGGGCCCAATGGTCAGTGACTCAGGGTTGGTTAAAGTCACAGACAGGTGGGACCGGTGAAGGGCCACATCAGCAGGGTCAATGCTAACGCGCGGGGCCACTGTGCTTAACTAAAGCTAAACAAGAATTAATCTTGTGATTAATTAGGCAGCGGGGCCCGGCTGTTAGTGTCACTGGGTGTTATTTAGCGGGTCGGTTAGCGGCTAATGGCGTGCCATGTCAGCACGACCGGGGTTAGGCCGCCAGCGATAGCCAGACGTGGTGGTGGTGCTCGGAATCCATCCACAGGCCATGGTTCAATGCTTGGTTTGCTCGTACGTGCTCCTGGGAGTGAGCCGCATCAAATGGTGGCGGTTTCCGGAGCTGTGGTGGCCGTGGTTAATGGCGGCGACCATTTTGGCGGCGGCCGGAGTTCGGTGTTCGTGAGTTTTGCTGCTGCGGCCCGCGGTCGAGCGAACCAGTGCGCTAGGGATGCACTACGTGAGGCTGCGAACGCGTTGCACACCGACGGATGACCAAATGGTCACTGGAGTGACGCCGGCGTCGAGCTCGTGCGGCGGGCCATTTCGGTCAGCGCGGGATCAACGGCTATAGGTCGCGAACGGCGTCGGGGTAAGAGGGAAATAATGTAGGAGCTCACATAGAGGTTGTAGGGATGCTTAGCATGCTCGGGGACATCTCGGAGGTGTCGAATCGGCGGTGGCGATCTCCGGCGCCCGAGGTTGAAGACGTGGGCAAAGGCGGCGTTGTGGAGCGTCCGACGTTGCGCGGCTCGGTGTGGAGGTCGAGGATGAAGCGGTGGAGCTCTTGGTAAGGTCGAGAGGTTGAGGGGCGGCAGTGGCTGCGGTGGTCCTCAGCGGCGCATTGCGGTGCGCTCGGGCGCGAGGTGTATAGGGGCCAGAGGAGAGGAGAGGCGAGGGGGAAAGTGAATGAGGGTCAACAGGATCCAGGAGGCCACGGGGAGTGTGCATGCGTCGTTTCGCTGGGGAGGGAGGGCCAGGCAGGCAGCTGCGTGCCACCGTGCGCGAGCGCCGTGCGTTGCTTCCCCTCTACCTTCTCGCGAGAGGAGGAAGACAACTGGCAGGGGAGGTGGGCTGCTGGGCTGCACAGTAACAGCCGGCTAGGTGGGCTGCAGGTAAGTTCGTACTCTCTCCCCCTGCTTATCTAATTATTTTCTGTTTTCTATTTTATGCTTTATGTTTTGCAAATAAAATACCAACCCAAACACTTTGGTTAATTCTGTAAATTTTTGTGAGGAATATTTGAATTATTTTCAAACCACACAACAAATTTCAGAATATTTGGAGCAACCAATATTTAATGGTAAATTTTAAACTCCAACTCAAATACCATAATGATTTAATTCATTGAACAAAATGTCACGGAAAAATATGCATCATCTCCGGTAGAGGCTTTCACCTTTTTCCATAAATCATGAACATTTTATAAGGATATTTTGAGTTCATTGAAAATATTTTGGTTGAACCTATTTGAGTTCTTACGGTGCTAGGGTTTTATCATCCCATTTCAACTTTAATTGAAGATTAATATGATGCAAGATGCCCATCGATGCAACTAATTACAACCAACATTGTAGGGTTGTGACATTGATGTACACAGAATTACTCTTGTAACATTTCCTTGTAAATATAGATATCGAGGATCGATGCTTGTTGGAGCAATTGATGCTAAACCTCAAGCGTATGAAGAAGCAAATATTCTTTAGCTTGATCTTTTGATCTTGTCTGAGTCTATTGGATTGAGGTCTTTAGCTTGACCTTCTTTGAAACCTGTAATCTTCTGTTCTTGTCCAATCCTATTGGATTGAGGTCTTTAGCTTGTTGCTCTTTCAAACATGTAATCTCTTGATCTCGTCAATTTACTAAATGTGAAAAGATTAGACCTTGTCATTTTACTGTATTGTGTACACATTTGCTGACATATCTAATCTTTTGGGGACTTATTTGTAATTTGGCAAGGCCACAAATGTTGTACTGTACAAACATTTGGTTCAAAAAATCTATAATCTTCTGGGTTGTGTAAACATTTACTAAATTCTGGGTCGATCTCATGTACCCAATGGGTCAATGGGGCCACAAAATTATGATGAAATGGGCTGGCCCATGGCCTCACATATTGATCTTGGGGCCACGGGGCCGGGACCAGGGCCACGGGGCCGGGGCCAGGGCCAGGGCCGGGTCGACTGTCGGTGTCAAAACCGGCAGATCTCGGGTAGGGGGTCCCAAACTGTACGTCTAAGGTCGAGTAACAGGAGACGGGGGACACGATGTTTACCCAGGTTCGGGCCCTCTCTATGGAGGTAATACCCTACTTCCTGCTTGATTGATCTTGATGAATATGAGTATTACAAGAGTTGATCTACCACGAGATCGTAATGGCTAAATCCCTAGAAGTCTAGCCTGTATGATTATGATTGTCCCTATGGACTAAACCCTCCGGTTTATATAGGCACCGGAAGGGACTAGGGTTGTACAAAGTCGGTTACAGAGAAAGGAATCTTCATATTGAACGCCAAGCTTGCCATCCACACCAAGGAGAGTCCCATCCAGACACGGGTGAGAGTCTTCGGTCTTGTATGTTCACAGCCCATCAGTCCGGCCCACGTCCAACAGGTCGGACGTCCGAGGACCCCTTAATCCAGGACTCCCTCAGTAGCCCCTGAACCAGGCTTCAATGACGAGGTGTTCAGCGCGTAGATTATCTTTGGCATTGCAAGGCGGGTTCCTCCTTCGAATACTCCAAAACAGCTTTCGAACACAAAGAACGTGTCCGGCTCTGCAAAACAAGTACCACACACAACCGCAAAGAGTATAATATTCCACGAGTCCAATCTACTGACAACTTTTTGTAACGTGACACCACGTCATCACCCGGTCATTATTTCAAACCGTTTTTCGGCCTGCTGCTCCATGTTTCGAGATGTGGTTTCATTGGCACGTCTTGTCAAAGCAGAGATCGTGTCCCCTTATTGCAGGATTCTCATCAATACGGGTGTGGGTAATCCAACCGTGCCTTCTGCGCGCCCTTGGGAAACAGGCAAGTTTTAAGGCGAGTGGGGAGGCGCTTGGCATTCGCTGCCTTTATAAAGGGATAAGGATTCACCCACGCCTTCTATCTCTCTCCCCCGTCATTCTCAAGCTCCAGCACCCAAGTCCTCATCTCTTCCGCCTCAAGAAAGCACTCTAATCATGTCCGGATCCGGAGCGCAGGGCAAGTGGATGGTCTCCTCCGTCAAGGAGAAAGACATCACAAAGCTCCGGGAAGCCGGGTACTTAACCAAGGAAATCGCCCATCGGCTTCCGGCCAAGGGGCAAATCATCCCCACCCAAAAGCCCCACGAAGGGTAGTGTTCATCCCTCACTTCGTCATGGATTGGGATTTCCTCCACCCATTCGTCCGCGGACTTATGTTCTACTACGGGGTGGATTTCCACGATCTGGCCCCCAACTCCTTCCTCAACATCTCGGCATTTATTGTCGTGTGCGAGGCCTTCCTCCGCATCCCACCCCTCTTCGGACTGTGGCTCAAGATTTTCAACGTGAAGCCGAAAGTGGTGGATGGTCAACACGCAGAGTGCGGAGGCGTCATGGTGAGCAAGATGCCCAATGTTACATGGACCAAAGGTACCTTTGTAGAGACCGTAAAGGGGTGGCAACAGCTGTGGTTCTACGCCATAGAGCCTCATGATGCCACCTGGGCCGCGGCTCCCGAATTTAAGTCCGGGGCCCCAATGCGGCTCACCTCCTGGCTAGAGAAGGGTCTGGACTGGGCTTCATCAGATGAGCTGACGCCGCTGCAGACACGTATCAAGAGCATGGTGGACAAGAACATTAAGCTCGTCAACATGATCCAGGTGATGCTTGTCCGCCGGATCCTTCCCTGCCAACGCCGAACTTGCCATTTGTGGGAGTTTGATCCGGCCAAGCACCAGACCTTGCAACAATTCTTTGGCACCACGCAAGAAGATATCTGGAAGGTGCTATTCAAGGGAAACCAGACGTGGCCAGAAATGACCGAGGATCGTGGCCATGACCTGACTCACCCAGCCAGTCCGGTGAGTTCTCCATATTACGCGGTATATCCTCCGCCTGCATATCTGAGAAGATGCCTAAGCTTCCCCGTTTAACTTTTCAGGGTTGGACAAAGAAGGCGGAGGGGATCCGGTGTCCGGCTCCGCTGCCCGAAGACCCAGCTATCCCGCGCCTGACGAAGATGCTGGTTCTGGCGCCCTACCAGGCGCCGGAGAAGAAGGCAAAGAAAAAGGCCAAGGAGACCAGAAGTGGTCTCCGCCGCAAGGGCGCTTTGGACGTGGCATCCGAAGACACCGAGACTCACTCCTTCACTGCTGAGGGCGACGAGGAGGAGGAGGAGGAGAGCAACTCTCCCCCTAAGGGGGGAGGAAGAAGAGGGTGGCCTCCCCAAATCTGGAGGCAGAAGCGTCCAAGAAGGGGAAGGTCTTCCTCGCAGATAACTCCGCGTGGGACGCCGACAGCAGCCCAGAGCGGCGCCCCCGATATAAGCCCCTTGCCGGATCGTGAGTACTCAAAGATCCTGATGCATTTATATATCAGCCTCTTTACTTCATAGTTTTAACGCGTTGAACCACGCAATTGCAGTCCGGCTCGTTCCGACCTCGAGCGATCCTCATCTTCGGGGAATTCGCTGGACCCGAAGGTGATGGACAGCGGGTCCCTTCCGCGCCTCCTCTCCTGTGGCCATGGATGACACCGAGGTGTTGTCGAAGGATCCCGGCCGTGGAGAGACGCAGAGGTTATCAGGCGACGCCAGAGGGCTAAACCTCAGCCGGACACACATGGGGAGCAAATCCCCATGGAGATCGGGCGATGGGGACCCGCATCCGGCGGCCCTCAGCCGAATACCATCCCGGAAGCCAGTGCAGCTCCGGATTCAGGCAAGCAGCCTCCCTCAAAAGAAGGAGGTGAACCTGTTCCGCCGATAACCTCTGTCCAACCAGAGGCACCGGATACTCTACTGGAAGCATTGCGAGGTGCTTCCATTGTTGAGGAACACCATATCCTTATGGGTACGGTGGTTGAGAAGGTTCAGTCCATTAAGACCGGACTGACCAAAGCCTGCACCAGCCTGCTGACAGGGTTTGAGGTAAGCGGCGTAATTGTGTAAGAATAATGTCACGGTATAGACAGTAGCCCCTGAGACTTTGTCCGGTGTTCGGAAAGAAAAGCCGGACAGAGGATCAAATAACTTTCGCAGGAGACTAACCGGACATGTCTTTGTGAATAAGCAGGCATCGTTGCTAGTTGCGACTTCTCATGCTGCTGAGGTCTCCGGACTGAAGCAGAGTCTGGAGCGGACCGAGGAAGAGCTCGGCCGTGTGAAAAAACAGCTGGAAGACTAACGAGGTATGTAATGACCTGTTGTATATCCAGAAATGATAAACGATTTGTGCTGACCAAAGTGCCATGGCATTTGTTAGGAGCGGCAACCGAGGTAGAGACCCTCAAGAAGGCGCTGGCCGAGGCCGAGGAGAGAGCGGCCAAGGAACAAGCCGCCCGCGAAAAGCACGAGGCTGTGGTCGGTGAGGTCCAAAGAAGAGCTCCAGGACGCCGTGAAGAAAAGTGAGTCCTTGGATCGCAACATTGCGGATCAAAAGACCGAACTTGCTAAGGCTCTTCAAAGCGCACAAGATGCCCGGGTTGAAGCCTAGGGCGCTCTCCAGGAGATTCAAGAGGCCAAGAAGATTGCGGGGGGTAAGGCCTTCATTATGCAGAGCAAATATGTGAAGAAGAGGTATCTCTTACTAACCCGGATTTGGAGTTCTCCGGGAGCGTTTGCGGATTTGCCGTGCAGTGTAGCCGACGCTGCAGAGTTCTTCCGAGCCGAAGAGGGGAGCTCGACGGAGAAGCTGTTCTGGTCGCAATATCTTGCACCGGAATATCCGGTGCCCTTTAGCGACCAGCTAAAACAGTTGGTCGAACTGCATAGGGTGGCCGAACTAGCCATGAGGGATTTAATAATCCAGCTGTGGCCTGCTGAAGCTATACCCAGCAGCTACTTCGGGCTCGTGAAGCGGCTGGTCAATGCCTGCCCCCAGCTTGACGTCATCAAGCGGTCGGTCTGCATCGAGGGTGCGCGGATGGCCTTCGCCCGCGTCAAGGTGCAGTGGGCGAAGATGAATGCCCTCAAGCTCGCGACCGAGGGGCCGCCCGCTGGCAAGGAGCACCGCATGCCCGAGCGGTATTTTGAAGATGTCCTGGAGGGATCACGCACTGTAGCGGAGCAATGTGCTAAGGACATTATTTTTAAATGAAATACTTTCATGTTTATCTTGTCCTATATGGTGGAACAAAGCTGTTATGTAATATAATGCTTGTTATTATTAAAAATTTACCTCCTGTGCGGCCGTTTTTATTAAATAAGAGAGTTGGCCAGTCATAGGCTTCAGCCCCCATGTAGGTAGTACGGGGGTGTTCGGGATGGAATCTAAACACTCTTGATCCGAAAATTTGGTCCTTGAAGGAGGTGTTTAGCGCAACGAACCAGGCAATTGGACTATGTGGCTTTTTCACCCTCACTTAGCCATAGGAGTTCGACAATAAAAATGTAGGCGCAGCCCCTAGTTAGCATTTAATACATACTAGGGTGTTGTAAACACCTGATCGGACTGAGGCCTATCCGTCGTATAATGAGGAAAAAATCGCGAAAGATTTGTAACCTCCGAACAAATTTGATCGCTCGCGCCACATCATGACAGACAGTTTTTGGCTTTCTCTACTGAGGTGCTCATCTGGATAAACCAGGACACAATCACAGTAGTTCTCCCTTTACTACCCTAGCCGATAGAGCGGAACGTAAGATAGTAAGCATAGGAGCCGTGCAACCCAACTATTGACCAAAGACATGATTCGGAGCCAATGCATATAATGCTAAAATTGGGCGTAAACTGCATCAGTAAAAGTGTTCGGACTTTGTTGCCATAGTATGGAGCGTAGTGAAGCCCATGGCCAATTAAAGCGTACCAGAGTGTACGTGTGCGATCGATAAAAATAACGAAGTAAAATGAAGTTGTAAGCTAGTGCCACATAAGTTGGGCCACAAACAGTTTTCATTATAATTAGATTAGTACGTCAAAGTGTAGTTGTACAAATAGTGCGAGAAGCACCCGAGCTATTTGACATGCCAAGATCAAGGGGGGAGCTGCGTGCGGGTCCTGAAAACAGGTAGGACGATCATCGAAGGGGACGTCTAGAGATCCCCCCACACGTCTGTGCCGCCTGCCACCTTGGTGTATCCGTCCTTCAAAGGATCGGTGATCGAGACCGCTGCTAGGGGCCAATGGAAAAAGAAACACGAAAAGGATACAAAGAAAAGGTGAAAGTATGTGTCCGGGAAAGTCGGTCAGACAGTGGACCATACCGTTATGCCTCCGTCTCTACCCATGGTATTTTGAGCGCGTAGTTATGTGCGCGCGATACGTATGCCACCATTTGGTCAGGACTGAGATGGAGGATGAATTGCTAGTCTAACTCCTGACGAGCCGGACTGTCAAGCTACGGAGTAGTCCGGACTCGTTTGACAGTGTCCGGGCCCTGAATTAAAATTCTTCCTTAAAAGGCCGCTTTGTACTTCCGCTGCCATGGCCGCGGTGTGCTCCTCAGTACGGAGGGAGCGCTCCGTGTTTCCATTGACTGTTATGACGCCGCATGGTCCGGGCATCTTGAGCTTGAGATAAGCATAGTGCGGTACCGCATTGAATCGAGCGAATGCGGTTCGTCCGAGCAGTGCGTGATAGCACTACGGAAGGGAACGATATCGAAGATTAACTCTTAGCTTCTGAAGTTGTCAGGGGACCCGAAGACAACTTCCAGTGTGATTGAGCCCGTGCAACGGGCCTACACACCTGGTATGACTCCTTTAAAGGTAGTTTTGGTGGGCTTGATCCTTGATGGATCGATGCCCATTTTGCGCATTGTATCTTGATAAAGCAGGTTAAGGCTGCTACCCCCGTCCATGAGGACTCGCGTCAGGTGGAATCCATCGATTATTGGGTCAAGGACCAGTGCGGCTGAACCGCCATAACGGATATTGGTCGGATGATCCCTGCGATCGAAGGTGATCGGGCATGACGACCATGTATTAAATTTTGGGGTGACTGGCTCTATCGCATAGACGTCCCTAAGTGCGCGCTTGCGCTCCCTCTTGGGGATATGGGTGGCGTATATCATGTTCACCGTTTTGACCTGAGGGGGAAACTTCTTCTGTCCCCCTGTGTTCGGTGGACGGGGCTCCTCGTCATCATCCTCGCTTTGCGACCCCTTCTCCTTGTTCTCGGCATTTATCTTGCCGGCCTGTTTAAAAACCCAGCAACTTCTGTTGGTGTGATTGGCTGGTTTATCGGAGGTGCCGTGTATCTGGCCTGGACGATCGAGTATGCGGTCCAAGCTGGATGAGCCCGAATTGTTCCTTTTGAACGGCTTCTTCCGCTGGCCGGACTTGGAGCCATTGAATCCGGCGTTGACCGTCGTGTCGTCGGTATTATCACCGTTAACCCGACGCTTGTGTCTGTTGCGTCGGGGCTTGCTGTTGCTATTTCTGGCTTCCGAAGTACCAGGTTCCCTTGCATTGTTATTGCTACGGGCTAGCCAGCTATCTTCGCCCGCGCAAAAGCGGGTCATAAGCGTCGTGAGGGCTGCCATAGACTTCGGCTTTTCTTGGCCGAGGTGTCGGGCGAGCCATTCGTCTTGGATGCTATGTTTAAAGGCCGCTAGGGCTTCGGCATCCGAACAGTCGATGATCTGGTTCTTTTTGGTTAAGAACCTAGTCCAGAATTTCCTGGCTAACTCTCCGGGCTGTTGAATTATGTGACTTAAGTCATCGGCATCTGGAGGTCGGACATATGTGCCTTGGAAGTTGTCGAGGAAGGCTTCTTCCAAGTCCTCCCAGCTGCCAATGGAGTTTTCGGGCAGACTGTTCAACCAGTGCCGAGCTGGTCCTTTGAGTTTTAGTGGGAGGTATTTGATGGCATGGAGATCATCACCACGGGCCATGTGAATATGGAGAAGAAAATCCTCGATCCATACCGCGGGGTCTGTTGTTCCATCATATGATTTGATGTTTACGGGTTTAAACCCTTCTAGGAATTCGTGCTCCATTACCTCGTCAGTGAAGCAAAGGGGGTGTGCGGCGCCTCTATATCGGGCCACGTCGCGACGTAGCTCGGATGGAGTCCATCTGCGGTTCTTGGCCCGGGCGTGATTATGATTGTTGCGTCCAGCTAGGTAGTCGTTGTCGCGTGTCGGGGCATGCCCCCGTGATCCATAGATCGATCTGTTCTGACCTGCTCTACTGTCCAAGTCCTGCCGCAGGTCATTTATATATCCCCGAGCTGTTTTATCTTTGCCTTTACGGTGAGGTAGTACGGGCTGGTGTTCGGCTTGATTTGCCGCTTTGTCCCTGCCACGTGGTGGCCGGTCAGCCGCATTGCGTGATGATGGTACGGGCTCCAGCGCCTTGTCATCGAACTGAGGTAGCAATTTGTGCTTCGGATAACTTTTGGATGGGCGCTCGAGGTCGTATTCCTCGGCTGCCAGGACATGAGTCCACCTATCATTGAGCAGGTCTTGATCAGCTTGAAGTCATGGTCGCTTCTTTTTCAGGCTCCTTGCAGTGGCTATTAGCCGGGGTTTGAAGCGCTCCTGCTCGAGAGGTTCCTCAGGCACGATAAAATCCTCGTTGCTGAGGCTCACCTCATCCTCGGAGAGTGGAAGATAATTACTGTCCTCCGAGTCTTCGTTTATGGCCTGTTCATCAGGGCTAACTTGCCCGTCTTCCCGTTCGTCCTGTTCGGAAGTTGGCTCAACGGGGTCTTCATTGTCTTCGGCATCGTCCGGAGTATTGTTTTCTCCTATGCCGGTATTGCTGTCTTTTCCACAGCATGACTTGGAGCGGCGCCGCTGACGTCAGCGCTTTGGTTTTATCTCAGGAGGTTTATCCTTGACTGGGTCTTCCTTGTCGTCGCCGCTATTCTCTTTGGGTGTATCCACCATCTACACGTCATACGAGGAGGTGGCCGTCCAGCGTCCGGTAAACGGCGGGTTTTTGGCCTCCTCTTCTCCGGCATCATCGTCCATACCGTCGATGTCTTGGGAGCCGTAATCGAGCATGTCGGTTAAGTCCTCGACAGTGGCTATGAAGTGGGAGGTGGGTGGGAAGCGAAATTCCCCGTCATCAACCCCTAGTTCGAACCGGATATAATTTGATTGTGAGTCCCCTGCTAAGGAGAGGGTTTTTAATGAGTTCAGCACATCGCCTAAAGGGGAGTGCCAGAAAATGTCCGCGGCGCTGATTTTGACGACCGACGCCTGGTTGGGCTCGACGGGCGCGGGCGCGCGTAGTTCGGAACCTGTGGCCGGAGATGAATCCGAGGTTCCAGTGACGCGGGTCACGCTCAAGGTTGGGGTTGTGTGCGGCTCCAGTGCCGCTGAGTCTGCGGCTTCCGTCATGGGGTTGAGCTTCCCATCCTCGGATGGCGCAATCTGCTCCGGATCTAGGACCGGAGCACTTACAGGTGCTATCTCCTCGGTATGGTCCGATGACAGATTTAGGTCATGCTCATCATGGTGGCAGGGAGCGGCTGTCGTGGGCTCGAATCCGTCGAAGATCAAGTCTCCGCGGGTATCATCAATGTAGTTCAAGTTTCCAAACCTGACTTGATGGCCAGGGGCGTAGCTGTTGATCTGCTCTAGATAGCCAAGCGAGTTGGCCCGTAGTCTTGAAGCCGCCGAATACGAAGATCTGTCCGGGGAGAAAAACTTCCCCCTGGACAGCGTTGTTGTAGATGATTGACGGGGCCATCATACCTCTTGAAGACGACGCGGCGGAACTCTCAATGAAAGCACCAATGTCGGTGTCAAACCGGCGGATCTCGGGTAGGGGTCCCTGACCGTACGCCTAAGGTCGATGGTAACAGGAGACACGGGACACGATGTTTACCTGTGTTTGGGTCCTCTCTATGGAGGTAATACCCTACTTCCTGCTTGATTGATCTTGATGAATATGAGTATTACAAGAGTTGATCTACCACGAGATTGTAATGGCTAAAACCATAGAAGTCTAGCATGTATGATTATGATTGTCCATATGGACTAAACCCTCCGGTTTATATAGACACCGGAAGGGACTAGGGTTGTACAAAGTCGGTTACAGAGAAAGGAATCTTCTGTTGGGGAACGTTGCAGAAAATTAAAAATTTTCCTACAGTTTCACCAAGATCCATCTATGAGTTCATCTAGCAACGAGTCATGGGAGAGTGATTGCATCTACATACCACTTGTAGATCGTGTGCGGAAGCGTTCAATGGTACGGGGATGATGGAGTCATACTCGTCGTGATTTAGATCACCGATGACCTAGTGCTGAACGGACAGCACCTCCGCGTTCAACAGACGTACGGAGCGGATGACGTCTCCTCCTTCTTGATCCAGCAAGGGGGAAGGAGAGGTTGATGATGATCCAGCAGCACGACGGTGTGGTGGTGGATGCAGCAGAACTCCCAAGTAGGCTTCACGAGCAACTACGGGAGGAGGAGGAGGTGTAGCAGGGAGAGGGAGGTGCTAGGCCTTCAGGGGGTGCGGCTGCCCCTCCCTCCCCTCCCTTTATATAGGTGCAAGAGGGGGGAGGCGCAGCCTTGCCCCTTCCTCCAAGGAAGGGTGCGGCCAAGGGGAGGAGTCCATCCTCCCAAGGCACCTAGGAGGTGCCTTCCCCTTAGGACTCTCCCTCCCAAGTCTCCTTGGCGCATGGGCCTCTTGGGGCTGGTGCCCTTGGCCCATATAGGCCAAGGCGCACCCCTACAGCCCATGTGGCCCCCGGGCAGGTGGACCCCTGGTGGACCCCGGACCCCTTTCGGCACTCCGGTACAATACCGATAACGTGAAACCTTTCCAATGACCAAAATAAGACTTCCCATATATAAATCTTTACCTCCAGACCATTCCGGAACTCCTCGTGACGTCCGGGATCTCATCCGGACTCCGAACAACATTCGGTTTGCTACATACTCATATTCATACAACCCTAGCGCCACCGAACCTTATGTGTAGACCCTACGGGTTCGGAGACATGCGAGACATGACCGAGACGGATCTCGGGCAATAACCAACAGTGGGATCTGGATACCCATGTTGGCTCCCACATGCTCCTCGATGATCTCATCGGATGAACCACGATGTCGAGGATTCAAACAACCCCGTATACAATTCCCTTTGTCAATCGGTATTTTACTTGCCCGAGATTCGATCGTCGGTATCCCAATACCTCGCTCAATCTCGCTACGGAAAGTCACTTTACTCGCATCGTAATGCATGATCCCGTGACCAAACACTTGGTCACTTTGAGCTCATTATGATGATGCACTACCGAAAGTGGGCCCAGTGATACCTCTCCGTCATACGGAGTGACAAATCCGATCTCGATCCGTGTCAACCCAATGACACTTTCGGAGATACCGTAATGCACCTTTATAGTCACCCGATTACGTTGTGACGTTTGGTACACCCAAAGCACTCCTACGGTATCCGGGAGTTACACGATCTCATGATCTAAGGAAGAGATACTTGACATTGGAAAAGCTCTAGCAAAACGAACTACACGATCTTGTGCTATGCTTAGGATTGGGTCTTGTCCATCACATCATTATCCTAATGATGTGATCCCGTTATCAACGACATCCAATGTCCATACTCAGGAAACCATGACTATCTGTTGATCAACGAACTAGTCAACTAGAGGCTCACTAGGGACATATTGTGGTCTATGTATTCACACGTGTATTACGATTTCTGGATAATACAATTATAGCATGAATAAAAGACAATTATCATGAACAAGGAAATATAATAATAATACTTTTATTATTGCCTCTAGGGCATATTTCCAACAGTCTCCCACTTGCACTAGAGTCAATAATCTAGTTACATTGTGATGAATCGAACACCCATAGAGTTACGTGTTGATCATGTTTTGCTCATGGAAGAGGTTTAGTCAACGGATCTGCGACAGTCAGATCCGTATGCACTTTGCAAATTTCTATGTCCCCATCTTTAACATTTTCACGAATGGAGTTGAAGCGACGCTTGATGTGCCTTGTCTTCTTGTGAAACCTGGGCTCCTTGGCAAGTGCAATAGCTCCAGTGTTGTCACAGAAAAGTTTGATCGGCTCCGACGCATTGGGTATGACTCCTAGGTCGGGGATCAACTCCTTCACCCAAATTGCTTCATGTGCTCCCTCCGAGGCTGCCATGTACTCCGCTTCACATGTAGATCCCGCCACGACGCTCTGCTTGCAGCTGCACTAGCTTACTGCTCCACCATTCAACATATACACGTATCCGGTTTGTGACTTTGAGTCATCCAGATGCGTGTCGAAGCTTAGCGTCGACGTAACCCTTTATGACGAGCTCTTCATCACCTCCATAAACGAGAAACATGTCCTTTGTCCTTTTCAGGTACTTCAGGATATTCTTGACCGTTGTCCAGTGTTCCTTGCCGGGATTACTTTGGTACCTTCCTACCAAACTTACGGCAAGGTTTACATCAGATGCAGTACACGGCATGGCATACATAATAGATCCTATGGCTGAGGCATAGGGATGACACTCATCTCTTCTTTATCTTTTGTCGTGGTCGGGCATTGAGCTGAGCTCAATTTCACACCTTGCAAAACAGGCAAGAACCCTTTCTTGGACTGATCCATTTTGAACTTCTTCAAAATCTTATCAAGGTATGTGCTTTGTGAAAGACCTATGAGGCATCTCGATCTATCCCTATAGATTTTGATGCCTAATATGTAAGCAGCTTCTCCAAGGTCCTTCATTGAAAAACTCTTATTCAAGTAGGCCTTAATGTTGTCCAAAAGTTCTATATCATTTCCCATCAAAAGTATGTCATCTACATATAATATGAGAAATGCTACAGAGCTCCCACTCACTTTCTTGTAAACGCAGGCTTCTCCATAAGTCTGGATAAACCCAAACGCTTTGATCATCTCATCAAAGCGAATGTTCCAACTCCGAGATGCTTGCACCAGCCCATAAATGGATCGCTGGAGCTTGCATACCTTGTTAGCATTCTTAGGATCGACAAAACCTTCCGGCTGCATCATATACAGCTCTTCCTTAAGATAACCGTTAAGGAATGCCGTTTTGACGTCCATCTGCCATATCTCATAATCATAGTATGCGGCAATTGCTAACATGATTCGGATGGACTTAAGCTCCGCTACGGGAGAAAAAGTCTCATCGTAGTCAATCCCTTGAACTTGTCGATAACCCTTAGCGACAAGTCGAGCTTTATAGATGGTAACATTACCATCCGCGTCCGTCTTCTTCTTAAAGATCCATTTGTTTTCTATCGCCGTCGATCATCGGGCAAGTCTGTCAAAGTCCATACTTTGTTTTCATACATGGATCCTATCTCGGATTGCATGGCTTCAAGCCATTTGTTGGAATCTGGGCCCGCCATCGCTTCTTCATAGTTCAAAGGTTCACCGTTGTCTAACAACATGATTTCCGGGACAGGGTTGCCGTACCACTGCAGTGCGGGCGTGTCCTAGTGGACCTACCAAGTTCGGTAGCAACTTGATCCGAAGTACCTTGATCATCATCATTAATTTCCTCTTCGCCGGTGTAGGCACCACAGAACATTTTCCCGAGCTGCACTACTTTCCGGTTCAAGAGGTAGTACTTCATCGAAGTTCTACTTTCCTCCCACTTACTCCTTTCGAGAGAAACTCTTTTTCCAGAAAGGACCCGTTCTTGGCAACAAAGATCTTGCCTTCGGATCTAAGGTAGAAGGTATACCCAATGGTTTCCTTAGGGTATCCTATGAAGACGCATTTTTCCGACTTGGGTTCGAGCTTTTCAGGTTGAAGTTTCTTAACATAAGCATCGCATCCCCAAACTTTTAGAAACGACAGCTTAGGTTTCTTCCCAAACCATAATTCATATGGTGTCGTCTCAACGGATTTAGACGGGGCCCTATTTAAAGTGAATGTAGTTGTCTCTAGAGCGTATCCCCAAAATGATAGCGGTAAATCAGTAAGAGACATCATAGATCGCACCATGTCCAATAGAGTGCGATTACGACGTTCGGACACACCGTTCTTACTGAGGTGTTCCAGCGGCGTGAGTTGTGAAACGATTCCACATTTCCTTAAGTGTGTACCAAATTCGTGACTTAAATATTCTCCTCCATGATCTCATCGCAAGAATTTTATCTTTCGGTCACGTTGATTCTCTACTTCATTCTGAAATTCCTTGAACTTTTCAAAGGTCTCAGACTTGTGTTTCATCAAGTAGACATACCCATATCTACTCAAGTCATCGGTGAGTGAGAACATAACGATATCCTCCACGAGCCTCAACGCTCATTGGCCCGCACACATTGGTATGTATGATTTCCAATAAGTTGGTTGCTCGCTCCATTGTTCCGGAGAATGGAGTCTTGGTCATTTTGCCCATAAGGCATGGTTCGCATGTGTCAAATGATTCATAATCGAGAGACTCTAAAAGTCCATCAGCATGGAGCTTCTTCATGCGCTTGACACCAATGTGACCAAGGCGGCAGTGCCACAAGTATCTGGGACTATCGTTATCAACTTTACATCTTTTCACACTATGAACATGTGTAACATTACGTTCGAGATTCATTAAGAATAAACCATTGACCATCGGAGCATGACCATAAAACATTTCTCTCATATAAATAGAACAACCATTATTCTCGGATTTAAATGAGTAGCCATCTCATATTAAACGAGATCACGATACAATGTTCATGCTCAAACTTGGCACTAAATAACAATTATTGAGGTTTAAAACTAATCCCGTAGGTAAATGTAGAGGTAGCGTGCGACGGCGATCACATCGGCCTTGGAACCATTCCCGACGCCAAGATCGTCACCTCGCCCTTCGCCAGTCTCCGTTTATTCCGCAGCTCCTGCTATGAGTTACATATATGAGCAACGGCACCGGTATCAAATACCGAGGAGTTACTACGAGTACTGGTAAGGTACACATCAATTACATGTATATCAAATATACCTTTAGTGTTGCCGGCCTTCTTGTCTGCTAAGTATTTGGGGCAGTTCCGCTTCCAGTGACCCTTCCCTTTGCAATAAAAGCACTCAGTCTCAGGCTTGGGTCCATTCTTTGACTTCTTCCCGGCAACTGGCTTACTGCAACATCCTTGCCGTCCTTCTTGAAGCTCTTCTTTCCCTTGCCCTTCTTGAACTTAGTGGTTTTATTGACCATCAACACTTGATGCTCCTTCTTGATCTCTACCTCTGCTGACTTCAAAGATTGAAAATACTTCAGTGAATAGTTTTCACCATCCTCGCATATTGTAGTTCATCACAAAGCTCTTGTAGCTTGGTGGGAGCGATCAAGGATTCTGTCAATGACCGCCTCGTCTGGGAGGTTGATGTCCAGTGGGACAAACGGTTGTGCAACCTAGACATTTTGAGTATGTGCTCACCGATGTAACTATTTTCCTCCATCTTACAAGCTGTAGAACTTGTCGGAGACTTCATATCTCTCGACCCGGGCATGAGCTTGGAAAACTAGTTTCAGCTCCTCGAACATCTCATATGCTCCGTGTCGCTCAAAACGCTTTTGGAGCCCCGGTTCTAAGTTGTAAAGCATGCCGCACTGAACGAGGGAGTAATCATCAGCACGAGACTGCCAAGCGTTCATAACGTCTTGGTTCTTTGGGATGGGTGCATCACCTAGCGGTGCTTCTAGGACATATTGTTTCTTGGCAGCTATGAGGATGATCCTCAGGTTCCGGACCCAGTCCGAATAGTTGCTGCCATCATCTTTCAGCTTGGTTTTCTCTAGGAACGCGTTGAAGTTCATGGTGATATTAGCGTTGGCCATTTGATCTACAAGACATTTTGCAAAGATTTTAGACTATTGTTCATGATAATAAAGTTCATCTAATCAAATTGTTTAATGAACTCCCACTCAGATTTGACATCCCTCTAGTCATCTAAGTGATACATGATCCGAGTCGACTAGGCCGTGGTCCGATCATCACGTGAGACGGACTAGTCATCGTCGGTGAACATCTCCATGTTGATCGTATCTTCCATACGACTCATGTTCGACCTTTTGGTCTCTTGTGTTCCGAGGCCATGTACGTACATGCTAGGCTCGTCAAGTTAACCTAAGTGTATTGCATGTGTAAAACTGTCTTACACCCGTTGTATGTGAACGTAAGGATCTATCACACCCGATCATCACGTGGTGCTTCGAAACGACGAACTTTAGCAACGGTGCACAGTTAGGAGAACACTTTCTTGAAATTGTTATGAGGGATCATCTTATTTACTACCGTCGTTCTAAGTAAACAAGATGCATAAACATAATAAACATCACATGCAATTATATAGTAGTGACATGATATGGCCAATATCATATACCTCCTTTGATCTCCATCTTCGGGGCTCCATGATCATCCTGTCACCGCATGACACCATGATCTCCATCATCATGATCTCCATCATCGTGTCTTCATGAAGTTGTCACGCCAATGACTACTTCTACTTCTATGGCTAACGCGTTTAGCAATAAAGTAAAGTAATTTACATGGCGTTCTTCAATGACACGCAGGTCATACAAAAATAAAGACAACTCCTATGGCTCCTGCCGGTTGTCATACTCATCGACATGCAAGTCGTGATTCCTATTACAAGAACATGATCTCATACATCACATATATCATTCATCATTCATCACAACTTTGGCCATATCACATCACAAAACACTTGCTGCAAAAACAAGTTAGACGCCCTCTAATTGTTGTTGCAAGTTTTACGTGGCTGCAATAGGGTTCTAGCAAGAACGTTTTCTTACCTACGTGAAAGCCACAACGTGATTTGTCAACTTCTATTTACCCTTCATAAGGACCCTTTTCATCGAATCCGCTCCAACTAAAGTGGGAGAGACATACACCCGCTTGCCACGTTATGCAACTAGTGCTTGTCAGTCGGCGGATCCAGTCTCACGTAAGCGTACGTTTACGGTCGGTCCGGGCCGCTTCATCCCACAATACCGCTGAAGCAAGATAAGACTAGTAGCGGCAAGAAAGTTGACAACATCTACGCCCACAACAAATTGTGTTCTACTGCGTGCAATAGAGAACTACGCATAGACCTAGCTCATGATGCCACTGTTGGGGAACGTTGCAGAAAATTAAAAATTTTTCCTATGGTTTCACCAAGATCCATCTATGAGTTCATCTAGCAGCGAGTCATGGGAGAGTGATTGCATCTACATACCACTTGTAGATTGTGTGCGGAAGCGTTCAATGGAACGGGGATGATGGAGTCGTACTCGCCGTGATTTAGATCACCGATGACCTAGTGCTGAACGGACAGCACCTCCGCGTTCAACACACGTACGGAGCGGATGACATCTCCTCCTTCTTGATCCAGCAAGGGGGAAGGAGAGGTTGATGATGATCCAGCAGCACGACAGCGTGGTGGTGGGTGCAGCAGAACTCGGCAGGGCTTCGCCCGAGCAACTACGGGAGGAGGAGGAGGTGTAGCGAGGAGAGGGAGGTGCCAGGCCTTGAGGGTGCGGCTGCCCCTCCCTCCCTCCCTTTATATAGGTGCAAGAGGGGAGGCGCAGCCTTGCCCCTTCCTCCAAGGAAGGAGTGCGGCCAAGGGGAGGAGTCCATCCTCCCAAGGCACCTAGGAGGTGCCTTCCCCTTTTAGGACTCTCCCCTCCCCAAGTCTCCTTGGCGCATGGGCCTCTTGGGGCTGGTGCCCTTGGCCCATATAGGCCAAGGCGCACCCCCTACAGCCCATGTGCCCCCCCCCCCCGGGGCAGGTGGACCCCTTTCGGCACTCCCGGTATACCGATAACGCGTGAAACCTTTCCGGCGACCAAAATAAGACTTCCCATATATAAATCTTTACCTCCGGACCATTACGGAACTCCTCGTGACGTCTTGGATCTCATCCGGGACTCCGAACAACATTCGGTTTGCTGCATACTCATATTCATACAACCCTAGCGTCACCGAACCTTAAGTGTGTAGACCCTACGGGTTCGGGAGACATGCAGACATGACCGAGACGGCTCCGGGCAATAACCAACAGCGGATCTGGATACCCATGTTGGCTCTACATGCTCCTCGATGATCTCATCGGATGAACCACGATGTCGAGGATTCAAACAACCCGTATACAATTCCCTTTGTCAATCGGTACTTTACTTGCCCGAGATTCGATCGTCGGTATCCCAATACCTCGCTCAATCTCGTTACCGCAAGTCACTTTAATCGCATCGTAATGCATGATCCCGTGACCAAACACTTGGTCACTTTGAGCTCATTATGATGATGCACTACCGAGTGGGCCCAGTGATACCTCTCCGTCATACGGAGTGACAAATCGATCTCGATCCGTGTCAACCCAATGTACACTTTCGGAGATACCTGTAATGCACCTTTATAGTCACCCGATTACGTTGTGACGTTTGGTACACCCAAAGCACTCCTACGGTATCCGGGAGTTACACGATCTCATGGTCTAAGGAAGAGATACTTGACATTGGAAAAGCTCTAGCAAAACGAACTACACGATCTTGTGCTATGCTTAGGATTGTCTTGTCCATCACATCATTCTCCTAATGATGTGATCCCGTTATCAACGACATCCAATGTCCATAGTCAGGAAACCATGACTATCTGTTGATCAATCTAACTAGTCAACTAGAGGCTCACTAGGGACATATTGTGGTCTATGTATTCACACGTGTATTACGATTTCCGGATAATACAATTATAGCATGAATAAAAGACAATTATCATGAACAAGGAAATATAATAATAGTACTTTTATTATTGCCTCTAGGGCATATTTCCAACATCTTCATATCAAACGCCAAGCTTGCCATCCACGCCAAGGAGAGTCCCATCCGGACATGGGTGAGAGTCTTCGGTCTTGTATGTTCACAGCCCATCAGTCCGGCCCACGTCCAACAGGCCGGACGTCCGAGGACCCCTTAATCCAGGACTCCCTCATTGACCCATTCACATCTTGACGAGGAGAGATGCATAGGAGGGAGGCCGCTGGTACGGGAAAGATGAGGGGCTCAGAGCAGGTACGGTAGCGTGAGGAGATTAGGAGAATCGAGGGAGAGGAAGGAGGCGGCGGCGTCGAAGAGAGAAGGGGATCGTTGCGGTGACCCCAGGCTAGGTTTTGCCCAATTGCGTCTCCGCTCGGTCGAGTCCGCCCCTTTTTACCCCTTCCATTTTTTTCTCTCGCTAGCATAGTAAAAATGATGAGGTGGCTAGCGCGAGCAATCGCCCAGAGGTTCGCTATTGGAGATGTTAACTACTCAAGTAAGAGCATCTCCAACAACGGCGCTACGTGTTGCACCCTAAAAAAGCTTTTGCAGCGCGTTGTTCGCGATTTTTAGCGCGGCGCGGTGCGCTTGCTCCAGCGGCCGCTGCAAAGTTTAGCGTGCGTGTGCCGCTTTAGTAGACGCGCTAAACTGCAGCGCGCGCGAGCAGCCGGCGCTTGCCATATGTTGAGTTTTGGAGATGATGATGATATTTGAACCATGAAAACAAAAACATGAAAACAAAGACATAAACCCAAACAAGTTCATGACATAAAAGTTCAAATTCATGCCCACAACATCATCCAACCAAGTTTAAAATCCGAACGAAGTTCATGACAAAGTTCACACAAACGAATGGCACATCTCAACAATCATGCCCCATCCTCGTTTTCGTCCTCCTCATCCGAAGACGATTCTTTCTCCTCGTCTTCATTGTCGCACGCCACATCATCAAGTGGAGCTCAGAAGGTGTTGGCAAGATCTTCAACGGAAGGTGTGTGATGAGGCACACCGGAAGACATTCCGCCCATGCCGCCCGGAGGTGCTCCCATGCCTCCCATGGTATCTCTGAAGCCGCCCATGCCTCCCATGGCCTCCACGGTAGCTCCGAAGCCACCCATGCCACTCATGTCGCCCATGGTAGCTCCAAAGCCACCCATGCCGCCAATGCCACCGCCTCCCATGCCGCCATGCCACCGCCACCCATGTCGCCCATGCCACCGCCAACCATGGCTCTTTTTGGACCAAGACTTCTTGACGGGCAAGATTGACGTACTCCTTTTGCTTCTCATCAAGAGTAGATGTCACCATGAAGAACAAGTACTTCTCCCATTGCAACAACCTAGCTCGCTCCTCCATGGCCACCTTCCTCTCCTCCAATGACACCTTTCTCTCCTCGGCCACCATCCTCCTCTCCTCGGCCGCCAACCTCCTCTCCTCGGCCACGGCATCTTGGTTCCTTGCCATCTTCCTCACCTTGTTCGCTTCCTTTCTTGCCTTCACAATAGCTTCCATAGCATTTTTGAGCTCGTCGTCTCCTTTCCTCCTCTTATTTTCTTTTGTGTCTTTGTTGCATCCATCCGGTCTTTTTGGCTTGGAGTATGAAGCCGAGTTTGGTGTAGGGCATCTCTTGTCGTCATCACTTGATGCCTCCTCATAATCATCATCCAAATCAATAGTTCGCTTGCGTTTGTTGCTCTCGTCATCATCGTCGATAGCATCACGCTTCTTCCATTTCTCATCATCCTTCAATTCTTCATAGCAATGAGGCAAGGTAAATGTTCTCCCTTTTTTGATCTTCTCTTTCTTGGTCTTCTTATCCTCTCCTTTGAACAAGTTTTGTGCAATATTGAGCTACATACAAAAAAACAAGTTAGCACTACAAACACCAAGAAGAAGCATGATGAACATGGAAGAAATGGCACTTACCCTATCTATATCATTAGTACCACTTGGGTTCAACTTGTCAACCGCCTTAAGTGCGGTCGCCCACCTTTGACAATCTCGGTTGATTGTCGACCACCGGGAGCGAAGAGATATTCCGGAGTGTTCTGTTCCACTTTTGTTGTGCACATCAAAGTGTTCCTTCATCCGGAGCCAATATGCATCTCTACTTTGATCACCTCCAACAGAGGGATCCCTCGACACTTGCAACCAAGTATTGCATAGCAAGATGTCTTCATCCACGGTGTAGTTGCCTCCTCTTCCTTTTGGTGCGTCGACAATGCCCTCACCTTCCTCGTCCACCTCAAACTCATGATCATCGAAATGCATGTCATTGGTTTGAGACCAATGAGAATTGTTGGAGCCAACACCCATAGTTGACATATATGCCTCATCGTTGAAACTACAAAGTATATACAACGAAGCAAATAAGCTATCCATATGTATGCATTCAAAAAACAACAAAAAAAAGTTGGAGAAATTTTATACCTTGGGGGCATTTCATCGAACACCTTGTGCGCGTCGGCCGCCGGCTCAACAAGTGAGATCGCCGGCACTTCGGTAGCCGCCGCGTCCGTCACACGCCTTGCAAGCTTCTTCCTCGACGGCTTAGAGGAGCCGTCCGCCGCCTTGTTCTTCTTCGCGGATACCTTGCCCTTCTTCGCCCCCGCCGCATTTGGGAACTTCGAGAGGGGGGCACGTGGCTTCACGGTGGGCGGCGGCGCGACGCCACCCGCCGCCGAGATCGTCCGTGGTAGCATGAAAATGCCGCGCGCGATAGCGGTGCTTGGAGGAGCACCGGCGAGGTGAAGCCAAAGCTCCCTGCGCTAGGGTTTGCGATGGCGGCGGAGGCGGAGGGGTCGCGGGCGTAGGAAGGGGTGAGGGGGGTGCCGGCACGGCCGTCCATCGGGTCAATTCGCCGGCGGCGGGGCGAAAGTGGCGCGGCGGAGAGAGTGCGTTGTGAATGCTCGATTGTGCGGCGCGCGGAAGCGGGCGCACCAAATAAACGGCACCCGATGATGTTTCGGACCGCGCGCTGAACTTTTTTATGCTGCGCGCACGGTTATTGCGCCCGCGCTGGAGCTCGGTTAGCGATATCGCACGCGCTAAAAACCACAAATTTGCGGCGCGGCGATATAGGCACTTATATAGCGCGGTTGTTGGAGATGGTCTAAAATCCTTTTTTTTTTAGAAAACCATCACTAAAAGAACCCTTGACTGAAAGTTTTGGATACTAGGAAAATCAAATGTTTTTTTATTTTGATGAGAAAAACAAACGCTTGACCTATATAAAACTAGTACTAACGCAAGTGCCCAATTAAGCTGCGGGGGGCGGCATGAGTCCGTTGCACATTCGAATTCTTGACCAACATTGCTTGTGTCTGATTTTCTGATCGACCGTCCAAGAACTAATTAATGCTGGAGACCCTGAAGCAGACCTAGGAACCTCTCCACGTTGCCGCCGAACTGGCCGAGGTAATACTGCATGCCGCCCACGAACGCGGCCACCTCGTGCGGTAGCGGGGCGCCGGCCGTGACGAACTTGAGCAGGTACGCTACGTAGTAGGCACCGGCGTAGGTGATCCATGACAGCGGCCGCCCGTGTCCGGCGCCGATGAAACCGGAGCCCATGAGCAGCGCGCCGAGCATGTCGAGGTCGACGCCGCGGTCGGCAAGGTAGTCGAGGGCCTTTTGGTCGTGCGGGTCGGCGAGGTTGAACTCCCAGGCGACCTGCTGGCCTTGGTGGTCGCAGACCGATGACCTGGAGCGGCTTGAGGCCGTCGACGTTGGCCTTCATGAGCGCGTAGCGCTGCGCCACCGTCATGCTGTTGAGGTCCTGGCCGGCGGCGTGGACGAGTCCAGGCCTCGTTGCATTAATCTTGTTTCATACTACATGCAAATCTTAGAAACGTAATAGGGGTCACAGGTGATGACCAGCTTCTTCGAGGAGGTATATCTTGGGCCGGGGCTGGACAAAATTTACGCTTGGTTTACTCTAATATCTCAGTTCTCAAAGACCAAGGTACACACCCAAAAAGTTTTGGTTAAAATACATCCCACTTGCTTCAAAAGAAGGCTCGGCAACGCTCTTATCAGTTATCACAAATGATTGCTCAAGGCTGGAAATCGGCCCATTTATATGCCCTGAGCATGCAGCTTATTTGGATATCACAGCTTAGCTCATGCAGATTTGGATGACCAGTCATGCAGGATGCAACACGGGGACGATGGGCACCAATTCATACAACACATACTGCACCTGTCAACTCTCAGTACGTGGTTGGTTGGCATGCGTATGTTGGTATGATGATAGCAAATGCTGGCACGTTTCCTATCTTTGTTTATTATTCTATTCTAAGGACCGCCAGTTGTTCGCACATGAACACGTCACCGTGTATCTCCAACGCCGAGGGTGATACATCGTAACTCACGTCGAAGGAGACCCTTCCGGAAGTGCGGTACGTAAGCAATCCGACGAGCGCTTTTATAGACCTAAAACCCCACACGCTCGGAAGGGACCCCGTCAGGGCGTGCGGCGGCTATGGGCTGCACTAGATCGGCCTAACCATGCACCATTACAAGAAAAAACGCATATACATAAGTGAAAAAGTAGATGGAGTTTGCAGTGATGATTTTTACAAGTCCATAAGGTGATTTATTTTTTCAAGCAACCAGCAAAAGCATTGCCTTTTCATTAAGATAGAAGGGAGAAACATGCATTTACAAGAGGCAAGCTGTTTTTAAGGGGAACAAGCTTAAGAAAAAGGGCACTATGCTGGAATCACGCCAATGCCCTAGCCTTGCGCTCCGAAAGCAAGCTCGTGCTGACGCATATCCTCAAGGGCCGTATTTGCCACTTCGATGTAGGTTACCCGCGATCCATCCTTCAGTTCCTCTTTTTACATGTGTTCCAAATCACATAGAGGATGACCACTTAGCCGATGTGACTTGTATAAGATGGTTAGCAAAACAGTGCTTGGCAGTAGGCACGGACTTAATAAAAACTAAAAAGTGTGGCTTGGTTTACTGTTATATCTCAAACCAAAGGCACATTAGAGCAACAACATTATGAAGAGGATTCTGAGATGGGCACAACGGTCAAATACATGAAGAGAAAATTCAGAAGATATTGGAAGATGTCATGGTTGAGCCTTTGTATTCCAGTGATTTTGGACCCACAATTCAAGTTGAAATATATTGAGTTCCGATTTGGCTTAGAGTTTGGGAACGAAGCTACAGCAATGATTGCTAAAATAAAAAATGTGTTCCAAAGGTTGTTCAAGGAATACCTCCAATTGAATGACAATGGCTCAGATCCCATGTCACAAGGAGGTGATGATGACATGGCTATAAGTGGTGAAGATCCTATGGCTAATTGGGACCAACATGTCACCCTCACTGCTTGGTCAACAAATTTGGATTATACCTAACTTGATTCGTACTTGTCAAAGGTACCCATCATTCGAAGTGATCAATTCAATATCCTTGCATGGTGGCAGACGAACTCAGGTGAATACCCAACGCTGAGTCACATAGCAGCAGATATCTTGGCGGCTCCTGCCTCTACGGTGGCATCCGAGTCCGCCTTCAGCACAGGGAAGAGAGTTATATCATATTTTTGAAGTTGAATGACCCCAACGACACTTGAAGCTCTTGTTTGCTGACAATATTGGATAAGGGCCACCGGTAAAGCCATACAACACAAGTTTCTTCTTTGTTTCTTAATGCTTCAAGTTTACAAGTTTCTTCTTTTTTCTGCAGCTAATACTCAGTGTAGCTTGGCTTCAGTTCATGACATTATAATGGACTTACAAGGTATGAGAAAACTTCGGATGTATATAGTGCCATGTATATGAAAGTATATATTCATCACACTAGTTTCAGCACACTACTAGTTTTTGTGTGGTTCAGGTGACACTACTTGCAGTGCAGTACATTGCTAACTACAGTACCTAGATTAGAAGGCTGCCTTTCATTCCCTTTCATTCTTGCTTGTTGATATGCTTATGAGAATCGGGAATATTCTCTTTGTTCTAATCTTTGTTGCGGAGTGGATGACGGGTAGTGTATGATGGATATTTAGAAGTGTATTTTCTTGCAAACCTGATCATGAATTGGTTTTCTGGACCACGCCTTTGTATTTTTTTATGTAGCAGGCAAGCACTACAACCCTGTTTCTGATGCACCACTTGTTGGCTCTATTATTTCACTAGTAGAAAAAGAGGCTTCCATACGCCCCCATTAGTCCCCAAAATAATCGAACCGCGACCAAAGGGGTCTTTAGTCGCGGTTCGGGAGGAGACCCGACCAACTATCTCGGGCCCAGCGGCCGGGCGGACGGGTGGGGCTTTAGTCCCGGTTGGCCTGGCCAACCGGGACTAAAGGTCCTCAGTTGGTTCGAAGGTTTTAGTCATGTAGGCCAGTGCCAACCGGGACTAAAGGTTAGACCTTTAGTCCGGTTGGTCCGCCAACCGCGATTAATGGTTCGAACTTTAGTCATGATTGGCTGCACCAACCGGGACTAAAGCTTAGACTTTAGTCCCGGTTGGTCTGCCAACCGCGACTAAAGGGATTTGAGGCCTCATTTTCAAAATGGGCATAACTTTTGCATACGAACTCGGATGAAAAAAAAATTTATATGAAAAATCATCTACTCGAAAAGTTACATCCGAATTTAACATTTTCAAAATCCTCAAAAACCTAACAGAAAAAAAGATACGGGGCTTTTAAGATTTGGAGAGGCAAAAAATTCAAAAAATTTCAAATTGTGGTCAAACTGTGGTCAAACAATGGTCAAACTAATTATTCTAGAATATTAGTGTTACTAAATAATTATTTCAGTTTTTTAAATTTTGGTCAAATCTGGTCAAACAATGGTCAAACTAATTATTCCAGAAATATTAGTGTTACTAAATAATTATTGTTTTTAAAACAATAGTTTCAAACTCAAACAGTGAAATGTGTCACTTCATGCTCAAGCTAAATTCTCGAGGGTTAATAGAATTGACATCCTACTATTGTCGGAAAACAACAAGTGCAGACTTGGAAACGAGGGAGAATAGAATCCAGGAAGTTAAGCGTGCTCGAGTGGAGTAGTGTGAGGATGGGTGAGCGTCCGTGAAGTTAGATGATTTGGAATGATGAGGGGTGATTAGAGATTAGAGGTTAAATTGAGCAGTGATGAGGGGTGGTGATTAGAGATTAGAGGTTAAAATAATTCAGAAATTTGAAAATAAAAAAATTTAAAAAAATTCGCAAAAATAACCTGCGGAGGAGGCCTTTAGTCCCGGTTAGCCACAAGAACCGGGACTAAAGGACGGGCTTTTAGTCCCGGTTAGCCACGAGAACCGGGACTAAAGGACGAGCCTTTAGTCCCGGTTGGCCACGAACCGGGACTAAAGCCTTTAGTCATGATTAAAGAGGCGCGACTAAAGGGGGGGGGGTCTTTAGTCGCGCATATTTAGTCCCGGTTGCACAGCCGGGACTAAAGGCCTTTGCGAACCGGGACTAAAGGCCTTTTTTCTACCAGTGTTTTTAACACATCACCTCTCTATTTTAAATTGCTTTCTGATACTGTTTACTTCATAAAAATAAATAGTTGTGATTGTATATTGTGCAAATACGTGCAAACATTGTGTTTGGGCTGTATCTAAGGCGTAGATCATTTTTTTAGTATCTTGCTACTAAGAATATTCCTCTGTTCATAAATATATTATCTAGTTTTTTTAAGGATAAATATATTATTTAGTTGATGTACACAGAATTACTCTTGTAACATTTCCTTGTAAATACAGATATCGAGGATTGATGCTTGTTGGAGCAATTGATGTTAAACCTCAAGCAGATGATGAAGCAAATATTCTTTAGCTTGATCTTTTGATCTCGTCTGAGTCTGTTGGATTGAGATCTTTAGCTTGACCTTCTTTGAAACATGTAATCTTTTGTTCTTGTCCGAATCTATTGGATTGAGGTCTTTAGCTTGATGCTCTTTGAAACATGTAATCTCTTGCCAATTTACTAAATGTGAAAAGATTAGACCTTGTCATTTTACTGTACTGTGTACACATTTGCTGACATATCTAATCTTTTGGAGACTTATTTGTAATTGGGCGAGGCCACAAATGTTGGATTGTGCAAACAGCAAACATTTGGTTCAAAAAATCTGTAATCTTCTGGGCTGGGTAAACATTTACTAAATTCTGGGTCGGCCTCATGTACCCAATGGGTCAATGGGGCCACAAAATTATGATGAACTGGGCCGGCCCATGGCCTCACATATTGACCTTGGGGCCACGGGGCCGGGGCCAGGGCCACGGCCGGGTTGACCCATTCCCATCTTGACGAGGAGATATGCAGAGGAGGGAGGTCGGTGGTACGGGAAAGAGGAGGGGCTCAGAGCAGGTGCGGCGGCGTGAGGAGATTAGGAGAATCGAGGGAGAGGAAGGAGGCGGCAGCGTCGAAGAGAGAAGGGTATCATGCGGAGACCCCAGGCTAGGTTTTGCCCAATTGCGTCTCCGCTCGGTAGAGTCTGCCCCTTTTTACCCCTTCTGTTTTTTTTTCTCTCGCTAGCACAGTAAAAATGGTGAGGCGGCTAGCACGAGCGATCGCCGAGAGGTTCGCTATTGGAGATGTTAACTACTCAAGTAAGTATTACGACAAATACATTACGCATCACTAAAACCCATTTCCTTAGGGAACCATCACTAAAAGAACCCTTGACTGAAAGTTTTGAATACTACGAAAAGGAAAATCAAATGCTTTTTATGAGAAAAACAAACGCTTGACCTATATAAACCTACAGTTTTGCTAAAGCACATCTAAAACTAGTACTAACAATCTTCTGAACTACTAGAATTAAATGATCTACGTACGCAAGTGCCCAATTAAGCGGCGGTGGGCGGCATGAGTCAGTTGCACATTCGAATTCTTGACCAACATTGCTTGTGTCTGATTTTCTGATCGACCGTGGGAAGAACTAATTAATGCTGCAGGCAGACCTCGGAACCTCTCCACGTTGCCGCCGAACTCCCCGTGCTTCCAAATCCTGAAGGCCATAAGCGCGCGCGCCAGCGGCGCGCGCGAGGCGAGGGCTCCCCCACGGCGGATGGATGTGCAGGCTAGCGGCGATGCGGTCCAGCCCCACCGGCATGCTCGGGCAGCCGGCCGCCATCGTGGCAACGTTGTAGACCTGCTGGCCGACGTAATACTGCATGCCGCCCACGAACCCGTCCACGTCGTGCGGTAGCGGGGGCGCCGCCCGTGACGATCTTGAGCAGGTACGCTACGTAGTAGGCACCGGCGTAGGTGATCCATGACAGCGGCCGCCCGTGTCCGGCGCCGATGAGGCCGGAGCCCATGAGCAGCGCGCCGAGCATGTCGAGGTCGACGCCGCGGTCGGCAAGGTAATCGAGGGCCTTTTGGTCGTGCGGGTCGGCGAGGCGGCAGAAGTCGCGGAGGTTGAGCTCCCAGGCGACCTGCTGGCCTTGGTGGTCGCAGACGGCGATGCCGACCTGGAGCGGCTTGAGGCCGTCGACGTTGGTCTTCATGAGCGCGTAGAGCTGCGCCACCATCATGCTGTTGAGGTCCTGGCCGGCGGCGTGGACGATATATATTGGGCCGGGGCTGGACAAAATTTACGCTTGGTTTACTCCAATATCTCAGTTCTCAAAGACCAAGATACACACCCAAAAAGTTTTTGGTTAAAATACATCCCACTTGCTTCAAAAGAAGGCTCGGCAACGCTCTTATCAGTTATCACAAATGATTGATCAAGGCTGGAAATCGGCCCATTCATATGCCCTGAGCATGTAGCTTATTTGGATATCACAGCCTAGCTCATGCAGATTTGGATGACCAGTCATGCAGGATGCAACATGGGGACGATGGGCACCAATTCATACAACACATACTGCACCTGTCAACTCTCAGTACGTGGTTGGTTGGCACGCGTATGTTGATATGATGATAGCAAATGCCGGTAGGTTTCCTATTTTTGTTTATTATTCTATTCTAAGGACCGCCGGTTGTTCGCACACAAACACGTCATCGTGTACCTTCAACGCCGAAGGTGATGCACGGCACCTCACGTCGAAGGAGACCCGTTCGAAAGCGCGGTACGCAAGCAATCCGGCGGGCGCTTTTGTAGATCTGAAACCCCACACGTTCGGAAGGCACCCTGTCAAGGCGTGCAGCGGCTATGGGTTGCTCCAGATCGGCTTGACCGCCCCTAGGGCCTCGTGGTTCACTGTCCTGCAACAAGAAAAACGAACGAATAACGAGAAAGAAAATGAACAAGGGAGAAGATAAAAGTAAAGATAAAAGATGATATATTGATAGATCGATTGTGTGTTGTTTAATCAGCCGTCACCCTTTCGGTATATAAGAGGCGGCTGGACTTCCCGTGAAAGAAAAAGGCTTGAATTCACATCCAAAACCTTAGTCAAATTCGGATGTTTTTTGTCTGAACTTTCCAAAACCGTTCGGTTTAAAATTGGCTGCAGAGTCTTTTTTTAGGCGGTAAACGACCTCGGATGGAAACGAGCCCAAAAGCAATTTTGACTTTTTCAACGAGGCGAACAACTTTCGTGTTTAACGTTCGTGTATCAGAGGCCATCTTGAGGGGATTTTGGGCTATTTTTCGAAGTCTGCAACAGAGAAATCTGAAATCCGGATGATTGTCCCGGAGTGTTCGGCCATCCTGATGCAGCCACGCATTTTCGGCTCTATTTTGCATACGGCCTTCGATTAAGATGATTTTCATATTAAAATGACCGTTTCGACGAGACGAAGACAACCCGTGTATAAACTTTTATCATATGAGGCTATCTTGGAGGCCTAATCGGCTGAACATTACTCTGCATATAAAATCCTAGTACTTTGAGCACAACTTCGGCCCTCGAGATGAGATCGGATGGTGATGGCCCAAACTCCAAAGATGTTCATGTCGACAATACTGAACTTTTTCATGTAGATCACTTCTCCATTTGAGATCATCCCAATTAAGTTCTTGACCGTGCCAAAATATGGTGTCAACACCGGTCTTGTTTTTTTCTGATAAGTGAAGTATCACTTGTTGTTTCTCCTTTGGAGACCGTGGCACATGCGAATTTTTGGACACTGTATGGGAGAATTTATAATTCTTGCTGAGGGATCACCCCGCGATGTGCATCTAATGGAAAGGGTACACGCAAGGGCCGATGAAAAAGAAAATAGTTTTTTTAGCAGTAAAAAGAATAATAGGTTGTATAGTATATTTAACCTTAATTTTTGTACTATTTATTGGATTTACTATGAAGTTTAGGCCCAGTCATACTACTTTTGTGTAATTTCTACAACTTTTAACTAGGTATTGATGTTTGGCACCCCAAGTAACTAGATCCTAGGTCCGCCATTGGGTACACGTTGTAGCTCGTGATGTTTAACTTTTTTTATTTCAAAGGAGCTGAATCTCTATATTAATCAAAAACCAATATTATAAGAAAACTCTTGAAAGAATGTTTTTATCCTCTCCATGCCCCACATACCGATGACACATCGATGTTGTCGCGTCGTAGTTTTTTGCTATTGTCGGAAAAAGAAAAGTAGTATCCACGCAGCTAGTCTAGAAGTCTCCCAGGAAGTGCCGGTGACGACCTGAATTCGATCTTGAAGGATCCATTGCCTAGACAACAAGAGTACACTGGGTTGATCACACTATTAAAGATATTTATGAATTCACATACAATCTTGTCTAATCCATAATTTTAGTATTGTAAATTATAAATATAACCAAAAATCTTAACTGAGCCTAAATTAAGTGTTAATCCGACCTTTTCATCATTGGTATACGTATATGGTAGGAAAGTAACTAACCAATTACACTTTATTTGATAAATACCGAAAAATTGATCGGATGAGCGCTTGGTTAGTTACTTTATTTTTTTAGCCTAAATTAAGTGTTAATCCGACTTTTTTGTCATTGGTATATATGGTAGGAAAGTTACTAACCAATTACAATTTATTTGATAAATACCGAAAATACACTGTATGCCTCGGGTTAGTAATTGAAAAAGAAAAAAAGGAAAAACAAACCTTGAACTTGTAACCGAAAGCTAAATTGAACCCCTTTCAATCCTTGAAATCAACACACCAAATTCTCTGATCCTGGTCTATTTTGAGAGTGTTTCCAAACAGGAATTGTTGGCGTGCGGGTCAAACCCGGATTGTTGGCTGCGTGGAGCCGCTTTGGGCCGGCCCATTGACAGATATTGTACCACCAGTTTACGCCAGTTAAAAATGTAACAAAAAAATAGGTGCCCCGACAGGATTCGAACACGGACGCTTCGGCTACACGAGCCAGATTTTTTTTAGGTGAGAAAAGCACGCACTAAGTGGGCTTCGAACCCACGACAAGGGAAGCGAGGCACCAAACGAGCCAGATGTTCGTTCCAATTTTATCGGATCGTTCCAATTTACACAAGTCGGATGTTAGCCAGTACAATGAACGAGCGCGTCTGTCTCGTTAAGTCGTTAGGCAGCCTGGCGTATTAAAAGGAGACAACAGCAGCGCCAGATCCTGAGAACTAACATGAAACAATCTGTTTGGAAATACTGGATGTTGTTTAGAATGCGAATATTTGCAAAATTGAGAACAAAAAAATTAAGCTCAAACATTTTCAAAACTCTTGGACATTTTCTGAAAACACAAACAATTTTGAAAACCAGGTACTGTAGCCATGTAGCGAACATTTTTAGGTACACAAACATTTTTCAAACTTTGAACTTTTTTGAAAATTGGGACGTATTGTAGCGAGAAATTTTGTAAAACGCGGACTTTTTTTTAATTTATGACCATTTATTTAAAATTCTATGTTTCTCAAATTTTAACCTTTTTTGAAAGTCTCAAAACATTTTTTAAAAATAAGATCATTTTTTGAAAATGGAACATTTTTTAAGTATTGAACAAATTTGGAACAAGAAAAAAAGTTCAAAGAAAACAGAAAGTGAATAAAATTTTGTAATCCTCAACACTTTCCGAAGAAATGAACATTACAAAAAAGAAAACTGGAGAAAATCGAGAAAGAAAAGAAACAAACTATAACTAAAAAACCCAAAGAAAACCGGTGAAGAAATTTAAAAACAGAAGAAATAACCAAAGAAAATGAAAAAAAAGAAACAAGCAACAATCAGAACGCACGACTTAGTCATCGATCCCAGTGTTTGACTTGCCACATCAGCAAATTCCAACTAAACACTCTCAAGATTCAAAATAGACCGGGATCAAAGAGTTCAGAGTGCTGATTCTAGGGATTGGGAGTTCAGAATTCGATTTAGTTTTCGTCAACAAGTTCAAGGTTTGTTTTGGACTTATTCTAATTAAAAATAGGCCAGAGGAGCGCTTGGTAAATAATTGGTTAGTAACTGTATGTTGGCGGGGGGCGCGAGGGGAAGAGTGCTTGTTGTGCCTCGGGCCAGGTCAGGGCTTGTGCCCCCGCATGGTCTGGCCGCAGCCAACCCATCAGATCTGATGGCAGCTAGGACCTACTGGTTGCTAGCATCCGGATCGGACAGGGAGATGTCCACTACGGACCACGCCGTTAACGGTCGATCCTGATTCGATCCACACGTGAGTGAGAGAAAGAAGGTCATGTTTCGATCCCAGCCTCCGACCGCGCCGTTAATGGCCGTTTTTGATGCGCCGTCACCTGTTTCCACACGTGGGCGATGTGCCACGTATAACGTGACCAAAAATTTCTTAGTACTTTTTGTCATTGTCAATTATTCGGTGTGATGACTTTTGCCATGTTTTATAAAGTGATGAATTTTCACTAATAAGGTATGTATTATCGTGGTTCTGTGCATATATTACTTAATGAAAAGGTACGCGGCAGCCTTACGAGTTTTGCTCTCAATAATCTGAAACCAGAGAACAGTTTTTAGAATCATGATAATAAAATTTGGTTTAAAGGAATAGGTACGTGTCACAGTGGACCCTCACAACAAATTTTGTTCGGGAATCGGGATATCACGTTGGCGTTATTGAACACATGAACATACCCTCTTTTAGCAAAACTACTATGAACTGCAAAGACCAACTTTGAATTGTCAACTGAAAAGACGAAGTAGAGTTCCCAACACATACACAGGGTAACTGAACATAAGTAGTTACGGAAGGAGGTGTCCTTGAGGTGGTTGGGGGCGCTCTCGTACGAGTGCCTCCTCGCCAGCGAGAGGATCGTCTTGTCGGCGGCGACGAAGTACGCCATCCCGGCGACGGTGCAGATGATGAGGGCCTGGCCGGTGGGGTTCAGGTTCGCCTTGGCCCACGGCAGCATCCTCACGCTCGCCAGTTGCAGGATTAACAGTTCAGTTATGAAAACCAGATCCAACGTGCATGAAAATCAAACAAATCCCGGACGGAGGAGCTCACCGTTGGGACCGCAGACGCGACCGTCGCGATGGCCGCCGCCTTTGCTCCGGCGAACGTCGCCTCTGGGGAAGATTAAGAAAAGAAATGCATCGCTAGTGTCAGACTATCAGTACACAACCTAGCTAAACTGAAATCTGAAGAAGTGGATCATGCTTACTACCTACTCCCTTCGTCCGAAAATACTTGTCATCAAAATGGATAAAAGAAAATGTATCTAGAAAAATACTTGTCATCAAAATGGATAAAAGGAGATGTATCTAGAACTAAATCTAGATACATCCTTTTTTATCCATTTTGATGACAAGTATTTTCGGACGGAGGGAGTACCTCTGGAGCAGCGTTTGGCGAGGGCAACAAGTATGCCTCTGTACATACCTACCTACCTCTGTACCTTAAATTGATCTAATGTGTGCTGAGAAGTATGCCTTAAATACTATACTACTTAGAATAGAACAAACGGACTAAGAGATAGAAGAGAACCCCATGACAATATTTAACAAAAAAATTAAACAAAGTCAAAATGTAGTAGGTTTTCTTTTGATCTAAATGTATTATTCTTAACTATGTACATTGATCTTACAACCCCTTGTTCAATACAGCATAAATGAAATTTGCTCTGGTGCATAACCCCGATGGCACTCAAGAGGCATTATTATTACAAGTTTGGACTACCGGCAAAAAAAAACTACAAATTTGGAGTGTAAGAAAATGATTTCCTACAAAAAGAGTTTTGACTTAAGCAATAGAGATTTCAAAGGTATTGTGCCACACCCTCATATCTCTCCTACCATCTTCCGGAAGAAATAGCCCTATGTTTGGAGAAATAGATTAGCTTCCAGTCTGGCCACCAAGAAACCTCGACTTGGACCAGATATAGTCACCTTCGTTGTTCAACCAACTCACTTAATTTGGACATCTCGCAGTATGGAGAGACCAAACAAATGGGCTACAACAAGATTGCAGCAAATTTTTGTACAACACGATTGCACTAAAGCAAATAGAGCTTGGCAGTGGGCAGGGATTCAACAACAATTAACTAGAGGGGCTTGGTTTACTCCAAAACCTCAGCTCAGATGCACCACTGTACACTGTCTAAATGTATTGTCAAAAGAAGGCGCAGCAGACTAGAGCAAGAACCAGGACAGGTTAAAACCTGGAGCTTCTATAGAGCAATTACGTGCTACTTATTATATGATCTGGGCATGCAATTCATGTGATCACCACAGATCATGCAAATTTTAATGGATCAATCATGCAAGAGGCAACACGGGCCAATGGGCACCAGATCGTGCTAGAGCACATTGTGCTTCTTAGAATTCTAATTTAGGTTTCATACAATTTGTGGCAAATGATTGTACGGAAAGGGTGTTGTTGTCATGAGACCTGGTGAGCTCTTAATTTTCATAAACATTTTTATGTGCAACCCTTGACTAGCAAGCAGGTCTCCAGGGATTGGATGTTCTTACAGTGGCCTTTCTGCCTCGGCCTTGGATAGCAGTCAAGAGAACTGTGCAACTAGATGTGCCCGCTTCCTTGTAGAAAACAGCTAGCAAAGGACTTACAGAACGACAAAAGTGTTTAACTCACATACAAGTAGACCCTAGATAGAAACAAAAAGGTTACCAATATAGCGTGCATACACTATGCCAAGCCAGGATACGCACAAGAAAATTTGAATATACATCAACACGACGGTGTGCTTCTAATATTGAGTTACATAGTTTTGCGAACATATTGTGATGCCAAGGGCCTACAAGCGAGGGGCTTGAGACATGTTGCACCAATGGCTAACTAGGCAATCACGCAGAACATTGCAAACCAATTAGTTGGTATTTTGGATAGACCTACACATAATCAAGCTTTGCTTATGAAGTATCTGCACAAATTTCTGAATAAGGTGGACACCCCTTGGGTTAGTATCATATGGGAAACCTATTACCAGGAAAGCTTACCTGGTGAAAGATTGGTGGGTTCTTTTTGGTGCAAATCTATTCTCAAACTTCGACCCACCTACAAGACCCATGCAATATGTAAGGCTGACAAGGGAGACACCACTCTTTTTTGGTCAGATACAGAACTCCATTCCTTTTGCTACTGATAAGGATTCTACTTTAGCTACTATGATGGCTCAATCAGATACCAGTATGTAGTTTAATAGGCCACTCTCTCAACAGGCCTTCATGCAATACAATCAAATACAAGAGCTGATCAACAACAGGGAGGCTACACAAAATGATGATAAATGGACTTACACGAAAATGTATAAGGTACTCATGGGGCCCAGCACAGCCCATTGTATCTTCAAAAACCTTTGGCAAACCTCATGCAGACTAAGACACAATATTTTATCTGTTTTTTACTCCATGATAGACTGAACACAAGATTTTTACTTCAAAGGAAAAGCATGTTTCTGCAATACTATAATTGTGCCCTATGCTTAGAAGATACAGAAGAAACTTTGATCCATCTTTTCTGGAACTGCCCTTTTGCTCTCTCTTGCTGGGATCACCTCCTCCCTGGTAAAAGAAGAGGCATCTCAGCTTATGATGAAATACTTCTCACTTTATGTCATTTACCCAAAGAGATAGGACTTGTTATAATGGGCTGCTGGAGTCTATGGGTTGTTAGAAATGATAAGATCTTCAGATCAGCACCACAAAACCTAAACACCTGGAAATTCCATCTGAAAGAGGGTCTATGGACAGCACAACTCAGGGCACAACAGAGCAAAGGAGACAAGATTAGAATCTGGATTGATCTGTATCTGTAATTTATTATGACAGTATTTCCTAGAGCTGGCATCGGCTGAGGCTGTCCCTTTTATTTTTCTCACTTGTATGTGTATATTTAAATTTTATTAGTGAAATACGGTAGAACTATTGTTCTACGGTCTAAGCTCATGATGAAAGGGTTCTTCACACATTCATGTCCCTGCACTAGACATCTCAAAATAAGAATTGGGAAGTCATCATTTGGTAATAACCTTAACTGTAACTTAATTTTGAGTTCCGAGCATACCCTCGGATAATGCATGTCTATCATTTCTGTTTCGAATGGACTGTTCGTGTCACAGTGGACACCCCATCCACAAATTTCGTTCGGAATATCACATTGGCATTGTTGAACATATACCTTCTTTAAGCGACACAACTATGAACTGCAAAGACCAACTTTAAATTGTCAACTGAAAGGATGAAACAAAGTTCCCAACACACACATACACAAGGTAATTGAACATGAGTCGTTACAGAATTGGACCATCTAGAGGAGGAAGATTACCTGGGACTGCGGAAAATGTGCCTTTATCATTCTGTCAATGTATTGCGTATGGCTCAGATCAAGGGCAGCATTAACCTGCAGTTCAGGGACATCCAGATCAGTCGACAAGGAAAAGAAAATGTTTTTTATTCAATTCGTCAAACCATCTTGCAAACACCTCAAACATGGAGCCGTATAGGAGTACAAAGAAGAAACATGTTAGAATCCCTTGCTCAAACTCAAGAATTTACAGTGGCATGCAAGGAACAAAGGTTCCAACTACACAGAAGAGGGACTTCTAGATAAACCCGTCTATACATATCAAACTATCAATCTACCCAATCCATACCATGGCATACTTTCCACCATGGTCTAGAAAAAACTAAATGTTTGCAGCAAGGTGCCAGGCGATCATGCTCACGCTAGTGGAATGGTTACTTTAGTTCTCTTAATTAATACGTGCATACAACAAGATCAAGTTTCGTTTGTCCTAGCAAAAGAACTTGGTGTCATGATTCTAATCGACTTGGACGTGATAAACATGTGCTTCTAAGCAACTTCCTCCTCGCTCTGGACTGGCCCATAGAAAAGCGGAAATAATAAATCCCGAACGTTTGAATTTTAAGCATGGTAACCCGAACATATTTCATGGCAACTTTAAAATTTTACCATGTTCACCAACTAAACTTGCCACCTCGCATCAACTAAAGTTGCCATAAAAACGCTCGGGTTGCCAAGCGTAAAATTCGAACGTTCGGAATTTATCGTGTCCTAGAAAAGAGCAGACGTCCCCATCGTCTAGACTTTGGACTGAAATGGCAAAATGCACTTTTGCAATGATTACCCTTTACCTTGGCCGAGTTCCGTCCACTGTCTTCTTCCTCTCTCGGTCTTTGGTTTTGAGTAATGAAACAGGAAGGGGCGCTCTTTACCGTTTTCTTTAAGCCAAAAGGGGGTGTGGCGGCATCCCCCCCCCCCCCCTCCCCCCGCTTATTTTGTAAATTATAAATGGAAGGTTTTAGAACAAAGAGGAAGTTGTTTTGAGGTTTGTGCATTTTGATTAAGCTCAGACGTGGAATCTTGTACATACTACACATGGCAAAACCCGACTGAGTGAAGAAGATGTCCGACAACCAACATTGCTCAGATTTGTTACCCTTTATACCGTCGGGTTGATTTCATCCAACAGTCAATATTCAAAGTATAGATATAGATGTTCTAGGCTCCAACCCAATAAACTATTTGCATGCTAGTCAAACTCTCAAAATTAATGAGTTAGTTCGACAAACTGGACATAGTCCATTTCTCCAGATCGGATGAACCAAGTGTCGTTTTCTTGAAGACGGGGTGCGGGTGGGTTGAGCAGAGACGCGAGGCTCTTGAGTCGTCACCTTTGCCATGCTATTGCCATGTTGGCCTTTGTTACAAAAAGTCTCAAATCCCGGGAAAGTTGTGGTGGAGCTTAGGCTTCACGACACGCCTTATCTAGTCACCCATTTTCTGCATCACGATACATGTAGGCATTTTTCTGTCCTTATTTTACCCCTGGTCGCGGGCACGCCCAGGGTGAGGAATCTGAACGAGAGTGGGGTCGGCGGGAGGCAGTAGGAGAACTGGCTCCCGTACGTCGCCGCCTTCTGTGACAGGAACGACTGCACACCACCTCCGAGCTCGACGAGGCCGTCGAGCCTGGGGTTGAAGGAATCCGTGTGGTTGTAGCCGAATTGGAAGCCTTTGATGGCTTTTGAGACGGTCAGCACGAGGGTGTCAGAGGCATACCTCCCCATGGTGTAGGAGCTTTCCAGGTAGCTAATCACGTACTGGCACTAGTCATGAGAACAACTTTTCCACTACCTGCTAAGCCGTGGGCACACCACAGAGGTACAGAAGAAGGGCGCGAGGAGCTCGATGCCGTAGAGTCGAACAGTGTGCCAACATGGGTGTAGCGGCGCACCAGGAGACGTGGTTTCCGGTGTCGATGCTGATGGTCTAGCCGAATGTCGGCGACCCAATCCCAATTGTGACCACGTACCCCATCGAGCATATAATTATTAAAGAGTTTTGCAGAAAATAATATCAACATGGACAGAGGGCATATGCCCCCCCCCCCCTCCCGTGCTTTAGTACATTATATGTTACTCTGTTGAAATTAAGCGTGCCTCAATCGCACTAGAGCCTACATAATGCCCCGCCGCAGAGGTACATAACGTACCCTTTGCTTATTCTTTCTGCATGGTGTCTTAACGTGTACATTTTCTTATATATACTGCTCAGTTTTGATATCAACAACGCCCACTGGCTGGAGCATAGTGTCGTCAAGCCACCGACATGGACCCTACACGCCGGTGCCCTCCAAGGAGCGCAACTTCTTGGAATGGCTGCACCATGAAATCGCCCGAGCAGGCTACGTCCAGCAGGCCGCCGGTGGGTATGGGTTGCACCAGTCTGACGCGACATTCTGCCCCTCCTGGGAGACGCGCTAGGCTCGATGGGGTACGTGGTCACAATTGGGATTGGGTCGCCAGCATTCGTCTAGACCATCGGCATCGACACCGAAAACCACGTCTCCTAGTGCGCTGCAACACCCATGTCGGCACACTGTTCGACTCTACGGCATTGAGCACCACGCGCGCCTTCGTCTATACCTCTGTGGTGTGCCCATGGCTTGGCAGCTAGTGGAAAGGTTGTTCTCATGACTAGTGCCAGTACGCGAGTAGCTACCTGAAAAACTCCTACACCCTCGGGAGGTACGCCTGTGACACCCTCGCGCTGACCGGCTCGAAAGCCATCAAAGGCTTCCAATTCGGCTACAACCACACGGATGCCTTCAACCCTAGGCTCGACGGCCTCGTCGAGCTCGGCGGAGGTGTGCAGTCGTTGAAAGATCGTGGATGTCGCCTAGAGGGGGGGTGAATAGGCGCTTTCAAATAATTACGGTTTAGGCTTGAACAAATGTGGAACAAACCTAGCGGTTAATTTGACAAGAACAAAACCTACAACAACTAGGCTCACCTATGTGCACCAACAACTTATGCTAAGCAAGGTAAACAACTAAGTGATAGCAAGATATATGACAAGAAACAATATGGCTATCACAAAGTAAAGTGCATAAGTAAAGGGCTCGGGTAAGAGATAACCGAGGCACGCTGGAGACGACGATGTATCGAAGTTCACACCCTTGCGGATGCTAATCTCTGTTTGGAGGCGGTGTGGAGGCACAATACTCCCCAAGAAGCCACTAGGGCCACCATAATCTCCTCACGCCCTCGCACAATGCAAGATGCCGTGATTCCACTAAGGGACCCTTGAGGGCGGTCACCGAACCCGTACAAATGGCAACCCTTCGGGATGGTCACCGAACCCGTACACTTTGGCAACCCTTGGGGGCGTTCACCGGTACCCGTCAAATCGCTCGGGGCGATCTCCACAACCTAATTGGAGACCCCCGACGCTTGTCCGGAGCTTTGCACCACAATGATTAAGCTCCGAACACCACCAACCGTCTAGGGCGCCAAGGCACCCAGGAGGAACAAGCTCTAGGGTGTCCAAACACCCAAGAGTAACAAGCTCAAGGGTACCAAGCACCCAAGAGTAATAAGCTTCTCAACTTGTAACTTCCACGTATCACGTGGAGAACTCAAACCGATGCACCAAATGCAATGGCAAGGGCACACGGAGTACCCAAATCCTTCTCTCTCAAATCCCACGAAACAACTAATGCTAGGGAGGAAGATGAGAGGAAGAACAAGAAGGAGAACACCAAGAACTCCAAGATCTAGATCAAATGGGTTCCCCTCACATAGAGGAGAAAGTGATTGGTGGAAATGTGGATCTAGATCTCCTCTCTCTTTTCCCTCAACAACTAGCAAGAATCCATGGAGGGATTGAGAGTTAGCAAGCTCGAAGAAGGTCAACAATGGGGGAAGAACACGAGCTTAAGAGATAAGGTTCATTGGGGAAGAAGACCCCCTTTTATAGGTGGGAAAAATCCAACCGTTATGCTCACAGCCCGCACAGAGGGGTACTACCGCTCCAAGGAGCGGTACTACCGCTAGGGAGGTAGTACCCCTTTGAAACACAACAGCGAGGAGGCAAAAAGGCCAGAAGAACCGTCGGAGCGGTAGTACGCTTGACCTCACGGTACTACCGCTAGGGGTAGCGGTACTACTGCTAAGGGTAGCGGTACTACTGCTTGCGAGCGGTACTAAAAAATTACATCCGGGCCTACCACCGCATGACTTGGGACGAGTTTTTGGTCTGGAGCGGTACTACCGTTGTAGGAGCCGCGGTAGTACCACTCTGGAGCGGTAGTAAAAAATTACATCCGCTCCAATTCGCGGTAGTACCGCTGCAGCCTTTTTAGAACACCAAAACTGTCATAACTTTTGCAAACGGACTCCGAATTCGACGAAACCAAGTTTGTTGGAAAGCTAGCGACAAGGGCTAACACAATCTTGAAATAAATATCAATAAGAAGAAAATTAGAAAAGGCCCATAAGAAAATGGTGAGAACCCTTCCTCGGATAAGACCGGTAAAACCTCCAAAACCGAAAACATCATAGAAGACGCATGCGAACTCCGTTTTCGATGAACTCAAGCTTGTCATCAAGATGACCATAAGCTCTAAGACTCACAAATATAACCAAACGAGAACCAAGAAATATGATGCAAGGATGCAATGGTTTGAGCTCTCGACGAACGATACGATCAAGCTACTCACTTGAGAGCCCCCCTTGATAGTACAGCTATCGATCCTATAACCCGGTCTCTCAACTACCACCATGAGACCGGTAAAATAGAAAACCTATCAAGGAAAAACCTTTGCCTTGCACATGATCCACTTGATCTAGATGATGACGATCTTGTCCTCCTCAAGATGGACCACCTTTCTTGATTGCGTTGGGTCGATGGAGACTAGATGATTGCTCCCCCATACTCCACTATGGGTGAGCCACTCTTGGCACATCTTCACAAGTCCATTGACACCACAATGGATGGCAAGCTTCAAGCACTTGATCTCTTCGTGATGCTCCACTTGAACTTGCACAACAATCTTGATGACGATCACCACTTGATGTCATCCTCTCCATGGGTTGAGTGATATCTTCCTCTTGACGCAAGCCCATGAACACGCACCTAACCCCACATAGAACTCTCACATAGACCATGGGATAGTACAGAAAGCACAATGGACAATGCTTACCATGCCATGGGATCACTTGATCCCTCTCGGTACATCTTCTACGCTTTGTGAGTTGATCAACTTGATTCACTCTTGACTTAGTCTTGATCAACCTTGAATCTTTCCAACTCTCTTCATTTGGATGATGTCTTGAAGGTAAACATGAATGATCACACAATCTTCTTCTTCAAGACATGCTTGCAATAAGCTCAACTCTCACATGACCAATCTTTGGATAATTCCTTAATAGCACCTTGGTCAACACAAACTCTCCTTGAAACCAACACATGTACTCCAAGAAAAGCCTATGGAAAAAACCTTCAAATATAACTTAAGGCAACCATTAGTCCATAGAGATTGTCATTAATTACCAAAACCAAACATGGGGGCACCGCATGTTCTTTCAATCTCCCCCATTTTGGTAATTGATGACAATCACTTTCAAGAGAGTTTATATAAGGAATTATGCATCATCATGCAATGCAACAACCAATGATGCATGAGTAAGAGATGCAAATGCTTAGGAACAAAACCAAAGCAAGAGGAGAGAATTCTTTAAACTTCTCCACAAAACTCACAATTACTTTCAAGAGAGTTTATATAAGGAATTATGCATCACCATGCAATGCAACAACCAATGATGCATGAGTAAGAGATGCAAATGCTTAGGAACAAAACCAAAGCAAGAGGAGAGAATTCTCTAAACTTCTCCACAAAACTCTCTGAAACTTCTCCCCCATTGGCATCGATTGCCAAAATGTTAGAAAAGCTTAGAAGGCCAATATAAATTGTGTTCCTCCATAATTTGTGTATTTCTCAACAAGAGAGTGGAATGCAATACACAAGTTTGACGGTAAATACTAGGAGGAAAACAAACTATATTTAGGCCATAAGATTGCAAAAGAAAGATATGCCACAAAGTCATAGCAAAGAGAGAAACAAGCAATCAAAAGATACCACTTGAAGCAAGCAATCAACGGATATCAATTGAGACAACTAGACCAATGATCCTACGTGCCATATGAATGAAGGATATTATGAAATGAGCAAAGGAGTGTTCTAAATAAGCTAGAGAAGCTCCCCATGATTTGTGCACACATAAGAATATTTTTATTTGGATACAAAGTGCACAAAATAGGATCATAGCTCCCCCAAAATCAATAGAAGCTTACAACAAGTGCAAGTGAGCATGTAGGAAACAAAGCCTAGCACTTGCAACAAACAAATGGTTGAGCAACAAGTAAAAGAGGCAACTTAAGAATGGGCTCAACCAAAAAGATGTGTGTGAGTCAAGGCAATGCACTTGAGAAGACTAATGTAGCATTAAGCATCAATAAAGTATAATGAGGCACACGGTGCAAGGCCTATCATTCCCACATACAACTAGCAAATGGGTTCACAAGCTAACTAATAAGCATATAAAGAACCTATGCTTGTGACAACCCGTGGTGAAGATAGAAGATGAAAGCCTCATCAAGACGAGGGATACCAATTAAGATGGAAAAAGCCTCGTAGAGATAAGCATGAGGAAAATAATCTTCACCACACAAGAGTGCAACGAGATACGATACGCACTCAAGGCAAAAGCTTTCACAGAGCCACCAAAGAAATAACATAAGAAAGACAAGGTGGACGTGAAAGAAAGGATATCATCTAGAGATGTAATTTCTCTCAAGTGTATATGGTTCTAGGTAGACGAGATCATGATGATATATATCTATAAAGAAGGATGTACACCGAAATAGTTACAACACGAAGGAACAAGATATCCAAGAGGAAGTCATACATATACCAATAAGATATTTGCTTGGAAGCATAGCACATGGCTAGATATGGTCTTATAGCATATAAATGAATTCCTACCACACACCCATCAAAGACATCACGGCTAGCAACATGAGATCATTGTTGAGATGCTTTGAGAAAGGAAACAAGGTATCACAAGATGGAATGAATATCATGCCAAGATGCAACCTACACAAGGTTGAATGCAAGAAAGGAATGCATGAATAGATACTTGTTATCGAGATATCGTTGGAAGGATGTAGAAGAAACCAATTGAAGGTAGTAGATAGTTCATTGATCATCCTAGCTTGAGTCCAATAAGCACATGGTGACACCACCTTCCTTGTGAGTGAGCCGAGCATCCAATGCATCTCCAATTGTTCCTAGAATAACAACACAAACAAAATGGTACCCAAACTCATTGGGGACCAAAGAGTTAGAGAACCAACAATACATAGGACAAACTCCACATAAATATGTGCATATAGATATGAAAATGAACTTCATGCACATCTCATCCAATTTGAGACTTGGTGGAGTTCCCTATATATTGGGTCAAAGAAAGAAAGCATGCCAAAGAAACTACATGAAGTTAATATGCATGCTCAAGACTTTCAAGAACCAATACCAAATGACAAAGAAAAAACAAGTGAAGAAAAGATACCAAATAAATAACTCATCACTTGGAGGATATCCATAATAGATACATCGAGGAATGAGATATCCGATGATACACACTAAATAAAAGATATCAAACCCCCAAAAGAGAGGATAGTTCCAAACAAACCAAGCTCTCTACAAAGTTTCATGATAGCACAAAGTACCCAAAAGAAACGACTTGCCTTCCACCGACACACACTTGGTAAGGATCACAAGATGAGTGTTTTATAGAAAATAGGATAGCTCCCCCAAGACTATTGCATTATTGAGAAATTGCATTTGAATACAAAATGCATGAGGTGGGATCACCACTTTCACTATATCTAGAAAACACTAGACAAGATCAAGAAATAAACAAGATCCACAAGTGGTATGGAAGACAAAGGGAGTTGATACAATCCTTGGCAAGAGAAAAGAAAAATAAAAAGCAAAAGCCAATGTAAAGATGATCAATAAATTCTACCACAAAAGTGAGTACCAATTGTCAAAAGACAAGAAGTAAATGGAAATAATTCCCGGTGGTAGATAGCAAGGATATCCGACATCATCTTCACACCAACCAAAAAGCAAATTGCAACTTGTAGAGCTAACATGCCACCTAGGAACAAGATAATTTACAATATCAACTCTAGATGACAATATCTCAAATGTACACATTTTCTAGGCTAGTAATATACACATGGCATATTACTACCCCATAATGTGATACCAATTAAAGATGGACAAGAGGCAATTAAAGGATCCAACAAGAGATAATTAATGGACTATTTAGAATTTGAATTTCACATGAGAAGACATACCACATAGCGACTAGATAATCTTGTAATATCAATACTAGATGGTATTCCTCATGTACACACATTTATAGGATTGTGAGGTGCACAAAGCACATCACTCCCCCACAATGGGATATTCCATTAATCTCTCACAAGAGCCAACTAAGATATGACCAAGATGCACAAAGGCTCAACGACACACATGTACATGATGTGCAAACCAACACACACATACTTGATTGCTCAAGATAATCAAGTTGGAAGCACACCATATACAAACATACGCAAGGAACGAAACCAAACATGCAAAGGGGCAAGTAACTTTCAATGTAAACAATTTAAGTACAAGTTACCGCAAGGAGGCACATTGGATATAAGATAGAAACTTGATAACCCAATTGACTTGGCTTGAGACAATAAGAATGATGAAGTCCCCTTAATTCTTCATAATGTAGCCAAGTCTACAATGACCTCCATCAACACCTATTGATCAAGTATGAGCTAGTTGGTACTCAACCAAGTTGGGTCCTAAGAGGTTAGTCACAATAGGCTTGGCTACCCAAATGGTTCTTTTCTTGACACCACTTTGAGTACCAACAAATTTGGCAAACACATTGCCAACCTTATCCTTCCCAAGAGAATAGATATCATCAATTAGAATAGGGTTGGATAAGGTACCATTCGTGCATGAAGAAGCGACGTGACCTTTTTCACGACATAGGTAGCAACGTCTACTCTTCACTTTCTTCTCACTTGATTTCTCAACTTGAGAAGCATTAGCTTGAGTCATCTTGGGAAGAGGCCTTTCTTCAACTTGAGGTTGAGCATGAGAATGCACTTGTAGCCGCTTCCCTTGTTGCTTGTCACTAATGGCCTTCTTCTTCAATGGGCAAGATCTAACATGGTGCCCTTCAATTCTGCACTTGAAGCAAATAATCTTGGCCAAATTCTTGACGTGTTCTTGGCCCTTCTTCTTGTTCATCTTGGACTTCTTCTTCTTGTTGGAGTTGAATCCAAGTACGGCTTTGTCATTGGGGGATTTTTGCACACTCAAGATATTGTCGAGTGTGGATTTCCCTTCATGACGCTTTTCTAAGTCTTTCTTCAAGGAAGTGACTTGGGCCTTGAGCTCTTTGATTTCCTCTACATGGTTAGTATCAACACAAGTACTAGAGGAAGTATAAGCTTCATCATTGGAACAACAAGGCAAGGAAAGCAATTCATCACAAGATGTACCAATGTTATGCATAGACGAATTACGAGGACTAGCACAAGGCAATATAGCATTTTGACTAAAAGTAGTGCTAATGTCCACATGAGACTCACTAGATGTTACCTTAGCAATCATAGCCTCATGAGCTATTTTTAGCACATTATGGGATACAAGAAGATCATCATGAGAGCTAGAAAGCTTTTCATGACTTTCTTCCAATTTCCCATAATTGCTAGATAGCAACTCAAGTTGAGCCCTTAGCTCAACATTCTCCTTTAAAATGGATGCTTCACAAGAAATAGAGTTAGTAGCACAAGCATCATCATTAACAACAAGAGGAGAAGGCAACTTGGCAAGCTCTTTTAAATAAGAAGCTTCAAGTTGAGCATGAGACTCGGTGAGTTTGATGAGCTCACCCTTGATGACCCTTGAGCCATTTTCGAGGTGCTCAAAATCCTCAAGGAGCCTAGCATGAGCAACTTCAAGCTTAGCATTTTTAGTTTCAAAAGCATTGGCCACCTCAAGAGCTCTATCATGAGATTGCTTCACTCTAGATAACTCTAGGGCAAAAGTCTCCTCAAGAGATTCCTTGGTGGTTTGTTCAAGTTCAAGAGCTTGAGAGAGGTCCATAATCTCATTAGCGTAATCACTCTCATGACCTTCCATTTTATCAATGGTGACCTCATGCTCCTCAAGACGAGATTCCAACTCATCAATATATTTCTTGCCCTCAATAGCAATAGACATGATTTCCATAAAGTTGAACGAGCAATTTTATTCTTAAGAAGAGCTTTAAAATTGTTTCCCCTTAACTTTTAAGGAGGCAACATCATCATTCTCTTCATCATAATCGACATCATCATCACTCTTGCCATCATCAATATTATCACAAGATATATTGGGATTCAAAGTGGGAGATACCTTTGAAGCCTTGGCCAGCAAAAAGCAATCGATGATGATGTAGGATCCCTTGAAGCACCGTTCAAGACCACATCTTGTTCCATGGAGTGTTGGGTTTCCTCTACATTGTTAGCACAACAACTCGAGGAAATAGAAACATTTTTATCATGGCAACAAGACATAGCAAGCATATCATCATGAGATTTGAGCAAGCAATTTCTACAAGATATGCAAGAACTTTTAACACAAGCATGTGAAACATTTAGAGTGCTCGAAGTGTTAAAGTCCAAAGGTGAAGCATTGCAATAATAAAGTGATGAAGGATCATCAATAATAAGCTCACTATAATCATTGCAATGAACACCACTACTCACCATAGCATTACCTTGTGGCAAACCACATGTAGGTGAAGTAGAAGAAGTTGAGAATACTATACGACCGGAGGTGGAACGAGGACAATCATCTCCACAAATCTTGGACATCCCATATTTGTCTTGAAGCTTTGTCCACAACTCATGAGCATCCCGAAACGGCATGAGTTGAAATATAACTACATTGCTCAAAGCATCAAAAAGCACATTAGAAGCTTGAGAATTGAGATAAGAGTTTTTCTCATCCTCTAAAGATAATCTTTGTGGATCCTTTGGAGGAGAAAAACCCATATCTACAATTCGCTCTAAATTTGGGTCCATGACCCTAAAGAGATTAAGCATGCGAATTACCCAAACATCAAAATTTGTGCCATCGAAACTAAGAGTGTCAGAGAATCCTAAACCCCTAGTCGACATCTTTACTCTCTAGGCGGTTAAGCCCTATAAAGAGAGACGAGGCTCTAATACCAATTGAAAGATCGTGGATGTCGCCTAGAGGGGGGGTGAATAGGCGCTTTAAAATAATTACGGTTTAGGCTTGACCAAATGCGGAATAAACCTAGCGGTTAATTTGACAAGCACAAAACCTACAACAACTAGGCTCACCTATGTGCACCAACAACTTATGCTAAGCAAGGTAAACAACTAAGTGATAGCAAGATATATGACAAGAAACAATATGGCTATCACAAAGTAAAGTGCATAAGTAAAGGGCTCGGGTAAGAGATAACCGAGGCACGCGGAGACGACGATGTATCCCGAAGTTCACACCCTTGCGGATGCTAATCTCTGTTTGGAGCGGTGTGGAGGCACAATACTCCCCAAGAAGCCACTAGGGCCACCATAATCTCCTCACGCCCTCGCGCAATGCAAGATGCCGTGATTCCACTAAGGGACCCTTGAGGGCGGTCACCGAACCCGTACAAATGGCAACCCTTCGGGGTGGTCACCAAACCCGTACACTTTGGCAACCCTTGGGGGCGGTCACCGGTACCCGTCAAATCGCTCGGAGCGATCTCCACAACCTAATTGGAAACCCCGACGCTTGTCCGGAGCTTTGCACCACAATGATTGAGCTCCGAACACCACCAACCGTCTAGGGCGCCAAGGCACCCAAGAGGAACAAGCTCTAGGGTGTCCAAACACCCAAGAGTAACAAGCTCAAGGGTACCAAGCACCCAAGAGTAATAAGCTTCTCAACTTGTAACTTCCACGTATCACGTGGAGAACTCAAACCGATGCACCAAATGCAATGGCAAGGGCACACGGAGTACCCAAATCCTTCTCTCTCAAATCCCACCGAAACAACTAATGCTAGGGATGAAGATGAGAGGAAGAACAAGAAGGAGAACACCAAGAACTCCAAGATCTAGATCCAATGGGTTCCCCTCACATAGAGGAGAAAGTGATTGGTGGAAATGTGGATCTAGATCTCCTCTCTCTTCCCTCAAAAACTAGCAAGAATCCATGGAGGGATTGAGAGTTAGCAAGCTCGAAGAAGGTGAACAATGGGGAAGAACACGAGCTTAAGAGATAAGGTTCATTGGGGAAGAAGACCCCTTTTATAGGTGGGAAAAATCCAACCGTTATGCTCACATCCCGCACAGGCGGTACTATCATTTCAGGAGCGGTACTACCGCTAGGGCGGTAGTACCCTTTGAAACACAACAGCGAGGAGGCAAAAGGCCGGAAGAACCGTCGGAGCGGTAGTACGCTTGACCTCACGGTACTACCGCTAGGGGTAGCGGTACTACTGCTAAGGGTAGCGGTACTACTACTTGCGAGCGGTACTAAAAAATTACATCCGGGCCTACCACCGCATGACTTGGGATGAGTTTTTGGTCCGGAGCGGTACTACCGTTGTAGGAGCCGCGGTAGTACCGCTCTGGAGCGGTAGTAAAAAATTACATCCGCTCCAATTCGCGGTAGTACCGTTGTAGCCTTTTTAGAACACCAAAACTGCCATAACTTTTGCAAACGGACTCCGAATTCGATGAAACCAAGTTTGTTGGAAAGCTAGTGACAAGGGCTAACACAATCTTGAAATAAATATAAATAAGAAGCAAATTAGAAAAGGCCCATAAGAAAATGGTGAGAACCCTTCCTCGAATAAGACCGGTAAAACCTCCAAAACCGAAAACATCATAGAAGACGCATGCGAACTCCGTTTTCGATGAACTCAAGCTTGTCATCAAGATGACCATAAGCTCTAAGACTAAAAAAGAGAACCAAACAAGAACCAAGAAATATGATGCAAGGATGCAATGGTTTGAGCTCTCGATTTAACGATACGATCAAGCTACTCACTTGAGAGTCCCCTTGATAGTACAAATTATCGATCCTATAACCCGGTCTCTCAACTACCACCATGAGACCGGTAAAATAGAAAACCTATCAAGGAAAACCTTTGCCTTGCACATGATCCACTTGAGCTAGATGATGACGATCTTGTCCTCCTCAAGATGGACCACCTTTCTTGATTGCGTTGGGTCGATGGAGACTAGATGATTGCTCCCCCATACTCCACTATGGGTGAGCCACTCTTGGCACATCTTCACAAGTCCATTGACACCACAATGGATGGCAAGCTTCAAGCACTTTATCTCTTCGTGATGCTCCACTTGAACTTGCACACAGCAATCTTGATGACGATCACCACTTGATGTCATCCTCTCCATGGGTTGAGTGATATCTTCCTCTTGACGCAAGCCCATGAACACGTACCTAACCCCACATAGAACTCTCACATAGACCATGGGATAGTACAGAAAGCACAATGGACAATGCTTACCATGCCATGGGATCACTTGATCCCTCTCGGTACATCTTCTACGCTTTGTGAGTTGATCAACTTGATTCACTCTTGACTTAGTCTTGATCAACCTTGAATCTTTCCAACTCTCTTCATTTGGATGATGTCTTGAAGGTAAACATGAATGATCACACAATCTTCTTCTTCAAGACATGCTTGCAATAAGCTCAACTCTCACATGACCAATCTTTGGATAATTCCTTAATAGCACCTTGGTCAACACAAACTCTCCTTGAAACCAACACATGTACTCCAAGAAAAGCCTATGGAAAAAACCTTCAAATATAACTTAAGGCAACCATTAGTCCATAGAGATTGTCATCAATTACCAAAACCAAATATGGGGGCACCGCATGTTCTTTCAATCTCCCCCATTTTGGTAATTGATGACAATCACTTTCAAGAGAGTTTATATAAGGAATTATGCATCACCATGCAATGCAACAACCAATGATGCATGAGTAAGAGATGCAAATGCTTAGGAACAAAATCAAAGCAAGAGTAGAGAATTCTCTAAACTTCTCCACAAAACTCACAATTACTTTAAAGAGAGTTTATATAAGGAATTATGCATCACCATGCAATGCAACAACCAATGATGCATGAGTAAGAGATGCAAATGCTTAGGAATAAAACCAAAGCAAGAGGAGAGAATTCTCTAAACTTCTCCACAAAAATCTCTGAAACTTCTCCCCCATTGGCATCGATTGCCAAAATATTAGAAAAGCTTAGAAGGCCAATATAAATTGTGTTCCTCCATAATTTGTGTATTTCTCAACAAGAGAGTGGAATGCAATACACAAGTTTGACGGTAAATACTAGGAGGAAAACAAGCTATATTTAGGCCCAAAGATTGCAAAAGAAAGATATGCCACAAAGTCATAGCAAAGAGAGAAACAAGCAATCAAAAGATACCACTTGAAGCAAGCAATCAACGGATATCAATTGAGACAACTAGACCAATGATCCTACGTGTCATATGAATGAAGGATATTATGAAATGAGCAAAGCAGTATTCTAAATAAGCTAGAGAAGCTCCCCATGATTTGTGCACACATAAGAATATTTTTATTTGGATACAAAGTGCACAAAATAGGATCATAGCTCCCCCAAAATCAATAGAAGCTTACAACAAGTGCAAGTGAGCATGTAGGAAACAAAGCCTAGCACTTGCAACAAACAAATGGTTGAGCAACAAGTAAAAGAGGCAACTTAAGAATGGGCTCAGCCAAAAAGATGTGTGTGAGGCAAGGCAATGCACTTGAGAAGACTAATGTAGCATTAAGCATCAATAAAGTATAATGAGGCACACGGTGCAAGGCCTATCATTCCCACATACAACTAGCAAATGGGTTCACAAGCTAACTAATAAGCATATAAAGAACCTATGCTTGTGACAACCCGTGGTGAAGATAGAAGATGAAAGCCTCATCAAGACGAGGGATACCAATTAAGATGGAAAAAGCCTCGTAGAGATAAGCATGAGGAAAATAATCTTCACCACACAAGAGTGCAACGAGATACGATATGCACTCAAGGCAAAAGCTTTCACAGAGCCACCAAAGAAATAACATAAGAAAGACAAGGTGGACGTGAAAGAAAGGATATCATCTAGAGATGTAATTTCTCTCAAGTGTATATGGTTCTAGGTAGACGAGATCATGATGATATATATCTATAAAGAAGGATGTACACCGAAATAGTTACAGCACGAAGGAACAAGATATCCAAGAGGAAGTCATACATATACCAATAAGATATTTGCTTGGAAGCATAGCACATGGCTAGATATGGTCTTATAGTATATAAATGAATTCCTACCACACACCCATCAAAGACATCACGGCTAGCAACATGAGATCATTGTTGAGATGCTTTGAGAAAGGAAACAAGGTATCACAAGATGGAATGAATATCATGCCAAGATGCAACCTACACAAGGTTGAATGCATGAATAGATACTTGTTACCGAGATATCATTGGAAGGATGTAGAAGAAACCAATTGAAGGTAGTAGATAGTTCATTGATCATCCTAGCTTGAGTCCAATAAGCACATGGTGACACCACCTTCCTTGTGAGTGAGCCGAGCATCCAATGCATCTCCAATTGTTCCTAGAATAACAACACAAACAAAATGGTACCCAAACTCATTGGGACCAAAGAGTTAGAGAACCAACAATACATAGGACAAACTCCACATAAATATGTGCATATAGATATGAAAATGAACTTCATGCACATCTCATCCAATTTGAGACTTGGTGGAGTTCCCTATATATTGGGTCAAAGAAAGAAAGCATGCCAAAGAAACTACATGAAGTTAATATGCATGCTCAAGACTTTCAAGAACCAATACCAAATGACAAGGAAAAAACAAGTGAAGAAAAGATACCAAATGAATAACTCATCACTTGGAGGATATCCATAATAGATACATCGAGGAATGAGATATCCGATGATACACACTAAATAAAAGATATCAAACCCCCAAAAGAGAGGATGGTTCCAAACAAATCAAGCTCTCTACAAAGTTTCATGATTGCACAAAGTACCCAAAAGAAACGACTTGCCTTCCACCGACACACACTTGATAAGGATCACAAGATGAGTGTTTTATAGAAAATAGGATAGCTCCCCCAAGACTATTGCATTATTGAGAAATTGCATTTGAATACAAAATGCATGAGGTGGGATCACCACTTTCCCTATATCTAGAAAACACTAGACAAGATCAAGAAATAAACAAGATCCACAAGTGGTATGGAAGACAAAGGGAGTTGATACAATCCTTGGCAAGAGAAAAGAAAAATAAAAAGCAAAAGCCAATGTAAAGATGATCAATAAATTCTACCACAAAAGTGAGTACCAATTGTCAAAAGACAAGAAGTAAATGGAAATAATTCCCGGTGGTAGATAGCAAGGATATCCGACATCATCTTCACACCAACCAAAAAGCAAATTGCAACTTGTAGAGCTAACATGCCACCTAGGAACAAGATAATTTACAATATCAACTCTAGATGACAATATCTCAAATGTACACATTTTCTAGGCTAGTAATACACACATGGCATATTACTCCCCCATAATGTGATACCAATTAAAGATAGACAAGAGGCAATTAAAGGATCCAACAAGAGATAATTAATGGACTATTTAGAATTTGAATTTCACATGAGAAGACATACCACATAGCGACTAGATAATCTTGTAATATCAATACTAGATGGTATTCCTCATGTACACACATTTATAGGATTGTGAGGTGCACAAAGCACATCACTCCCCCACAATGGGATATTCCATTAATCTCTCACAAGAGCCAACTAAGATATGACCAAGATGCACAAAGGCTCAACGAACGACACACATGTACATGATGTGCAAACCAACACACACATACTTGATTGCTCAAGATAATCAAGTTGGAAGCACACCATATACAAACACACGCAAGGAACGAAACCAAACATGCAAAGGGGCAAGTAACTTTCAATGTAAACAATTTAAGTACAAGTTACCGCAATGAGGCACATTGGATATAAGATAGAAACTTGATAACCCAATTGACTTGGCTTGAGACAATAAGAATGATGAAGTCCCTTAATTCTTCATAATGTAGCCAAGTCTACAATGACCTCCATCAACACCTATTGATCAAGTATGAGCTAGTTGGTACCCAACCAAGTTGGGTCCTAAGAGGTTAGTCACAATAGGCTTGGCTACCCAAATGGTTCTTTTCTTGACACCACTTTGAGTACCAACAAATTTGGCAAACACATTGCCAACCTTATCCTTCCCAAGAGAATAGATATCATCAATTAGAATAGGGTTGGATAAGGTACCATTCGATGCATGAAGAAGCGACGTGACCTTTTTCACGACATAGGTAGCAACGTCTACTCTTCACTTTCTTCTCACTTGATTTCTCAACTTGAGAAGCATTAGCTTGAGTCTTCTTGGGAAGAGGCCTTTCTTCAACTTGAGGTTGAGCATGAGAATGCACTTGTAGCCGCTTCCTTGTTGCTTGTCACTAATGGCCTTCTTCTTCAATGGGCAAGATCTAACATGGTGCCCTTCAATTTTGCACTTGAAGCAAATAATCTTGGCCAAATTCTTGACGTGTTCTTGGCCCTTCTTCTTGTTCATCTTGGACTTATTCTTCTTGTTGGAGTTGAATCCAAGTCCACCTTTGTCATTGGGGGATTTTTGCACACTCAAGATATTGTTGAGTGTGGATTTCCCTTCATGACGTTTTTCTAAGTCTTTCTTCAAGGAAGTGACTTGGGCCTTGAGCTCTTTGATTTCCTCTACATGGTTAGTATCAACACAAGTACTAGAGGAAGTATAAGCTTCATCATTGGAGCAACAAGGCAAGGAAAGCAATTCATCACAAGATGTACCAATGTTATGCATAGACGAATTACGAGGACTAGCACAAGGCAATATAGCATTTTGACTAAAAGTAGTGATAATATCCACATGAGACTCACTAGATGTTACCTTAGCAATCATAGCCTCATGAGCTATTTTTAGCACATTATGGGATACAAGAAGATCATCATGAGAGCTAGAAAGCTTTTCATGACTTTCTTCCAATTTCCCATAATTGCTAGATAGCAACTCAAGTTGAGCCCTTAGCTCAACATTCTCCTTTAAAATGGATGCTTCACAAGAAATAGAGTTAGTAGCACAAGCATCATAATTAACAACAAGAGGAGAAGGCAACTTGGCAAGCTCTTTTAAATAAGAAGCTTCAAGTTGAGCATGAGACTCGGTGAGTTTGATGAGCTCACCCTTGATGACCCTTGAGCCATTTTCGAGGTGCTCAAAATCCTCAAGGAGCCTAGCATGAGCAACTTCAAGCTTAGCATTTTTAGTTTCAAAAGCATTGGCCACCTCAAGAGCTCTATCATGAGATTGCTTCACTCTAGATAACTCTAGGGCAAAAGTCTCCTCAAGAGATTCCTTGGTGGTTTGTTCAAGTTCAAGAGCTTGAGAGAGGTCCGCAATCTCATTAGCGTAATCACTCTCATGACCTTCCATTTTATCAATGGTGACCTCATGCTCCTCAAGACGAGATTCCAACTCATCAATATATTTCTTGCCCTCAATAGCAATAGACATGATTTCCATAAAGTTGGAACGAGCAATTTTATTCTTAAGAAGAGCTTTAAAAATTGTTTCCCCCTTAACTTTTAAGGAGGCAACATCATCATTCTCTTCATCATAATCGACATCATCATCACTCTTGCCATCATCAATATTATCACAAGATATATTGGGATTCAAAGTGGGAGATACCTTTGAAGCCTTGGCCACAAGGCAAAAAGCAATCGATGATGATGTAGGATCCCTTGAAGCACCGTTCAAGACCACATCTTGTTCCATGGAGTGTTGGGTTTCCTCTACATTGTTAGCACAACAACTCGAGGAAATAGAAACATTTTAATCATGGCAACAAGACATAGCAAGCATATCATCATGAGATTTGAGCAAGCAATTTCTACAAGATATGCAAGAACTTTTAACACAAGCATGTGAAACATTTAGAGTGCTCGAAGTGTTAAAGTCCAAAGGTGAAGCATTGCAATAATAAAGTGATGAAGGATCATCAATAATAAGCTCACTATAATCATTGCAATGAACACCACTACTCACCATATCATTACCTTGTGGCAAACCACATGTAGGTGAAGTAGAAGAAGTAGAGAATACTATACGACCGGAGGTGGAAGGAGGACAATCATCTCCACAAATCTTGGACATGCCATATTTGTCTTGAAGCTTTGTCCACAACTCATGAGCATCCCGAAACGGCATGAGTTGAAATATAACTACATTGCTCAAAGCATCAAAAAGCACATTAGAAGCTTGAGCATTGAGATAAGAGTTTTTCTCATCCTCTAAAGATAATCTTTGTGGATCCTTTGGAGGAGAAAACTCATATCTACAATTCGCTCTAAATTTGGGTCCATGACCCTAAAGAGATTAAGCATGCGAATTACCCAAACATCAAAATTTGTGCCATCGAAACTAAGAGTGTCAGAGAATCCTAAACCCCTAGTCGACATCTTTACTCTCTAGGCGGTTAAGCCCTATAAAGAGAGACGAGGCTCTAATACCAATTGAAAGATCGTGGATGTCGCCTAGAGGGGGGGTGAATAGGCGCTTTAAAATAATTACGGTTTAGGCTTGAACAAATGCGGAATAAACCTAGCAGCTAATTTGACAAGCACAAAACCTACAACAACTAGGCTCACCTATGTGCACCAACAACTTATGCTAAGCAAGGTAAACAACTAAGTGATAGCAAGATATATGACAAGAAACAATATGGCTATCACAAAGTAAAGTGCATAAGTAAAGGGCTCGGGTAAGAGATAACCGAGGCACGCGGAGACGATGTATCCCGAAGTTCACACCCTTGCGGATGCTAATCTCTGTTTGGAGCGGTGTGGAGGCACAATACTCCCCAAGAAGCCACTAGGGCCACCATAATCTCCTCATGCCCTCGCACAATGCATGATGCCGTGATTCCACTAAGGGACCCTTGAGGGCGGTCACCGAACCCGTACAAGTGGCAACCCTTCGGGGTGGTCACCGAACCCGTACACTTTGGCAACCCTTGGGGGCGGTCACCGGTACCCGTCAAATCGCTCGGGGCGATCTCCACAACCTAATTGGAGACCCCAACGCTTGTCTGGAGCTTTGCACCACAATGATTGAGCTCCGAACACCACCAACCGTCTAGGGCGCCAAGGCACCCAAGAGGAACAAGCTCTAGGGTGTCCAAACACCCAAGAGTAACAAGCTCAATGGTACCAAGCACCCAAGAGTAATAAGCTTCTCAACTTGTAACTTCCACGTATCACATGGAGAACTCAAACCGATGCACCAAATGCAATGGCAAGGGCACACGGAGTACCCAAATCCTTCTCTCTCAAATCCCGCTGAAACAACTAATGCTAGGGAGGAAGATGAGAGGAAGAACAAGAAGGAGAACACCAAGAACTCCAAGATCTAGATCCAATGGGTTCCCCTCACATAGAGGAGAAAGTGATTGGTGGAAATGTGGATCTAGATCTCCTCTCTCTTTTCCCTCAAAAACTAGCAAGAATCCATGGAGGGATTGAGAGTTAGCAAGCTCGAAGAAGGTCAACAATGGGGGAAGAACACGAGCTTAAGAGATAAGGTTCATTGGGGAAGAAGACCCCCTTTTATAGGTGGGAAAAAATCCAACCGTTATGCTCACAGCCCGCACAGAGCGGTACTACCGCTCCAAGGAGCGGTACTACCGCTAGGGCGGTAGTACCCCTTTGAAACACAACAGCGAGGAGGCAAAAAGGCCAGAAGAACCGTTGAAGAGGTAGTACCGCTTGACCTCACGGTACTACCGCTAGGGGTAGCGGTACTACCGCTATGAAGCGGTACTAAAAAATTACATCCGGCCTACCACCGCATGACTTGGGACGAAGTTTTTGGTCCGAGCGGTACTACCGCTGTAGGAGTCATGTAGTACCGCTCTGGAGCGGTAGTAAAAATTACATCCGCTCCAATTCGCGGTAGTACTACCGCAGCCTTTTAGAACACCAAAACTGCCATAACTTTTGCAAACGGACTCCGAATTCGATGAAACCAAGTTTGTTGGAAAGCTAGTGACAAGGGCTAACACAATCTTGAAATAAATATCAATTAGAAGCAAATTAGAAAAGGCCCATAAGAAAATGGTGAGAACCCTTCCTCGGATAAGACCGGTAAAACCTCCAACACCGAAAACATCATAGAAGACGCATGCGAACTCCGTTTTCGATGAACTCAAGCTTGTCATCAAGATGACCATAAGCTCTAAGACTCACAAAGAGAACCAAACAAGAACCAAGAAATATGATGCAAGGATGCAATGGTTTGAGCTCTCGACGAACGATACGATCAAGCTACTCATTTGAGAGCCCCCCTTGATAGTACAGCTATCGATCCTATAACCCGGTCTCTCAAGTACCACCATGAGACCGGTAAAATAGAAAACCTATCAAGGGCAAACCTTTGCCTTGCACATGATCCACTTGAGCTAGATGATGACGATCTTGTCCTCCTCAAGATGGACCACCTTTCTTGATTGCGTTGGGTCGATGGAGACTAGATGATTGCTCCCCCATACTCCACTATGGGAGAGCCACTCTTGGCACATCTTCACAAGTCGATTGACACCACAATGGATGGCAAGCTTCAAGCACTTGATCTCTTCGTGATGCTCCACTTGAACTTGCACACAGCAATCTTGATGACGATCACCACTTGATGTCATCCTCTCCATGGGTTGAGTGATATCTTCCTCTTGACGCAAGCCCATGAACACGTACCTAACCCCACATAGAACTCTCACATAGACCATGGGTTAGTACAGAAAGCACAATGGACAATGCTTACCATGCCATGGGATCACTTGATCCCTCTCGGTACATCTTCTACGCTTTGTGAGTTGATCAACTTGATTCACTCTTGACTTAGTCTTGATCAACCTTGAATCTTTCCAACTCTCTTCATTTGGATGATGTCTTGAAGGTAAACATGAATGATCACACAATCTTCTTCTTCAAGACATGCTTGCAATAAGCTCAACTCTCACATGACCAATCTTTGGATAATTCCTTAATAGCACCTTGGTCAACACAAACTCTCCTTGAAACCAACACATGTACTCCAAGAAAAGCCTATGGGAAAAACCTTCAAATATAACTTAAGGCAACCATTAGTCCATAGAGATTGTCATCAATTACCAAAACCAAACATGGGGGCACCGCATGTTCTTTCAGTCGTTCCTGTCGTAGGAGGCGGTGACGTACGGGAGCCGGTTCTCCTACTGCCTCGCTCCAACCCCACTCTCCTTCGGGTTCCTCACCATGGGCGTGTTCACCGACAGGGGTAAAAAAAGGACAAAAAATTCCTACATGTATCATGATGCAGAAAATGGGTGGCTAGATAAGGCGTGTCGTGAAGCCTGAGCTCCAGCACAACTTTCCCGGGGTTTGAGACTTTTTGTAGCAACGGCCAACAGGGCAATAGCATGGCAAAGGTCCCGACTCAAGAGCCTCGCGTCTCTGCTCAACCCGACCCCCACCCGTCCTCAAGAAAACGACACTTGGTTCATCCGATCTGGAGAAATGGACTACGTCCAAGTTCTCGAACTAACTCATTAATTTTGAGAATTTAACTAGCATTCAAATAGTTCATTGGGTCGGAGCCTAGAACATCTATATCTATACTTTGAATATTGACTGTTGGATGAAGTCAATCCGACAGTATAAATGTAACAATGAGCAATGTTGGTTGTCGGATGTCTTCTTCACTCGGTCGGGTTTTGTCATGTGTACTATGTAGAAGATTCCATGTTTGAGCTTAATCACAATGCACAAACCTCAAAACAACTTCCTCTTTGTTCTAAAATCTTCCATTTAAATTTTGCAAAACAATTCCTCTGAATGTATTACCATTCTTTTAGACCTTATAATTTACAACGAATAATATGCACAAACGTCAAACATAAACATCATTTATTCTAGAATATTACATACTTCCATTATTCAAACATTTTTCTTCGAATTACCACTCCGTTCTTCACTTTATGAATTACAACGCACAATATGCAAAAACTTCAAATCAAATGCACTTCTCTTTTGTTCTACACTCGGCCATATATTCCCCCAAGTTCGTTTTCCCCTAAAAGAATTGCTCCTGACTTTTAATTTATGTATTTTTCTCGTTCAAGGCTATGACATATCATTCAAAAAATCCATTTGTCTTTGAAGAAGCAATACTAGCTACTCAAAATTGCAATATGGAATACCTAAAGATAATCAATGATCCTAGACGCACGAAGGAACACAGGCATCTCAACGCTAATTAATCCCCCCCCCCCTATTTCCATGGGGGTGAGCCCCGCCTCCCTCCTAATTAATCTCCAATCAAAAACTGCCACCTAATTACAATTCGTTGAATCCGTAACAACCAATCCGTGTGTGTAGCATTAGTCAAAAAAATTATGCTGGACATATTTCTCATGTGTTCCGTGTAGTATTATATCGTCCAGTCTCCGAGTATTTTGTAGCTATAATTTGATTTTCAAGGGAATGAACTACGAGAATTAAATCTACAACTACACATGCATATATGACTCCAAACATACATGTGTTACCTGTTATAATGTGAAATGTCATTATTCATTCATTACTTTGGTTATTTAAGTTCGTTCGTGCAATGCATGTGTACTTTACTATATTAGTTATGGGGGGTGGGGGCGCAAAAGAAACGCGGTGTGGATCTCACTTAGCAGTTCATGTGGCTTTTTTGCTCGCAGGAAGAGACGATGCGAAGATAACATGGACACCAAAGTCAAAAAGATTCGGCTTCATGACTCTTTGGGAGCACAAGTCGATCTTCTAGACTCATATACATGATACATCTTAACTAACTCGTTCAAATCAGAGAGTTGCGGTTTTGAGAAATGTGCCCACGCACCATTACAAGGAAAAATGCATATATGGCAGTGGAAAAGGTAGATAGAGTTTGCAGTGATGATTTTCACAAGTCCACAAGGTGATTTATATTTTCAAGCAACCGGCAAAAGCGTTGCCTTTCCATTAAGATAGAAAGGAGAAACATGCATTTACAAGAGGCAAGATGTTTCTAAGGGGAACAAGCTAAAGAAAAAGGGCACTATGCGGGAATCACGCCAATGCCCTAGCCTTGGCGCCTGAAGCAAGCTCAAGGCTGACGCATATCCTCAAGGGCCATATTTGCCACTTCGATCTAGGTTAGCCGCGATCCATCCTTCGGTTCCCCTTTTTTCATGTGTTCCAGATCACATGGAGGATGACCACTTAGCCGGCATGGCTCTACAAGATGGTTGCACTAAAGCAAATCGGTGCTTGGCAGGCACGGACTTAATAAAAACTAAAAAGAGTAGCTTGGTTTACTCCTGTATCTCAATCCAGAGGCACCAACATAGGAAGCCTGAGTACATGTCGATGCATACTCAACCAACCAGGGTGGAAAATTGGGAGTCCAAGACCTAAAACTTTGGAAGACTGCTATTTACAGTGTTGCTAATTTCAGTTGATCGAGACTTAGTTATGTCTCAGTCGATGCTATATTAGTGAGATCTTATATTAAGATCTGTGCATACTTTTCTTTTAACATTTTTCTTTTCTCTTTCTTACATGTATCAATTGACTAAGACTTGATTAAGTTTTAATCGACTGAGACCTAGCCACATCCTACTATTTATATGAGCTGGCATCCAGTTCATTTGATCATCGCACTCAAATCATGCAGATTTTGATGGTTCAGACATGCAGGAGGTACCAAACCATACCAAGTTCATGACTTATGTGCCGCGTGCTTCCTACAATCCTAGTTTGTGCTTCATATTGGATCAGTTTGGATCGTGTCCACGTTCAATCATGCCTGGCCTGGAGCCTGCCTGAGGTGTGCCTGGATAGTGTTTGGTTCATGCCTGAAAAATTGAGTGCTAGCCTGGCCTATTAATGGGACAGCTTGATTAGCCTGGAGTATAAACCAGGCATCCTACTTAGCCTGGACCAGGCGTTGGAGGAGGGACGCCTGGGTGCGCCTGGTGCCGTGCCTGGCAATATTATACTCCTACTATTTCTTTTGTATACATGGGATGGGGATGGGATCTTTTATGTACTAATCATACTGCAAAGTAGCTGCACTGCCAGGATGCAAGCCAAACGCATTCGCACGAGGCTAGCCTGGCCAGGCGAATTTTTTCAACAATTCAGGCTGGATCCAGGCACGAGTCCTTTTCAGGCATAGTGTCCAGGCCTTGCCCCATTATCTGTACCACGTGATTGTACGGAAATGATGGGATTGTCAGTTGTCACAATCTCATCAACACTTTCAGTGTCCAACCCGAGCTAGTAACGCCTTCAGGAGATCGATTGTTTTCGCGGTGGCCTTTCTGCTTCCTGCAGCACGCGCTGGTCTGCGGCAAGGCATGCGACAGGCAAGCAGTGGCAAAGAACTAGCCAGTCTTGCACAGTCGCGGTGGATTGAATGGCAGTCAAAAGAGCCGTTATTTGCGGTTTGGTGACCTTCCAGAGTGTGCTATTTTGTATCCCCCGAAGACTTACTTTCAACATAAAACACCTTTTTTTGTGCGGGTAGAATATAAAACACCCTGTTCTGCTAAAAGAAGCCATGGCACCCATTTAGGAAACAGCTAGCTCTAGAATAGTAAAAGTGTTTTGAGTATCACACGAAAATAGACCCTAGACAGAGACAAACAGTTACAAATATAGAGTGAATAATACGCCACCAGGCCAAGATACACAGAAGAAAAAATATATATACATCAACATGACGACATGTTCTAATATTGCATTAGTACATAGGTCTGCAAACATATTGTGATGCCAATAGCCTACAAGTGAGGGGCTTGAGACTTTGTAGTGAATCCAACTACCACAGAAGCCGATTAGTTGATTGCCATGACCAAGGAGTTCTTCACAGTCGTGTCCCTGAATTAGCCATCTCTGAATAAGAATTGGTAAGCCATTATTTGATTATAGCCTTTAGTCGTAAGCAACCTAATTTTGAGTTGAGAGCATACCTTCAGACAAAGCATGTCTATCATTTCTGTTTCGAAGGGACTGTTCGTGTCACCGTGGACACCCCATCCACAAATTTCGTTCGGAATATCACGTTGGCGTTGTTGAACATACCCTCTTTTAGCGACACAACTATGAACTGAAATGACCAAATTTGAATTGTCAACTGAAAGGATGAAACAATGTTCCCAACACAAACATACAGACGGTAACTGAACATGAGTCATGACAGGATTGCGGTCTAGAGGAGCAAGATTACCTGGGACTGTGGAAAATGTGCCTTTATCATTCTACCAATATTTTGGGTATGGCTCAGATCAAGGGCAGCATCAACCTGCAGTACAGGAATATCGAGATCAGTTGAAAAGGAACATTATTATTGATTTGATTTTTATGCTGTACATCAAAACAACTTGCAAATACCTCAAACCTGGAGCATATGGGATTAAAAAAAGAAACATGGTAGAATCATCTTGCTCAAACTCAAGAATTTACATCAACAACAAATGTGGCATGCCAGGAACAAAGGTTCCAACTAGACAGAAGAGGGACTTCTAGATAAACCAGTCTATCCATATGAGCATGAAATGAAAAATATTGGCCTGATTCTTTTTGCAAGCTAGTGTTGGTAATAATCAAATTTTTAGGCCCATATCACACCATATGTTTAGAGCAGAACCACTGTATCAAGCAATGGAGATCAAACATCACAATCATATGCAATGGTGCACTATGGAGTCTATGCAGTATCAAACTATCAATCTTCCCAATCCATACCATGGTATATTTTCCACCACGGTCTAGAAAAATATAAAACAGCAAACTAAATGTTGGCAGCCAGGTGTCATGGAATCATGTTCAGGCCGGTGGACTAGTTGTTTTAGTCTTAACTGTTAACTGATCATTTCCAAAATCCAAACATCACAAAATGCCTGATCATAAGACAGATCAAGTTCCAGCCAGCCTTGAAGCTGATTTTGTTTAAGCTTCAGTGAACTGTCTCTGTAAAATCTGTCATGTGATTTGCAGGAACACTGCATAACAGTCTTGCTAATCTTAATTGACTATGCTAGTTTGTAGTATGACCAGCCAGATTAGAGATGGTGGTAACCGGTAAGCAATTTAAATACAAAATCACATGCAGACATACCTCATCTAATATGTAAAGCGGCGCAGGTTTAAAAAGAAGTAACGCCAGAATAAGACTAAGAGCAAGAAGGGACCGCTGTCCTCCACTAAGTTCAGACAAAGATTGCTTCCAGACTGTTCCAAATGCCACCCGAACTTCAAGACCATCCAAGAAGGTACCACCTTCAGGAGGATCAAGTTTTGCCATTGTACCAGGTAGAAGAGTACCAAATATAGACCCAAAATCCCTACAGGAGCAGAGGTTAGTTAACTTTGTACATTTGTGAGTAAAGAGAATACTATCATTACAGAGTCTGCTGGGAAAGATTACAGAAAGGTTACTTACTTGTTAACTTTCAGCCATGTAACTTTCAAGGTCTCTTTCTTCTTCTCATCCAACTCTTCTATCACTTTCTTGATTTTTGACTTGTCATTCTGAAGATGACAACAAAAGGTATATTGCATGCTGCTACCAAAATCAATCCCAGGTTATCAAGAAATTTAGATGTGCAAGACCTACCTCGATAATATTTTTCTTCGATATCAAATCATTGTATTCATCCTCTGCCTTCTCAAACATTGCCATAACTTTCTTATTGACCCTCTTCTCAAGACTGCATTTGACAGTGACGTAATAAGTCAGTTCGTTGCATTGAAAATTAAACAGCTGATAAGAGAACAACTATCCAGAAACATTAGATGTACTTGCAATTTTCCTTATTTCACTTTTTTTAGATAAAAGATGTACCCGGATTGCTGAGCTTGGAGATTATCAAGTTCTTCCCGCGCCTTGTGTGGTTCACACGATGCAAAGTCATAATCTGTACCACTTTTTCCGAACAATTGTTTCTCGGTTGCAATCCAACTGTACTTCTCCATTAGCTTGTCAACCCTTGAAGAGCAATCCTTCTGCTCTATCTCCATCCTCTTAACCTGTATGATATATTAAGAAGTTAAAAAACAGTAAGTTATAAAAGCAGAAATATTCACCATCTACACAATCAGAACAGTATTAAAAAACATCAGTTATAAAGTAGAAATATGCACCACATACCCAATAAGTACAATACTGAAAAAAATTAGTTATAAAGCAAAAATATGCACCAGAGATTAGACCCAATAAGTACCTCATTTTCCATTTTCTTCCTTTCGACATTGAATCACCTAGTAGCTGCTGAAGTTTTTGCTGCTCCTTGGAGATGCTGTTTATTTGTGAGTCACATTCCTTCAGTTTGGAGCGACCAATATTGAGCTCAGATTCAGCTTGGTCATACTCTAGCTTTGTGGCAGCAACCTGCATGTGATCAGGGAAACAAAGGGAAATACTTTAATTAATGAAATGTAACGCCTGGTAGTTAAGTACAAATAAGCCATTACACGCATATTGAACTACCTTGCTCTTATGTGTGCCCCAGGTTTCAGACAGCGCAGTAATCTGAGCTTTCGAAGTTATCAATTGCTCTTCAAGCGAAGCAAGTTCATTAGCAACTGCATCTTTCTCCATAATAAGCCTCTCCCTCTCGCTTTGATAAGCCTATTCAGGATAAGCAAACATAGAAACAACAGATATGTTATTCATGGGATTAATGCTCAGGACTGAACTAAAACTCAGAATGAAGTTGTGAACATAATATCATACATAAAATTCAGTAGTAACCAGGCACACTATAGTCCAAATATATTCTTCAGTGTTAAAGAAAGCATTTAAAGCCTAAGTAGTAGATTAATCCATTTAAAAAAATGGACAGAACTTGGCTGTTATTGAACTACTTCTGTTTGGCTGCTTGCGCAATAATGGCAATATGCCATTTATCTTATTATTAGGGTCCGTTCGGGAACTATTTCCTTCAGATTCTGGCAACATGATCTCTATTAGGCTATATCTATTTGAACTGAACTGCATTTTAGTTGTTATTTTGCTTGCTGTGGGAACCAGATGAGTGATGTGTATTTGCTATGGTATGAACTGCATTTTAGATGCTATTTCAATTATCTATGTGCTATGTCTCCTATTTTCCTGTGCATATTATTCAAACAGTCAAATTCTGGCCAATTTTAAAAAATGCTTAAGCATGCTTAAGCGCGTCCAATGCTGGCCTTACGCTTTCCACTTTTTTGAACATTGATTCTGCACCAATAACAGGACGGTACCCTGCAAACTTACACGCATCTACAGCAGGAGCTTGTGTTTGACTAATGGCAGTCAACGGAATTTATAATCTTTAACAACAAGCAGACCAATGAAAGTAGCTCAGTTATCTATATCTAACAGAATATGCATGTCATAAAATAACCGGACAATCCTTTCGTGAAAGAAAAGGACAATCCTATAAAAGAACACTACTGACCATAAAGAAATCATTCTAGAGCTAGAAGTTAACTCCAGATAACAAAGAAGAGGAACATCTTATTGAACACGGTAACACTCCAGAGATAATATTGCAAGTGACAAATGCAAATCACCTATGGCAAAAACAGAGTCAGAAAACCAACCTTTAATTGCTTCGACATGGCCTGCATTTCCGATTTCAGTGACTTTATCTTTTTTTCTAGAGCTTTGAGCCTACCTTCACGTTCACTGCCATAAGTCTTAATTGTCTTTTCCAAATCAGAAACAGTGGATACACATTTTTTATGCTCCACTTGTTTTTCCTTCAATTCTTCTTTTGATTCCTGGAGTTCTTGCTCAAGTTTCTTCACAAGTTCACCTAACTAAAGTACAAATAGAACAATTGTTGATCCAATTTGAAGCTGAATATGGTAAGGTAACCATATTGGTGGCATAAAAATAATAATACCTTGTGATGTTCATTTTGTTCAACTCTGCTTTGAAATAATGACAGATCATATGATTTGAGTTCAAACTGAGATTTCAACTCAGCATACTTTTTATGCAGAGGCAGGAGCACAGCAATCTGCAAAACAAGGTAAATCAAAATATCTACTTATCAGACAATTGTAAAGCATTCCATTAAAAAGAATCAATCTAACCAATGTTATGATGCCAATGTATAACATGTTTATACCAATGAAGAGAGATAATTATCAGTACTAAACAAACAAAAACTAATGTGTGTTTAATGTACAATACATGATCAATTAGATTTTAATTGGTAGCACCGTAAATTTATTTTCCTTCTTGACCATCGCGTATACATGCCAATGCCATTTATTTCTTATGTTGCAAAACCAAAGTTTTACAAACTTTCAGTTCACAGATGAAGGCAGATATTTAATAGCGAAATGTGGTTTGTAGAGAATATTGTAGTACCACATCACATAATCACATAACATAAGAAGATCCCGGATCATGAAGAGTACTATAAATACATATGTACTCAAAAGAAAACAGGATAGCATGTAGTGGCATTGCATTAAGTGAATACCTTCTGTTCAATAACAGAGAGCCTGTCCTCATGTTCAGAGAGATCAGCCTCAGCTTTAGCTAATTCATGGAGTTTCCTTAGCAAGTCCCCGCCACCTCTGTAGTGCTTATCTCATCAGATTAGTAGATAAAATGACAACAAATCCAGTATACTTGTTTTGTTTTCTGAAAGTAACCTAGCTTGTCTCCAGAAAATACAACTATAAGATGCCAAAGATGCCCAATATCTGCTCGAAATTTTGACTATGACCAACCAGTACCAAAAAATAACGCCTGATGACCATGTCTGCCTACCCTAGAGCCCCTTAAGAATGCTAAGGAAAAACAATTGTTTTTAGAAAAGTCTAGATCACCCCCCTGAGGTTTTGGGGCCAAGTCAACATAACCACTTGAGCTTCAAAACCCTCTAAGCAGCCCCTAATCAGTTGAATACCATTAAAATGATCCCAAAATATATTGTTCTGAGTGTGGTTTTACCAACAGGCGGGGTGGTTGACAATTAGCATGTGGCACTTACTTGTCCGCCACATCATCTAAAAAGCTAACAGGTAAAAGAAATGGCCCAGGTAAAATTATTCCTATTTTAGAAACAAATTCCCAGGATGACAAAAGAAATTCATTTGTTTCCTAATTTTGAAATTTCAACAGAACAGGTAAAATCTGTTCCAGAATCCGAAATCTGATCAATTCATATTTCCAAACAATTTGAAAAGTATAGTTTTTTCCGTTTTGGAATCCTTTAAAAATTATTAAAATTACAGGCTTTTTGTAAATTCAACTTAAAAGTAAACTAATTTTCCTGACTTATTTTGTTTCCTAACATTTTACATGATGTGGAGGTGACATACCACCTCCTCAGCCATGTCACCTACCATAGTGCCAAAACCGTCTCGGGGGTTATTTAAACAGTAGTCAATTCCTTCAGGGCTACTTTGACAGTTTTAAAGCCGAGGGGTGATAAAAGAAATGTACTACATGATCCGAAACAACAGGGAAGGCAAAGGAAAGGAACACCCATTTCAAAATTCATCTGAAAATAAATCAGATGCAAGCATTAACACCAAGTGAAATGTGAAATGTGACATAATATTACCTGCGACTACCTCCGGTCAATAGCCCACTAGGCTGGAAAATGTCACCTTCAAGAGTCACGCTTGTACTGCCAACTTCCCTATTAAAGGCAATCTATAACAAGAGAATCAACTGTATCAGTAAAAACCAACACTGAATATATATTATACTTGGATAGGCAGACTCAATTAGAACTAGAATGACTAGAACATATTTCTGAAGAAAGCTACATTACCTCCTTTGCTGCCTCCATATTTCGACATACAAATGTCGAGCCAAAGACATAAGCCATAGCATTCTGCAATAAGGAATCTCTTCAAAATTTAAGATTGTTGATATAATGAATGACAAGGCATATACATAGTGCAGAATACTGTAAAAACTAATACAAATTATACAATCATAGGATGAAAATACTAACCTTTACTTCTTCGTCATAGCCAACCAATTCTAGAGCTAATGTTACATTTTCAGCTCCAACCTACATACATACAAATCAGTATAACATTCTCAAAAGTCAGCAAAAAGGTTATATCCAACGAATGAAAACAAAACATTCACTGACCATTCTACAAGCCGCCTGCTGGACTCTATCAGGTATAGTGCCTGTATGGATTTTATTCAACGGTATTATGGTTACCCTCCTTTTGAGCCCTCCGTTTTGTAGGAGCTGCTTTCCTGTGGTTTCTGTGTCAACAACCACATTATATAGCCTGCCTCCAGCAGCAACCTGCACAATTTGACTAGGAATTAAACTGATGCATCCAAACCAGTTCCTTCACTGAAAGGGGAAATCAACTTCAAAACAAAAATGAGGAGTTTACTGAAACAGACCTCCAATGCTGTTGCCGTGGAGCTATCCTTTATCTTAATAAGCCGCGCAACTACTCCTTTGACTTTTGATCTATCAAATTTTTTGACAGGATCTTGATAGCTGAAGTTCACATTCCCCAGCTCACCAGAAAGTGCACGAACTTTGTCCTTCAATTTTTGAACCACCTCTACCTCTGTTGATCGATCCTATGAATGATGGAAGAACACAAAGAGTGATGAAAAACAGTTCCCAAACATTGCCTACCCGCTAAGGAACTTCTAAAATAGTAATATGCACCGTTTATGCCACAGGAAAATGATCTTTTTTGCATACCTTTTGCAGAGCTTCCATCTGGCCCTCTTCGTAATTTATAGACCCCATGGATGCCTTGATAGCATCCAAGTCTTTTGTCCTAGCTTTCAGCTCTTTCTCAGCTGCAGTAGCTTCATCACGCTTGGATTTCATCTGAACTTTCTTCTCTTTCAGCTCCTTCTCAGAATGGCTTATTTTTGTTGTCAACTGCTTTAGTCCAGATTCTGCCTCTCCAACAGCAGCTTTTGCATCTCTAAGTTGATCTTCTAGGCATTTCTTCTCATTCGCACTGCTTTTTCCTGCCAGCACACCCTGTGTAAAGTAGAATTTAGTATCCAGGAACTCAAAGTCAAGTTGTCAGCTTATACATTCTATGATTTGCAAAAGTTTGCATACCTGATATTCTTTCTCGCTATCATCTATCTCCTTTGTCAGATCCTCTGCTCTCTTACTCATATCAGATGCACCGTCCTCTGCATTTTTTACAGCTGCATCTCTTTCAACAATAGATCTCTTGATGTCCTCAATGTTCTTCAGGATCTATAAACAGATGGCATATATGCCACACTGTAAGTATTTTGGAATAAATGTGGGTACCGAGGGACATGAAAATAAATAGTGCATTACCTTTTCAGCAGCCTTTTCCTCTGACCTTAGAGTTTCCTCTTGATTATCCATCAGAGAAGTTTCCTTAATAAGTGCATGTGAGAGCTTATCCACTTTATCTGACAAAACCTTCATCTCACCGCCTAGTTTGGCTTCTTTTTCAGCAGTTAAGGTAGCTATGTTTTTGTCCATTTCATCTATGTCTGCTTTTAGCTTTTCTGTGCTTTCATCCAGTTCAACAATCTTCCCCTGGATCTGTTTGACATCACTGAGTGCACTTTCTCGCACCTTCTCAGCTTGAACAAACTCATATGCAATACAGAATCTTTTTAGTCGATCTAGTTCAGTGTTACCATTGGCCCATTTCATGTACTGGCACCTCTCTTTTCTAAGCTTCTCTAATGCAGGAAGGATTTCATCATCAAGAAGTTTATTGATCTCCTCGACTTTATTCTGCTTCTTCTCGAGTGTTTTAAGAGCAGATTCCTTCTTCATTTCATACATCCTTGTGCCTGCTGCCTCTTCCAACATGGAAAGAATTTCTGGAGGCTTCATGTTCAGCACTTTCGTAATACGTCCTTGCATAATCAGAAAATGGGGATTGTTCACGTTAAGCTGCACAGAGTGGAAAAGAGTCTGCACCCGGGAAGGCTGTGCAAGATGGCCATTTATAAGGTATTTGTTCCGTCCACCAACAACAATCTACAGATGCAAGAGTAGCTTGTCAGTGTTCAGTAAAGCTGGAGGCACTAATGGTCCACAACAGAAACACTACATAGATTAAGAATCCGATCGAAAATTAAATAAACTGCAGATAGCGACTTAAGTTAAAGCAGATCCATGCACAATTAAGTGAATTAATTAGAAAATTTGACAAGGCGTTATTGCCTGTTAGTGGAAAACATTCTTCCGCATAAATACTTGAATGCCATAAGTCTGCAACGACCTAAATCTAGACCATATCCATAGTACAAAACTCCTAAAATCCTTTCTAAAATCCACCCCCAGTCAGTATCACGAACTCGAGAACCAACAGACAGACGGACAACAACTCCCGACTCAACAATTAGCGTCAAATTCGAACCACTAAGGACAGAAGTGTAAGGGACGCACTAAATCCCCTTCAGAAATTCACCCAGGGAACCCAATCACGCGCATAGGGAGGCGTCAAAAGGACAGGCGGGCAGCGTAAATCGGGGCAGGGGGTGCGGATGCGTAACCTGGCGCGTGACGGTGATCTCGGCCGAGTCCTCGTAGCCGAGCGGGGAGCGGGCGCGGTCGGAGTTGTCGAAGACGATGGAGACGGTGGCCTTGGTGACGCCGGCCTGGCCCTGCTTGTAGACGAGCTCCTGGAGCGAGGCGGCGCGCACGGCGCGGAGGTCGGTGATGCCGAGCACGAAGCAGATGGAGTCGAGGATGTTGGACTTGCCGGAGCCGTTGAGCCCGGTGATGGCGTTGAACAGCGGGTCGAACCCCGGCACCACCGTCCGCCCCGCGTACGACTTGAAGCCCTCCAGGCAGACCTCCTTGATGTGCATCTCGCCGGCCGCCGGGGGCGTCGCCGGCGGCAGATCCGGTTAGGGTTTGGGGGGTTCGAGCGGGAAAGTTTCGGGGGGGCGGGGGATTTTCGGGGACGGGGTTTCGAAATGGTTTCCGCCGTGTGGAGTGGACTGGCGACTTGGTAGTGAGGGGGGAGAGCCGAGGGAGAATATGCTGACGGCGGGTGGGGCATCATGTGCTCCTGGGCTGAGATGGTAACACGGGCCTTTGGCTGGGCTTCGCATAAGGCGTTTATTCACTGTTTTTTCTATACTTGCTGTTTCTTGCTCGAAAAAAAAAAACTGTACTAGACTTGTTTTTTTTTAACATCGGTACAGACGCAAGCGCTCATACATACGCGCATACACTCACCCCTATGAATGTACACATGCACATCCTATCCCTATGAGCACCTCCGAAAGACTGATCCGGCATGTCATCTTGAAATTTGCGAAGTCACCGTAGGTGCCTCGTCTTCGACGGGAACGTCTCCTTCCACTAAAAGCGCATCGCCGGAAATCCTGAAATAAATCCAGAAATAATGCGAGCACCAGGACTTGAACCCTGGTGGGCTGGGGATACCACTGTCCGTCTAACCATCCAACCACTTTGGTTCGCCTGTACTAGACTTGTTGAAAGAACATGCGGTGTCCCATATTTGGTTTTAGTAATTGATGACAATTTCTATGGACTAATGGTTTTCTTGAGTTATATTTGAAGGGTTTGTCCATAGGCTTTTCTTGGAGTCCATTTGTTGTTGTTTTTGAACATCAGTACAGACACAAGCGCTCATATACACGTGCATACACTCATCCTTATGAACGCATACACGCACACCCTACCCCTATGAGCACCTCAGAAAGACTGACCCGACATATCATCTTGAGAATTACGTAGTCACCGTAGGCGTCTCGTCGTCGACGGGAACGTCTCCTCCCACTAAATGCGCATCACTGAAAATCCTGAAATAAATCCAGAAATAAATGCGAGCACCAGGATTTAAACCCTGGTGGGCTGGGGATGCCACAGTCCACGGTCCCTCTAACCATCCAACCACAGGTTGGTTCGCTTGGAGTCCATTTGTTGGTTTCAAGAAGAGTATGTGATGACCAAGGTGATATTCAAAGAATTATCTAAAGATTGATCATGTGAGAGGTTGATCAAGACTAAGTCAAAAAGTGAATCAAGTTGAACAACACATACATAGAAGATGTACCGAGAAGGATCAAGTGATCTCATCGTATGGTAAGCATTGTCCATTACGCTTTGTGTACTAACCCATGGTCTACGTGAGAGTTCTTTCTGGGTTAGGTTGCGGTCTGCAAGTTCAAGTGGATCATCACGAAGAGATCATATGCTTGAAGCTTGACATCCATTGTGGTGACAATGGACTCATGAAGATGCGCCGAATAGTTGCTCACCTATAGTGGAGTATGGGGGAGCAATCTACTAGTCTTCACCGAGCCAACGCAATCAAGAAAGGTGGTCCAACTTGAGAAGGTCAAGATCGTCATCATCTAGCTCAAGTGGATTATGTGAAAGGACAAAGGATTGCCCTTGATAGGCTTTCTATTTTACCGGTCTCATGGTGTTAGTGGAAGACTGGGTTATAGGATTGATTGTCGTGCTATCAATGGGGGGCTCTCAAGTGAGTAGCTTGGTCGTATCGTTCGTAGAATGCTCAAATCATTGCATCTTTGAATCATCTTTCTTGGTTCATGTTTGGTGTTTCTTTGTGTGAGTTTTAGAGCTTATTGTCATCCACATGACAAGCTCGAGATCATCGAAAACGGAGTTCACTTGCATCTTCTATGATGTTTTCGATGTTGGAGGTTATGTCGGTTCTTCTCTGTTGGAGGTTTCACTCCTCTATATCTTAGGCATACCTCCCCTGCCTCTTCTTACTTATAACAAGTCGATGGTTGGATGCTACTCGTCGTCATCTATCCAACAAGCTTGAGTTTGCTTAATTCGGAGCTCGTATGTAGAAGTTATGGCAATTCTGGTTTTCTTGTTGCATCTGCTAGTAAGCGGTAGTACCGTCCCTATCGGGTGGTAGTACCGCTTGCAAGCGGTACTTCCGATGTTTCAGTTCCGCGCATACTTCCGCCTCTTCTGGTGGTTACGCTTTTCGTGTCGGGTTTAGCGGTAGTAGGCGGCGGTGAAGTGCGGCAAGATCGCCTATAAGCGTGGTACCGCTCTGCCAAAGCGGTAGTATCGCTACTCTGATTACTCTGGCGCTATGCTCTACCCTGCCTTCTCTGCTCATGTGTTATGCTTCTCCCACGGTAGTACCGCTTGTCCGCTGGGATGAGCGGTAGTACCGCTTCGTCGACACTATCGTCCCAAGGTTCATAGCCGTTGCTCTATTTTCCAGTTACGACCGCCCGAGCGGTAGTACTGCTCGTGTGTGGGCTGAGCACATAACGGTTGGATTTATCCCCATCTATAAAAGGGGGTCTTCTTCCCCATTAAACCTTATCCTTTTGATCTCGTGTTTTGTCCCCATTGTTGACCGTCTTCAAGCTTGCCATCTCTCAATCCCTCCAATGATTCTTGCTAGTTCCTGAGGGAAATGAGAGAGGAGATCTAGATATACGTTTCCACCAATCACTTTCTCCTCTATGTGAGAGGAACTCCTTGGATCTAGATCTTGGATTTCTTCGTGTTCTCTTCTTCGTTCTTTCTCTCATTTTCCTCCATAGCATCAGTTGTTATGGTGGGATTTCGGAGAGAGGTACTTGGGAACTCTGTTTGCCCTTGCCATTGCATTTGATGCATCGGTTTGAGTTCTCCATGGTGATACGTGGACATGAAGTTTGAGAGCTTGTTACTTTTGGGTGCTTAGCACCCTAGAGCTTGTTCCTCTTGGGTGCTTGGGCGTCCTAGACGGTTGATGGTGTTCGAAGCTCAATCATTGTGGTGTAAAGCTTCAGACAAGCGTCGGGGTTTCCAATTAGGTTGTGGAGATCGCCCCGAGCAATCTGACGGGTTCCGGTGACCGCCCCCAAGGGTTGCCAAAGTGTACGGATTTGGTGACCGCCCCCAAGGAGGTTGCCATTTGTACGGGTTCAGTGACCGCCCTCAAGGGTCCCTTAATGGAATCACGACATCTTGCATTGTGTGAGGGCGTGAGGAGATTATGGTGGCCCTAACGGCTACTCGGGGAGCACTATGCCTCTACACCGCTCCAAACGGAGATTAGCGTCCGCAAGGGTGTGAACTTTGAGATACACCGTCGTCTTCACGTGCCTCGATTATCTCTTACCCAAGCCCTTTACTTATGCACTTTACTTTGTGATAGCCATATTGTTCCTTGTTATATATCTTGCTATCACTTAGTTGTTTATCTTGCTTAGTATAAGTTGTTGGTGCACATAGGTGAGCCTAGTTATTCTAGGTTTTGTGTTTGGCATATTAAACGCTAGTTTTATTCCGCATTTGTTCAAGCCTAAAGCATAATTATTTTAAAGCACCTATTCACCTCCCCTCTAAGCGTCATCCACGATCTTTCGCTTGTTTTTGCGAAATCACTAGTTTTTGCGGGGTGCTTTTTCTAACTTGCTATGCTATTTCTATTAGAGCATCTCCAAAAGATTTTCAATAATTTTCTTCAATAACTGTTCAGGTTTCCACGGATGGTTGATTTCGTAGATCCCCAATATAAAAAAATTTGCCGATGAATCATGGGCCCCATTGTCAATGGGATCTCTGTGCGTGTGCATGTGGCGTATGGCAACAGTAGCATGGAGATTGGTGGTGGTGGTCATGAGACGGACGGCAACGCTGGTCAGCAGCGACCAAGAAGGGGGTGGGGGGTGGGAGGGACAGTATGTGACATATGGGGGAGTTGCGCGCCCCCTGGCCCCTCTATCTATATGGGAAAGTTGCGATTTTATCACCAGTGATTTGTTCGGAAAAGGTGAGCTATTGGAGAAACTTTCTTGGCCCAACTAAAAGAGCAGGGACCCGAAAGGGAAGTTGTTGAAGATGTTTTTACGAAGTACTTTTGATGTTTAAAGAAAACTAGAAGACACGCGCGCGAGGGGGGTGGGGGGTGCAATGGTGCCCTAAGGGGCAACAAATGGCAGGACCACATGGTAAGTGGTCGCACTCGCACTAGCGAGAAGCTACCCTCTGTCATGGGGCGTCACATTGCACTGATGGGAGCCACCGACGATGGCCCATCGTCAACAGCCTCTGAAGCGATGGGACCACCCTACGTCCCACCGGCAATGACTCGATAGTGTAGCTATATTGTAATAAAGGTCCGCCTACAACCTCACATTGCCCAATGAATGGAGTTGCGATTGTTTATATATTATATTCCATCCGTTTCAAAACAGATGTACTAACTTAAGTTAGTACAAAGTTGAGTCATCTATTTTAGAACAAAGGGAATACCTATCTTTTGGTTATTAAAAAAACTTGCCTGTTATTACAACAATTTATTATCATGTAAAATGTACTGGCATGTGCTTATCTAGTTGTCACAAGAGTTTCAAAGGCAATATGTATGTATACCACAATCCTAAATTACCTAGGGAAACAAGATACGATCGAAGAAAACACATATGTAATTTTGTATAGAACAGTCCAGAGGGATTGTATGACCAAAATGTTTATTCTATCTGTATGCTAGTTAATCACATACAACTTTCTACACATAGACACCTTAATTGACTAGGGAAAACAATACAAAAGCGTATCAATTACACCAAGCTAAGCAAACACCTATAGGAATTGAACATAACAACGTTAGCTACAGTAGTTGCAACAAAATCTGCTAATAGCACTAAGAAAACTTGTCAAAAAATAAGGAATTCACATGGTTAACCAGCTCCGGCTTCTTCAGATAGCTCATATAGGTGTTGTTAGCCTCTAGACTCCTTGTACTGTACCCCCTTTATGTCTGTATTGGCAAAGGAATAAACTAATGATCATACTGTTTGTTTCATAGTTAAATTGTGGGCCTTCTGGCTTCTGGAAGCCCTAGATCTCGAAACACTTCTCCTTCGATCCGAGAAAAACATCGAGATTACCAGTAAGAAAACTACTACAGACATTGCCCAAACAGCAAAAATCCACATCTTTGATGATCTGGCTAGTCTCTTTGATCTATGTACACCTGATACAGTGTCTGTGGCTCTTTCAACAGCCTGCTGCCTGGTCACATCCATGTGCTCCACATTTCGTCCAATTGTAGTCGTGGACGACCGTTGTGTAACTCTCTCTGATTTATTGGAGGTTAAAACTTCCTCAATTTTCTTCGAGATGCTGCCTATGGTGGTGCTTAGTCGAGGGCAATTTCGGCGTTTGTGGTGCAAGTATAGGGCCTTGTTCAAAGCCTTGCCACACTCGATGCTGAGAAGATCCCTCTCCCGTGCATTTTGATCGCCTTTCGTGATAGCAGATGGATCAGGTGGTTCAGGGAACTTGGCCCAACATGTGTTTACAATATCAGCGTTTCTCCAGTCAGCCTTATCAAAGCTCCAATCACCAACACCAAATCTCAGCCCATAATGGAAAACCTTGTAATTTGCTCCAGGCATTGGAACATAGCCTGGATATATTAATATGTCACTCCTTATGATGTGTCATGAGGTTAAGCTGCATGACAAGTGAAGAAGAAACTGTCAAGCAGCAAGATAAACCAATTTGCAGAGAAGGACAAGATCATGGCCCTTATAGTTCATCGTCTATACTAGATTTCTAGAACTTATGAATGCTAACTGCCAGCTGGTGCTATCCATACTAGCTTTCAAACTTATAGTGACACCGAGAGATCTAACTGCCAACTGAAGCTAACCATGCTAGCTTTCTAGAACTTATTAGCACATGCTCTCCATAGACTATCTCTAGCAGTTACAAGCACCATATTTGCATTGATGTAAACATCTACAGGTTTTAAAATGATTCAATATAGCCAGTAAGTTCTAATGCGGTGCAGCCAGTTGCAGACATATGCTTGAAGCTGCAAGAACAAAAGGGGAAAAGATAAACCACTACACATACCTCAGCTGCTGCAAAAGAGTAACCATACATCTCACTTATCCAGCCAGAGGCATATATATCACCAGTAATGTTTGTCGCATAGTGATCTTTGTCTGCACGAACCTCTTCTGATTTGTGCAGCCACAGCATAGCAAAACGTCGGAGATCATCAATATGCATGATAATGACACCACCAACCTTTTCGCATGAAGATGGATTGCGAGTGTGTATCTTTGCAAGTATGTTATCGCACCCAATGAGATAACTGACAAACAGAAAGGATGATATTAGTACATGGTTCGCTCATATGCAGTAATTACATGCATCACTGCCTCAACTTGCAATGAGACTTGCACAAATCTTGAAGTACGCAAGAGGTAAGTTGGTTCAACGAACTCTTAGATGTGCACTAAGATTTGTGCAAACTCAGCATGGAGGTGATGCATAGAAGCACCTCTCAACATATCTGGTAAACAGGAATTGTAATATCACTAAACCACAGCAACACATGCTGCAAATTACACAGCACCACATAAGAATCTTACTCATAGGGAGTTGAAACAGGATGACCAAGTTTTGCACCATACTCCCATGGAGTGATGGGACCTCTCATGATCATATCAGCATCCAAGATAACAATGAACTCAGCATCAGTCTGCACATGGTTAATCCAATGGAGAACTGCTGCTGGTTTATTGATTGCTGGAGTACCTAAGAAGAACAAATAAAAGATTATGTACTGAGCAAAAGTTTTGAGCGCATTATTAAGTCAGAAGTTTATACCAGTCCCCTGTCAATGGGTGTCTGTTCATAGATGGAACATAATGTGTGGGAGCAAGGTCACGGCCCTTATAATTCTTCAATTCCTCGTCTGTACAACTCAATAAGCGTGTAATATTACCAGGCTGACCACTTATACGAAAGCTGTGCATGAGCCCAACAGTTTGCCAGTCAAAATACGATGAACATTCGGTTGAGAAAAGGGTGTGTATTTTTGGGTGTATGCTTTTGGACAATGCAACATGCTGTACAGTCAATTTGTTTTCAACTTTTAGACTGTTCCAGTACTTTGGTTTCGTAAGCTCTGAGAACCTTTTGCTTTTAAGGAAGCTCAAGTATTTTGACCACTGTGGTTTCGGGCAGCCAACAGATGTGTGATGCAAAAGAAGCCCTTCGTTCAATGTGTGAATGCACTCGATGCTTAGATATAAGGCCCGTTTCACATTTGGGTCAGATTCCATCACCTCAACCTATATAAAGTTAGTAACATTAAATAGTCGCATACAGCATAGCTAGCTACTGCCTACCAGTGAGAACATCCCAAAATATGGTCAGGAAGACTGTTTACCTCTCTAGGGAATGGAGGTGGAGGAAATAAGCGGTTGCAGTCATAAACTATACCATCCTCATGGTGTTCTAACTTGCTGAAGGACCAATTTCCAACTTTAAATGGCAAACCATAGTGCAGGATAAGTGGCTCAGTGCCAATTCTTGGAGTATAGCCTGGGTAGATCATTATGTCATCATTTATCTTGTGTCTTAGACCTACCTGTCGAAGACGATTATAGTATTATACAATGAAGGTAATATGTAAAATCACATAAAATATACGCAGGAAATATTTGCTTTCACAATGCATAATATAGCGAAGAAGAGTAATCGAGCTTACTTCTGCAGCGCCAAATGAGTACCCATACATCTCGCTGATCCACCCCATGCCATATATATCACCAGTAATGTTAGTTGACCAGTGGGACTTATCTTGCCTCACTTCTTCAGTTTTGACAGCCACAGAGGGGCTAGAGCTCTTAAGTCATCGATATGCATGATCAGAATTCCGCCAACTTTGTCACAAAATTCTGGATGTGCAGTGTGCAACTGTGCAAGGATGTTATCACAACCCTTCAAGTACCTAGTTAAGAGAATACGTAAATAAGATAAATCGGAGGCTGAGTTCCAGACTTCCAGTCAGACAATGATATGAAATACCTAGCTACCAAGCAAGGAACCAGAGATAACGTTTGCGTAGGTAATGTGTTATATAGACTTGCTTTGTGCTACAATTCAAATTCATACAAGAATTTTCTATGTTGCTCTAACATGTTTAGAAAGAAGGGTGAAGAAGAATCAAACACTTGGTACCAGATACCAAGGGCAAACTGAACCTGAGTTAACAAGTGACACTCAGTACAAAAGGCATACTCCGCGAGGAAGGATGAGTCACCAATGTCTAAACTATTGACGTGGTACAGTACTATTTCAGTAACTAGTTTTACTACCATCGCCCAATTCCTCATTACCATATTAAGCAGAAAATGGACAGAAGGATCATCAATTCTGAAGTGCTGACTGAAACCATACCCATAATAAGCTGCAACAGGCTTGCCTTTTTCTGCTCCTAGTTCCCAAGGAATAATCGGGCCTCTAACAATCTGGTCTGCATCCAAGATCACGACCCAATCGACGTTGTCCGCCTCTGGACTGTGCTCCAACCAATGCACCACCCCTGCAGGCTTGTTGATGGCCGGGTACCTGCACACACAAAATGACACAAGGCACACTAAGGCCACTTTCATTCCAAATGAGGAAATCTTCGAAGCTCATATCCATCTGTCCCCCAATTAGTTCACTCCAAAAAGGGCCTGCCAAATCAAGCGTTATAAATTCTAAATGCAGATGCAGTCCATGCAGGATGCAACTAATTTCTCAGTCCGCCGCCAAATTCTACTTCGGTTTCAGCCAGGCGCAGGGTCACTGGAGCAAATGGGGAACGAGGAGGAGAGGAGCATGTGTGTTTAATGTGCGTGCGGCGAGGAGAGTTACCTACCAGTCGCCGGTGCGGGGGTGGCGGCTGTAGGAGGGGACCCGGAGAGTGTTGCCGATGCGGAGGCCGCGGTAGGAGGCGAGCTGGTCGGGCGCGCAGCTGAGGAGGCGGGTGACGCCGCCGGGCTGCCCGGCCTTGCGCAGGCTGTGGAGGAGCCCCACCGCCTGCCAGTCGAAGTAGTCGCCGCACTCCACCGAGAAGAGCGTGTGCAGCCGCCGCCCCTCCCCCGCGGCAGACACCGCCACGGCCGGCCACAGCAGCGGCAGCAGGAGCGCGGCCGCCACCGCGCCGGCGATCGCCGCCGCCATTGGTGGTGGGGTGGCGGATCTCGCGGCCGGATCCTACCTTAGGCTTCACCTTCGTCTTCTCGCTGCTTTGTGCCCGAGCCTCTGACCCTGAAGGATTCGTCTACTGATGGAAGGCGACGGGTGCTCAGGAGTACGCCAACTGAGCCGGTTAACGTAAACCCCTAAAAAGTCAAAGCCAGTGCCGATTTTGGGTAATGTTCAAAGCTTGTGTGTAATACCTGTTCAATTAAAAAAAAATCAAGCCTCTCTTATTAAACCACGATCAAAGTAAGAGAGGTAGGAGCTCATTAGGAGGCTCATCAAAGAGACTATTACAAGAGGGACCCCTAGCCATCTTCGCCAATTCATGAGCTGCCATATTTGGATTGCCTAAAACAATGTCCGAAAGAAGTGTACAGGGAATTCAAAGCTTGTGTGTAATACCCTGTTCCTGGTTACAACATCATTGCGGTAGGAAACTGTTTTTATTAATAAAAAAAAGTAAAAAAAATCAGAACGCACAAGAGAATTGCGCGTCATATCATTAAGAAGAAAAATAGTAAAAATATTGGATTAATTGTTGGCCAATGGGTAAACCTTGAAACTTTTGGATGCCTTACATAAATCAACCGACACTAATTGGGGATAATGTACTAGTGTAAAAAAAAAGCCTTACATTTTGAGACAGAGGAGTACATGATTTTGTCAGTCACAAAAATTCACTCCGGAGAGTTTATATTTTGGCATCACAATAGAGTCACATGGAAGCACATTGATGTCCTGCATACTGGCCGGAGGCAGACAGTTCAGTTGGTGCGGCAGCAAGTGAGTTCCAGTGCAATTGTGATGCAAACTGGTTATGACTGCAATTTTGCAGCTGCTAGATTAGTTTTGGTTCACATCATACTGCTTCAAACTCCGCTGACAGCTACACTACCTAACTTTCTCCACGGCCTCGGGGGGAGAAGAAGAAACCTGTCTGGCCAACCTGAAACCAAAAAGTTGCAGTGTTTGCCTGGTAATGTGCAATGAAAATATCACATACAGTCTGCAGTGCTGCACCCAAGAGAAGAATCTACAGCAGTTATCGGCTCTGGAAGCAAATATTCGACAGTCTCCGTATATATACTTTGAGGGATCGTCGAAGAGTATTTATAGATTATACCATGGCACGGTCTATAATACAGACATTTTTATCAAAAGTGGAGTTACTACAATTAGATCCTTCCACCAAAGGATCAAGTTAGAACACTGCAGCCCTACAAGAGGTGCTATATGGAGACATACCAAACAACACCATCCTCTCCTCGCAAAACGGCATGGCCGAACAGAAGGGGGGATTATGCAAAGAGGCATCCATCCATCAACGGGTAGTCCGTCGTTTCGCTGCTGAAGTGGTCTTGATCATCGTACCAGTTACTCTGTAGCCCAGATAGTATCATCGCGTCGTTGTAGTGAAACAAATCAATGCTACTCAGCCCTACATTCTCAAAGGAGACACCTCCTTGAAGTGGGTAGCCGGGGAGATCCTCGGGCAGAGAAGCAAAGTCCGCCCCGCATATGATGCTTGGCTCCTCTTGCGAACGAAGCCAGGAGCCTTGGTTGCTTGTCTGGCCGAAGTAACAATCTTTAGTGCTAGGCAAACCTTCCACACTGGAAAACTTCCGGTCAGCAGCATCGGTTGAGGTCACAACACTGTCACTGATCTGAACAGAAACCGAATCAGCTGTACATGTCAACGCCGGGGAGAAGGACTTGATGCAGTCAAGAAGGGCTGGCTTCACATCTGATAAGTTTCTAGCGTCCATCTCCGTACTGCAACTCATTGAGATCAGCGGCGGTGCTGTAAACAAATGACCAGGAGCAGTGGGGTGTTCCAAGTCTGGCTTTGGTAGGCATGCATAATCCCCTAACAAGTTGCAGCGTGCATGGTTGTGCTTTGGGTACTGCATGAACTGCTTTGCTGGCACTCCTCCAGTCCAGGCCTGGCATTCCAGTATCATGGTTTCTGATGGCTTCCTGTCCTGATTCACTGGCAAACCTTTGAACGACAGCACGCCGCCTATTGGTGAAACACCGCGACATTCTGAGGTTCGGCAGCTGAACTTACAGAATTCATGCTTCTATCTGGCGCCTGTAAGGGGACCGTGCGCTTGGTTTCTTCTAACTGAGAATCTGACACACTGCTCTGGCCTTGTATCTTCTGGGAAGCATGCGGATATCCACTGGAAGTGTTGCTTGGTTGCTCTTGGAAGGAGCTTCTGAGGTTAAGGTTCTCTGATGATGGTCCCTTAGTGCTGAAATCTTGCCTAGCAGAGCCCAATATCCTTTCCTCGTTCTGCTTTTGCAGCCTCCCCAAGTAGAGGCGATATTTCTGCATTAACAATGAATTTTCTTCTGATGAATACTAGAAACCCATTCCTTAGTTTTCAGGAATACAATGATTTTACCTGAATTCTATAGTGTTGGGTAATTGCTTCAGAATTCACATGAATTTGTATGCAAATTTGAGTATGTGATATTTGACAGTTAAAGGTAAGGATTCAGGTTAATATAAACTGCAAAAAAGTTTTTTTACGAGGGAGCTACTCAGAAAGTATATGTTCCTACAGTAGCTTGACCAACGATCAAATAGGAGCTTTGTCATGACCCATGAACATGGCACAGCGAAAGAATGCACGTGGCGGGAACTCATTGCAACACCATAACATCCCTTTTTCTGTCATTCACTGAACCAAAAATCTCCTTTCACTTACTTCTAGGGGGAACTCTGACAAAGGTGGTCTTGTGTTAAAAAAGGTGATCCTTTATTGCAAAAGAAACTACCTGCATCAGATTATAAATTCCAATTTTACTGCACTTCATACGCCTGATTTGTGAGTTTCAAAGTTGCACAAATTTGTCATGACACACCAGGTATAGGGAGTTGGAGAAAAGTCATGGTGTAATTATCTGAATTTAGTGTGTCCTGTATACAAACTTTCTTGATTTTATTAAAAATCTAATTTAACGCCCTCTTTATGAACTCGGTTCCTTTTTCAAGAAAATAGACCATAGAAATTTACCATTTGAACATCATGTCATACCTGAAGATGGCTAGCAACATTCTCTCTTGTTAAGCCCGGCACGTTCATCAGGTCCAATATTTTCTTCGGCCCCACTTCTGCAAAATGACGACATTTGCCCTTTTGGAATGAGGATCATGCTCATTTGATAAATTTATAGGAAGGTAACTGATAAATATATAGGAAGGTAACTGATATTTCAGAGAGCACTCACTGTCGAATCCAATTTGGTTCACAGCATTTACAAACTTCTGATGCAGATCAACAGACCAGACTACTCTAGCCTTTTTAGCAGTAGCACCGTCACTGGAGTCCTGATCTCCGTGGTCCACGTCTTTTCTCTTCCTCGTGGCATCAGAATCAACTGTCATAAATAGGCCCTTCTCATCAAATCCCTCAAAACCATATCTTAGTATCTGGAGATCATCACAGCTATCATGACCTTCGATCTCTTTAACCTCGTGCATTTTCTTCCTGTATACATGTTGCCAAATGTTCCGGAGCTCCTTCATCCGAACGGGCTTAAGGAGGTAATCGCAAGCACCATGCTGGACTCCTTTCATCACCCTACTTGTCTCCCCATCAATGGACATCACTGTGAAAACAGAGTGGAGCAGTTTGGCAGTTTTGAGTAGATATTCAAACTGAATAAAATATATCGTTTCTTCTTGAAAATTGCAGGAAGACAGATCTGGTGTTGGATACTAACTTATAACAGGTAGATCCATCTCAAGTCCAATGTGTTCAAGAAGCTTGAAGCCATCCATATCTGGCATGTTGACATCACTAATCACAATGTCGAACCTGTTTTTCCTCTCCCGGAGAATTTCAAGGGCAACTCTAGCTAGGCCGCATGTGGTGACTGCAGGTAGATAACTAGTTTAGTCTAACTGATAAACTGATAACTCATCATCATCCATCGCACAAAAATCATGACTATTAACATAAATAGGGAGGCATAAAACGATTTCTGTGCTGGCACAAAACACAAAACAGAGAGGCTAATAGATCGGTAGTTAAGTTAGTTAAGAACACTGACCACTCAGTAGTGATAACTGGCAATAGGTCTACCAAAAGGACAGGTAAGTGCTGTATGGTAAAAACTGAATTTTCTACATAGCCCTTAAAGTCCCCAGTCACTGGTGTCACAGAAATATAACGCCTAAATGGTGAAAGACTGCAAAGAAGACATCGTCGGAACTACGCGCCCTGAATTTTAATGTGTGGTTCCTAGTAAATTACACAGGAGTTGCCTCAAAAGCAAATCACGCAGCACCTCAAAAGAAACAAAACTGATGCAGCAGTGATACCAACTGCTCTCTGGAGAAGCAAGACATCCGTCCAAATAATTGAGCAATCATCACCACCTAAAAGCGGGAGCAGCCTCGAAATGCATATGTTGTTCGCTACACGAAATTTTAGCCAAAAAGGGTAAATGGAAAAGGCCTCTGTTGCTTCCACTCAGTCACTCACGGTTTGACACCAACCAGTCACATACATATACACAAGCAAAAACAGACACAAAAAGGAGCCCAAAAGCGGGCAAATCGCTGGATGATGATACAAATCTATGAAAGATAGTTCCCCAAACAGCCTAAATTCGATCGACAAGGTCCGAAAAGTCCACTTCAATTCCAGAACGCGCGCACACACACACACCCACAGTAATTTAATTATAGCGAGTAGTCTCAATCAATTTCACTGGGTAATTTAAACAAGCACCAGACATGCATAGGCGACGGACGGATGGACATACACCCACAGGAGAGGGGGCGACGGCGTAGCCGCCACGCCAAGCTGATCGAGAACCCGAAGAGGAAAGGCGAAGATTCGAACCTTCGTAGGAGCACTTGCGGAGCATCTTCTCGAGTATCTTGAGCCAGGTGGGGTCGTCGTCGACGACGAGGACGCGCAGCCCGTAGGGGAAGGCGGACGCGTCGGCCATGGCCGCGCCGCGCCGCGCTCAGCCCCCCTCCTCCTTCCTCTCTCGGTGCGCGGCGGGCGGGGGCCTGCGAGTGGAGTGGGAGGGAGCAGGCAGTGGGAGGCAAGGTGGTGGGCAGGCGGGTAAAAGGGTCTGGGGGTTGGGGCGAAGTGGAGGGGGAGGGGGAGGGGGAGGGGGCCGATTAATATTGGCGCGCGCGCTTGCTTGCGCTTAACCAACTTTATTCCGACTGCGGCTTTTCTCGCGAGCCCAACAAATGGCTTTGGAATAAGAGAAGAAGCCGAGCCAAGTGAGCCGTGACCGGACTTTGATCAAGTGGGGTGCGAGGCGTGTTGCTTTTCTGATGGTTCTGCTTGTTCTCTATGGCTGGGAAATGTTATTGTTATTAGGCATACTGACTGACATAGGGCTTTGTTAAGTTGTAAGTTGGGTCTTGTGATAGGAGATAAGGAGCTAAGTTTGTCTAAGTATAATGCGCTTTTCTGGCTAGTGGGTGATGCTTTGGTGGTGGATGTGGAGGCCGAATTCTGTAGATGCAGATGAAGTGCATTTCGGATAGGTGGATAGTGTAGTGTGGCAACCGATGTATGTTTGAGGGTTGTTGTTGTGATGAGATTATTCTCTAAACCCGCCATGGGGAAGATGAGTTTGACGGGTTTACGATAATTATTATTATACTCAGTCCCGGTATGTTTATACAATCATAATGCAATAAATATATCTTTAGTCTCGCGGGGTTAGAAAAATAACAAAGATTAATTCATTGTAAAAAAATTGAGATGTATTGATGCATTGTAACCTATCACCACCCTAAAAAACCAGTCTATTACCATTATCTCGTCTGGCTCTTTACTTGTTTTTCTTCTATTGAGTTTTCCTCAACTTGTCTTCTTTTTTCCCCAAAGCTCCCTTTAACCATTACGGTAACGTAATGGATGTCGGATGACATGGGTGCGCTTGCTTTGCCATGTCATGGTGTCCACCTAATAGTATGTGTTAGTCTAACGATAAAAAGTAAAACTATGTGATAGACAGAGACAAGTTTAAAGAATCCGACACACACACAACAAAAAGTTAAGTGAGGCATGATTGAACAGTGGTGATAGTTTAAGAAGTCCAAAGTGCACTGTCGTAGAAACACGACTAGCCAACATAAGCAAACACTAAGCTACGTACAGTTGATCCACACCATCGGAATTTATTGCGATTCAACATACCAAACTATGATTTAGGGCATGTGACGACACATATCCATGCTTCTTTAAACTCAATGAGGCAGGTTGGAAATCTATGATAGTGTGCTACTGTTGGGGAACACGGTATTTTAAATTTTTTACCTACGATCATGCAAGAGCTATTTAGGAAATGCATAGCAACGAGACGGGAGAGTGTGTTCACGTACTCTCGTAGACCGAAAGCGGAAGCGTTTAGTAACGCGGTTGATGCAATTGAACGTCTTCACGATCCAACCGATCCAAGTACCGAACGTACGACACCTTCGTGTTCACCACACGTTCATCACGATGACGTCCCTCGAGCTATTGATCCAGTTGAGGACGAGGGAGAGTTCCGTTAGCACGACGGCGTGGCAACGGTCATGATGAAGTTACCGGCGCAGGGCTTCGCCTAAGCACTGCGACGATATGACCGAGGTGTGTAACTGTGGAGGGGGCACCGCACACGGCTAAGAGAAGACTTGGTGTGTCTCCAAGGGGTGCCCTGCCCACGTATATAAAGGAGGGGAGGAGGAGACCAGCCAACAAGGGGCGCGCCAGGGAGAGGGGAGTCCTACTAGGATTCCAGTCCTAGTAGGATTCGCCCCCCCTTTTTTTCCTTCTTCCGGAGGGGGAAAGGGGGAAAGAAGAGGGAGTAGGAGAAGGAAAGGGGGGCGCCGCCCCCTTCCCTAATCCAATTCGGCCTCATCCCTTGTGGGGGCGCACCAGCCCCTTGTGGGCTGGTTAGCCTCCCTCCTATGGCCCATATGGCCCATATCTTTCCCCAGAGGGTTCCGGTAACCCCTCCCAGATTCGGTATGTACTGATACACTCGAACCCATCCGGTGTCCGAATACTACCTTCCAATATATCAGTCTTTACTTCTCGACCATTTCGAGACTCCACGTCATGTCCGTGATCTCATCCGGGACTCCGAACAAACTTCGGTCACCAAAACACATAACTCATAATACAAATCGTCATCGAACGTTAAGCTTGCGGACCCTACGGGTTCGAGAACTATGTAGACATGACCGAGGCACATCTCCGGTCAATAACCAATAGCGGAACCTGGATGCTCATATTGGTTCCTACATATTTTACGAAGATCTTTATCGGTCAAACCGTATAACAATATACGTCATTCCCTTTGTCATCGGTATGTTACTTGCCCGAGATTCGATCGTCGGTATCATCATACCTAGTTCAATCTCGTTACCGGCAAGTCTCTTTACTCGTTCCGTAATGCATCATCCCGCAACTAACTCATTAGTACATTGCTTGCAAGGCTTATAGTGATGTGCATTACCGAGAGGGCCCAGAGATACCTCTCCGATACTCGGAGTGACAAATCTAATCTCGATCTATGCCAACCCAACAAACACCTTCGGAGACACCAGAGCATCTTTATAATCACCCGATTCACGTTGTGACGTTTGATAGCACACAAGGTGTTCCTCCAGTATTCGGGAGTTGCATAATCTCATAGTCAAAGGAATATGTATAAGTCATGAAGAAAGCAATAGCAATAAAACTGAACGATCAACATGCTAAGCTAACAGATGGGTCTTGTCCATCACATCATTCTCCTAATGATGTGATCTCGTTCATCAAATGACAACACATGTCTATAGTTAGGAAACTTAACCATCTTTGATTAACGAGCTAGTCAAGTAGAGGCATACTAGGGACATTCTATTTTGTCTATGTATTCACACATGTACTAAGTTTCCGGTTAATACAATTCAAGCATGAATAATAAACATTTATCATGATATAAGGAAATATAAATAACAACTTTATTATTGCCTCTAGGGCATATTTCCTTGATCTCCACTTGCACTAGAGTCAATAGTCTAGTTCACATCGTCATGTGATTTAGCACCAATAGTTCACATCTTTATGTGATTAGTTCACATCTCCATGTGACTAATACCCAAAGGGTTTACTAGAGTCAATAATCTAGTTCACATTGCTATGTGATTAACACCCAAAGAGTGATCATGTTTTGCTTTGTGAGAGAAGTTTAATCAACGGGTCTGCCACATTCAGAGCCGAATGTATTTTGCAAATTTTCTATGTCTACAATGCTCTGCACGGAGCTACTCTAGCTAATTGCTCCCACTTTTAATATGTATCCAGATTGAGACTTAGAGTCACCCGGATCAGTGTCAAATCTTGCATCGACGTAATCCTTTATGACGAACTTTTTGTCACCTCCATAACCGAGAAACATGTCCTTATTACACTAAGGATAATTTTGACCGCTGTCCAGTGATCCACTCCTGGATCACTATTGTACCCTCTTGCCAAACTCATGGTGAGGTACACAATAGGTCTGGTACTCAAAGATAGCATACTTTATAGAACCTATGACTGAGGCATAGGGAATGATTTTCGTTCTCTTTCTATTTTCTCGCCGTGGTCGGGTTTTGAGTCTTTACCCAACTTCACACCTTGCAAATACGCATAAGAACTCCTTCTTTGAATGTTCCATTTTGAACTACTTCAAAAACTTGTCAAGGTATGTACTCATTGAAAAAACTTATCAAGCGTCTTGATCTATATCTATAGATCTTGATGCTCAATATGTAAGTAGCTTCACCGAGGTCTTTTTTTGAAAAACTCCTTTCAAACACTCTGCTACCTCTTGAGCACATCGCTGGTTTTCCCTTGAAGAGAAAAGGGTGATGCAGCAAAGTAGCGTAAGTATTTCCCTCAGTTTTTGAGAACCAAGGTATCAATCCAGTAGGAGTCCACATGCAAGTCCCTCGTACCTACACAAACAAATAAGAACCTTGCAACCAACGCGATAAAGGGGTTGCCAACCCCTTCACGGCCACTTGCAAAAGTGAGATCTGATAGAGATGATAAGATAATATTTTTAGTATTTTTATGATAAAGATTAAAGCAAAGAAAGCAAAATAAACGGCGCCAGAAATCGCTAGTTGTTGGGAGATTAATATGATGAAAAATAGAGCAGGGGGCCATATGTTGCACTAGTGTCTTCTCTCAAGATAGCATAAGTATTACGGTGGGTGAACAAATTACTGTTGAGCAATTGATAGAATTGAGCATAGTTATGAGAATATCTAAGTATGATCGTGTATATAGGCATCACGTCCGCGACAAGTAGACCGACTCCTGCCTGCATCTACTACTATTACTCCACACATCGACCGCTATCTAGCATGCATCTAGAGTATTAAGTTCATAAGAACAGAGTGACGCTTTAAGCAAGATGACATGATGTAGAGGGATAAACTCAAGCAATATGATATAAACCCCATCTTTTTATCCTCGATGGCAACAATACAATACATGTCGTTTCCCCATCATCACTTTGGGATCAAGCACCGCAAGATTGAACCCAAAGCTAAGCACTTCTCCCATTGCAAGAAAGATCAATCTAGTAGGCCAAACCAAACTGATAATTCAAAGAGACTTGCAAAGATAACCAATCATACATAAAAGAATTCAGACGAGATTCAAATATTGTTCATAGATGATCTTGATCATAAACCCACAATTCATTGGATCTCGACAAACACACCGCAAAAGAAGATTACATCAAATAGATCTCCAAGAGAATCGAGGAGAACTTTGTATTGAGATCCAAAGAGAGAGAAGAAGCCATCTAGCTAATAACTATGAAACCGAAGGTCTGAGGTAAACTACTCACACATCATCGAAGAGGCTATGGTGTTGATGTAGAAGCCCTCCGTGATCAATGCCCCCTCCGACGGAGCATCCGAAAAGGCCCCAAGATGGGATCTCACGGGTACAGAAGGTTGCAGCGGTGGAAATAGGGTTTATGCTCCTCTCTGTTGTTTCCAGGGTATATGAGTATATATAGGCGAAAGAAGTCAGTCAGGAGAGCTACGAGGGGCCCACGAGGGTGGGGGGCACGCCCAGGGGGGCAGGCGCGCCTCCCTGCCTCGTTGCCTACTCGTTGATTGCTTGACGTCCACTCCAAGTCCTCTGGATCACGTTTGTTCCAAAAATCACGTTCCCGAAGGTTTTATTCCGTTTGGACTCCGTTTGATATTCCTTTCCTTCGAAACACTGAAATAGGCAAAAAAAACTGCAATTTGGGCTGGGCCTCCGGTTAATAGGTTAGTCCCAAAAATAATATAAAAGTGTATAATAAAGCCCATTGAACATCTAAAACAGATAATATAATAACATGGAACAATAAAAAATTATAGATACGTTGGAGACGTATCAAGCATCCCAAGCTTAATTCCTGCTCGTCCTCGAGTAGGTAAATGATAAAAACAAATTTTTTGATGTGGAATGCTACTTAGTATAATTTTAAATGTAATTCTCTTAATTGTGGCATGAATATTCAGATCCAAATGATTCAAAATAAAAGTTCATATTGACATAAAAATAGTAATACTTCAAGCATACTAACAAGTAATCATGTCTTATCAAAATAGCATAGCCAAAGAAAGCTTATCCCTACAAAATCATATAGTTAGGCTATGCTTCATTTTCATCACACAAAGTACTCCCATCATGCACAACCCCGGTTTCAGCCAAGCAATTGGTTCATACTTTTTAACGCGCTTCAGCTTTTTCAACCCTCACGCAATACATGAGCGCAAGCCATGGATATAGCACTATGGGTGGAATAGAGTGGTGGTTGTGAAGAAGACAAAAAGGGAGAAGATAGTCTCACATCAACTAGGCGTATCAACAGGCTATGGAGATGCCCGTTAATAGATATCAATGTGAGTGAGTAGGGATTGCCATACAACGGATGCACTAGAGCTATATATATTAACGGGTATATATATATATATATATATATATATATATATATATATATATATATATGACAGCTCAACAAAAGAAACTAAGTGGGTGTGCATCCAACTTGCTTGCTCACGAAGACCTAGGGCATTTTGAGGAAGCCCATCATTGGAATATACAAACCAAGTTCTATAATGAAAAATTCCCACTAGTACATGAAAGTGACAACATAGGAGACTCTCTATCATGAAGATCATGGTGCTACTTTGAAACACAAGTGTGGAAAAAGGATAGTAACATTGTCCCTTCTCTCTTTTTCTCTCATTTTTTTCTTTTTTTTTCTTAGGCCTTTTTTCTCCTTTTTTTTTCTTTGGCCTCTTTTTTTAGTCAGGAATCTCATCCCGACTTGTGGGGGAATCATAGTCTCCATCATCCTTTCCTCACATGGGATAATGCTCTAATAATGATGATCATCACACTTTTATTACTTACAACTCAAGAATTACAACTCAATACTTAGAACAAAATATGACTCTATGTGAATGTCTCCGGCGGTGTACCGGGATATGCAATGAATCAAGAGTGACATGTATGAAAAAATTATGAATGGTGGCTTTACCACAAATACAATGTCAACTACATGATCATGCAAAGCAATATGACAATGATGAAGTGTGTCATAATAAACGAAACGGTGGAAAGTTGCATGGCAATATATCTCGGAATGGCTATGGAAATGCCATGATAGGTAGGTATGGTGGCTGTTTTGAGGAAGATATAAGGAGGTTTATGTGTGATAGAGTGTATCATATCAAGGGGTTTGGATGCACTGGCGAAGTTTGCACCAACTCTCAAGGTGAGAAAGTGCAATGCACGGTACCGTAGAGGCTAGAAAATTGTGGAAGGATGAGAGTGCGTATAATCCATGGACTCACATTAGTCATAAAGAACTCATATACTTATTGCAAAAGTTTACTAGCCCTCGAAGCAAAGTACTACTACGCATGCTCCTAGGGGAAGGGTTGGTAGGAGTTAACCATTGTGCGATCCCGACCTCCACACATAAGGAAGGCAATCAAAAGAGCACCCCATGCAACAAATTTGTTACACAACTTTTACCATACGTGCATGCTACCGGACTTGCCAACTTCAACACAAGTATTTCTCAATTTCATAATTACCCAACTAGCATGACTCTAACATTACCACCTTTATATCTCAAAACAATTATCAAGCATCAAATTGGTCATAGTGTTTAATGCACTTTCTATGATAGTTTTTATTATACCCATCATACTAGGACCAATTTTTATAACCATAGCAAACACCATGCTGTTCTAGAAGACTCTCAAAATAATATAAGTGAAGCATGAGAGATTAATAATTTCTACAAAATTAAGACACCGCCGTGCTCTAAAAGATATAGGTGAAGCACTAGAGCAAAAACTATATAGCTCAAAAGATATAAGTGAAGCACATAGAGTGTTCTAATAAATTCCGAATCATGTATGTCTCTCCCAAAAGGTGTGTACAGCAAGGATGATTGTGGTAAACTAAAAAGCAAAGACTCAAATCATACAAGAAGCTCCAAGCAAAACAGATATCATGCGGTGAATAATAATATAGCCCCAAGTAAAGTTACCGATAGACGAAGACGAAAGAGGGGATGCCTTCCGGGGCATCCCCAAGCTTAGGCTTTTGGTTGTCCTTGAATTTTACCTTGGGGTGCCTTGGGCATCCCCAATCTTAGGCTCTTGCCACTCTTTTTTCCATAATCCATCAAATCTTTACCCAAAACTTGAAAACTTCACAACACAAAACTCAACAGAAAATCTCATAAGCTCCGTTAGCGAAATAAAACAAATCACCACCATAAGGTACTGTATTGAACTCATTCTTTATTTATATTGGTGTTAAACCTACTGTATTCCAACTTCTCTATGGTTCATAAGCTCTTTTACTAGCCATAGATTCATCAAAATAAGCAAACAACACACGAAAAACAGAATCTGTCAAAAACAGGACAGTCTGTAGTAATCTGTATCTAACGCAAACTTCTGGAACCTAAAAAATTCTACCAAATTAGGAAGTCCTAGATAATTTGTTTATTTATCTACTGCAAAAAGAATCAACTGAAAAGCACGTTTCTGTGATTTATGAAAACTAATCTCGTGCGTGCAAAGTTTCTGTTTTTTTACAGCAAGATCAAATAACTACCACCTTAGGTTATCCTAACGGTTTTACTTGGCACAAACACTAATTAAAACACAAAACCACATCTAACCAGAGGCTAGATGAAATATTTATTGGATAACAGCAAGTAAAAATATTGGGTTGTCTCCCAACAAGCGCTTTTCTTTAAAGCCTTTTAGCTAGGCATTGATAATTTTAATGATGCTCACATGAAAGACAAGAATTGAAGCGCAAAAAGAGCATAATAAAACACATGACAAACACATATAAGTCTAACATACTTCCTATGAATAGGCATTTTATAAGCAAACAAATTATCATAGCAAGCGAAAATTAGCATATGCAAGGAAGAACAAAGGGACGATAGCAATTTCAACATGACGAGAGGTAATTTAGTAAGATAAAAATTTCTACAAACATATTTTCCTCTCTCATAATAATTACATGTGGGATCATAAGCAAATTCAACAAAATAGCTATCACATAAAATATTTTCAACACGATCCACATGCATGCAAAGTTGACACTCTGGATTAACATTAGCTAAAGTCATGACCTCTCCAAACCCACTTTTATCAAAAATGCCATAAGATTGAACATTCTCCAAATATGTGGGATCTAAAGTTGACACTCTTCCAAACCCACTCTCAATATTATTGCAAACACTATTATCAATCTCATATTCATCATGGGGCTTAAATAAATTTTCAAGATCATAAGAAGAATCACCCCAATCATGATCATTGCAACAAGTAGTAGACATAGCAAAACTAGCATCCCCAAGCTTAGGGTTTTGCATATCATTAACACAATTGACATTAATAGAATTTATAATAACATCATTGCAATCATGCTTTTCATCAAAGGAACTATCAAGTAGGGGCACAATAGCAATGATCTCATGATTAACATAAGGAACTATAGCAAATTCGCCTTCAAAAATATTGGCATCATGGCCACAAGAATAGCAAGCATCATGTTCATCAAGGGATATCAAATCACCGGAATCATCATTATCTATAGATTCATGCATGTCATTATTTTCTTCCAAAGCAACGGTCATTCTCTAAATAAATTCTTTGACGTAAACATTATGAGCATAGTTTTCATAGCAATATTTAAGTATGTCAAAATTTGCAGATTTCGTAGAGAGTAATATCATACTTTTCAGTCAAAGAAGCAACTTCATGAGCACCCTTAAAAGCAACAAATTCTTCAATTTGTTTGATATCATAGTAACTATAAACACCCTTAGCATAAGAAGATAAGATTTCATTATCATTAAACTCACATAGGTAGGGAAGGTATTTTTTAGGGTTCTTAGAGCAACAAGTAAAATCATAAATTTCACAAAGATTCCAAGCATAACATAGCAATCTGTTTATTTGACCCCATAAGAATCTCCCTTTTTTAGACAAACGGTGACGCACAAAATGAGCATGTTCATTTAAAGTTTTCCCATCAACTAGGCTAGTTGGGGTTTCAGCACGAGCGCATAAGGATCGAAGATGATCCAAGTAGAACACTTTAAGTGGATCCATATCAATAGATTTTTAGCAAGCAAAGATGCAAGCAAATAGAAGGCACGTGGAAACAAAAAGACATACGGGAAGAAGGCGAACGGAAAAAGGGTGAATAAAACGGCAAAGGTGAAGTGGGGGAGAGGAAAACGAGAGGCAAATGGCAAATAATGTAATGCGAGGGATAAGATTTTATGATGGGTACTTGGTATGTCTTGACTTGTGCGTAGTCTCCTTGGCAATGGCACCAGAAATCCTTCTTGCAACCTCTTGAGCACAGCGTTGGTTTTCCCTTGAAGAGGAAAGGGTGATGCAGCAAAGTAGCATACGTATTTCCCTCAGTTTTTGAGAACCAAGGTATCAATCCAGTAGGAGGCCACACGCAAGTCCCTCGCACCTACACAAACAAATAAGAACCTTGCGACCAACGCGATAAAAGGGTTTGTCAATCCCTTCACGGCCACTTGCAAAAGTGAGATCTGATAGAGATGATAAGATAATATTTTTGGTATTTTTATGATAAAGACTAAAAGTAAAGAAAGCAAAATAAACGGCGCAAGAAATCGCTAGCTGTTGGGAGATTAATATGATGGAAAATATAGCCGGGGGCCATAGGTTTCACTAGTGGCTTCTCTCAAGATAGCATAAGTATTATGGTGGGTGAACAATTTACTGTCGAGCAATTGATAGAATTGAGCATAGTTATGAGAATATCTAGGTATGATCATGTATATAGGCATCACGTCCGCGACAAGTAGACCGACTCCTGCCTGCAGCTACTACTATTACTCCACACATCGACAACTATCCAGCATGCATCTAGAGTATTAAGTTCATAAGAACAGAGTAACGCTTTAAGCAAGATGACATGATGTAGAGGGATAAACTCAAGCAATATGATATAAACCCCATCTTTTTATCCTCGATGGCAACAATATAATACATGTCGTTTCCCCTACTGTCACTTGGATCGAGCACCGCAAGATTGAACCCAAAGCTAAGCACTTCTCCCATTGCAAGAAAGATCAATCTAGTAGGCCAAACCAAACTGATAATTTGAAGAGACTTGCAAAGATAACCAATCATACATAAAATAATTTAGAGGAGACTCAAATATTGTTCATAGATAATCTTGATCATAAACCCACAATTCATCGGATCTCGACAAACACACCACAAAAGAAGATTACATCAATCTCCAAGAGAATCGAGGAGAACTTTATATTGAGATCCAAAGAGAGAGAGAAGAAGCCATCTAGCTAATAACTATGGACCCGAAGGTCTGAGGTAAACTACTCACACATCATCGGAGAGGCTATGGTGTTGATATAGAAGCCCTTCATGATCAATGCCCCCTCCGGTGGAGCGCCGGAAAAGGCCCCAAGATGGGATCTCATGGGTACAGAAGGTTGCGGCGATGGAAATAGGGTTTCTGCTCCTCTCCGTTGTTTCCAGGGTATATGAGTATATATAGGCGAAAGAAGTCAGCCAGGAGAGCTACGAGGGGCCCACGAGGGTGGGGGGCGTGCCTCCCTACCTCGTGGCCTCCTCGTTGATTGCCTGACGTCCACTCCAAGTCCTCTGTATCACGTTTGTTCCGGAAATCACGTTTCCGAAGGTTTTATTCCGTTTGGACTCCGTTTGATATTCCTTTCCTTCAAAACACTGAAATAGGCAAAAAAACATCAATTTGGGTTGCCTCCGGTTAATAGGTTAGTCCCAAAAATAATATAAAAGTGTATAATAAAGCCCATTGAACATCCAAAACAGATAATATAATAGCATGGAACAATCAAAAATTGTAGAAAGGTTGGAGACGTATCACACTCCTTTATGCTTTCCAGAAAATTATGCATCATTTCTGATCAACAATATGTCATTTACATATACTTATTAGAAAGGCTATAGTGCTCCCACTCACTTTCTTGTAAATATAGGCTTCACCGCAAGTCTATATAAAACTATATGCTTTGATCAACCCATCAAAGCGTATATTCCAACTCCGAGATGCTTGCACCAGTCCATAGATATATCGCTGGAGCTTGCACATTTTGTTAGCACCTTTAGGATCGACAAAAAAAACTTTCCGGTTGCATCATATACAACTCTTCTTTAATAAATCCATTAAAGAATTCAGTTTTGACATCCATTTGCCAGATTTTATAAAATGCGACAATTGCTAACATGATTCGAACAGACTTTAAGCATAGATACGAGCAAGAAACTCGCATCGTAGTCAACACCTTGAACTTGTCGAAAAGCTTCTGCGACAATTCGATCTTTGTAGATCGTAACACTACTATCAGTGTATGTCTTCCTCTTGAAGATCCATTTAGTCTCAATGGCTTGCCGATCATCGGGCAAGTCCACCAAAGTCCATACTTTGTTCTCATACATGGATCCTATCTCAGATGTCATGGCCTCAAGCCATTTATCGGAATCTGGGCTCATCATCGCTTCCTCATAGTTCGTAGGTTCGTCATGGTCTAGTAACATGACTTCCAGAACGGGATTACCATACCACTCAGGCGCGGAACGTGCTCTGGTTGACCTACGAGGTTCAGTAGTAACTTGATCTGAAGTTTCATGATCATCATCATTAGCTCCCTCTCTAGTTGGTGTAGGCATCACTAGAACTGATTTCTATGATGAGCTACTTTCCAATTCGAGAGAAGGTACAATTACCTCATCAAGTTCTACCTTCCTCCTACTCACTTCTTTCGAGAGAAACTCCTTCTCTAGAAAGGATCCATTCTTAGCAACCAATATCTTGCCTTCGGATCTGTGATAGAAGGTGTACCCAATAGTTTTCCTTTGGGTATCCTATTAAGACACATTTCTCCGATTTGGGTTCGAGCTTATCAGGCTGAAGCTTTTTCACATAAGCATCGCAACCCCAAACTTTAGAAAACGACAGCTTAGGTTTCTTGCAAAACCATAGTTCATATGGTGTCGCCTCAACGGATTTAGATGGTGCCCTATTTAATGTGAATGCAGCTGTCTCTAATGCATAACCCCAAAACAATAGTGGTAAATTGGTAAGAGATATCATAGATCACACTATATCTAATAAAGTACGGTTACGATGTTCGGACACACCGTTACGCTGTGGTGTTCCAGGTGGCGTGAGTTGTGAAACTATCCCACATTGTTTTAAATGAAGACCAAACTCGTAACTCAAATATTCATCTCTGCGATCAGATCGTAGAAACTTTATTTTCTTGTTATGATGATTTTCTACTTCACTCTGAAATTCTTTGAACTTTTCAAAAATTTCAGACTTATGTTTCATTAAGTAGATATACCCATATATGCTCAAATCATTTGTGAAGTTCAGAAAATAATGATACCCGCCGCGAGCCTCAACACTCATCGGACCGCATACATCGGTATGTATTATTTCCAATAAGTTAGTGGCTCACTCCATTGTTTCGGAGAACGCAGTCTTAGTCATCTTACCCATGAGGCATGGTTCGCAAGAATCAAATGATTCATAATCAAGTGATTCCAAAAGTCCATCTGCATGGAGTTTCTTCATGCGCTTTACATCAATATGACCTAAACGGCAGTGTCACTAGTATGTTGCACTATCAGTACCAACTTTGCATCTTTTGGCATCAATATCATGAATATGTGTATCACTACGATCGAGATTCAATAAACCTTGGGTGTATGACCATAGAAGGTTTTATTCATGTAAACATAATAACAAATATTCTTCGACTTAAATGAATAACCGTATTGCAATAAACATGATCCATTCATATTATGCTCAACGCAAACACCAAATAACATTTATTTTATGTTCAACACTTACCCTGAAGGTAAAGGGAATGTGCGATGGTGATCTTATCAACCTTGGAATCACTTCCAACACACATCGTCACCTCGCCCTCAACTAGTCTCTGTTCATTTTGTAACTCCTGTTTCAAGTTACTAATCATAGCAATTGAACCAGTATCAAATACCCAGGGGCTACTATGAACACTAGTAAAGTACACATCAATAACATGTATATCATATATACTTTTGTTCACTTTGCCATCCTTCTTATCTGCCAAGTATTTGGGTAGTTACACTTCCAGTGACCATTTCCTTTGCAGTAGAAGCACTCAGTTCCAGGCTTGGGTCTAGCTTTGGGCTTCTTCACGGGAGCAGCAACTTGCTTGCTATTCTTCTTGAAGTTCCCTTTCTTTTCCTTGCCCCTTTTCTTGAAACTAGTGGTCTTGTTAACCATCAACACTTGATGCTATTTCTTGATCTCTACCTTCGCTGATTTCTGCATCGCGAAGAGCTTGGGAATCGTTTTCGTCATATCCCTTGCATATTATAGTTCATCATGAAGTTCTAGTAACTTGGTGATAGTGACTAGAGAACTCATCAATCACTATCTTATCCGGAAGATTAACTCCCACTTGATTCAAGCGATTGTAGTACCCAGACAATCTGAGCACATGCTCACTAGCTGAGCTATTCTCCTCCATCTTGTAGGCAAAGTACTTGTCAGAGGTCTCATACCTCTAGACATGGGCATGAGTTTGAAATACCAATTTCAACTCTTGGAACATCTCATATGCTCTGTGGCGTTCAAAACATTTTTGAAGTCCCAGGTCTAAGCCGTAAAGCATGGTGCACTAAACTATAAAGTAGCCATCATATCGAGCTTTGTCAAACGTTCATAACGTCTGCATCTGCTCCTGCAATAGGTCTGTCACCTAGCGGTGCATCAAGGACATAATTCTTGTGTGCAGCAACGAGGATGATCCTCAGATCACGGATCCAGTCCGCATCATTGCTACTATCATCTTTCAACTTATTTTTCTCTAGGAACATAACAAAAAAAAAATGGGGAGCTACATCGCAAGCTATTGATCTACAACATAGATATGCAAATACTATCAGGACTAAGTTCATGATAAATTAAATTCAATTAATCATATTACTTAAGAACTCCCACTTAGATAGACATCCCTCTAGTCATCTAAATGATCACGTGATCCATATCAACTAAACCATGTCCGATCATCACGTGAGATGTAGTTTTCAATGGTGAACATCACTATGTTGATCATATCTACTATATGATTCACGTTCGACCTTTCGGTCTCAGTGTTTCGAGGCCATATCTGCATATGCTAGGCTCATCAAGTTTAACCCGAGTATTCTGCATGTGCAAAACTGGCTTGCACCCATTGTATGTGAACGTAGAGCTTATCACACCCGATCATCACGTGGTGTCTCGGCATGACGAACTGTAGCAACGGTGCATACTCAGGAAGAACACTTGTACCTTGATATTTAGTGAGGGATCATCTTATAATGCTACCGCCGTACTAAGCAAAATAAGATGCATAAAGGATAAACATCACATGCAATCAAAATAAGTGATATGATATGGCCATCATTGTCTTGTGCCTTTGATCTCCATCTTCAAATCACCGTCATGATCACCATCGTCACCGGCATGACACCATGATCTCCATCATCTTGATCTCTATCAACGTGTCATCACATGGTCGTCTCGTCAACTATTGCTTTTGCAACAATTGCTATCGCATAGCGATAAAGTAAAGCAATTATATGGCGCTTGCATCTTATGCAATAAAGACACAATCATAAGGCTCCTTCCAGTTGCCGATAACTCTAACAAAACATGATCATCTCATACAAAAATTTCTATCTCATCACGTCTTGACCATATCACATCACAACAAGCCCTGCAAAAACAAGTTAGACGTCCTCTACTTTGTTGTTGCAAGTTTTACGTGGCTGCTACGGGCTTCTAGCAAGAACTGTTCTTACCTACGCATCAAAACCACAATGATTTTTCGTCAAGTGTGCTGTTTTAACCTTCAACAAGGACCGGGCGTATGATACGTCTCCAACGTATCTATAATTTTTGATTGCTCCATGCTACTTTATCTACTGTTTTGGACTATATTGGGCTTTATTTTCCACTTTTATATTATTTTTGGGACTAACCTATTAACCAGAGGCCCAGCCTGTAATTGTTGTTTTTGCCTATTTCGGTATTTCGAAGAAACGGAATATCAAACGGAGTCCAAACGGAATGAAACCTTCGGAAACGTGATTTTCTCACCGAACGTGATCCAGGAGACTTGGACCCTACTCCAAGAAGTAACAGAGGCGGTCACAAGGGTGGGGGGCGCCCCCCCTAGGGCGCGCCCCCTGCCACGTGGGCCCCATGTTGCTCCACCGACGTACTCCTTCCTCCCATATATACCTACGTACCCCCAAGCAGTCGTAACAGAGCCAAAACCTAATTCCACCGCCGCAACTTCCCGTATCCACGAGATCCCATCTTGGGGCCTGTTAGGAGCTCACGTGGGAGGGGCATCCACCACGGAGGGCTTCTACATCAACACCATAGCCTCTCCGATGAAGTGTGAGTAGTTTATTTCAAACCTTTGGGTCCATAGCTAGTAGCTAGATGGCTTCTTCTCTCTTTTTGGATCTCAATACAATGTTCTCCCCCTCTCTCGTGAAGATCTATTCGATGTAATCTTCTTTTTGCGGTGTGTTTGTTGAGACCGATGAATTGTGGGTTTATGATCCAACTTATCTATGAATAATATTTGAATCTTCTCTGAATTCTTTTATGTATGATTGAGTTATCTTTGCAAGTCTCTTTGAATTATCCGTTTGGTTTGGCCAACTAGATTGGTAGTTCTTGCAATGGGAGAAGTGCATAGCTTTGGGTTCAATCTTGCGGTGTCCTTACCCAAAGGATGTAAAGGGTTGCAAGGCACGTATTATATTGTTGCCATCGAGGATAACAAGATGGGGTACTTATCATATTGCATGAATTTATTCCTCTACATCATGTCATCTTGCTTAAGGTGTTACTCTGTTTTTAACTTAATACTCTAGATGCATGATGGATAGCGGCCGATGAGTGGAGTAATAGTAGTAGATGCATAATCGTTTCCGTATACTTGTCTCGGACGTGATGCCTATATACATGATCATACCTAGATATACTCATAACTATGCTCAATTCTGTCAATTGCTCAACAGTAATTTGTTCACCCACCGTAGAATACTTATGCTCTTGAGAGAAGCCACTAGTGAAACCTATGGCCCCGGTCTATTCTCATCATATCAATCTCCATCACTTTAATACTTGCTTTGTTTTTACTTTGCCTTTTACTTTTTACTTTGCATCTATATACCAAAAATACCAAAAATATTATCTATCATCTCTATCGATCTCACTCTCGTAAGTGACCATGAAGGGATTGACAACCCCTAATCGCGTTGGTTGCGAGTAGCTATCGTTTTGTGCAGGTACGAGGGACTTGTGCGTGGCCTCCTACTGGATTGATACCTTGGTTCTCAAAAACCGAGGGAAATACTTATGCTACTTTACTGCATCACCCTTTCCTCTTCAAGGGAAAACCAACGCAATTCTCAAGAGGTAGCAGCGTACTCAAACTCGATTCAAATAAAGTTGGAGAAACAGACACCCGCTAGCCACATGTTTGCGAAGCACGTCGGTAGAACCAGTCTCATGAACGCGGTCATGTAATGTCGGTCCGGGCCGCTCCATCCAACAATACCGCCGAATCAAAGTAAGACGTTGCTGGTAAGCACTATGACTATTATCGCCCACAACTCTCTGTGTTCTACTCGTGCATATAACATCTACGCATAGACCTGGCTCGGATGCCACTGTTGGGGAACGCAGTATTTCAAAAAATTTACCTACGATCACACAAGAGCTATCTAGAAGATTCATAGCAACGAGACGGGAGAGTGTGTCCACGTACCCTCGTAGACCGAAAACGGAAGCGTTTAGTAACGCGGTTGATGTAGTCGAACGTCTTCACGATCCAACCGATCCAAGTACTGAACGTACGGCACCTCCGTGTTCGACACGCTCAAAGACGATGACGTCCCTCGAGCTCTTGATCCGATTGAGGGCGAGGAGAGTTCCGTCGGCCGCGATGGCGCATGGCGACGGTGATGATGAAGTTAAAGTTACCGGCGCAGGGCTTTGCCTAAGCACTACGACGATATGACCGAGGTGTGTAACTGTGGAGGAGGGCACCGCACACGGCTAAGAGAAGACTTGGTGTGTCTCCAAGGGGTGTGTCGGTGTCAAAACCGGCGGATCTCGGGTAGGGGGTCCCGAACTGTGCGTCTAGGCGGATGGTAACAGGAGACAAGGGACACAATGTTTTTACCCAGGTTCGGGCCCTCTCGATGGAGGTAAAACCCTACTCCCGCTTGATTGATATTGATGATATGGGTAGTACAAGAGTAGATCTACCACGAGATCGGGGAGGCTAAACCATAGAAGCTAGCCTATGGTATGATTGTTCTTCGTCCTACGGACTAAAACCCTCCGGTTTATATAGACACGGAGAGGGCTAGGGTTACACAGAGTCGGTTACAATGGGAGGAGATCTACATATCCGTATCGCCAAGCTTGCCTTCCATGCCAAGGAAAGTCCCATCCGGACACGGGACAAAGTCTTCAATCTTGTATCTTCATAGTCCAGGAGTCCGGCCGAAGGTCATAGTCCGGCCATCTGGACACCCCCTAATCCAGGACTCCTCGGTAGCCCTCGAACCAAGCTTCAATGACGACGAGTCTGGGCGCAGATTGTCTTCGCATTGCAAGGCGGGTTCCTCCTCGAATACTTCATAGAAGATTTTGAACACAAGGATAGTGTCCGGCTCGCAAAATAAGTTCCACATACCACCATAGAGAGAATAATATTTACACAAATCCAATCACCGACGTATTCCGCATGGCGTGACATCACACCACGGCCAAGCCTTTATTCGAATCATTTTACCGTCCCCACCTCAAAGACACTTAGCGAGGCGGTTTCCTTGGCACGTCTTGTCGAAGCAGAGATCGTGTCCCCTTATTCCGGGATTCTCATCAATACGGGCGTGGGTAACCCAATCGTGCCATTAATTACGGCGCTTGGGAGATAAGTGAGTTTTACCAGGCGGGTGGGGACGTGCAGTCTCGTCCGCCTATATAAGGGGATAAGGATCCACCTTTTTCATCTACGCCTTCTTCCTCCTTTTCTTATCCATTTTCGCGCACTCGAGCTCCAGCGCCCAAGTCCGCACATCCCACCTCAACCTTCTCCAGCCATGTCCGGAGCGGGAGGCAAGTGGATGGTATCCTCCGTCACGGAGGGACACATCAAGAAGCTGAGGGAAGCCGGATACTTGTCCAATGACGTCGCTCACCGGCTCCCAGATAAGGGGCAGCTCATCCCCACCCCCGGGCCCCATGAGAGGGTGGTGTTGCTCACCCATTTCCTCCGCGGACTAGGTTTCCCACTTCACCCATTTGTCTGGGGGCTCATGTTCTACTACGGCCTGGATTTCCATGATCTGGCCCCGAACTTCATCCTCAACATCTCGGCGTTCAGCGTGGGTATGCGAGGCCTTCCTGCATCCAGCCCCGCCCGCTTATGGCTGAAGACCTTCAATGTCAAGCCGAAGGTAGTGGGCGGCCGCCAAGCGGAGTGCGGAGGTGCCATGGTGGGCAAGATGCCCAACGTCCTATGGCTCGAGGGCTCCTTCGTAGAGACCATAAAGGGGTGGCACGTAGAGTGCGGAGGCGTTGTTATAAGCAAGAATGCTGAAGCTCCATGGCCCGAGGGCTCTTTTCAAGAGGAGTTCAGCTTATGGCAACGAGAGTGGTTTTATATCACAGCTCCCAGGGGCACCAAGTGGGTGGCATCACCTGCCTTTCGCTCGGGTCCCCCACCACAGCTAGCGTCATGGCTCAATAAAGGGTTTAACTGGGGGCCGTCCAAGGACGTGCCCTTGTTGCAGGGCCGCATTCGAGACCTCCGAGAGAGAGAGAGAGATCAATCTGGTCGTAGTGACGCAGGTCATGTTGATTCGCCTCACCTTGCCCTGCAAACGTCGCCCCCTCCGCCTGTGGGAGTTTAATCCAGAGGGACCACGAGCTCTCCAACATTTTACGGGCGCGACGCCCACGGAGATGTACAAATTGTTCTTCGGATCACAAGCAATGTGTCCGGACTCGACCGAGGACGCATGTCTGAGCTGCAATCGCCCGGATACTCAAGTAAGTAGCCCTATACCCGGACACACTATGTATATTTATCATAAAATTGCCCTTAAAAGAGCTGTCCCTTAAACAGGAGTGGATAGCGAAAGCAAAGCTAATCAGGTGTCCGGCCCCCCTCCCTGAGACCACGCCGGATCCCGTGTTAACCAGGATGCTGGAGGTTGCGCCTTTGGAAGAAGGCGAAGGGGGGAACAAGGAAGCTACCGCCTCCCGAAGGAGGCTGTCAGGAAAGGAGGAATCGAGAATTCCTCTATCCGAGGAAGAAGAGGACCGCCTCAAGACCCGGAGACCATGGTCTCAAAGCGGGAAGAAATCTTCGTCGAGGGTCCTGCGGCAGGGAATGCCTCGGCCAGACTGCAGGCCCCTAAGGGGATCAGCCCTCCACCGAGCCGTAAGTAGAGAGGGGAGTTTTGAAATAAGAGACATCCTGTTCTATTTCTCGAGGAAGATAACCGAAATTTTACCTTGTAGTTCGGATCTCAGCCCTTCTCGTGAGCTCATCTTGAGGGATCTTCGTCCGAGATGATGGAGAGTGGAATGCCTCCCCTGCCGTACCGCCTTGCGAGGCGGGCGACCCTAAGGTGTCGTCACGGAGGGTTTCTACGAATCCGGCAGGGCCGGAAGGCAATCGTATTGCCCCCCAAGGTCCTCAGCGTCCGGCCTTCGAAAAAGGCCGTCGGACGAGTCCGGCACCGTCCGGTGCGCGGTCGGAGGGGCTGAAGGATCTGCTCGGGCGAGCGTCTGTCTCAGAAGAACACCGTGCGTTGATGGGTACGGTGATTGAAAGGATTTCATCCGCGGAGAGCGGGTTGTACGAGGCCATCAGGAGTTTACTGACATGTTTTGAGGTACGCGAAATGATGTACCTTTTGACAGTTCCGCATATATAAGATGCGCCCTGTGTAGATAGTAGCCCCTGAGACTCGGTGCATTGTAAAAAATTACGGCGCGCCGAGGATCATAACCCCAGGTATAATATGTCGCCCTTCGTATGTAGGTGGCGAAGTGTTCGGTGGCTAGCCGGACTGATGCATTTGCCGAGCTAAAGCGGCAACTTGACGTGGCAGATGCCGACATCGCGCTTGTCAACAAGCGGCTTGACGAGGCACAAGGTATGTAATTTCTCCGAAGACACCTAGTAAGAGGAGCTTGATGCCCGTATCTTACAACATGTGTGCTTGATGCAGATGGTGCCGCTGTCATGGAGAACCTTCGGGCGGAACTTGCCCGAGCCAAGGAGCAAGCCGGGAAAAGCGATGCGGCTGCCCTAAAGGCGGTTGAAGAGCTGAAAGCCGAACAGGCTGCTCACTGCCGAAGCAAGAAGGAAATGGCCGAGATGGCTGTGAAGTTGAAGAATGCTGCCGACCGCTGCAAGCTTCTTGAAAAAGAAGATCGGGCGGAATAGAAGGATTCAAGAAGGCCACTACCGAGGCTAAGGATGCTCGCTCTGCGATGAGAGCTATGAAGGAGGAGCTACGTCGGTAGGAGATATCGCGGTGGAAAGCCCTTTATCTGCGGATGAAGTTCGGGATCCTAAATATGCTCCGTTGGACCGGCTGTGGAGTGCGGGGACCCTTATCTGGACTTGGCGGCGAGTCTTGTGAATGGCGGCCGAACATTTCCGAGATCAAAAGGATCACGAAGTGGAAAAGCTTTTTTGGTCGCAGTTCCACAATCCAGAGTGCCCACTTCCATTAACCGATCGTTTGGACGCATGGGAGGAGCTGAATAGGTTATCCGGATTCGCCATGAAGTATGTAGTGAGTCATCTGTGGCCGGAAAGGCCCGAGCCGAAGAGTTATTTTAGCTTGGTGCAACAGTTCCTTGGTGCGGTGCTGCATATCAATGCAATGAAAAGGTCAGCGTGCATAGAGGGTGCGCGGATGGCTCTTGCCTGTGTCAAGACATACCGGGCGGAGATGAAGGCCGTCGCTGTTGCATCCCAAGATTCGGACGGGAGCCGAGTACCTGCCGAGCACTATTTTCAGGAAGTTCTGCAGGGCACTCGTTTAATAGAGACGCAGTGCTCGAATGATATTATGTTCGAATAACATATATTAGTGTAAAACAATGTTTTGGGGGAATATAAAAGCTTTTTATACTTGTGCCTTCAAGAATTAGGATACCTCCTGTGCGGCCGTTAATATGTATATATAACCTGAAAGATGGCAGTCTTCGGCTTCAGCCCCCACGCATATAATGCGGGGGTGTTCGCAAAATGCGCATTTTCACACTTGATCCAACGTCTTGGTCCTATTAAGGAGGTGATAGCGCAGCTTAACTAGGCAACCGGACTATAATGCTTTATCACTTTCACTTAGCCATAGGAGTTTGACGGTGGGGCTACTATATAGCCCCTAGGGGCACCGCGCTCACCAATTCGGGGTGTGTGTGTGCCTGGCCGAAACGACCTTTCGTTAATGCGAGGAATCCTAAAGATTCCGGCGGGTCATCAGTGGTTGACCAGTCTCATGCTATATCATGACAGATCAGTTTTCGGCTTTCTCTCGAGGTGCTCACGCGACCGAACCGGGCACAATCGCAGAGTTCTTCCCGGTGCCGCCTTAGCCGATAGAGCGGAACGTAAGGCAGCAAAACACAGGAGCCGGCAAACCCAACATTTGACCAAAAGACATGATTCGAGCTGATGCATATAAGGCCAAACTTCATGGCGCGAACACTCCCTAAGGTATTCGGTCTTTATGAAAACGGGCTGAACAACGCCCTTGGTAATAAGCCCTGGTGTCTGTGCACGCCGCAAGATTCCGACGTGGCCACATGCCAAGACGCCAGACCTCCTCCTCGGTTATATCACGAAACCGGGGGATGTGTATCAACAAGAGACAGTAAAAAAGGTTTACACGGGGTCTTAATCTAAAGAGAATCCTGGGGACGGGTCCCTACTGCACGTCTGCGCCTGTGTCTCCGTTGTGCCGTATCCTGGACGGGTGTAGCACATTGTTCATCTGTAAAAGAGAGGAACTTAGTTGAAAAAGATCGTGCAAAAATGTACGTAATATTAAATAAACAAAGTATAATTAAAAAAATGAATAAAATTGAGCTTTATTGTCTCTTGTTGTACATGCGCGGAGCCCCTTGTGCGGGGGTATGCGGCTAGTAAGCCCTTGTACGTTTACGCTGGACTCGTCTAGCCATGTCCGGGGTCTGAACGACCTCTTTAGGTGCTTTGATTAGTGAAGCCGGTTTAGTGTGTGGCTGTCAAGGCAGCCAAGACAATCTTCCGCTACCGAGGAGCACTCGATATTTCCCTTTAATGAGATGATGCCTCATGGACCGGGCATTTTAAGTGTAAGAGATGCATAATGCGGTATTGCGTTAAAGCGGGCGAAAGCTTGGCGCTTGAAGAGTGCTTGATAGCTACTTGTAAATGGGGCGATGTGGAAGGTTAGCTTTTCGCGGCGGAAGTTGTCGGGGGAGCCGAACATGACTTCTAGCAGGAGAGAGCCCGTACAATGGGCGTATGGGCCCGGCGTTACCCCTTGAAAGGAAGTGTTGCTATGGTGAATTTTTGTTGGGTATATCCCCATTTTGCGGATTGTGTCCTGATATAGCAGGTTTAGATCACTGCCGCCGTCCATTAGGACTTGTGTAAAGTGGAGTCCGTCAATTATCGGATCTAATATCAAGGCAGTCCAACCTGCATTCCAGATACTTCTAGAGTAATCCTAATGGTTGAAAGTGATTGGTTTTAACAACCAGTGGCGGGACTCCTCTGGGATAGGCCGTATGGCGCGTATCTCTATAGGCGCCACTCTGTTTTTCCCTTTTGTCACGTGAAGTGAGTTTATTGTTTTGACTTCTTGTGGGAAATTCTTTTGTTTTCCTGCTCTGCTTATGGGGTTAAATCGCCGTCCTCGCTTGGTGTGTCGAGCCCCTTGTGTTCAGCGTTGAGTTTGCGGATTGCTTGAAGACCCAACAATCTCTCGTGGGTATGGTTTGCAGGCTTCCTGTGAGTAATCGTGGATTTGGCATACCTTGTCCAAGATTTTGTTTAGGTTAGATAGCTTCGTCCTGTTATCCTTGAGGGGCAGCTTTTTCTCGATTCTGCCGAGAGCTTTTGAATCCGGCGTTGATCGCCGTGCTCTTGGGCTGTTTCCCTTGGTCCGCGCTGGTCCTTGCTGCGTCGCGGTTTCCGTTCCATCCCTAACCCGGATGTACTTGGGTCGCTGGTATTGCATCCTGCCAACCAGCTATCCTCTCCTGCGCAAAAGCGGGTCATGAGGCTTGTTAATGCGGCCATTGTTCTTGGCTTTTCTTGGCCGAGGTGTTTGGCGAGCCATTCGTCTCGAACGCTGTGTTTGAAAGCTGCTAAGGCTTCGGCGTCCGGACAGTCGACTATCTGGTTCTTTTTAGTAAGGAATCTGTTCGAGTTTCGGATGACTCCGGGTTGTTGAGTTATATGACTTAAATCGTCAGATCCGGAGGTCGGACATAGGTCCCTTGAAAATTTGCCCGAAAAGCATCCTCGAGCTCTTCCCAACTTCCAATGGTGTTTTCGGGGAGGCTTTTAAGCCAATGCCGGGCTGGCCTGTCAGGACCCCGATTCCAAGTCACATCGACCTAGCCGGTAACACCTCATATCACTTTGCGGCCTCACGCATGGTATTCCCACGGGTGTCGCCTTACCATGGCCCGGGACCGTTTGCGCCTTTTGGCTCCCGTATATGATAGTGTCGCTAGCATCCATATGACAGAGAACCGGGCCGACATGGCTAGTCGTGAACCCAAAGCGGCACTAACCCATGGGGACAGGCATACATGAATCACATCGAGCATGTCGGTCATCAACGTGTGAATCCGGCTGTAGCACTGGGCTATGGACTCGGTATCCTAGGCTGTAGCAGGCTAGGCAGGACTCGGATGTCACCGCGTGACATTTCCCGAAGGACGGAACCACGTGAACGAAGTGAAACACATACCGCGATCAAGTGTCCAGGCGGTAGTCTTTGGGCTAGCAGGACTCGGTGAGGCAGAACATGGCGGACTACTATCGCTCAGGAAGCACTAGACTACATTTCCCCATATGAGAGGCTGCCAATGATAAACAACTAGATTGTCGGATCCCACACATACCAAGCATTTCAAACATACACACAATATGCTCAATATGTGTAAATACAACATGGCATCACAACATAACTCTACGACTCAAATATTTATTCATTAGGCTCCGAGGCGAGATATTACAAACATGGGTCTCATGACCCAACACTCAGAGCATACAAGTCAAAGCACAAGCGGAAGCTTAACATGTCTGAGTACAGACATCTACAAATGAAAAAGAGGCTGAGAAGCCTGACTATCTACCAGATCCTGCCGAGGGCACAAGATCGTAGCTGAGGTAACAAGCTAAACATCGAAGTCCAAGCGGAACTACTAGCGAGACTGACGTCTCTCTGCAAAACATAAAATAAGCAAACGTGAGTACAAATGTACTCAGCAAGACTTACATCGTAACTAACTACATATGCATCATTATCAACAAAGGGGTGGTGGAGTTTGACTGCTGACAAGCCAGCTTTGACTCGGTGGCTATCCTAAACTACAACTGCAAGTAACTCTTTTGAGGTGGCGCACACGAGTCCACATATTCACCATATCAATACACCACTATGGATCCGCTCCTGTCTCCCTACGAGAACGCCATCCATAGCACTCACGCTTATCTTGCGCATTTTAGAGTATCCACTTTCACTTGTCTATGAACTGTTATAGGCAACCCAGAAGTCCTTTTCCGCGGACACGGCTATCCAAATAGATCATATTAACCCTGCAGGGGTGTACTTCTTCACACACGCTCTCACCACTTACCGTCGTTTACACGACATGTACTCGGCAACCTTCAAGCGGAAGCCCAACGTGGGTGTCGGCCACGGCCTACCTAAACACTCAAGTCCCTAGTCCAGGTTTATCGCCTATTCGGGTTCCATCCGCAGGAGTCCGCCGAGGTTTCCACTAACGGCCCCGAACGATGTGTGCAGGGTTCCCGAGATATCAAACGGGCATTATTTTGCAGACCACGGTGTATCTACCGCATCATAGCCCACCCCTAGGGTCATGCCATGCACGGCCTCCAACACATATCCTACAAACACCGTAAACTAGTTGCAACTCCTGGACAGAGGACAAGGGTGGTTAAGAAGCCGAGAGAGTCAATTAAGGATCCCAATGTGTGGTAGTAACTGTTCATGGATCACAAACACAGAACTCAGATCCTGAGGACGGTTTCAAGGAGACAACCCACCATGCACTCCTACATGGCCTCTCACCGCTACCTTTACCAAATCATGTTCACACACTTAGCTCACACACAGTAGGACATGTTCACACACCTACGATTCACCCCCGATGAATCAGACCTGACTCAACTCTAAGCAGTAGCAGGCATGACAAACAAGCATGAATGGGTAGGCACAACAGGGCTCAAACAACTCCTACTCATGCTAGTGGGTTTCATCTAATTACTGTGGAATGACAGGTCATGCAGAGGATAAAGGGGTTCAGCTACCGCAACAAGTAACAGATGAATCGTTGTTGTCCTAATGCAAAGAAAAGAGAGCAGGAGCGAGAGAGTGGGATTGTATCGAGAATGAACAAAGGGGTTATGCTTGCTCGGCACTTGAAGATAATATAGTTCTTCATCGGTGTCATCGAACAATCGTTTAACGCCGCTTCATCGAGAGGGGACAAACACCGCAATCGAGAAAGAACACAATCAATGCAATGCACATTCACATGAATGACATGTCATGTTAAGGTACTGAATTCACCTAATGCAATATCTAGCCAAGTTAATTGAAGTGGAACTCAAACAAGAACAAATTCCAACTCCAAATGTTATTTCATAAATTGCCCTAATCATCATTCATCCTATTCAGTGAGGTTAACTTGTTCAATCATGCATGAAAGTGGTACAGATGGATAGATTGGATTTTTCTGATCATTTTTCATATATAATTTATTTCATTTTGAGTTACGGTTGAACTTATACGAATTTTACAAGTTTTAAACATTTTCTGGAATTTCCTGAATTAAAATAAATCCAGAAAATGACTAACTGCGTCAGCGCTGCATCACTGTGACGTCAGCAAGTCAACTGGGCGCCCCAGGTCAAACCTGACCCGTGGGGTCCATTGGTCAGTGAGACATACACAAATCCCGCGTTGACTCGGGCTTTGACCCGCTGCGGGGCCTGCTGTCAGTGTCTAAGGGTGGTTTAGCTGGCAGTAATTAGCGCTAATTACGCGGCCACGTCGTCACGCCGGAGTTTGGCCGGCGGTGACCTCAAGCCGCGGCAGAGTCCGCTCGGAATTGAGCTACGGGCGACGGTTTCGAGCGAGGTTTGCGGCTATGGTTTTCTGGCGCTTGCGCGCATCCAGTGGTAGCATCAGGAGGGTGAGACGTGGCCTGAGTCGGCCTTGTCGATCACGGGCGGCGGCCGGAGTTCGAGATAGCGGCAGGCGTGGGGCTGCAGCTTCGCGTTCGAGCGAAACGGAGAGCACGGCGGTAGCTACGGGCAGCGAGAGCTCGACCACATGCTCGGGCGTGGCGTTGCTCCACCGTAATAACGACGACGACAAACGCGACGGCCGGAGCTTGCGGCGGGACGGCGAGTCGATTAGCGGACGAGCGCGACCAGGAAAGTAGGGGGAAACGACGACGGAGCTCACCGCGAGTTCGTAGGGAGGGTAAGTGGGCTCGGGGACGTCCTGTCGGCGGCGAATCGACGGCGGCGATCCTCGCTGGCCAAGGAGGGGAACGTCGGAGCTAGCGGCATCCAGGGGCGTCCGGCACCTTTCGTCTGGGTGAGGATGAAGAGGGGGGCGAGGCGGAGCTTCCTGGGGCGTCGGCGAGGCGGGGAGGTGGCTGTGGCCGCGACGAACGGCGTCAGTGGCGACGGTGGCGCTCGGGCACGAGTTGCAGAGCGAGAGGGGGAGCAGCAGGGAAGGGAATGAGCACGGGAGGGAGTCGAGAGGGCCTGAGGGGGTGCGTGGCGTTCGGTGGAGACGTCCAGGCCCTTAGCGGCAAGCAGGAGCTGGCGAGGCACGCGGAGACCACGCCCTGCCTCCTACCGGGCAGGAGGTAGACGACGCAGGAGGAGGCGGTGGTGGACTGGGCCGGGCCAGCTACAGTGCTGGGCCAGGTGGCTGTACTGGAGGTAAGCCTAGGTGGGTTTTCTCTCTTCCTCTTTTAATTCCTGTTTTCTATTTTTCTGCAGCTTTGTGGCTTTATTAAAAATACTAAATCAATCCCAAAATCATGCAATCGCTCATGACCACTGTTGGAAATATATCCTCGATAAACATTTCAGTTTGGGATTATTTGAGCATTTAAATTATTTATTAGCATTAAATGCCCAAATGCAAATACTTTATGAATTAACCCAAAGTGACCAAATATGTCATGAAAATGTGCAAAGCACCTCCGGTTATGGTTTATAGCATTTTTCGAGAGATGATGAACATTTTCTAAAGCCATTTGGATTCACTGAAAAATATTTTTTAGTTGAACCTATTTGAATTCCTTTAATGCTAGGGTTTAGGCAATCCCCATTTCAAATTTCATGAAAATTAAACATGATGCATGGATGCAATGCCACTAGTTACAAGCAAGCTCTAGGGCTGTGACAACTCACCCCCACTAAACAAGAATCTCGTCCCGAGATTCAAGACGTGAGGTAAGAAATCAAGGGGTCACAAGCTAACACGATCTTCACGATCCAACTGTCCTTCTCAAGATGTTGACTCATTGCTTCATATTGATCTTGACGTCTTTGCTTTGAGAACTTCATTCAACACGACAATGGAAAGAGGGGGAGGCTCTACATGATTTAATCTTCTTGAAGGTCGAGCAACTCAAGATCAGTTCATGGAGTGAGTCGTAAGAACATCTCTTGAGTTGAGACACCAAACACACATTAGGAATGATGGTAAAGAAATGGATGACGAAGGTTCAGATTGGTAGGCAACCATTCCACGCTTAGAAAGATGGTGGATGGTGTCAAGGTGGCGAGGAAATATTTACCATGATCCCGTAACGGGGCACCTCGAGAAAGGTGACTCGTTGGAGTGTTCCCTTAAGTGGCAAAAAGAATTACTTTTGATCCATAGATCATTGGAACTCTTTATACCAACCTAAGGCAATCACAATCGATCATTTGAAGGAGTTCGAAAGAATGACATACTCGGACTAGAATGGATGATGTGGACTACCTTGTTGAAGACAACGCAATGGATGATTTTCTTATCATCAGAAATGGATGGGACCCATGGTAAGTCCACTTTTGAGGATGATCCTAGACAAGAATTACTGAGAGGGGCAGCCCATTGAGATTGGCACAATGGGGTGCAAGCTGGGAACAAAATGCAACTGTTGGGAATGTTCCAACCATCATATCTGCCTGAGATTCAGATCCGATTGGTAATAGGATACTCCGGACTCAAAGCATGTCCGAAAAGGGAAGGGTGCAACACAAATCGGCGAGATGATGTGGCGAGATTCTCGGGAGATGGACTATGGTAGTGAGCTCCAAAGCATGAGCGGGTTACGCTACAAACAAGTGAACACGCTTTGTCTCGACGAGCATGACCACATGGTAGTCTTATGATAAAACACTACCAAGTTCGGTGGGGAACCCTCTTCGAGGATATTGGAATCTTGTGCATGAACTAGTATTCAGACAAAGAACTCCTTTTCCTCGAACAAACCAATCAGTGGCTTGGTGTGCTAGGAACACATATGGAGTGGAGGCGGCCAACCTATCAAACCATAGGGCACTTCGCGTGCATGACTAACGTGGGACGATTCCCGAGGAAACAACACAAACCTTTCTCAAATTCATGCCGGCAACTTACACCTACAGCACATGAATTCGAGGAAGTCACTTCTTCCATCCAAGCATAAGCTTCATGAACGGAACACGAAGGCATTGCTTACAAAGTTTCCAACACTAGGTTGATGTTCAACATGAATCATGGGGAGACAAAATGCTCTTGATGGGCTCAACAAAGAACTCATCGAATTTCCATATCCTTTGGACTTCCACCATCATGTGAACACGGTGATAGTATTGGTCGGACCAATGATGTAATGGTGTATGCTCGAGGGATCAACCACGAGTAAGACAACATTACGAGCATCGTTAGTCTTGATTTGATTTGACGATAGCCCACACTCAAATCAAAGGATTGATAAGACAATAGGTCCAAAGAATCGATCACGAGGACCAATCGATGAAGATATCATCTTTCTTCAACACACACCGCACAAGAATATCCCTTTGGAACAAACTAAGTTAGGCAAGCTTTTATCTTCCAACTCTCCAAGTTGTTGTTCAACAACCAACTAGCTCAGGGGTATCCAACACGGATTCTTGAAGAAGGAGTGGTTTACAAGAAACCAACTTGATCACGAGCTCAACATAACGATCGAGAAACAACCCGGTAACACTTCCAAGAAGATATTTGGAAAGTCACGAACCACCGGTATGTTACTAAACTCGAGAACAATCTTGCTTTTGAGGGCAAGACGATATGAACAATAAGCAAGGGATTGAATAATCCTAACTCATTGGTTGGAGAGTGCACCGGAAATAAGGACTAGATAGCACGATTAATCTTAGGATGATGATTCAATAACCAACACGCTAAGAATGAGAATATTGTCCATTTAGTACCAAGCAACGAGGTTGCTAGGAGTATCGATTTCACACACCACAATTCACTAGTCGGCATTCCGGTTGCGACAACACGGAACCGAGGAATGAATAATGAGGGCGGAAAGTATCACTGCATCAAGAATTCCTAAGAGGTTGTGAAATTCCCATGACATTCTTGACATAAGATGGCAATACTTCAGGGTAGAACAGAATTCAAAAGCTGGATTGGCATTTGATCTGCGGAATACAACTACTTTGACCCAATCCTAGATATGGATGAGGTACTGGAGTTTGTTTCTCCAAGTCATTCAAGACAGAATGGCTTGACGGACCACAAGAGTAATAGGCATCGATAAACGAATGCACGCATACCCTTGACTATCAATTGACAGGCGGGGTCAGAATACAACTAAGGAGGAACAACTCGAGGAACATGTAACTTCCTGAGTTATGGATGCATAGATTAGTATGTTGAACCAAGTTCAACAGGTTTCTTCCAGATAACCCATGCAGAAAGGTAGAAGTGGCAGAATAACAACATAGAATCGACAACTCGTCAAGAGCACTCTGGTTGTGATCTTTCGGTTTAGCGAGGAACTTCTGCCATAAACAGCTCATGGTACTTGGAAGAAGGTAATACCACGAACCTCGAGGACTAATGCAAGGTTAATAATATCCTAAAGGAACTAGCAAATACTAACAACATGAAGTAGGGTGAATCTCGGGTTCAAGAACCCAGGAATAGAATGCCTACTAACTAATAACATCACGGGATGCTTTCAAGAATAATGGCCAGAATCATCACACTGGGAATACAAAAGCATTGCTAAATTGCTAGGTGACTTCCTAAACACCTAGGGTCATAATAATAGCTCCAACATCTATGCCGAGGCAACAAGGTACCTCGACTTACCGATTAGTGTGCTTATTCTGACCAAAAAGGACATCGGGAACAGAAGGAAAGGATTTGCAAATGCATCAGACTATTTAGAGACCTGGGATGACTCGGACAAAGATAACGGCTGTAAATGCTCAAAATGATTTGAGACATCCTGCAAAAATGGTGGCATAACCACTCAACATCACAATATCAAGGTTCCGCGATCAACGGTTATCATACGTAAATAGTAGGAACTGAGCTGGGGCTTAAAACCAACAATCTTAAAGGTCTATGGATTAGTAACACGTCATCACGATAGATAGATGAGAAGCCTAGTTCTTAAACCCGTAGAAGAGAAGAGGATGACTCGGATCGAAGGCCATGAGGTATAAGGAGTAAAAGAGCCTTACGTTCCCTTCCACAATCAATTCCCTTACATAACTAAAAGCATTTCTAGACACAACTTCGACCGGTTTGGCTTGGTAATCCTACACGATCAGGCTCGATACCAACGCTTGTCGGGACCCGATTCCAAGTCACATCGACCTAGCCGGTAACACCTCATATCACTTTGCGGCCTCACGCACGGTATTCCTGGGTGTCGCCTTACCATGGCCCGGGACCGTTTGCGCCTTTTGGCTCACGTATATGATAGTGTCGCTAGCATCCATATGATGAAGAACCGGGCCGACATGGCTAGTCGTGAACCCAAAGCGGCACTAACCCATGGGGACAGGCATACATGAATCACATCGAGCATGTCGGTCATCAACGTGTGAATCCAGTGTAGCACTGGGCTAACAGGACTCCGGTATCCCAGTACATGGCGAGGCTAAGCGAGGACTCGGATGTCACCGCGTGACATTTCCCGAAAGGGACAGAACCACGAACGAAGTGAAACACATACCCGGCCGATCAAGTGTCCAGAAGCGGTAGTCTTTGAGCTAGCAGGACTCCGGTGAAGCATGTAGCGGACTACTATCGCTCAGGAAGCACTAGACTACATTTCCCCATATGAGAGGCTGCCAAGGATAAACAACTAGATAGTCGGATCCCACACATACCAAGCATTTCAAACATACACACAATATGCTCAATATGTGTAAATACAACATGGCATCACAACATAACTCTCCGACTCAAATATTTATTCATTAGGCTCCGAGGAGCGAGATATTACAAACATGGGTCTCATGACCCAACAATCGAAACATACAAGTCAAAGCACAAGCGGAAGCTTAACATGTTTGAGTCTGAGACATCTACAAATGAAAAAGAGACCGAGAAGCGACTATCTACGAGATCTGCCGAGGGCACAAGATCGTAGCCGAGGTAACAAGCTAAACGTCGAAGTCCAAGCGGAACTACTAAGCGAGACCGACGTCTCTCGCAAAACATAAAAGAAGCAAGCGTGAGTACAAATGTACTCAGCAAGACTTACATCAGAACTAACTACATATGCATCATTATCAACAAAGGGGTGGTGGAGTTTGTTGCAGCAAGCCAGCTTTGACTCGGTGGCTGTCCTGAACTACAGCTGCAAGTAACTCTTTTGAGGTGGCGCACACGAGTCCACATATTCACCATATCAATACACCACTATGGATCCGCTCCGTCTCCCTACGAGAACGCCATCCATAGCACTCACGCTTATCTTACGCATTTTAGAGTATCCACTTTCACTTGTCTATGAACTGTTATAGGCAACCTGTAAGTCCTTTTCGCGGACACGGCTATTCGAATAGATCATATTAACCCTGCAGGGTGTACTTCTTCACACGCTCTCACCACTTACCGTTTACACGACATGTACTCGACAACCTTCAAGCGGAAGCCCAACGTGGGTGTCGGCCATGGCCTACCTAAACACTCAAGTCCCTAGTCCAGGTTTATCGCCTATTCGGGTTCCATCCGCAGGGAGTCCGGCCGAGGTTTCCACTAACGGCCCCGAACGATGTGTGTAGGGTTCCCGAGATACCAAACGGGCATTCGGTACACCGGGACACGGTGTATCTACCGCATCATAGCCCACCCCTAGGGTCAGCGCTACGCACGGCCTCCAACACATATCCTACAAACACCAGAAACTAGTTGCAACTCCTGGACAGAGGACAAGGGTGGTTAAGAAGCCGAGAGAGTCAATTAAGGATCCCAATGTGTGGTAGTAACTGTTCATGGATCACAAACACAGAACTCAGTTCCTGAGGACAGTTTCAATGAGACAACCCACCATGCACTCCTACATGGCCTCTCACCGCTACCTTTACCAAATCATGTTCACACACTTAGCTCACACACAGTAGGACATGTTCACACACCTCCGATTCATCCCCGATGAATCGGACACGACTCAACTCTAAGCAGGAGCAGGCATGACAAACAAGCATGAATGAGTAGGCACAACAGGGCTCAAACAACTCCTACTCATGCTAGTGGGTTTCATCTAATTACTGTGGAATGACAGGTCATGCAGAGGATAAAGGGGTTCAGCTACCGCAACAAGTAACAGATGAATCGTTGTTGTCCTAATGCAGTAAAAGAGAGTAGGAGCGAGAGAGTGGGATTGTATCGGAATGAACAAAGGGGTTATGCTTGCCTGGCACTTCTGAAGATAATATAGTTCTTCATCGGTGTCATCGAACAATCGCCTAACGTCGTCTCTTGAGAGGGGACAAACACGGCAATCGAGAAAGAACACAATCAATGCAATGCACATTCACATGAATGACATGTCATGTTAAGGTACTGAATTCACCTAATGCAATATCTAGCCAAGTTAATTGAAGTGGAACTCAAACAAGAACAAATTCCAACTCCAAATGTTATTTCATAAATTGCCCTAATCATCATTCATCCTATTCAGTGAGGTTAACTTGTTCAATCATGCATGAAAGTGGTACAGATGGATAGATTGGATTTTTCTGATCATTTTTCATATATAATTTATTTCATTTTGAGTTACGGTTGAATTTATATGAATTTTACAAGTTTTAAACATTTTCTGGAATTTCCTGAATTAAAATAAATCCAGAAAATGACTAACTGCATCAGCGCTGCGTCACTGTGACGTCAGCAAGTCAACTGGGCGCCCCAGGTCAAACCTGACCCGTGGGGTCCATTGGTCAGTGAGACATACACAAATCCCGCGTTGACTCGGGCTTTGACCCGGCAGCGAAGCTTGTCGATGTCTAAGGGTGGTTTAGCTGGCGGTGATTAGCGCTAATTACGCGGCCACGTCGTCACGCCGGAGTTTGGCCGGCGGCGACCTCAAGCCGCGGCAGAGTCCGCTCGGAATTGAGCTATGGGCGACAGTTTCGAGCGAGGTTTGCGGCTATGGTTTTCTGGCGCTTGCGCGCATCCAGTGGTAGCATCAGGAGGGTGAGACGTGGCCTGAGTTGAGCGCAGCGTCGACTACGGCGGCGGCCGGAGTTCGGCATAGCGCGGCCGTGGGGCTGCAGCTCGCGTTCGAGCGAACGGAGAGCACAGGCGGTAGCTACGGGGCAGCAGGAGCTCGACCACATGCTCAGACGTGACGTTGCTCCACCGTAACGACGACGACGACAAACGCGACGGCCGGAGCTTGCGGCCAGGACGGCGAGGTCAGTTAGCGGACGAGCGCGACCAGGAAAGTAGGGGGAAACGACGACGGAGCTCACCGCGAGTTCGTAGGGAGGGTAAGTGGGCTCGGGGACGTCCTGTCGGCGGCGAATCGACAGCGGCGATCCTCGGTGGCCGAGGAGGGGAACGGCGGATCTAGCGGCATCCAGGGGCGTCCGTCGCCTTTCGTCTGGGTGAGGATGAAGAGGGGGGCGAGGCGGAGCTTCCTGGGGCGTCGGCGAGGCGGGGAGGTGGCTGTGGCATGGCGAGCAGCGTCGGTGGCGACAGTGGCGCTCGGGCACGAGTTGCAGAGCGAGAGGGGGAGCAGCAGGGAAGGGAATGAGCACGGGAGGGAGTCGAGAGGGCCTGAGGGGGTGCATGGCGTTCGGTGGAGACGTCCAGGCCCTTAGCGGCAAGCAGGAGCTGGCGAGGCACGCGGCGACCACGCGCCCCTGCTCCTACTGGCAGGAGGTAGACGACGCAGGAGGAGGCGGTGGTGGACTGGGCCGGGCCAGCTACAGTGCTGGGCCAGGTGGCTGTACTGGAGGTAAGCCCAGGTGGGTTTTCTCTCTTCCTCTTTTAATTCCTGTTTTCTATTTTTCTGCAGCTTTGTGGCTTTATTAAAAATACTAAATCAATCCCAAAATCATGCAACTGCTCATGACCACTGTTGGAAATATATCCTACAGTAAACATTTCAGTTTGGGATTATTTGAGCATTTAAATTATTTATTAGCATTAAATGCCCAAATGCAAATACTTTATGAATTAACCCAGTGACCAAATATGTCATGAAAAATGTGCAGCACCTCTGGTTATGGTTTATAGCATTTTTCCAGAGATGATGAACATTTTCTAAAGCCATTTGGATTCACTGAAAAATATTTTTTAGTTGAACCTATTTGAATTCCTTTAATGCTAGGGTTTAGGCAATCCCCATTTCAAATTTCATGAAAATTAAACATGATACATGGATGCAATGCCACTAGTTACAAGCAAGCTCTAGGGTTGTCACATGGCCCTTTGAGCTTGAGGGGTAAGTATTTTATGGCGTGGAGGTCATCTCCTCTAGCCATGTGCATGTGGAGGATGTAATCCTTAATCTAGACTCTAGGGTCTGTTGTTCCGTCGTATGCCTCTATGTTTACGGGCTTGAATCCCGCTGGAAATTCATGATCCAGCACCTCATCGGAAGCATAGGGGGTGTGCGGTACCCCTGTATTTGGGTGTACCGTTATGTTCGGATACTTGATGCGTTGCATTGCTTACTAGAGCTTGCTTTCTTGGCCCGTAGATAGATCTGGCTGGGCCATCTTTTTGATGCGAATCCTTGTGCGGATGGCGTGCCGGCTTGTGTGTGGCGTCGTTTGCCGCACTATGTTGGCCATGGGGTCGTTTATCCGACCGGGTGGCTTCCTTATTTTTTGATTGCGGAGGCTCTAAGGCCTCTTCATCAAATTACGGCAGTAAATTTAGCTTCGGCTAGCGCGTTGTGTGGCGACTGTCGCCGTATTTGTCTGCGGTGTTGAGTACTTTGCTCCATCTAATTCTGAGTGCATCTTCCACTGTTTTGAGCTTTCATTTCTGCTTTTTCAGGCTACGCGCAGTGGCGACGAGCCTTTTTTTGAGGTTCTTCTGCTCCAACAACTTGTCCGGCGTGAGGTCGTCCGGACTATTGTCTTCACCGGGGACGGATTGTTTATCCAAGTTGCCATGTTCGAACGGTTGCTCGATGGCATGTTCGTCGTCCGCCGGTTCGCCCTGCTCTATGGCTGGGTCTCATGGCTCTTTGTCTCTGCCGAGGTGGGTTTGGAGCGGCGCTTACCCCGCCGCTTTTAAAGCTTTTCGAGGGAACGATCCCTCGTTGCGTCCCTTTGTTCCTCGTCGTCGTTTCTTTTAGGTGTGTCCACCATGTATACATCGTGAGATGAGGTGGTTGTCCAGTGCCCTATAGGCTGGTTCCTGTTCGTCTCCTACCCTACATCGTCGTCCATACCGTCGATGTCTTCGGAGTCGAAGTCGAGCATGTCGGTTAAATCATCGACAGTGGCTATGAAGTGGGTGGTGGGTGGGTTCCGAATTTCTTCGTCATCCGTATCCCAACCTTGCTGACCATAATCCGGCCAGGGCTCTCCTGATAAAGAGAGATACTTTAGTGAATTCAGAATGTCGCCGAAGGGCGAGTGCTGAAAGATGTCCGTGGCGGCGATCTCCATGATTGGCGCCCAATCGGATTCTATCGGCAGGGGCGCGGAAGGTTCGGAGTCCGGAGAGGAGTCCGGCACCTTGGAGTCACGAGCTTCGCAGAGGACAAAGCTGGTGTTCGGCTCGATCGCCGTAGAAATTGCAGGCCCCGAGGCGGTGTCCAGCCACCCGTCCTCGATTGGCGCAGTCGGCTCCGAGCTAAGGGTCAGAGCGGACACGGGTGCGGCCTCCAGGGCACTGTTCGGAGGCAGAGCTAAATCATGCCCATCGAGGCAGTGCGGCTTGTTCGGGTGTGGCTCGGATCCGTCGAAGATCAAGTCTCCGCGGACGTCAGCCATGCAGTTTAAACTTCCAAATCTGACCTGATGGCCAGGGGCGTAGCTTTCGATCTGCTCCAGATGGCTGCTTAATTGGCTCGCAATGCAAAGCCGCCGAGTACGAAGATCTGTCCGGGGAGAAAAGTCTCACCCTGGACCGCATCGTTGTCGATGATTGGAGGAGCCATCGGGCCTAAAGATGACGACACAGAGGAACTCTCAATGAAAGCACCAATGTCGGTGTCAAAACCGGTGGATCTCGGGTAGGGGGTCCCGAACTGTGCGTCTAGGCGGATGGTAACATGACACAAGGGACACGATGTTTTTACCCAGGTTCGGGCCCTCTCGATGGAGGTAAAACCCTACTCCTGCTTGATTAATATTGATGATATGGGTAGTACAAGAGTAGATCTACCACGAGATCAGGGAGGCTAAACCCTAAAAGCTAGCCTATGGTATGATTGTTGTTCGTCCTACGGACTAAAACCCTCCGGTTTATATAGACACCGGAGAGGGCTAGGGTTACACAGAGTCGGTTACAATGGGAGGAGATCTACATATCCAGACGCCAAGCTTGCCTTCCACGCCAAGGAAAGTCCCATCCGGACACGGGACGAAGTCTTCAATCTTGTATCTTCATAGTCCAAGAGTCCGGCCGAAGGTCATAGTCCGGCCATCCGGACACCCCCTAATCCAGGACTCCCTCAGGGTGCCCTGCCCACGTATATAAAGGAGGGGAGGAGGAGGCCGGCCAACAAGGGGCGTGCCAGGGAGAGGGGAGTCCTACTAGGACTCCAGTCCTAGTAGGATTCAGACCCCTTTTTTTTCCTTCTTCCGGTGGGGGAAAGGAGGAAAGGAGAGGGAGTAGGAGAAGGAAAGGGTGGCGCCGTCCCCTTCCGGCCTTCCCTAATCCAATTCGGCCTCATCCCTTGTGAGGGGCGCACCAGCCCCTTGTGGGCTGGTTAGCCTCCCTCCTATGGCCCATATCTTTCCCTAGGGGGTTCCGGTAACCCCTCCGGTACTCCGGTATGTACCCGATACACTCTGGAACCCTTCCGGTGTCTGAATACTACCTTCCAATATATCAATCTTTACCTCTCGACCATTTTGAGACTCCTCGTCATGTCCGTGATCTCATCCGGGACTCCGAACAAACTTCGTTCACCAAAACACGTAACTCATAAGAGTTTTTCAATGAAAGACCTTGGTGAAGCTGCTTATATATTAGGCATCAAGATCTATAGAGATAGATCAAGACGCTTAATTGGACTTTCACAAAGCACATACCTTGATAAAGTTTTGAAGAAGTTCAAAATGGATCAAGCAAAGAAAGGGTTCTTGCCTGTGTTACAAGGTGTGAAATTGAGTCAGACTCAATGCCCGACCCTTGTAGAAGATAGAGAGAAAATGAAAGTCATTCCCTATGCTTCATCATAGGTTCTATCATGTATGCAATGTCTGTGTACGGACCTGATGTGTGCCTTGCTATTAGTTTAGCTGGGAGGTACCAAAGTAATCCAGGAGTGGATCATCGGACAGCGGTCAAGAACATCTGAAATACCAAGAGGACTAAGGATATGTTTCTCGTTTATGGAGGTGACAAAGAGCTCGTCGTAAATGGTTACGTCGATGCAAGCTTTGACACTGATCCGGATGACTCTAAGTCACAGACCAGATACGTATTTATACTGAACGGTGGAGCTGTAAGTTGATGCAGTTCTAAGCAAAGCGTCGTGGCGGGATCTACGTGTGAAGCGGAGTACATAGCTGCTTCGAAAGAAGCAAATGAAGAAGTCTGGATGAAGGAGTTCATATCCGATCTAGGTGTCATACCTAGTGCATCAGGTCCAATGAAAATCTTTTGTGACAATACTGGTGCAATTGCCTTGGCAAAGGAATCCAGATTTCACAAGCGAACCAAGTACACCAAGAGACGCTTCAATTCCATCCGCTATCACGTCAAGGAGGGAGACATAGAGATTTGCAAGATATATATGGATCTGAATGTTGCAGAGCCATTGACTAAGCCTCTCTCACGAGAAAAACATGATCAACACCAAGACTCCATGGGTGTTAGAATTATTACTGTGTAATCTAGATTACTGACTCTAGTGCAAGTAGGAGACTGAAGGAAATATGCCCTAGAGGCAATAATAAAGTTGTTATTTATATTTCCTTGTATCGTGATAAATGTTTATTATTCATGCTAGAATTGCATTAACCGGAAACTTAGTACATGTGTGAATACACATATACAAATAGAGTGTCACTAGTATGCCTCTACTTGACTAGCTTGTTGAATCAAAGATGGTTAAGTTTCCTAGACATATACATGAGTTGTCATTTGATTAACGGGATCACATCATTAGAGAATGATGTGATTGACTTGACCCATTCCGTTAGCTTAGCACTTGATCGTTTAGTTTATTGCTATTGCTTTCTTCATGACTTATACATGTTCCTATGACTATGAGATTATGCAAATCCCAAATACCGGAGGAATGCTACGTCTTGAGCTTGCGTTGGTTTTCCTCGAAGAGGAGAGGGTAGGGATGGCAATGGGGCCCATACCCGCCAAACCCGTGGGGATTTCATCTATTAGGGGTGGGGGTGGGCGGAAAACATCCCCATGGGGATATTTACCAAACTAATTTATTCCCCATAGGGTACAACGGGGATGGGGACGATATCCTATTCCCCAGACCCAATACCCATCGGGGACCCGGTTAGTAACCGTGACACTGCGGTCAACGTTAAAATATTCATAAAAAAACTTGCTAAAACAAAAAGAGCTCTGAAAAAACCTTAAACCTATCTCACATCCTCACCTCAGCTGCCACCATGACCAAAAAGTCAATACGACCTAGATAGGCATTAGCAGGACAAGGACAACACCATGTATGTATGTTGATCATAGGGTATCATATTATGTATATGAGTATTTGTTTATGGGGATGGGGACCCTAATGGGGCCCGGTTCCCCAGTGGGGCATGGGTATGGGGAAATTTCATCCCCAGTCATGTAAACGGGGATGGGGATGGGATGATAGGGAATAGATGGGGATGGGGATGTTGTAGGTATGCCCATAGGGGATTGTCCCCATTGCCATCCCTAGGAGAGGGTGATGCAACAGAGTAGCGTAAGTATTTCCTTAAGTTTTTGAGAACCAAGGTATCAATCCAGTAGGAGGCTCCTCAAAAGTCCCGTGCACCTACACAAACAAACTGAGAACTCGCAACCAACGCAATAAAGGGGTTGTCAAACCCTTCACGGCCACTTGCGAAAGTGAGATCTAAAAAACATAGTAAGATAAGATAAATATATTTTTGGTATTTTATAATATAGATGCAAAAAGTAAAGATGCAAATAAAAGTAGATTGAAAGCAAATATGATAAGAGATAGACCCTGGGGCCATAGGTTTCACTAGTGGCTTCTCTCAAGATAGCATAGGTATTACGGTGGGTGAACAAATTACTGTCGAGCAATTGATAGAAAAGCGAATAATTATGAGATTATCTAGGCATGATCATTTATGTAGGCATCACGTCCATAACAAGTAGACCGACTCCTGCCTACATCTACTACTATTACTCCACACATCGACCGCTATCCAGCATGCATCTAGAGTATTAAGTTCATAAGAACAGAGTAACACATTAAGCAAGATGACATGATGTAGAGGGATAAACTCAAGCAATATGATATAAACCCCATCTTGTTATCCTCGATGGCAACAATACAATACGTGCCTTGCAACCCTTTACATCCTTTGGGTAAGGACACCGCAAGATTGAACCAAAAGCTAAGCACTTCTCCCATGGCAAGAAAGATCAATCTAGTAGGCCAAACCAAACTGATAATTCGAAGAGACTTGCAAAGATAACTTAATCATACATAAAAGAATTCAGAGAAGATTCAAATATTATTCATAGATAAACTTGATCATAAACCCACAATTCATCGGATCTTGACAAACACACTGCAAAAAGAGTTTACATCGAATAGATCTCCACAAGAGAGGGGGAGAACATTGTATTGAGATCCAAAAAGAGAGAAGAAGCCATCTAGCTAATAACTATGGACCCGTAGGTCTGTGGTAAACTACTCACAACTCATCAGAGGGGCTATGGTGTTGATGTAGAAGCCCTCTGTGGTCGATTCCCCCTCCGGCAGAGTGCCGGTGAAGGCTCCAAGATGGGATCTCGCGGATATAGAAGGTTGCAGTGGTGGAAATTGTGTTTTGTCTGCCCCCTGGATGTTTTCGGGGTACGTAGGCTTATATAGGAGGAAGAATGTGACGCCCTCGATTCAATCGTACACTAATCATACACGCAAATGTGTATGATCAAGATCAAGGACTCACGGGAAGATATCACGACACAACTCTAGACACAAAATAAAATAATACAAGCTTTATGTTACAAGCCGGGGGGCCTCGAGGGCTCGAATACATAAGCTCGAAAACACAAGAGTCGTGAAGCAACAATATCTCGAGTACTGAGACATGAGTTAGACAAGTTTTCCTTAAGAAGGCTAGCACAAAAGCAACAACGATCGAAAAGGCAAGGCCTCCTGCCTGGGAGCCTCCAAACTACTCCTGGTCATCGGCGGCCTCCACGTAGTAGTAAGCATCGGCGGTGGCATCGGCTCTGGGCTCCGTCATCTGGTTGCATCAACGGAAAGAAGAAGAAAGGGGGGAAAGGGGGAGCAAAGCAACCGTGAGTACTCATCCAAAGTACTCGCCAGCAAGGATCTACACTACATATGCAACATTATCAAAGGAAGGCTGTATATGTGGATCGGGCTGCGTAAATGCGGAATAGAGAGAAGGCCTAGTCCTATCGAAGAATAGCATCTTGAAACCACCATCTTCCGGCCAAATAGGAGGAAATAGAGTAGCGCAAAGTAAGGTAGAAGTAGTGTTATCAACCTCGGCGGAGATCCTTTCTCGACTCCTGCGAGAAAGAAATCCTGAGCCATACTATCCAGATTATCATCACAATCCAATTCTCATCGCAATCCATTGCTCATATCCATGTCTCATCTCAAGTATCCGATTCTAGTTGTATCGATCGGGATACAACTCCAAGTGTCCGATCGTAGGACGGGCTATCGATAGATGTTTTCTTCCCTGCAGGGTGCACCAACTTACCCACCACGCCGATTAACTCCGGCCGGACACACTTTCTGGGTCATGCCCGCCTCGCCGCACAATACGCCGCAACCCGACCTAGGCTTAATAGAGAGGCCAAGACGCGGACTAAACCTATGCCCCTGTGGGTCATGGGCCATCTCCCGGGAACTCCTGCACGTTGCGTGGGCGGCGGTGAGCAGACCTAGCTACCTCCTTCAACAAGGCGGCGCCACGCAGTCCAACCCGACGCGCCGCTCGATCCGACGCGTCTATTAAGCTTGGCTGATGTATCTGACGCAGAACGCCCATACTATGCCCACGTGATGGTTAGTGCTATCGGGCGGAGGCCCCTCGGATCAAATATCCAAATCGTAGTGGATTAGGAACGCGGTAACAAGCGAGACTCACGAAAGATGTGACCCGTTGCCCGTCCTCGAGGACTTGCGGCAAGGGCTAGGAATGCCCGCCACGCCTCGTAATTATCTCGCGGGCACCCTCCGGGTCAACCCGACTCCACATCACTCGCAATTAAGCTCGGCGGGTACCCCTCGTGGAATTCGACCCGTCTTTAGTAACATGGCTCGGTGTAAAGTCATAGTAACCATAGTAACCGTGTGTCTAAACATCAAGGGAAAGCCCGAGGAATCACCCCGTGAATTCCACTTGATGTAATCATCAAGGTGAACGTAAGAGGATTCACCCTCGAGGTCCACACTTGAGGGTTGCACGACAGTCATATCGGAAGTGGTTAAAGAGGAAATCACCCTCGATGACCACGACCGGATGACTACTCTGAGGTTAACATCGAAGTCTTTGAAGAGGTTCACCCTCGGTACTCGATAGTAACCTAGTATTGTCGAGCAACTAAGGGGAAAGTGATGTGCGGTGTCGGGGTCTGGTCTTCGATCCCGTTGATCGGGTCTTCAATGATGAAGCAGGGGCAACAAGGACAAGGTGGGGGTCACTGATGGATCACTAACCAACCTATACTAAGCAGTTTAGGATAAGGTGTAAGGTACAACAGCAGATACAAAAGCAGGCTATGCAACAGAATAGGGGCAAACAATAACAGTAGCAAAATCTAATGCAAGCATGAGAGAATGGAATGGGCGATATCGGGACGATCAAAGGGGGGGCTTGCCTGGTTGCTCTGGCAAGGAGGGGTCATCGTCGACGTAGTCGATCACGGGGGCATCATCGGTCTCGGGGTCTACCAAAGAGAAGAGGGGGAAGAAACAGTAATTATAAAGCAAACACAGCATCACAAGAGCATAACGTGGCCATATGCGGTGCCGGGTGTGACCTAACATAAGGCTACACGATAAAGGTGAAGGGGGAATTCAACCGGGAATGTATTCCCGGTTCCAGACCCGTGTCAGACAGATGACCGGAGGGGGAATGTTCCATGTTCAGCATGCTAGAGGCATGTGACAGATGAACGGACCACGTATCCAAATTCGTTGGATTTTTCTGAGCAACTTTCATGTAGAAAACATTTTCATCTGAGCTACGGTTTAATTTCTATGAATTTTTAAAGTTTAAACAATATTATGGAATTAACTAAATTAACAAAAATAGAAATATGACATCAGCAGAGTGTCGGCATGACATCAGCAGGTCAACAGACCCGCTGACTGGTCAAACTAACCAGTGGGTCCCATATGTCATAGACAGAGGGCTAATAGTGGATTATTTAATTGAACAAGGGTTAATTAGCAGTTGGGCCCCACATGTTAGTGACTAATTAGTTTAGCTAATTATTTTTATTTAGGAAAATGTTTTAATTAGGTTAATTAGGCGGGGGGCCGTGTGTCAGTGGCACTGAGTGCCCAGTCAGCATACTTGACTGAGTCAACTCAGTCAACAGGGCCCCACGGGCCCATGGTCAGTGGCTCAGGGAACGGGCCCCAGGCGTCCATGTCAGCCCACGCCGGCGCTGGTGACCGGAGTAACTCCGGCGGGTCATTTCGCGGCGGCGCATCGCCGACGAGGTTCGGAAATAGCCATCTGGGGCCTATTTTGATGCGCGAGAGGCGCCGTTCGGACGCGGTGAACGAACCACGTCGAGTGGCGGCGTGGCAGCGATGGCCGGGAGGCGGAAAGGGTAAACAGCGAGTTGCAGCGGCGGCGGCTTTCGGGCAACGGCGGAATCGACGCTACGGGGCTCGGCAAGAGCAGCGGACGCGCGCGTTGGGCCCCTGGGAAACCCAAGAGCATGATGCGGCGCTCGGCCGCATGTGACGGCGACCATGACCACGGCGCCGAGCTCGTCGGCGGCAACGCCCTCGGGCGACGGCGGGCGAGCTAGCTAGGAGGTGCGCGAGAACGGAAAGACAGGGGGAGGAGGGGGAGAAGCTCACGGCGAGGATGTAGGGGGGCGGCAGCGTGCTCGGGGAGGTCTCGGTGCAGTGAATCGAGGCGGCGGAGGTCTGCGATCGAGAGATGGGGAAGACGGCGCCGACGGTGATCCCGAGCCTCCGAGCGTGAATAGTGGCGCGTAGATGACGCGGAGGACGAGATGGTCCACTTGGGCACGGGCGGACGGTGAGGAGGGCACGGCGGCTGCGTGGGCGAGCTCGTTCATGGTGGCGCAGCTCGGGTGCGGTCTATGGGAAGGAGAACGAGAGAGGGGGAAACTGAGGGGCGTCTAGGGTTAGGGTTCGGTCGGGGGCGTCGTCGGGGACTTGAGGTCGCCGCAGAGCTGCCGGATGGTCGACCCGTGGCCGATCCGAGATGTGGACGACGCACAGGCGTCCACCGTGCTCCTGTGAACAGGAGGTAGGTGATGACCCGGTTAGCGGGCTGGGCCGGCCACTTTGTTGGCAGGCCTAAGTGCACATAGCACTTTGCCCCTTTTCTTTTCCTCCGTTTCCATTTCCTTTTCTGTTTTTTCTTTTATTTTTAATAGAGAGATAAAGGGAATTATTTGGTCAACTGTTTCACTTAGGAAAAATTGGGGAGGTGTCCCATTAAATCCCTGGTGATTATAGACAGTGTCATAAATATTTTGGAGACCAGAAGAATTCATTTGTATTTTTCATAAATAGGATAACACTTAAAAATGCTGAATTGGTGCTGTTATAAATGCTAATGCTCATCTTTGCACAAAAGTGATGTTGTGTTCCTTAACAAATAATTGTTATGGAATTCTCGACAAATGATGAACATTTTTCCAGCAACTTTTGAGCAACTTCAAACTTCACTAGAATTTGAATTGACTGGAATTTCAAATGGGATATTGAACAAGGTGATTAAGCACTGTTTAGAAAAATGATTAGCTTAATCACAGGGGGGTTACTGTAGCATGACACTGGGGGTGTTACAAAGAAGTACGTCGGTGGCTGCCCGAGGGGCCCACGAGACAGGGGGCGCGCCCTATAGGGGGGGGGCGCCCTCCTATCTCGTGGGAGCCTCGGCTGCTTCTTGACTTGCACTCCAAGTCCTCTGGATCACGTTCGTTCCAAAAATCACGCTCCCGAAGGTTTCATTCCGTTTGGACTCCGTTTGATATTCCTTTTCTTCGAAATACTGAAATAGGCAAAAAAACAACAATATGGGTTGGGCCTCCGGTTAGTAGGTTAGTCCCAAAAATGATATAAATGTGTAAAATAAAGCCCATAAACATCCAAAAGAGGTAATATAATATCATGGAACAATCAAAAATTATAGATACGTTGGAGACGTATCAAGCATCCCCAAGCTTAATTCCTGCTCGTCCTCGAGTAGGTAAATGATAAAAAAGAAAATTTTGATGTGGAATGCTACCTAGCATAATTCTCAATGTAATTTTCTTTATTGTGGCATGAATGTTCAGATCCAAATGATTCAAAATAAAAGTTCATATTGATAAAAGAAATAGTAACACTTCAAGCATACTAATCAAAGTAATCATGTCTTCTCAAAATAACATGGCAAAAGAAAGTTCATCCCTACAAAATCATATAGTTAGGCTATGCTTCATTTTCGTCACACAAAGATGTTTCCAACTTCTATACCCCCGATGACAAGCCAAGCAATTGTTTCATACTTAAATAATCTCAAACTTTTTCAACCTTCACGCAATACATGAGCATGAGCCATGGATATAGCACTATGGGTGGAATAGAATATGATGATGGGGATTGTGTGGAGAAGACAAAAGGAGAAAGTCTCACATTGACGAGGATAATCAACGGGCTATGGAGATGCCCATCAATTGATGTCAACATGAGGAGTAGGGATTGCTATGCAACGGATGCACTAGAGCTATAAATGAATGCTCAACAAAAGAAAACTAGTGGGTGTGCATCCAACTTGCTTGCTCACGAAGACCTAGGGCATTTGAGGAAGCCCATCGTAGGAATATACAAGCCAAGTTCTATAATGAAAAATTCCCACTAGTATGAAAAAGACAACTTATGAGACTCACTATAGGAAAAACATGGTGCTACTTTGAAGCACAAGTGTGGAAAAAGAGATAGTAACATTGCCCTTTTTATTTTCTCTTCTTTTTTTCTTTTTCTTTTTTTTGGGCCTTTCTTTTTTTTATTTTTGGCCTTTCTTTTTTTCTTCTTTGGGCAATGCTCTAGTAATGATGATCATCACACTTTCATTGATTACAACATATGAATTACAACTCGAAACTTGAACAAGATATGACTCTATATAAATGCCTCCGTGATGTCGGGGATGGTGCAATGAATCAAGAGTGACATGTATGAAAAATAATGCATGGTGGCTTTGCCACAAATACAATGTCAACTACATGATCATGCAATGGCAATATGACAAAAGTAAAGTATGTCATGATGATGATGATGAACGGAACGGTGGAAAGTTGCATGGCAATATATCTCGGAATGCCTATGGAAATGCCATAATAGGTAGGTATGGTGTCTGTTTTGAGGAAGATATAAGGAGGTTTATGTGTGATAGAGCGTATCGTATCACGGGGTTTGGATGCACCGGCGAAGTTTGCACCAACTCTCAAGGTGAGAAAGGGCAATGCACGGTACCGAAGAGGCTAGCAATGAAAGGTAAAAGTGCGTATAATCCATGGACTCAACATTAGTCAAAAGAACTCATATACTTATTGCAAAAATTTTAGAAGTCATCAAAAATCAAGTACTACGCGCATGCTCCTAGGGGGATAGATTGGTAGGAAAAGACCATCGCTCGTCCCCGACCGCCACTCATAAGGATGCACAAGCCAGGTACACTTCATGTTTCAAATTTGTCACACAACTTTAACCATACGTGCATGCTACGAGACTTGCTAACTTTAACACAAGCATTCTTTAAATACATAATCATCCAACTAGCATGACTTTAATATCACTACCTCCATATCTCAAAACAATTATCAAGTATCAAATTGATCATAGCATCCAATTCACTTCCTATGATAGTTTTTATTATACCCAACTTGGATGCCTACCATTTTAGGACCAATTTTATAACCATAGCAAATACCATGCTGTTCTAAAAGACTCTCAAAAAGGTATAAGTGAAGCATGAGAGACTAGAAATTTCTTCAAAATTAAGTCACCACCGTGCTCTAAAAAGTATAAGTGAAGCACTAGAGCAAAAACTATCAAGCTCAAAAGATATAAGTGAAGCACATAGAGTATTCTAGCAAATTCTAATCAAATAGGCTTATCCCAAAAGGTGTGTACAGCAAGGATGATTGTGGTAAACTAAAAAGCAAAGACTAATATAATACATGACGCTCCAAGCAAAACACATATCATGTGGCGAATAAAAATATAGCTCCAAATAAAGTTACCAATGAACGAAGACGAAAGAGGGGATGCCTTCCCGGGGCATCCCCAAGCTTAGGATTTTGGCTATCCTTGAATACCTTGGGGTGCCTTGGGCATCCCCAAGCTTAGGCTCTTTCCACCCTTTATTCCGTAGTCCATCAAAGCTTTACCCAAAACTTGAAAACTTCATAACACAAAACTCGACAGGAAATCTTATAAGCTCCGCTAGTGAAAGAAAACAAAACCACCACATAAGGTACTGTAATAACTCATTCTTTATTTATTTTGGTGTTAAACCTACTGTATTCCAACTTCTCTATGGATTATAAACTATTTTACTAGCCATAGATGCATCAAAATAAGCAAACAACACACGAAAAACAGAATCTGTCAAAAACAGAACAGTCTGTAGCAATCTGTAACTAACGCAAACTTCTGGAACTCAAAAAATTCAGAAAAAATAGGACGACCTAGGAAATTTGTTTATTTATCAGAAGAAATTTGAATCACTATTTTATCACGTTCTGGTGATTTTTAACAATTGTTTTAGTGAACCAAAAGTTTCTGGAAATTACAGCAAGATCAAATAACTATCATCCAAGAAGATCCTATAGGTTTAACTTGGCACAAACACTAATTAAAACATAAAACCACATCTAAACAGAAGGTAGATGGATTATTTATTGCTAAACAGAAACAAAAATAAAAAACTTAAAGAAAATTGGGTTGCCTCCCAACTAGCGCTATCGTTTAACGCCCATAGCTAGGCATAAAAGCAAGGATAGATCTAACGAGTGCCATCTTTGGCACTAAATTCATAAGTAGCCCGGATGATAGATTCATAAGGTAATTTGACTTTCTTTCTTGGAAAGTGCTCCATGCCTTTCTGTAATGGAAATTGGAATCTAATATTCCCTTCCTTCATATCAATAATCGCGCCAATCGTTCTAAGGAAAGGTCTACCAAGAATAATAGGGCAAGAGGGATTGCAATCTATATCAAGAACGATAAAATCCACGGGCACCAAATTTATATTTGCAACAATAAGAACATCATTGATCCTTCCCATTGGCTTTTTAATGGTGGAATCGCAAGGTGCAAATTTAAAGAGCAATCATCAAGATCATGGAAACCTAGAATATCACATAAAGTTTTCGGAATCGTGGAAACACTAGCACCCAAATCACACAAAGCAAAACACTCATGATCTTTAATTCTAATCTTTATAGTAGGTTCCCACTCATCATTCAGTTTTCTAGGTATAGAAACTTCCAAATTAAGTTTTTCATTATAAGATTGCATCAAGGCATCAATAATATGTTTGGTAAAGGCTTTATTTTGACTATAAGCATGAGGAGAATTAACAACGGACTGCAACAAGGAAATATAACCTTCTAAAGAAAAAATTTCATAATCAAATTCCTTGAAATCCGAGATAGTGGGTTCAATGTTATTTGAAGTTGTGGCTTCTCCAATCCTACTTTTACCAAATTTAGCATCAAGATCTAAAGACTCAGAATTCTTGGGACGCCTTCTAGGCAAAGTTGATTCATCATCAGTCCCATAATCATCAAAATTCATATTGCAAAACATAGATCTAATAGGAGACGCATCAATAACTTTAAGATCCTCATCATTATTTTCATAGAAACTAGAAGAACACGCTTTTATAAAGCTATCCTTTTTAGCACGCAATCTAGCGGTTCTTTCCTTGCACTCGTCAATGGAAATTCTCATTACTTTGAGAGGCTCATTGATATCATGCTTAGGAGGAGAAGATCTAAGTTTAAGAGAATCAACATCAAGCGAAAGTCTATCAACGTTCCTAGCCAAATCATCAACTTTGAGCAGTTTTTCTTCAAGCAAAGCATTAAAATTCTTTTGAGAAATCATAAATTCTTTCACACTATTCTCAAAATCATAGGGCATCTTATTAAACTTACCATAAGAATTATTGTAGGAATTTTCATAATTATTAGAGGAATTACTAGGGAACGGTCTAGCATTAAAGTTTCCTCTATAAGCATTGTTTCCAAAACTATTCCTACCAACAAAATTCACATCCATAGATTCATTATTATTCTCAATCAAAGAAGACAAAGGCATATCATTGGGATCAAGAGGAGTATTTTTAGTAGCAAACAATTTCATAAGTTCATCCATCTTTCCACTCAAAACATTGATTTCTTCTATATCATGCACTTTTTACTAGAAGATCTTTGATTGTGCCATTGAGAATAATTAGCCATAATATTATCAAAAGTTTGGTAGCATCTCCTAATGTGATTTCCATAAGCGTGCCTCCGGCCGAATCTAAGAGATTTCTAGAAGCAAAGTTCAAACCGGCATAAATTTTTTGTATGATCATCCATAAATTCAAACCATGAGTAGGGCAATTCTTGAAGCATCAATTTCATTCTTTCCCAAGATTGGGCAACATGCTCATGATCAAGTTGTTTAAAATTCATAATATCGTTCCTAAGAGTGATGATCTTAGCGGGAGGAAAATACTTAAGAGATAAAAGCATCTTTGCACTTGTTCCAAGAATCAATACTATTTTTAGGCAAAGACGAAAACCAAACTTTAGCACGATCTCTTAGTGAAAACGGAAATAACTTCAATTTGACAATATTTTTATCTGTATCTTTCTTCTTTTGCATATCACACAAATCAACAAAGTTGTTTAGATGAGTAGCGGCATCTTCACTAGGAAGGCCGTGAATTGATCTTTCATAACAAGATTCAGCAAGCAGTATTGATTTCACAAGACTCAACATCATTAAGAGGAGCAATCGGAGTACTAAGGAAATCATTATTATTGGTATTCGAGAAATCACACAATTTGGTATTATCTTGCGCCATGGCAACAAGTAATCCAACACACAAGCAAGCAGAAAAAGGCAAGCGAAAAGAGAGGAGGAGGTTGAGAAAGAGAGGGCGAATAAAACGGCAAGGGTGAAGTGGGGGGGGGGGGGAGGAAAACGAGAGGCAAATGTCAAATAATGTAAATGCGAGGGAGATGGGTTTGTGATGGGTACTTGGTATGTCTTGACTTGAGCGAAGTCCTCCCCGGCAACGACGCCAGAAATCCTTCTTGCTACATCTTGAGCTTGCGTTGGTTTTCCTCGAAGAGGAGAGGGTGATCTGTGAGTAAGCGTAAGTATTTTCCTCAGTTTTTGAGAACAAGGTATCAATCCATGAGGAGGCTCCTCAAAAGTCAGCGCACCTACACAAACAAGCGAGAACTTCATAACCAACGCAATAAAGGGGTTGTCAATCCCTTCACGGCCACTTGCGAAAGTGAGATCTAAAAAAGATAGTAAGATAAGATAAATATATTTTTGGTATTTTAATATAGATGCAAAAAGTAAAGATGCAAATAAAAGTAGATTTAAAGCAAATATGATAAGAGATAGACCCGGGGGCCATAGGTTTCACTAGTGGCTTCTCTCAAGATAGCATAGGTATTACGGTGGGTGAACAAATTACTGTCGAGCAATTGATAGAAAAGCGAATAATTATGAGATTATCTAGGCATGATCATGTATATAGGCATCACGTCCATAACAAGTAGACCGACTCCTGCCTGCATCTACTACTATTACTCCACACATCGACCGCTATCCAGCATGCATCTAGAGTATTAAGTTCATAAGAACAAAGTAACTCATTAAGCAAGATGACATGATGTAGAGGATAAACTCAAGAAATATGATATAAACCCCATCTTGTTATCCTCGATGGCAACAATACAATACGTGCCTTGTAACCCTTTCTGTCACTGGGTAAGGACACCGCAAGATTGAACCCAAAGCTAAGCACTTCTCCCATGGCAAGAAAGATCAATCTAGTAGGCCAAACCAAACTGATAATTCGAAGAGACTTGCAAAGATAACTTAATCATACATAAAAGAATTCAGAGAAGATTCAAATATTATTCATAGATAAACTTGATCATAAACCCACAATTCATCGGATCTCGACAAATGCATCGCAAAAGAGTTTACATCGAATAGATCCCCACAAGAGAGGGGAGAACATTGTATTGAAATCCAAAAGGAGAGAAGAAGCCATCTAGCTAATAACTATGGACCCGTGGAGTCTGTGGTAAACTACTCACAACTCATCGGAGGGGCTATGGTGTTGATGTAGAAGCCCTCCGTGGTCGATTCCCTCCGCAGAAAGTGCCGGGCGAAGGCTCCAAGATGGGATCTCGCGGATCTGAGAAGGTTATGGTGGTGGAAATTGTGTTTAAATGCGCCCTGGATTTTTCGAGTGCGTGAGGCTTATATAGGAGGAAGAAGTACGTCGGTGGCATCCCGAGGGGCCCACGAGACAGGGGGGCGCACCCTATAGGGGGGGGGGGCCCTCCTATCTCGTGGGAGCCTCGGCTGCTTCTTGACTTCCACTCCAAATCCTCTGCATCACGTTCGTTCCAAAAATCACGCTCCGGAAGGTTTCATTCCGTTTGGGCTCCGTTTGATATTCCTTTTCTTTGAAATATTGCAATAGGAAAAAAAACAACAATATTGGCTGGGCCTCCGGTTAGTAGGTTAGTCCCAAAAATGATATAAATGTGTAAAATAAAGCCCATAAACATCCGAAAGGGGTAATATAATAGCATGGAACAATAAAAAATTATAGATACGTTGGAGACGTATCAAGGAACACTTAGTGTGCTATCAAATGTCACAATGTAACTGGGTGATTATAAAGATGCTCTATAGGTGTCTCCGATGGTGTTTGTTGAGTTGGCATAGATCGAGATTAGGATTTGTCACTCCGAGTATTGGAGAGGTATCTCTGGGTGCTCTCGGTAATGCACATCACTATAAGCCTTGCAAGCAATGTGACTAATGAGTTAGTTGCGGGATGATGCATTTCGGAACGAGTAAAGAGACTTGCCGGTAACGAGATTGAACTAGGTATTGAGATACCGACGATCGAATCTCGGGCAAGTAACATACCGATGACAAAGGGAACAACGTATGTTGTTATGCGGTTTGATCGATAAAGATCTTCGTAGAATATGTAGGAACCAACATGAGCATCCAGGTTCCGCTAGTGGTTATTGACCGGAGATGAGTCTCGGTCATGTCTACATAGTTCTCGAACCCGTAGGGTCCGCACGCTTAACGTTCGGTGACGATCGGTATTATGAGTTTATGTGTTTTGATGTACTGAAGATAGTTCGGAGTCCCGTATGTGATCACGGACATGACGAGGAGTCTCAAAATGGTCAAGACATAAAGAGTTATATATTGGATGACTATATTCGGACATTGGATGAGTTCCGGGGGTTACCGGATAATTATCGGAGTGCCGGGTGATTATCGGAACTCCCGGGGGAACTAATGGGCCAACATGGGCCTTGTGAGAGAGAGAGAGGAGAGGGCCTTAGGGCTGGCGCGCCCCCCCCCTTGAGGAGTCCGAATTGGACAAGGAGGCGGCGCCTCTTCCCTCCTCTCCCTCTCCTTCCTTCCCCTCCTAGTAGGACTAGGAAAGGAGGAATCCTACTCCGACTAGGAGGAGGATTCCTCCCCTCCTTGGCGCGCCCCTAGGACCGGCCGGCCTCCTCCTCCCCTCCTTTATATACGGGGGAGGGGGGCACCCCATAAAGACACAAGTTGATTGCTTTTAGCCGTGTGCGGTGCCCCCTCCACAGATTTCCACCTCGGTCATATCATCGTAGTGCTTAGGTGAAGCCCTGTGCCGGTAATTTCATCATCACCGTCAACACGCCGTCGTGCTGACGAAGCTCTCCCTCGACACTCAGCTGGATCTATAGTTCGCGGGACGTCATCGAGCTGAACATGTGCAGATCGCGGAGGTGCCGTACTTTCGGTACTAGGATGGGTTGGATCGTAAAGACGTACGACTACATCAATCGCGTTGTCACAACGCTTTCGATTTCGGTCTACGAGGGTACGTAGACAACACTCTCCCCTCTTGTTGCTATGCATCACCTAGATGGATCTTGCGTGTGCGTAGGATTTTTTTGAAATTACTGCGTTCCCCAACACTTTATTATTGCCTCTAGGGCATATTTCCTTGAGCTACACTGTATCCATTTCTACATGGTTTCATACCTTGCCAATGACGGCATAACCAATTTCTTCGTCTGCATTTTTAGAAGTATACATTACATTCGACTAAAATATGCCAAATAACTAAACATGCCATGTCTTTCATAATACAATTGTAACCCTACTCACTTGATTAGAGAAGTGGATGTATAAGCTCACCCCAAGAGTTCAAGCCCCTTACACGCCTAATTATATTGTGGGGACTTCTATAGTTAAAAAATGAAATATACACACGCATGCATGTGCACCATCATACATACACATTCATATGTGAGCGCATCCCCTCGGGCCACACACTTGGAATTGGTTGATATCAAGGATAATTTAGTGGTCCCACAAACTCTCTCCGAGTGATGCTCGTTTGGAGACTAGTAATGTAGTATATATTCCGTGTTTAAACTATTTGTAATCATGACAATATGCATCCTAATTTTTTTATGACCTTCAAAAGGTCTTCATTTTTTATTCATTTTGGCTTCTCAGTTCCCCTCCTCTCATTGCCAATGCATTCTTGTAATCTTGGTTAGATATACAAACGAACCTCGGCCAAGTTTTAAGCAAGGTGGGCTTAGACTGAAATCGCACAATACATAGGCCTACACTGTCCCAATGTGCTAACCATATAATTCCATATCTGTGGGCTCATATTTGATGGAATTGTGTGCGGTTTATTTTTATTACTAGAACATGGTAGCGCGCGTTGCCGCGCCCGTTCATCTTAAAATGAAATGACATAAAAATTTGGAAATAAAAATCTTGGTATTATAAATATTTGTTCCATCCGAATTAGAGTACATTAGATGAAAGGCCATAACAAATAATGTCATCACCCATCAATACAAAGGAGGATTCATAAGATAAAAGGTTTTGATATATGTTCTCATCGAAGCAAATTAAAATTAACGACAACACTCCGTCTCCATGTTTAACCTACTGCCGTAAAGATTTAAGTGCACAACCACCGTTGTAACAATTGAATTAACAATGGAGAAATTCAAGCTTTTTTTTCTTAAACATGCCAGGGAGTGCGTCATTGTTTATGAACACATCACTAAGATAGTGTGAATCACCAAATGTACAAATATTTACTAAAATAAAATACAAAACGAACCGTCCTCGTCGAATGGCAAAAAAAGAAAAGAATGCCTAGCTAACCTAGACCCGGCACAACACACGAACAAATGAAGTGAGGCCTAAGGCGCCACGAGTGCTTGGTGGCAGCCACAACAATGCTCAAGAGAGCTCGCAACCAAACGATTGAAGGAGCAACAATAGAAACAGCCCATAAACCAAAAAAATACAAACAGGGTCTCCAGGGAAGTAGTGTATACACATATATATTTGTAATCATAGTGGACTGCATTTTTCTGATGGCAAGCAACATATATATATCTATAATCATGATGTGACTGCCAAGCTACATGGTACAGTTTGCTCATGTCGTTTGCTTGCTTTTCTTACACATACCCAAAACAATTTGGTAGAACATTAATTTGGAGCTGAGCGGGCATCCAGAGGGAGTTGGCAGCGGAACGTTCGCAACACAAACTAACTAAGATCTGAGTGCTAATTGGAGTAGAACGAAATAATTGTACCATGCAGGAATCCTAGTAACAATTCATAAAGAAATCTTACCATGACGGAAGGCGCTGACTCTGGTAAATCGTAGATGTTGCAGCCAGATGGTGCAGCGGTGGGCACATGGATTGGATCCCATGTCTTCTTAAACCCCCTATCTCTTCCTAAGCAGCTTTGTTAGATGGATCAAGCACTCCTCTTCTTTCTTCGTACTCTCAGGTCGTTGCTGGCGCCACACCTCCACCTGCTCCACATCGCCTGCCGCCGTCATCGCCGTCGCCAGTAACCTGCCGCCGGCACCCGTCATCTCAGGCGCCACGATCCATGAGACAACCGCATACAAGCAGCCCATGGATTAACACCCAATTCATACATAAGAGAGAAACTGCGGCCCGTTGACGGTTCCTCGGCCCGATTAATGTGAGGACATCCAAGTTGGTCACCGGAGCAACAACCTATAGACGCGGGCCAGTCATGACGCTCGGGACTGGCGAGATAAAAAAGGCCCATGCGTGCACTGCGGGATAGTTGAGCGATCTAGTGCGTTTGTATGCAGAATCCAACGGCTAAAGAGGTCGAATCGCTGTGGAGGGGCATAGCTCGCCTCGTTTTACTGTTTCTCAATTTGTAGAACACACCACATGAATAGATTACCTTCCGCATAAGAAGAAGAAGTTAAACACATCTTCATAACATAATCCATCCACTTCAAAACAAATAGTGTTTTGGATTTGCACGATCCTTGTTGAATGCCTTTGGCGGTTAATATATTCAAATACATGCACATTTAATTATTAAAATTATATTCTGAAACTGTTTTTCATGGAACAATCAATAGGGATGTCTATTCTCAAGTTGCCTCAAATTTATATAAATCCAAGCCACCTTTTGCTAGCCTTTATATTTTCGTCGAATGGATGCCAACTTTTTTGTCGATATTAGGTGTTGGCACATGAGCAAGTAAATGGGTTGATATATTATGTCTACTTGGTCTCCTACTTAGACCTAATTGGGTTTAACTAGCCCTTTTAGCCCAAAAATGACCAAACAAAAACAGAAGAAACAAAACCCTGATCATTCACTGGAAGAAGACAAAATAACTGAATCATGTTTACCTAAACAGAAAGTAAATTGAAAAATGAAGTGCATAATTACCATAAACTCAAATTGAATTACAGCGACTTCAAAAGCTGCATAAACACAACATTAAACTTGTATTTTTCCCGACCGAAGCGTGCAAAAAAGCCAAAGATGATGGAGCCTTTTCAGGTTGACTAGTCTATTGAGACCGCAACAAGTCAAATGGCGTCAGAATCAGCAAAGCGAATATAATTAGTGCTCAAAGATGGGGTGTCGATTTACAATTCATCGGGGTATTCTGGAATGGAGATATTACTAGTACTCCCTTGGTTCCAAAATATTTGAAGTTTTTAATTTGTCCTAATTAAGTTAAGCTTCTTTAGGTTTGACCAATTCTATATAAAAATATACAACATCTACAACATCAAGCTAGCTTCATTAGATTCATCATGAATTATATTATATATTTGTTGTCGTGGAAAGAGTAGGGGTTTTCGAGGTCGAGCTACAGGGATGACCGAAATTGTGAAAAATTCTAGATTCGAACTTTTCAGTTTTTTTAATATGAATAAAAATTGTACTAATATACAAGGATGTGATGTGTATGTATCTATAACTTCAGGATGAAATAGCTTGAATGACAATTGTGCAAAAAGAAAAAATCATGGACTTTGAGGATGAATGGTGCATGTGCTAAAAAGCAATAAATTTGTTTGTTTGTGTAATTCTCATTTTAACGTATTTCCTCTTGAAAATTTACACACACGTACATCATGTGTAGAAATTTTGATTTTTCTTTTGAAACGTAATAATATGTTTTTTTAAAGGGTCTGTCTAGGATACATCTAGATGTGACATAGTTATGTCATATCTAAACTGATGTCCATTCGATTTATGGTCTATTTTTTTTGTTCTAATTTTTTTTGCTTCTTGTTGCTGCATTATATATTTATGGAAGCTTAGATGCGACATCCTTAAAAAAATATCTAGATGTGAATTAGTCAAACTGTTTTTTATAATCCGGTCTTCATGGAGCTCGTCGTCCGTGAAGCACAGTAGTTGTTAAGGTTTTACGATCACGGAACTACTTGATCACACATGAAGACCAAAGGCTTGCGCTCTGTGATGCCGTGAAACATGACAAATGACATTCAGGTCAAAGCCGTTCGCCCATTTGGGCGAAGCATCGGTGCTATCCCCCCACTCTCTTTCACCCTCTTTGGGTTCTCTCCGCCCGATGTGTCCATCATTCTCCCCCTGGTGGCTGGTGCCCTGGTGGTGGCAGTCTTGTCACTCGGAGTGAGGATTCCCCGCGCCCCATCAACGGAAGGAATGCGAATTGTCGGTCGAATCCTGGTCACCGGCAGGGCACTCACTTGGCATCAGTCACAAGCTCGGCCGATCGACGTCGATGGATCAGTCAGCTTCATTTGGTAACTCCGAAAGGCCGCGCGTCGCCTCTACGTACTTGCATCGTCTCGCAAAACCTTAAGACCAGATGCATGGCCTCCGGCGTGGCGGGAAAAAAAAAGAATGGTGCACGCGCCACCGCTCCTCGACCGTGCGGTCGGCCGGGGTGAGAGCTGAGAGCCTTCTTTGGCTCACGTCGACGTGCACTCGGCCGGCGCGTCACCCATCGGAGTGTCGACATGCGCGCGGTCGCGGTCCGCCCATTCCCGTGCCGACAACGGTGCGCGCGCGTGGTGGCGACGCGGCCATGGGCGTCTGGCTTTTCGCCGCGCCTGGCTGCATGCGCCGCCGCGTGCCGGCCGCCTATACACGAGGGGCAGCACAGGTGTGCGCGCACGTACGGGGGCAGCGCGGCGTCCGGGTCCCGCGCGCACGCGCCGCTCAGGAGAAAAAGGCGAAGCTAGCTAGCTACATCTAGCAGCACCGGCACCGGCACCGGCGCGTGAACACGTACGCTTTCGCATCCGATGCGGCGGAGCGGCAGGCGAGAGCGGACGCGTGCACCTGATGCACGGACGGCCAATGCACAAGAGACAGAGCTCCTTTGATCCCCGCTGCCGCAGATAGGCTTCGGGCATCGCGCTCGCGCGCGGCCGGCGGCCGAGGGAGGGAATCGGGGCGGGGCACGGCACGGAGGCAAAAGGCGGGGCGGTGCCGTACGCCGGTTCGTGCGCGCCCGACGTGGAAAGGCCCGCACCGGGCCGGCCGGGTAAAATATTTGCCCAACACCGGCGAGCATCGACGGCGACTCGTCCGCGCGGGAATGTTCACGCGAGCACCCGCGGCCACAAAAGAAAGAGAGGCTACGTCGCCCACCTACGCCGCAGAGGCCAGGGAGGAACGGATTACCAACGAGTAGTACTACTCCTCCGTCCAATTGGGAGCGGCACGCACGACGTACGGGTTGGGGCTGGTGGATTCTCTCATAATTCGAAAGCAATAATGCGACGGACGGACGGACGGGCGGGCGGGCGGATGTACTTGGCCATCGCCATTGGCGGGCGCGTGCGCGCCATCGTGCGATAGCGAAAAAGCTCGCGGGCTTTAAGCCCCCATCCCCACCATTTTCAAATGGGTTACGGACACGGCGAGCCATGGTGAGTGGGGATCGAGCTAGCTAGCCCCCATGGCCTCCTATGGGCGCTGAGATTAGTGGAGCGGACGGAGGAGCGGCCACGCAGCGCGGCGGCCCTACGCTTCCCCTTCCCTTTGCTTCGCGGCCAATGGGGTTGATCGCCGGATTCCTCCCTATCCCCTCCCCTTCCCGCCCGCCCAATCCGTCTCGTTTCTTTGCGGGATGGCTGTAGCATGCAGGGACAGGGAGCATGTTTTGTTGTGATCCACCTCATGTGAAACTTGCTGTCTCGGTCTCGGTTAAACAAATGGATGAGGGGAATCTAACCTAGTCAGTGGCAATTTGGCATATGATTAGATTCCACAGCTTTGTAGGAGCATTTCTTTAGGTGGATGTTTTAACGGTGCACTTGTTGTGTGCTTGGTACGGCTTGAGCCCTAGACTATTAAACCATCTGTAAACAGTCTTGGATGTTTTTGTGAACAGAACAGCCATGGATGTTGGGAATGTTTCTTTTATTTCAAAACGGTGGCAAAAGACTTGCCTCGTCGATTAATTACTCAAAAAGGAGGCAAACGATTTGCCTCGTTGATTAATTAAGAAAATAAAGAATTACCCGATTAATTTTCAAAAAAACAATGATACAAATTGACCATAAGAAGACTACTTAGGAAGCATAAAATGTCACGACGCATAAGCAGCCCGCCGAGTGCTTTGAACAAACAACTATACCCAAACACCTATACAACGCAACAAAACCTTCGTCGAGACTATATTAACAAAAGGCGATGGGCAACACAAAAACTACGATAACGACCCAAAATAGTGAGAACGAGCTGGGAGACCGAACGTCATCCATCAAGTAGCCGGGGGCAATTTTCCTGTGGCAGCACTCTTCTCAATTTTGTACCTGAGTGACTTCTCTTTCAGGATGCCGGTTCGAAGGCAGTCATCCACCTTATTGCTTTTGCCCCTGATTGTCGAGGAAAACAACCACCCTTCCATATACAGGGATAACAACCTCCAAGTTGTTGAGCACGTCACAAAGCCTTTTCGCGAAGACAGTGTCAACATTATGTTGGTTGCGAGTGTTATCAAACCCACACATAAGTACATATAAAAAAAGTATGATCCACTCCACATAAAAAATGATCGCTAATGTCATGGGCAAAAGCAACAAAATAACTAAAGGACTGTGCTAACGACCAGTCAACTGGTCGTTAGCAACAGATCCGCACGATTCCACCCACGTACGTTCGCTCCGATTTTCCTGGCGCTACATCGATCCACCGTGTATTATTTTTCTAACGCAATAAAAATAATTGGTGAAAGTGGGATTCGAACCCGCTACATCTTGGTAGCCCACGGTAGCTTGCAACCACTCGGTCTAGATTGAGCTAGTGATTAGATTTAGACATTTGTTTCCTACCTATAGTACAGGAAACATGCTTTTCAGTTTTTTTCCTTCGATTTATGTACCGCACAATTTTCACGGATGGATATATGGCGTCTCCATGCCCCTCATGTTATACTAGTTACCTAGAATTTATCGGGGGATGTTTCTACACTTATTTTAACTGAAACAAAAGTTACCGGGGTGTTCATACGTAAGTTATCAAGTGTGTGATGTGTAAATTATCATATTATCGGGGGTATATATTTAATAAGAAAATTCTTGAGTCAGAATTATCAGGGGGCTTGCGCATAAATTATCAGGTCTATAATGCGTTAAAAAACCATGCTATAACACACGCCAATAACTGTCTATAAAGAGCATGGTAATATATACGCCACGAACCTGATAACTCGCTCAAAGACACTGTGGTAACTTTGGGCCCAGAGAAAAAAAGTTTTTTTTGTGGGAAAAAAAAGTTATCCCCCCGTGCCAAAGTTATTTCCTCCCTTGCGCTGACCTTCTCTTTTAAAAACTTGGAGCAAATGGTTTTGTGAGATGTGTGAGTTGCCAACCTCCCCCCCACTCCATCGCCAAAATTATCAGGACCGGGGTACATAAGTTATCAGGTCTGTGATGTGTGAGTTACCATTTTATTGACACAAAAGGTACCGAGGGGATATATCATCAACTCCCCCCCCCCCCTCGTTGCCAAAGTTACCAGTATGGGGTGCATAAGTTATTAGGTTTGCGATGTGTGAGTTACCATGCTATTCATACAAAAAGTTATCGAAGGTATGTTTACACTAATTTTTTTGGTCAAAAAAGCTACCACGATATTTGTACATAAGCTACTAGGTCTACGATGTGTGAGTTACCATGTTATTGACACAAAAGCTATTGAGGGGATATTTCATCAACTCCCCCCACCCCTCGTTGGCAAAGTTACCAAGATATGGTGCATAAGTTATCATGTATGTGATGTGTGAGTTACCATGCTATTCACACAAAAGTTCGTCAACTCTCCCTCTTCCTTTTGGTCGCCAAACTTATCAGGACAGGGATTTATAAGTTATCGGGCCTGCAATGTGTGAGTTATCATAATATTCACAAAAAAATACGGGAAGATATTTAATCAACTCCTCAAAGAAAAAAGAAAAGGAAAGCAACAGGGAATATGGTAAAATAATATGATGTGCATTCTTTTGCACAACAAATAGTCTAGCTGAGCTGGTTAGTGTGTGTTTCCCATTACCTGCTTGACGTGGGTTCAAATCCCATATTCAGCATCATTTTTATTTTTGACTAAAAATGTAACCAGGGTGTGTCAAATAGACCTAGCACTCAAAAAAATGGCAGATCCAATCCAGAGAAAAAAATCACGGCAGTCAATGCCATAGTTTCCGGATTCTTCCCACTAAATTCGCCATCAAGTTAGCAAATCGTTCACATTTTAAATCTTGAACAAAGAGCCACTACGCAATACATTCATAGTCTAGGCGCTTTTGACAACAAAAAAGATTGGGTTAGTTGGTTACTGTGGTGGTGCACTTGAGGAGGTCGGGAGTTCGAATCTTGTCCTGGCCGCCCTTTCTTCCCTTTCTTTTTCTCGCGGAGTGGAGCGCCTGGATAAATCGGAAGAGACGCGCGAATCGTACGTGCCTATCGCTAACGAACAATCGGCAGGTATTTAGCTATGTCGATAACTAAATTGTTTTTTGTATGGACTATAGATGTTTTTTTTGCGGATAACTATAGATGTTTATTAATCGGTTACTTTTTCCAGGTTCTTAACTTATGATTATTAATTGATGATTTTTTTCTCAACGGTACTCTATATCATTCTCCGCACTCAATACCTTTTCCAATTTTTTGAGAAACCCCGAAAATAAAACCACCTTCCAACCCTTAAAATGCTCATTTACAGTTTTGTGTTTTCAGAGGTACAAAGAAGCTTTCTAGAACTATTTAAAATAAACTCTAAACCGACTTTTAAAATTTGTTTCATATTCCATGTTTTCCAAAACAATAGAGAATTTTCTAAGCTGGCATGTAGGTGCATCCTCTACCGTGCTGTCAAGTTTTACACTGAGATTCGTGTTTGCTCACTATCTTCACTTTATAAAAAAAATTATCTATTTGTTTCCCCCCATATGGTACAACACATTAATTCGAAATTTTGCAGGTCAATATTATAGTAGCACTCCAATGTGTACAAAAAACGACTTTTCCGGTGTGTAAATACTTAAAGTGATAGAGTTTGTACTTTTTAAAACTCTATAATTTCATATACTTTGCCAAAAGAATAAAAAATAAATATAGACATCGAAGTACTAACATGTTGTTGATCTCCAAAGTTTCAATTATATGTTTTGTTGTTTGGGAGGGAAAAAATGTTAGAATTATTGTATAGGGATAGGAGAGGTGTTTAAACTTGTATCTATCTCTGTCGGATTTCGGGTTCCGGCAGACCCTTGAGGTTCGAACACTGGGGTGCGCGCGGAGATCTCTCCCCTACCAGTTCACGCGTCGATGGTTAGCAAGAGATCTAAACTATGAATGATGAACAACACAAGAGGCACGATGTTTATATTGGTTCGGGTCATCGATGTGGTGTAATACCCTACTCCAGTGTGTGGTGTGGTGGATTGCCTCAGGGGCTGATGAAGAACAGTACAAAGGAAGAACAGCATCGCGAAGGGTGTTCTTGGGCTGGTGCGATGAACTGCTTGGGTGCGTTCGATCGCTTCTCTCTCTCTCTCTCTGGTAGGGCTCTATCTGATTGCCTCTACTCTGTGGTGGCTAGATCTATTTATAGTGGGAGGCCCTGGGCCTCTTCCCAAATAATGAGCGGGAAGGGCGCCAATAATTGGCCATTTTGAAGGGGAACATCTAGTTACTTATCTTGACTAAAGTTGGTCTTCGGCTGCCAAAGGCTTTGACGGTGACGTCGTCATGGGCTCCACGATGACCTCCTTCCTGCCGCTCTGCTAGTCTTGGTCTTGTTGCACCGAAGTGGCAACCTTTGCCTGATGCCTTGGCCTGTGCTTGCCTCCTTTGCACCAAAGGGGAGATGAGGACACTGCGCGGGCCGGTGACCGCCTGGCGCCCGCCTGGTCTCGATCGTCACGGCTTGCGTCACGGGGCACCCTCGTGAGGTACCATGCCTTGATCTCTCCACCTCCTCGTGAGCCTACCTGACGAGGCTGCTCCTGAGGAAGGTTCCTGTCGTCCGCCCCGTGAGGCTTGGCCCCTCGCGAGGGTCTTGAGCTTGAGCTGATGAAGTTGGGCCGCGCTGGGCCCCCACTTGAGCCACACCGCAGGCAGGCAAGTCTGGGGACCCCCGTTCCCAGAACGCCGACAGTAGCCCCCGGGGCCAAGGCGCGCCCGGACTTGGCTTAGCAGAGAAGCGAAGGGGCAAGTGCGAAGTGCCGCGGGCCCCAACAGCTTGCGGCCTTGGGCGCCGCGTGGCGATTGATTGGTCGTGGGCGTCTCCGCCTCCCCACGACGCCTCGGCAACCGTCTGACTTGACAAGTCCCTGCACGCAGAAATGGGTCATGATTACCTGTGATCGTGGAGGCCGACGGTTGGCCTCCTCCGGCTATATGTACGGGACGGCGCAAGCCCTTCCAGTCCATCTCCTCCTGCTATTCCTTTCTCTCCATGTCTCCGTCGAAGAGGTTCTCGGCCGCAGAGAAGGGGAAGGCTCGCCAGGTTGGGCCGGACTCTCCCCCGGCCAAGCGCGGTCGAGGCCGTCCTCGCAAGCATCCTGTGGCTCCCGTAGCGGCTTCCCGTGGTCGTGGAGGCGATTCCCTGCGCGGCGATGGGCGCCAAGTTGTCAATGGGGGGCGTGCCGGGGCCGCGCTTCCACTCGGCGGAGGTGCTGCCGGAGTTTGTCGTGTGGTCGGTGGAGCCGACCAGCACACAACTCCAGCTTCCCGCTTCTTTACGGGTGAACTTCGGCTGCGCCCGGGCGGCCTCGGCTTCAGGCGGACGGTTGTTGCAGCCGGGCCTCCTGGGCTTCGCTGGAGGTCTCCGTCGCCGGGAGTGTGGCCCTGACCCGTGGCTGGCAAACGTTTGCCCGCGCGCATGGCCTAAGCCGGCGATGCACCCTTCACTTCAAGTTCAACGGCGGCGCTACCCTCTACGTGAGGGTGTTCGGAGAAGACGGTCGCCGCGCCGGATGCTGCCCCGAAGACGATGACCGCGGCCGTGGACCCAACCCCGGCAATGATCGGGATGAAGATGACAGCGGGCGCGTGGTCGGCGGCGCTCAGGGCTCGTCGAGCTTCGGCGGCTCTCCTTCGGACAGCAGCTCCACCAGCGATGGTCGCGACCAGCCCCCGTGCCGTAGCGCCCGCCTGGAGGGAGGTGGCGGGTCAGCCCACCGCCGCGCCTCGGTGAAGCGCGAGGAGGAGTCTGGCTGAGCTCCGGAGGCAGTGCGAGCCTTCGCCGCGAGTTGGCACTGAGCAAGTTGTGCCTATTTTGTTTTTCTCCCTCCCCTACGCAAAGAGAAAGTAGCGTAGGGCCCCGTGGGGGCGTGCTGAACTGTTGCTGTTAATTACCATGCTATTTCCGCTATTTCTGTGTCGTGCTTTTATGCCGCATGCCCGCGTGTAGGAACTACTTAGCTCGGGGGGCCTGTCACGGTCTTTGCTTCCCGAGCCCGAGGCCTCGTCGAATGCTTCATGTCCTGCAGGGATTAGTCAGGAGGGGTAACTTATGGCCTCGGCTGTGGAGGCGACCGACCTAGGTCCTGTGTTCGCGTCGCGATGCCCGTGGGGTACGGACTGGGAGTGGTGCTCCCATAAGGGACCTGGATAGGAAAGCTTCGACGACAAGGGCGGAAAACACTCACGAGGGTGCCCGCGTTGCTCCCTCGCGAGACTTGCGCGAGAGAAAGCGAGGCAAGTGAGCGAAAAAGACAAAGAGTCACAAGCCAAAGGCGGCAACAACTTCAGTAAAACTCCAAATTGGAACGAACAAGCCAACTGCAGAAAGCAAATGAAAAAGCCGCGTCCGGCACCTAATCTAGTCTTCGACGTCTTCTCACCAGCGCGGAGCTAAGTGCTGCCACTGGGCGTGGGCGGGAGCCCCAGGGCCTGAGGCCGGCGCTCCTGAGACTCCGGGGCGTGTACAGCCCCAACTCATTATTACGTGAGAGTGTCACGAGCGGCGAGCTTCACAGGCATTGGCCTTCTTCACAGGCTCCGGGCCTTTCTCGGGAAAATGAGCTTCACAGGCGTTGGCCTTCTTCACAGGCTCCGGGCCTTTCTCGGGAAAATGAGCTTCACATGCATTTGCCTTCTTCACAGGCTCCGGGCCTTTCTCGGGAAAATGAGCTTCACAGGCGTTTGCCTTCTTCACAGGCTCCGGGCCTTTCTCGGGAAAATGAGCTTCATAGGCGTTTGCCTTCTTCACAGGCTCCGGGCCTTTCTTCAAGGGTAGAACTTCCGGAGATGCTGGATGTTCCATGTTTTCGGGATGGGCACCCCATCCTGAGTCTCCAAGCGTGCGGAGCCAGGCCTGGAAACATGAACAACCTTGAACGGGCCCTCCCACATGGGAGAGAGCTTATGCAACCCTTCCCTGGAGAGGACCCGTCTGAGCACGAGGTCCCCTACCTCAAGAGTCCCGGGACGGATGTTGCGGCGATGGTATCGCCGCGGCGCTGTTGATACCTTGCCGCCAGAGCGGCCTCTCGACGATGTTCCTTCCCAAAGACGAGATCCGTCCCCGCATGGCGTCCTGCTGCGCCTCGTCGAACGCCAGGACCCGTGCGGAGCGACGCCTGACCTCGTGAGGGAGGACGGCTTCTGCTCCATAGACGAGGAAGAATGGGGTCTCGCCAGTCGGCTTGGCCGCGGTCGTGCGGATGGACCACAACACAGACTGGAGCTCGTCGTGCCAACCCCTGTCGCAGACCCCCAGCTTCTTCTTGAAGGTCCTGGTTTTGAGGCCCTTCAGGACCTCCGCGTTGGCTCGCTCGGCCTGGCCGTTGCTCCGGGTGCGCCAAAGCGTAGCATATCTGCGTTCCAAGGTTAGCATGATGCTTTTGAAGAGATTGCTGGTGAACTGTGAACCGTTGTCGGTGATGATGCGGTTAGGCACCCCAAACCGGCTCACGGGGCCCTTGATGAACTTGATCACAGAGCCCGCTGGGATGGTGCGGACAACTTCCACCTCAGTCCACTTGGTGAACTTGTCCACGACGACGTAGAGGTAGCGATAGCCCCCTAGCGCCCGAGGGAACGGGCCTAGAATGTCCAGCCCCCAAACTGTGAATGGCCATGAGAGGGGTATAGTTTGCAGACCTCCCGCCGGCTGATGGACCTGCTTGGCGTGAAATTGGCAGGCCTCACAAGCCCTTACCAGCTCAACTGCGTCGTTGAGTGCTGTGGGCCAGTAGAACCCGCTGTGGAACGCTTTGCCAACGAGGTCTCGCGACGATGAGTGACGCCCATAGTCTCCGCCGTGTATGTATTCCAGCAATTCCTTCCCTTGCTCTCTGGGAATGCAGCGCAGGGACACGTCATTCGGCCGCCTCCAGTAAAGCTCTCCATCTCTGATGCAGTAGGCCGTGGCTTGCCGCACCACACGCTCCGCCTCCTCCTCCTTCTCCGGCAGGGTCCCGTGTGGGCTCCAACGCCAGGAGGAGGCGTGCCCCTGAGGCCGGGCCGCAGGCCGGGGTTCCCGAGGCAGGCGGCTGGGGGAGCTCCTCCTGAGGTTGCACCGCGCTCGATAGTGATGGTGCCGCTGAGGGCCTGAAGAGTCGCTCTTCGAAGACACCAGGCTCCTAAGGCAGCCGCCTGGACGCCCTCTTGGCGATGTCATCCGCTTCTTGATTGGTGCCGTGAGGCACATGCTGTAGCTCCAGCCCCCAGAACTGTTTCTCCATCCTGCGAACCTCCGCGAGGTAGGCTTCCATGTGCTCGTCCTTCGGCTCGTATATCTTGTTGGAGAAGTTGACGAGGAGTTGTGAATCGCCCTTGATGATGAGGCGCTTTACCCCCAAAGCATTGCGGCTCTCGTGCCGCTATCGTGCCTTCATATTCTCGCTATGTTGTTGGAGACCTTTTCCCCGTCTTTGGAAACAGAGCTGCACGGCGTAATAGAGCTTGTCTGAGTAGGGGATACGAGCACTACACCGCCCCAGCGCCATGTCGGGAGAATGCCCCGTCAAAGTACATGACCCAGCCGTCCGGTGCCTCGCTCCCCGGAGAAAGTGATCGGTCTTCGCCTGCTTCGAGGCCGGGTGCCTCCGTCCATTCTGCCACGAAATCTGCCAATGCGGCCCCCTTGATGACTCTGGTTGTGCTGAATTCTAGCTGAAACGCTTGTAGTTCGATGTTCCACTCGGCGACTCTCCCAGCTGAGTTGGGGCTCCTGAGCACCCTCTTCGGAGGGTATCTTTGAGACGACCTTGATGGGATGACCTTGGAAGTAGTGCCGCAGCTTGCGTGAGGCTACCAACAGCGCGAGGAGGAGTTTTTGGGGCATGGGGTACAGCGCCCTCGCATCCCGTAGCACCGTGCTGATGAAGTACACTGGGTGTTTGACGAGAATAGGAGTGCTGACGAGGCCCGTGCCCTCCGGAGGGTCTGACGCCTCCTAAGTCGACGGAGCCCCCAGCGCCTGGCTGCCTGGCGCGACCTCTTCGGCCCTAGGGGCACCTTCCTGCTGAGGCTGGTCTCCATCTGCCGAGGTCGTGACCTTCGCGAGGCCTTCTTGGTCTTGTGCTGCCACGGCCGTGGCCGTGGCCGGGCGTGACGCAGCCTTGATCTGGCGCTCTTCCCGAACCGCCACTAGAGCTGCGCTGGCGGAGTAGGGTGTGGCGGCGAGGTAGAGCACCAGTGGCTCGAGTGGGCGCGGCGCGACCATCACAGGAGGGCTGGTGAGGTACCTCTTGAGTTCTTGGAATGCCTTGTTGGCCTCTTCAGTCCATTCAAAGGGGCCCTTCTTCTTCATCAGCTTGAAGAATGGCAGTGCTCGTTCCCCCAGCTTGGATATGAAACGTCCTAGAGCGGTCACGTGCCCGGTGAGTTTCTGCATTTCTCGGAGGGTCTTTGGCGGGCTCATGTCTTCGACTGCTTTGACCTTTTCCGGGTTGGCCTCGATGCCCCTATGGGACACGAGGAAACCCAGGAGCTTGCCCGAGGGGACTCCAACACGCACTTCTCCGGGTTGAGCCACAGATCCACCTTATCAAGGCTCGCGAAGGTTTCTTCCAAATCAGTATCGAGTTTTCGCCTCCGAGACTTCACTACGATGTCATCGACGACGCCTCAACATTCCTCCCGAGCTGTCGGCCCAGGCGATGTGCATCGGCCGGCTGAAAGGTCGCGCTGCGTATGCAACCCAAACGGCATGCAGGTATAGTAGTACACTCCGCACGGGGTCAGGAAAGCCGTTTTTTCCATGTCTTCCACCGCCATCTTGATCTGGTGATAGCCTGAGAAGGCATCCAGGAAGCACAGCAGGTCACACTCATCGGTGGAGTCGATGATCTGGTCAATGCGAGGAAGTGGAAACAGATCCTGTGGGCAGGCCTTGTTGAGGTTGGTGAAGTCGACACACATACGCCCCCTTCTTTGGCACGACGACTGGGTTGGCCAGCCAATCCGGGTACCGGACCTCGCGAATAACCCCTGCTGCCTCTAGCTTGCGGGTCTCTTGGACGATAAAAGCTTGTTTCTCTATGGACTGTCGCCTCACCTTCTGCTTCACGGGGCGCACGTTGGGGCACACGTTGGGGCGATGCTCAATCACGCCTCTCGGGACCCCCGCCAACTAATCAGGTCCCCATGCGAACACCTCCTTGTTCGCGCGTAGGAACTTCACCAAGGCCTCCTCCTGCTCGGATTCGAGGTTTGCACCTATGGTGAAGGTGGCGTCAGTGGACCCGCCCTCGTCGACTGGCACCTGCTTGGTCTCCGCCTTGTTTTGAGTGAATAGCTGCTTCTTCTTGGATGGCGCAGCCCCCTTGGGCTCGGGGCTGGCCAGTGGGCTGTGGCTGCCGCAGCCGCCTTGAAAACAAGCTTGAGCGCCTGCAGTGCATCTCCGGTGTTTCCTGACACGGTAAGGACGCCGCTGCTCCCGGGCATCTTCATGAGGTTGTACGTCGGGTGAGTTGCTGCCATGAACCGGGCCAAGGCCGGGTAGCCAAGGATGGCGTTGTAGGGGAGGCCGATGGGGGCGATGTCGAAGTCGATCAGCTCCGTGCTGAAGTTGTCGCGGGTGCCGAAGGTCACCGGGAGGCGAATTTGTCCTGTGGAGGCGGTGGAACCGCTCCGACTCGAAAAAAAACTGCTGGGCTGGAGCCGCCTGGTGGCACATGGAGGAGGCTGAAGGCCTCCACAGAGAGCACGTTGAGGCTGGCTCCGCCGTCGATGAGGGTCTGGTGATCGCCACTTCGCAGATGGTGGGGTGCACAAGATCGAGCGCACCCGATCCAGCGGGGTTGGAGGGGTGATCATCCGAGTTGAAGAGCAGATCGGCCTCGGGCGCCACCCAGCCCGGCAGGGCTCCCTGGCGCTTGGAGGCGGCGGCGATCTGGCAGGTGAATGGCTTGACGTGGCGGCTCGAAGGTGGCGCCAGTGAGCCGCCCAGGATAGCCGCGACGACCGGGGGCGCCGGCTCGGCGCGATGGGCGAGGTAGAGGTCGCGCAGCTCTCCCCAGCATGCCTGCTGCTCGTTCCCCGTCGGGCCGATGGTGGCGTTGGCGGCAGGCGACGGGGAACGACGGGGTTGTCCGCCGACGGAGCCGTCTGGGCGACTCGAGCGGCGCGAGCTCGGCGAGCGTCAGCCATGGACACGACAGAAGATCAGACGCGGCCAGCGGAATAAGGATTCCGGCGCACCCCTACCTGGCGCGCCAAATGTCGGATTTCGGGTTCCGGCAGACCCTTGAGGTTCGAACACTGGGGTGCGCGCGGAGATCTCTCCCCTACCAGTTCACGTGTCAATGGTTAGCAAGAGATCTAAACTATGAACGATGAACAACACAAGAGACACGAGGTTTATACTAGTTAGGGCCACCGATGTGGTGTAATACCCTACTCCAGTGTGTGGTGTGGTGGATTGCCTCAGGGGCTGATGAAGAACAGTACAAAGGAAGAACAGCCTCGCGAAGGGTGTTCTTGGGCTGGTGCGATGAACTGCTTGGGTGAGTTTGATCGCTTATCTCTCTCTCTCTCTCTCTCTCTCTCTCTCTCTCTCTCTGGTAGGGATCTATCTGATTGCCTCTACTCTGTGGTGGCTAGCTCTATTTATAGTGGGAGGCCCTGGGCCTCTTCCCAAATAATGAGCGGGAAGGGCGCCAACAATTGGCCATTTTGAAGGGGAACATCTAGTACACTTATCCTGACTAAAGTTGGTCTTCGGCTGCCAAAGGCTCTGACGGTGACACCGTCCTGGGCTCCACGATGACCTCTTTCCTGCCGCTCTGCTGGTCTTGGTCTTGTTGCGCCGAAGTGGCAACCTTTGTCTGATGCCTTGGCCTGTGCTTGCCTCCTTTGCACCAAAGGGGAAATGAGGACACTGCGCGGGCCGGTGCCCGCCTGGCGCCCGCCTGGTCTCGATCATCACGGCTTGCGTCACGGGGCACCCTCGTGAGGTACCCTGCCTTGATCTCTCCGCCTCCTCGTGAGCCTACCTAACGAGGCTGCTCCTGAGGAAGGTTCCTGTCGTCCACCCCGCAAGGCTTGGCCCCTCGCGACGGTCTTGAGCTTGAGCTGATGAAGCTGGGCCGCGCTGGGCCCCCACTTGAGCCACGCCGCAGGCCGCAGGCTGGCAAGTTTGGGGACCCCCGTTCCCAGAACGCCGACAATCTCTTCTTCTCTTTATCGTGTAACGAACTCTCCTGGTCGATCTCCTCGTTCTGGTCGATCTCCTCCTCTCTCGATCGATCTTCTCTGTAACTTGTCAACCAAGGCTTTGCCTCAATATATACAACGCGGCCCGAGACAAAGGGTTCTATGCTTCCCAAACTACTTTACATGGTAACAGCCTCTTCCTCATCAGATCAAGAGAGATCGCATCTAGCTACCTTCGCGACCGAGCCATGTCCACCACCTCCGCCTCCATGTCACCCAGCACCATGGGCGCGATCACCACCACCTCCTCCGCCTCCACCTTTGCCTCCTCATCCACAGCCACCAACACCTTCCTCGGATCGCTACCACAGGAGAAGCTGACGAGGGGGAACTTCCTCCTCTGGAAAGCCATCGTGCTTCCCCAGATCAAGGGTGCCCAGATGGAGCACCACCTTGACGCCACGAGCCCGCCACCGCCGGCCACCCTCACCATCACCAAGGAGGGCAAAGAAGAGCAAGTCGTCAACTTCGCCCGCACCCTCTGGTATGCCCAACAACAACAACTTCAAGGGTTCTTGATGGGTTCCTTTTCCCGCGAGATTCTGTCTCAGGTGGGCACGCTCCAGACGCCGGCCGAGGTGTGGCGCGCCATCAATGGCATGTTCATTGCCCAGAGCCAAGCGCAGGCGATCAACACCCACATCGAGCTCACCAACCTTTAAAAAGGTAACATGTCCATGGCAGAGTACCTCGGCAAGATCAAAACCCTCACCGATGAAGTTGCTTGCACCGCCTCGACGCTCTCCGGCCCGGAGATCGTCTCCAAAATTCTTGCCGGCCTCGACATGGAATATAATCCAGTCGTCTCTGCACTGGCGGCACGAGTGGAACCTATCACGGTTTCAGAGCTACACAACCAGCTGCTCAGCTTCGACGCCCGCCTCACCCTCCTCCACAACGGCGATCTTCGGCAATCTTCTGCATACTCCGCTTCCCGGGGTCGCGCCCGTGGCCGTGGTCACCAGGGCAACAACCGCGGTGCCGGACGCGGCCGTGGTGCCTCCTCGGGCGACGGTCCCCGCTCTGGTGGCGGCTACGGCCACAACTACGACGGCGGCTACGGCAACAACCAGGGGGGTGGCGGCTTCAACTCCAACACTGGCCACCGCACCTCCTCTTCGCGTCCTCGCCCCCGGTGTCAACTCTACAAGAAGGCCGGTCATGAGGTCATCGATTGCTGGCATCAGTACGATGAAAACTTCATCCCTGATTCCAAACTGGTTGCAGCTGCTATGCGTGAGCAAGGCGGGGACGGCGTCTGGTACGTTGACTCCGGTGCTACCGATCATGTCACCAATGAGCTAGAGCAACTTGCCCTACGCGAGACGTATCACGGCAATGACCAGATCCACACAGCTAGCGGTAAAGGTATGGATATTTGTCACATTGGTCAAGTTTCGCTTAATTCCCCTACTCGTCAATGTGATCTTGTTCTTAAGGATGTTCTCCATGTTCCTCAAGCTGACAAAAACCATGCCTCTATGTCTCGTTTAGCCACCGATAACGATGTTTTCTTTTAAATTCACCCTCGCTATTTTTTCATTAAGGATCGGGCAACGAGGGCACCTCTCTATCACGGTAGATGCGTTGGCGGCCTCTACCCCATCTCCTCCGGAGCTCTTAGCAACAAGCATCGTCGAGTCTACTCCATCATCAAGCCCTCTTTCGAGCGGTGGCATCAAAGATTAGGACATCCCTCATCAGTCATAGTTAGGCAAGTAGTCAATAAAGACAAACTTCCTTTGTCACATAGTTCAAATAATGAGTCTGTTTGCGAAGCATGTCAATGTGCCAAGAGCCATCAGCTTCCCTATCCTAAGTCTACTAGTGTATCTCATGCCCCATTACAATTGATCTTCAGTGATGTATGGGGTCATGCTCGAGATTCTTTTGGTCGAAAAAAATATTATGTTAGCTTCATTGATGATTACAGCAAGTTCACATGGATTTATTTGCTTAAGTATAAATCTGAAGTCTTTTCCATCTTCCAAGAGTTTCAGAAGCTTGTTGAGCGCCACTTTGATCGGAAAATTATTTCAGTCCAAAGTGACTGGGGAGGGGAGTATGAAAACCTCAACTCCTTCTTCCGTAGCATTAGGATCACTCATTATGTGTCTTGCCCTCATGATCATCAGCAAAACGGTTCTGCTGAACGCAAACACCGTCATATCGTTGAAGTTGGTCTATCCCTTTTAGCTCATGCATCTATGCCTCTCAAGTATTGGGATGAGGCCTTCATCACAGCTACATATCTTATCAACCGTCTTCCCAGTAAGGTCATTGGCAATTCCACTCCTTTAGAACGGTTGTATCATCAAAAGTCATACTACAACTCTCTCAAAAAATTTGGGTGTGCGTGTTACCCCAACCTACGTCCATACAATCGTCATAAACTAGAGTTTCGCTCCACACAATGTGTATTTATTGGGTACAGTAACCTTCATAAAGGATATAAATGCCTTGAACCATCTACTGGACGCATATATATATCCCGTGATGTTATCTTTGATGAAACATTATTCCCCTTTTCACTACTTCATCCCAATGCCGGCGCCTTGCTTCGTGCAGAAATTGCACTCCTACCAGACTATTCTATACATCCTGATCACGGGGGTGAATTAAATGATCATGATCGTGTGCAAAAATCCATAGAAAACTGCGTCCCTAATGACTCTTGTACAAATTCTACTCGTCATTTTATGTGTACACAGGACAAACCAGGCGCGGTATCTGAGGATGATCCGGCTGTCAGCGCGCAATCCCAGGCAGATCCGCGGCAGCATGCAGCGCAGGGCGGCACGCGATCCCGTGTAGATTCACCCCTGGCGGTCGACAGCGACAGCGGCCCAGAGGCAGGTCCAGGCGCGGACCCGGGCGCGCCACGCCAAGCCGACCAAGTGGGTCACGCGGGTCCAGCGCAGTTCTGGCGCTGGTCGTGCACGTCATGCCAAGCCGACCGGGCGGGTCACAGCGGACCAGGTGCAGGCGCGGGCCCTGGCGCGAATCCCGGCGCGTCACGCCAATCCTCGCCTGCGTGATCCGAGACGGTTGTCGGCCTTGGCGCGAAGGCGACTCCACAGCTGCCACGTCGTCTGGGGACCCGCTGGCCGATCCGATGCGCCGCCAGGATGAGGAGCTGCGCGCATCTTCCTCGGATCAGGAGCCCCACCAACCTGGATCTTCTGTGGACGACGCTGAAGCTGCTGGATCTCCTATGCCACAATCAACAGTAGTCGTTTCTGTGGCTCCTTCACCTCCTCGTCGACACACCAGGTCTCGGTCAGGTATCGTCAAAGAAAAACAATACAGTGATGGTACAATAGTATAATCCGACTAAGCGTGCTTTTCTTGCCACTACTGGTGAACCTATTAATTTGCATGATGCACTTGCTAGCAAGGATTGGAAGGAAGCCATGGATAATGAGTATAATGCACTCATAAAAAATCAGACCTGGCATCTAGTACCACTGCAACGTGGTGCTAACATAATTGATTGTAAGTGGGTATACAAGATCAAAAGGAAATCTGATGGTAGTATAGACAGGTACAAGGCAAGGTTGGTTGCAAAAGGTTTTAAGCAAAGGTTTGGAATTGATTATGATGATACCTTTAGTCTTGTGGTTAAAGCAACTACCATTCGCCTTGTTTTATCCATTGCTATTTCCAGAGAATGGAGCTTACGACAGCTAGGTGTTCAGAACGCGTTTCTTCATGGTGTTCTTGAGGAAGAAGTGTTCATGCGGCAACCACCAGGTTATGAAAATCATAGCACACCACATTATGTATGTAAGTTGGATAAAGCATTATATGGACTCAAGCAGGCTCCAAGAGCATGGTATTCTAGGTTGAGCATGCAGTTACAACATCTTGGGTTCACACCATCCAAAGCAGATACATCCTTGTTCTTTTATAGCAAAGGCAATATCACTGTTTTTGTGCTTGTTTATGTTGATGATATAATTGTTGCTAGTTCAAGTCAAGAGGCCACAACTTGTTTGCTTAAGGATTTAAAACTTGAATTTGCTCTCAAGGATCTAGGTGACCTTCACTATTTTCTTGGCATAGAAGTAAAGCAAGTCAGAGATGGCATACTTCTCTCACAAGAAAAATATACAACTGATGTTCTAAAGAGGGTGGGATTGGAGAATTGCAAACCAGTCAGCACACCAATTTCCACCTCAGAAAAACTTACAATTGATAGTGGAGAAGCTCTTGGTCCAGAAGATGCAACAAATTATAGAATTGTTGTTGGTGCTTTGCAATAATTAACACTTACACGTCCAGATATTTCTTACTCAATGAACAAGGTATGTCAATATTTGCATGCTCCTAGAACTACACATTGGACAGCAGTTAAGAGAATCCTAAGGTATCTCCAGTATTCTCAAGGGCTTGGACTTCAGATTGTCAAGTCCTCTTCCTTGGTTGTTACTGCATATTCTGATGCAGACTGGGCAGGGTGTGCTGATGATAGAAGATCCACTGGTGGTTTTGCTGTGTTTCTGGGATCTAATCTTGTGTCACGGAGTGCAAGGAAGCAAGCTACTGTCTCAAGGTCAAGTACAGAGGCTGAATATAAGTCATTAGCAAATGCCACAGCTGAAGTAATGTGGATACAAACATTACTCTATGAGCTTGGAATTGAAACTCCGAAGGCTGCACGGTTATGGTGTGACAATATTGGTGCAACTTATCTTTCAGCAAATCCTGTCTTCCATGCACGAACAAAACATATTGAGGTGGATTTTCATTTTGTCAGAGAGAGAGTAGCTCGAAAGCTACTTGAGATACGGTTCATTCCTACAGGGGATCAACTTGCAGATGGGTTTACTAAACCCTTGATCGAGAGAAGATTGGATTAGTTCAAATACAATCTCAACCTTAGCAAGGCTTGAGGTTTAGATTGAGGGGGAGTGTTAGAATTATTGTATAGGGATAGGAGAGGTGTTTAAACTTGTATCTATCTCTTCTTCTCTTTATCCCGTGTAACGACCTCTCCTGGTCGATCTCCTCGTTCTGGTCGATCTCCTCCTCTCTCGATCGATCTTCTCTGTAACTTGTCAACCAAGTCTTTGCCTCAATATATACAACGCGGCCCGAGACAAAGGGTTCTACGCTTCCCAAACTACTTTACAAAAAAAGCACTAATCAACCTAGAAACAGAGCTCAACCCCAAATTTCCATTTCCATTATAAAAAAGTAAATTAAAACTGATCCCTAAAAATCCTGAACCCCAGGTAGTGGGGGTGTTATGGACTGGGAACCCTAAAATTTAAAGAGCAAAATATAAAAAACAAATACTATATGAATATATTGTTATTTATGCATATGACACATATAGTCATAGTTTTCTATAACATTTTGCTCGTATTTAAACTTTTAGCATTCCATACATCTATGCATTATTTCATATTTTTGGAAACACCAAAATACAGAAACAACTATATAAACCAGGTAACCTTATTTTAAACCATGAATAATGGTGACAAACAAACACTATATTTAGGTTCAGATTTCAAACCTGACTTGACACCATTATTCATGGTTTAAAATATACTTTTCTCTAAGAAAAGGAAATATCATATGCCTAATCTCTGAATGAGATGTTCTTCTGAGGTACAGGCGTTCAGTTGAAGCACCCATTGCTCCTTTTCTAGGTAGCTAGGCGAGTACTTCTGAAATATATAGTACTACTACCTAATCTGCCTATCTGGTGGTGGATAGTGCTTTGTACTGGTGAGCTTGAGATGAGGATCCATCATCCAACTCTTCTTTTCCTGCTATCACAGTAAGAGAAAATCCAGTGCTTTGCACGGGCTGACTGTTATCTCCAATGATAAGGTTGCTTCTGTTACAATTATTGTGATACTATTATATACTAGCATAATGATCAGAGAAGCAGATTCTGAATTTACCGGCTAGTGTTGACCCCTACGTGAAAGCGTAACCGAAAGGCCGTAGTAACAATGAACTATCAGCAACTGTCCATCTGCCTCTGGCCTCAACACTCAACAAGATAAAAGTTTGAGCTTCTTCTTCTTTTTATTATGCTCGTAGAGTAGTGACTCAAAAGCCTCTGCTTGGAATACCGGCGCTTTTCCCCTTTCCTTTCGCGCAACGGAATGAATACCGCCACTTGAACTTGATGCCAATGTTCAGTAGAAAGACACAAGGCCGGGAGGCACGCACGCCCACAATGTGAGGCTGATCGACGAGGAGCTTAATCATTGGAGATTTCTGTTCAGATATGCCAAACTAGGGTACTCTAATGACAAGGCCACAGTATCTGAATTTCTTTCCCCTAAGGTGGGGCTCAAAAGGCAAGAAATGCCCCCAATTTACAATGCCCTTAGCTCAGATAGGCCTCACCAATTTGTAAAGCCTCACCATGTTAGGGCTTGGAGAAAAGTATTAGTCTTGGTGTGTCTTATCTCCAAGGCATACACAGCCAATGGATGCATTCTTTTAGTAGCAGCAATTTTTTTCTTTAATAATAGCAATAAAAGGCACATCAATTCTTGGTGCACTCACTTTCACATGGGCTGCACCATCTCTCCCTGAATGCCTTTTGAAGTGCCACTGAGATGATTGTTTGCATAAACTATCATGCACCACTTTGAAGCCTTTTTCGGATAGTCACGAACTCACGATTAATGGGGGGATATGTAGAGGCAAGTTGCATGGGTGTGGCATTTGAAGGAAGAAATATTTTAAGCGAATATATATAGATAGATCATCCTTGACGTCCAAAAATAGAAATATATCCCTCTAGAGAATTTTGCCAGATCGGTCTGCCATTTGACTCCTTGGTGCTCGTAGGGCTTACAACTTTTTTTCTCTCTGGCCTAAAGGACGAGTGATGGGCAAGGAGCCAGGAGAACAGCAAGAGAATAAGTAGTCAAATGATGGTGGGTCTCTGCCTCACTTATGTTGTTCTGGAAATATTTTGGGTGGCCTTCTGTCCTCTGCTTCTGCAAGCACTTGAGCTGCAGGATAATGTTTCGGACAGCTGCCTTCTTCAGACTTTTTGCCCTTTTGCGGCAGATTGGCCCTTGAATCTTTCGATTCCACTGAAAGTTAACCTTGCAGCTGGTGCAGCCATCGATCGACTAGTGACTGTTAGCTTGACACAGTGCCCGAAATGAACGCAGTAAATGAAGAATCCAATTCGTGGCGACTGACAGTTAAATATCAAGCATAGGCACTTCTAATACTCTAATAATTAATGGTGGTTACTACAGTAGTAAATATTGTGGTTAGGTGCAAAGCAACTCCTGGATCGATCTATCGCTTTCCTCATTTGTGCATTATTATCTCACAAGTCCTGACATTGGCTACTGGGGCTGGCGTTGAGTTGACATGCATGATTAAGTATACAGGTAGGCATGCGCATAGACATAGGTAGGTCTAATTGTTCTTTCAGATGAAAATCTAGCTTAGGCTTAGGCTTCGCTGTCATGCGCACCATCACTTTTTCTTAGATAACGGTGCATGCCATTGCTGCCTCCGCAGCAAATGAAAGCAGAGAGATCGTAAGTGGAAAAAACCAGCTGTTGGCGGTGCAATGTACTCCCTTCTAGATATATTCATTTGAGCGACAAGTAATTTCGGACAAAGAAGTATATACGTTAACGCTCATGCATGTCCCCGGCCGATCAAAAGCGTGCACGCCCCCGATGGATATAGAGGGAAAGAAAAAATCAAAGCGGCAGCATGCATGCACATCAGAGCAGCAGCCAGCCTCATCTTCGATCCGTCTCTTCTTCTTCTTCTGTACCGGAGTACCTCCTTGATGCAGACAACGCATGCATGCAAAACCCTGCTGTGGCATCGCGGGTGGAGCGATCGAGCCCCCTGTAATAATATTTAAAAAATTGCCTTGGAGTTTCTTCCCCAAAGGGTCGAGTTCCCCTTTTACCACTACTGGAAGAGAACAAGAATGGCATCCTCTCCAAGGGCCGACTTCATTTCTTTACTGGAAGTGGAACGAGAACGGTCAACACAGACCGGAGTCTTCCCGTTTGCAGAAAGTTTTGTGCTACCTAACAAAGCTCATGATCGGCCGATCGATCGGTCAGTCGATCGTGCATGGTGAGACCACTCTCCTCGATCGCCCGAAGCCGCAGCAAAAGGCTACTACGTGCCGAGGATATCAATCCATCCATCCATCCATCCACGACGATGGATGGGGCACAAAAGGGGCAGGGGACAGCACAGTCATAGGCTCATAGCTCGTCGGCCAGCTCCATGTGGTGGTCACGAGCATCCATTTATAGCTAGCTAGTGCCCTAGTAGGCCAAGTGCACGCACAGAGGGTTGCGATATAATACTTCGTGCTTAAGTTGTTTTCTTTTGGCGAAAGCTGATGGTCATGTTGTGTTCTCAAAGATGCACATTCAGTTCAGCAGCCTGTTTCAGAAAACCGCAACTAAGTTTCCACGATGGCAGTCCTAGTCACGATCCATGCATGCATGCATGCATGCATGCCCTTTGTGTGATGGCGATGCCTTCCGGGTACCGACATCAAAGTCGACCATTCTTTCTTCCCGACGCCATGACCTTCTGCTCGCTTTCCGAAGATCACGGACGACGCACCAAAGCTCCGGTAACAGAATCTGTATCTTCATTTGAACGGCTTGCAATGTTGGACCGAAGCCGCCCATCTAGGCAACACCCTGCCGTTCCGTTTATGGTTCGTCATGACCCACCCCTCGGATGGATGTTGCGGGCATCGTGGAGCAGTGAGGGGAGACGCATGTTCCCATAGCATAGGTCAACTCCACCGCACGACCTCATTTTATCCGGCCTTATCCGTTTGAGGTAAAAGAGACAAATGAGGTGGCCCAGCGTGCGACGGTGCGGACCCATCTGGTCCGTTTTATGTCCGGCCGATCCATTTCGAGCGCAAACATGCATCCGGTTTGGGTCACGACGGACAGTGAACAGACGCTTCGAACGTCCGCGTCGGGGCCGCGTGACAGGCGGCCACCTACCTCCCATCCGCCAACATCAATGCGCACGGTCGGGTGGCCTCACCTGTCATCCGCCCAGCGAACGGTCGCCGTCCTTCTTAAATGGGAAGCCGTGGACCGGCCGTTGTCCACACTTCCCACTCCGGCCCCTCTCTGCCCCCTCGAAACCCGACATTCTTGAAACCCTAGCCGCTCCCCGTCCTTGACCTCGCCGGTCGGCCGCAACCATGGGGCTTTGGAACTACGGCCGCAAGGGGAAGCACGACCACGAGGCCGGCTCCTCCTCGGGACGCCGCCGCGGCTCCGTCAAGAAGGAGGAGCCCGCATCACGGGCGCGCTCCTCCAGTCGAGCCCCCGCGCCTGTCCCCTTCACCATTGTCCCTAGGGCCGCCGGCGCGCGACAAAGCGGTACCGGCCGTGGACGCTTTGGCGGTATCGGGAGACGAGGACGCTGATCCCGTGGAGCGACGTGCACCTCCCCAACAATTGGCACCTCTTCGTGGACCGGGTCCTAATCCCGCCGGTGCCGGCGAGCGGCCGTGCGCGGCGTGATGAGATCGAGCGCCCCCGCCGCCGCCTCCCCGACAACCTCTACTACGACAAGAGGTACGCCCCCGACTCCGTGCTGTGGGACACGTGGCTCCAGGACGAGCACGACGTGCGGCGCGCATCCTACTTCGCCGGCACGGTGTCGGGGCCGCGGCGGCCACGTCGGGAGGTGCGCGGGCGTAGGCGGTGCGCGGCCTGACGCCCACGCCGTCGCCGTCGCCATCTCCATCGCCGCCCCCACCTCCTCGCATGACAGCGGAGGAGGAGGCCCGTCTCATGGCGCGTGTGCTGGAGGACTCCATGCACACGCACGACGAGCGCCAATGGGTGGGCCTCGAGGAGATGACGGCCCTCTCCGCTGTCGGCGACGTCGCCATCCCTGAGCTGGAGATGGTGCCGAAGGAGGAGGTGATGGAGGAGCCGCCGGTGGCCGCGTTCCACCCGGACCTGGGCCAGGGGTGGAGCTGGTCGTGCACGGCAGAGCAGATGGCGGCCACCGCGGGGGGCGTAAGCTGGTGCCCCACGCCGCCGCGGTCACCAGAGCGGGACGCCTCGCCGCGGGAGGAGGTGGTGCAGGCACCTGCCACCTTCCACCACGCTGCCCCCGTGCACCAAGGACCGCCGGCCCACATGTGGACGCCGCCAGACTACGTCGACCTCATCAGCGACGACTATGACACCGGCGGTCACTGAAGACGGCGACGGCCACGGCAGGAGCGCGCGAGCGGCGTTTTTATTATTTTGTTTTTATGTTAATTATAGAACTGGGCCGTTTAAGTGGACCGTGAAACTAGGCCGTTTTGTGACCGTGACCTCTAAATATGTTTTAAGTTTTTTTAACTACATTTAATTACTTTTTTAGGCATTTTATTTGAGTTTTTTTGTTTTTTTAATCACGTCCACCCCGAACATGATTTGGGGTGCGGCCGCGCGCTGGGCGCACCCACGACCCAACGGAGAAACGCGGACATGGGCGAACCCATTGTTACCCCAAAGGAACAAAATCCGGCCAAACCAAACGTCCGTTTAAGGTCGTGTGGTGGAGTTGGCCTCAGAACCTCCTCGCCAACAGCCCCACTCCCGCAGATCAATACACTGGTAGTGGCAGCATCAGCGGAAACTGAAGCGGGAGGATGAACAGCTACCGCAACCTCGCCTCGTCCCCTCTGGCGCCCAGCGGCAGCGGGGAGCCGGAGCCAACCCCGGCTCCGGCCGCGGCCAAGGAGGGCAAGTGGGAGGGGGCGGCGGATGCGGCCGCACGCTGGGCGCACGGCCACCGCATCTCAGGACACGCCTGACGATCCATTACCCTATCTAAACGGACAGAATTCGGACAAAACGGACGTCCGTTTGGGATCACGTGATGGAGTTGCCTTATTCTCTTTGGCCCGGGGCCGGAGAGCCGCCAAGTCGTGAACTGCACTGCACTGCACTTGGCGTACGAGGCGTACATGGAGATGGCAGGCAGCAGACATGAAGAGGAAGGAAGGCCACTGGCATCTGCCTGAAGCCAGCAAGCCTGCTTGGGCTACAGTCTGCAGAATATGGCATCCGGCCGGGTGCAGTGCTCTGCCTGAAGCCAGCTTGGGTTGCTGGTCTGCAGAATATGGCACCCGGTGCCGGGCGCAGTGCGTGCTCGTGACAGAAACGCGAAGCTGCCCGAGTGTTTCCGGCCGCCGGCCATGGGTCGATCGCTAGCACCTAGCAGCAGCCTCTCGCGTGGATTTCAGATCGTGGTCGAGGGCGGAATTTCTTCCCGGACACATCGAATTATTAATTATACTGCGTACATCAGCGGGAGGGAGAGGTGGAGGGAACCTGAATGAACTATTCTTTTCTGCGGTGCTGGACTGCTGCTAGATGCCTTATTAATTTGCGTTCCTGTCTGCAAAATTCCTTTTTGAGATCGAAGTGCCAGTTTCTGTATCCCTGGCATCAAGAAACTCTGCAACTGAGCGCACACAGATGCTCCAGAAAGGCTTGCTAAAGATGTGGTGTGTATGTAACCGTTTGAGCATCCATTTATGCAGCTGCAAAATCACGTGGACATATGGAGGATCGATCAACCGGGCTTCTGAATGAATGGACGACCGCGAAATGCAGGTTAAAAGCAAGTTCTAGCCCAGAAAACAAGGCCAATGATACTTGATGCTTGGACGGACATGTAGCAAGGGTCTCTTCAAATCTACTACCACTGTAGCTCTTTAATCGGCGATATTAACCATGTGCGCTGCGTACCTAAGTTGTTAGGATCGTCCTTTACACGACAGGTTTCACTCCTGAAGAGAATCGATCGGTGTTCGTCCGCGATCTCCCTTTTGTAATGTAGTAATAATATATATACTCTGCTCTGCTCGGTTCCACATGCATGCAGAATCCACGCTCGACCGTATCCCTACTCAAATTCCACCACGGCAAGAAGACTCTTTTGGTTCGCGAGAAAACCTGAAAGAACCACGCAGGGCATCAAATGGGCATCAGATCTCTCCCCTCTCTCATTTTTTCCACCGGCAGCAGAGCACTCCGAGGGAATGAAATCTCGCCTGAGATCGCTCGCTCGCCGGCTTTCTCTCCCGGGGCCGGCCAGAAAACCTCTTTATGCTCGCAATGGCCGACGAGCTAGCTGCTTTGTCGCCTCCACTTTCTTGCAATCTAGTGTTAAACTACTGCTGAGATATCCCGGTAATTATGATGCAATCTGCCGGCCGGGTCCGGTATTCCCACCCCGCGCGAAAAAATCTTCGTGGACAAAGAGATGCTCTGGATTCTAACCAGTAGTTAACCAGTTCCAAAAGAAGAAGATCGGTGGATAGATTGTGGCTTTGCCTGAGGGACCAGTGGATCACGACGTCCTTTTTAAAAACTCGATTTGATAGTATTTTTGAAGTCTGTAGAAAAAAGTTCATCTTTTTCGAGCAACCCGGTTTTTCACCATTTCTTGTGTAGTGAACAACAGCTGACCAATTCCTATTTGGCGCCCTCAATGCCGGTTACACGCATCTCTACAAACCAGCGCACCCCCCTTCGATTATGGGCTCGGCTCATTTTTTTTCTTTTGTTCAACCTTCAAGAAATGGGCATACATGAGATTCGATCTCGGAGGTTCAGTAGTAACCGCGATAACCAACTGAGACACCTCACCTTCCGTGGCTACTTAGTCTTTGTTTCTTCTTTGTTGTGCATCAAAATGAAGCGCTAAAAGGAGGATTCTTTTTTTCTTTTTTCTTTTGGTTTTGTTTGACCGGGTTTTCTTCGTTTTTATTTACTGTTTTCTGTTTTCATTTTTCTTTTCTTAAATGCATGAAGTTTTTCAAATTTCACGAACTTTTTGCAAATCGGCGGTTTTTTTTTCTGTTTTTTGCTAACTTTCTGATGAACTTTTTTCAAACCGTGAGTTTTTTTTCAAAATCCACAAAATTTTCTCAAATCTGAGAAAAATTTCAAAATCCGCTAACTTTTTTCAAATTTTTTATTTTTTTCAAAATTGTTGGACTTCTTCAAATCCGCATATTTTCCTTCCAAGAACGGTGATTTTTTTTATATCCATGAACTTCTTTTTAAAACCGATGATTTTTTTTCCAAATTCATGGGCTCTTTTTAAAATTTGAAAAGTCAATGGTCAAAGGTTCAATGGTCAACTAATGCCCGAACTAGTAGGGAAAACCGAACGAGGGAGCTTTTTTTATCGAACGAAGTGATCGGTTGTGCTAAATGGGCTGGCCCAAACGACCTTGCACATAAGCGCCGGCTGGCAAAACTAGCGCATAAGCGACAACGAGGAGTTCTCCAACAACTGAACTAAAAGCAGCCGAGCGAAAACCAGTGAGCAAGCATGTTACTGGGCTAGCCCACCGCACCGTATAATGAATATTTGTCGCTAAAATAGGAGGGCACGACGACCATATGAGGGGAGCAACCTGTTAACAGGTCCCCCTTCGGGGGATATCCAACGGGCACTTGGAAGCGCTTCCCATGCTGACGTGTGGAGCTCCGAACCGTCGTTACGTGTCACATGTTGGGCAGTGGGCATATTTGCGGGACACATTTTTTTGTTTCTGCATGACCTTTTTGGGGGTTTTGATTTTTTTTCTTTTTTTACTTCTTGTGTGTAGCTCACCGTGTGAAAACACATAGAATGTGCTTCTATTTGAAGCTGATGCACAGTTGTGCTTCTTGAAAGTGAAAAGTACAATTGTGTTTCATAGAAAAGTACAGTGTGCTTCGATGTGAAGCACATATGTGCTTTCCGTAAATGTGCCTAAATGTTGAAATGCACAACTGTGCTTCTCAGAAAGTAAAAAGCACAGTTCTGCTTTCGATGGAAGGACAGTTCTGCTTTTCGGCAGTCACAAATGTGCTTCCATGAAAGTGAAAGGCACAGTTGTGCTTCCGATGAAGCACAACTACACTTTTCTGGGAGGTGTGCTTCCAAAAAACTAAAAATCACATCGTGCTTCAGAAAAAAGAAAAACACAGTTGTGCTTCTGATTTTTTCAAAAAAATTCTTGGTTTTCGTTTTTTAGTTTCTTTTTGTTTTGGTTTTCTCCTTCTGCTTTTGTTTTCTCGTTTTGGTTTACTTTTTTATTTTCCCTTTTAGGAAATAAAGTTCGTCCAAACCTATTAACATGACATCTAGTTTCAAACTTTTCAATGCAAGAAATACAAGGTGAAAACGGTTCTTGATTTGGATGCAGGGTTCAAGAGATAAAATATTTTAAAAAATCATGAAGGAAGAATGACAAAACTCTCAGGATGCTTGTTGCACAAGTAGCACGCACCTTGTCATACTGAGGAGTGTGAGTGACTTTGGCAAGGGGTACCCTTAACTAGTGAGTTCGCCATGAGAGCGGACATTTTTTCTGCGCGGGAGCACCTCAACTCGCCACGAAACGCCCAATACCACCAGGTGTCACACGTTGGGAGGTTTCCGCACTGGGAAGTCTTTTGGATTAAAAAAGTGAAACACAATTGTTCTTCTTGTATGAAAAGCACAACCGTGCTTCCAAAAAAAAGTGAAGCACACTTTAGTACAACTAGAAGCATTGTTTATTACAGATTTGGAGCACAGATTTCGTCCGAGGAAAAGTTCATCAAAAGATAATATTATGGACCTTATGTGGTGCTAAAACTTTGTCATATATCAAATCCTGGTTACACAATTTGCAGGAAGTTTTATTTATTTATTATATATTCCATTCATATTCAAGTAAGACAAATATGACATATTTGACAAGGAAGCGAGTCCCTCCATTTATTTAAAAAAATGTTCACTATAGTTTTTTATTATAAAAATGCATAAACCGGAAAAAAAAAGAACGTAAAAAAGAAGAGAACATGGTAAAGTGGACTGGAAAAAAAAGTAAAGAAAAAAACAAAGTCAAATATGAAGGAAAAAACAAAGAAATAAAGTACTCGAAAACCTCTACAACTGGCCCAATCGCTAGCCCTATGCATCAAATAAGGTTTTCTCCGCGAATCCACCCACCTAGCCGATCTGGGTCAATCGGCGATCAAAGGGTGAGCGAAATCACTAATTGTGGAGTACTCATTGCAAAGATCACTCTAACTTTCCCAGGTTGTGACAAGTGGCGCGCTACATGTGCGCCATTTGTTGCAACCTGTGAGTTTTCCTTTTTTTTTCAAAGATCAGTTTATTCAAAACGTTTTATCTCTTAACTGTGCGTTCAAATCTCGAACCGTTTTCATCGTTGGATTCCTTGCGTTGAGATCTTCAAAACAAGATCCCATGTTGATAGGTTTTGGAGAACTTTTTTTTCACGAAAAAACCAAACCGAGAGCACGGGTTTTTCCCTTTTCCGAAAGAGGCACGCCCATGCCTCTCGCGAAATCACAACCATGCCTCTCACGGAAGCAAAACCGTGCCTCTCACGGAAGAAAAAAAAGAGAAAACATATTTTTTCCTTTTTCGAGGAGGCACGGCCGTGCCTCTCGCGAAAGCACAACCATGCCTCTCGCGGAAGCAAAACCGTGCCTCTGACGGTAGAAAAAAACGTATTTTACGTTTCCGAGAGGCACGGCCTCTCGTGAAAGCACAACCGTGCCTCTTGTGGTAGCAAAACCGTACCTCTCACGAAAAAAATAGAGAACTCGTTTTATTTTCGTTTCCGAGAGGCACGGTCGTGACTCTCTCAGAAACAGAACCGTGCCTCTTGCGGAAATAGAACCATGCCTCTCGCGGAAGAAAAAAAAGAAAACGCGTTATTTTTTCCGTTTTCGAGAGGCACGCTGTGACTCTCGCGAAAGCAAAACCATGCTTTCTCCCAGAAGAAAAAAAGAAAAGAAAACGCATTTTCTCGCGTAAAAAAATATTTTTTTGATAATTTTTTTGTTCCAAAAGCTAAGGAAGCCCGGTGAAAAACCGAAACATCGAAAAAACCTGAAAAAAACCATGTAAAAGGCCGAAAATGCGTGCGGAAAAATAAATTCCGGAGGGAGCACCCAGAGCGCGACACGTGGCGGGCGACTGAAAGCTCACCAAGTAACGTTGATCGTTGTGAGACTCGCGAAGGAGCGCTCGTTAATTTTTATGTCTCGCTTCTACCAAGACAAAAAAATAGGCGTGAACAAAATTCTTAAAAGAGTATTAATTATTTCTTTATCTAGATACCAAAAATGTACAATATGTATGAATAAAAATAGGCGTGAAAACATTTGTTTAAAAATGTTGATCTTGTATTGTAATTTTTTAATGTTTTTAAAAAAAATATTTGTGAATATATAAAAAACTGCAATGTGTACGAAAAATATAGACATGTGTTAACAAAAGAGAAACTGAAGAGAAAGAGAAAATAAAAAAAAACCCGAAAAAGCCAGAGAAGACTAAGACAACCGCTGCAAACAGTGAGAAAACCAAAATGAAAATCTAGAAGTGAAGAACTCATGCCGCAACTAGCGCGTTTGCTGAGATAGAGCTCCATCTCGAGAAATAGCTCCCATGTGCTATCAAACCCCTAAAAGCAGGTGCAGTATATAGGCTGGTCGTAATGAAAGTATTATAAATGATATCATATGCATGTCAACTGGATTTTTTGAATAATGTGACATAATTAAATAAAAAAAGAACGTGTGGTATCATATTGTGATACCGTATTATATTAAATGTTATACGTATTTAACTTATAATACTATACATTACGGAGGTAGTATCATATGATACTCTCTATTGCAACCACCCGAAAGGAGAGGTGAAAAATACTCGCGGATTCGCAGCACATTTACAGCCTCCCCTCGTCATCGGTGCCAAGACGAGAGGAAGTCAACGGTTACAACTGTGACCACTCCCTGGTGACCACCGTCATCAGTCACCTACGCACATGTTTGCAAGGCCAACGGTGGCTGCCTGCTGAGAAGTAGAACCGGGCGCGCCCAGCACTCGGAGCGCCAGCTCCGAGTAACTGCCGCGGCGGAGCTCGAGCTCGCAGGCGTCGCCCTCCGCAGGCCGTTCTCCGCGCGCACGTCGGCCCACCCGGCCACGAAGCCGCTGAAGGTCGGGGTGCACAGGTACAGCACCGGCCATCGCCGCCCGCCAGGGTCCTCCAGCACCACCACCTTCCGCCCCTGCTTCTTCCTCCCCGGCAGGACCGGCATCCGGCAAGGAAGCTCCTGCATGAAAACGACCTCCGATCTAAGGTGATGATATCCTCCGACCATTTCGTGATAGATCGTTATATGAGTCGACTCACCAGCCACATTTGGTCAGTTGGGGGCGCCGCGACGCGGAGCTTTCTGCTGCTTGGCCTCGGACTCGCGCTCTCATGGTTCCCTGCATCTTTCTCGCCGCTCGTCAGAAACTCGATCGTCTCATGCAATCCGTTTGTGGATGGATGAACACGGATCGAGTTGCCAGAAAAGTTGGCAGCAGCAAGTCGTACCTGCTGGTTGCATACGGCGTTTTTGCCTGCGCTCGCCACGTTCACCAGGCTTTGAGCCACCAGAAATAATCTCTGCAGCAGCCTGTCCTGCATATTCTTGCATCTGCAGGTCCTCGTCTTGCTCCGCGGACGAATCTTCTAGGACAATTGCTGAACATGTATGGTCGCTCCATAAGAAAAACATACAGCATATACAAAGAGAAAGATTGGTTTCATACCCTGCTGACTGCAGAAGTACAAAGGAAACTTACCTTCTTTTGTGTCAACTTGGTTGCCGTCAGAAGGAAACTCCATCAACTTATCTTTATCCTTCTTACTGGTGGCCATTGCACATTCAGTAGAAGGCACTTCTGCATCAACACCAGGAGAAGGCTTCTCCTCCTCTCTCAATTCTGACGAGTTGTTACCGGGCAACGCATTCAAGTCTATGTCATGCACTGGAACAATATTACCAGTATCTGTACTTGTTACCGGTGCATCCGTAATCTGTTCATTTTTCAGCAATGCTGATTTCTCTCCATGGCAGAGACCATCTCCCGCGGAAGAGTCGTGGTTCAGTGAGCTGATCATCTCGGCACGACTGGAATCGGAAGTTTGGCCGTGGGTAACCGGCTCTTCCATGCCATTATCCACATAAATTTTGTCTGGTTCTTCTAGAATACAGAGATCGGTTTCGAATTCGTACGCGTCGGCTGTCAGAAACATGTCGTCCGTGATCTCATCGTCAAGATCCATCATGGCCAAAGGTGTCGTCGGTTCTGCATTCGTCCCAAAATCAGTGCCCCCACAGTACTCGGTCTCAGCTTGAGTGTTTGCTGTGCTTATCAGCACCATGTGATCTTGATCTTGATCTCCGTGAGCTCTATCTTGATCACCATCTAACAGATCACAAGCACGCTGCTTCTTTTTACTGTTTTTCTTATCTTTATTCTCTCTGCTCTTCTTGCTTGCTTTCGCCGTGCGATCGCCGTCGGAGCTCGCCGTCTCCTGGGGCTTCTTCCTCTTCTTGCTCTGCCTCTTGTTCTTCTCGCACAGATGCAGTCTTTCACATGCGGATTTAGCGAAGACCTGGACGACGAAGACTGACCTGGTGATGTGCCGGAACACAAGGAACTCGCCGACGGCGACGGCGTGGTCCATCACGAAGTTCCTCCATCCGTGCCCGAACGACAGGCGGCCGTCGCGCGCGCACAGGTACACCCGCCAGCGGAGCCCGAAGGCGTCTTCGAGGTACACGTTGGTGTCCGCCAGGTCCGGAATGTTCTTCGCAAACGGGGGCGGTATGTCCTGCATGCACCGGTGCATCCCCGGTGAAGAATCTCTGCACCATTGCAGTGTACATACATATCTGGTTGTGAAAGGAAAATGGGAATGCGGATTCGCACCAGTTTTTCGGAGAAGGAGCCCGTCATGACCTTGAAGAAGGACGGCGGCGTGGCGACCGGGGCCGGGGGACCCGTGCCGGAGGAGGAAGCGGCGGCGCGGCCGTGAACTCAGGGCGCACCGCCTCGTGCAGTCCACGCAGGCACGTTTCCGTTGTGGGTCGGAGACGCCCTGCTTCCTCGTCTTCTTCTTCGCCTTCCCGGACGGGGACGGCTCCTCCTCGTGGCTGCCGCCGCCGACCTTCTTGGCGCCTCCCTCTTCCAGGCCCTGGCGCTGAGCCGTACCATCTTCTTCCTGCTCTTTCTTGATCACTTCCATCATCTCCGCCATGGCTACTGTTGGCTGCTGTTATGCGTGTGACATGCGACCAGGATGGATCGCGGAAGGACGCTCGAATTGAGAGTTTGAGACGAATAAACCCAGAAGACAGCAAGAGACGAGGTGAAAGGTGATTCTTTCACAGCAAGCAGGCATCCACCTGGCGCGCGCTCCGGGAAGTGAGACCTGGATGCTCCTCGTTGGCGTCTCACACCGATGCCCTGATGCTCTCTCGTGACTCGTGAGTGACCAGTTACTAATCGCCATGGAAAAAGGACACGATCACACCAGTGATACCTTCTTTTTTTCTCGAACCATGCAGCCTGTGTTTTCTTGGCGGATATAATAGAACTTGTACTGGAAGCTGTCGCGCGCTTTGCCGCCGTTCTTCGTTCATGAGCCAATTTGTTTTCCTTTTCATGTGAGAAACTTTCTCTTGTTTCCAAGAAACTTTCAATCTATTTATCTTTAACCATACCACTACAAAAAAAACAGAGATAGTAAAAATTACAACCATGTCCGGGCACCAATGGGAGTAACAGAGGCTGGTCATAATGGGAGTAAGGCTGGTCATAGTGGGGAGTAACTTATACTCCTAGTGTCATGCATATGACATTAATCTAAGTTACTATCTCCATAGTGCAAAGTAACATAGTAGTAGTGTCATAGATTGCTTCATTTATTAGCTTATAGACCCATCTTTCCTCGGGAAGCGCTACGTTACAGTAACATATTATGTTACTCTAGCCATAGTGAAAGTAACTAGGTAGTAACATAACGCACCCCAAGACATATATGCTTATGGGGCATGAAGTTAATGAGGATAGATTTGCTTGTGGTAACATACTCCCTCCTTTCTAGTTTATAAGGCCTATCTTAAAATTTTAGTTTTTTCCATTTTATAAGGCTCAATTTGGTTGTTTCCCATCACATATTCAGATTTCAAGGTGCATTAAATCATTAAATGCAAAGATTAAGAGAAAGTCGATCAATGCATGTATTTTATACATGCATGCATTGCAATTAATGCATTGGTAAACATAATTTTTTGAGGAAAACAAGAGCATTAATTGGGTGCTTTTACAAACTACAAAAAGTATTCCACCACTCACCATCTACCTTGGCTGGTGAGATTTTTGAATTGAGCCCTATAAACCGGAAAGGAGGGAGTAATATGTTACAGTAACATAACGCACCCCAATGTAAAATGAGTCTACAACATAATAAGTGAAGGCTTGCATGACACTACACTTATGTTACTACCCACTATGAGGCTAGCCATAGTGGGGGTAACATAAGTAGTATCATGCACTTGGGACCCGCAAACATGCTTATGTGGCAGGAAATTAAAGAAGAGAGAGATGATTATAGTAACATAGGTAGATACCGTAACATAATAAATGTGATGCTACTATGTGTCATGCATGGCAATAAATGAGACCACTTATGATACTAATCTATGACACTATGCACTATAAATATAGTAACATAGACTAGTAATATACGCATGTTGGTAGTATAAGTTACTCTCCACTATGACCAACCTGATGATAGTGACATAGACTAGTAACATATGCATGTTACTAGTATAATAAGTTACTACTCCACTATGACTAGCCTCTCTCCTAATTAACACCTCTTTCCTCATAAATGAAGGAGGGAGTAACTTATGATACTAGTATAAGTTACTACTCCTTCATTTATGATACTACATCTAAATTACTTCATATTATGAAAATAATAACATAGACAAGTGTCATATGCATGACACTAGTCTAAGTTATTTCCCACTATGACTAGCCTTATGACCAGCCTTAGATTGACTTTGTACCGAGCCTTAGATTGACTAGCCTTATCACTCACAGGAAAGGTGTTACCTCTATGTGTTTGGAACCAATGTTCATTATTTCATCAGTAATTCCGAGTACTGTAATTCTCTTGGTTTTGATGTGCCCGTTCAAGTTTATTTCAATTGGTTCGGTAGTTTTACTAGTGTTTTCGATCCTCAGATACTTTTTTTAGTAGGGCAGCCTGGTGCACGTAGCTGCCGCTTGCACAGGGTCCAAAGAAGGGTCCGGCCACTTTGGGTCAATAGTACGTGTTGAAATATGAGGGTGGGCCTAGGGCCCATCTAACAATTTTAGAAACTCTACAAGGGCATATGTGGGTTGTATGCACTAGGTGTGGTGGAAAGTTTAGTCCCATACCACTAGTTGAAGAGGAGTTGGGCCTCCTTATAAGAGATTCTCTTCCACATGCTATTGAAACTTCAAAAGAGAAGTGGTTCATGCGCGCTCCTCCGCCGCTGCCCGCCGCACCACGCAGTGATACGTCTCCTACGTATCTATAATTTTTGATTGCTCCATGCTATATTATCTTCTATTTTTGACATTATTGGGCTTTATTGTATACTTTTATATTATTTTTGAGACTAACCTATTAACCGGAGGCCCAGCCTAGAATTGCTGTTTTTTGCCTATTTCAGAGTTTCGCAAAAAAATATATCAAACAGAGAGTCTAAACGGAATGAAACCTTCGGGAACGTGATTTTCGGAACGAACATGATCCAGAGGACTTGGACCCTACGTCAAGAAAGCTACCAGGAAGCCACGAGGTAGGGGGCGCGCCTACCCCCTGGGCGCGCCCTCCACCCTCATGGGCCCCACGTTGCTCCACCGACGTACTCCTTCCTCCTATATATATACCTACGTACCCCCAAACTACCAGATACGGAGCCAAAAACCTAATTCCACCGCCGCAACCTTCTATACCCGTGAGATCCCATCTTGGGCCTGTTCTGGAGCTCCGCCGGAGGGGGCATCGATCACGGAGGGCTTCTACATCAACACCATAGCCTCTCCGATGATGTGTGAGTAGTTTACTTCAGACCTTCGGGTCCATAGTTATTAGCTAGATGGCTTCTTCTCTCTTTTGGATCTCAATACAATGTTCTCCCCTCTCTCGTGGAGATCTATTCGATGTAATCTTCTTTTGCGGTGTGTTTGTTGAGACCGATGAATTGTGGGTTTATGATCAAGTTTATCTATGAACAATATTTGAATCTTCTGAATTCTTTTATGTATGATTGGTTATCTTTGCAAGTCTCTTGAATTATCAGTTTGGTTTGGCCTACTAGATTGATCTTTCTTGCAATGGGAGAAGTGCTTAGCTTTGGGTTCAATCTTGCGGTGTCCTTTCCCGATGTGATGAGGGGCATCAAGGCATGTATTGTATTGTTGCCATCGAGGATAACAAGATGGGGTTTACATCATATTGCACGAGTTTATCCCTCTACATCATGTCATCTTGCTTAAAGCGTTACTCTGTTCTTATGAACTTAATACTCTAGATGCATGCTGGATAGCGGTCGATGTGTGGAGTAATAGTAGTAGATGCAGGCAGGAGTCGGTCTAATTGTCTCGGACGTGATGCCTATATACATGATCATACCTAGATATTCTCATAACTATGCTCAATTCTGTCAATTGCTCAACAGTAATTTGTTCACCCACCGTAATAGTTATGCTCTTGAGAGAAGCCACTAGTGAAACCTATGGCCCCCGGGTCTATTTTTCATCATATTAATCTTCCAACACTTAGTTATTTTTATTGCCTTTTATTTTACTTTGCATCTTTATCATAAAAATACCAAAAATATTATCTTATCATATCTCGGATCTCACTCTTGTAAGTGACCGTGTAGGGATTGACAACCCCTTATCGCGTTGGTTGCGAGGATTTATTTGTTTGTGTAGGTGCGAGGGACTCGTGCGTGGCCTCCTACTGGATTGATACCTTGGTTCTCAAAAACTGAGGGAAATACTTACGCTACTTTGCTGCATCACCCTTTCCTCTTCAAGGAAAAACCAACGCAGTGCTCAAGAGGTAACACGCAGCGGGTTGCGGGAATGAGCCGAGCCGGGCTCACACATATGCACTTATTTCTGAGACGTCAGATCTTGGGCTGTTACCGACCCGGACGTGTGTCCAGCCCATGCGGATGTGCCTATATATTGGAGCCGCAGGTCAATCCTAGCCGTCCTGAGAGTCAGATCACATCTCTGCCTCCACGCCCGTCGTTCCTTTGCTGCCACCACCGGTGATCCCATCCCGTCCATCGCGTACACGGTTGACGGGAGAGCAGGCCTCCGAAACCTTGCCTCTCTGGATTCTGTACGGGAGAGGGACAATTCGATTTTTGGGGAGCGTCTCCTATGCGACTGCTCGTCGCCGTTCGTTCACGTCCGTTGCATCATCTACGCTTGCGTCGTCTTCATCGTCACCATGTCCACCGCCAACGAAACCGACCGTGCCGCCACCGAGAAGCTCGAAGCCGAGAAGAAGGCCAGGAAGAACGATGTTGCTGCTGCCGCCGCCCGCCGCGGCCTCTGCCTGGCCGATCAGAGGGTATAACATGCTTATCCCTTTCCTGTTTATTTCTGTCTTAGCAATACTAGCTATGTGTGTAGATGTTTCTACCATACGAGTAGTACATGCTAGTCTGGTTCATAATCAGTATGTCAACAATTTTGTCGATGCCATGATCGTGATTATTTCCTGGATTAATTTAATCAAAAAATTGTCTATTTGCTCAACAGTACGCATCATTTCCCTACATTTCTGCAAGAGGTTGTTTCCAGAGTTACTTTTTTAGTAACATTCAGATTTTTAGGTCTTCTCTATATATTTTCAACCGTACCCCTTTCTTGTTGGCAACCATCTCAAACCAGGCTATCAAAGAATCAAATAAGTAAACATGAAATCTCCAAACACTTCTTTTTTATTTTTCTTGTATTGGATCTCTCCTTCTCCATGTGGTAGATGGGTTGAGTGGTGTGGAATGAGATGTGGTGGTGTGAAGTGGAATGAGTAAATGGGCGGTTCTAATGAATGAGGTGAGAATCCCCCTTTCTTCCCTACACCTCAAGTTCATCTCTTTCACCACAATCCGATCCTTATGAGTGGGTGTTTCCATGGATTCTTGAGAGAAGCTTAGCTTGGAGCTTTTTCAAGGAGTTACTATCAAATGACACTACTTTAGTCATTATTCTTGGATGATGAGTGCATCCTAGGCGACCAGGAGTCACTTGTGATCCTATCAAGTTGTACGTGTGAAGGACGCAAGAATTAGTATGGGCCCGAAGATTGCATGCTTTAGAAAAATCTACCCTTAGTGAGGCTTATAAGTACAAACCATGATGGAATAGGTTGGTTGTACTTCATGGGCCGCTTGGTGGGCGTCGCAACTGGCATTCTTCCAGTCTAGAACCACTTTGTTCAAAGCATCCATCAACGTAGACGTAAGATATCGTCAATTATTCAAACTGTCGAAAAATTCTGGTGTCACAAGTGTTTGCATTCTCTTAATTATACCTCTTTATTACTTGCAATTTTGTTACTTTTCCACTGCTTATTACTCTTGACTTCTTGCTTGTTAAGAAATTGTGGTTGTCTAGTCCATGTTGCCTTAAGCTAAAAACTGTCAATCTAAAATTGGTAGTTGCGTTATTTTTCAAAGGACATTTCACCCCTTCTGCTCCTTCAACAACTAATCAAAACGGGACCGGCTAAGGGTCAGCTGACTGAAATTAAATTTCCGGTCAGTCGATTTCTGTCATGTGGCGTTGGTATCACCATTCGTGCATATGCGCGTGAGTAGCAACACACAACGCGCTCCACCCGGCCCTGTGCACCACGCTGACCGGAAGGACGAGCATGCATGCATGCAAGGCTGCAGGGAACGGCTCGCTGCCTCACGCAGCGGAAGCGAGCCAGCATGCCGCCATGCATGTATAGACACAAACAGTACAAGCTAGCTACGGGCTTCCAAGTAAAAAAAAAAACTAGCTAGGGGCTATCGTATCACTACACATATCCCATGCATTTGTGTAGTTAAAGAGAAATGCAAATATATAAAGAAAACAAAAATAAAAATAAGTAAATAAATAATGGCAAAATTTGCACAACATTTACATAGAAATTGAAATTTTTATAATATGCAAGAATAAACCTATAATAGTAAAAGATTCATAAAAAGGAGATTTCCTAAGAAGGAATGAATTAATCAAACAAAAAATTAAGACGAAAGAAAATAAAAAATAAAATCAGAAAAATGAGATTTTCTAAGGAAGAATAAATTAGTGACATTGGTGTTACCCTTTAATAAGAAATAAAATGAACTAAAAACTCAAACAAAAAATGACAAAAATTGCACACAATATACACAAAAATTGCACTTTTAAAATATATGCAAGAATAAGCATGTGATACCGAAGTTTTTGCAAAAAACATCCTAAGAAGGGACGAGTTAGTGGCGTTGGTATTGCCCATAAAGAGGAAAGAAAAATATAATGATAACTAAAAAAATTAAAATAATGAAGTTTTATGTGAAACAATGAATTAGTGGCACTCGTATTACACTTTGGAGGAAAGAAAGAAAACTTGCACACAATTGCACTAAAATTGCACTTTTCTGTATTATGCAAAATAATAGTACAATTCTTTCATACATGTTATAGTATTTGTGTGCATATATTTTACATTCATCCAGCATCCAAAAACACCCACACAAAAAATCAAACTAATAAAAAGAATAAAAATAACAAGCAATAACAAATAAGAACAGAAAAAAAAAGGGAGAGAGGGTTGGGACGCACATGTAAACTTGCGCATGACTTTGCACCGAAATTGCACATAATCGTAATATGCAAAAATAATCATATAATCATGAAATTTTGGCAAATATATGTAGTATTTGTTTGAATATAATTACACTCAGCCAAAAACCCACAAAAACCAAAATTTTAATAATAAATAAAGGACAGAAAAAGAGTAAAATAAAAAATCATAGAAATAGAAAAAATAAATAAACAAAAACACCCACAAAATAAAGAATTAAATTTCCTAAGGAAGAATGAATTAGTGGCATTGGTATTACAATTTAAGAACAAAGAAAAGAGGAAAAAGAATCTAAAATAAACACTGACAAAATTTGCACGAAATATACATAAAAATTACGCTTTTGAAAAATATGCAAAAATAAGCATATAAAAGGGGAACTTTTGCAAAAAAGCAAATGAATAATGGAATTGGTATTAACATTAATAGAATGAAAATGAAGTAAACACTAAAACAATATCAAAATAATGATTTTTCCTGAAAAAGAATAAATTAGTGGCGTTGGTATTTCTTTTAAGAGGAGAGATTTGAAAAAGAGCTTACGCACAACTTTGCACCGAAATTGCACTTCATCATAAAAATAATCATATAATCATGAAAGTTTAACACGTATTATATAGTATTTGTATGTATATAAATAGACTCAGCCAAAAACCCACACAAACAAAAAATAACCAATAAAGAAAAGAAAAAAGAAAAAGAAAAAATGCAACCCAGAAGAGGTAAAAAGAGCCCAAGAAGCAATTCGACTGACCCAAAATAGGGGTCAATTGATTCCACACAACCCAACTCACCACCAAAATTACACAGGAAAAAAAACAGCACACATCTCAAAGCATAATCAAATGGTCACAAAATCGACTGACCCCAAGTGAAATTTTCAACTGACTGACGTATAGCTAAAGAGAATCAAAATCTGTCAAAGTACTATGATTCTTTTGACTTAGGACAGTAGTTCTATTGTTAGCAGTAAAACAGACCATGTAAGTTATTAGTGTAATAATAATTTTAGTACTTAAAAATCAGTAATGTCTGAATATAAGAGTTAGTACTATATGATTAATTTATACACTAAACATGAGTACTGCAATCATATAAGTTAGTACTATAATACTAATTTTGGGGGTAAAATCGTAGTGTGAACATCAAAGTTAACATTGTAATACTAATTTCAGTACTAAAAGTCATTACCACGACCATGCATATTACTACAGTAATACAGTACTACTTTCACTATCAACTCAAGTCACAAATGTTAGAATTTAGAGAATATTTGCTCTTGTCATTTCGTTTTGTTGCGTTTATAGCACGGAAAATGAGGCATGCATTATAGGACTTGCATGCAGCCACCTCCTCCCCAATGCTCGGCTACATCCAATGGTGCGCGGACATATCGCAGGTTGAAGCTAAAATAAGCATGTACCCTTTTTAGATATCTCGTTTAGCAAATCGACCACTATATATAGAGAAGGATTTACATAGTGAAAATAGTTCATTGTCAGCTATCCAATAAAGGCAGATAGATTGCTCGCCTCCTCTTTTGCCCTCCAAGGCGGGCGGAGGAACGGAGGACAAAATCTATCTCGTACGAACATTTCTTCTAGACAATTTTGACCTATGTCTTCTTTCATTTCTTTCTTTTTTGCGAGGAAATTTTACCTATGCCATCATGTCTAGTTTCTCTAGCAGTTCAATTTTCTCTTGTTACTTTTTGTTCATGATGCTTCTTTGCCACACTTTCTAGGATTGTCTTTCTTAATTTTTAAGGATGATTTTACGGATCGACAATGGCGATGAACCATGACCTTCACATGTTTGATTTGCAGGAACCTGCCCCTTGTTTATAATAGCGTAGAATTATTATTACTACTGTAATTTCACTTTGACAACAAGATGCCTGTGGCACGAGGCGCCAAGAAGCCGGGTCCCGTCGACTCCGATTCTGACGACGATGGTCTCGTCTCCAAAAAGCCGACCAAATCGTCCACCTATTCGGTTCCTGCCGGCAACAAGAAGCAGTACAAGGACGGGTTCAAGGACTCCGGCGGGCTGGAGAACCAGTCGGTGGAGGAGCTCGAGAACTACGCGGCGTACAAGGCCGAGGAGACCACAGACACGCTCAACGGCTGCCTCCGTATCGCTGAGAACATCAAGGAGGATGCCACCAGCACGATGATAACCCTGCAGAAGCAGGGCGAGCAGATCAGCAGGACCCACGAGAAAGCCGTCGAGATCGATCAGGACCTCACCAAGGTGCATATGCTCCACCATTTTACTTTGTTTGTACTCTATATAAACTGCATGCGCTATGAACAAATTACTGTTCTCATCTTACACTGGGGCCTGTTTGAAATATGTGGAGCGTGATTGTTGTCATGTGATGTTGGTGTTTGATTCTCTAGGGTGAGGGTCTCCTTAATAGCCTTGGAGGGTTCTTCTCCAAGCCATGGAAGCCCAAGAAAACAAAGAAGATCAAGGGGCCAGTGTCGCGAGGTACGTATATACAACCTAATATAAGTACACTAACTAAGAAAATGCTCGGATCATGAGGCGTGCTCATTATTTCTTGGCAACCAACTCAATGGCATGGCACAGATGATTCCTTCAAAAAGAAGGTGAACCGAATGGAACAGAGGGATAAGCTAGGGCTGAGCCCTCGAGGGAAGGGGAGTACCCGCGAGTACGGCGAAGCCACAAGTGCCATGGACAAAGTTCAGGTTCGTGCATGCCCTTGACTCACTGGCCTCCATGGAAAAGTATCTCCGAAATATATAAGTATATTTAGAAGTGCTTTCGTTTCGTCAGTTGGAGAAGAAAAAGCAGGATGATGCCCTCGACGATCTCAGCGGCGTGCTGGGGCAGCTCCAGGGCATGGCTGTTGACATGGGATCAGAGCTTGATAGGTAAAGTCTTTAGTTTACTGCGTATGCGTGGAACCACACTGAAGATTAATCAGAACTTTTGAAATCGAGTATCTTATGTGCTATCCAACGTTTCAGGCAAAACAAAGCACTCGATGATATGCACGGCGACGTGGAAGAACTCAACTCCAGGGTGAAGCAAGCAAACCAGCGCGCCCGCAAGATTCTCGCCGATTAGTCGATCGTCAAACATGTCTGCAAGCGTTATTATGAGTAGTCGACAAACATGTCTGCAAATGTTATTATAAGTATCAACCATTATTTGCAGAGAAAAAGGAAATTGAGAGATTGTTGCTGAACAAGCCTCATTGGCATAGCTTTTGATTATAAGAGCATCTATAATCGGGCACCTAAAAGCATCCCCAAACGCCTCGGTGGGCTTCCCGTTCACTGGTCGGTCAAAAGAAATGCGACCCATCCGGGCGCCTCAAATCGGCCTCAATCGCTCGGGATGACCGGCGTCCCTCATATCCACGTCGGATCTGGTCTATGTTGGCCACCCCGACCCCATATATATTCGTCCTTATTCTTTTGCCGGGCAAAACCTTAGCCATTTCACTCCACTCGGCTTCGCCCAAAAGCTCACTTTCGGCGATCTCCGGTCTTCTCCGGCATAGCGGACATCAGATTTGACTCCGACCACTTTAGATCCGTCGACTGGGGTTTCATCCCATGTGGGATGGAAGAGACTATGGCCGTCCACATTGCCCTCCGCCGCTCGTGGGAGGACTATGTCCGAGCGTCGATGTGACCAGTCCGGCGCGCATCCTTTCCGTCGGCGTCACGGGCACTCGGATTCACCGGGGCTGGAGCATCGCGGTCCGTTAGCCTCCCCATCTTCGGTCCGCCCGAGTATGCATGCTACAGGGACCACTGTGCTCGCCATGGGAAGGAAAGGATGAGGGCTTCGGTGAAGAGCAGATCCGACTTGATCCATTTTGTGCTTTCGAGTGCTATTTCCATGAGAAAGACGACAAGGGCGCCGGGAAGGGCAAAGGCAAGGCCGGCCGTGGATGATCCACAGTAGTATGTAGGTAGAACATGCCAAATTTTGGTAGTCGGATGGCATGTGCTTATTTAGCCGGATGGATTTGAGTTTACATTACATTGCATGTGTTTGTATGGATCTAAGGCTCGCTAATTGGGGTGTTCAGTTGTGCGAAGGAAAATTTGAAGTTTGACGGATCACTGTCCGTGGACGCGTTCCGGCGCATCCACGGGCCTTCAAGGGCCCGAATTTGATGTCCATGGCTATAGATGCTCTAAGTATTTCGACCAATAGAATTAGTAATGTAGTAGTAAGTACTAACTAACTTCAGTATTAAAACAATTCAAAACAAACTTCCGTATTAAAAGTAGTACTACAAACATACGAGTTGGTGCTTATAGTAGTTAGAAATCAATAGTACACATACTGTCCGCATAAAGATTTTTCTGAAGTCAAACTTCATAAAATGTGACCAACTTTATAGAAAAAATATATCAACATCCACAATACAAAATCAATATCATTAAATGTGTCATGAATTTAATTTTAATATTGTATAATTTTTGTATTGTAGATGTTGATATTTTCTATATAAATATGGTCAAACGTTACAAAGTTTGACTTTAATTTAGAAAAAAATTATATATGGAGTAAACAGGACCGGAGGGAGCACGAGCCAGTAATGTAATGTAGCAAAAATCCCTACAACTTTTCTTAGTACTACTACAGACCCTTGTCAGAGAATATGAAAAAAAAAGGCATCCACTTTGAAGTTGCAGAACACGAACTTTCGGATCAAGATGTGTGTCACCCCACGGTGGATGTGAGCTATCAATAGGAAAAATCAATGTATGCGTCCAGGTCCACCAGTGGATGTGATCTTTCATTGAGATAATAAGTGAATCAATAGAGTATGATTGCAGTTAATGAGAGTAACATCATATCGATCTGGGCTCTTTGAATTGATTTGCATATCTCATGGCGTTGCCGTGCATCGTCATGTTCACTAGGGTCTAAAAGTCTTCTCGTTTCGACATCCAGATCCTTATATAGGCATCCTAATGTGGGTGCCAAGGCGATGAACTTGAGCCAAACATTTACCACCATACAAATAAGGCATGTCCCTTAGTCTTGACAATATTGCACTCCTTCATGCGAACTTTCTCTTTATCAAGTATGGTTTCCATATTCTGTATGCTTGGAGATAGAAGTTTTCAAAACATCTCCAAACATTGCATGGACACATCATCTGTCTCGTATGTATGCATATTTACAAGGTATGTGTGTGCATCAGCCTCTACGAACCCTTACCTAGTCGTCAGAGAAGAAGGGTTATATCAGGTGGTGATGGACTGGTAAGAGCTCAAGAGGGGAGAAATGGTGGAGAAAGTGAGCAGTGTGCTCGGACGGGAAAATATAGGCTATGATTGGGAAGGATGTAGCCCGATTTCTATCGCAATATCCAATTGCAATGCTTGATCTTGTGTCATCTTCCTTGTTTCATCTTCAACTACTTTTGTCATGCTGATGTCATGAGTACGATGATCTATGGGACGAGCAAAGGCCCTTTGCGGTACGACTGTGGGGGTCCACGCGCAAAAACAACAGAATGAGCAGAACATACAAGTTTTTAACCAGGTTCGGGTCGCCGCGCGGCGTAAAACCCTACTCCTACTTTGTGTATTGAATTTGTCTGAGCTCAAGTACAAGGAGCGCATCTTGCCGGCAAGGTGCGCGGAAAGCGCGGCTACGCGTGTAAATGAGGAAAGTGTCAACCTTCGTAAAGGTAGCCATGGGCCTCCTTTTATAGATGAAGGGGTCACCACAGTGGTAAAATAGTCTTTACACAAGGTAAATAGTGGCTACAATGCCAAATACCTAACTCTGACGGGTTAGGACAAATGCATTAAATGTGTCGTGAGGTGCCGTGCTGGTGATGCTTGCCGGCAAGGATTGTCTCTCCTTCTGTGTCGTTGGTGTTGGAGAACGTTGCAGAAAATAAAAAAAATTCTACGGTTTCACCAAGATCCGTCTATAAGTTCATCTAGCAACGAGTGATAGGAGTGCATCTACATACCTTTGTAGATCGCGAGCGGAAGCGTTCAAGAGAATGGGGTTGAGGGAGTCGTACTCGTCGTGATCCAAATCACCGATGACCAAGTGCCGAACGGACGGCACCTCCGCGTTCAGCACACGTACGGAGCGGATGACGTCTCCCGCACCTTGATCCAGCAAGGAGAAGGGAGAGGTTGAAGAAGATCCACCAGCGCGCTTGGCGTGGTGGTGGATGCAAGAGGGTTCCCAGAGCTTCACCGAGCCTGCGAGAGGGAGAGGTGTGGCAGGGAGAGGAGGCGCCAAGACTTGGGGTGCCGCTGCCCTCCTCCCCGCCCCCCTTTATATAGGCCCCCAGGGGGCGCTGGCCTCTAGATCCCATCTAGATGGGGGGCGGCCAGGGGAAGGCTTGCCCCCAAGGCAAGTGGGCGCCCCACCCCTAGGGTTTCCAACCCTAGGCGCAGGGGGCAAGGGGCGCACCAGCCCACCAGGGGCTGGTTCCTCCCCACTTCAGCCCACAGGGCCCTCCGGGATAGGTGGCCCCACCGGTGGACCTCGGGACCCTTCCCGGTGGTCCCAGACAATACCGGTGACCTCAAACTTTCCCGATGGTCAAACAAAGCACTTCCTATATATAATTCTTTACCCCCGGACCATTTCGGAACTCCTCTTGACGTCCGGGATCTCATCCGGGACTCCGAACCACTTTCGGTTTGCTGCATACTCATATCTTTACAACCCTAGCGTCACCGAACCTTAAGGGGGTAGACCCTACGGGTTGGGAGACACGTGAACATGACCGAGACGGCTCTCCGGTCAATAACCAACAATGGGATCTGGATACCCATGTTGGATCCCACATGCTCCTCGATGATCTCATCGAATGAACCACGATGTCGAGGATTCAAGCAACCCCATATACAATTCCCTTTGTCAATCGGTACGTTACTTGCCCGAGATTCGATCGTCGGTATCCCAATACCTCGTTCAATCTCGTTACCGGAAAGTCACTTTACTCGTACCGTAATGCATGATCCCGTGACCAAACACTTGGTCACTTTGAGCTCATTATGATGATGCATTACCGAGTGGGCCCAAAGATACTCTCCGTCATACGGAGTGACAAATCGATCTCGATCCGTGACAACCCAATGAGACACTTCGGAGATACGTAGTGCACCTTTATAGTCACCCGATTCACGTTGTGACGCTTTGGTACACCCAAAGCACTCCTACGGTATCCGGAGTTACACTATCTCATGGTCTAAGGAAAAGATACTTGACATTGAAAAAGCTCTAGCAAAACGAACTACACGATCTTGTGCTATGCTTAGGATTGGGTCTTGTCCATCACATCATTCTCCTAATGATGTGATCCCGTTATCAATAACATCCAATGTCCATAGTCAGAAACCATGACTATCTATTGATCAACGAGCTAGTCAACTAGAGGCTCACTATGGACATATTGTGGTCTATGTATTCACACGTGTATTACGATTTCCGGATAATACAATTATAGCATGAATAAAAGACAATTATCATGAACAAGGAAATATAATAATAATCCTTTTATTATTGCCTCTAGGGCATATTTCCAACAGTCTCCCACTTGCACTAGAGTCAATAATCTAGTTACATTGTGATGAATCGAACACCCATAGAGTTACGGTGTTGATCATGTTTTGCTTTCATGGAAGAGGTTTAGTCAACGGATCTGCGGCATTCAGATCCGTATGCACTTTGCAAATTTCTATGTCTCCATCTTGAACATTTTCATGAATGGAGTTGAAGCGACGCTTGATGTGCCTGGTCTTCTTGTGAAACCTGGGCTCCTTGGCAAGTGCAATAGCTCCAGTGTTGTCACAGAAGAGTTTGATCGGCCCCGACGCATTGGGTATGACTCCTAGGTCGGTGATGAACTCCTTCACCCAAATTGTTGGTGAACGTTGCAGAAAATTAAAATTTTCCTACGGTTTCACCAAGATCTATCTATGAGTTCATCTAAGCAACGAGTCAAGAGAGAGAGTTTGCATCTACATACCACTTGTAGATCGAGTACGGAAGCGTTCGAGGAGTGGTGATGATGAAGGCGTTCTCAACGTGATTCCGATCACCGATGACCAAGTGCTGAACGGACAGCACCTCCGCGTTCAACACACGTCTGGGACGACGGCGTCTCCTTCGTCTTGATCCAGCAAGGAGGAAGGAGAGGTTGAGGAAGACAACTCCAATGGCGGCCTGACGGCGTGATGCGGATGGAGGATGTTGTTCTCCGGCAGGCTTCGCCAAGCCTATGCGGAGGAGGAGAGGTGTTGGGGAGGGAGGATGTGCCTTCAATGGTGTTTGCAGCCCTCCCTCACCCCTATTTATAGGGAAGGGAGGAGGGGCGGCCCCTCTAGATGCATCTAGAGGGGGGCGGCCAAGGGGAGGGGCTTGCCCCTGCCAAGCAGGGGGCCGCCCCTTAGGGTTCCCCCTCAACCCTAGGCGCATGGGCCAAGGGAGAGGTGCGCCCAGCCACTGAGGGCTGGCTGCCTCCCACGCAGCCCAAGTGGCCCCCAAAAGGGTGGCCTCCGGTGGTCCTCCGGAACCTTTAGGTGGACCCTCCATAATACCGATATGACCGAAACTTTTAGGTGTCCGTTTGGCGACTTCCCATATATAAATCTTTACCTCCGGACCATTCCGGACTCCTCGTGACGTCCGGGATCTCATCCGGGACTCAAGAAACATTCGGTAATCACATACAAGTCTTCCTATTAACCCTAGCGTCACCGAACCTTAAGTGTGTAGACCCTACGGGTTCGGGAGACATGCAGACATGACCGAGATGCTCTCCGGTCAATAACCAACAGCGGGATCTGGATACCCATGTTGGTTCCCACACGCTCCTCGATGTTGTCATCGGATGAACCACGATGTCGAGGGTTCAAGCAACCCCGTATGCTATTCCCTTTGTCAGACGGTATGTTACTTGCACGAGACTCGATCGTCGGTATCCCAATACCTCGTTTAGTCTCGTTACCGGCAACTCACTTTACACGTACCGTAATGCATGATCACGTGACTAGACACTAGATCACTAATAGCTAATTATGATGATCCATTACCGAGTGGGCCCAGAGATACATCTCCGTCATACGGAGTGACAAATCTGTCTCGATCCGTGTCAACCCAGCAGACACTTTCGGAGATACCGTAATGCACCTTTATAGTCACCCGATTCGTTGTGGCGTTTGGTACACCCAAAGCATTCTCACGGTATCCGGGAGTTACACGATCCCACGGTCTAAGGAAGAGATACTTGACATTGGAAAAGCTCTAGCAAAGCGAACTACACGATCTTTGTGCTATGCTTAGGATTGGGTCTTGTCCATCACGTCATTCTCCTAATGACATGATCCGTTGTCAATGACATCGATGTCCATAGTCGAGAAACCATGACTATCTCGTCCGACCAACGAGCTAGTCAACTAGAGGCTCACTAGGGACGTATTGTGGTCTATGTATTCACACGTGTATTACGATTTCCGGATAATACGGTTATAGCATGAATAAAAGACAATTATCATGAACAAGGAAATATAATAATAATGCTTTTATTATTGCCTCTAGGGCATATTTCCAACAGTCTCCCACTTGCACTAGAGTCAATAATCTAGTTTACATTGTGATGAATCGAACACCCATAGAGTTACGGTGTTGATCATGTTTTGCCCATGAGAGAGGTTGAGTCAACGGATCTGCGACATTCAGATCCGTGTGCACTTTACAAACTTCTATGTCTCCATCTTGAACATTTTCACGGATGGAGTTGAAGCGACGCTTGATGTGCCTGGTCTTCTTGTGAAACCTGGGCTCCTTGGCAAGGGCAATAGCTCCAGTGTTGTCACAGAAGAGTTTGACCGGCCCCGACGCATTGGGTATGACTCCTAGGTCGGTGATGAACTCCATCACCCAAATTGCTTCATGCGCTGCCTCCGAGGCTGCCATGTATTCCGCTTCACATGTAGATCCCGCCACGACGCTTTGCTTGCAGCTGCACCAGCTTCGCTCCACCATTCAACATATACACGTATCCGGTTTGTGACTTAGAGTCATCGGATCGTGTCGAAGCTAAGCGTCGACATAACCCTTTATGGCGAGCTCTTCGTCACCTCCATAAACGAAACATGTCCTTTGTCCTTTTCGGTACTTCAGGATATTCTTGACGGCTGTCCGGTGTTCCTTGCTGGGATTACTTTGGTACCTACCTACCAAACTTACGGCAAGGTTTACATCAGGCCTGGTACACAGCATGGCATACATAATAGATCCTATGGCTGAGGCATAGGGGATGACACTCATCTCTTCTTTATCTTTTGCCGTGGTGGGGCATTGAGTTGATCTCAATCTCACTTCTTGCATCTCAGGCAAGAACCACTTCTTGGACTGATCCATTTTGAAGTTCTTCAAAATCTTATCAAGGTATGTGCTTTGTGAAAGACCTATGAGGCGTCTCGATCTATCCCTATAGATCTTGATGCCTAATATATAAGCAGCTTCTCCAAGGTCCTTCATTGAAAAACACTTATTCAAGTAGGCCTTAATGCTGTCCAAGAATTCTATATCATTTCCCATCAAAAGTATGTCATCTACATATAATATGAGAAATGCTCTGAGCTCCCACTCACTTTCTTGTAAACGCAGGCTTCTCCATAAGTCTCAAGATAAACCCAAAGGCTTTGATCATCTCATCAAAGCGAATGTTCCAACTCCGAGATGCTTGCACCAGCCCATAAATGGATCGCTGGAGCTTGCATACTTTGTTAGCATTCTTAGGATCGACAAAACCTTCCTGCTGCATCATATACAGCTCTTCCTTAAGATATCCGTTAAGGAACGCTGTTTTGACGTCCATCTGCCATATCTCATAATCATAGTATGCGGCTATTGCTAACATGATTCGGACGGACTTAAGCTTCGCTACGGAGAGAAAGTCTCATCGTAGTCAATCCCTTGAACTTGCCGATAACCCTTAGCGACAAGCCGAGCTTTATAGATGGTGACATTACCATCCGCGTCCGTCTTCTTCTTAAAAATCCATTTGTTTTCTATCGCTCGCCGATCATCGGGCAAGTCGGTCAAAGTCCACACTTTGTTTTCATACATGGATTCTATCTCGGACTTCAAGGCTACTAGCCAGTTGTTGGAATCTGGGCCCGCCATCGCTTCTTCATAGTTCGAAGGTACACAGTTGTATAACAAAATGATTTCCGGAGACAGGGTTGCCGTGCCACTGCAGTGCGGGCGTGTCCTTGTGGACCTACGAGGTTCAGTAGCAACTTGATCCGAAGTACCTTGATCATCATCATTAATTTCCTCTTCAGTTGGTGTAGGCATCACAGGAACACTTTCCTAAGCTGCACTACTATCCTGTTCAAGAGGTAGTACTTCATCGAGTTCTACTTTCCTCCCACTTACTTCTTTCGAGAGAAACTCTTTTTCCAGAAAGGTTCCGTTCTTGGCAACAAAAATCTTGCCCTCGGATCTTAAGTAGAAGGTATACCCAATGGTTTCTTTAGGGTATCCTATGAAGACACATTTTTCCGACTTGGGTTCGAGCTTTTCAGGTTGAAGTTTCTTGACATAAGCATCGCATCCCCGAACTTTTAGAAACGATGACTTAGGTTTCTTCCCAAACCATAATTCATACGGTGTCGTCTCAACGGACTTAGACGGTGCCCTATTTAAAGTGAATGTAGCTGTCTCTAGAGCGTATCCCCAAAATGATAGCGGTAAATCGGTAAGAGACATCATAGACCGCACCATATCCAATAGAGTGCGATTACGACGTTCGGACACACCATTACTCTGAGGTGTTCCAGGCGGCGTTAGTTGTGAAACGATTCCACATTTTCTTAAGTGTGTACCAAATTTGTGACTTAAATATTCTCCTCCACGATCTGATCGTAAGAATTTTATCTTTCGGTCACGTTGATTCTCTACTTCATTCTGAAATTCCTTGAACTTTTCAAAGGTCTCGGACTTGTGTTTCATCAAGTAGACATACCCATATCTACTCAAATCATCCGTGAGAGTGAGAACATATCGATATCCTCCATGAGCCTCAACGCTCATTGGACCGCTTTTACATCGGTATGTATGATTTCCAACAAGTTGGTTGCTCGCTCCATTGTTCCGGAGAACGGAGTCTTGGTCATCTTGCCCATGAGGCATGGTTCGCATGTGTCAAATGATTCATAATCTAAAGACTCCAAAAGTCCATCGACATGGAGCTTCTTCATGCGCTTGACACCAATGTGACCAAGGCGGCGATTACCACAAGTATGTGGGACTATCGTTATCAACTTTACATCTTTTGGTATTCACGCTATAAACATGTGCAATACTACGCCGAGATTCATTAAGAATAAACCATTGACCATCAGAGCATGACCATAAAACATATCTCTCATATAAATAGAACAACCATTATTCTCGGATTTAAATGAGTAGCCATCTCGCATTAAACGAGATCCAGATACAATATTCATGCTCAAACTTGGCACCAAATAACAATTATTAAGGTTCATAACTAATCCCGTAGGTAAATGAAGAGGTAGCGTGCCGTGGCGATCACATCGACTCTAGAACCATTCCCGACGCGCATCGTCACCTCGTCCTTTGCCGATTTCCGCTTATTCCGCAGCTCCTGCCGTGAGTTACAAATATGAGCAACGGCACCAGTATCAAATACCCAGGGAGTTACTACGAGTAATCGGCAAAGTACACATCAATTACATGTATATCGATATACCTTTGGCGTTGCCGGCCTTCTTGTCCGCTAAGTATTTGGGGCAGTTCCGCTTCCGATGACCCCTCCTTGCAATAAAAGCACTGGGTCTCGGGTTTGGGTCCATTCTTTGACTTCTTCGGCAACTTGCTTATCGGGCGCGGCAACCTCCTTGCCGTCCTTCTTGAAGTTCTTCTTGCCCTTGCCCTTCTTGAACTTAGTGGTCTTATTGACCATCAACACTTGATGTTCTTTCTTGATTTCAACCTCGGCTGACTTCAGCATAGAGAACACTTCAGGAATGGTCTTTACCATCCCCGCATGTTGTAGTTCATCACAAAGCTCTTGTAGCTTGGTGGGAGCGACTGGAGGATTCTGTCAATGACCGCCTCATCGGGAGGTTAATGTTCAATTTGGGTCATACGGTTGTGCAACCCAGACATCTTCAAGATGTGCTCACTTGTAACTGTTTTCCTCCATCTTACAACTATAGAACTTGTCGGAGATGTCATATCTCTCGACCGGCGTGAGCTTGGAAAACAAGTTTCAGCTCCTCGAACATCTCATATGCTCCGTGATGCTCAAAAGCGCTTTTGGAGCCCGGTTCTAAGCTGTAAAGCATGCCACACCGAACGAGGGAGTAATCATCGGTTGAAGTTTGCCAAGCATTCATAATGTCTTGGTTCTGCAGGACGGAGCGTCACCTAGCGGTCCTTCTAGGACATATTGTTTCCTGGCAGCTATGAGGATGATCTCGGGTTAGGACCCAGTCCGTATAGTTCTTTGTCGTCATCTTTCAGCTTGGTTTTCTCTAGGAACGCGTTGAAGTTCAAGTTGACATGAGCGTTGGCCATTTGATCTACAAGACATATTATGCAAAAGTTTTAGACTAAGTTCATGATAATTAAGTTCATCTAATCAAATTATTTCAATGAACTCCCACTCAGATTACACATCCCTCTAGTCATCTAAGTGTTACACGATCCGAGTCGACTAGGCCATGTCCGATCATCACGTGAGACGGACTAGTCATCATCGGTGAACATTCTCATGTTGATCGTATCTTCTATACGACTCGTGTTCGACCTTTTCGGTCTCCGTGTTCAGAGGCCATGTCTGTACATGCTAGGCTCGTCAAGTAATCCGTAAGTGTTTTCGCGTGTGTATATCTGTCTTACACCCGTTGTATGTGAACGTAAGAATCCATCAAACCCGATCATCACGTGGTGCTTAGAAGCGACGAACTTTAGCAACGGTGCACGATTAGGGAAACACTTCTTGAAATTGTTGTAAGGGATCATCTTATTTACTACCGTCGTTCTAAGTAAACAAGATGTATAAACATAATAAACATCACATGCAATTATATATAGTAGTGACATGATATGGCCAATATCATAAAGCTCCATTGATCTCCATCTTCGAGGCTCCATGATCATCTTGTCACCGGCATGACACCATGATCTCCATCATCATGATCTCCATAATTGTGCCTCCATGAAGTTGTCACGCCAACGACTACTTCTACTTCTATGGCTAACGCGTTTAGCAATAAAGTAAAGTAAGTTACATGGCGTTCTTCAATTACACGCAAGTCATACAAAATAAAGACAACTCCTATGGCTCCTGCCGGTTGTCATACTCATCGACATGCAAGTCGTGATTCCTATTACAAGAACATGATCTCATACATCACAATGTGTCATTCATCATTCATCACAACTTGGCCATATCACATCACATGACAATTGCTGCAAAAACAAGTTAGGCGTCCTCTAATTGTTGTTGCATCTTTTACGTGGCTGCAATTGGGTTCTAGCAAGAACGTTTTCTTACCTACGAATAACCACAACGTGATCTTGTCAACTTCTATTTACCCTTCATAAGGACCCTTTTCATCGAATCCGCTCCAACTAAAGTAGGAGAGACAGACACCCGCCACCACCTTATGCAACTAGTGCATGTTAGTCGGTGGAACCGGTCTCACGTAAGCGTCACGTGTAAGGTTGGTCCGGCCGCTTCATCCCACAATACCGCGGAAGCAAGATAAGACTAGTAGCGGCAAGTAAATTGACAAGATCCACGCCCATAACTAAATTGTGTTCTACTCGTGCAATAGAGAACTACGCATAAACCTAGCTCGATACCCTTTGTTGGTGAGCGTTGCGAGAAAATTAAAATTTTCCTACGGTTTCACCAAGATCTATCTATGAGTTCATCTAAGCAACGAGTCAAGAGAGAGAGTTTGCATCTACATACCACTTGTAGATCGAGTACGGAAGCGTTCGAGGGAGTGGTGATGATGAAGACGTTCTCAACGTGATTCCGATCACCGATGACCAAGTGCTGAACGGACAGCACCTCCGCGTTCAACACACGTACGGGACGACGGCGTCTCCTTCGTCTTGATCCAGTAAGGAGGAAGGAGAGGTTGAGGAAGACAACTCCAATGGCAGCACGACGGCGTGATGCGAGATGGAGTGTTGTTCTCCGGCAGGCTTCGCCAAGCCTATGCGGAGGAGGAGAGGTGTTGGGGAGGAGGGCTGCGCCTTCAATGGTGTTTGCAGCCCTCCCTCACCCCTCTATTTATAGGGGAAGGGAGGAGGCGGCCCTCTAGATGCATCTAGAGGGGGCGGCGGCAAGGGGAGGGCTTGCCCCCAAGCAGGGGCCGCCCTTAGGGTTCCCCTCAACCCCTAGGCGCATGGGCCCTAGGGGAGGGGTGCGCCCAGCCCACTAGGGGCTGGCTGCCTCCCACGCAGCCCAAGTGGCCCCCCAAAAGGGGTGGCCCCTCCCGGTGGTCCTCCGGAACCTTTCCGGTGGACCCTCCATAATACCGATATGACCCGAAACTTTTCCGATGTCCGTTTGACGACTTCCCATATATAAATCTTTACCTCCGGACCATTCCGGAACTCCTCGTGACGTCCGGGATCTCATCCGGACTCGAACAACATTCGGTAATCACGTACAAGTCTTCCTATTAACCCTAAGCGTCACCGAACCTTAAGTGTGTAGACCCTACGGGTTCGGGAGACATGAAGACATGACCGAGACGCTCTCCGGTCAATAACCAACAGCGGGATCTGGATACCCATGTTGGTTCCCACACGCTCCTCGATGTTGTCATCGGATGAACCACGATGTCGAGGGTTCAAGCAACCCCGTATGCTATTCCCTTTGTCTGACGGTATGTTACTTGCCCGAGACTCGATCGTCGGTATCCCAATACCTCGTTTAGTCTCGTTATCGGCAAGTCACTTTACTCAGATTGTAATGCATGATCCCGTGACCAGACACTTGATCACTTTGAGCTCATTATGATGATGCATTACCGAGTGGGCCCAGTGATACCTCTCCGTCATACGGAGTGACAAATCCTTGTCTCGATCCGTGTCAACCCAACAGACACTTTCGGAGATACGCTGTAATGCACCTTTATAGTCACCCGATTACGTTGTGACGTTTGGTACACCCAAAGCATTCCTACGGTATCCGGGAGTTACACGATCTCACGGTCTAAGGAAGAGATACTTGACATTGGAAAAGCTCTAGCAAAACAAACTACACGATCTTTGTGCTATGCTTAGGATTGGGTCTTGTCCATCACGTCATTCTCCTAATGACGTGATCCCGCTTGTCAATGACATCTGATGTCCATAGTCGTGAAACCATGACTATCCGTCGACCAACGAGCTAGTCAACTAGAGGCTCACTAGGGACGTATTGTGGTCTATGTATTCACACGTGTATTACGATTTCCGGATAATACAGTTATAGCATGAATAAAAGACAATTATCATGAACAAGGAAATATAATAATAATGCTTTTACTATTGCCTCTAGGGCATATTTCCAACACAAATTGCTTCATGCGCTGCCTCCGAGGCTGCCATGTACTCCGCTTCACATGTAGATCCCGCCACGACGCTCTGCTTGCAGCTGCACCAGCTTACTGCTCCACCATTCAACATATACACGTATCCGGTTTGTGACTTAGAGTCATCCAGATCTGTGTCGAAGCTAGCGTCGACGTAACCCTTTACGACGAGCTCTTCGTCGCCTCCATAAACGAGAAACATGTCCTTAGTCCTTTTCAGGTACTTCAGGATATTCTTGATCATTGTCCGGTGTTCCTTGCCGGGATTACTTTGGTACCTTCCTACCAAACTTACGACAAGGTTTACATCACGTCTGGTACACACATGGCATACATAATAGACCCTATGGCTGAGGCATAGGGATGACACTCATCTCTTCTATATCTTACGCCATGGTGGGACATTGAGCCGAGCTCAATTTCACACCTTGCAATACAGGCAAGAACCCTTTCTTGGACTGTTCCATTTTGAACTTCTTCAATATATTATCAAGGTATGTGCTTTGTGAAAGACCTATGAGGCGTCTCGATCTATCCCTATAGATCTTGATGCCTAATATATAAGCAGCTTCTCCAAGGTCCTTCATTGAAAAACTCTTATTCAAGTAGGCCTTAATGTTGTCCAAAACTTCTATATCATTTCCCATCAAAAGTATGTCATCTACATATAATATGAGAAATGCTACAGAGCTCCCACTCACTTTCTTGTAAATGCAGGCTTCTCCATAAGTGCAGATAAACCCAAACGCTTTGATCATCTCATCAAAGCGAATGTTCCAACTTCGAGATGCTTGCACCGGCTCATAAATGGATCATTGGAGCTTGCATACCTTGTTAGCATTCTTAGGGTCGACAAAACCTTCCGGCTGCATCATATACAGTTCTTCCTTAAGATAACCGTTAAGGAATGCCGTTTTGACATTCATTTGCCATATCTCATAATCATAGTATGCGGCAATTGCTAACATGATTCGGACGGACTTCAGCTTCGCTACGGGAGAGAAAGTCTCATCGTAGTCAACCCCTTGAACTTTCCGATAACCCTTAGCGACAAGTCGAGCTTTATAGATGGTAACATTACCATCCGCGTCTGTCTTCTTCTTAAAAATCCATTTGTTTTCTATCGCTCGCCGATCATCGGGAAGCCTGTCAAAGTCCATACTTTGTTTTCATACATGGATCCTATCTCGGATTGCATGGCTTCAAGCCATTTGTTGGAATCTGGGCCCGCCATCGCTTCTTCATAGTTCAAGGTTCACCGTTGTCTAACAACATGATTTCCGGAGACAGGGTTGCCATACCACTGGTGTGGAACGTGTCCTTGTGGACCCTCTGAAGTTCAAGAGCAACTTGATCCGAAGTACCTTGATCATTATCATTAATTTCCTCTCTAGTCGGTGTAGGCACCACAGAACATTTTCCCGAGCTGCACTACTTTCCGGTTCAAGAGGTAGTACTTCATCGAGTTCTACTTTCCTCCCACTTACTCCTTTCGAGAGAAACTCTTTTTCCAGAAAGGATCCGTTCTTGGCAACAAAGATATTGCCTTCGTATCTAAGGTAGAAGGTATACCCAATGGTTTTCTTAGGGTATCCTATGAAGACGCATTTTTCCGACTTGGGTTCGAGCTTTTCAGGTTGAAGTTTCTTGACATAAGCATCGCATCCCCAAACTTTTAGAAACGACAGCTTAGGTTTCTTCCCAAACCATAATTCATACGGTGTCGTCTCAACGGATTTAGACGGAGCCCTATTTAAAGTGAATGTAGTCTCTAGAGCGTATCCCCAAAATGATAGCGGTAAATCAAGAAGAGACATCATAGATCGCACCATATCCTTTAGAGTGCGATTACGATGTTCGGACACACCGTTACGCTGAGGTGTTCCAGGCGGCGTGAGTTGTGAAACGTTTCCACATTTTTTTAAGTGTGTACCAAATTCGTGACTTAAATATTCTCCTCCACGATCTGATCGTAAGAACTTTATTTTTCGGTCATGTTGATTCTCTACCTCATTCTGAAATTACTTGAACTTTTCAAAGGTCTCAGACTTGTGTTTCATCAAGTAGACATACCCATATCTACTTAAGTCGTCGGAGAGTGAGAACATAACGATATCCTCCATGAGCCTCGGCGCTCATTGGACCGCACACATCAAGATGTATGATTTCCAATAAGTTGGTTGCTCGCTCCATTGTTCCGAGAACGGAGTCTTGGTCATTTTGCCCATGAGGCATGGTTCGCATGTGTCAAATGATTCATAATCGAGACTCTAAAAGTCCATCAAGATGGAGCTTCTTCATGCATTTGACACCAATGTGACCAAAGGCAGTTCCACATGTATGTGGGACTATAGTTATCAACTTTACATCTTTTGGTATTCACACTATGAATGTGTGTAACATTACGTTCGAGATTCATTAAGAATAAACCATTGACCATCGGGGCATGACCATAAAACATATCTCTCATATAAATAGAACAACCATTATTCTCGGATTTAAATGAGTAGCCATCTCGTATTAAACGAGATCCTGATACAATTTTCATGCTCAAACTTGGCACTAAATAACAACTATTGAGGTTTAAAACTAATCCCATAGGTAAATGTAGAGGTAGCGTGCCGACGGCGATCACATCGACCTTGGAACCATTCCCGGCGCATCGTCACCTCGCCCTTCGCCAGCCTCCGCTTATTCCGTAGCTCTGCTGTGAGTTACAAATATGAGCAACGGCACCGGTATCAAATACCGGGAGTTACTACGAGTAATCGGTAAGGTACACATCAATTACATGTATATCAAATATACCTTTAGTGTTGCCACCTTCTTATGCGCTAAGTATTTGGGGCAGTTCCGCTTCCAAAGGACCTTCCCTTTGCAATAAAAGCACTCGGTCTCGGGCTTGGGTCCATTCTTTGACTTCTTCCGGCAAGCTGGCTTACGGCGCGGCAACATCCTTGCCGTCCTTCTTGAAGTTCTTCTTACCCTTGCCCTTCTTGAACTTAGTGGTTTTATTGACCATCAACACTTGATGTTCCTTCTTGATTTCTACCTCTCACGACTTCATTGAAAATACTTCAGGAATAGTTTTCACCATCCCTGCATATTGTAGTTCATCACAAAGCTCTTGTAGCTCGATGGGAGCGATCAAGGATTCTGTCAATGACCGCCTCGTCCGGGAGGTTAATGTCCACTGACAAAGCGGTTGTGCAACCCGGACATTTTGAGTATGTGCTCACTAATGTAACTATATTCCTCCATCTTACAACTATAGAACTTGTCGGAGACTTCATATCTCTCGACCCGGGCATGAGCTTGGAAAACCATTTTTAGCTCCTCGAACATCTCATATGCTCTGTGTTGCTCAAAACGCTTTTGGAGCCTCGGTTCTAAGCTGTAAAGCATGCCGCACTGAACGAGGGAGTAATCATCAGCACGAGACTGCGCTTTCGTAATGTCTTGGTTCTCTGGGATGGGTGCTTCACCTAGCGGTGCTTCTAGGACATATTGTTTCTTGGCTGCTATGAGGATGATCCTCAGGTTCCGGACCCAGTCCGAATAGTTGTTGCCATCATCTTTCAGCTTGGTTTTCTCTAGGAACGCGTTGAAGTTCATGTTGACATGAGCGTTGGCCATTTGATCTACAAGACATTTTTGCAAAGATTATAGACTAATGTTCATGATAATTAAGTTCATCTAATCAAATTATTTAATGAATTCCCACTCAGATTTGACATCCATCTAGTCATCTAAGTGTTACATGATCCGAGACGACTAGGCCGTGTCCGATCATCACGTGAGACGGACTAGTCATCGTCGGTGAACATCTCCATGTTGATCGTATCTTCCATACGACTCATGTTCGACCTTTCGGTCTCTCGTGTTCCGAGGCCATGTCTGTACATGCTAGGCTCGTCAAGTTAACCTAAGTGTTTTGCATGTGTAAAACTGTCTTACACCCGTTGTATGTGAACGTAGGAATCTATCACACCCGATCATCACGTGGTGCTTCGAAACGACGAACTTTAGCAACGGCGCACAGTTAGGGGGAACACCTCCTTGAAATTATTATGAGGGATTATCTTATTTACTACCGTCATTCTAAGTAAACAAGATGCATAAAAATAATAAACATCACGTGCAATTAAATAGTAGTGACATGATATGGCCAATATCATATAGCTCCTTTGATCTCCATCTTGGGGCTCCATGATCATCTTGTCACCGCATGACACCATGATCTCCATCATCATGATCTCCATCATCGTGTCTCCATGAAGTTGTTTCGCCAACTATTACTTCTACTACTATGGCTAACGGTTTAGCAATAAAGTAAAGTAATTACATGGCGTTAAATCATTGACACGCAGGTCATACAATAATTAAGACAACTCCTATGGCTCCTGCCGGTTGTCATACTCATCGACATGCAAGTCATGATTCCTATTACAAGAACATGATCTCATACATCACAATATATCATTCATCATTCATCCTTCATCACAACTTTTGGCCATATCACATCACAAGACAATTGCTGCAAAAACAAGTTAGACGTCCTCTAATTGTTGTTGCATCTTTACGTGGCTGCAATAGGGTTCTAGCAAGAACGCTTTTCTTACCTACGAATAACCACAACATGATTTGTCAACTTCTATTTACCCTTCATAAGGACCCTTTTCGTGAATCCGCTCCAACTAAAGTGGGAGAGACAGACACCCGCTTAGCCACCTTATGCAACTAGTGCATGTCGATCGGTGGAACACATCTCACGTAAGCATACGTGTAAGGTCGGTCCGGGCCGCTTCATCCTACAATACCGCTGAAGCAAAATAAGACTAGTAGTGGCAAGCAAGTTGACAACATCTACGCCCACAACAGATTTGTGTTCTACTCGTGCAATAGAGAACTACGCATAGACCTAGCTCATGATGCCACTGTTGGAGAACGTTGCAGAAAATAAAAAAAATCTACGGTTTCACCAAGATCCATCTATGAGTTCATCTAGCAACGAGTGATAGGAGTGCATCTACATACCTTTGTAGATCGCGAGCGGAAGCGTTGAAGAGAACGGGGTTGAGGGAGTCGCTGCCGTGATCCAAATCACCGATGACCAAGTGCCGAACGGATAGCACCTCCGCGTTCAACACACGTACGGAGCGGATGACGTCTCCTGCACCTTGATCCATCAAGGAGGAGGGAGAGGTTGAAGAAGATCCAGCAGCACGACGGTGTGGTGGTGGATGCAAAGAGGTTCCGCAGAGCTTCACGAGCTCATGCGAGAGGGAGAGGTGTAGCAGGGAGAGGGAGGCGCCAAGACTTGGGGTGCCGCTGCCTCCCTCCTCCCCCTTTATATAGGCCCTGGGGGCGCCTGCCCTCTAGATCCCATCTAGATGGGGGCGGCGGCCAAGGGGGAGGCTTGCCCCAAGGCAAGTGGGCGCTTCACCCCTAGGGTTTCCAACCCTAGGCGCAGGGCAAGGGGCGCACCAGCCCACCAGGCTGGTTCCTCCCCACTTCAGCCCACGGGCCCTCCGGGATAGGTGGCCCCACTGGTGGACCCCCGGGACCCTTCCGGTGGTCCCGGTACAATACCGGTGACCCCCGAAACTCTCCCGATGGCCGAAACAGCACTTCCTATATATAATTCTTTACCTCCGGACCATTCTGGAACTCCTGTCTGGGATCTCATCCGGGACTCCGAACAACTTTCGGTTTGCTGCATACTCATATCTTTACAACCCTAGCGTCACCGAACCTTAAGTGTGTAGACCCTACGGGTTCGGGAGACACGTAGACATGACCGAGACGGCTCTCCGGTCAATAACCAACAGCGGGATCTGGATACCCATGTTGGCTCCCACATGCTCCTCGATGATCTCATCGGATGAACCACGATGTCGAGAATTCAAGCAATCCCGTATACAATTCCCTTTGTCAATCGGTATGTTACTTGCCCGAGATTCGATCGTCGGTATCCCAATACCTAGTTCAATCTCGTTACCGGCAAGTCACTTTACTCGTACCGTAATGCATGATCCCGTGACCAAACACTTGGTCACTTTGAGCTCATTATGATGATGCATTACCGACCGGGCCCAGAGATACCTCTCCGTCATACGGAGTGACAAATCGATCTCGATCCGTGACAACCCAATGACACTTTCGGAGATACCAGTAGTGCACCTTTATAGTCACCCGGTTAAGTTGTGACATTTGGTACACCCAAAGCACTCCTACGGTATCCGGAGTTACACGATCTCATGGTCTAAGGAAAAGATACTTGACATTGGAAAAGCTCTAGCAAATCGAACTACACGATCTTGTGCTATGCTTAGGATTGGATCTTGTCCATCACATCATTCTCCTAATGATGTGATCCCGTTATCAATGACATCCAATGTCCATAGTCAGGAAACCATGACTATCTATTGATCAACGAGCTAGTCAACTAGAGGCTCATTAGGGACATATTGTGGTCTATGTATTCACACGTGTATTACGATTTCCGGATAATACAATTATAGCATGAATAAAAGACATTTATCATGAACAAAGAAATATAATAATAATCCTTTTATTATTGCCTCTAGGGCATATTTCCAACAGTTGGCCCAACTACCTTTTATTATCTTGACATGCTCCAGGGACGGGTGTCATTAAAGTTATGTCTTCGGCAGTGAGCTGACACATGCCCAGACAGAGCTCACCAAACAGCATGCCCGCCCGACACCTATTTGATAGGCGACTGGCGTGTCGCTGAAGTGGAGCGGTGGACTGGTGGTGGGAGCTTGCCGGCACAGAGCTTGTTGGGTCTTCGCTTGCCGTCAAGTATCTTGCCGGCAACCAAAGTCTTGTTCTTCGGTTCTATGTTAGTACTTCTCTATGACCTGCCTTGAGGTTTTTTTCATGGTCTTGTAAACCAAGTCTTCAGTCTTGTTTAGAATAGTCCTGCGGCAAGCCCTGCCGTCGGGAAGGCTGCCATTGCCTATGCACAAGTCAGGGTACGAAGGCACCCATGTCTTGGTACACCGACAGCTGGCATGAATTACTCGCTGCAAAACGATTGAATCAACCATTCCCCAAGGTTTGCCTGAGGGTTGCTTTAAGCAGGATGTGTGCTTAGCTTTGCAGGGGTCAATGGGCAAACTTTTGCATCTAGAGGGCTTCATTGGGCCTTAGGCATGTAACTAAACACGCCCTAACCTTTTTGAAGGTTAACCTAGGCAAATCCTATTTGCTGCATTAGAGCAACGCCTCAAACTTTCGTTGGTAGGCTACCTGGTAAGGCGTAATGTGGTTTAAATTTCTTTTTTTGTTCCTTTATTTTCCAATCTATGTGCTTTCCATTTTCTGTTTTTAAATTTTATTCTTTTTTATCTTTTTATAATTTCATTTTAATATTTTTTCTCCTCTTGGTAAAATATGTTTTTTTAATAACAAGAATACACATTCTGACACTTCAGGAAGAACTTTTCTCAAATATATAAACTCTTTTATTTGAAATACATGAATATATATTTATGCAGCACATTTTTTAAATTATGCAACACTTTTATTTTCAACTATATACATATTTATATTTGGGTACATAATTTTTATTTTGTGACATATAGACATTTCTTCAGTATTAAACCAAGAGAAAACAAAGAAAACAGATGAAAAAAACATTGGAACCGTAGAAAACAAAGAAAATAGAAAAACTAGAGAAACCCGGTGAGGAATCAAAGAAAAATCGAATATAAGAAAAAAGAACAAAATACGTAGCGGACGAAACCCAGCAAACAAAAAAAATAGTTGACAATGGGTCGGCCAAGTAGCTACAGGTAGGGAGAAATCCATCAACGAGACAGAAGTTATACTCAGTTTGAGCAAGTATAGTCTTCGTAAGCGGAGAACTCCTAGTCAGCGCCGGAAAACACTATTTGCCGCTAGTTGCGGCAAAATGTCGGGGGAACACACAGGCCATCCAGCGATAGTCGCAGCTGGGCCGGCCCGTATAGTGTTTTCAGGATCCCCGGTTTTCCGAAACTTTTAGGACGTTCCAGCTGATTCTTTCCGATTTTAGGAATATTCCTGCAGGTTCCTGAACCGTTATTTATCTTTTTCCGTTTCCTTTTCGTTTTTTCGTTTTTATTTACTGTTTTTCTTCTTTTATCTCTTATTTCTTTTTCTTTTCACTTCTTTTTTTATTTCCTGTTCTTCTTTTTTTTCAAGTTTATGTTTCTTTTTCAACAAAAGTACAGACATTAGATAAATGTTCGAATTTCTTCAATTTTGTTCACATATGGGAAATTTTTTCTTGTTTTTTAAATTTTGTTCAGCAATTGCAAAAAGTTTAGAATTTGAAAAATTGTTTGCTTTTATCAAGAAATGTTCGAAAATTCCAAAGACTTTAGAACTTCAAAATTTGGAAAAATATACGTAGTTTAATTTTTGTTCAGAAATATGAATTTTTTCATGAATTTTAAAAAATGTTCACCTTTTCAAATTTGTTCACACTTTCAAAAAATGTTCTTGTTTTCTAAATTTGTTAATAAATTCAAAAAAGTTGGCGTTTTGAGAAAACATGTTTGTGGTTCCTATTTTCAAAAAAGCTCGCATTTTCAAAAAATTGTTCGCAATTTCAAGAAATGTTTTCATTTTACTTTTTTTTCAAAAATGTGCACGTTTCCATTTCTTCAGAAGTTTAAAAAATGTGCATGTTTTCATTTTTTCAGGTGTTTCGAAATTGTTAAGTTTCAATTTTTTGTTCACAAATTTCAAAAAATGTTCGGGCGGTTCAAAATATGTTCCCATTTTTAAAAATTGTTCAAAAATTAAAAAAATGTGTATGTTTTCATTTTTTCAGGAGTTTCGAAATTGTTCAGTTTCTAATTTTGTTCACAAATTTTAAAAAATGTTATTGTTTTCACATTATTCAAAATATGTGCGTTTTAAAATTCTTTCTTGGAATTTTGAAAAATGTTCCTGTTTCAAGAAAATGTTCGTGATTTTCGGAAAGATTTCAATTTTAAAATTTGGTTTGCAAAATTAGCGGTTTGTTTGTGTTTCAGAGGTCCCTTTGAATGCTTTTTAAATTCAAGATATACTTTAGACCTGCGCTGTGGGTTGTTCTTTAAGCTTAGCGCTGCTATAGGTACTGTTACGACTGCTAGCTCAACTGTTTGTGGTACGTTAGAGGTCTTGGTTTCGAATTCCCATAGCGAAGACTTTTTAGCTACAGCGCACTGTTATTCGCTCTATTCATGGGCCGGCCCAGTTTGCAACCCGCCTGTGCGGAACCGCCCCTGTTTGCCGCATCGAGCGGCGAACAGGAGTTCCCCGTCAGCGCCGGCCAGGAGAACTGCCGCTCATATGCCTGCGTTCTGGGCCGGCCAAGTATCGTGGCTTCATTAAAAAATAAATAGTTGAGTGTCGCTCGTCCTAGGATCAAACAAAGCTGAGGATCATTCATTCCGTTCACTCAATTATGGTTGACCGGTAACCGCTGATTTTTGGGAATAAAGGGAAAAAGGTTTAAAAGTAGCTGAAAAATCGCAAAAATTTCATGCATTTAAAAACATGAATTTAATTCTTTTGTCACAAATAAAAAAAGAAAAAATTTAAAGAATTTTGATAAAAAATTCACCGTGGTTTTGGAAAAAATCACACGATTGAAAAAGTTCATCAATCTTAAAAACACGAATTTGATTTTTTGACGAATTTGAAAAAAGTTCATACTTTTGAAAAAATATTGCGGATTTTCAAAAAGTCATGAATTAGAAAAAGGTTCATCAAATTTGAAAAGAAGTTACCAATTTGAGCAAAAAGGTTCACGAATTTGAAAAAGTTTGCGGGTCTTTAAAAAAAGTTTGTAAAAGTTGTAAAGTGTTTGGGGATTTAAAAATTATTCATGCATTTGAACAAAAATTTGTGGGTTCAGAAAACAATTCAAGGATTTGAAAATGTGACATATTTAAGTAAATTTCAATGTATTTCTAAAGTTATCGAATTTAAGAAAATTTCACAACTTTAAATGAGTTAAAAAACAATTGAAAAATAGAAGAAAACAAAAAAACCCCAAGGAAACCGCTGCCTTTTTAGCATTATATTTGAAGAAGAAAACGGAAGTAACTTACGCACATTACGGAAGGTGTCCTAATTGGTTACCTAGCTTTCTACTAACTGAAGAGTTTTGGAGTTCAAATTTTTAAGGCATGCCTTTTCTGAATGTTTACAGAAAAGAAAATAAAAGGTGTAAACGGGCCGGCGGAGAGGGGTGTATGTTGGTTGGCAAAATTGCCTATAACTAGTGCTTATGACGCCGAATAGGATCAGGGTAGTAAAGGGCCTCCCGCCAGGGTCACCTTTTGTTTTGGAAGTGCGTCAAATGGTGCGTCCAGCCGTCACCACATATGCGCGCAGAGTACTCCTCTTCATTTTGATTTTCTTTTTCTATATACTTTTTTATTTTAGAAGAATTTTTTTGCCAGGTTTCTCTTAGGTTTTGAAAAAGAAAAAAGTTGAAACCAGTGTGTTTTCACGAGAAGCACAACTGTGCTTCCCGAAAAATAAAAGAACACAACTTTACTTTCACGAGAAGAGAAGCACAACCTGTGCTTCCAGGAGAAATATAGTTCTGCTTCCCAGAAAAAGAGAAAAGCACAACCTGTGCTCTCACGAGAAGCACAACTTTTCCCGAAAAAGAAAAGAACGGAATTTTACTTTCACGAGAAGAGAAGCATGACCTATGCTTCCAGGAAAAACAAAAAATCATTGTGCTTCCCTGAAAAGGAGAAAAGCAAAATCTGTGCTCCCAGAGAAGCACAACTGTGCTTTTCCAAAAATGGAAACGCAAAGTCTGTCATTCCTGTGAGAAGCGCCATTGTACTTTTCAAAACGGAAACGGCACAACCATGCTTTAAAAAATGTGATAAAGGCAAATGTTTCTGGCTTTTTCCGGTTTTGGAACTATTCTTTCAGTTTTGATTTTTTTTTTTATTTTCATTTTTCATTTCTATTTTTTGTTATTTTTGGATTTCTTTTATTCTTTGGTTTTTGTTTTTATGTTAAAAAAATAAGTTGAAACCCATTAACATGATATCTAGTTTTGAAGATCTCGAAGTGAGAAATCGAGCAATGAAAACAGTTTGAAATTTGGACGCACGCTTCAAAAGATAATCTGTTTGAAAAAAATCAACAAAAAAGGAAAAAAAAACTTCCAGATTGCGATAATTGGCACAAATATGATGTGCCAGTTGTCAACACCAAAGAAAAGGTGGAGTGACCTGAGTAATGGGCTTGTCCCTTAATTACTAATCTCAGATATATAACTTTTGCTATCCAAAAGGTCTCGGAGCAACTAGTTGACAAGTGCTCCTTCAGGAGCCTCACAACGATCAGCGCCACTTATCGCGCTCCCAGCCGTCCACCACATGTTTCGCTCTGGGCCCTCCCTTCAGATATTTCTTTTTATTTTTTCACACGCGTTTTCGGCTTTTTAAACAGTTTTTTCACGTTTATTCAACGTTTTGGTTTTTCACCGGTCTTCCTTACCTTTTGAATCAAAAAAATTTTGAATTATTTTTGCACGGAAAAACGTGTTTTTTTCACGAGAGTAATGATTTTGCTTTCGCCGGAATCACGACCGTGCCTCTCAGAAACGAAAAAAATGCGTTCTATTTTTTCCTTCCGCGAGAGGCACGGCCGTGCCTCTCGGAAAAAAAAACGTGTTTTCTGTTTTTCTTTCTTCCGCGAGAGGCACGGCCAGAAACGGAAAAAACACGTTTTATATTTTTTTATACTTCCGTGAGAGGCATAGTTTTAGTTCCGGGAGAGGCACGGTTGTGCTTTCGCGGGAGTCACGGTCGTGCCTCTCAGAAATGAAAAAAAAACGTGTTTTCTGTTTTTTTTTCTTTCGCGAGAGGCACGCTTGTGCTTTTGCGAGAGGCACGGATAAAAACAAGTTTTCTAATTTTTTTCTTCCACGAGAGGTAAGATTTTGCTTCCGTGAGAGGCACGGTTATGATTTAGCGAGAGGCGTGGGCGTGCCTCTTTCGGAAAGGTAAAAAACCCGTGCTCCCAGTTTGGTTTTTTCGTCCAATTTTTTTCGCCTGGTTTTATCGTGAAAAAAAGTTCGTCAAGACCTATCAACATGAGATCTAATTTTAAAGATCTGGACGCGAGGAATCAAACGGTGAAAATAGTTCGAGATTTGGACGCACGATTTAGAAGATAAAATATTTTGAATAAACCGATGTACGAAAAAGGAAAAACTCCCAGGTTGCGACAAGTGCGCACATGCAACGCATCACTTGTCGCAACCTAAGAATGTGGGAGTGATCTTTGTAATGAGTACTCTTCAATTAGTGATTTTGAAAAGGTCTCCTCTTGAATCCTAGTCTCTCGAGCGTATAATGTATTGCTTATTGCTTCAAGAGAGCTGCAATTGGGCTGGCCAAGTACGAAATTTCTTCCTATGTAATTTGTTCTTTTGTTACATGCGCATGGCCCATTCTTTTAATTTATTTATTTTAATCCTTTTTACATTAGTTTTTACTTCGAAACAATATAAACATATAATTTAAAATTGTCATACTTTTAAGAAAGAGCGTACATAAATATATTAAAATGTTCAAGTATTTTCTCGAAAATATTTCGTAGTATTCATAAAATTTGCATTTCAAAAATCTGTTCGTGAATTTTTTAAAAAATATACGAAGTAAAAAATGTTAAAAATATCTTGCACTATTCAAACAAAATGTTTGTGACATTTGTTAAAATGTTTAACGTGTATTTTCGAAAATTATTCTATGTGTATTTAAGAAAATGTCGAACTTGTATCTAAAAATTACCAACCAGTACATGAAAAATGTTCAGAGTGTATTGGAAAAGGTCCACATGTATTTCGAAAATGAAGAGAATACCCAACAAATTAAAGGAAAAAAAAATAAAAAAAAATCGATACAAAAAGTACACACAAAAATGAAAGAAAAGCATACATAAGTTTTTTTTTTTTGCGGGGGAGCATACATAAGCTTCTACAAACCGGTGTGAACTGGTCCTTAGAAAATTTCCAAAATTGCTCCAAGAGAAACCATAGGAGCACACGTGTGCCCGCGACGAGACGAGCCACCGGTTGGCAAAGATGGAGATATAGCAGCTCTCGCGCTGTCGTGGACTGGCGTTGTTATTATCTCTTGTACTAGCTTACATGGGCCCGCCGGGGCGCATCGGCCTGTCCAGCGGCGAAGCAAAAGAAGTCCAACACGTCGCGCAACATTCGCGCACAAATCTTCCCACGCCGGCCTGTCGATCGGCCGTGTACGGTGGCGTGCAATGCAGCGGGACGATCAAGATCAAGATAAGCAGCGGACGCGACCACTCCACGTGAGCAGCAGCAGTTCAACTCGGACGGGTACGGTTGGACAGATAGCGATCGGTGACGCACTGATAGGTCATGGATCATGTCTTGGACCCGATGCAACCCGATGGACGGTTCCATGGCGATAGAGTTCGAGAAAACGCCAGTCAATCACACGCGGGACGACGCACCGAGCTCCGCGCAAGGTCCGGTGAAGAGGCCGCGCCGGCGGCCTCGGCGTCCACGACGGCGACGCCGAACACGACATGGCCGGTGACAGAGCGCCGCACGGAACAGCGAGACGTGGAGCTCATACGCGATGGGATGGCAACGGTCGGTGCCACAGGGACGGCGCGGCGTGGCAGCCGTCCAAGGTGTGGACGCCGCTGCCCGTGTGTTCAATCCAAGGTTCCAAGTCATGGGCTCGGCGTCAGGGGTCGCTAGCGCCCCTCCAAAGTCCAAAATCAAATCCTCTAGTGGCGTTACCGGTGAGAGTTAAGGACTAATACGCCTGCCGCCGGAGAAGAAAAATGAAAAGAAAAGAAGAAGCAAAGACATGACTCGACTCGACATATTTTTCGCTCCCGGCCCGTCTTCCTTGAACAACTTTGGACCAAGATCAATTTTCGTCCAGATGATGTGAAATGAAATGTCAGCATGGACGCATAGTCCACCCAGGCGATTATTATTAACCACAAAAGAAAGTAGATTAGGGCGGCGAGGGCATTGTTTAGTGGATCCGCTTTATTCCCCGGTGCTAGTGGTAAACACCGTCAAACTTGTCCGCTTGCGACGGGCCTCTAGCGCCCGCTCCAAGCAGCCGCACGGCCCTCGGGGCCCCGCCGGCGCCGGCACGGACGAGGCATGCGTCTGCCGGCGCATGATGCCGCCCGTTGAACCGTCGCTCGCACCGGCCGCTTTGCTCGCTAGTGGCCGCCGCGCCTTTCGGGGGAGGTTTGCTAGTGCGATGCGGTGTGCAGTGAGGCGCCAGTGAATCGACCGCTCGTAGCGGCAGGCACGGGTCCGAAACGGAACGTACGCCCCTGAGCTTTTGCATCACTCTACCTTTACAACTTGTCAAGCACTAGCTGGTATACTGCTACATGATTTACCTTGACGAGTGTTCAGTCAGAGACTCCCATGATTGTTGTATGTGACAATTCTGGGCAAATTGTTTCGTACGGAGAACAAGTTGAGGCACGGACGGCGCACACGTCTCCCTGACTGACACCAGGCAGGAGGAGCCCTGATTGAGATGCACATACATAAATCTCTTCCCAACCGCACGGGTCACTTAAGATATGAACGCGAACGGCTCGCTGGTCCGGTGCATCGACCAACGGACTGCATTTCAGGCACAAGATATCAACAAATTCATTCATGATGGCACGTTTCACCTAACCTAATCCACCATCGATACACATACGCGGTTCTTCGCCGTCCCGGGGAAGCTGTAGAATTATTCGGTCGCCTGAATGTGTCGGAGGTGGCTTGATTAGCTAGCGAGAGCGACTGAGCGGTGGTCCACGCGATTAGTCTTAGGCATTAGCGGAGACATAATAATGGTGGTGAAAGAATTAATCCGTCCCGTCCGCGCGCGCGAAACGAATTTGTCAAACTGCAAGATTCTTGGTTCATTAACTAATAATCATCTTCATCCAGCGTCGTCCCTCGTCCGGGCTCTTTTGGTTGGGACGTCTGCTTCTGGCCTTCTGCCATGGGAGGATTGACTTTGTCGCCTCGAGAGCGGGCGCTTCCGGCTTCGAAACATATGTGCCGTTCCGAACTTTTGTTTATCACCTGGATGTATCGGTCATGTTTGAGAAAGAGCCATGCTTGCTCATCTTCACCTAAAGGCCAGGAAGTTGTACTCCATATGTTCACTAATGCAAAATGTTCTACTAAAAAAAACAGATGTATATATACGCGCTTAGTGTGTTTGCTCACTCATTTCAATTTTTATGTAGCCCATATATTAAAACATTTAAAACGTCATATAATAATGAAGGGGGGGACTACTTGCCACAACAATGCAGTGTGCCCTTCGTGAATCCAATCGAAGCCTGCGTAAATCTTAACCTGTATGGCCTAGGTAAACTCAACCGAAGAGTTAAAACAGGGCGGCGGCCGTACTGCAGCACGAGCACCTGCCCACTGGTCAGCGTTCCACCGCGTCCACGATCCACATACGTGTCGCTCTCCGGCATCAGCCAGCGCGACAAGCCATTATTAAGCCGACCAAAGCGAGCTTTTGCTTCCTGCTCCATCGACTCAGCACCATCAACATCCATAAGCACGCCACGACAGCGACCAACGGCTTAATCCCACACGCACACACCAGAGGATCGACGAAACACCGTCCACGTAGCCCGGCCGGCCGGCCGGCCGGCTCGCGAACAAAGCTTCAGCCTCAAACCCTTTGTTCCTGCACCAACCACGGCCACCACTGCCCCAAGCAAAGTGCCCATGCCGATATATAGACCTTTCCCCGCCGTGGACTTGCGAAGAGGAGGAAATGTTCAGTTACACTTCAAAATGGAAATGAATGGATACTTTCAGCGCGTCTAGCAGTCCCTTCAGGCTGACGGCGGATAGTTGCGAGACTTGTCGGCTTTTTTTTAGGAATATATGGCTTAGAGAAGATTGTAGAAAAAAAATTAGATGAAAAGACGATTGTAGAAATGATAAGCCCTCTTTGGTTTGCAAGATCCACAAAACGTAGAAACATGAAAAATACAAGACTGAAGTGGCATGCCCACTTGAATCCTATGATATTAGCACGGAGTATTTGATTTTGTAGGAAAAACAAAAAGAATTGTAAAAATAAGGTTAGAGTGGATGTTAGAGTTCATACGATATGCAGCAGACATGATTCCTTAGGAAAAATTCTTACAGAATTCAATCCTATGAATCAAGCGAACAACGCATGAAAAAAATGGAAAGGATTATAACCATCCAAAAATCATATGAAATTCTTGAATCAAATGAGCCCTAATTGTTGTTGTATTCATGAATTGTTAATATTTCTTGAATAATAGCATCTGTATTGATTCAAAGTATATGTCTTGTTTATAAAACTAGGTATGTACCCGTGTGTTGACACAGGAGCTGAAATTGTTTATAGCTCCTTTGATTCAAAGGAATACTATAGGAATTTTGGAGAATTGAAATCCTTAGGGATTTTCCTACGTTGGTCCTTTGATTTAAAAGATTGGGTTCCATAGAAATTTTTCCTATGAAGTTTTATGTACCACATTTCATAGGAAATTTAATACCCACTACAATCTCGTTTTACATTTTCTTTATTTTTCATGTGGCATCAAACGCTCCTTGCTAATCTTATTGGATTTAATTGAATATGTCACTCCAATCCTATATTTTTTATATCCTATATTTTAGAATTCTGCGAATCAAAGAGGCCCTTGATGTATAAAAGCTAGGACCTCTTTGATTCTGGGGATTTCTAAAACATAGGAATAGGAAAACATAGGAATGGAGTGGCACACCATGTACATTCCTATAGGGTTAGTGTGTATGTTTGATTGCACATAGGAAAACGTAGGATCTTCACATGAGGCTGGAGTGGATGAAAATTTCCCTATGATAACTAGTACAAATGAATCCTATGAAAAAAAACCTATGAATTTTAATCCTATGAATCAAACTGCCTCTCTAGAAAAAAAAACAGGCTTAAGAATTAGAATCCTTCAAAATTCCTTTAGGAATCCTTTAAATCAAAGGGCCCCTAGGTTTGTGTTAAGGTAAAAGGGGATGTGATTCCGCCTTATATGACATGGGGCGGGCGCGAAGCACCAAGAATTAAAATTTTGATTTTCACGTCACTGTAATTTGATAGCCTGGGTCATGCATGGTAATTAAATTAATGTCAACGAGCGCCCTGCGGGCAGATGCAGTCTAATATAACGTGAAATGGAGCGGCGTAATTCCACATTATTGTGAAAGGTAAGTTAATTAAAGTGGAGTTTATATAGAGCTATATAAGGTAAGTAAATTAATGTGATTGACTGTCATACCGGGAAGATGCGGTCAAATTGGTGATGAAAACCCCGTCTGGATAAAAAATCGATGGAGACATGGTGAGAGGGGGGCGATTGAAGAAGAGTTCAACCTGCCAGAAAAAGGAACGCTATTTGTTTTTTAAGTAGTAGAGACTCTATGCTTGAATAGTTATTCTAAAGTAGCCCCTGCTTAGGATTCATGTGAGAACACATGAATATCAGGCTAGCATTCATGTGAGAGCACATGAATATTAGACTAGGATTCATGTGAGAACACTTGAATATTAGACCAGCACGGGTATTGATCTATGACCATTTTCTTAGCTCATGCAAATGGATATAATGCATGTAATTGAGATACGTAGTACTACCTCTGTCGGGGTTTATTAACCCCCTTTGTATTTTGGGTCAAAGTTTGACCATAAATTCTACTAAAAAATATTAGTTATATTTAGCAAAAATACTATAATTGGAAAGTATTGTCGGGTATGAATCTAACACTATAATTTTGGTAACATTTCACTTATATTTTGCTAGTAAAATATATGGTCAAAGTATGACACAAATACAATGAGGACTAATAAACCCATGCGGAGGTAGTAACTTGCTTACAGTTCAACTTGGAAAAATAAAAGGAAAAATACCTAGCCGTAATTGTGTAATTGTGTGGTTATAATGTTTATTTTATTATTTGTCATGGAACATGGTTAGTAGAGATGAGATTTGCCCCTCTCTTGAATGAGATGCTTTTTTTGCGGTCCCTGAGAGATAGGATCTGGAAATGCATGGACGTCCTACAAATTTAACCTACTAAAGAATTCTTAGTCATGTGACCGAGAAGGCGCGGTCAAGCTTAAGCTTGACCAATATCGTGAGGCAAAAAAAAAGCATGTATGCAACATTATGTGGGTTCGCCCGATATGATCTTTATGTGCGTTTGGGAGTTAGCGCGTCCTGCTAGGGGTTGTTACCAACTAGTGACCAAGTAGGAGTAATCGGGACATGTCCAAATGTGTCTAAGCCTATAGGGGTTGCACACTTCAAGTGGGTGGAGCCTCTAACATGGAAGCCCATTATAAAAATCGTCTATATAAAAAGAAGGGATGTGCGTTTAAATGTTTGCCAGTTCAGAATCCTGAAACTTAGCCGCAACTTCTCCCTTGCCTAAAGTAGCCCATCTAGCAATCAGGGCAAGCAACGTTCCACCTAGTACCTTGGAGGCATTTTACATGTGATGCTTGGATGGATGGATCTTTCAAGGGACTCGCAAAGCGAGGACGGTAAGTGTGCTTCATCAACTTTACTTTCATAGAGGAAACTGCGAGTCTAGTGGTAAACCCAAAACTCATGATCTCTAACTACAATGCTCTTGGGCGTACATGATAGATTTGTTTTTGTTTTGCACTAGTTTAGCCTACTGCGTTTCCCTTCACCTCGGGATGCCTAGTACAATTTCACAAAATTGATAGGATCCATGGTGTGGAAAGATTATTGATGTCTATGATAACCCACAAGTACAGGGGATCGCAACAGTTTTCGATAAGTAAGAGTGCCGAACCCAACGAGGAGCTAAAGGTAGAACAAATATTCCCTCAAGTTCTATCGACCACCGATACAACTCTATGCACGCTTGACGTTCGCTTTACCTAGAACAAATATGAAACTAGAAGTACTTTGTAGGTGTTTTCAGAAAGGCTAGCAAGAAAATAAAGAACACGAAAATAAAACTAGGGGCTGTTAAGATAAAAACACAACTAAAGTAAATATGGCGAGTGTGGAAAAGTAGTGGTAGAAGTTGTGGAATTGTCCCTAAGCAACTGACTACGTTACTAGACCGGTAATCACTATTGCAATTCTATTTGAGGGAGAGGCATAAGCTAACATACTTTCTCTACTTGGATCATATGCACTTATGATTGGAACTCTAGCAAGCATCCGCAACTACTAAAAATTCATTAAGGTAAAACCCAACCATAGCATTAAAGTATCAAGTCCCCTTTATCCCATATGCAAACAACCTACTTACTCGGATCTGTGCTTCTGTCACTCACGCCACCCACCATAAGCAAATCATAAACATATTGCAAAACCCTACAGCTGAATCCTCACGCTTGCGCGACACGGAGGGCACAATAGGACAGCACCAATAAAATATGCAATTCAAACCAATCATAGCAATTCATCAATCACCGATAGGACAACGAAAATCTACTCAGACATCATAGGATGGCAACACATCATCGGAAAATAATATGAAGCATAAAGCACCATGTTCAAGTAGAGGACGGGTTGCGGGAGAGTGGACCGCTGTAGATAGAGGGGGGAAGGTGATGGAGATGATGGTGAAGATGACGGTGGTGTTGGTGAAGATCGCGCTGATGATGACGGCCCCCGGCAGCGCTCCGGCGCCACCGGAAGCAAGGGGGAGAGAGGCCCCCTTCTTCTTCTTCTTCCTTGACCTCCTCCCTAGATGGGAGAAGGGTTTCCTCTGGTCCTTGGCTCCCATGGCTTGGGAGGGGCGAGAGCCCTCCGAGATTGAATCTATCTCTCTGCTTACGCTGCTGGCTCGCCTGCTTCATCGCTTCGTATATATGGAGATCCGTAACTCCGAGATTGGCCTGAAACCTTCGCCATGATTTTTTCCGAATATTATCTTTCTTGCGGCAAAAGAAGAGCGTCAACCGCCTTACGGTGGGCTCACGAGGGTAGGGGCGCGCCTGGGGGCAAGCGCTTCTGCCTCGTGACCACCTCGGGCACCGTCTCGCGTGGATTTTTCTTCTGGAATTTTCCATATTTTCCAAAAATAAGCTCCGTCCGTTTTTATTCCGTTTGGACTCCGTTTGATATGGATATTCTGCAAAACCAAAAACATGCAACAGACAGGGGATCGCACTGGGCAATCGGATCAATATGTTAGTCCCAAAAATAATATAAAAAGTTACCAAAAAGTATATGAAAGTGAATAATATTGGCATGGAACAATCAAAAATTATAGATACGACGGAGACGTATCAGTCTACTACACAACCTTCTTCTTGTAGACGTTGTTGGGCCTTCATGTGCAGAGATTTGTAGGACAGTAGCAAATGTCCCTCAAGTGGATGACCTAAGGTTTATCAATCCGTGAGAGGCATAGGATGAAGATGGTCTCTGTCAAACAACCCTGCAACCAAATAACAAAGAGTCTCGTGTGTCCCCAACGCACCCAATACAATGGTAAATTGTATAGGTGCACTAGTTCGGCGAAGAGATGGTGATACAAGTGCAATATGGATGGTAGATATAGGTTTTTGTAATCTGAAAATATAAAAACAGCAAGATAATTAATGATAAAAGTGAGCGTAAATGGTATTGCAATGCTAGGAAACAAGGCCTAGGGTTCATACTTTCACTAGTGCAAGTTCTCTCAACAATAATAACATAATTGGATCATATAACTATCCCTCAACATGCAACAAAGAGTCACTCCAAAGTCACTAATAGCGGAGAACAAACGAAGAGATTATTGTAGGGTACGAAACCACCTCAAAGTTATCCTTTCTGATCGATCTATTCAAGAGTCCGTAGTAAAATAACACGAAGCTATTCTTTCCGTTCAATCTGTCATAGCGTTCGTACTAGAATAACACCTTAAGACAGAAATCAACCAAAACCCTAGTGTCACCTAGATGTTCCAATGTCACCTCAAGTATCCGTGGGTATGATCATACGACATGCATCACACAATCTCAGATTCATCTATTCAACCAACACAAAGTACTTCAAAGAGTGCCCCAAAGTTTCTACCGGAGAGTCAAGATGAAAACGTGTGCCAACCCCTATGCATAGGTTCATGGGCGGAACCCGCAAGTTGATCACCAAAACATACATCAAGTGGATGACGTGATATCCCATTGTCACCACAGATAAGCACGGCAAGACATACATCAAGTGTTCTCAAATCCTTAAAGACTCAATCCGATAAGATAGCTTCAAAGGGAAAACTCAATCCATTACAAGAGAGTAGAGGGGGAGAAACATCATAAGATCCAACTATAATAGTAAAGCTCGTGATACATCAAGATCGTGCCGAATCAAGAACACGAGAGAGGGAGATCAAACACATAGCTACTTGTACATACCCTCAGCCCCGAGGGTGAACTACTCCCTCCTCGTCATGGAGAGCGCCGGGATGATGAAGATGGCTGCCGGTGAGGATCCCTCCGCAGGTTGTCAAACAGGGTCTGATTGGTTTTGGTGGCTACAGAGGCTTGCGGCGGCGGAACTCCCGATCTATTCTGTTTCCCGATGGTTTTAGGGTATATGGATATATATAGACGAAAGAAGTCGGTCAGGGAAGCCACGAGGGGCCCACGAGGGTGGAGGGTGCGCCCAGGGGGTGGGCGCGCCCCCTGCCTCGTGCCTTCCTCGTTGTTTCCCTTACATATAATCCAAGTCTTCTGGATGGCTTCCGTTCCAAAAATAACTCTCCCGAAGGTTTCATTCCGTTTGGACTCCGTTTGATATTCCTTTTCTGCGAAACACTGAAACAAGGGAAAAAACATAAACTGGCACTGGGCTTTGGGTTAATAGGTTAGTCTCAAAAATAATATAGAAGTGCATAGTAAAGCCCATTAAACATCCAAGATGGATAATATAATAGCATGAATACTTCATAAATTATAGATACGTTGGAGACGTATCAATTATAAAGATGCTCTATAGGTATCTTCGAAGATGTTTGTTGGGTTGGCATAGATCAAGATTAGGATTTGTCACTCCGAGTATCGGAGAGGTATCTCTGGGCCCTCTCGGTAATGCACATCATAAGAAGACTTGCAAGCAAAGTGACTAATGAGTTAGTTACAGGATGATGTATTACGAAATGAGTAAAGAGACTTGCCAGTAACGAGATTGAACTAGGTATGTAGATACCGACGATTGAATCTCGGGCAAGTAACATACCAATGGACCAAGGGAATAACGTATGTTGTCATAACGGTTCGACTGATAAAGATCTTCGTAGAATATGTGGGAGCCAATATGAGCATCCAGGTTCCGCTATTGGTTATTGACCGGAGAAGTGTCTCGGTCATGTCAACATAGTTCTCGAACCCGTAGGGTCCGCACGCTTACGTTCGATGACAATTTAGTATTATATGAGTTATGTGATTTGGTGACTGAATGTTGTTCGGAGTCTCAGATGAGATCACGGACATGACGAGGAGTCTTGAAATGGTCGAGAGGTAAAGATTGATATATAGGATGTTAGTATTCGAACACCAAAAGTGTTCCGGATCGTATCGGGTAATTATCGGAGTACCGGGGGGTGGGGTTACCGGAACCCACGGGGGGAAGATATGGGCCATAAGAGGGGAGCACACCAGCCCACAAGGGGTGGAGCGCCCCCTCTTAGGCAGGAGGCCGAATTGGATAAGGAACAAGGGGGGTTCGGGCCCTCCTTCCTTTCTCTCTTCCCCCTTTCCTTTTCCCTCTAGCAATTATGGAAGGGGGGAGGCCGAATTGGGGAGGACCCCAAGTAGGATTCGGCCTACTTGGGGCACCCCTTGGGTGCCTCTCCTCCCCTCCAACCTATATATTTGTGTGGGGGGGGGGGGGCACCGCTAGAACATACGACATCAATTGTTAGCCGTGTGCGGCGCCCCCTCCACAGTTTACACCCTTGGTCATAGTTTTGCGGTGCTTAGGCGAAGCCCTGCGAGGAACACTACACCATCACTGTCACCACGCCGTCGTGTTGACGGAACTCACCTACTTCCTCGACACCTTGCTGGATCAAGAAGGCGAGGGACGTCATCGCGCTGAACGTGTGCAGAACTCGAAGGTGATGTATGTTCGGTGCTTGATCGGTCGGAGCTAGAAGAAGTTCGACTACATCAACCGTGTTGTCAAACGCTTCCGCTTTTGGTCTACTAGGGTACGTAGACACACTCTTCCCCCTCGTTGCTATGCATCTCATAAATAGATCTTGCGTGAGCGTAGAATTTTTTTTGAAGTTACATGCTATGTTTCCTAACATCAAGAAGGGAAACGACTATTTTTTTATATGAATATAAAATTTAGGTGTATTTATATTTATGAACTGTGATAATTGTAATACATAAAACTAGTCAAAGTAAAAATAGTTAATATAATAAGTGGTCAAGATTGTGTTGCCTTCTTGTTCCACTAAGACTTGATGATTTAAACTGAACCGAATTGCTAGCATTGTAGATTATTCAAATGCTTTGAGATCATAAATATATGTTGCATTAGAGAACTTTTGAACTATGCTCACCAGTTTCCACGTCGTGTGCAACAAAAAAGACATGGAAGCATGCATGTTCCGAATGCCATGATCTATCACATATCTCGGTTAAGCAGGAAAACAAAGCACTGCAACAGATGGAGCTTGTCAAGAAACCAAGATGCAAACCATGCTCCATGGTACAAAGTAATCCTACATGTGTTTTATACCCTTAACATATACACCAACACAAATCATCAACACAAATGGTATGATTTGTTGAGCATGTTGTTCACCATCTCAATGAAATAGAAACACTAGAAATCAAACACCTCAAGACGACAAGCGCAACAACAAAGGAACCAAGCAATGGAGTCATCAAGTGTAGCAAATATACCCAAGCCTCTATTGCAGGCAAGGTTTTTGCCTTGAGGTTGTTCCACTTGAATGAAAGTGACCCATGGTGAACTTTGGTTGTGGCGCGTGGTATTTTTTTGGTACGGGGCGGTGTAGAAACGCCTTGTGGATTCGGTTTTTTGTTTCAAAATTTTTGAACTGCTGTCGCGGTTCGTTTGGTGGGTTTAGCATTTTCGTACTACATGTGGGGCAGGCTGTCACTATGGAATTTGCACCCTTACACCTTTTTCTGCTTCGATGCTTCTTCGTATCTCGGTTGGTCGTCGGTTTAGGTATCGGCCGTTGCTGCCCAATCGATATGTCGCTTTCGGTTCCTCCCGCTGTTGGTGAGACGTTGTGTCGCTTTCGGTTCTGGCCGCTGTTGCCTGTTGGTTATCCTTGGTGCCGCTTTAGCCGTGCTTTCCAGAGTGTGCTGGTGTGTTTGCATCGGTGCCCATTTGGCAATAAATAGGCTGCTTCTTTGTGAGCTCCACCACCTCTCCTCACCTTCGCCCCCAAAGAGCCCGTGCGCTGCCCTGCTGGTGGAGCTCATGTACGCCGCCATGGATCTCGGCGGTGTTGGAGGCCCGTTCTGCAACGTTGCCTCCCCAAGGTCCTGCTGGTGACCTGGACGCTCGTCGGCGCTGCTCCGATTCCTCATACCGGTGTGATTTAAGAACCAACCGGCGGGCGCTCCTATTTTGCATGGTGTCTGTCCACGCGCGGCGGTGTGGTAGCTAGATAGAGGAGCGGCGACGAGGTGTGTGTTAAGAAAGCAAGAAGAAAAAAGGGGGAAGGGGGTTAATACCGCGGTCAAATCCCTCGACGGCGGCGCGCTCATCGCAGAGGGAGGACGCGTGACCGGCGAGGAGGATGCCGCGGGGCAGAGTTGTCGCGCTCCTCTTCCTCCCTCTCACGTGGCAAATAAAAAGGAGGACACGACGACCGCCTCTCTGTCTCTCTCGCGCGGAAACAGATATGAGAGGGGGAAGGGGCTGCCTCACCGGTGCCGCCCTGGCTCGCCGCTCCGTCCTGGCTCGCCGCGCCAGCGGTGGCGCGCGCACCGGAGTGATACGTCTCCAACGTATCTATAATTTTTTATTGCTTCATGCTATATTATATTCTGTTTTGGATGATTAATGAGCTTTTTTATACACTTTTATATTATTTTTGGGACTAACCTATTAACCGGAGGCCCAGCCCAGAATTGATGTTTTTTGCCTATTTCAGTGTTTGGCAGAAAAAGAATATCAAACGGAGTCCAAACGGAGAAACGTTCGGGAACGTGATTTTCGGAACAAACGTGATCCAGAGGACCTGGACCCTATGTCAAGAAAGCAACCAGGAGGGCACGAGGTAGGGGGCACGCCTACTCCCCCTGGGCACGCCCTCCGCCTTCGTGGGGCCCATGTTGCTCCACCGACGTACTTCTTCCTCCTATATATACCTACGTACCCCCAAACCAACAGAAGCATCCACGAAAACCTAATTCCACTGCCGCAACCTTCTGTACCCGTGAGATCCCATATTGGGGACTTTTTCGGCGTCCTGCCGGAGGGGGCATTGATCACGGAGGGCTTCTACATCAACACCATAGCCTCTCCGATGATGTGAGTAGTTTACCTCAAACCTTCGGGTCCATAGTTATTAGCTAGATGGCTTCTTCTCTCTCTTTGGATCTGAATACAAAGTTCTCCACGATTCTCGTGGAGATCTATTCGATGTAATCTTCTTTTGCGGTGTGTTTGTTGATCAAGTTTATCTATGAACAATATTCGAATATTTTCTGAATTATTTTATGTATGATTGGTTATCTTTGCAAGTCTCATCGAATTATCAGTTTGGTTTGGCCTACTAGATTGATCTTTCTTGCAATGGGAGAAGTGCTTAGCTTTGGGTTCGATCTTGCGGTGTCCTTTCCCAGTGACAGCAGGGGCAGCAAGGCACGTATTGTATTGTTTCCATCGAGGATAACAAGATGGTGTTTATTTCATATTGCATGAGTTTATCCCTCTACATCATGTCATCATACTTAAAGCATTACTCTGTTCTTATGAACTTAATACTCTAGATGCATGCTGGATAGTGGTTGATGTGTGGAGTAATAGTAGTAGATGCAGGCAGGAGTCGGTCTACTTGTCACGGACGTGATGCCTATATACATGGTCATACCTAGATATTCTCATAACTATGCTCAATTCTATCAATTGCTCAACAGTAATTTGTTCATCCACCGTAATACTTATGCTCTTGAGAGAAGCCACTAGTGAAACCTATGGCCCCCGGGTCTATTTTCCATCATATTAATCTTCCAACACTTAGCTATTTTTATTGCCTTTTATTTTACTTTGCATCTTTATTATTAAAATACCAAAAACAGTATCTTATCATATCTATTAGATCTCACTTTCGTAAGTGACTGTGAAGGGATTGACAACCCCTTTATTGCGTTGGTTGCGAGGTTTTTATTTGTTTGTGTAGGTGCGAGGGACTCGCGCGTGGCCTCCTACTGGATTGATACCTTGGTTCTCAAAAACTGAGGGAAATACTTACGCTGCTTTACTGCATCACCCTTTCCAATTCAAGGGAAAACCAATGCGGTGCTCAAGAGGTAGCAAGAAGGATTTCTGGCGCCGTTGCCGGTGAGGCTTACGCAAAGTCGAGTCAAGATTTGACTCCAGACAACGAGCCATTTCTGGCGTTGTTGTCGGGGAGTCTATGTCAAAGTCAACATACCAAGTACCCATCACAAACTCTTATCTCCCGCATTACATTATTTGCCATTGCCTCTCATTTTCCTCTCCCCCACTTCACCCTTGCCGTTTTATTCGCCGTCTCTTTTCCGTTCGCCTCTTTTTTGCTTGCTTCTTGTTTGCTCGTGTGTTGGATTGCTTGTTTGTCATGATGGCTCAAGATAATACTAAATTGTGTGACTTTACCAATACCAACAACGATGATTTTCTTAGCACTCCGATTGCTCCTCTTACCGATACTGAATCTTGTGAAATTAATGCTGCTTTGTTGAATCTTGTCATGAAAGATCAATTCGGAGGCCTTCCTAGTGAAGATGCCGCTACCCATCTAAATAGCTTCATTGATTTGTGCGATATGCAAAAGAAGAAAGATGTGGACAATGGTATTGTTAAATTGAAGCTATTTCCTTTTTTGCTTAGAGATCGTGCTAAAACTTGGTTTTCGTCTTTACCTAAAAATAGTATTGATTCATGGAATAAGTGCAAAGATGCTTTTATCTCTAAGTATTTTCCTCCCGCTAAGATCATCTCTCTTAGAAACGATATTATAAATTTTAAGCAACTTGATCATGAACATGTTGCACAAGCTTGGGAGAGGATGAAATTAATGATACGTAATTGCCCTACTCATGGTTTGAATTTATGGATGGTCATACAAAATTTTTATGCCGGATTGAATTTTCCTTCTAGAAATCTTTTAGATTCGGCCGCGGGAGGCACTTTTATGGAAATCACTTTAGGAGAAGCTACTAAACTCCTAGATAATATTATAGTTAATTATTCTCAATGGCACACCGAAAGATCTACTAGTAAAAAAGTGCATGCGATAGAAGAAATTAATGTTTTGAGTGGAAAGATGGATGAACTTATGAAATTATTTGCTACTCAGAGTGTTTCTTCTGATCTTAATGATATGCCTTTGTCTACTTTGATTGAGAATAATAATGAATCTATGGATGTGAATTTTGTTGGTAGGAATAATTTTGGTAACAACGCGTATAGAGGAAACTTTAATCCTAGGCCGTATCCTAGTAATTCCTCTAATAATTATGGTAATTCCTACAACAACTCTTATGGAATTTTAATAAGATGCCCTCTGAATTTGAAACTAGTGTTGAAGAATTTATAAATTCGCAAAATAATTTCAATGCCTTGCTTGAAGAAAAGTTGCCTAAGATTGATGAATTGGCTAGGAACGTTGATAGAATTTCTCTTGATGTTGATTCTTTGAAACTTAGATCTATTCCTCCTAAGCATAATATCAATGAGTCTCTCAAAGCCATGAGAATTTCCATTGATGAGTGAAGGAAATATGCCCTAGAGGCAATAATAAAGTTATTATTTATTTCCTTATATCATGATAAATGTTTATTATTCATGCTAGAATTGTATTAACCGGAAACATAATACATGTGTGAATACATAGACAAACAGAGTGTCACTAGTATGCCTCTATTTGACTAGCTCGTTAATCAAAGATGGTTATGTTTCCTAACCATAGACATGAGTTGTCATTTGATTAACGGGATCACATCATTAGGAGAATGATCTGATTGACATGACCCATTCCGTTAGCCTAGCACTTGATCGCTTAGTATGTTGCTATTGCTTTCTTCATGACTTATACATGTTCCTATAACTATGAGATTATGCAACTCTGCCACCGGAGGAACACTTTGGTACTACCAAACGTCACAACGAATCGGGTGATTATAAAGGAGTACTACAGGTGTCTCCAAAGGTACTTGTTGGGTTGGCGATTTCGAGATTAGGTTTTTCACTCCGATTGCCGGAGAGGTATCTCTGGGCCTTCTCGGTAATACACATCACATAAAGCCTTGCAAGCATTGCAACTAATGAGTTAGTTGTGAGATGATGTATTACGGAACGAGTAAAGAGACTTGCCGGTAACGAGATTGAACTAGGTATTGGATACCGACGATCGAATCTCGGGCAAGTAACATACCGATGACAAAAGGAACAACGTATGTTGTTATGCGGTCTCGACCGATAAAGATCTTCAGAGAATATGTAGGAACCAATATGGGCATCCAGGTCCCGCTATTGGCTATTGACCGAGAATAGTTCTAAGTCATGTCTACATAGTTCTCGAACCGTAGGGTCCGCACGCTTAAGGTTTCAATGACGGTAATTATGAGTTTATGTATTTTGATGTACCGAAGGAGTTCGGAGTCCCGGATGTGATCACGGACATGACGAGGAGTCTCGAAATGGTCGAGACATAAAGATTGATATATTGGATGGTTATATTCGGACACGGAAAGGTTCCGGAAGTTTCGAAGAAAACCGGAGTCTTGGAAGGGTTACCGGAACCCCCGGGGAAGTTTATGGGCCTTATTGGGCCAAGGGGAGAGAGAGGGCTGCACCAGGAGGTGGTGCGCCCCCCTCCATGGGGAGTCCGAATTGGACTAGGAGGGGGGGGGGCGCAGCCCCCCTTTCCCTCTCCCTCTCCCTCTCTTTCCTTTCCCCTTCCCTCTTCCTAGTAGGACTAGGAAAGGGGAGTCCTACTCCTACTAGGAGGAGGACTCCCCCCCTCCCTTGGTGCGCCCCAAGGCTGGCCGGCCCTCCCCCTTGCTCCATTATATACAGGGGCAGGGGGCACCCTAGAACACACAAGTTGATCCTTGAGATCGCTCTCAGCCGCAGTGCGGTGCCCCCTCCACCATATTCCACCTCGGTCATATTGTAGCGGTGCTTAGGCGAAGCCTGCGACGGTGAAACATCAAGATCGTCACCACGCCGTCGTCCGACGGAACTCCTCCCCGAGCTTTGCCGGATCGAAGCCCGTGGAGCGCCATCGAGCTGAACGTGGGCCAAGAACTCGGAGGCGCCGGAGTAACGGCGCTGTGATCGGCTGGATCGTGAGGAGAACGTCCGACTACTTCCTCTACGTCATCATCGACTCGGAGGTGCCGGAGTAACGGCGCTGGGATCGGCAGGATCGCGAGGAGAAAGTACGACTACTTCCTCTACGTTGTGATCGCTTCCGCCACGGTCTCACGAGGGTACGTAGACAACACTCTCCCTCTCGTTGCTATGCCATCACCATGGTCCCGTGTGTGTGTAGGAAATTTTTGAAATTACTGCGTTCCCCAACGGTGGCATCCGAGCCTGGTTTTATGCGTTGATGTCATATGCACGAGTAGAACACAAGTGAGTTGTGGGCGATACAAGTCATACTACCTACCAGCATGTCATACTTTGGTTCAGCGGTATTGTGAGATGAAGCGGCCCGGACCGACATTACGCCAGACGCTTACGCGAGACTGGTTTCACCGCTACGAGCATTCGTGCTTAAAGGTGGCTGGCGGGTGTCTGTCTCTCACTTTAGTTGAACCGAGTGTGGCTACGCCCGTCCTTGAGAAGGTTAAAACGGAGTCTATTTGACGAAGTATCGTTGTGGTTTTGATGCGTAGGTAAGATCGGTTCTTGCTCAGCCCATAGCAGCCACGTAAAACTTGCAACAACAAAGTAGAGGACGTCTAACTTGTTTTTGCAGGGGCATGTTGTGATGTGATATGGTCAAGACGTGATGCTATATTTTATTGTATGAGATGATCATGTTTTGTAACCGAGTTATCGGCAAATCGGCAGGAGCCATATGGTTGTCGCTTATTGTATGAAATGCAAACGCCTGTAATTGCTTTTACTTTATCACTAAGCGGTAGCGATAGTCGTAGAAGCAATAGATGGCGAAACGACAACGATGCTACGATGGAGATCAAGGTGTCGCGCCGGTGACGATGGTGATCATGACGGTGCTTCGAGATGGAGATCACAAGCGCAAGATGATGATGGCCATATCATATCACTTATATTGATTGCATGTGATGTTTATCCTTTATGCATCTTATTTTGCTTGATTGACGGTAGCATTTTAAGATGATCTCTCACTAAAATTATCAAGTAGTGTTCTCCCTGAGTATGCACCGTTGCCAAAGTTCGTCGTGCCGAGACACCACGTGATGATCGGGTGTGATAAGCTCTACGTCCATCTACAACGGGTGCAAGCCAGTTTTGCACACGCAGAATACTCAGTTATACTTGACGAGCCTAGCATATGCAGATATGGCCTCGGAACACGGAGACCGAAAGGTCGGCGTGAATCATATAGTAGATATGATCAACATAAGATGTTCACCATTGAAAACTACTCCATCTCACGTGATGATCGGTTATGGTTTAGTTGATTTGGATTACGTGATCACTTAGATGACTAGAGAGATGTCTATCTAAGTGGGAGTTCTTAAGTAATATGATTAATTGAACTTAAATTTATCATGAACTTAGTACTGATAGTATCTTGCTTGTCTATGTCTGCTTGTAGATAGATGGCTCGTCTTTGTTGTTCCGTTGAATTTTAATGCGTTCCTTGAGAAAGCAAAGTTGAAAGATGATGGTAGCAATTACACGGATCGGGTCCGTAACTCGAGGATTATCCTCATTGCTGCACGTAAGAGTTACGTCTGGATGCACCGCTAGGTGCCAGACTCGCCGATGCAGTAACCGACGACGTTAAGAACGTCCGCAGAGCAAAGTCGATGACTACTCTATAGTTCGATGTGCCATGCTTTACGGCTTAGAACCGGGTCTTCAACGACGCTTTTGAAAGTCGTGGAGCATATGAGATGTTCCAAGAGTTGAAGTTGATATTTCAAATGTAATGCGGATTGAGAGATATGAAGTCTCCAATAAGTTCTATAGCTGCAAAATGGAGGAGAATGGGTCCGCTGGTGAGCACATACTCGTAATGTCCGGGTATTACAATCACTTGACTCAACCGGGAGTTGATCTTCCGGATGATTGTGTCATTGATGTAATTCTTCAATCAACGCCACCAAGCTACAAAGGCTTCGTGATGAACTATAATATGCAAGGGTTAGTAAAGACTATGCTCGAGCTCTTCGCAATGCTAAAAGCTGCGGAGGTAGAAATCAAGAAGGAGCATCAAGTGTTGATGGTCAATAAGACCACTAGTTTCAAGAAGAAAGGCAAAGGGAAGAAGAAGGAACTTCAAGAAGAACAGCAAACAAGTTGTCGCTCAAGTGAAGAAACCCAAGTCCGGACCTAAACCTGAAATCGAAGTGCTTCTACCGCAAGCGCATCGGTCACTAGAAGCGGAACTGCCCCAAGTATTTGGCGGATAAGAAGGATGGCAAGGTGAACAAAGGTATATGTGATATACATGTTATTGATGTGTACCTTACTAGAGCTCGCAGTAGTACACAGGTATTTGATAATCGGTTACATTGCTAATATTTGCAACTCAAAGCAGGGACTACTGATTAAGCGAACACCGCAAAGGACGAGGTGACGATGCGCGTGGGAAATGGTTCCAAAGTCGATGTGATCGCGGTCGGCACGCTACCTCTACATCTACCTTCGGGATTAGTTTTAGACCTAAATAATTGTTATTTGGTGCCGGCGTTAAGCATGAACATTATATCTGGATCTTGTTTGATGCGAGACGGTTATTCATTTAAATCAGAGAATAAAGGTTGTTCTATTTATATGAATAATATCTTTTATGGTCATGCACCCTTAAAGAGTGGTCTATTTTAATGGATCTCGATAGTAGTGATACACATATTCATAATGTTGAAACCAAAAGATGCAGAGTTGATAATGATAGTGCGACTTATTTGTGGCATTGCCGTTTAGGTCATATCGGTGTAAAGCGCATGAAGAAACTCCATCTTGATGGACTTTTGGAGTCACTTGATTATGAATCACTTGGCACTGCGAACCGTGCCTCATGGGCAAGATGACTAAAACACCGTTCTCCGGTACTATGGAGAGAGCATCGATTTGTTGGAAATCATACATACAGATGTATGTGGTCCAATGAATATTGAGGCTCGTGGCGGATATCGTTATTTTCTCACCTTCACAGATGATTTAAGCAGATATGGGTATATCTTCTTAATGAAACATAAGTCTGAGACATTTGAAAAGTTCAAAGAATTTCAGAATGAAGTTGAAAATCATCGTAATAAGAAAATAAAGTTTCTTTGATCTGATCGTGGAGGCGAATATTTGAGTTACGAGTTTGGTCTACATTTGAAACAATGCGGAATAGTTTCGCAACTCACGCCACCGGAACACCACAGCGCAATGGTGTGTCCGAACGTCGTAATCGCACTTTACTAGATATGGTGCGATCTATGATGTCTCTTACAGATTTACCGCTATCGCTTTTGGGGTTATGCTCTTGAGACGGCCGCATTCACGCTGAATAGAACACCGTCAAAATCCGTTGAGACGACTCCTTATGAACTGTGGTTTAGCAAGAAACCAAAGTTGTCGCTTTCTTAAAGTTTGGGGATGCGATGCTTATGTGAAAAAGCTTCAACCTGATAAGCTCGAACCTAAATCGGAGAAATGTGTCTTCATAGGATACCCAAAGGAGACAGTTGGGTACACCTTCTATCACAGATCCGAAGGCAAGACATTTGTTGCTAAGAATGGATCCTTTCTAGAGAAGGAGTTTCTCTCGAAAGAAGTGAGTGGGAGGAAAGTAGAACTTGATGAGGTAACTGTACCTTCTCCCTTATTGGAAAGTAGTTTATCACGTAAACCAGTTTCTGCGACATCTACACCAAATAGTGAGGAAGTTGATGATGTTGATCATGAAACTTCAGATCAAGTTACTCTGAGAACCTCGTAGATCAACCAGAATAAAAACCGCACTGCAGTGGTACGGCAATCCTGTTCGAAGTCATGCTACTAGATCATGATGAACCTACGAACTATGAAGAAGCGATGGTGAGCCCAGATTCCGCAAAATGGCTTGAGGCCATGAAATCCGAGATAGGATCCATGTATGAAAACAAAGTATGGACTTTGGTTGACTTGCCCGAGGGTCGGCAAGCAATAGAAAACAAGTGGATCTTCAAGAAGAAGACCGACGTGACGGTAATATTGCTGTCATTAAAGCTCGACTTATGTCGCAAAGGGTTTTCGACAAGTTCAAGGGATTGACTACGATGAGACCTTCTCACCCGTAGCGATGCTTAAGTCTGTCCGAATCATGTTAGCAATTGCCGCATTTTTATGATTATGAAATATGGCAAATGGATGTAAAGACCGCATTCCTGAATGGGTTTACGGAAGAAGAGTTGTATATGATGCAACTAGAAGGTTTTATCGATCCAAAGGGAGCTAACAAAGTGTGCAAGCTCCAGCGATCCATTTATGGACTGGTGCAAGCATCTCGGAGTTGGAATAAACGCTTTGATAGTGTAATCAAAGCATTTGGGTTTATCTGAGACTTATGGAGAAGCACGTATTTACAAGAAAGTGAGTGGGAGCTCTATAGCATTTACGATCTTATATGTAGATGACATATTATTGATCGGAAATGATATAGAATTTCTGGATAGCATAAAGGGATACTTGAACAAGAGTTTTTCGATGAAAGACCTTGGTGAAGCTACTTACATATTGGGCATCAAGATCTATAGAGATAGATCAAGACGCTTAATTGGACTTTCACAAAGCACATACCTTGATAAAGTTTTGAAGAAGTTCAAAATGGATCGTGCAAAGAAAGGTTTTTACCTGTATTACATAAGGTGTGAAATTGAGTCGGACTCAATGCCCGACCACAGCAGAAGATAGAGAGAAAATGAAAGATGTTCCTATGCTTCAGCCATAGGCTCTATCATGTATGCAATGCTGTGTACCAGACTGACGTATGCTTAGCGATAAGCTTGGCAGGAAGGTACCAAAGTAATCCAGAGTGGATCATCGGACAGCGGTCAAGAACATCCTGAAATACGAAAAGGACTAAGGATATGTTTCTCGTATATGGAGGTGACAAAGAGCTAGTCGTAAATGGTTACGTCGATGCAAGCTTTGACACCGATCCGGACGATTCTAAATCGCAAACCGGATACGTGTTTTTGTTAAACGGTGGAGCTGTCGGTTGGTGCAGTTCTAAACAAAGCGTCAGAAGCGGGATCTACATGTGAAGCGGAGTACATAGCTGCTTGAAGCAGCAAATGAAGGAGTCTCGGATGAAAGAGTTCATTTCCGATCTAGGTGTTATACCTAGTGCATCGGGACCAATGAAGATCTTCTGTGACAATCTTGGTGCAATTGCCTTGGCAAAGGAATCCAGATTTCACAAGAGGACCAAGCATATCAAGAGACGCTTCAATTCCATTCGGGACCAAGTCCAAGTGGGAGACATAGAGATTTGCAAAGTACATACGGATCTGAACATTGCAGACCCGTTGACTAAGCCTCTTCCACGAGCAAAACATGATCATCACCAAGACTCCATGGGTGTTAGAATCATTACTGAGTAAACTAGATTATTGTCTCTAGTGCAAGTGGGAGACTGAAGGAAATATGCCCTAGAGGCAATAATAAAGTTATTATTTATTTCCTTATATCATGATAAATGTTTATTATTCATGCTAGAATTGTATTAACCTAAACATAATACATGTGTGAATACATAGACAAACAGAGTGTCACTAGTATGCCTCTACTTGACTAGCTCGTTAATCAAAGATGGTTATGTTTCCTAACCATAGACATGAGTTGTCATTTGATTAACGGGATCACATCATTAGGAGAATGATCTGATTGACATGACCCATTCCGTTAGCCTAGCACTTGATCGTTTAGTATGTTGCTATTGCTTTCTTCATGACTTATACATGTTCCTATAACTATGAGATTATGCAACTCCGTTTACTGGAGGAACACTTTGGGTACTACCAAACGTCACAACGTGAATCGGGTGATTATAAAGGAGTACTACTGGTGTCTCCAAAGGTACTTGTTGGGTTGGCGTATTTCGAGATTAGGTTTTGTCACTCCGATTGTCGGAGAGGTATCTCTGGGCCTTCTCGGTAATACACATCACATAAAGCCTTGCAAGCATTGCAACTAATGAGTTAGTTGTGAGATGATGTATTACGGAACGAGTAAAGAGACTTGCCGGTAACGAGATTGAACTAGGTATTGGATACCGACGATCGAATCTCGGGCAAGTAACATACCGATGACAAAAAGGAACAACGTATGTTGTTATGCGGTCTGACCGATAAAGATCTTCGTAGAATATGTAGGAACCAATATGGGCATCCAGGTCCCGCTATTGGCTATTGACCGAGAATAGTTCTAAGTCATGTCTACATAGTTCTCGAACCGTAGGGTCCGCACGCTTAAGGTTTCAATGACGGTAATTATGAGTTTATGTATTTTGATGTACCGAAGGAGTTCGGAGTCCCGGATGTGATCACGGACATGACGAGGAGTCTCGAAATGGTCGAGACATAAAGATTGATATATTGGATGGTTATATTCGGACACGGAAAGGTTCGGAAGTTTCGAAGAAACCGGAGTGGGAAGGGTTACCGGAACCCCGGGGAAGTTATGGGCCTTATTGGGCCAAGAGGGAGAGAGAGGGCTGCACCAGGAGGTGGTGCGCCTCCATGGGGAGTCCGAATTGGACTAGGAGGGGCGCAGCCCCTTCCCTCTCCCTCTCCCTCTCTTTCCTTTCCCTTCCCTCTTCCTAGTAGGACTAGGAAAGGGGAGTCCTACTCCTACTAGGAGGAGGACTCCTCCCTTGGTGCGCCCCAAGGCTGGCCGGCCCTCCCCCTTGCTCCTTTACATACGGAGGCAGGGGGGCACCCTAGAACACACAAGTTGATCCTTGAGATCGTTCCTTAGCCGTGTGCGGTGCCCCCCTCCACCATATTCCACCTCGGTCATATTGTAGCGGTGCTTAGGCGAAGCCCTGCGACGGTGAAACATCAAGATCGTCACCACGCCGTCGTCTTGTGGAACTCCCTCCCGGAGCTTTCTTGGATCGAAGCCCGTGGAGCGCCATCGAGCTGAACGTGTGCCAAGAACTCGGAGGCGCCGGAGTAACGGCGCTTGTGATCGGCTGGATCGTGAGGAGAACGTGACGACTACTTCCTCTACGTCATCATCGACTCGGAGGTGCCGGAGTAACGGCGCTGGGATCGGCAGGATCGCGAGGAGAAAGTACGACTACTTCCTCTACGTTGTGATCGCTTCCGCTTACGGTCTACGAGGGTACGTAGACAACACTCTCCCCTCTCGTTGCTATGCCATCACCATGGTCCTGTGTGTGCGTAGGAAAATTTTTGAAATTACTGCGTTCCCCAACAATGAGTGCAAAGAAAGAACCGCTAGGATGCGTGCTAAGAAAGATTGCTTTGTGAAAGCGTGTTCTTCTAGTTTTTATGAAAATAAAGATGAAGATTTAAAAGTTATTGATGCGTCCCCAATTAAATCTTTGTTTTGCAATATGAATCTTGATAATGATGGGACTGAATATTATCCACCTTTATCTAGAAGGCGTTCCAAAAATTCGGAGTTTTTAGATCTTGATGCTAAAATTGATAAAAGTGAGATTAAAGAAGTTAAAACTTTAGATATCAATGAACCCACTATTTTGGATTTCAAGGAATTTAATTATGATAATTGCTCTTTGATAGATTGTATTTCCTTGTTCCCTAGAAAGAAAATAAAATTACCTTATGAATCTATTATGAGAGCCACTTATGGATTGCCTACCAAAGATGGCAATACCTAGATCTATCCTTGCTTTTATGCCTAGCTAGAGGCGTTAAACGATAGCGCTTGTTGGGAGGCAACCCAATTTTATTTTTAGTTTTTTGCTTTTTGCTTCTTTTCATGAATAAATATTTTATCTAGCCTCTGGTTAGATTTGTTTTTATGTTGTAATTAGTGTTTGTGCCAAGTTAAATCTATAGGATCTTCTTGGATGATAGTTATTTGATCTTGCTGAAAATTCCAGGAACTTTCTATTCACAAAAACAATTGTTAAAAATTACCAGAACGTGATAAAATATTGATTCCAATTGCTTCTGATAAACAAACAAATTTTTTAGGTCGTACTATTTTGGCTGAATTTTTGGTGTTCCATAAGTTTGCGTTAGTTACAGATTCCTACAGACTGTTCTGTTTTTGACAGATTCTGTTTTTCGTGTGCTGTTTGCTTATTTTGATGAATCTATGGCTAGTAAAATAGTTTATAAACCATAGATAAGTTGGAATAAAATAGGTTTAACACCCATATAAATAAAGAATGAGTTCATTACAGTACCTTGAAGTGGTGTTTTGTTTTCTTTCCCTGACGGAGCTCACGAGATTTTCTGTTAAGTTTTGTGTTGTGAAGTTTTCAAGTTTTGGGTAAAAGATTTGATGGATAATGAAACAAGGAGTGGAAAGATTCTAAGCTTGGGGATGCCCATGGCACCCCAAGATAATCTAAGGACACCAAAAAGCCAAAGCTTGGGGATGCCCCGGAAGGCATCCCCTCTTTCGTCTACTTCCATCGGTAACTTTACTTGGAGCTATATTTTTATTCACCACATGATATGTGTTTTGCTTGGAGCGTCTTGTATGATTTGAGTCTTTATTTGTTAGTTTGCCACAATAATCTTTGCTGTACACACCTTTTGAGAGAGACACACATGATTCGGAATTTATTAGAATACTCTATGCGCTTCGCTTATATCTTTTGAGCTATATAGTTTTTGCTCTAGTGCTTCACTTATATCTTTTAGAGCACGGCGGTGGTTTTGTTTTATAGAAACTATTATTCTCTCATGTTTCACTTATATTATTTTGAGAGTCTTAAACAACATGGTAATTTGCTTAAAATTGGGAAATTAATCCTAATATGTTAGGTATGCAAAACTAGTAAAAAACTTTCTTATGAGTGTGTTGAATACTAAGAAAAGTTTGATGCTTGATGATTGTTTTGAGATATGGAGGTAGTTCATATTAAAGTTGTGCTAGTTGAGTAGTTGTGGAATTGAGAAATACTTGTGTTGAAGTTTGCAAGTCCCGTAGCATGCACGTATGGTAAACGTTATGTAACAAATTTGAAACATGAGGTGTTCTTTGATTGTCTTCCTTATGAGTGGCGGTCGGGGACGAGCGATGGTCTTTTCCTACCAATCTATCCCCCTAGGAGCATGCGCGTAATGCTTGGTTTTGGATGACTTGTAGATTTTTGCAATAAGTATGTGAGTTCTTTATGACTAATGTTGAGTCCATGGATTATACGCACTCTTACCCTTCCATCATTGCTAGCCTCTTCGGTACCGTGCATTGCCCTTTCTCACATTGAGAGTTGGTGCAAACTTCGCCGGTGCATCCAAACCCCGTGATATGATACACTCTGTCACACATAAACCTCCTTATCCTATATACTTAAGAAGTGCATCCCCACTACATGATTTATCTCAACATGCAAGCTGTCCACATCACCCTTCAGTTTCCAAACAACACCCAATTGATCTCTTTTATGTGATCAACCACTATCGGTCTTTCACCTGGCGCTGTTCCACTTAGGAAGAATAATTCTCCCTGAAGCGAGCGGCCGCCGTTTCCTCTACCAATCACAAGTAGCCTAACTGAAGTCTAGATGCACCATATCTCACTTCCGTCAGCGTCTCATCTTCATCTCCTCCTTCCACTAATAAGGCGTTTTACCTCCTCTTTATTTTCCCTTTCCCTTCATCTCCCCTGTCCAGTTTTACTCACGCGAATGAGTCATCTCTCTGTCTTATTATTGCATCCAATTCAATAGCAGTATATAGCTAGCCATCAGATCAGCTGTTGCACAACTACTAGATCGAAAAAATCCTCACCTTCAGTAGCGATGTTGATGTTGAACTGCTGATGGCGCCATGCCACCACACACCTACATGCAGCTGCCGACTCGGGCTCCTATGATCATCGGTTAAACTGAGCCCCGTTGCCCATCAATAGAGCCTGTGGGTTCCGGTGGCCCGAGCCCCACGCCCAGTGCTCACCGTGATCCACACGCGCCATCGTTGGCGCCATCCTCGAACATCACCTGCAGGAAAGGTGGGGGCTCTCCTTCCTCTATCTTTTTAGATCTGAGCAATTTTTCTTTTCTTTTTCGTTGCATGGATCTGAGCAATTTTTGTGATTCAGCTTTATATTGATTCTCTGATTTGGGTGTGGCAGGAAGCCTCTTTTTTAGCAGCTCCACTCAGTCTCCAAGCACCTTCTCTTCGGCAGAAAGTCCAGCCGATTTCTGTCACCTACAAACCTCTCTGATTGAAGAACAGTTGGGTAAGCGTGTAAAGAGATAAGATAGATTGTGCTCATCTCTATGACTTGGTAAGTTTTGATTGGAGTTCCTAGATGGTGAAACTTTCTTTTCATTAGTTTTTTTTATTTTTCTTGAAGGAATAGACATATCAAACTATTAACTACATGCAGGTACAATTGTCTCTCTCTCTTGCACACACACATGTTATTTTAGTATGAATTTTATTTATATTTTTATTGCTTTCCTTGGATTGTTCATTTTCAGGTTTGTTGTTGTCTAGTAGTATTATTCCACTGTGAATGACATGAGATCGGTCTAATATCTGAGTGATACCATTGTGTGACTAGCATTGTCGTTCACCTACTCCAAGGTTCAAAATTGAAGGTTTTGTTTTTCGGTTGCTAGGCATTCATGAGGTTCCATGTTTTATGCAATTCTTCCATGCTGAGATATAATTTCAAATGCCGCATGGTTTCATACTCCCAGTCACGTCCTTAGGGTGCCAGGTGTCCATGCTGAGTAGAAGAACATATATACTCCATTTTATTATGTCCAAAGATGCCACATGGTTTCATACTCCCAGTCATATATATGTCCAAAGTTGTAATAAAATCTCAGCATACTATACATCCATTCCTTTCCGTCTCAGCGATGCATTCCGAATTTCTAATTAAGAAAATAGGGAGATACTCTAAACAATGTTTCTTGACTTTTCATATTGTTCCAATCAAGGTTCAAAAAAAGTTATGTGGCCATTATTTCTTAAAATAAATCCTTTTTCTATGTGGCACGACAAATTCCCGCAGCAACGCGCGGGGTATTATCTAGTATCTTCCTCAAAACAGCCACCATACCTACCTATTATGGCATTTCCATAGCCATTCCAAGATATATTGCCATGCAACTTTCCACCGTTCCGTTTATCATGACACGTTCATCATTGTCATATTGCTCTGCATGATCGTGTAGTGGGCATCGTATTTGTGGCAGAGCCACCGTTCATAAATTTTCTTACATGTCGCTCTTGATTCATTGCCCATCCCGGTATACCGCCGGAGGCATTCATATAGAGTCATACTTTGTTCTAGTATCGAGTTGTAATCATTGAGTTGTAAATAAAATAGAAGTGTGATGATCATCATTCATAGAGCATTGTCCCAATAAAAAAAGGGACAATGCTACTATCCTTTTTCCACACTTGTGCTTCAAAGTAGCACCATGATCTTCATGATAGAGGGTCTCTTGTTTTGTCACTTTCATATACTAGTAGGAATTTTTCATTATAGAACTTGGCTTGTATATTCCAACAATGGGCTTCCTTAAATGCCCTAGGTCTTCGTGAGCAAGCAAGTTGGATGCACACCCACTTAGTTTCTTTTGTTGAGCTTTCATGCATTTATAGCTCTAGTGCATCCATTGCATGGCAATCCCTACTCCTCGCATTAACATCAATCAATGGGCATCTCCATAGCCCGTTGATTAGCTGCGTTGATGTGAGACTTTCTCCTTTTTTGTCTTCTCCACATAACCCCCATCATTATATTCTATTCCACCCATAGTGCTATATCTATGGCTCACGCTCATGTATTGCGTGAAGGTTGAAAAAGTTTGAGATTAATAAAGTATGAAACAATTGCTTGGCTTGTCACCGGGGTTGTGCATGATGAGAGCATTCTTGTGTGACGAAAATGAAGCATGACTAAACTATATGATTTTGTAGGGATGAACTTTCTTTGGCCATGTCATTTTGAGAAGACATAATTGCTTAGTTAGTATGCTTGAAGTATTATTACTTTTATGTCAATATTAAACTTTTATCTTGAATCCTTCGGATCTGAATATTCATACCACAATTAAGAGGGTTAAATTAAAAAATTATGCCAAGTAGCATTCCGCATCAAAAATTCTGTTTTTATCATTTACCTACTCGAGGACGAGCAGGAATTAAGCTTGGGGATGCTTGATACGTCTCCAACGTATCTATAAATTTTTATTGCTTCATGCTATATTATATTCTGTTTTGGATGATTAATGGGCTTTGTTATACACTTTTATATTATTTTTGGGACTAACCTATTAACCGGAGGCCCAGCCCAGAATTGTTGTTTTTTGCCTATTTCAGTGTTTCGCAGAAAAAGAATATCAAACGGAGTCCAAACGGAATGAAACCTTCGATAAAGTGATTTTCAGAACAAATGTGATCCAGAGGACTTGGACTCTACGTCAAGAAAGCAACCAGGAGGGCACAAGGTAGGGGGGCACGCCTAACCCCCTGGGCGCGCCCTCCACCCTCGTGGGGCCCATGTTGCTCCACCGACGTACTCCTTCCTCCTATATATACCCACGTACCCCAAACCAATGAAGCATCCACGAAAACCTAATTCCACCGCCGCAACCTTCTGTACCCGCGAGATCCCATCTTGGGGCCTTTTCCGGCGTCCTCCCGGAGGGGGCATTGATCACGGAGGGCTTCTACATCAACACCATAGCCTCTCGAATGATGTGTGAGTAGTTTACCTTAGACCTTCGGGTCCATAGTTATTAGCTAGATGGCTTCTTCTCTCTCTTTGGATCTCAATACAAAGTTCTCCACGATTCTCATGGAGATCTATTTGATGTAATCTTCTTTTGCGGTGTGTTTGTTGAGACCGATGAATTGTGGGTTTATGATCAAGTTTATCTATGAACAATATTTGAATCTTCTCTGAATTCTTTTATGTATGATTGGTTATCTTTGCAAGTCTCTTCGAATTATCAGTTTGGTTTGGCCTACTAGATTGATCTTTCTTGCAATGGGAGAAGTGCTTAGCTTTTGGTTCAATCTTGCGGTGTCCTTTCCTAGTGACAGTAGGGCCAGCAAGGCACGTATTGTATTGTTGCCATCGAGGATAACAAGATGGGGTTTATTTCATATTGCATGAGTTTATCCTCTACATCATGTCATCATACTTAAAGCATTACTCTGTTCTTATGAACTTAATACTCTAGATGCGTCTTTGGATAACGGTCCATGTGTGGAGTAATAGTAGTAGATGCGGGCAGGAGTCGGTCTACTTGTCACGGACGTGATGCCTATATACATGATCATACCTAGATATTCTCATAACTATGCTCAATTCTATCAATTGCTCAACAGTAATTTGTTCACCCACCGTAATACTTATGCTCTTGAGAGAAGCCACTAGTGAAACCTATGGCCCCCGGGTCTATTTTTCATCATATTAATCTTCCATCACTTAGCTATTTTTATTGCCTTTTATTTAATTTTCATCTTTACTATAAAAATACCAAAAACATTATCTTAGCATATCTATCAGATCTCACTTTCGTAAGTGACCGTGAAGGGATTGACAACCCCTTTATTGCGTTGGTTGTGAGGTTGTTATTTGTTTGTGTAGGTGCGAGGGACTCGTGCGTGGCCTCCTACTGGATTGATACCTTGGTTCTCAAAAATTGAGGGAATACTTACACTGCTTTACTGCGTCACCCTTTCCTCTTCAAGGGAAAACCAACGCAGTGCTCAAGAGGTAGCAAGGAGCTGAGCGTGCGGGCGAGAGAGGAACGGACGAGCGAGAGAGGCGCTGGGGGCGGAATGGCGTTAGAGTTTCTGATGGATCGATCGGGTCAGAGCTTTGATCTGGCGAAAACGGCGCCGAACCGTCGGATTGAAATGGACGGTCGGGATCCTAACCCTAATGCGTTGTGGGCCGCTGGGCCGAAAGAAAATGAGGCCGACTGTGTCGGGAGGCAGCCACGCGCGCTGGGCCGAGCCCAATAGCTGCAGGCGCCGCCGCGCAGCTGGGACGCGCTGAGCCAAGGGCGGCTGGGCTGCGGTAGGCTGAGGCCAGCAGCTTCGCGCGCCGGGCCATCTGCATTTTTTTAAGTTTTTTGTTATTTGTCCAGTTTTTGGGCAAATTTCAAATAAGTTTTTCTATACAATTTTTTCCAACAAAATTTTATTTTAGAAGCATCTAAATTTTGTTTGGTTCCACATATGCTGATTCCTTTTCTTGTATGAGCGATTTCCTCGATTCCAATTCTGGTTGGTATGCTTTTGATCCTTTGTGCAGTTCCGGAAGGGTCTAAAATTCTTAATTGAAGATGAGAACGGAGAACATTCGCCAATCACAAGGAACGTAGTCTATGAAGAAATCGTTCGTTGTTTATAGTTTCGTTCTTACATGGTTAGTTCTTTCAAATTTGGTATTGCTTACTGATTTATGCTAGGTTTATTATAGATTTTATGAATTTTTTTATTGGGTTAAAACTGACATAAAATGTGGAAAGGTGTTAATCTTCTAGGTGCATGGTTACATACTGCACTTCCTACCTACTAATAAATTAACATGTAAACTTTTCTATTGACCAATTTACAGCTTATGGTTCCTCATGCGCACAACGAAAACCAACCTTCGGCATTCAAGGAGTGCTTCGCTGCCGTAGATTCCAACATGACACTCCTGATGCCGTGGGAGGAACCAATGAAGCCTACGATTGCTAATGCCATCTTGGAGGATTACGCTGAACGGTTAGAGATGTCAAGCGGACGGACGGAGAAGGGGTGTTAACAATCTGAAGCTTGCAGAAATTAAAATCGATGATGGTGCGGCATCAAGCAAGTCCAACATGATTGCTTAGACGTTGTCGTTGCATCGAGGAGATCAGGTCGTATTTCGTAGTTTCCCATGTGTAAAAATATCTGTCTTTGTACTTCTATGTCATGTATGTTGGCTGTGGTCTACTAACTAAGGCCATGTGTGTTTCCTTTTATGTGTTTGATTTTGTATTTATTCATTGCCTGTGCAGTTCGATTTCATTTTACTTTTTTGCCGTTGAAAAAAACATGTGCAGCCTTTAGCTATGTACAATTTGTGAAACACCAAGTTTTAATCCACCTCATATGCAAACGATTTACTGACTATTAAACAATTATTGGTTCACCTTGGTGTGCTATCTATCGGTCATGCTCTCCAAAAAGTATATAATCAAACAATTTACTGACTATTAAAAAATTATTTGTTCACCTTGGTGTGCTATCTATCGGTCATGCTTTTCAAAAAGTATATAACCGCCAAGGAAAACGATAACAGATCTATATTGCATAATACCTTTAACATGTGACAAGGTCAACAAGCACAAAGAAGAAAAACCATGAAACCGGCAAGATGAGACCACCCAAAGAGGAAATAAAAATTAATGAAGGAGAGCAATATGATATCTCCTTGGTAGCGCAGGTAGAACACTACCAAGCATATCTGCCTCCAGTGGCGAAAGGCCAAAAAAAATGAAGGAGAGCAATATGATATCTCCTACGTAGCTCAGATAGAGCACTACCAAGCATATTTCCCTCCATTGGCAGGGCCACCAGTGCCTCGGAGAGCCACCGCTCGGGCAGCAGCGTCACAGCGATCATCTAGGATCATTGCACACAGAAGCATAGAGAAGCCAAGCAATGCTACTAGCAGCCCAGCTATGAGAATTAGGATCAACTCTGAGATCATGTCCTCCATTGGGGGCCTCCTCTCGATCTTTTGTCACCGGAGAAAGAAAAAAGGTGAAAATTAGGGAGAAGAAATGAGGCATATTGTGGGTATGGAGAAAGAGAAGAGAGTCTGTGGTTATTTTTATAGCTCGAACTCGGTGTACGATGGGCGAAGTTCACCAGCACCGCTCGCCGCTCAATCGCCGGTGTTCAGGAGGCGAATCTACGAGCAGTGTCGAAAAGGTACGGGTCCGTGAGGTGAATGCTCGCTGCATCGGTAGCGAGCACGCCCCACACTACCACGGTACTGCCCTAGATGCTCTACGCGCTAGATGGCACAAGTGGGAGACGTGCGGGAAAGCGCGCGAGGGAGAAGTAGATGAGACCTGATGAAGAAGTTCATCGCCCCTTGAAATCTGAAATTTATTTACAGTCAGCATTAAAAAGACTTGTGCCTAATCCGATTCTTTTCTGAACTTTCATTATGTGAGATTGTTATAGCTATTTATACTAAACTTTAATACTTATTTGTATGTATTTTGCCAAATCACGATCATAGATATCATATTGTGGGCAATTCAAATTGTTTTTGTAATAAAATTTGTTTTTTTAAACATACATCTTAAAACATATTTAAACCGAACTCACTTAAATGCGAGAAAATAAGAAACGGGAAAATCCATGTTTACTTGGATTATATGGTGACAATGCTTTAATGGTGTATTTGTATATGTGTATCCTTAAATATATTGGTATAGGTCTGTATAGTATATGGCATACAAAATATCTTCATAATAGTGTCTTCATAATTACGCATACATAACTAGAAAGATGTAGAGTATACAAGATGTTTAGGAGGAAGATTCGCTCCAATTTTTAGATCATTTGAACGTCTAAGCAGCTCTCAGCAAAACAAGACAAATCAAATCAGAACGGTGCATAGTAATAAGTTTTTCGGTGCTCGATCGTCGGTGCTCATAGGCGAATCTGCAAGCATTGCCGAAAAGGTGTCAGTTCGTGAGGTGAGTGCTCACTGCACCTAGCATGTCTTGCGCTATCGCGGTACTGCTCTAAATGCTCTACGTGCTACATGCGACGAGTGGGGGACTTGTGGGAAAGTTCGCGAGAGAGAAGTAGATGAGGGCTGGTGAAAACTTGTGCTTGACCCAATTCTTTTATGAATTTTGACATGTGTAATTGTTATAGGTATGTATCTTTCTGATTTATGAGTTGATCATCGGAGGGGGTGGTGCGTAGTAATAGGTTTTCCGATGCTTGCTCATCGGTGTTCAACAGGCGAACCTATGAGAAATGCAGCGAAGACGTCTCGCACTACCGTGGTACTGCCTTAGATGCTCTATGCGTTAGACGCCACAAGTGGGGGACCTGCCGAAAGCGTGCCACAAAGAAGAGAGATCAGACACGAGAAAGAAGAAGCGACTGACAGTAAGTCTTGGGTCCACCCTATCAGCACAAAGGAGAGCTGCTCAGTGGAGCGTAGCAACCAAAGATTTAGAATCTGAAAAAAATTGCTCTTTAGTTCTGTGCGATTGCTGAAACCCAAGATTGCTCTCTAATTAGTATTACAAATGAAGTGAATGCACAAAATATATCAGGATGTACAATATAAGCTGTAGACGGGCGCGGTGTGCCGCCGCGCGAGATTCGCTAGTTGAACGCTATATCTACAGATTGGCTCTTTTCCCATCTACGTGTGTGCACACTAAATCAGTAAAAGAATAGATGTACGTGTGTGACCCTCTCCATTCAAGAAGACAATAACCAGAAAAAAAGCACCATTAACACAAACTAAACCAAAGCAATATCCAAGAATATACAAAGTCATTCTGAATCACACATACATCCATTTCTCAAGAGTGCATGTACAAGCATAAACAAGAGAGCAAAGAACACCACGGTTAAACCAGAACCAAGCACAATCATCACACAAAATGTCGACCCATTGATCAAAAACTCGGCGCAGGGGCAAGAAGAGGAACCATCACACCACGGGTTGGAGGAGGGGGGGCACATACGAAGGGGGTGGATGCGCCTTGTGTTTATGTAGAGTTGGTCCGACTCGAGGTTGCGTCACTGTGTCGAGGGATTTTGTGCCAAGAAATGATATGTCAGAAAAATTATGTGTTAGACTAGTTGTCACGTACTCACCCAACAGAGACGAAAAGTTTGTTACGATCTTTAGGCTTCCTCCTCGACTAGAGAATTTTCATAGGAATTTCAAAGGGTATAAAAGATGTTTGTTTTGGCGCTATAAACACAAGCATAGTGGGTATAAACTATGTTGTTAATGTAGGGGAATGTGGCACACCATTGTTAATGTGAGGGAATGGTGTAAAACCTAGCATGTTTCATTCATCACATGAGTTGGATAACAAAAGATCCCAGCAAAATGGAGTTTGGTTGCCGCGTTACCCACCATATATATTGTATTTCTTGAATGGTCAAACGACGTATCAACTTGACACATAACGCCCCCCATACGTACTACATTTCTCGAATAGGCAAACAAGACACATAATGTCTTGAATGTGTCAATGTTAGCGCATCACTGTGTTTCTTAGGAAAAATAATCGACATAATATTTATCTTGCTCGAATTATTGGAGAACGGTTAGTTACAGTGCCTACTTTTAAAAATGGTTGTTCATTCTGACAACCAGTAAGTAGGAGTTGGCTACTTGACCCCAAGTCCCCGAACCCACGACGACAAAGAGAGGCGGTATATGCGGTCAGAGTGCCAATGAGCATAACCTTTGACTGTTGGGACCAGAGCGGTAGCAGGTGGCGCAGGCGAGGAAGATAGAAATATAGGGACAATCTGTTGACAATGGGTAAATATGATAAAGCACGCTTGCTTTGTGCCTTGAAAAGTTATTAAAGATCTTTCTAAATAAACCCGCTCTCTCCGTATCAAAATATAAGGCGTTTTTGCACTTCAAATTCTTATATTTTGATACTAATTAAGCAATATTATGGAGGCTTAGAATTTAGGAAATTCGTTCGAGTTGCTCCTAATTAAGCTCGCTTGCGGCTGGCCGACCTGAGGTTTTGCTTCCTACTCCATCCACTCGACATCCCGGAGAGCATCACGACAGCGACCAATGGCTCAACCCCGCACGCACACCACACACAAAATAATGGGAGAGGCTAACCGTAGTGTAGACGTGTAGTGTAGCAGAGAGCGTCCACGTAGCCCCGCCCGGCCCGCGAGCAAGCTTCCGCCTCAAACAAACCCGTTCCTGCCCCAACCAGACAACCAACCGCCACTCACCACTGCTGCCCATGCCGCCAATCCAGAACCATCCGCCCGTGGACTCGTGGAGCGGAGGATGCGTGCGGAGTGAACACGAGCTCCCTCCCTCCCAAGGTCCCAGCCACTCTGCCGTTCAATCAAGGCCGGTTGACCCCCACGCCACAGGCCCTCAACGGCAAAGAAAGAAAGAGAGGGAGACGATCGACGACGGGCGGCGTGGGCTCGGCAACTTGTGGTGCGCGCGATAAGCCCGGCTGAGTCGAGCGTGACGCGTCCTGTGGCCTGTAGCCAAGCCCGTGCCGACCCGATCGATTAACGATCCTTATCTATCGCCGCACCGCCGCCGCGTACCCTCCGGATTCGGTTGGTCGCTGGCTCGGCGGCGTGTGCGTGTTCCTTCCGTTGCCGCCGCTGGCCGCGAGTGACCTGAGGTCCGCTCCATCCATCCAACAGAACAAAACGTGTGCTCGCGGTTGCAAGCCATCTCATCACCCCGTGGCCGTACGCGACAATTGCTAAAGAAACCCAGGCAGGGTTCGGGTTCTGGAGGGAGGGGTGAGGCAATCCCTTTCGTCATGCCACATCGGGAACCCCGACGAATCAATCCAGGCGGTTGATATAATATATGGCGTATTACTAATAATCCAATAAGACTATGAGCCCACATATAGCTGTTCGAGAAAAGAAATTGTCCCAAAAAGAAAGTGGATGCTCCAAACAAACCAAAGGCCCTTTCGGTGCGGCATGCCCGGACCCTGCGGCCGCAAAGGGTCAGAGCCTAAGAAGGGCCGTCCAAGAAATGGAACGGAACGGAACGGGATACTTGCGGCCCGGGAGAAAACGATGCGACAATAAACCACAGCTGCGACCCGTCTCCCCCTAAGCACGTATGTACGCCATACACAAGGGAACAAGAACTTTTCAACCCCGGATTAAGGAGCTGGAGGAACTTTTCTCTGTGCGTACGCCGTGATGATGCGGCATGGTCTCACCCGAACCGAAAAGTATTTTCTATCTTTTCCGTTTCCTCCTTGGATCCCAAGTCTGGTCGGCGGCCGTGCTGAAGCAACGGCCGGGCACGCAGGCACAACCCCGCTAGTTTCCATCGCCGTGTACTCCTCCTTTGATAATTACTCCTCCTTTGATAATTGCGAGTATTTTCATATTCATAAACCCATAAAGTTTTCCAAGGTATAAATTTCGAGCCAACAAAGTTCCCGTGGACGATGAATATTTCGCTGGGCCGGGACGGGACAATAGCCAGAAATCTAGCGTAAAAACGGAATCTGAGAAGATAAAGCAGGATGACACAGGCCATATACGCAGGATGGGCCGAGCCGACCGGTCCCCGGGCCACGGAGAAAATATTCCTGATAGACTGATCCAGTGATCTCTGAATGCGATGGCTTTTTCTCTAGTGGTGATCCGCGGGCCCCGCCGGCGAAAGATCTAGAAACAGTGCGTGTTTTCCCGTTGTCTGCCCATGCGCACAGAACTCATCAATCAGAGCGAGTGAAGCGACGTAAACGGTAAAATTCTCTGAATACCAAAATATCTCAACAGTACGATAGCTAAAATATAGACGCCCTTTACATGTAGTATGATACAACTTCAGTTGATATGGATTCCTTCGGTTTAAGCATGATTAGGTTTCAAAAGGGTTTTGAATGTGATTAACATCCTTGTCCGTTGTATCAAACCGATTAAGAAAGTGGGCCCCGGGGAAACCGGCGGCGGGTCCCAGCGTGCTGCTGGTAGTGGATAGGGCCAGCCAGCCACCTCCCCTCCCCCCACCAAGACCTTTCTTTTCAGAATGCCATCTCCGCCCTCCTCCAACGCCTCATTATCACAATCCATCATCAATCCGTCTATCTATCTACTCCCATTTTTTTCTTCCCATCTATTTCATTTTCAATAATTCCACTCAAAACACCTATTATTGAGAATTCAACATTTTTTTTAATTTCAGGTAATCCCTAAATGAAGAATAAATAGGTACAAGCAAAAAAAATTAAGAAGTTCGGAAGAGCCTATACATTATATACCTAGCAAAAAAATTGTCATCAACCGAAAATCCGGAACGTCTTATCATCCTCCAAGAACCACTTTCTTTCTCCATGCATCGTCCTCCACTCCTAACCGTTGACCGCCACCCTAGGCGACCACGTACCCACTCCCCGCGCCCCGCCCTTCCCTCGTTGAAACCTACCGTCGTGTTGTTGTCGCCAAGGGCCATCCCTCTACCTCAACCTCTCCCTTCGCCCCAACCTCTTGTTCTTCAACGCTGACAACCCCCGCACTCTGCACCTGTTAAGCTGCTTCCTTGCCTCCACCAGGAATGTCGCAGCTTGCTGCTGCTCGCAGTGTCGGCCTCGTCTTCAACAGGTTCCTAACCCAGCCTCGTTAGGGTCAACGCTCGTCGCTAGCGCTCCTCACCTTGTCCAATTTTTTGGGCTCTTCAAAAATCAACCGGTGCACGCGAAATTTGTGGGAACGTGAAGATTACCAAATAGAATCAATAGACAATATAATCTTTTTAGTTTCATGGAAATCTCTACATGAACAATAAATAGGTACATAAAAACCCCAAAAATCGGAAGCACATATTCATCAGATACCTAAAATGATTTTACCGCCAGTTGAAAATACGGAGTGTCGGATCATCATCCAACAACCACCAACCTAAATCCCACTATTCATCTTCTTCCCCCTCTTCTTCTTCACCGCGACGTCGCCCTCCAACCCAGCCCTAACCGTGGACTTCCCCCTTCCCCTCCGCGATCGCGTCGCCACCCCGCCCTGCATCTCTGTCCCTCCCTCCACCCCCAACCTCCTGTTTTCCGACACCAACACCCACACCCGTCAACCTGCTTCCTCGCCTACCTGGGACGCCACAGTTCGCTACCACTCCTAGCACTGTCCCCATTTTCCCGGCGAAGTCCTGGCTCAGCCTCGCCAGGACCAACGCTCATCACCGACACTCCACTTTCTTTCTCCATGCATCGTCCTCCACCCCTAACCGTTGACTGCCACCCTAGGCGACCACGTATCCACTCCCCGCGCCCCGCCCTTCCCTCGTTGAAACCTACCGTCGTGTTGTTGTCGCCAAGGGCCATCCCTCTACCTCAACCTCTCCCTTCGCCCCAACCTCTTGTTCTTCAACGCTGACAACCCCCAGACTGCACTGTTAAAATTTGCTTCCTTGCGTCCATCAGGGAATGTCGCATGACTTGTCAGCTGCTTTCGCGATGTCGGCCTCATCTTCAACAGGTTCCTAACCCAGCCTCGTTAGGGTCAACGCTCGTCGCTAGCGCTCCTCACCTTGTCCCACTTTTTGGGCTCTCCAAAAATCAACCGGTGCACGCGAAATTTGTGGGAACATGAAGATTACCAAATAGAATCAACAGATAATATAATCTTTTTAGTTTCATGGAAATCGCTACATGAAGAATAAATAGGTACATAAAAACCCCAAAAATCGGAAGCACATATTCATCAGATACCTAAAATGATTTTACCGTTAGTTGAAAATATGGAGTGTCGTATCATCATCCAACAACCACCAACCTAAATCCCACTATTCATCTTCTTCCCCCTCTTCTTCTTCATCGCGACGTCGCCCTCCAACCCAGCCCTAACCATGGACTTCCCCCCTTCCCCTCCGCGATCGCGTCGCCACCCCGCCCTACATCGTCGTAGTGCACCATCGAGTCTCTGACGCCCAAGGCCATCTTTGTCCCTCGCTCCACCCCCAACCTCCTGTTTTCCGACACCAACATCCCCACACCCACACCACAACCTCGCTTCTCGCCACTGACGCCACAGATTCGCTACCACTCCCAAAGATCTTGTCCCCATTTCGTGAAGTCTGGCTCAGCCTCGCCAGGACCAACGCTCATCACCGCCGCTCCTCATGTCGCCCCATCTTCGACCTCATCCAAAATCGATCATGCCACAAGAAAATTCATGTGTAAATTACGATTAGCAAAATAGAATCAATAGAAAAATTGTACTACAATATTGGAAATATGTAGAGTAGGCTCACAACTGCTCCTCCATGCCTCATTTGTGTTGTGTAGCCTTTCCCTCTCCCTTTGTCTCCTCCACTTTCTTTATTCCCAAGCATTTCCTTTCTATCCATCCTCCCCTCAAGCCCTGAAGCAACCATGGAAGCAAAAACAAAGCAAAAGCAAAGCAGCCACAGATAGCACGGCCGTAGCCTGCCCTCCCGTCCCGTTATAAAACCGAGGGGACCGAGGCCGCAGGACAAAAGCTCCTCACCCCTCTCCCTCTCCCCCCTCACAGCTTCCCCAAAGCTTATCTTTCCCCACACCCAGACCTCAACAGCTTGCTCCGCAGGTCTTCTTCTTGCTTGGTACCCCGGTCGCCTCTTGCTTCCTCGAGCCCCTCTCCTCCTCGCCCAAGCCTCTCTCTCTCTCTGAACCATACCAGTCCCCGGCCACAGGGGGTCCTTGGGTTGCCGGAGAAGAGCCATGCTTCACGGCGGCAGGCCGCTGTCCCTCAGGGGCTCCCTCAAGGCCCTCGAAGCTGATATCCACCACGCCAACACCCTGTAAGCAAATCCTCTCCTTCCTCCCCTTCCCCCTCCATGCTTTTTCTTGATTCTGGGTGTTGTTCTCCTTCTGTACTTGATTTTTTCTGAAAAAAAAGGAGTAGAAAGGGAAAGGTTCCCCTTTTGGTTCCTGGCTGTTTTTGGTCCCTATTTTGACATGTTTGATGCAATTTGTGGGGGTGTTAAATCCATGTCTGTAGGCATGTTTTGATGAATCGGTGCTTCTTTTTTCAGGGCGCATGCTGTCCACAGGGCCTACGGGGGCACCTGCGTGCAGATGAGGCTGTCCTACAGCTCCATGGCTCCAATCATCCTCAACCTTATCCAGTGGATGGACTGCAGCTGCTCCCTCTCCTACACCCTCCCCAGCTACCTGGGCCTCCTCGAGGTTCTTGTCTACAAGGTATTCTTGCATTCAGGCCCTGAAATTCATGAGCTGAATTTCACTTCCAGATAATTTATCTTTTTGCTCCATGATAATGATGTCTTTAGATGCTTTGGTCTCACTGCAGGTTTATGTTGATGGGGATGCATCCATATCCACCATCGAAAGGCGAGCGAGCCTCAAAGAATTCTACGGTATGCATGCATAGCAAACACATAGTTGGGGGAATTTCTTCAGGTTCAGGCGTTTTTCGTGCACTGACACCATGTGCTTCTTTCTGACGTGCCATGGAATGCAGCCATAATATACCCCTACTTGCAACAAATTGAGGAGAACGTCATGGCGAGAGACTGCAAGGAGAAGGGGTGGTGCAAGGGGGACGGCGACAGCGGCGGCCGCCGGAAGCTTTACGCCGATGACAAAGACGCCGAGAGGGAAGACGAGTGCGGCATTTGCCTGGAGACCTGCACCAAGATGGTCCTTCCCAACTGCAACCATGCCATGTGCATCAACTGTTACCGAGACTGGTAATTGCCCCTGCTTCCCCTTGCTCTTATCCGTTTGAGGCATAGTATTTAATTAGCACCATATATGTTGTTTATCATCTATAGTCCCCACGTCACACGCTAATGTTAAAAATTGCCAGTGGTTGAAAGAGCCTCGAGATAAGGTCAATTTAAGAGATAAATATGTGAGGAATCGCGTGAGCGGCGACAGCTTTGGAATCACGGGTTCTAACAATGCGTTTGTATTGTGCGAAGAAGTTATTGGTTGGGCTCTTTTTCAACCTTGGCGCTGTTTGTGAGCTGCTCCTACTCAATTCAGTGTTGGTAGGGGTAGGGAGGGAGTAGTTCAACAACCCAACAGTAGGAGTATATGACGCACACAATTCTGCATTTTATTGCTCTCCAACTCCATTTAGCCCTACTTAAGCTACATTCTCTCCAAAATATTCAAAATTCACAGAAAAAAAATGTTATCGCTGATTCACTGTTGTTTGAGACACTGCAATCTGTTCAGATTGTTTTGCTGAACACTCGATTAGTTGCCTAGAAGCTGGAAGTTGCAGTGTTTCTTATTGGCCTCTTATTTGTCAACTACTAGGAGAGATTTCATATAATCCAACCATTCCAACTTTATGCCATACTGAAGAGACACATTCGGTTGTCCCTTTTAATTGAGTACTGTTCTTGTTTTGGGTTTAATGGGCAGTTGTGGTACTTCATAACATTCTGAAAGCCCTGCTGTTTGTCACACTAAATACAATTGACTATTTTATCAGTGGTATGGAAATGAGACAACCTGGAAGCTGCGTCCATAAATAAAAACCAGTAGCAGGACTGCATTACTAGTGGCAATTGTCAATAGCACAACACAAACTTGAAGGGATAAGCGCAAGGGGGCGTGGAGGATATTTAAATGTGACGTTCTAATAATACTTATTATGTTTCCTTAGCTGGAAGATCATACTTGTGTACCAAGGCAAGTGTTATCTGCAAGTGATCGTGCGTGTCATAGGTTTTGCACATGGCAAGTTGTTGTTATAATGATAATGAACTGGCTGCTTCAGTACAATGTTGGGAGCAGTCAATGGCTTCTCCAACAGCATTACTTCAGACTAGACAGCAGCTTGTGCTTTCTATTTGCTGCTGCAAGTGCCATGAAGCCACACCTCTAATGTGCATCATGGTTACAGGTACACAAGATCTCAGTCGTGCCCATTCTGCCGCGGAAGCCTGAAACGAGTCCAGTCCCGGGACCTGTGGGTGCTCACCGGCGACGAGGACGTGATCGACCCGGTGACCCTGGAGAAGGAGAATGTGAGGCACTTCCACAGCTTCATCGACAGCCTGCCCCTCATCGTCCCCGACAACCTCCTGCTGGTCTACTATGACTACCTAGTGTAGCGACGCTCCGGCGCCAGCTCCGGTTGGGCGTGGAGACAGCGATGATGTACTACAGTGCAAGGGTTCTCCGGCAGCCGACCATCCTCCGCAGATCGAGTCTGGCAAGCGAAAGCCGAAGCCGAAGCCGTCAGTCAGTCCGTTTGCCAAGCGCCATTATTTGTTGCTCTGGCTTTGCGCAATCGCATTGGTGTGGTAATAAGTGTACAGAAAGAAGGAAGTGTGTGATGGATTCTCTGATGAAGGATTTTACTTGTTTGGTATCTGATGCTCTGGCAAATTGCCAAGCTATAATTAAAAAGGAACAGTTGCTGGGTAACGAGTCAATCTGTGTGTGTCACCTCCATTGGTAGAAAAAGAGCTCTTCATGATTCTGCTACTGCTCGTTCCCGTTTGTGGTGCGGTTATGTTGTGCAGCACAGTTTTTCTGGTACCAGTTCGAAATTTATGTGGCAGTTCAAAATTTATGCACCACATCACATGTTCATAATAATTAGTCCCTCCGATCCACAATAATAAGTTTGAAATTGCTCTGCGTACGACTTTAAAACGTAAAACCACGGCACTTATTATGGGTTCAAGTTTGGGTCATGAAGTGCGCCAGAAACCCGAAGAAAGCAAACGAGAATGATTTTCGAAATGGTCAGAGAAGCACTGCTTCCATGAGCACCCTGGCAAACTTAAACTTATGTCCGTGGACTTACAAATTGCAGCGTGAAGTGCACCCCGTCAGTTCCAGACCAGTCAGCTTTTCACGGCCGTTGAAATTGAAATCAAATGCAGATTACTGTGGATGACCCCACGAAACTTCTTCAACTTCAGCGCTGCTCACGCTCTAGGTTGGATGATCTCTTCAATGAGTTCAATCAGAAGGCAGTCAAGTCTGCTAACTGAAAAACAACTGCACTGGTCAATCGTTCAATCAGAACAAACTGTTGTGTTGACGATACGAACTAGGTATTGTACTATTATCCAATCGTCCAAAAAGTCAAAAAAAGTGCTGGGCTCGGTTTCATGAGCATACACGAAATTTCAAGTTTGGTTTCTGATTGCAGTTCAAGATTTACGCACCACCCCATTGGTCAGAGAAGTTTTAAGTTTGACAAACTTTAGAAATTTGAAACATTGATCAAGAAATAACAGCGATTATAGCATCAGGCTATCAGAAGCCAAGCAGCCAAAATACAAGAAAAGCATTGACATTTGTAGGTGAGTATAGAATAAAAACCGGATACACCTCCAGCCCAGTGTAACAAATGAAAGAATATTAAGCAATCACAACATAGAAAACTGAAAGGTTGCTTCAGCCAAGGGCAACAACCAAAGAAAAATTAAGCAATGCAACACAATCGACGAAATAGAGCAACTCAAAGCATGTGCACTCAGCATATAACAGGTTTTACCATTGTAAGCAGCAAAATTACACCATAGAACAAAACCTGCTGTTCCAACTTACTATACGCAGCTCTCAGGTTACACGGTATTCGACTCCAAAAACAGGGTATTCATTCAACTCCAAAAACAAAACTACCTAAGGTAAAGTTGCATACTAGGTTCGATATCCGAAGGATATATCAGGACTCTGAAAACCAAACGGTAATACTGGTAAGCAGGACACCCAAACGTGCCACAGCACCCAAGGCAGATCAGTACTTGTAGTCCTTGACGTGGAGGCTCTCGGAGGCGCCCTCGCCAAGGGTGGCGTCGCCCTTGTAGGTGCCGAGGGTGGCCTCGGAGTTGGCCTTGCACCTCACCAGGAACGCCTTCCTGGCCTTCTCCTCGTTCTCCGCCTTGCCAGCCCAGGCCTTGAGGGTGCTCTGCTGGAGGGCACGCCCGAAGGAGAAGGACAGGTTCCAGGGCTTCTTGGTCTGGAGCTTGTTCATGGCGTTCAGGTTCAGGGTCGCCTCCTCCTCACTCTGTCCACCGGAGAGGAAGACAATGGCAGGGACGGCAGCAGGGACGGTCCTCTGGAGGGTGCGGACGGTGTACTCAGCAATGACCTCAGGGGCTACCTTCTTGGCGTCGGAACCAGGGGTAACCATGTTGGGCTTCAGGAGGGTACCCTCAAGGAGGACATGCTGGTCGTTGAGAGCCTTGTAGCAGGCAGCAAGGACCATCTCAGTCACATAAGCACAGCGGTCAATGTCATGAGGTCCATCAACAAGGATCTCAGGCTCTACAATGGGCACCAGACCATTCTCCTGGCAGATGATGGCATAACGAGCCAGACCCTGAGCATTCTGGTTGATGGAAAGCTGTGATGGCTCGGTGGGGCCAATCTTGAGGACGGCACGCCACTTGGCAAAGCGGGCACCAGCCTCGTAGTACTTGGCGCAGCGCTTGCCAAGGTCATCAAAGCCCTGGGTGGTGGTCTCACCATTGGTTCCAGCGAGCTCGACGGTACCCTTGTCCACCTTGATGCCAGGGAGGACGTTGCCCTCCTTGAGGATGTCGACGAAGGGCTTGCCACCCTTGGTGCTCTGGTACAGGGTCTCCTCAAAGAGGATCACACCGCTGAGGTACTGGAGGGCTCCAGGGGTGCAGAAGAGGAGCTCACGGAGGGCACGACGGTTGTCCTCAACATTCTCAACGTTGATGCTGGCGAAGCGCTTGCCAATGGTGCCGGTGGACTCGTCAGCAGCGAGGATACCCTTGCCAGGGGTGCCAATGTAGGCAGCGTTCTTGATGAGCTCATCTGCAGGATAACCACCATCAGTATTGAAGATCAATTGCCATAACTATTTCAGATTGTGCTAAAATCTACAAAACTGCAGAAGCTGAGTGTAACTAACAACACATGCACAACAAACTGACTACCATGATTCTTACAACTAATTATGAATTTTTGACAATTTCTCAAAGATGTATCTGCGCAACAGCACAAGGTGGCTAACACGGGCAGGGGCAACAAAGAATTAACATGGCAACAGATCAAACTCATACAGCTTGCGACTATATAAGCACAGGATATTGCTTAACTACCATAATTCGGACAAGTGATTATGAAATTCTGACAATTTCTCAATAAAGTTTCTGTACAACAGCACAAGGTGGTTAACACAAAGGGGCAACAAAGAATTAACAAGGCAGCAGAGCAAACCAATACAGCTTGCAACTATATAAGCACAGGATATTGCTTAGCAAAAGAAGCCACCAGGATCAACATAGATCTAGATTTACAGGTGCAATCTTCAGTAATTAAAGCCATTATTACCACTACAAGTCCATCAACTTACCCGAAAAAGTACTCGCAAAATAAGAAAGAACGCTAGTATCATCATCCATACAAAATAATCACTAGCATGGACCTAGCAGTAATCATCAGCATGCAGCCCATCACCCTGACGCGACTGGGTAATCCAAAAAACTCGATCTAACAGGCAGCGCCTAAATCCGCTCGAAAACAGCGTATCCGCTAGAACCAAGCAGATCAAAGCACGGCGCGTATGGACGGCATACACTACATCGGATTCACGAGCAAAGGTAGATCTAAGCACGGCGAACGGCGAACAGGCAACGGATCTACACGCGACGCAGATCAAATCGCCGACGTATCGAGGGAACGACGAGGGAGGGGAGGCGGAGGAGGAAGGAGGGCGGGTGGATCGCGTACCCTTGTACTTTCCGCAGTAGGCCGACATGGTCGATGCTCGGGGAAGATTCGAGGGCTGGCAGAGGGAGAGGAGATTTGGGGTTAGTTGGCAGGCAGGTGATGGGGGTGGTGGCTTTGGTGGACGGGCAGGATTAGGTGGCGGGGGTTATAAAGAGGCCGAGGCTTGGACGAGGGGAAAGAAAGGGGCAATTCGATTTGGGAAACGCTTGCTTTTGGCCGGACCCACCGCTCTGCCCCCCGCGCACGCTGTATTCACACGGGCCCACGGACTCGTCGAAGCCTCTCGCCCTTCGTTTTCTTCGCGAATCCTCTCTATCCTTTGCTAGCAAAAAACGTCCGTGTGTCCCAATAGTCAGTACGTTGCAACGTCAGAAAACTGTGAAGAAACTGTGTGAATGAACAGTAAGAGCAACTCCAAGACCCAAACAGACGGCGCATTTGTCCGCCCTTTATGCGCTTGGGTCGGCTGCCCGCCCGGCGTTCGCCCTATTTTGCATTTGGGTCGGCCACCCGCCAATGCGCCGACCCATTTTTATGTCCACACTCAATTTTAAAAAAGGCCCGTGGCGCATAGATCATGCCAGCGACCATGCCTCATGCCGGCACCATGCTAGCACCGCTATACATTGCCGGTTCTAAAAAATATCACCACACAGTTCGCGCTGGCGTACTCAGCAGCGGCCGGCACACATGCTAGCACACAAAAGGGATGGGACTTGAGTTCGACCATGCCATCGCGGCCCGTGATCATGCCAGCACACAAGCCGGAGGAAGGCGTGAGATCACTCGTCGGCAGTGGCGGAGGCAGGAATGCATATAATTAGATGTTGGGGAGGGCCGGCTGCAGATAACAGTAAAAAGATGTCATTGTTCATTTGCATATTACCAAGCAAATTAGGATGTTGGGGTGGCTGCCCCCCCCCCCCCCCCCGCCTCTGCCACTGCTCGTTGGTGAACTTGAGCATGTCGATCTGCATCATCTCAAATCATGACCTTTTTCTTGGCGACACGGTGTTGAGATCCACCTTCATGATCTTCACCCCGGTCATCGTGCTCGCGAGAGCCACTTCTTTCGCCTTGGTGTTGGTGTTGGCGGCCTCGATCTCTAAGAGCATCTTCACCGCCGCTTCAACAGCCCTCAGGCGATTTTTCCGTCGGCGCCAAAATCGCGGCGCCGGCGGACCCAGCCGAACCGGCGCGATGGGGCGCCCGGGCACCGGGCGAAGCGTTGCTGGCGGATGGATGCCGAGTCGGCGAGACGCCGCCGTCCGCCCTCATCGCCTCGGTTCTTGCGGGAATCAATGCGAGGCTGCATACGGCTGCCGATCGACCTCCATTGATGCCTCACGGGCGGCGCAGTGAACGCGCCGCGACGCACGTCCAGCCACGCATCACCCGGCATGCAGCCCGTCGCCGCCCAGCTATGGCTATAAAAGGCGACCTCCCCGCCGGTGGACACCACAACTCTTATTTTTCCCCTCCCCGGCGTAGATAGTAACACTCCCCTCTTCCCGACGACGAGAAAGATGGCCGAGAGATACCCAGGCGACGGAGCCACGCCGAACGGCTTTGGCCGCCGCCACCTCCCAGAGGTGGAGGCGCGCCTTCTCTATGAGGCCGAGTACCCGGCACCCCCGGACATGCGGGTGCCGGGGACGTGGAGGCTGAGCGCCGGCGGCGTCCCGGTGCCCGAAGGGGCGGTGGCCGAGATCGCCAGCATCTGCTTGTCCATGACGGAGGAGCAGCGGGACGAGCCGCGCTACGCCGCCGACAGCCACCACCTCTGGACCACGTACTTCCAACGCCGCCGCGAGGAGCAGATCGCCTCCACCAACGGCGTCATCCCGCGGGGCCGCCTCAACACCGACGGGCGGCGCGAGTGGTAGGGCGTGCCAGGCCGTCCTCTACCACATCGAGACCGGCAACGTGCCGCGCCTCGAGTACCCGCCGCGGCCATCCTTCTCTCGCCGCCATGGGAGCTCCTGGACACCGCGGCGGATGGAGCCGGGGTCGTCCTCGTCGTCGGGCTCCAGCTCGCCGGCCGTGCTCCGCCCCGTCAAGCCCGAGCCAGAGGAGACGCTGCTCGGGCGCCCGCACTGGCGCCCTCGTCATCAACGAGGGTGCCGGCCCTCCCGGCGGTTCCTTCCGCTGGTCGGCGAAGCCGGGCAGGCTTCTCCCGTGAAGCCGGAGCACGTCGAGATGGCGGCCCCCGACGGCGAGTCCGCCCTCAAGTGGGCAAAGGAGGACTACGTCCGGGAGCAAGTACGCCGCTAGTGCCGGGCAAACGCGGAGGTCCAGGCCCGATGCCGCGGGCGCGAGGAGGGCGGCGTCATCGTCCTCGAGAGTGACGAGGAGGACGAGGCCGAGCCGTCCAGCGCCCCACTGCGCATCGGCGACCCTGGCCAGGGCTGCAGCAGGGACGGTGCCAGCCCAAGCTAGCCGCGCGATGACGACGACAACGACGATGACGGCGATGGCGCCCCCTTCTACAGGCTTCTTGGCATGTAGACGACGGCGGCGGCAGCGGTGGCGGTTAGGCGTAGTTCAGGCGTAGTTTGCATGTTTTCATGTTTTTTGTACAAATTTCAATGAAGTTTCACCGAGTTCGTGCAAAAATCACCGAGTTTATATATATTTTGTACGGAACATCGCCGAACCCGGGCGACCTGTGGGCCGATGACTGGGAGCTAGGTCGCCCCCAGGGGCCGATCTAGCACCTGTTCGCCCCCAAGCGACTCTTTTTTGGCGTCCTGGAGGCCGAACGGCTGGAGATGCTCTAACATCTTGGCTTGCTTCTACGCCTCCAGCTCAAGCATCTTGGCTTGCTTCTCCACGTCCATCTCAAGCCTCCTCCTTTGGATCTCCATGAAGGCATTCATTTGCTCTTCTTTGAAACGCCGGTGCTCCTCCTCCCTTGAGTCCTTCTTGTTCATCATGCCCTCCACGCTTGCGATCAAGGCGTTGGATGCCGCATCCCGCTTGTCCTCCTTCTTGGAGTTGGTCTTCCCCGCGGCCGTGCCGGCTCGCCGTCCCCAACCTCCTCCACGGCTTGCTTCCCCCACGCGACTTGAGGGCGACATATTGCGCCTTGAACTTATCCTCGTCCTTGATGACCCGAAAGCAATGGGAGAGGTTGAAGCACTTGCCGTTGTGTTGGACCTTGAATGCCTCCAAAGCTTGAAATGCCTACAAAATGTTTCCGTGCAAGCATATTGGCAAATGGTATGCAAATGAACATGCAAGCATGAACTTGATGACACAAAATAGGGCGGCTTGCTAGCATACCATGTCTTGCATGTCGATGCCGCTCATGGGGCGAGCCTTGATGCTCCCAAGAGTGGCACAAAACTTGTTGCACTCTTGTTGGATCACCCTCCATCGCTTCGAAATGGACACCCACCCGCGCGTGCTTGATATTGTTGGGGAACGTAGCAGAAATTCAAAATTTTCCTACGTGTCACCAAGATCTATCTATGGAGAAACCAGCAACGAAGGGAAGGAGAGTGCATCTACATACCCTTGTAGATCGCTGTTTAAAGCGTTCAAGAGAACGGGGTTGAAGGAGTCGCATTGCCGTGATCCAAATCACCGGAGATCCTAGTGCCGAACGGACGACACCTCCGCTGCTCAACACACGTGCAGCCGGTGGCGTCTCCCATGCCTTGATCCAGCAAGGAAAGAGGGAGAGGTTGAGGAAGACTCCATCCGGCAGCAAAGACAACGGCATGGTGGTGATGGAGGATCGTAGCAATCCTGCAGGGCTTCGCCAAGCACCGCGGGAGAGGAGGAGGGAGAGAGGCAGGGCTGCGCCAACATGAGAAGAAACTTCGTGTGTTGGGCTGCACCTTTGCCTCCACTATATATAGGGGGAGAGGGGGCTGCACCCCCACCTAGGTTTTCACCCCCTAGGGGCGGCGGCCAGCCCTACCATCTAGGGGGGGGGGGGCGGCCAAGGGGGGAAGAGGGGGAAACTTGCCCCCCAAGCAAGGTGGGGCGCCCCCTCCCCAAACCCTAGGCGTCTTGGGCCCTTGTGGGGGGCGCACCAGCCCACCTGGGGCTGGTCCCCTCCCACACTTGGCCCATACTGCCCTCCGGGGATGGTGGCCCCACTTGGTGGACCCCCGGGACCCTCCCGGTGGTCCCGGTACGTTACCGATAAAACCCGAAACTTTTCCGGTGACCAAAACAGGACTTCCCATATATAAATCTTTACCTCCGGACCTCCCATATATAAAACCCAAAACTTTTCCGGTGACCAAAACTCCTCGTGACATCCGGGATCTCATCCGGGACTCCGAACAACATTCGGTAACCACATACAAACTTCCTTTATAACCCTAGCGTCATCGAACCTTAAGTGTGTAGACCCTACGGGTTCGGGAACCATCTTGAGACATGACCGAGGGCGTTCTCCGGTCAATAACCAACAGCGGGATCTGGATACCCATGTTGGCTCCCACATGTTCCACGATCATCTCATCGGATGAACCATGATGTCAAGGACTCAATCAATCCCGTATACAATTCCCTTTGTCTAGCGGTATTGTACTTGCCCGAGATTCGATCGTCGGTATGCGGATACCTTGTTCAATCTCGTTACCGGCAAGTCTCTTTACTCGTTCCGTAACACATCATCCCGTGACCAACCCCTTGGTCACATTGTGCACATTATGATGATGTCCTACCGAGTGGGCCCAGAGATACCTCTCCGTCACACGGAGTGACAAATCCCAGTCTCGATTCGTGCCAACCCAACAGACACTTTCGGAGATACCGTAGTGCACCTTTATAGCCACCCGATTCACGTTGTGGACGTTTGGTACACCAAGCATTCCTACGGTATCCGGAGTTGCACAATCTCATGGTCTAAGGAAAAGATACTTGACATTAGAAAAGCTTTAGCATACGAACTACACGATCTTTGTGCTAGGCTTAGGATTGGGTCTTGTCCATCACATCATTCCCCTAATGATGTGATCCCGTTATCAATGACATCCAATGTCCATGGTCGTGAAACTGTAACCATCTATTGATCAACGAGCTAGTCAACTAGAGGCTTACTAGGGACATGGTGTTGTCTATGTACCCACACATGTATCTGAGTTTCCTATAAATACAATTATAGCATGGATAATAAACGATTATCATGAACAAGGAAATATAATAATAAATAATTTATCATTGCCTCTAGGGCATATTTCCAACAGTCTCCCACTTGCACTAGAGTCAATAATCTAGTTCACATCGTCATGTGATTAACACTCACGTGTCACATCGCCATGTGACCAACATCCAAAGAGTTTACTAGAATCAATAATCTAGTTCAAATCACTATGTGATTAACACTCAGTGAGTTTTGGGTTTGATCATGTTTATGCTTGTGAGAGAGGTTGTAGTCAACGGGTCTGCAAAATTCAGATCCCTATGTACTTCGCAAATCTCTAGGTCATATTGTAAATGTTGCTTCCACGCTCCACTTGGAGCTATTCCAAATGGTTGCTCCACTATACGTATCCGGTTTGCTACTCAGAGTCATTCGGATAGGTGTTAAAGCTTGCATCGACGTAACCCTTTACGCCGAACTCTTTATCACCTCCATAATCGAGAAACATGTCCTTATTTACTCCAAGGACAATTTTGACCGCTGTCCAATGATCCATTCCTAGATCATTCTTGTACCCCTTGACTGACTCATGGCAGGCACACTTCCAGCGCGGTACACAGCATATCATACTATAGAGCCTACGTCTGAAGCATAGGGGACGACCTTCGTCATTTCTCTCTCTTCTGCCATGGTCGAGCTTTAACTCTTAACTTCATACCTTACAACTCAGGCAAGAACTCCTTCTTTGACTGATCCATCTTGAACACCTTCAATATTATGTCAAGGTATGTGCTCATTTGAGAGTACCATTTAGCGTTTTTGATCTATCCTCATAGATCTTGATGCTCAATGTTCTAGTAGCTTAATCCAGGTTTTCCATTGAAAAACACTTTTCAAACAACCCTATATGCTTTCTAGAAATTCTACATCATTTACGATCAACAATATGTCTACAACATATACTCATCGAAATTCTATAGTGCTCCCACTCACTTCTTTGGAAATACAAGTTTCTCATAAACTTTGTATAGACCCAAAATCTTTGATCATCTCATCAAAGCGTACATTCCAACTCCGAGATGCTTACTCCGGTCCTTAGAAGGATAGCTGGAGCTTTGCATACTTGTTAGCGTCTTCAGATTGTCAAAACCTTACGGTTGTATCACATACAACCTTTCCTCAAGAAAACTGTCAAGGAAACAATGTTTTGACATCCTATATGCAAGATTTCATAAATAATGCAGTAACTGCTAATCCAATTCCAACAGACTCTTAGCATCGCCACGAGTGAGAAAGCCTCACCGTAGTCAACTCCTTGAACTTGTCGGAAAATATCTTTAACGACAAGTCGAGCTTTCTTAATGGTGATACTTACCATCATTATGCATCTTCCTTTTAAAATCCATCTTTACCCAACGTCCTTACGACCATCAAGTATTTCTTCGAAAGTCATGGATCCTCTCTCGGATGTTATGGCCTTGAGCCATTCATCGGAATCCGGGCCCACCATCGCTTCTCCATAGCTCGCAGGTTCATTGTTGTCTAGCAACATGACCTCTAAGAAAGGATTGCGTACCACTCTGAAGTAGTACGCGTCCTTGTCGACCTACGAGGTCCGGTAGTGACTTGATCCGAAGCATCATGATCATTATCATCAATTTCCACTTCAATTGGTGTAGGTGCCACATGAACAACTTCCTGTGCCCTGCTACACACTGGTTGAAGTGATGGTTCAATAACCTCATTAAGTCTCCACCGTCCTCCCACTCAACTTTCCGAGACAAACTTTTCCTCGAGAAAGGACCTGATTCTAGAAACAATTACTTTTGCTTCCGGATCTGAGATAGGAGGTGTACCCAACTGTTTTGGGTGTCCTATGAAGATGCATTTTTATCCGCTTTGGGTTCGAGCTCGTCAGCCTGAAACTTTTTCACATAAGCATCGCAGCCCCAAACTTTTAAGAAACGACAACTTAGGTTTCTCCAAACCATAGTTCAAACGGTGTCGTCTCAACGGAATTACGTGGTGCCCTATTAAAGTGAGTGCGGTTGTCTCTAATGCCTAACCCATGAACGATAGTGGTAATTCGATAAGAGACATCATGGTATGCACCATATTCAATAGGGTGCAACTATGATGTTCGGACACACCATCACACTATGGTGTTCCAGCGGTATTTATTGTGAAACAATTTCCACAATGTCTTAATTATGCGTACAAAGCTCAGAACTCAGATACTCATCTCTATGATCATATCATAGACATTTTATCCTCTTGTCACGATGATCTTTAACTTCACTCTGAAATTACTTGAACCATTCAATAATTCAGATTTGTGTTTCATCAAGTAAATATACTCAACATCTACTCGAATCATATGTGAAGTAAGAACATAATGATATTCACTGTATGCCTCAAAGACTCATTGGACTGCACACATCAAAATGTGTTACTTCCAACAAGTTGCTATCTTGTTCCATCTTCTTGAAACCGAGGCTTTTCGGTCATCTTGCCCATGTGGTATGATTTGCATATCTCAAGTGATTCAAAATCAAGTGAGTCCAAACGATCCATCTGCATGGAGTTTCTTCATGCGTATACACCAATAGACATGGTTCGCATGTCTCAAACTTTTCAAAAACGAGTGAGTCCAAAGATCCATCAGCATGGAGCTTTTTCATGCGTTTTACACCAATATGACTTACATGGCAGTGCCACAAGTAAGTGGTACTATCATTACTATCTTATATCTTTTGGCATGAAAATGTGTATCACTACGATCGAGATTCAATAAACCATTCCTTTAGGTGCAAGACCATTGAAGGTATCTATAATACCTAAATAGTTCATCCCCACTAAACTAATTCTCTTGACATGCAAGCTATCCAACTCAGCAATCCTGCCACATAAGCAACTTTTAACATGCATAATGCCCTCAGCCATCCATGTCATCATTTGTTTTTGGTGTTTTTTATGAAAAGAAATGGAGCTTCGGCTGGAGCACTACGGCCCTGCCATCTCTCTGGGTAATAACTCCAGCGCCAATTGATTTTCCATCACTAAATCTCCTACGTCACTTCCACTTCGTCTTCTCCACCGAATAGATGCAAGGATGGAGTTGCTCTCCCTTTTGCAATTAATTTCTCCCTATTCTTTCTGCACTCAGTATCATCTGTTCCCCTTCCCTCCCATCCAGTGCAAGACGTCGTGCCTCTATTTAATCTTCTCCCCTCCCCGTCATCTCCTCTGCCCCCTTTCTTCTCTTCCTTGATCCTCGCCACATGCTATTTGTGCTTCCGTCCGTCTGCGTGTCGTGGGGTCGAGCCTCCTGATCGAGGTCTATGTTTCAAGCTACAACCTCCACATCTCGACAGAGCCAACTCTCCTCCCAGGCCCGTCCTTCCTCAATACCATGACACTGCTGTCTATCTGCACGACATCATCGAGGTTAGGTATCCTCACGGGCATGTTCTTGAGTTGTGGAGTGATACTGGTCGGGTGATATCCCAAATCGACATCAACTGATGATTAGTCCAAAGAGAGTAGATAAAATTTGTGCCATCATTCTGCTTCACGATGATTCATGGTAAGCCTGTAGGTTGCCATAGCCTTTGCACATGCTTTTCTCGGTTCGGATATGTTTGCTCAGTTCATTTTCTACCGTCAGTCATATATATGGGCTAGCTATTTTGTAAACTTAATTACACTACATACACTTTTGTATGTGAACATGAATTTGATTTCCATGGACCTTGCAGTTGAATTCGGCAGCTAATATTTCTATCTTCATCTCATTTGTTGTCATAATTAGTTGCTATTTCGCCTTCAAATGTACTGGTTCTTAGTTTATAGTTGATGTATTGGATTTATTGCTAATAGATGGAAGTTATTTCTCTTGCCTTTTCAGTAATATAATTCTGGCATGGAAAGCAGTCCTCGGTGAGCTCTCAAAATCTTTCCTGTAGGCCAATGATGAATGGCGTCACTACAAGCCCTTTCCATCTCAGTGTCTTTCCTGTAGGCCAATGGTGAATGGAGTCGTTAGAGTTTTGGTTACCCATTCTACATGCCCAGAAAAACTACTGGTGACCAAGCATGCTCATCGCATCACGGTTGAATTGCAAACTCCTGATATTTCCATATGTTGTGCACAGTCTTCTCCTTTATTCACGTCGACCGTATAATGTATCAAGTTTAAACTACCAGTTGTGTTCTGATCATGTGTGTATTCTTTAGCACACAAACATTGTGTATTTTTTGGACATGTCCATTACTTGAGAAATCGGCTAATCATGTATATCCATGAAGATGTAAATCTATTTCCCTTCCAATTTTCAACACAGATAATTATATTGTGAGATATAATTATGGAACTACTATCTGATGGTTCATTTTGGAAATTCTAGGTCCCTTGAATTAGCTTCAATAGGTATGCTATTCTGAACTTTACATACTTTTATTAAGCATGTTTCCTATTCTCTAATATTTGATGAAACAGTTCTTTAGATTGACTTCCAACGGTAGAAGGGAGAGGGATTTAGATGTTATGTCCAGAGTGTGTTTTCGTAATACACCGGTAGTCCGTGGAGTAGTATCTTTGTCCACTATCTTTTAGTAATGCGACATGCATATTCCTAGCAGTCTCCACTTTTGATTGTGGGATTCACACGTGGATATCATTGAAGCTAATAGATTGATATTGATTTATTTCTGATGGTGTCTTAAGTCACTTTACGCAAATAAATTTAGGTTGGTGTGTGGTAGAGAGTATCACTACTACATTAATTCTTCTATAATGTCACTTCATGTTTTAAGCTGAAAGTGCACATAATTTATCACTTCATGTTCTATTTGTTTTCCGACTTGCACACTATGCTTCTCATTTCAGTATATTTTGAACAAGGTAAACTAATAAACATATTCGATAGTCGAGGAGTTATACTAAGACTTTATTTTTTTCTGATTGCTCAAGCGAATGAACTGTTCAAATGTGACACAATAATCTCATTCAACATTGATGCAATCTCTAGGAACTTATCAAAACATCCCGCAGCAACGCGCGGGGTATCTTCTAGTTATTCAAATAAATAGAGTAACCATTATTCTCCTTAAATGAATAACCATATTGCGATAGACATAATCCAATCATGTCTATGCTCAACGCAAACACCAAATGACAATTATTCTGGTTTAATACTAATCTTGATGGTAGAGGGAGCGTGCGATGTTTGATCACATCAAACTTGGAAACACTTCCAACACATATCGTCAGCTCACCTTTAGCTAGTCTCTGTTTATTCCGTAGCCTTTTATTTCGAGTTACTAACACTTAGCAACCGAACCGGTATCTAATACCCTGGTGCTACTAGGAGTACTAGTAAAGTACACAATAACTTAATGTATATCCAATATACTTCTATCGACCTTGCCGACTTTCTCATCTACCAAGTATCTAGGGTAATTCTGCTCCGTGGCTGTTCCCCTTATTACGGAAGCACTTAGTCTCGGGTTTGGGTTCAACCTTGGGTTTCTTCATTAGAGCTGAATGATTTGCCGTTTCATGAAGTATCCCTTCTTGCCCTTGCCCTTCTTGAAACTAGTGGTTTCACCAACCATCAACAATTGATGCTCCTTCTTGATTTCTACTTTCGGTGTCAAACATCGCGAATATCTCAAGGATCATCATATCTATCCTCGATATGTTATAGTTCATCACGAAGCTCTAGCAGCTTGGTGGCAATGACTTTGGAGAAACATCACTATCTCATCCGGAAGATCAACTCCCACTCGATTCAAGTGATTGTTGTACTCAGACAATCTGAGCACAAGCTCAATGATTGAGCTTTTCTCCCTTAGTTTGCAGGCTAAGAAAATCGTCGGAGGTCTTATACCTCTTGACGTGGGCACGAGCCTGAAATCCCAATCTCAGCCCTCGAAACATCTCATATGTTCCGTGACGTTTCGAAAAACGTCTATGGTGCCTCAACTCTAAACCGTTTAACTGAACTATCACGTAGTTATCAAAATGTGTATGTCCGATGTTCGCAACATCCACAGACGATGTTTGGGGTTGACACCTTTGAAGCGGTGCATTAAGGACATAAGCTTTCTTTCCGTCCGCATAATCGCCATCGTCAACTTTCAACTATATTTTCTCTAGGAACACATCTAAACAGTGGAACTAAAGCGCGAGCTTACGACATAATTTGCAAAGGGCTTTTGACTATGTTCAAGATAATTAAGTTCATCTAATGAACTCCCACTCAGATAGACATCCCTCTAGTCATCTAAGTGATTACATGATCCGAGTCAACTAGGCCGTGTCCGATCATCACGTGAGACGGACTAGTCATCATCGGTGAACATCTTCATGTTGATCGTATCCTCCATACGACTCATGCTCGACCTTTCGGTCTCTTGTGTTCCGAGGCCATGTCCGTACATGCTAGGCTCGTCAAGTTAACCTAAGTGTTTCGCGTGTGTAAATCTGGCTTACACCCGTTGTATGTGAACGTAAGAATCTATCACACCCGATCATCACGTGGTGCTTCAAACCATTTAACTTTCGCAACGGTGCACAATTAGGGGAACACTTTCTTGAAATTTTAATGAGGATCATCTTATTTACTACCGTCATTCTAAGCAAATAAGATGCATAAACATGATAAACATCACATGCAATCAAATAGTGACATGATATGGCCAATATCATTTTTCTCCTTTTGATCTCCATCTTCGGGGCTCCATGATCATCATCGTCACCGGCATGACACCATGATCTCCATCATCATGATCTCCATCATTGTGTCTCCATGAAGTTGTCACGCCGACTTATTACTTCTACTACTATGGCTACCGGTTAGCAATAAAGTAAAGTAATTACATGGCGTTGTTCAATGACACGCAGGTCATACAATAAATTAAGACAACTCCTACGGCTCCTGCCGGTTGTCATACTCATCGACATGCAAGTCGTGATTCCTATTACAAGAACATGATCAATCTCATACATCACATATCATTCATCACATTCTTCTTGGCCATATCACATCACATAGCATACCCTGCAAAAACAAGTTAGACGTCCTCTAATTGTTGTTTGGATGTTTTACGTGGCTGCTATGGGTTTCTAGCAAGAACGCTTCTTACCTACGCAAAACCACAACATGATATGCCAATTGCTATTTACCCTTCATAAGGACCGTTTTCATCGAATCCGTTCCGACTAAAGTGGGAGAGCGGCACCCGCTAGCCACCTTATGCACCAAGTGCATGTCGATCGGTGGAACCTTGTCTCACGTAAGTGTAATGCGTGTAAGGTCGGTCCGGCCGCTTCATCCCACAATACCGTCGAAACAAGATTGGACTAGTAACGGTAAGCATATTGAACAAAATCAACGCCCACAACTACTTTGTGTTCTACTCGTGCAAAGAATCTACGCAATAGACCTAGCTCATGATGCCCTTTGTTGGGGAACGTGGCGAAATTCAAAATTTTCCTACGTGTCACCAAGATCTATCTATGGAGAAACCAGCAACGAAGGGAAGGAGAGTGCATCTACATACCCTTGTAGATCGCTAAGCGGAAGTGTTCAAGAGAGCGGGGTTGAAGGAGTCGCACTCGTCGTGATCCAAATCACCGGAGATCCTAGTGCCGAACGGACGGCACCTCCGCGTTCAACACACGTGCAGCCCGGTGACGTCTCCCATGCCTTGATCCAGCAAGGAGAGAGGGAGAGGTTGAGGAAGACTCCATCCAGCAGCAGCACAACGGCATGGTGGTGATGGAGGAGCGTGGCAATCCTGCAGGGCTTCGCCAAGCACCGCGGGAGAGGAGGAGGGAGAGAGGCAGGGCTGCGCCAACAGGAGAAGAAACTTCGTGTGTTGGGCTGCACCTTTGCCTCCACTATATATAGGGGGAGAGGGGGCTGCGCCCCCACCTAGGTTTCCACCCCCTAGGGGCGGCGGCCAGCCCTAGATCCCATCTAGGGGGGCGGCCAAGGGGGGGAGAGGGGGAAACTTGCCCCCCAAGCAAGGTGGGGCGCCCCCTCCCCAAACCCTAGGCGCCTTGGGCCCTTGTGGGGGGGCGCACCAGCCCACCTGGGGCTGGTCCCCTCCCACACTTGGCCCATGCTGCCCTCCGGGGATGGTGGCCCCACTTGGTGGACCCCCGGGACCCTCCTGGTGGTCCCGGTACGTTACCGATAAAACCCGAAACTTTTCCGGTGACCAAAACAGGACTTCCCATATATAAATCTTTACCTCCGGACCATTCCAGAACTCCTCGTGACATCCGGGATCTCATCCGGGACTCCGAACAACATTCGGTAACCACATACAAACTTCCTTTATAACCCTAGCGCCATCGAACCTTAAGTGTGTAGACCCTACGGGTTCGGGAACCATGCAGACATGACCGAGACGTTCTCCGGTCAATAACCAACAGCGGGATCTGGATACCCATGTTGGCTCCCACATGTTCCACGATGATCTCATCGGATGAACCACGATGTCAAGGACTCAATCAATCCCGTATACAATTCCCTTTGTCTAGCGGTATTGTACTTGCCCGAGATTCGATCATCGGTATGCCGATACCTTGTTCAATCTCGTTACCGACAAGTCTCTTTACTCGTTCCGTAACACATCATCCCGTGATCAACCCCTTGGTCACATTGTGCACATTATGATGATGTCCCACCGAGTGGGCCCAGAGATACCTCTCCGTCACACGGAGTGACAAATCCCAATCTCGATTCGTGCCAACCCAACAGACACTTTCGGAGATACCTGTAGTGCACCTTTATGCCACCCAGTTACGTTGTGACGTTTGGTACACCCAAAGCATTGCTACGGTATCCGGGAGTTGCACAATCTAATGGTCTAAGGAAAAGATACTTGACATTAGAAAAGCTTTAGCATACGAACTACACGATCTTTGTGCTAGGCTTAGGATTGGGTCTTGTCCATCACATCATTACGCTAATGATGTGATCCCGTTATCAACGACATCCAATGTCCATGGTCGAAACCGTAACCATCTATTGATCAACGAGCTAGTCAACTAGAGGCTTACTAGGGACATGGTGTTGTCTATGTACCCACACATGTATCTGAGTTTCCTATCGATACAATTATAGCATGGATAATAAACAATTATCATGAACAAGGAAATATAATAATAACTAATTTATTATTGCCTCTAGGGCATATTTCCAACAGATACATCTCCAACGTATCTACTTTTTCTCACGCTTTTCCTCTTGTTTTGGGCTCTAATTTGCATGATTTGAATGAAACTAACCCCAGACTGACGTTGTTTTCGGCAAAACTACCATGGTGTTGTTTTTGTGCAAAAATAAAAGTTCTCGGAATGGAACGAAACTTTGCGAGGATTTTTTATATCAATAATAAGAATTTCTGGAGCCAAGACCTGCCGGAGAGGGGCACCTGGGTGGGCACAACCCACCAGGGCGCCCCCCTCTCCTAGCGCGCCTAGGTGGGTTGTACCCACCTGGTGGCCTCGCAGACCTCAACCCTTACACTATAAATTCTTATTTTCGGAGAAAAAAATGAGGGAGAAAGAATTATCATGATCCACGAGACGAAGCCGCCGCCAAACCCTGTTCTTCCTCGGGAGGGCAGATCTGGAGTCTGTTTGGGGCTCCGGAGAGGGGGATCTTTGTTCTTCGTCATCAGCAACCCTTCTCCATCGCCAATTCCATGATGCTCCCCACCGGGAGTGAGTAATCCTTCATAGGCTCGTTGGTCGGTGAGCAGTTGGATAAGATTCATCATGTAATCGAGTTAGTTTTGTTAGGGCTTGATTCCTAGTATCCACTATGTTCTTAGATTGATGTGGCTATGACTTTGCCATGCTTAATGCTTGTCACTTTGGGCCCGGGTGCCATGATTTCAGATCTGAACCGTTTATGTTATCACCATTATATCCATGTTCTAGATTCGATCTTGCAAGTTATAGTCACCTACTACGTGTTAGGATCCGGCAACCCCGGAGTGACAATAACCGGGACTCTCCCGGTGATGACCGTAGTTTGAAGAGTTCATGTATTCACTATGTGTTAATGCTTTGTTCCGGTTCTCTATTAAAAGGAGGCCACACTGCCACGGGAGGGCAGGACAAAAGATGTCATGTGATACATCTCCAACGTACCTATAATTTTTTATTGTTCCATGCTATTATATTATCCATCTTGTATGTTTTATATGCATTTATATGCTATTTTATATGATTTTTGGGACTAACCTATTAACCTAGAGCCCTGTGCCAGTTTCTGTTTTCCCCTTGTTTTTGAGTTCTACACAAAAGGAATACCAAACGGAGTCCAATTCACGTGGCAATTTTTGATGAATTTTTATGGACCAAAAGAAGCCCCCGGAGTAAAATAGTTGTGCCAGAAGAGTCCCGAGCCGTCCACGAGGGTGGAGGGCGCGCCCCCTGCCCCGTGGATGACTCGGAGACCCCCCCTGACGTGAGACCGACGCCAAAAATTCCTATAAATACAGAAACCCCCGAAAAGAAACCTAGATTGGGAGTTCCACCGCCACAAGCCTCTGTAGCCACCAAAAACCAATCGGGACCCTGTTCCGGCACCCTGCCGGAGGGGGGGATCCATCACCGGTGGCCATCTTCATCATCCCGGTGCTCTCCATGACAAGGAGGGAGTAGTTCACCTATGTACCAGTAACTATGTGTTTGATCTCTCTCTCGTGTTCTTGATATGGCACGATCTTGATGTATCGCGAGCTTTGCTATTATAGTTGGATCTTATGATGTTTCTCCCCCTCTACTCTCTTGTAATGGATTGAGTTTTCCCTTTGAAGTTATCTTGTCGGATTGAGTCTTTAAGGATTTGAGAACACTTGTTGTATGTCTTGCATGTGCTTATCTGTGGTGACATTGGGATATTCACATGATCTACTTGATGTATGTTTTGGTGATCAACTTGTGGGTTCAGTGACCTTGTGAACTTATGCATAGGGGTTGGCACACATTTTCATCTTGACTCTCCGGTAGAAACTTTGGGGCACTCTTTGAAGTTGTTTGTGTTGGTTGAATAGATGAATCTGAGACTGTGTGATGCATATCGTATAATCATACCCACGGATACTTGAGGTGACATTGGAGTATCTAGGTGACATTAGGGCTTTGGTTGATTTGTGTCTTAAGGTGTTATTTTACTACAAACTCTAGGGCTGTTTGTGACACTTATAGGAATAGCCTAATAGATTGATCGGAAAGAATAACTTTGAGGTGGTTTCGTACCCTACAACAATCTCTTCGTTTGTTCTCCGCTATTAGTGACTTTGGAGTGACTCTTTGTTGCATGTTGAGGGATACTTATATGATCCAATTATGTTATTATTGTTGAGAGAACTTGCACTAGTGAAAGTATGAACCCTAGGCCTTGTTTCCTAGCATTGGAATACCGTTTACGCTCAATTTTACCACTTGCTACCTTGCTATTTTTACATTTTCAGATTACAAAAACATATATCTAGCATCCATATTGCACTTGTATCACCATCTCTTCGCCGAACTAGTGCACCTATACAATTTTCCATTGTATTGGGTGTGTTGGGGACACAAGAGACTCTTTGTTATTTGGTTGCAGGGTTGTTTGAGAGAGACCATCTTCATCCTACGCCTCCCACAGATTGATAAACCTTAGGTCATCCACTTGAGGGAAAATTGCTACTGTCTTACAAACCTCTACACTTGGAGGCCCAACAACGTCTACAAGAAGAAGGTTGTGTAGTAGACATCATCATGCAAGTTCTTTTAATAAAGCGCGTATGACTATTTACGGAATACATGCCTACATTATATCGATGAACTGGAGCTAGTGCCATATATCATGATGAATATCATCCAATAAGTCACCGATCCAATGCCTACAAATTTATCCTATATTGTTTCTGCTAAGTTATTACTGCTATCACTGTTACCGTTACTATTACTGTTGTCACTACTATCATATTACTTTGCTACTAATTACTTGCTGCAGATAATTAATCTCCAGGTGTGGTTGAATTGACAACTCAGCTGCTAATACCTTCAAATATTCTTTGGCTCCCCTTGTGTCGAATCTATAAATTTGGGTTGAATACTCTACCCTCGAAAACTGTTGCGATCCCCTATACTTGTGGGTTATCAAGACCTTTTTCTGGCGCTGTTGCCAGGGAGCATAGCTATATTTGTTGAGTCACTTGGGATTATTATCATATTATCATTATGAAGAATCTGAAGGATCCAAAGACTAAGATTTATCCCTCAAAGATGAGGGGAGGTAAGGAACTGCCATCCAGTTTTGCTTTAGATTCACCTTCTGTTACGAGTAAACTTGCAACACCACCACATGCTATTAATTCTGATATGTCGCAAGTTATTGATGATGCTACTTCTGCTATGGATAATGCGTATGATGATGCTAGTACCTTGCTTGATAATCATGATGTGCCACTTGGTGAATTTCTTGATAAAGAAATTGCTAGAGTTATACAAAATGATGTTGTTGAATCTGATGATGAGCTTGAAACTGAATCTCCTAAAACACCTACTAGAACTAGCCCTCCTAGATATGAATTGCCTAAGGTACCGGAAGGTTATGTTATGAGTGAAGAGACAACTAGAGATATTCTTGCTTGCAGAGATAGAGATGATCTAGAGAAATTACTATGCAAGTATAAAGAAAAATCTCTGAATGCTAGAATGAAATGTGATCCTAAGTTTGCTACTTCACCTATCTTTATTGATGATAAGGATTATGAATTCTCTGTCGACCCAGAGTTAATTACTTTGGTTGAATCTGATCCTTTCCATGGTTATGAAACTGAAACTGTTGTGGCACATCTTACTAAGTTGAATGACATAGCCACCCTTTCTAGTCATGATGAGAAAACTCGCTATTACTTTATTCTCAAATTATTTCCTTTCTCATTAAAGAGTGATGCTAAAGCTTGGTACAATACTCTTGCTCCTGGTTGTGTGCGCAGTCCCCAGGATATGATTTATTACTTCTCTGAAAAATATTTTCCTGCTCATAAGAAACAAGCTGCCTTACAGGAAATATCTAACTTTGTGCAAACTAAAGAAGAGAGTCTCCCACAAGTTTGGGGGAGGCTTTGACAGTTACTTAATGCTTTGCCTGATCATCCTCTTAAGAAAAATGAAATACTTGATATCTTTTATAATAGACTAACCGATGCTTCTAGGGACTTCCTAGATAGTTGTGCCGGTTGTGTTTTCAGGGAATGAACTGTTGGACAAGCTGAAGAATTATTGAATAATATATTAAAAAATTATGATGATTGGACTCTTCCTGAACCACCGGCTAAAGCCACTCCGAAGAAGAGGGATATATTATATCTCAGTTCTGAAGATATGCAAGAGGCAAAGAAATACATGAAGGAAAAAGGTACTAAAGCCGAGGATGTTAACATTTTACCTCCCATTGAAGAAATACATGGGCTTAATACGCCACCACTACCTAAGGTGGTAGAGGTGAATTCTCTAATGAAGTTCAATGATAATGATAATCCTCACAATATGCATCCTAGTCAATGCCTTTATGAGTTTGAAAACTACATTAGAAAACAAGATCACTTCAATGCAAATGTTATGAAACAATTGAAATATAATTCTAATATGATTGCTCGCTTGAGTGACTTGTTATTTAGAATATCAAATGATGTTAGAGGTGTTGGAAAACATGCTTCTATGGTTCAAACTCAGTTAGAACAAGTTGCTAAATCACAAAGATAATTACTTGATGAAATGAATAATAATATAAATGACTTTGCTGTTAGAGTTGCAACTAGAGGAGGTAAAATGACTCAGGAACCACTTTATCCCGAGGAACACCCAAAAAGAATTCAAAAAGATTCACAAAGAGCCAACACTAGTGCACCTAGTCCTTCTAAAAAGAAAAAGGAAAATGATAGGACTATGCATGCTTCTAGTGAACGTGAAATAGAAAAACCTCCTGATAATGAAAATGAAGTTTCTATCTCTGATGCTGAAACTCAATCTGGTAATGAACACTCACCTAGTGATAATGAAAAAGATAATGATGAGTTTCATGAATACACTCAACCAAATAATGATAAAGAACCAGATAATGATGTTGAGATAGTGTAAGGGCATATTTATCCCTTTGTGGTTTTGGTGATTGATGACAATGCATTTGCGGACTAATCTTGTGCATTGAACATTTCAGATATCTCATGTTTAGGCACAAGATGATTCATTTCCCCTCGGTGTCTAGTGAATACGGGGTTTTCCCTACGTTTCTTTTCGGTGGATTCGAGTCGTAGGAAAGCCGTACTATTAAGAGGGGGTTCGCTTTGGAAAGGTTTGGGTCGAATCATCACGTACACGTCTGTTCCTTTTGCACCACCTTTCCTTTGGATCTTTGGAGCATCCTCCGTTTATCCATGTCTCTGCAAAATGAAGGACTCCTAGTGTTGGTTGTGCTGGAGCATGCGTTAGTACTCCTCATGGGAGCGGTAGTACCGCAGAGGCTCACGGTAGTACCAGCCACGGTCGCGATAGTACCGCAGTCCCTTGCGGTAGTACCGCTCCCAGGGCGCGGTAGTACCGTGGCCTCGGGCCAGGCACAACAGCACGAGCGGAAGTAGGGGCAAATGTAATTTTTTACATCCGCGCCCTACGCGGTAGTACCGCGTCGGATTTTTCCACAGATCGAATCTCATCGGAAGTAGCCACGGATGTATTTTTATATGTCAGTGCCTTCCCAGCCTAGACAAACCCTTCCTTGCGGTAGTACCGCAAGGGCAAGCGATAGTACCGCTCCGGTGGTTCTACCGCTTTCTGCTGCAACGCAACAGAGCTGGTCTAGCTCCTGCCGCGCCAGCGGTAGTACCGTAGGGCCCCGCGATAGTACCGCTTGTCAGGTGCGGTAGTACTGCGCGTCGCAGGCTGGGTAAGTGGATAACGGTTGGATTTGTCCTATCACTATATAAGGGGGAGTCTTCTTCTCCGAGTTGACTACCTCTTCCATCCCTGAGCTCCATTAATGCTCTAAGCTCCATTTTCGCCCGATCTCTCTCCCTAGCCAATCAAACTTGTTGATTTTCTAGGGATTGGTTGATAAGGCTCCGATCTACACTTCCACCAAGAGAAATTAGATTCCCCCCACTAATCCCTTGCGGATCTTGTTACTCTTGGGTGCTTGAGCACCCTAGACGGTTGAGGTCACCGCGGAGCCATATTCCATTCTGGTGAAGCTTCGTGGTGTCATTGGGAGCCTCCAATTAAGTTGTGGAGATTGCCCCAACCTTGTTTGTAAAGGTCCGGTCGCCACCTCCAAGGGCACCAATAGTGGAATCACGACATCTCGCATTGTGTGAGGGCGTGACGAGAATACAGTGGCCCTAGTGGCTTCTTGGGGAGCATTGTGCCTCCACACTGCTCCAACAGAGACGTACTTCCTCTCTAAGGGAAGGAACTTCGGTAACACATCCTCGTCTCCACTGGCTCCACTCTTGGTTATCTCGTACCTTTACTTGTGCAAGCTTACTTTGTGTTGCATCCCTTGCTTGCTTGTGTGCTTGTTGTTGTTGCATCATATAGGTTGCTCACCTAGTTGCATGTCTAGACAACCTACTTTGATGCAAGCTTTAAATTGTTAAAGAAAAGCTAAAAATTGTTAGTTGCCTATTCACCCCCCTCTAGTCAACTATATCGATCCTTTCAATTGGTATTAGAGCCTCGTCTCTTTATTAAGGACTTTGCCATCCGAAGAGTATGGTTGACACCGTAGACAGTGAGGAGGAGCACCCCGGTGTGATTCCGTCCTCGTCTACGGCCGATGGGGGAACCTCGGCCTCACGTGAGGAGTTCAATGTGGCCTTGGACACATTGAAAACCTCCATGATGGCCGAGGTCAAAGGCATGCTTAAGAACTTTCTTGATGGTCTTAAATTGTCCACCGCACCGTTGGAAGTGGTCGATCCCACTAACAAGGTGACGGATGCTAACTCCGACAAGGGGGAAGCTATGAGTGACAAAGTTCCTTCATCTAGTGGTAGAAGTGGAAATGGCATATATGCTCATGTTGAACCTCCACTTACTTATGGAGGACCGGTTCCCTCCACTCATTTGAATAATGCCAGTTCTCCCCCTAAGATTGTGAAAAATGAGGATTTTGACTCTTGGGTCTATCGCTTTAAACGTCATTTAAATCATGTCAATACTAATCTCTGGAGAATCACTGAGAAAGGTTTCTATCCGCATGACCTAAGCAACTTCACCCTTCGAGAAGCCGCGGATCATCAATTCAATGAGAATGCTCTCTTCATCATCCAAGATGCAATTCCATCCGAAGATATTGCGCATCTCCGACCTTTCACCGTGGCAAAGGAATCATGGCACCATGTTGTTTCCCTTTACAAGGGAAGCGCAAGCATTCAACGCTCCAACTATGAAGTGGTGCAAGATGAAGCCGATGAATTTGCAATGAAGGAAGGTGAAGAACCTCGTGAGCTTTACCGGAGATTAACCACTCTTGCAGTCTCACTCCGAGATCATGGGAGCAAGGATACAAATGACAATTGGATCAAGCGCAAGTTTCTCAAAGCCATGATGCCTTACTATAAGGCCATGTCCTCCGTCATCCGTCAAAGGCCGGACTTCCACACCTTGTCCTCAAGTGAAGTGTTGGATGAGTTTGTGGCAATGAGTATCTTGGACAAGACCGCCGACAATGCGGTGTTGAGTTCCCAAAGAGCAAAGAAGCCCAACCTTGCCTTGAAGGCCAAGGCTAGTGTGGAAGAAGAGGATGAAGAGGAAGAAGATGAGAGCAACCCCGAAGATACAAAATATGCTTATCATGAGCACATGGCTCTCGCTTCAAGGCAATTTTGGAGCAAGAAGAACACAAGGCCCAACTTCAACAAGAACAACTCAAGTGGCACGAAGGGCAAGCAACGTGTGAGGAATTTCTATAATTGTGGCAATGTGAGCCACTTTGTTGTGAAGTGCCCATATGAGAAGAGGGAAGACAATGGTGGCAAGCTCATCCGAAAGGACAAGGCCAACTCCTTCCTCAACAAGAGCAACTTCACCAAGAAGACTCCTCCCAAGGGGTTGGTGGCACAAGAAGAGTACAATGAGGGTGATAATGAAGAAGAATAAAGTGAGTCGGTTGCTATGGCCTCCGTTGCCATTGCGACGACTCCACGGGTGTCCCTCTTCGATTCACCCAATGTGAACATCACCGCCAAGTGCCTCATGGCTAAAGCCACCAACAAGGTAACCCCCAACACCAAAACTACCATCATTACTAGTCCTTCTTTGACAGATTGCATTGATGAAAGTGAAGGGTCTAATGAGGAGGAAAATGAATTTGAGTCTTTTATGAGTAAGCTCAAGGGTATCCAAGAAGCACTTTGTTGCTCTCTTGGAACAACTTGGTGAAGCCAATGACATGATCGAGGCTCACGAAGAAACCATCTGTAAGATGGAGGGGCATAGTTTTGATTATGCTGATGAGATATCGGATCCCTCTAATGCGCTTGAGGAAGAGCGCGGTCATCTTTTGGCTCTTGAGGAGTCACACAACGATGACCATGCTAAATTAAAGAAAGATCTTGATCATGCTCTTGTTGTATCTAGTGTGCAAAATTCTGAGAAGGCCAAACTTGGGGTTGATCTTGCTAGACTCAAGGAGGAGTTTGATATACTTGACAAGGCTCACAAAGCCTTGAAGGGTGCTCATGCTAGCCTCAAAGAATCTCATGATCAACTCCAAGTGAAGCTAACTAAGGAAAAAGCCACTTTTCCTCATATGGTCTTAATTGATAATGCAAATGCTACTAACCCTTGTTGTGAGCATGTGCATCTTGTGGAGGTGTAGGATCGAAAGTATGTCTAGAGGGGGGGGGGGGTGATTAGACTACTTGACCAAATAAAAATCTAGCCTTTTCCAAATTTTAGTTCTTGGCAGATTTTAGCAACTTTAGAACAAGTCAAGCAATCTTAACACAATTCAAGCAAGCATGCAAAGAGTATATGAGCAGCGGAAAGTAAAGCGTGCAACTTGCAAGAATGTAAAGGGAAGGGTTTGGAGGATTCAAACACAATTGGAGACACGGATGTTTTTGTCGTGGTTCCGATAGGTGGTGCTATCGTACATCCACGTTGATGGATACTTCAACCCATGAAGGGTAACGGTTGCGTGAGTCCACGGAGGGCTCCACCCACGAAGGGTCCACGAAGAAGCAACCTTATCTATCCCACCATGGCCGTCGCCCACGAAGGACTTGCCTCACTAGCGGTAGATCTTCACGAAGTAGGCGATCTCCTTGCCCTTACAAACTCCTTGGTTCTACTCTACAATCTCGTCGGTGGCTCCCAAGTGACACCTAGCCAATCTAGGAGACACCACTCTCCAAGAAGTAACAAATGGTGTGTTGATGATGAACTCCTTGCTCTTGTGCTTCAAATGATAGTCTCCCCAACACTCAACTCTCTCTCACAGGATTTGGATTTGGTGGAAAGAAGATTTGAGTGGAAAGCAACTTGGGGAAGGCTAGATATCAAGATTCATATGGTAGGAGTGGAATATCTTGGCCTCAACACAAGTGTAGGTGGTTCTCTCTCAGAAAATGTGTATTGGATGTGTAGGTTCGTTCTGATGGCTCTCTCCACGAATGAAGAGGAGGTGGAGGGGTATATATAGCCTCCACACAAAATCTAACCATTACACACAACTTACCAATCTCGGTGGGACCGAATTGAAAAACTCGGTCGGACCGATTCAGCAAATTTAGTGACCGTTAGGATTTTTTGTGGGACCGACATGCAACTCAGTAGGACCGATATGGTTAGGGTTAGGGCATAACGTAATCTCGGTGAGACCGATTACACAAACTCGGTGAGACCGATTTTGGTAATAAGCTAACCAGAAAGTTGGTCGGAGTAAACTTCGGTGGGACCGATTAAGCTCATTTCGGTGAGACCGAAATGTTACAAAAGGAAACAAAGAGTTTACATTGCAATCTCGGTGGGACCCGATCGCTCATCTCGGTAGGACCGGAAATGTTACGAAGGGAAGCAGAGAGATTACAATCCCATCTCGGTGAGACCAAGATCCCTATCGGTGAGACCGATTTGCCTAGGGTTTGTGGCGGTGGCTATGACATCCGAACTCGGTGGCGCGGATGGAAAGAATCGGTGGGGCCGAGTTTGACTTTTGGTTTAGGTCATATGTGGATGTGAGAAACTAGTTGAGGGCTTTGGAGCATATCACTAAGCATTTTGAGCAAGTAAGCCATTAAGCAACACCTCATACCTCCTTGATAGTATTGGCTTTTCCTATAGACTCAATGTGATCTTGGATCACTAAAATATAAAATGTAGAGTCTTGAGCTTGAGCCAATCCCTTTGTCCTTAGCATTTTGAGGGGTCCACTTTTCTCATCCATGCCATGCCAATCATTAAGCTTTCCTGAAATATTAGTCTTGAAATAGTGTTAGCTCAATGAGCTATATGTTGTTAGGAATTACCAAAACCACCTAGGGATAGTTTCACTTTCAATCTCCCCCTTTTTGGTAATTGATGACAACATATAGATCAAAGCTTCGACAAATGATAATAAGAGTGAAAAACATTATCGCTTTGAGAAGTATGTGAAAAGCAAGAGCTCCCCCTAAATTTGTGCAGAGTTTAAGATTTGCTTTGGACTGCAAATGGACAATGAGTTAGGATCATGGGTTACTCTTCCATGTCACATACATCTTGGTGGAGCGCTCAAAATGGTAATAAATAAATACATGCACTCATCACCAAGCAAAGTGAATGATCATATGGGAGATAAAAGGATAAAGTCATCCAACAAGCATTAAGGTAGCATACGATCAAACACATGATCATCCAAGTATCTCACAAACGCATAAAGTATCTCAAACAAGCAAATAAAGTTCAACCACCAAAACAAGAGAGAACAAAAGCAATACTCTCTCTCGAAGCCTATGATCTATACATTTTTCTCCCCCTTTGGCAACAAGTTACCAAAAAGTTCATAGAAAATGCATAGCACTAAATCGACTCTCAGGCTTGGTCTTTAGGTGGTGGTGTAGACAGAACTCCAAGAATGAAGGCATCAGTCGATGTAGATGGTGCTGGAGGAGTAGGTGCTGGAGCTGGTTGCACAGAAGCTGTAGCTGGTGCAGATGTAGTGGCTCTGGTGTCTGTAACAGGCACTGCAGCTGATCTCTGGCTCCTGGGCACTCTGGCAAAAGCATCAGTAGTAGTCTTGCCCTTCCTCTCCTGCATATCATCCTGAAGTTGCTCAACAACTGACTGTATCTCAGTGACCTTCACATCCAAGTCATAGAACTTCTGCTCCATGATCCTCTCCAGGCTCTCCTGGTTTTGAGTCAGGGTGGCCAGTCCCTTCTCAATCCTCAGAGTGGAGGCAATCAAGTTGCCAAGCTGATCCTGCTTGCTCTTCAAGAAGTACTGAGAAGCCTCATCAATGGTTGGCATCTTTGCAGCCTTTTTAGTCCTTGTCTTCTCCCTCTTTGCTTGTGCTTGCACAGAAGATGGTTCATCTTCATCCATCACCATTGTGTTGTCCTGAAAATCTGGATAGATGGGCATGTGTTCCTTGTCCAAGATGTATGTGCCTGTGCCCATCTTGGAGTTGATGAGCTCCTGGATCTGTGGGGCATACCCACAACTTCTCTCGATCTGCAGTGATCCCTCTTGATAGTTTCCACTATGAGGCTCATGACCTTGTACTTTTGAGGCACATCAAATATGTGAAGTAGGTTGATGGCATGGCCTCTGATCATCTTCTGATCTCCAGATTTAGGCAAAAGAGTGTGCCTAAGGATCCAGTTGATTGTTGGCGATCTGATAGAAGATAATGTCTTGAGCCAAACTTGTGTGTCTCAATAGCAGCATCTGGGATCTCTCTGTACATGTGTGCCATGGAGTTGTGATCCTTCTTCTTCTTGGCATAGACATCCAAGTCATCCTCATTCTCCTTACGAGCATTGACCAACTTTGCCCATTCTTCAACTGATGATTGGTACCTAGTACCTTCAGACATCCAAACAATCCTTCCATCTGGGTAGAAGTGAGCTGTGGAGTAGAACTGCATAATAAGCTCATCATTCCACTTTGTGAGCTTCTGCCCAACAAAGTCATCCACTCCACAAGCATTGAAACTTTCATACACCCCTGGATAATGCTCTTCATTCTTCCTGATGTACTCCTAGTCTACCCATCTCATATCACAGACAATTGGCTTCTTGTCAAGCAAGACTTGTCTCATAGAAGTCCTCTTTGTTCCTTTGTATGGAACACCTGTAGTCCTAGCAGTTCTCCTCCCCATTTGCATAGGGATCAGTCAATCTCCACTGCCTAAGTCCGGCATCCTTTCTCAGCTTCATATCCTTAGCTACAGGATGAACATCATTGTGATCTGGAATTTTGGGCTTCAACTTTCTCAAGACATGTTCCTCATCATCTTCTTCTTCAATGACTTGAGCCTTTGGGGCCTTGTTCTTCTCTGCAGCTGAAATACTCCTGGTGTTCCTCTTGGAGTACAGATTTGGGCTTTGGAGCAGCTGCCTTAGGAGCTTCTTTGGGCTTTGATGAAGCAGCCCGACTGATGGCATCACCCATAAGCTTTTGAGCTTTGGGTCTTTGGTGCAACAACATCTTCCTCTTCTTCTTATTCCATCATGGAAGGCCTTCCAACAACCCTGGCCATGGTCTTCTTGACCCTTTCCTTCCTCTTCTTCCCTTCTGCAGCAGCCTCTTTGGGTTTAGATTCCAAAGATGCTTGAGTGGAGGCTCTGGCTTTAGACATTGGAATTCTTTTGGCAGGTGCTTTGGTCTTCATACCAGGCTTAGTGGCAGTAGCTGTGCCATACTCCTTCTTGAGCACCTTCTTCTTGGAAGTGACCTCATCCTCAACAGCCACATAGTCTTCATCCTCAGAATCTGAAGTTTTCTTGTTTCTGGCCCTGGTGGCTGCCTTGGGTAGGTTGCTGGGTGTGCTCCTGCTACCCTCATCATAGCTGCTAGAGGGACTAGTGCCCTCACTCACCTGAACCTGCTCCTCTGACTTGTTCTGACTATCACTCTGATCTGACATATTGCAAACTCTGACAGTAGACCCTGTGAATAGTTTATAGATGAGGTAGAGTGGATGAGCATCACAAAATACAGAGGTTTTTGCAAAAGAATGACTCAAAAACTTAGGTTTAGTTTTCCATAGAAAGCATTTCGGATCTACCGATTTGTAAACTCGGTGATACTGAAGCAGCTTTTGGAACCTAAACTGGTGAACTCGGTCAGATCGAGTCACAGTTCGGTGGCACCGAGACTGCTAGGGTTTCACAAAGTCCTGAACTCGGTCACACCGATTTGCAATTCTCGGACAGGCCGAGAATTACATGTGCAATGGCCTTAGCCGAATCGGTGGTACCGAGTTCTACAACTCGGTTGATGCGAGATGGTTTGGTGAAACCTAACCCTAAATTTTCAATTCACATCTAATCTACGGAGTGTTTTCGGTGGATAAGATGTTCTCAATCGTGGCAAGATTAATGGCAAAACAATGTGCTAGGGATTTGGAGTTAGGAATAGCACAAAGATCAAGTCCATACCCTAGTTCGGCGATGGACTTGCTACGGCGGCAACGGGCGGAGATGATTCCGTTGACGTGGCGGAGACCGATGGCGAGAAGGCGGTGGCGACGAGGAGGACAATCTGGAGACCCAGGGAGGCAGAGCAGGCTGAGCGCGGGCGAAAGAGTTCGGAGAAATTTCCAAAATTTGACCCGTGGATATATATATCCTGACCGTGTCGGTGTGACTGAGTGGAACAACTCGGTGGCACCGAGATGCATAACTGCAAGCAGTTATAGCAACTCGGTGTGACCGAAAAGTTCAAATCGGTTGCACCGAGATTGAAAACCTAGATCGACTTAGTGATCTCGGTATGACTGAAATGGAAGAATCGGCCAGACCGAAATGCACAAAGAAGTTTTGGAAGTTTAAGTCTATGACGAATCAGGGACTCCGAGTGCTCCTCATACAAAGTGGTTTGAATCCGACATGATCAAATTTTGTGATGTAGCATGAATATAGTTTGAGGCAAGAAAAGCATAGATAGCTAGAGAAGGTTCTTAGGCATTCTTGTCCATCCACTTGGCAAAAGAAAAGGAATCCAAACAATCAAAACAACAAGTGGATATCCTCGAATGAGTAAATTATGCAACCAACATGCTCACACAATAAAATGGCAAATGAAATATGTGGCAAAGCATGCACAACCAATTCTAGCATCTATCAAGCAATTGGTGATGACTAGGTCATCTATATATGAGTATATTGACTTAGGAGTCAAATGAGAACATTTGATCATAGGTCATACTCATCGTTTAAGCACAAGTGGGGTTACCACTTTTACATAAAGCATTGTTGTGTTCACACCATTAGAGTTGCTTTAGCTCAATTCTTAGAGTAAATCTCCCCCTAGATGTGAGATCCTCCCTTAGAGGGATGAACTAACCTTGGGTTTTGTCGACGATGACTTCATGTAGGTGTTGAAGATGTGGGTGCTCAATGTTGATGTAGATCATTTGGAGCAATCCTTTGGAGTGAGTTGCACTTTCAATACCTACACGGGTTAGTCCCACAAGGAACAAACAAGGATATCCATAGACATAGAATGATGCACACACAAGATGATGTCTATGAAGGCATTAGGTTACCTTGTCCCTTATCTTACCAACAAGAGGGTTTGTGACTCCTTGAACTAGTGCAAGATGTGGAAGTTGATTGCACTTGTTCTTGCCAAAATGATATGAGTGAAATATGTTGACCGAGTCACCCTCAAGAACTCTCTAGTTCTTCTTCTTCGGGATCCACATCATCTTGATGGGAATCCTTGGAGTTGTAGTCATACTTGATGAAGTAGAACTTGATGTAGTCTTGGGAACCCACTTGACCAAAGCCTTAGGAGCTTCTTCAAATGCATCAATCTCCCCTCGAAGCTTGTCCTTGCCTTTTTGCTTGTGGTCTTGTGGTGGAAGATCATCTTGAGCTTGTGTCCCTTATAATCCACAAGTATAGGGGATCGCAACAGTTTTCGATAAGTAAGAGTGTCGAACCCAACGAGGAGCTAAAGGTAGAACAAATATTCCCTCAAGTTCTATCGACCACCGATACAACTCTACGCACGCTTGACGTTCGCTTTACCTAGAACAAGTATGAAACTAGAAGTACTTTGTAGGTGTTTTTGGATAGGCCTGCAAGAAAGTAAAGAGCGAGAAAATAAAACTAGGGGCTGTTTAGATAAAGACACAACTAAAGTAAATATGGCGAGTGTGGAAAAGTGGTGGTAGGAGTTGTGGAATTGTCCCTAGGCAACTAACTATGTTACTAGACCGATAATCGTTATTGCAATTCTATTTGAGGGAGAGGCGTAAGCTAACATACTTTCTCTACTTGGATCATATGCACTTATGATTGGAACTCTAGCAAGCATCCGCAACTACTAAAGATTCATTAAGGTAAAACCCAACCATAGCATTAAAGCATCAAGTCCCCTTTATCCCATACGTAAACAACCTACTTACTCGGGTTTGTGTTTCAGTCACTCACGCAACCCACTATAAGCGAATCATGAATGCATTGCAACACCCTACAACGGGAATCCCTCACGCTTGCGCGACACAGAGGGCACCATAGGACAGCGCCAATAATAAAACATGCAACTCAAATCAATCATAGAAATTCATCAATCACCGATAGGACAACGAAAATCTACTCAGACATCATAAGATAGCAACACATCATTGGATAATAATATTTTTGAAGCATAAAGCACCATGTTCAAGTAGAGGGTACAGCGGGTTGCGGGAGAGTGGACCGCTGTAGATAGAGGGGGGAAGGTGATGGAGATGTTGGTGAAGATGACGGCGGTGTTGGTGTAGATCGCGGTGATGATGATGGCCCCCGGCGGCGTTCCGGCGCTACCGGAAGCAAGGGGGAGAGAGCCCCCCTTCTTCTTCTTCTTCTTCTTCCTTGACCTCCTCCCTAGATGGGAGGAGGGTTCCCCCTCTGTTACTTGTCTCCCATGGCTTGGGAGGGGCGAGAGCCCCTCCGAGATTGGATCTATCTCCCTGTTTACGCATTACATTACGGCTCTGTTTCACCGTTTAGCGTATATATGGAGATTCGTAACTCGATTGGCCTGAAACCTTGACCAGATTTTTTCCAAATATTTTCTTTCTTGCGGCAAAGAAGAGCATCAACCGCCTACGATGGGCTCACGAGGGTAGGGGCACGCCCGGGGGGTGGCGCACCTGCCTCGTGACCACCTCGGGCCTTGTCTCGCGTGGATTTTTCTTACGGAATTTTCCATATTTTCCAAAAATAAGCTCCGTCTGCTTTTATCCCGTTTGGATTCCGTTTGATATGGATATTCTGCGAAACATAAAACATGCAATGCATGAAGGCACCGGACACTTTGGATCAATATGTTAGTCCCAAAAATAATATAAAAGTTGCCAAAAAGTATATGAAAGTGAATAATATTGGCATGGAACAATAAAAAATTGTAGATATGACGGAGACGTATCAGCATCCCCAAGCTTAATTCCTGCTCGTCCTCGAGTAGGTAAATGATAAAAAAGAATAATTTTTGATGTGGAATGCTACCTAGCATAATCTTGATCATATGTCTAATCATGGCATGAATATTAAGACACGAGTGATTCAAAGCAATAGTCTATCATTTGACATAAAAACAATAATACTTGAGCGTACCAATAAAGCAATCATGTCTTTTCAAAACAACAAGGCCAAAGCAAGCTTATCCCTACAAAATCATACAGTTTGGCCATGCTTCATTTTCGTCACACGAAATGCCCCCATCATGCACAACCCCGATGACAAGCCGAGCAATTGGTTCATACTTTTTAACGCGCTTCAGCTTTTTCAACCCTCACGCAATACATGAGCGCAAGCCATGGATATAGAACTATAGGTGGAATATAATATAATGATGGAGGTTATGTGGAGAAGACAAAAAAGGAAAAAGTCTCACATCGACGCGGCTAATCAACGGGCTATGGAGATGCCCATCAATTGATGTCAATGCAAGGAGTAGGGATTGCCATGCAACGGATGCACTAAGAGCTATAAGTGTACGAAAGCTCAACAAAAGAAACTAAGTGGGTGTGCATCCAACTTGCTTGCTCATGAAGACCTAGGGCATTTGAGGAAGCCCATCGTTGGAATATACAAGCCAAGTTCTATAATAAAAATTCCCACTAGTATATGAAAGTGATAACTCAAGAGGCTCTCTATATGAAGAACATGGTGCTACTTTGAAGCACAAGTATGGTAAAAGGATAGTAACATTGCCCCTTCTCTCTTTTTCTCTCATTTTTTGGGCCTTCTCTTTTTTTGGCATTTCTCTTTTTTTATATATTTTTTTATTTTTTTCGTCCGGAGTCTCATCCCGACTTGTGGGGGAATCATAGTCTCCATCATCCTTTCCTCACTAGGGCAATGCTCTAATAATGATGATCATCACACTTTTATTTACTTACAACTCAATATTACAACTCGAAACTTAGAACAAAATTTGACTCTATATGAATGCCTCCGTGATGTGCGGGATGTGCAATGATCTAAGCGTAGCAATGACATCAAAAGCGGACAAGCCATGAAAACATCATGCTAGCTATCTTACGATCTTGCAAAGCAATATGACAATGAATGCTCAAGTCATGTGTATGATGATGATGGAAGTTGCATGGCAATATATCTCGGAATGGCTATGGAAAAGCCATAATAGGTAGGTATGGTGGCTATTTTGAGGAAGATATAATGAGGCTTATGTGTGACAGAGCATATCGTATCACGGGGTTTGGATGCACCGGCGAAGTTTGCACCAACTCTCGAGGTGAGAAAGGGCAATGCATGGTACCGAAGAGGCTAGCAATGATGGAAAGGTAAAAGTGCGTATAATCCATGGACTCACATTAGTCATAAAGAACTCATATACTTACTACAAAAGTTTATTAGCCCTCGAAGCAAAGTACTACTACGCATGCCCCTAGGGGGATAGATTGGTAGGAAAAGACCATCGCTCGTCCCCGACCGCCACTCATAAGGAAGACAATCAAAGAAACACCCCATGCTTCAAATTTGTCACACAACGGTCACCATACGTGCATGCTACGGGACTTGCAAACCTCAACACAAGTGTCTCTACAATCCACAACCACCCACTAGCATAAATCTAATATCACCATCTTTATATCGCAAAACTATTGCAAGGAATCAAACATATCATATTCAACGATCTACAAGTTTATGTAGGATTTTATGACTAACCATGTGAATGACCAATTCCTGTCATCTCTCTAAATAGATATAAGTGAAGCAAGAGAGTTTAATTCTTTCTACAAAAGATGTGCCCATGATCTAACAAGTATAAGTGAAGCAAAAGAGCATTCTACAAATGGCGGTTGTCTATGTAAAGAGAAACAGGCAATCCAAACTTCAAATGATATAAGTGAAGCACATGAAGCATTCTATAAAGCCATACTCAAAAGATATAAGTGAAGTGCAATGAGCATTCTATAAACCAACCAAGGACTATCTCATACCAGCATGGCGCATAAAATAAAAATAAAGACCTAATTGCAAAAGACGCTCCAAGACTTGCACATAATGCATGAACGAAACGAATCCGAAAACATACCGATACTTGTTGAAGAAAGAGGGGATGCCTCCCCAGCATCCCCAAGATTAGACGCTTGAGTCTCCTTGAATATTTACTTGGGGTGCCTCGGGCATCCCCAAGCTTGAGCTCTTGCCTCTCTTCCTTCTTCTCACATCAAAACATCCTCGATCATCGAACACTTCATCCACACAAAACTCCAACAGAAAACTCGGTAAGATCCGTTAGTATAATAAAGTAAATCACCACTCTAAGTAATGTTGCAAACCAACTAATATTTTGTTTTTGCATGGTGTCTACTGTAATATAACTTTTTCATGGCTTAACCCACTGATATAAATTGATAGATTCATCAAAACAAGCAAACTATGAATCAAAAAACAGAATCTGTCAAAAACAGAACAGTCTGTAGCAATCTGAACATCCACCATACTTCTGATACTTGAAAAATTCTGCCAAAATTAGGAACAATAAAAATTTTGAACAGAAAGACATTGCAAAAAGAATCAGAACCATTTGACGTTCCAGTAAAAAATTAAAATCCACGCACTACAGCCAAAGTTTCTGTCCTGCACCGCACAAACCAACAAGCATTGTAAACAACCTAAAGGAAAACCTTGGCACATTATTTTTATAATACAATGGAATTGTACAAGGGGATAATTATTTTTGTTGAAAAGTTTCTGTAATCAAGATTCACAAAGTTGTCGTGAGCATGAACAAAGTTCAAGGAGCTCTCCCACTTCAACAATGCTTGTCTCTCTTACTTTCACTTTTCTTTTTGAAAAAGTTTTGGGTTCCCCTCTTTATTTTTGTTGTTTTTAAACTATATGAAAGCACTCAACAGAAATAAATGACTCTAAAACTTCCGGTTGTCTCCCTGGCAGCGCTTTCTTTAAAGCCATTAAGCTAGGCATATAGTGCTCAAGTAGTGAATCCACCCGGATCCCAAGGTATATCAAAGCCAATTTTAATTAACAATGATTTGTAATTTAGTAGTGATCACAAAGCGACCTATATCATGTAATGACAAGTCTAACTCTCTTCCTATGCATCGGCATGTCCTAAAAGAACAATTCATGCACACATAGTAAAGGCCAATGCATAGTATAAACAGTTTCTTGCAATTTCATCATATTTGAAACATAAAGAGGCGGAGATATAGTTCCTCTCTCATAATAATTGCAAGTAGGAGCAGCAAGCACATGCATATTATATTCATCAAAATCATCATGTGCAATGGTAAAAGGCAACCCATCAATATAATCCTTAATAAGTGCAAACTTCTCCGATATAGAGTAATCGGGAGAATTCAAAAAGATAATAGGACTATCATGCATGGGTGAAATAGCAACAATTTCATCTTTAACATAAGGAACTATAGCAAGTTCATCTCCATAAGCATAATTCATATTGGCATCTTGGCCACAAGCATAGCAAGCATCATCAAAAAGGGATATTTCAAAAGAATCATAGGGATCATAACAGTCATCATAGCAATCATCCTTCGGTAAGCATGAAGGGGAATTAAATAATGTATGAGTTGGAGGGTTACTCTCATTAGAAGGTGGGCACAGGTAGCTAATCCGCTCTTCCTCCTTTTGGTCTTCGCTCTCCTCATCATCTTTTTCATCCAATGAGCTCACAGTTTCATCAATTTCTTCTTCCATAGCTTTCTGCAAAATATTAATCTCTTCTTGGACAGCGGAGTAGTTCTCAATATATGGTTTAACATAAGGATTAGAAGCATAATTATCATAGCAATATTTAAGTATGGCAAAATTTTCAGATTCGTAAAGAGTAGCACCATACTTTTCAATCAAAGAAGCAATTTCGTAAGCACCCTTAAAAGCAACAAATTCTTCAATTTGTTGAACATCATAGTAATTATAAACACCCTTAACATATGAAGATACGATTCCATTATCACTAAACAAGCATTGATAGGGTAGGTGTTTCTTAGGGTCTTCAGAACAACAAGTAAAATCATAATAATCGCATAAATTCCAAGCATAGCATTGCAAACGTTGAATTTGACCCCATAATAGTTTCCCTTTTTCAGATATACGGTGTCGCACATAACAGGCATGCTCATTTAAAGATCTGCCCTCAACTAAGCTAGTTGGGGTTTTAGCACGAGCACAAAGGGATCAAAGATGATCCAAGTAATAAGCTTCAACAATGTGATAGCTTTTGAGTGGTTCTTCAACCATTGGAGCAGTAGGTACAACTATTGTTTTGGTATTTTGCATTTCCTACCCATAACTAAAGATAGAAAACAACTAAGAACAGCAAATAAAAATTACTTAGTGATAAAGCAAACAAGCACACACGAGAATATTCACCCCACGCTATTGCTCACAGCGGTGCCAGAAAAAGGTCTTGATAACCCACAAGTATAGGGGATCGCAATAGTTTTCGATAAGTAAGAGTGTCGAACCCAACGAGGAGCTAAAGGTAGAACAAATATTCCCTCAAGTTCTATTGACCACCGATACAACTCTACGCATGCTTGACGTTCGCTTTACCTAGAACAAGTATGAAACTAGAAGTACTTTTTAGGTGTTTTTGGATAGGCTTGCAAGAAAGTAAAGATCGAGAAAATAAAACTAGGGGCTGTTTAGATAAAGACACAACTAAAGTAAATATGGCGAGTGTGGAAAAGTGGTGGTAGGAGTTGTGGAATTGTCCCTAGGCAACTGACTATGTTACTAGACCGATAATCGTTATTGCAATTCTATTTGAGGGAGAGGCATAAGCTAACATACTTTCTCTACTTGGATCATATGCACTTATGATTGGAACTCTAGCAAGCATCCGCAACTACTAAAGATTCATTAAGGTAAAACCCAACCATAGCATTAAAGCATCAAGTCCCCTTTATCCCATACGTAAACAACCTACTTACTGGGTTTGTGTTTGATCACTCACGCAACCCACTATAAGCGAATCATGAACGCATTGCAACACCCTACAATGGGAATCCCTCACGCTATGCCGACACGGAGGGCACCATAGGACAACACCAATAATAAAACATGCAACTCAAATAAATCAGAGCAATTCATCAATCACCGATAGGACAACGAAAATCTACTCAGACATCATAGGATGGCAACACATCATTGGATAATAATATGAAGCATAAAGCACCATGTTCAAGTAGAGGGTACATCGGGTAGTGGGAGAGTGGACCGCTGTAGATAGAGGGGGAAGGTGATGGAGATGTTGGTGAAGATGACGGCGGTGTTGGTGTAGATCGCGGTGATGATGATGGCCCCGTGCGTTCGGCGCCACCGGAAGCAAGGGGAGAGAGCCCTTCTTCTTCTTCTTCCTTGACCTCCTCCCTAGATGGGAGGAGGGTTTTCTCTGTTCCTTGGCTCCCATGGCTTGGGAGGCGAGCCCCTCGAGATTGGATCTATCTCTCTGTTTCTGCGTTACATTACGGCTCTGTATCACCGTTTCGCGTATATATGGAGATTCGTAACTCCGATTGGCCTGAAACCTTCGCCCATATTTTTTTCAGAATATTATCTTTCTTGCGGCGAAAGAAGAGCATCAATCGCCTTACGGTGGGCTCACGAGGGTAGGGGGCGCGCCCGGGGGGGGGGGGGGGGGTGGCGCGCCCCTGCCTCGTGACCACCTCGGGCACCGTCTCGCGTGGATTTATCTTCTGGAATTTTCCATATTTTCCAAAAATAAGCTCCGTCCATTTTTATCCCGTTTGGATTCCGTTTGATATGGATATTGTGCAAAGCATAAAACATGCAACAGACAGGGACTGGCACTGGGCACTGGATCAATACGTTAGTCCCAAAAATAATATAAAAAGTTGCCAAAAAGTATATGAAAGTGAATAATATTGGCATGGAACAATAAAAAATTATAGATATGACGGAGACGTATCAGTCCCTTTGAAAGAAGTAGGATCATACTTCTCTTGTTGAGGAACAAACTTCGTCTTGGGGTATTGATCTTCTTCCCACTCAACTCCATTGGCATTGAACCTTCGTTCAAAACCAACACCTTGGTTCTTCCGGTGCCTTCCTTGCTTGCGTACAATTTCCTCGAATTGCTTACTCCTGGCAAGGCTCTTGTAAACACCTTTCTCTATAATTCCCTTTAAGGGCTATTTTCTTGCTCAAGTGTAACTTGGCTCAGAGAATCATTAATGGAATCAAGAGAACTACTAGAATCAACAACATTGGATTTAGCATGATTATTGTTACTACTAGAGGAAGAATCTTTCTTGTTCTTGTTACTAGACTTGACTTGAGGCATGTAAGTGGATAAGAGTAAACGCTTGGCAATGTAAGAAGAACTTTTCTTGCGAAGATCATCATTGATTGCCTTTAAAAACTCATGCTCTTGCTCAAGGTTGAGCTTTTCAAAACGTAATTTCTCACGAGTCCTTAAAAGTTCTCGATGATCTCCTAAGATAGTTTCATGAGCTAACTTAAGAGTGTTTAGTTCTTTAGTTAGAGACTCAATCTTCTCCTTATCATTGTCATTCGTTTTATCTTTATTAGCATGATTAATTGACGTTTCATCATAGTATTCATCACTAGAGTTGTCAACAAGTAAATCATCATCACCTAGCAAGTCATCTTCATCACTATTGAAATCAACATACTCGGGGTGTGATACCTTTGGGCCTTTAGCCATGAAGCATGTTCCAAGTCCTTCATTCGGTGAATCAAATATGTCGTAGGAGTTGGTTGACACAAGTGCTAGACCGGCAACACCTTCATCTTGAGTATATTCGGAGTCGGAGTGATAGCTTCTCTCGGAGTGATTGTCGGAGTCGGAGCCGGATACCCATTCACCAACATGAGCTTGATGTCTTCGTTTTGTGTAGCTCCTTGATGACTTGTCCTTCCTTTCCGAATCCTTGCTTCTCCGTGAGGGTCTTCGTTCATAACGATCATCCCTACTCCTTCTCTCTCTTGATGGTGATTCTTCTCTTCTACTTCTTCTTTTGGGATAATCTTCTCTTCTCTTGTAGGGGGCCGTACACTCATTTGAATAGTGTCCGTGTCTTCCATAATTGTAGCAATTACGCTCTCGACTAGAAGATCTTTTGTCATTGTAGGACCTTGACTTGGAGCTTCTCTCTTTGCTTCTACTCTTGTAGAATTTGTTGAAGTTATTCACCATTAGGCTCAATTCTTCATTGAAGGTTTGTTTCTCACTTGATGATGTGGGGGCTTCACATGAGGCTTTGTAAGCACCACTTGACTTGTTGTGAAGTTCCTCCTTATCCTTGAGTGACATCTCATGAGCAACAATTCTTCCAATGACTTCCGTTGGCTTGAGATCTTTGTAATTTGGCATCATTTGGATCAATGTGCACACGGTATCATATTTTCCATCCAAAGCTCTTAGGATCTTCTTGATGATGAATTTGTCGGTCATCTCTTCACTTCCTAAGCCGGCAATCTCATTTGTGATAAGTGCAAGCCTAGAATACATTTCAGCAACACCTTCACCATCCTTCATTTTGAACTTGTCAAGCTGACTTTGAAGCACATCCAACTTGGATTCCTTGACGGAGTCGGTACCTTCGTGCATATCAATCAAAGTATCCCAAATTTCCTTTGCATTCTCAAGACGGCTGATTTTGTTGAATTCTTCGGGGCACAATCCGTTGAAGAGGATATCACAAGCTTGAGCATTGGATTGCAACATCTTCAACTCTTCCGCGGTAGCTTCACGGTTCGGTTCTTTCCCATCGAAGAATTCACCTTGCAAGCCAATACACACAATAGCCAAAACGGCGGGGTTATGTCCAAGAATATGCATTTTCATCTTATGCTTCCAAGTAGCAAAATTAGTACCATCAAAGTAAGGACTTCTACGGTGGTAATTTCCCTCGCTAGATGCCATACTCTCCTAGGTTGTGAAACCAACGCTATGACCACCAAAAGCTATGGAAATCAAAGCAAATGGAGACCAAAGCTCTGATACCACTTGTAGGACCGAAAGTATGTCTAGAGGGGGGGTGATTAGACTACTTGACCAAATAAAAATCTAGCCTTTTCCAAATTTTAGTTCTTGGCAGATTTTAGCAACTTTAGAACAAGTCAAGCAATCATAACACAATTCAAGCAAGCATGCAAAGAGTATATGAGCAGCGGAAAGTAAAGCATGCAACTTGCAAGAATGTAAAGGGAAGGGTTTGGAGGATTCAAACGCAATTGGAGACACGGATGTTTTTGTCATGGTTCCGATAGGTGGTGCTATCGTACGTCCACGTCGATGGAGACTTCAACCTACGAAGGTTAATGGTTGCACGAGTCCACTGAGGGCTCCACCCACGAAGGGTCCACGAAGAAGCAACCTTGTCTATCCCACTATGGCCGTCGCCCACGAAGGACTTGCCTCACTAGCGGTAGATCTTCACGAAGTAGGCGATCTCCTTGCCCTTACAAACTCCTTGGTTCAACTCCACAATCTTGTGGAGGCTCCCAAGTGACACCTAGCCAATCTAGGAGACACCACTCTCCAAGAAGTAACAAATGGTGTGTTGATGATGAACTCCTTGCTCTTGTGCTTCAAATGATAGTCTCCCCAACACTCAACTCTCTCTCACAGGATTTGGATTTGGTGGAAAGAAGATTTGAGTGGAAAGCAACTTGGGGAAGGCTAGAGATCAAGATTCATATGGTAGGAGCGGAATATCTTGGTCTCAACACAAGTGTAGGTGGTTCTCTCTCAGAAAATGTGTATTGGAAGTGTAGGTTCGTTCTGATGGCTCTCTCCACGAATGAAGAGGAGGTGGAGGGGGTATATATAGCCTCCACACAAAATCTAACTGTTACACACAATTTACCAATCTTGGTGGGACCAAATTGAAAAACTCGGTCGAACCGATTCAACAAATCTAGTGACCGTTAGGATTTTCGTTGGGACCGACATGCAACTCGGTAGGACCGATATGGTTAGGGTTAGGGCATAACGTAATTTTGGTGAGACCGATTACACAAACTTGGTGAGACCAATTTTGGTAATAAGCTAACCAGAGAGTTGGTCAGGTAAACTCGGTGGGACCGATTCGCTCATTTCGGTGAGACCGAAATATTACAAAAGGGAAACAAAGAGTTTAAATTGCAATCTCGGTGTGACCGATCGCTCATCTCGGTAGGACCAAAATGTTACGAAGGGAAACAGAGAGATTACAATCCCATCTCGGTGAGACCAAGATCCCTATCGGTGAGACCGATTTTCCTAGGGTTTGTGGCATTGGCTATGACATCTGAACTCGGTGGCGCCGGATGGAAAGAATCGGTGGGGCCGAGTTTGACTTTTGGTTTAGGTCATATGTGGATGTGAGAAAGTAGTTGAGGGCTTTGGAGCAAATCACTAAGAATTTTGAGCAAGTAAGCCATTAAGCAACACCTCATCGCTCCTTGATAGTATTGGCTTTTCCTATACACTCAATGTGATCTTGGATCACTAAAATATAAAATGTAGAGTCTTGAGCTTGAGCCAATCCCTTTGTCCTTAGCATTTTGAGGGGTCCACTTTTCTCATCCATGCCATGCCAATTGTCGGTGTCAAAACCGGCGGATCTCGGGTAGGGGGTCCCGAACTGTGCGTCTAGGCGGATGGTAACAGGAGACAAGGGACACGATGTTTTTACCCAGGTTCGGGCCCTCTCGATGGAGGTAATACCCTACTCCTACTTGATTAATATTGATGATATGGGTAGTACAAGAGTAGATCTACCACGAGATCAAGGAGGCTAAACCCTAGAAGCTAGCCTATGGTATGATTGTTGTTCGTCCTGTGGACTAAAATCCTCCGGTTTATATAGACACCGGATAGGTTAGGGTTACATGAGTCGGTTACAATGGTAGGAGATCTACATATCCGTATCGCCAAGCTTGCCTTCCACGCCAAGGAAAGTCCTATCCGGACAAGGGACGAAGTCTTCAATCTTGTATCTTCATAGTCCAGAGTCCGCCAACGGTGATAGTTCGGCTATCCGGACACCCCTAATACAGGACTCCCTCAAGAGCCCCTGAACCAGGCTTCAATGACGCATTTAGTCCGGGCGCAGAGATTGTCTTCTTCGCATTGCGAGGCGGGTTCCTCCTCCGAATACTTCATAGAAGATTTTGAACACAAGGATAGTGTCCGGCTCTGCAAAACAAGTTCCACATACTACCATAGAGAGAATAACCTTTGCACAGCTCTGCTGACGTATTCCGCGGCGTGACATCACACCACGGCCAAGCCTTTATTCGAATCATATTTTACTGTCCTGCCTCAGCGCGTTTAGCGAGGCGGTTTCCTTGGCACGTCTTATCAAAGCGGAGATCGTGCCCCCTTATTCCGGGATTCCCATCAATACGGACGTGGGTAACCCATCCGCGCCATTGATTACGGCACTTGGGAGATAAGCGAGTTTTACCAGGCTGGCGGGGGACGCATAGCTTCGTCCGTCCATATAAGGGGATAAGGATCCACCTTTTCACCTACGCCTTCTTCCTCCTTTGCTCATCCATTTCACAAGACTCGAGCTCCAAAGGTTCTATCCGCACACCCCACCTCAACCTTCTCCAACTATGTCCGGAGCGGGAGGCAGGTGGATGGCCTCCTTCGTCACGGAGGGCACATCGAAAAGCTGCGGGAGGCGGATACTTGTCCAAGAACATCGCCAAGACCGGCTACCCGATGAGGGGCAGCTCATTCCAACCCCAGTGCCCCATGAGAGGGTGGTGTTTCTCACCCACTTCCTCCATGGACTAGGTTTTCCACTTCACCCATTTGTCCGGGGCTCATGTTCTACTACGGCTGGACTTCCACGATCTGGCCCCGAATTTCATCCTCAACATCTCGGCGTTCATCGTCATGTGCGAGGCCTTCCTTCAAGATTCAGCCCCACTTCGCTTATGGCTGAAGATCTTCAATGTCAAGTCAAGGTAGTGGGCGGCCGCCAAGCGGAGTGCGGAGGTGCCATGGTTGGCAAGATGGGCAAAGTCCTATGGCTCGAGGGCTCCTTTGTGGAGACCATAAAGGGGTGGCAATCGGGGTGGTTCTACATCACCGAGCCGCGCGACTCTCACCGGGCGGCCCCCGAATTCCGACCTGGCCTCCCCACGCGGCTCACATCATGGAAAGAGACGGGCCTGACGTGGGGGGATTCGGACGAGCTGTCCGGACTCCCAACCTGCGTCCGAAACCTGGTGGACAAGAATCTCAGGCTTGTCAACGTAATCCAGGTGATGCTCATCCGCCGGATTCTCCCATGCCAACAACGGGCCTTCAAATTGTGGGAGTTCGATCCGGCACAGCACCCAACTCTGAAAAGGCTCTTCGACACTACGTACGAAGATGCCTGGAAGGTGCTGTTCAAGGGCGTCGAGGCTCCCACATCCGCTACCGAAGATCGCGGATTCAGCTCGCAGCGTCAAGCCAGCGAGGTAAGTTATTTTACCCTTTATGGGACTCTTGTTTTTCATAGATTGACTCTATGTGGGATCTAAAACTCCCTAACCTTTGACAGATCGGTGAAGACGCCCGGACAGATTAACCGTCGGCCCCTTTGCCGAAGACCAATGGACGTCCGATTAGCCGGGGCTGGCTCCGGCACCTCACGTGGTGCCGGAGAAGAAGGCCAAGAAGGAGGCCTCGGGAACTCGAAGGAGCTCCGGCAAGAAGGTCTTTGTCGGACTCATCGCCCGACAACCCTGAGGCGGAATCCTCCTCTGAGGAAGAGGAGGAGGAAAAAGAAGCCTCTTCCCCAACGGGGGGAGAGAAGAAAGGGAAGGACGCCCCAACTGGGGGGGGGGGGAGGGTCTAAGAAGGGAAGGACCCTTCCTCCAGACTTCTCCACCAACGCCGACAACGACGAGGAGGAGTGGCCAACAAGGGCCAAGCCCCTGGCGAGATCGTAAGTGTCCGGATACCCATGGCTTTTTTTCATTGCATAGTGTTCTCTAATGCCGAACAATCATGCAACCCGCCCAAGGACGAGCTCGCCACTTTGTCGAGCGGGTCCCTGAATTCGTCGGAAGTGGAGAGTACTTCACTTCCGGCTGCCTCCTCACCTCACGCTGCGGACGACACGAAGGTGGGGCCCCGAGGGGGGCCTGGTCAAGAGGAGGTGGCGCAGGAGGCGCCGCAAGGCAGCCTCCCGGACTCCAGGCGCGAGGGGAGTGAGACCCCCAGGGGCTCTAAGCCCGACCCTTGTCCAACCTCCATATCGGAACCTTCAGCGGTTCCGAAGTCCGGCAAGCGGTCCCTTCGCAGGAAGGGTAAGACGCCGGTGTCCTCCGTCCAACCGGAGGCACCGGATAGCATCGAGGCGCTTAACAGGCGCCTCCATCGAGGAGGAGCACAACATCGCTGTTATGAGTGTGGTGATTCAGAAAGTTCGATCCGCCAAGAGCGGGCGGACTGAAGCCTGTACTCAGCCTTCTAACAAAGCTTTGAGGTAAGTATAGAATATGTAAAAATATTACCGCATAGACGGTAGTCCACGATGCTTAGTTCGGTGTTCGGAAAGAAAAGCCGGACTAAGGATCTAAAAATATATACGCAGGAGTCTAACATAAGTATGTCAATATGCGAATGCAAAGGCTATTTCTTGACCACCTTTGCCAGACTTGGCATGGAGGTCAATGAATTGAAGAAGAGCCTCGAGCGGTCCGAGAACGAGCTCGGCCTTGCCAAGAAGCAGCTCGAGGACAGGGAAGGTAAGCAATACCTTATTAAAGAAATACCTTATAGAAAGGATTCAGTTGCAAAAATGACAGGAATAACGTGGGTATTGTAGGGGCCACGAACAAGGTGGCGACCACGAAGGAAGCGGTGTCCGGCCGAAATCAAAGCGCCATGGAGCGCACTGAGCGAGAGTAGCAGGAGGAGCGGGTGGCGGAGGTGCGGCAAGAGCTCCAGGCTCGTGGAAAAACATGAGAGTTTGAGCGTGACTCAAGACTCGAGAGTTCGAGCTCGCCTCGGCTCTTGAGAGTGCCAAAGCCGCTAATGCGAAGCCAAAAAAGCCCTCCAAGAAATTGAATCATTAAAGAAGATAGCGGCGGGTAAGGCATTCTTTATGCAAAGCAAGCATGTGAAAGTGAATTACCTATTACTTACCCGGATTCGGAGCTCTCCAGGAGCATTCGCAGATCTGCCCGTGAGTGTAATACGATGTCGCCGCGTTCTACCGCGCCAAGGAGGGAGCTCGACGGAAAGGTGTTCTGGTCTCGGTATGTCGAGACCGAACGTCAGTGCCCTGAGCGACCGGTGAAGCTGGTCGAGCTCCACAAGGTCGCCGAACAGGCCATGAAGGGCCTCATAGTTCGGCTGTGGCCATTGGAAGCCATGCCTGGGAGCTACTTCGGGCTAGTGCAGCGGCTGGTAGACGCCTGTCTATGGATTGAAGTCATCAAGCGCTCCGTTTGCATTGAAGGTGCCCGTCGGGCCCTTGCCCGTGCTAAAGTGCACTGGGGCAGGCTGGATGCGGAGAAGCTTGTGACGGACGGGCCACCGAAGGGCAAGGAGCATCGCAAGCCCAAAATGTACTATGAGGGCATCCTGAAGGGTGCCCGCCGTATAGCGGATGAGTGCTCCAAAGATGTAATTTTTGAATAGACTCGCATTTGTTATCTCAGACGCTGAAAACTTGTTCATATGCGCTAAGCAACGCTTGTGAATTTAAAATATTACCTTCTGTGCGGCCGTTCATCAAATTTGAGAGATGGCAAGTCGTTGGCTTCAGCCCCCATGCCACGAGTGCTGGGGTCTTCGGGATAAACTTGAGCGCTCTTGTTCCCATTCTTGGGTCCGTCGAGGGAGGCGCTCAACGCAACAAACAAGGCAACTGGACTTATAGTGCTTGAACACTCTCACTTAGCCATAGAATTCTATAATTTTAAATTTCGGGGAAGCCCCTAGTATCCGGAAGACCGAGTTCGGGGCGTATCCACACCTTGGCCGGACAATGCCGACTCCTCGCTCTAAGCGGCATAAGTCTTTAGGGACCCGAAAAAACCTCTCGAACAGCGACCGGCTCTCGCCCTATCATGACGGTCGATTTTAGCTTTCTCCACCGAGGTGCTCAACCCAGCTAAACCGAGGCACAATCGCGGTGGTTCTCCCAGCTACCTTAGCCGATATAACGGAACGTAAGGTACCAAAACATGGGAGCTGGGCAAACCCAACTATTGACCCAAGACATGATTCGGAGCCGATGCATATAATGCTATAAGTTCGGGGTGCCGCACTTGTGAAAGTGTTCGGACTTATCACACCATACTTCTGGGGTACTGAAGCCCCTGGTGTATTGGCCGTACTAAAGTGTCTGGTGCAACATGTCATGAAATGAACATATATATAGATTAAGAACGGAGTGCAATAATAGGCAAAAGCTATGTATTGTTTATTCAAAAAGGTACTGCAATGGAAGCAGAATGATACAAATAGTGTGATAAGCAAGGGATGAGACTATTTAACATGTCCCCCTCCAGGGGTAAGCTGCGGGATGGTATGTAAAACAGGTATAATGCTCGTAGTAGAGACCACCTGGACACTCGACGTAGCTTTCTGTTTTCCTGGCTGTTGCATCGTGAGTTCGGCAATTCTAGTGCCGGGACGGGACTTCCGGAAAACGGAGTCCCGAAAGTAAGAAAAAGAAGAAGGAAAAGAATGACACAATTGGGAGGCCACAGTGCGGTTGAGCCGCGTGCAGGCGTGCCGTGGTCGTGCCCTCCCCTTAGGCCCATGGTATCTCCGGGCGTAGTTATGTACGCCAGTAGTAATCGGCTTCGCTATTTCGCGAGGGTTGGGGTTGGGGCGGATTATTACGCTGCTTTCCGGATCGTGCCAGGCGGTCTTGTTGTAGGTTACTCCGCGGGCGCTTGACGGTGGCCGGACGTTTAATAGCCGGGCTCGAGAATTGCTGTGAGAGGCTGCTTTGTACCTCCGCCGCGAGGGCCGCCGTGTGCTCCTCCGTTCGGAGAGAGGCGTTCGGTGTTTCCATTGACCGTGATTACTCCTCGAGGGCTGGCATCTTGAGCTTGAGGTATGCGTAGTGTGGCACCACATTGAACTTTGCAAATGCGGTTCGTCCCAAGCAAAGGTGCATGATAGCCGCCATGAACGGGACTATGTCGAAGATTAACTCTTCGCCGGAAGTTATCCGGGATCCAAGACCACTTCGAGTGTGGCGAGACTGTACAATTGGCCTCTACACCGGTATGACGCCTTTAAAGGTCGTCTTTGTGGGTTTAATCCTTGAGGGTCTATGCCCATTTTGCGACCTTGTATCTGATAAAGCAGTGTTCAGTTGCTACCGCCGTCCATCAGGACTCTAGTGAGGTGAAATCTGTCGATGATTGGGTCAAGAACCAATGCGGCTAATCCGCTGTGACGGATGCTAGTGGGGTGGTCCCTTCGATCAAATGTGATCGGGCAGGAGGACTCTGGGTTGAACTTCGGGGCGACTGGCTCCATCACATATACGTCCCTTAGTGCACGCTTCCGCTCCCTTTTGGGTATGTGGGTTGCGTATATCATGTTCACCGTTCGTACTTGTGTGGGAAAGCCCTTCTGTCCTCTATTGTTCGGCGGCCGGGGATCTTCCTCGTCATCACTATGTAGCCCCTTGTCATTGAGTTCGGCACTTAACTTGCCTGCTTGCTTGAACACCCAACAATCCTGTTGGTGTGGTTGGCTGGTTTTTCGGGGTGCCATGTATCCGCACAGCGATCGAGTATTCGGTCCAAGTTGGATGGGCCCCGGTATTTCTTTTGAATGGCTTCTTCCGCTGACCGGGTTTAGAGCCTCCGAATCCGGCATTTATCGTCGTATCTTCAGCATTATCACCGTTAATGTGGCGTTTATGCTTGTTGCGACGCTGACCTGCCATTGCTGTCCTTGGTATCCGAACTATCGTGGTGTTTGGCCAAGTTGTTGCTTAGAGCTAGCCATTGTCCTCTCCCGTGCAAAAGCGGGTCATGAGTGTGGTGAGGGCTGCCATGGATTTCGGCTTTTCCTATCCTAGGTGCCAGGCAAGCCACTCGTCGTTGATGTTATGTTTAAAGGATGCAAGGGCCTCTGCATCCGGACAGTCAACGATTTGATTTTTCTTGGTTAGGAACCGTCTCCAGAATTGTCTGGCCGATTCTTCTGGCTGCTGAATTATGTGGCTGAGGTCATCGGCGTCTGGTGGTCGCATCGTATGTGCCGGAAGTTATCAAGGAATGCGGCTTCCGTGTCCTCCCAACAACCAATTGATTCTGGCGGCAAGCTGTTGAGCCATTGCTGAGCTGGTCCTTTAAGCTTGAGTGGGAGGTATTTGACGGCGTGTAGATCATCGCCGTGGGCCATGTGGATATGGAGGAGGTAGTCCTCGATCCAAACCTCAGGATCTGTTCTGCCATCGTATGATTCGATGTTTACGGGTTTGAAACCCTCGGGGATTTGATGATCCATTACTTCATCTGTGAAGCATAGTGGGTGTGTGGCGCCTCTGTATTGAGCTATATCACGACGCAGCTCAAATGAGCTTTGTCTCATCGTGTTCGGCCCGGCCGGAATTATCAGATCCGGCGCGTGACGGTTATCGCCACGCGGTCGTGGGCGCCCATGCGATCCGTAGATCAATCTTGTTTGCCTTGCCTTGTCCTCCAATATGTCTCGCAGGTCTGGCGCGTTTCCCGGTGCCTTGATACTTTTCGAGCGACGCCGGAGTGCGGCTTGAATGGAGGGTCTAGAGGCCTCTCTGTCGTGACCACGGGGTGGCCGGTCGGCCGCATCATGCGCTGGTGATGTAGGTTTGGGTGCTGCTTCCTCTAATTGGGGTAGCAGCCTGCGTTTGGGGTATCTCTTGGAGGGGCGTTCGAGTTCATACTCTTCGGCTGCAAGGACTTGATCCATCTGTCATTAGCAAGTCTTGGTCGACTCTAAGCTGCTGCTTTTTCTTGAGGTCACCGGCCGTGGCCATAAGCCTGCGTTTGAAACGCTCTGTTCGGCAGGATCCTCGTGCACGACAAATTAAATTGTCGTCAAGGCTTGCCTCATCTTCGGAGGGAGGCATATAATTATCGTCCTCCACCTCCCTGTCTGCCGCTCTATCACGAGGGCTTGCTTCTCCCTCCTTCTACGCTGAGTCCTACTGGAGGGGGTCGTCTTCGGCACTGTCCGGGGTATTATTGTCTCCCGTGCCAGAATCGCCGTTTTTACTGTGGCGGCATTTAGAGCGGCGCCGCCGACGTCGGTGCTTGGGCTGTTTCTTGGAGGGGTCATCCTCCGCCGTTCCCATCTTTTGGGATGTCCACCATGTATATGTCGTATGACGAGGTGGCCTTCCAGTACCCTGTAGGCGCTGGTTCTTGGTCGTCTCCGGCATCGTCGTCCATATCGTCGATGTCTTCGGAGTCGAAGTCGAGTATGTCGGTTAAATCATCGACAGTGGCTACAAAGTGGGTGGTGGGTGGGCGTTGAATTTCTTCGTCGTCCGCATCCCAACCTTCCCCGACCGTAGTCCGCCATGGCTCTCCTGATAAAGAGAGAGACTTTAGTGAATTCAGGATGTCGCCAAAGGGCGAGTGCTGAAAGATGTCCGCGGCAGTGAACTCCATGACCGGCGCCCAATCGGATTCGATTGGCAGGGGCGCGGAGGGTTCGGAGTCCGAAGAGGAGTCCGTCACCTTGGAGTCATGGTCTTCGCAGCGACAGTGGATGGAGTTCGCTCAATCGCTGTTGAGATCGTAGCCCCGAGGCGGTGTCCAACCACTCGTCCTTGATCGGGGGTCGGCTCGAGCCAAGGGTCGGGCCAGACGCCGGTCTGACCTCGAGCCTGCGTGAGACCTAGATCGTGCCCATCGAGACAGTGCGGCGCGCTTGGTTGTGGCTCGAATCCGTCGAAGATCAAGTCTCCGCGGATGTCGGCCGTGTAGTTCAAACTCCCAAATCTGACCTGATGGCCAGGGGCGTAGCTTCGATCCGCTTCCAGATGGCTAAGTGAATCGGCCCGCAGTGCAAAGACGCCGAATACGAAGATCTGTCCGGGGAGAAAAGTCTCACCCTGGACCGCGTCGTTGTTGATGATCGAAGGAGCCATCGGGCCTAAAGATGACGACACAAAGGAACTCTCAATGAAAGCACCAATGTCGGTGTCAAAACCGGCGGATCTCAGGTAGGGGGTCCCAAACTGTGTGTCTAGGTGGATGGTAACAGGAGACAAGGGACACGATGTTTTTACCCAGGTTCGGGCCCTCTCGATGGAGGTAATACCCTACTCCCGCTTGATTAATATTGATGATATGGGTAGTACAAGAGTAGATCTACCACGAGATCAAGGAGGATAAACCCTAGAAGCTAGCCTATGGTATGATTGTTGTTCGTCCTACGGACTAAAACCCTCCGGTTTATATAGACACCGGATAGGGTTAGGGTTACACAGTCGGTTACAATGGTAGGAGTTCTACATATCCGTATCGCCAAGCTTGCCTTCCACGCCAAGGAAAGTCCTATCCGGACAAGGGACGAAGTCTTCAATCTTGTATCTTCATAGTCCAGGAGTCCGGCCAACAGTGATAGTTCGGCTATCCGGACACCCCCTAATCCAGGACTCCCTCACCAATCATTGAGCTTTCCTGAAATATTAGTCTTGAAATAGTGTTAGCTCAATGAGCTATATGTTGTTAGGAATTACCAAAACCACCTAGGGATAGTTGCACTTTCAGGAGGAGAATGCAAAGTTAAAGGAGCAACTTGAGAAAGGCCTTATATCTTGGATACAAGGTGAGAAGAATCTCAACGACCTTTTGAGCAATCAAAAGGAAGTTGTGGCCAACACTACAAAAAAAAGACACTTCTGTGATGATACGTGTTTGTCATAGTAGGTCACGTTTTCTGTCATGCATGTACATCCATGAAGATTTTATGACAAAATCAAGATAGTCATACCTGTGCTGTCATAGAAGTGTTCCATGACATTACCAAAATTATCATCACGGAAGTGTCCACTTCCATGATGATAAATCGCGCGTTATAGAAGTGCTTTCGTCAAGGGTGACCAACACGTGGCATCCACCGTAATGGGTCGCCGTTACGCTATTGGGTCCAGTTTTTGATCCGATAACCCGTTAACAGCCCGGACCAACGAGGATTTTCCACGTGTAAAATTGTCATTGGCCGGAGGAAACACGTGTTGGCTCACAGTTGGGACATATGTCATCCATTCATTGGACGGGAGGCGCCTATGATACGTCGACATGTGTCACGGCCCAACAGAGGCCCATTACGGTGAAAAGGCCGGCCCATTTGACTTGGTAAAAAGGTAAGGGCCGTCCCACGGAAAGCCTGTTAACGACGTGTTCGTATATAGCCCATTTACGGCCCGCTAACTCACGGCCCGTTACGGCCTATCGGAATTAAGCCCAGTAGCTTCATCTGGGCCGTCCAATATGATTCCAGCCTGTTGTAACTTCTAGCCCATGTACGGCCCATGATATCTTTCGGCCCATACGAGGCCATTTGTAACTCTTGGCCCATTAACGACTGAGGGAGTCCGGGATTAGGGGGTGTCCGGATAGCCGAACTATCACCGTTGGCCGCACTCCTGGACTATGAAGATACAAGATAGAAGACTTCGTCCCGTGTCTGGATGGGACTTTCCTTGGCGTGGAAGGCAAGCTTGGCGATACGGATATGTAGATCTCCTACCATTGTAACCGACTCTGTGTAACCCTAACCCTATCCGGTGTTTATATAAACCGGAGGGTTTTAGTCCGTGGGGCGAACAACAATCATACCATAGGCTAGCTTCTAGGGTTTAGCCTCTCCGATCTCGTGGTAGATCTACTCTTGTACTACCCATATCATCAATATTAATCAAGCAGGAGTAGGGTATTGCCTCCATCGAGAGGGCCCGAACCTGGGTAAAAAACATAGTGTCCCTTGTCTCCTGTTACCATCCGCCTAGACGCACAGTTCGGGACCCCCTACTCGAGATCCGCCGGTTTTGACACCGACATTGGTGCTTTCATTGAGAGTTCCTTCGCGTTGCCGCCATTAGGAAGGATGCCTCATCCCGCCTTTTAAAGACGATACTATCGCCAAAGGAGCCTTGGCCACTGGTCGACTCTTCGTTAGGTGGTTTTCTTATGACCGCCAGTTCGCCATCATCGCCGACGATGACTTCTCGGGTCATCGAAACCAATCTTCACGTTAACTCGGAACTTGCCGAGTAGTAAGATCCGATCGAGCTCTCCTCCGTAGAACGAGCTCTTGGATCGCATCGCCGCTACAGGAGTCGCCACAGACTACGACCAGATCGGGCCTAAAACCGATCTGAGAGAGATCAACTCTCCCCAAGCTACCCATCATGTTGCTGTGGCAGAGGAGCAATACGGCGATTCTTCTTCTATCTTAAGGACTAGCTACGTCCGGATTCCCGATCCCTCCATGCCGGATTCCCGCAGACGGACGGATGTCGATCAAGCCCTGAACTTAAATTCAGGCAGCGGGTTGGATTCATTGGATAGCATTCAAAAATCCAAACTTCCAAGTTCGGAAACTTCTCAGCCCCCGAGTCCTAAATTGGACGGGGTTCCGGATCTAGTTCCACCCTCCCACCCAAACATTAGCGCTCTATCCCGAATTCGGCAAGAGCCCGCTGAAACAATACATCATTACTGGGCCAGATTCCTCCTGGTTATGGACATGATAAAGGACTGCCGAGAGGGGGGCGCAATCTCACTTTTTCTCGCAATAATTGCACGGACAAGGGAATCCTAAACGCCATAAGTCGTCGTTGAAATTACACGCTTTGCTTGACTTGGTGACCATAGTACAAAAGTACTTGTGCGATGGAGAGTGCTTGGAAAACCGAAAGTAAATTTTGGGATAATCCGCCCCGAATACATCCCTAGTCCGAAACAAAAGGGTGCACCATCACCAAGCACTGGGTTAAACATCAAAACAAAAACCCCTAAAGGGCAGGAACTGTCTTTGGAGGGTTGGCTAAATGCAGACCTCGCAAAATCCATAGCACGTAGGGCGCCACTCCAACTCATAGCCTTCGAGCATGTTGGATACTACGACAGTGGCCAAAAGTGGCGAAGAGCTTCTAGCCTCGTAAACCCAACCCAAAGAACACCAAAGACGGTATTAACAGTCTTGAGACTTTCGCATCAAATAACATGCGGAAACGAACACTCCATAACCTTGCGAAGTCTACCAAGTAGCAACAATAAATCCATGGAGGACACGGCTATTACCTTTAATGCCAAAGTGATTTAACCCAAATTCGAACAGCCCGAGCACCGGCCGCATTGGTTCTCGGTCCAATAGTGGGCGGCTTCGCCTTACTAAGGTACTCATGGATGGCGGCAGCGGACTAAACCTCATCTACGAGGAAACCCTCCGAAAAATGGAAATAGACTGGAACCGCATTGAGCGAAGCAGCACAACCTTTAGAGGAATAATCCCTAGCCGGGAAGCATGCGGCACACGAAAAGTCACACTGGACGTAGTGTTCGGCTCGCCGGATAATTACAGGTCCGAGAGGTTACATTTCAAGTGGCCCCGTCCAGCAGCGGATATCACGCTTTATTAGGGCGAGAGGCATTCACAAATTTTCAAGCTATACCCCATTATGGGTACATGATGCTTAAAATGCCCGGACCTAACGGAATCATCACTCTCGCTAGTGATACGAACATAGCACTCCGCGCCGAAAACAAGACAGCCGCACTAGCCCTCGAGGCACTATCCGAAGCCCTAGCGGCCGAGGAACTCAACGTGATGCGCCCACGGTGAACAAGGATGATGTGATACTTGATAAAGATCCAAGTCCACCTCGTTTTAAACCAGCAGATGAAATAGTCAAATTCCAAGTCCACCCAACGGACCTCAAAAGACGGCCTCCATTGGGGCACAATTAAACCCCGATGTAGACGCTGCACTACGAGAATTTCTACGAGAAAATCTGGGACATTTTGCCTAGCACCCTTCAGACATGCTGTGAATCCCACGCCGGCTAGTCGAGCACAACCTAAATACCCTAAAAGGATTCAAGACAAACAAATGTGCTCTTCGCTTTTAGAACCCAAGAGATAGGCCATGGGAGAGGAGCTAGCCAAACTTCTGGAAGCCGGATTAATCAGAGATATAAACTGGCTAGAAAATTTGGTGATGGTACCAAAGAAGGATAAATCCTGGCGCCTATGTGTTGATTTCAAAGACCTTAATAAAGCTTGCCCAAAGGATCCCTTCCCCTCCCTCGCATTGATCAAATTATCGACGCCACAAAGAAGTACGACTCATTGTCCTTCCTCGACGCATACTCCGGCTACCACAAAATCAAGATGGCGCAGCTGACCAAGCCGCAACAAAGATTCATCACTCCATACGGCCCATTCGCTTACAATGCCCTTGGGCTCAAAACGCCGGTGTAACATATCAGCATGATTCGTACATGTCCGCAAACTAGATCGGCAAAGCGGTGGAAGCATATGTAGATGACGTGGTCGTCAAATCCAAGCATGTCGAAACTCTAGTAGACGACTTGAGGCTCACATTCGACAATCTCCATAAATATGACATTAAGCTCAATCCGGAAAAATGTGTCTTCGACATTCCAGTAGGAAAGCTCTTGGGCTTCATTGTGTCCGTAGAGGAATTGAAGCAAACCCAGCCAAGATCCGAGCTCTGTCACAATTGGATATTCCAAAAGACCTCAAACAAATACAAAAATTGATCGGATGCGTGGCGGCTCTAAGCCGCTTTATTTCCCGCTTTGGGAGAAAAGGCGTTACCCTTTATCGCCTCCTCCGGCACAAGACCGAACACTTCGAGTGTACGGACACGCCAATGACGGACTCGAAGAAATAAAAGCTATATTGGCAACAAATCCGGTCTGGCGCGCCCAACATGGGCGAACCAATGCTATTATATATCGCCGCAACACATCAAGTTGTCGGTAGCGGTGCTCGTCGTTGAACGAGAAACGGACGGACACCGGTTCCCTCTTCAAAAACCGGTTTACTATGTGTCCACCGTCCTAACTCCATGCAAGTCCCGGTACCCACATTATCAAAAGATAGCATACGCGGTGTTCATGGCATCCCGGAAGCTGCGACACTACTTTCAAGAGTGTTCGATAACGGTAGCATCCGAAGTACCTCTTAACGACATTATAAACAACCGCGACGCGACGGGCCGAATTGCTAAATGGGCCATAGAGCTCCTTCCATTCGACATAACCTATAATCCACGACGAGCTATTAAGTCGCAGGTTTTGGCCGACTTCGTGGCCGAATGGACCGAAGCCGAACTCCCTAAAAGAGTACGACACATACTCCAATTGGATCATGCACTTTGACGGCTCCAAAATGTTGGCCGGCCTGGGGGCTGGCGTCGTCCTGACGTCCCCAACCGGGGAAACAGTCCAATACGACCTTTAGATAATGTATACGCACTCCAACAACGCAGCCGAATACGAGGCCCTTCTGCACGGCCTCCGGATGGTAGTCTCCATGGGCATTAAACGCCTAGAGGTGCGCGGGGATTCGAACCTCGCGATATCTCAAATAAACAGAGACTTTGATGCCAAAGATCCAAAAATGGCAGCGTACCGCAATGCGGTCCTAAATATGTCAGCACGGTTCGAAGGGCTCGAATTTCATCATATAGCCCAGGATAACAACCAGGCGGCGGACATATTGGCATGCATCGGCGCAAAAGCGATGCCGTCCCGCCCAACATCTTCCTGGAACGGCTGTTCAAGCCATCCATACTATGGGAAGGGGAGTCCGGAAATAACAATCCGGACCCAACCGCACTGCCTGACACCGAACACTCTGACACAATCGGAGGCTCTGCCACCGAGATAACACCCTCCGCCCACGAAATACTGGCAGTTATCGCCCCGTGGACGGAACCATTCCTAGCCTACCTAACTAGGCAGGAACTCCCCGAAGACCAAAATGAGGCTCGCTGCATAGTAGGCGATCCAAAGCCTATAAAGTCCATGAGGGAGAGCTCTATAAGAAAAGCACAACAGGAGTCCTTCAAAGGTGTATCTCCGAAGAGGAAGGGCGAAACCTCCTGGCTGAAATTCATGCCGGACTGGGTGGGCACCACGCCGCAGCCCTGGCCCTTGTAGGCAAGGCCTTCCAGACAGGATTTTATTGGCCGATGACCGAAAGCAGATGCGCAGGATTTAGTCCAACGATGCGTCGGTTGCCAGCTTTTGCTAACTAAAGCCACATGCCACCCACCGCCCTCAAAACTATACCCATCACCTGGCCGCTCATGGGTCCTGGGGCTTGACATGGTTGGACCCCTTAAGGGAGGAACCCACAAGGAAAAATACCTATTGGTCATGGTGGATAAATTCACCAAATGGATAGAGGCCAAGCTCGTTAAAACGGTCAATTCGGGCGGTGATAGACTTCATATCGTGGGTAGTGCACCGTTCTGGCGTCCCCACAATATCATCACTGATAACAGCACCAACTTCACGACCGATGAGGTCAAATTATGGTGCAAAAACATGGGCATCAAGCTCGATTACGTCTCAGTCTATCACCCTCAAACCAACGGTCAAGTCGAGCGAGAAAATGGTCTAATCATGAGCGGCATTAAACCTGCACTAGTGCGGTCCCTCAAGGAATCTAACACGCACTGGGTTGAGGAGCTCGACCAGTACTGGGGCTGCGGACCACGCCGAATCGTACTACCGGATTCACACCGTTTTTATGGTGTACGGCGCAGAGGCAGTCTTGCCTGCGACATAATGCATGACTCACCTCGGCGTGCGCATGTATGAAGAAAGAGAAGCCGAGCTCGATCGGCAGGACAGTTTGGACGCATTGGAGGAGGAGCGCGGCGTGGCAAAAGCTCGCTCCGCATTTTATCAACAGGCAGCTCGAAGATATCAAAGCAGGAAGCACGGGCCAAAGCTTACAACGTTGGCGAACTAGTGCTACGCTCACGGACAAGAAAAAGGACAAACTCAAGCCCAAATGGGAAGGTCCCTTCATCATCGACCAGGTCCTCGACCGGCGGAGCATACCGTCTGCGAACGCATCGGATAACCGACTCGAGCCGAACCCATGGAACGCAGCCCGTCTCACGAAGATTCTACGCTTAAGCTACTGGACTCCGAAGTTCGCCTCCTTCCTCCGTCCACATTTTCTATTTTTGCTGTCTTTTATTTCTCTCCTTCCTCCTCCTTCTTCTTGAAGCCTTTAGAGGCTCGTTTGCGCTTTGTTCGCACATACTTGACGCGCTGTCCGCGCTCATTATACCTGGGGCGATTGTTCGGCTAGGTGGTAAAGGGAGCACCTCTGCGATTGTTACTTCCGGGTCAGCCGGATGTGTACCTCAGACTGGGTGAAGCCGAAAGCTAGCGTTCTTAAGGGAATATTCGGTCGGTGAACTGAAAGATGATTTTTAACTATTTATCCATCTGCCTCAGATGATTTTTCGCTTTCTTAGCAGTTTGGACATGCTCTTTAGGGCATGCCTCCTGTGGAAAGGAACCCTTAACGGAACTATTCTCCTGGAAGATGTTTCTTACTACCCATGTAATATAACATAACTAGTTGGGCACTTGTACGATACAGCAATAATGACCCCACGCCTTTGTCTCCATGCATGCCCCGGTTCTTACATAACCGCGAGGGTATTCGGACACACCGGACTATTGGGTCCCGAGGTCGGGTTAAAAGGTCCGCTATGACAAACGATCTATAATCCGGCTAGAAGACATTTTTCATGTCATATTCAATTACATAGTCAACTCGACTAATTGTATTCCTCCTCAATGCCATCTAATAGGCTATCTAATTTACAATCTTGCTTTGGGAATACTTGGCGGCCAATTCTACTTGGCCGTACACTAGCTTACAGGATCTCCTTCCCATCAGGCCCCACAGTGTCCGACCTTGGCCATGTGGTTTGGGTCAGCCTTCGTACTGCAGCGTCTTTACCATGGCCTGTGCCTCCTGGCGCTTTGACGGCAGGCCGATATCTTCCATAGCTCGGAGCGCCGCCGTGCTCCTTGAAGCCGCTTCCGCCAGCTCCCCAATGCCTTGGGCGAGGAGATAGATGGCCACAAGGCTCTGGCGACGCTTTCATCACCTGCCGAACTCGTTCTGCAGGTACCGACGCAGATTCGGAAGAAGATCACCAAGAATCGGGCATCTCCTCCTCGGGGCGACCTGTGAGCAAACCTACATACATGTTTATGTTAGTCGCCTTCCTCGCCGAACTCTTTCAAAGTTCATTTAAGCACTTATCGAAAATGCCGCGACGGTTGCCGATTCTCCTTCGGAGTCGGACAACCGGGCACGAACATCTTTTAGTTCCTCACCCAGCTTGGGTGTTGGCATCTTGGAGGTTATTTTTCTCCTGCCGCACCCTCGTAAGCACGCTCTCGCCGGCCTTTAGCTGGCGCAGGAGCTGTTGCTCTTCCGGATCCATCTCGACGCTATCTGCAATGTTAATGTCAGATTTATGCACACGCCGCACTTTGCGAAACTACTTCTACTTTGAAGGGCATATGTTACCAGAGGGAGTCTTCATGGCTTCCCGATCCGCCAAGGCAGCCTCAAGTTGGGCCTTGCACTCTTCAAGCTCCCGGGACAAACGGGTATTCTTTTGGTAAGAACCTGCATTCCAAATGATCCTTAAATCAGTTATCCTAACTACTTTAAGTCTCGGGGGCTACTGGCATATATAACAGTCAAAATTCCTTACCCGTATGTCTTTCACATACTACTCCGTGGCTCTGGCTAGGCCATCTTGAGTGGCACAGAGGTGCGCTTCTCCCGAACTAAAGGCGTCCAACGCCTCTCGGGAGAAACATGCGTCATGTAGAATAGTCCGGCGGCGCCTATGATTCATGGCGCTCTCCACCTCCGACTTGGTGGCGGACAGTCTGTCGGCATCCTCCGTTGGAGGCGCATCCGACGCACGCCTCGTGTTCGCATTCTTCCGGACTCGGCTTTTGAGCCTGGTTGGCGGAGGTCCGATTATAACTTCTCCGGACTCGGTCCGGCGTGCGCTCTTTCCTGAAAAACCACGAGCGTCGGTGTGCCTCCCAGAACCTCTCCTTAAAACATGATGGCAAATCATACCGCTGCGGCGACGTCTCGAGTCGTACCGCACTTCTTTTTCCGCCTGCTGGGCCGAGCTGCCCCTTGTTGGACGTCCGCGGCAGGCTCGGCTTCCGTTCTGAAGGCACCCCCTGCGAAACACCATCAAATACGTGGTGATTAGATGTACAGCACGGGTGGGTCATGGTATCCGGACTTCGGTCACGGTTACCTGGGAGGCCGGAAATAATCCGGGGTAGTCGGCCGTAATAGCAACCAGAGCATTGTCGATGCTAAGTTGATGGAACACCCTGTCGATCAGCTCCACCTTTATATCAGGGTCCTCTTCGGAGGCCGGATCGAGGGACCGTTCCGGATCCTCGGGTTGTGGGGGCGGGCTGTGTATCATCTCCACGGCCCGGCGCAGTTCCTGCGTAGAAACCATGAAATGAGATATTTAACCACGGGAACATGGATCGGACAGGCCACAAAGATGTTTGCTTACCCAACTTCAAGGATTATTCGAAGAAAACCCGCTCAGTGGGCTGACGCGGAGAAAATCCTCCTCCTCCCCTTTGTACATGGCGGACAAGGTCTTCACCAGTTCGGTGACCGATCCCGGCCCTTTGTGGCCATGGCGGGTGGCGTCGTCCTCCCCATTGAAGTCCCACATGGGGTGGCCCCTATATTGGAGCGGCTGCAGTCCCCTCATAATGCAGATTGCCACGACTCCAGTCATGGTCAATCCGGCATGAGCCGATAATCTTATTCGGCTCATCAAGTAAAGGACGCCCCGGTCATTTTCCATCCAGGGGCTCATGGCGCCAGCTTAGGCGTTTCTTCAAAGGAGCGTTGCTAAACTCCGGAAGGCCGATCCAACAGTATCCGCAATGGGGACGCCCTCCATGTAAAACCATTCCGAAGGCCGGTCTTGGACGCCTTCTTCGGGTTCCGGATAGATATCCGGTCCCAGCGATGCGCCATAGTTCGGCTCCGCCCACTTGATATATTGACCCCTCATGAGAACGGGGTACAAGGCGTAATAATCTCTTCCACAGCAAAATGAGCCTCGACGCCCAAGAACAGTTCGCAAGGGCCACGAAGCCCGCGATGTGCAAAATGGAGGCAAAGCGAAGGTGGTGCAACTGGAGGTCAGAGAACTCCAAGAGCCCCGGAGAAACGGATGAATTGGAAATCCGAGTCCTCTTACTAAATAAGAGAAAAAGCATACCCGCTCTCCTTTAGAGGGTTCGGGAACACTCTCCGCTTGCTTTCCGCCCTTGTAGGTGGCAAGTCCGGCTTGAACCGGAACCATGAAGGCCGGGGGAAGAAATCCCTTGGTTTGGAGTGTCACTAGCTCGCTATGCGGGACTGAGCATCTCTCCCAATTTCTAGGCCGAGGGGGGAGGGCGTGAGGAGGAGCCGCGTCGACTGTCCATGATGGAATGGATTTTTGTCAAGGCGCCCGATGAAAGCTTCATGGAGGGGGGTTAGTGTGACTCAGATCTAGATCCTCGTCCCTTTTATAGGCGGCTCATTTGCGCAGCTAGGGGGATAAGTGTAAAAATACCCTGGCTTTTCGCATTAATTCAAACACGTGGAAGATGGCCATTATTGGGCGTAGAAGCCAAGGAGCGCAGCATTTATCAGAAGCCGGACACTATTTGACAAGTATATGGAATTTGGAGAAGAACCCGCGCCGCAATGCCGAAGACAATCTACACGCCGGACTCATCGCCATTGGAGCCTGGTTCAGGGGCTACTGAGGGAGTCCTGGATTAGGGGGTGTCCGGATAGCCGAACTATCACCGCTGGCGGACTCTCGGACTATGAAGATACAAGATTGAAGACTTCGTCCCGTGTCCGGATGGGACTTCCCTTGGCGTGGAAGGTCAGCTTGGCGATACGGATATGTAGATCTCCTACCATTGTAACCGACTCCGTGTAACCCTAACCCTATCCGATGTCTATATAAACCGGAGGGTTTTAGTCCATAGGACGAACAACAATCATACCATAGGCTAGCTTCTAGGGTTTAGCCTCTCCGATCTCGTGGTAGATCTACTCTTGTACTACCCATATCATCAATATTAATCAAGCAGGAGTAGGGTATTACCTCCATCGAGAGGGCCCGAACCTGGGTAAAAAACATCGTGTCCCTTGTCTCCTGTTACCGTCCGCCTAGACGCATAGTTCGGGACCCCCTACCCGAGATCCGCCGGTTTTGACACCGACAACGACCCATGGTGAATCTGGCCCGCAATGAACAATGTACCGCTTTATACCCATTAACGACCCATTATTCCATTGGGCCGTTTCCGACCTATGTTATCTTTCGGCCTTCTCAGGGCCCATTTATTCTTGGGCTTATTTCAAAGATTCTTACTTTATGGCCCGTTATCGGCCTTTTTCTCGCTAGGGCCAAATTCAGCCCGCATGGCCCGTTTGCGGCCCGTTAAGCCTTTGGGCCGTTTTCGTAACGTCATCAAATATGGCCGATTAACGACGGCCCGTTATGGTCGGCCCATGAACGGACGATTTAAAATCTAGCCCGTTTACAACCCATAATGCGGTCTGTTATTGGCCCATGTTTGGCCGATCGATCATACCGCCCGTAGAAGGTCCATTGATGCTACGACCCATAGAAGGCCCATTGTTTCTATGGCCCTTAGAAGGCCCATTGTTTATATGACCCGTAGGAGGCCCATGGTAAATACAGTAAATATGTAGCCCATGTTTATTATGGCCTAGTTTTAAAAAATAGGTTATTGCGGCCACTAGCAAACCGCGGAAAAAGAACTACACTAAGTACAAGCAAACAAATAAACAAGACAACAAGGAAATAAATAAGCAAGCAACTTACGCTAGGCTATCATGGCTATTACACATATTACATCCACTGGGCATCGAAGTTCGTCACCAGTGCAAATATAGGGAACAAAGCCGCATATCATATACACTGGTTGTCAAAGTTGGCGACCAGTGCAAATAAACGCCGCTGCAAAACAAGTCCAGAACTGAAACCACTTCAGAAGAGCTCAAGAAACAAAATCCTGGGTACCCATAATGCTGGCAAGATGCTTAGCAAGTTTATTAACTTTCTCTTGTTTGGCGCTTAAATCCTCCAGCACTTGCTGTTGCACCAGAAAGTATGCATTTGAATTCTGCAGGGACTTCCTCAGTCCTTCGGCTTCCTGTCGCATAACATCTGATCGATGTCTTTCAACTTGAAGTTGAGACTCAAGAAGCCGAACTGATTCAGGCAGCAAGTTCGAAGAGCTGGTGCCAGCAGTAGTAGCTAGTAACTCGAACACTACATCAAGATAGGACTATGGGGTTGTCTCAGTGTCTTCAATATAGTTTTTATCAGCTTTCTTGGAGACCAACAGGGATGTCTCACTATCTTAAACCTTATCTGCATTAATTCCTTTGCCATTGCATAACGGGGTACTCGTCTCCAATATTTTATCCGCGTTCTAAAAGAGAAACAAACAAACACATCATTGGTTTACCATGTTGTATATGAAACTCATTTTGGTAAACCAGTTCAGTAGTAAGGTGGACAGGATAACAGCACGAAACAAACATATATCTATGTAGTATGGTCACCGTATGATCTATATCATTCTAGTATATGTTGCCAAATCAAGATAGAGACAGTTCGAATCATATCTATTTAATACAAAGCAGCATAGACAGAGTATAAGTGTGGGAAACTACACAGCAATAACAACACTTGTAATGTGCATGGCATGAGAACATAACTGTTTATTCAATTGAAACTGAAATCAACATAGAGCAAGTTACAACAGCAAACACGTTAAAGAAACAGGTTTAAAACATACCTATTGCGCCATTGGAGTTTCAATTGCATCCTTCAAATTTGAAATTAGTTGGTATGAGTAAATATAGTGATGCAAGAGCAAAGTAGTATGAACCATAGCTACGGAACCTGACCTGAGAACAATTCTTCTTCTGCTTTAAGCGTTGACTTGGGGTTCGGAGTGGTGGTCCTCGTGCTTTGGGCACTACAGTTGCCTTACTAACTGGTCATGTTTGGGTGCTATCTGGTGGAGATGGTGCTGTGTCAACTGGAACTGGGTTAGTATCTGCTGGGGTTGGGGTTAGAAGGGGTGTAGCTGGTTCTCTGTCCAACTGGGTAGGGGTACAATCTGCGTGAGTCTGGGTTATGTGTGGTGGGGCTGGTTCTTGGGCAGGTACAACCATGGTTCTATCTGCATCGACAAGTAGCACGATCTTTTCTAAAGACTGTCTTTTTACTCCCACAGATACTGCCATCACCCCTCCAATTGAAATGGCTGATAAACAAGAAAAGTAATTGAATGTACAGACATTGTAAAATAGATAGGTGCAATGGACAGTAGGGAAGAAACAAGGCATGAAATAATTCACATTTATGTTTTCTAACCAAACAGAATAGCAGGACATAGTTTCACATATATGATGGCTAATTAAACAGGATAACATGACACAATTTCACATGTATGATGGCTAACTAAACAGTAGAATGACATACTTCAAAATATGATGACTATGTAAACAGGATGACATGATATAACTATACGATGTGTCTATTAAAGTGGTTGGCATGCCATAAATCAGAAACATGCCGTCGATGGAAACATGATGGCATGATATAATTCACAGATAGAATGACATAATTCAAAATATGATGACTATGTAAAGAAGATGAGATGATATAACTATATTATGTCTTTAGAAAATGGGTTGGCATGCCATAATTCAAATACATGCTGTCTATGTAAACATCATGGCATGATATAATTAAAATATATGATATACCCCGCAACGTAAACCGGCCGGAAGTATAACCCGGCCGGACTTGGCGGTTTATTTGAGACCCTGCTGACACTTGGCGATTCACCGGCGACCCGCACAGACCAGACGGTTTACAAGCAACCTGACTGAATATTATGATTCACTGGTAACCCGGCGGGCGGGACAGACGGTGACAAGGCCCAAGGCCCAGAAGGCCGGTTCATGTTATGGTGGGCCGGTTTAAGAGGAAAGACGTGATGAATATTTGTCTTACAAGGAGTTAAGACCTGGACTTGTATCCGGTTTGTATTAGATATAGACTAGTCCTAATCCTAATAGGACTCCACATGTAACCTGCCCCTTCAACATATATGAGGGGCAGGGCTCCCCAAAGGGGGACGAGCGACAAGCAAGAAGAAACAATCTTAGGGCTAGACATAACTAGGAGAGCCGGTTTACGGTGACTCCCTGGTGTTGATAATGAGACCTAGCCACAAACAGCATGTAGGGCTATTCCGGATGATGTTTCCCGGGGCCCGAAGCTGTCTAAATCCTTGTCTTGTGTGTTGATCCGTGCTGCGTCTCTCGTCCCACTCAACCCCTCTCAAGCTACCACATAGATGCGTTGGCCTCACGACTAAGTCCTTACACTAGGACATCTGCCGTGACAATTCCACGACAGATAGAATGACATAATTCAAAATATGATGACTATGTAAACAGGATGAGATGATATAACTATATTATGTCTTTAGAAAATGGGTTGGCATGCCATAATTCAGATACAAGTTGTCTATATAAACATCATGGCATGATATAATTCAAATATATGACTTATATACTAAGCAAGTGAGCAGAGGGCAATCACATATATGATGTGTCAACTAAGGAGATGGCATTCAATATTGCGTATATGATGTAAAAACTAAGCATTGCAATACAACATATGCATGATCTGCAGTAACGAACCACCTGCCAAGTTTGAGCATACACCTCGGGGGATAATAGGACTGGCCATACGCCTCAATTCTCCTCTGAAGAGCTATTCAGAATCAAAGAAGATATCTGCTTCAGCAGGTAGCATTGTCTGCTCTGAAGACCTTGTTTTCACTCCAGATTTCTCCATTACCAATTCAAATGGCTGCTGCACAGGAAGATCAGTTGAATATACAAACATTGTCGACAAATGCAGTGAGAAATACAAAAAAAGGATGGCATGATATAATTCACATATATGACGCTTGGCTAAACTGCATGGCATTGCATAATTCACATATATAATGCCTTGCAACAAGATAGCATTGCATAATTCACATATATGATGTCTTGCAACAAGATGGCATTGCATAATTCACATATATGGTAATTAGACACTAAACAGGTGGCATTCACACAAAGCATGTGTAAACTAAGCAAATGACATAGCAATGCAAGATACCATATGCATGATATGAGCAACACAACCCTGCCAAGTTGGAGCATGCACCTCGGGGGGGGGGGGGGGAGGGGGATAGGACTGGTCATCTGTCTCTGAATCCTCCTCTGAGGAGATATCCGTAACCAACAAGACATGCGCTTCCTCAGACAACATTGTCTGCTCTGAAGACCTTGTTTCCACTCCAGATTTTTCCATGACCATGTCGAATGGCTGATGCACAGGAAGAGTAATTGAATGTACTAAAATTGTTGACAAATTTAACGCGTAATAAAAAAATGATGGCATGATATAATTCACATATAAGAGGACTGGCTAACTAGGGTGGCATTGCAAAATTCACATATATGATGCCTGGCTAAACAAGATGGCATTGCATGATTCACATATACGATAAAGAAACTAAACATATGGCATTCACACAAAGCATGTCTAAACTAAGCACATGACGTATTTGATGTATAAAGTAAGCAATGCAAGACACCATATGCATGATATTACCAACATCAGCATGCCAAGTTAGAGCGAAGACCTCAGGGGGTAAATAGGGGTTGTCTTCTCCTTCTGAATCCCCCTCAGAACAATTAGCTTCCTCTTGATTACAATCCGAAAAATGGGTGGAGGGGGGCTGCCTTTGCGCCCACCATGGAGCGACGTATGCATGAAATTTTATTGCCACGCAAGGCTTGTCTCTTTTGCTCTACATGTTCAGTTCCATTGTGTACAATAACTGAAATGCATAGGAATAAAACATAGTGAGATTATTTAAGGAGTGCATGCACAAATCCAGTCTTTGGTAGCAAACTGTGGATAGACCCAAAACCAATGATAGCAGGCAGATAATAGCTTTAGTTAAAAAATACAGATAATGGCTCCTTTAATGTTTGTTTGCACCCAACATGAAGCGCATAGTAGACACCCGAGATTAACTAGATAGTAGACAGATAGTACTGATTGCTGCCCCAATATGTACCCCACAACCATTTAAAAACTCAAGTTTTAGCATTAGTTTGGACCCGACTCAGAGTCTAATAGGTGAACACGACGATAAAGTAGCATGCCATCATATTAAGTGATGCATAATGTAAGCAGACACGGAAGAGTGCGACCTCTCTTGCGGACCCGTGTAGTCCTCAAGGTCATCTGCTTCGATTGATGATGGTAATGCGGTTATCGTGGCTGCGGCAGGGAAGAAGATCAGAGGTGGCAGAAGACAGTCTGGAGAGCGGCTCCCTGCTATGGTGAACCCTTCCATCGTTGGAGCAGCTGAGCTGGGGTGGAACACAGCGCAGCAGGAGCAGGACAAACCACACAAGGTTTTCTTTGACACATATTTGTAACAGAAGTAATTGTGTAAGGGCTTGTTTGAATTTGAGGATTCTAACAATGCAGGGATAGGAAATAGACAGGAATAGGATAGGAATGCACATGCAAAATAGAGAATTTAAAAACACAGGATTCCTGCCAATCTGGGTGTTTGGTTCACAAGAATTGGAAGATCATAGGATGCAAAGAAGCATGGTGAGATTAAGTCAAACCACAAGAAAATGTACGGTTATAATGCTATTATGCTACTATCTCTTAGTCTTGTGCTTCATGAATAGGAATTTGAAAAGGAGGACAAGTGGAAATTAAAATTCTTACGGTTTTTCTTTCAAGGAGACACTAAAGGAACAAATCCTACAGTTTTCCTTTGCTCCATTCCTTTGAACCAAATGCATGAATAGTAGTACCATAGGAAACTTTCCAATTTCTATGTTTTTCCTTCACTTCGCCTTTCAAGCACTGGAGATTCTAGTACGCAGGCTTGAGCAAGGAAAAGCCTACACTCAAAAAATATTTTTGTGCTACTTCTACTACTTTGGACCCAGGCCAGTGCCCTACTAGCTCAACTCCCATGCCCATCGACAAATGCACTGCTCAAACGCGCAGAGCTAAATAATGATGGCGTTCAAGAGAGTCCATCACGGATAGCTAAGTTGCCTGGTACCTCACTGCTTGTCATAGAGTAGGATAAAATAATCGTATTTCACGTTACTATGTGTGCTCAGTGGACAATATATATAACATGTAGAGTAAAAAAGAGATGCAACAAGTGTACAACCTCTTTGGCGAAGCCATGTCGATCTCAGCAAGATTGGGTTGGTCGATGAGGATGCTCCGACTGACTTCGATATCGGAGGAGGGGAAGAAGATTTTAGGCGTCTAGATATGGAGCCCGGGGTACTGCTCCGCTGCGATGGAGGGTTTCGTCGTTGGAGCAGCTCCGGTGAGTTTTACGACGTCGAGGCTGACGCAGGACAAGAGAGACAATGATAACATGAGTGGAATTCTAATAGCATCTCCAATAGATGACGTAAAATACATAACCACAAAGTGCTAGATGTAAAATACATCAGCGAACTTAACTGTCGAAACTGAATTTAACTATCGAAACTGAACTTAACTGTCGAAACTGAATTTTGCTATCAAAACAGAATTTTGCTATCAAAACTGAACGCACTAGTAGCAGAAAAGCAGTAGCAGTAGCGTGTGCGAGAGCTGGGGCAGCTGGTCGTGCAGAAGTTCATCTTCAACCTCCACCCCCTGAGCCGCCAGCCATCACTGGCCAAACCGCTGCCCCCCGCCGCCCCGCCCGCCCCGAAACCACTCCCCACCACCGGTCCGCCACCGCCCCGGCCATCCCTCTAGGCCCCCCCGTGCCGAGCTTTTTCTTCGGCGATCCCGACGCCACCGCCCCACCACCTTCGACGACCACCACCCCTGCCCTGAACCCTAAGATAGATAGTGGGGTACCTCTCCGGTGAGCCCCCCTCCCTGCTGCGGCTGGTTCTTCCTTAACTTCGGCGAGCCCCCCCATCCCCTGAAAATCGACTGACCCAAAATCGATTCAGTCCACTGAAGTGTAGCCAAATCGGAGCAGCATCGCAAGCAAGAGCAAGAGCGAGAGCAGCAGCGCGAGCAAGAGCAATAGCAAGAGCAGACCAGGCAGGGGACCGAGAGCAAGAGCAGAGCAGCAGCGTGACCGAGAGCTAAAGCAGTAGCAGCTCCTACTGATGTGAACGTCGCCGCCGAGGGAGTGACACCGTGGAGGAAGTGGCCGGCGACACTGCCGTGGATGGAGCCGCGCCATGTCGGCTCGAGACCGAGCGCCGGCAGCACCGTGAGATCGAATCAAGAAGAAAATGCGGCGATTAGTGTACAACCTCTTTGGTGGCGCCAATTAGGCCTCAGCTTCATCCGAGGAAACAGTGATTATGATGCTCTTCCGGTGGTGCAGGTGAAGACGGCGATGTGGGAATGGAGGTGGTGCAAAAGACGAGGGGAACATCGGGGCAGCTCCTTGGAGGTGGAGGACGGGGTGGCTGAACCGGCGGGACGACGAGATCGATGATGGATCCTCATTCGGTACGGTGGATGAGGGACGTTGAGGTGTTGATGTGGACGACGTCGTCGGGGAAGAGGCTCCGGCTGGGCAGCGGTGAGGTGGCGGATGGAGGAGGGTGGGGTTTCGCGGCTGGAGTGGAGAGGTTATGGTGGCCTGGGATTTCGAATGGAGAAAAGGAGGTGATGGGAGGGGGGGAACCATGGCTTAGGAACGCGCTTGTCCGAAATGTGTGGTAAGTTACGAAAGTACTCCCACCGATTTGAGCGTGGCGGTTTTTTCGGTTCAGGGGTATCACGGGCATTTCACGTGTTGGGATTTCGTAGGAGGTGGGAGTTTTCGCGCGCGTAATTTTGGGATAGTAAGGCGCGGGTTGAGATGGAGGGAGTTTTTAGAGCATAATGAGACAAAGATATATCTTAACTAGTTCGGGGTAATAAGGCGCGGGTTGAAGAGGCGGGAGTTTCGCAGCACGATAGATAGAGATGCTAGCTTGAAATTTCGGCATAACAAGGTGTGGCTTGCAATTTCGGGAGAACAAGCTTAACGTGTACCAAAAAAAAAAAAACAATTCACACCTCATCACTAGAGAGAGCCATGTCCTGTTTTACTATATTACTAGAAATGCATTCAAATACAACAACAAAAACTAAAAGAATCGGGACAACAAACATAATGTGTACAGTACCAAAACAATTTGCACTTCCCTAAACAATAAAAAACAATGTGTGTTGTCTAGCATATGGACTAATTAAATTTGAGTACATTTTCCCTGTTTGAATGGGATTGTACTCGGGTTAGTTATACAACCATCTAAATATTATCTTCACAACACATGACATGAATATAGGAGAAGTAAATTCCTATATAAATACGGACTACATGTACATACGATCTCAGATTCAAATATATGTATCCATTTTGTGTTGAATTCAAATCATAGTACATGTATGCTCTAGCTAGATGTTAGGAATCTAAACCATGTATGATACTACGTACAATGTGTTTAGCACGCACAACACACACAAACACCATTTAGATTGGTAAGGTACACGTGCATTGCACACATGAGATTTGGCAACCAAATTATGAATAAATACAACATTATAGCATGTAACCTTTGAGTCATATATGCATGATGTAGATGTTCGTTTAATTCTTATAGTTCATTTCATTCAAAATCATCTAGTTTTTATAAGAAAGCTAATCTATTTTAAGATTCATGGAATTGTGCGTTGTAAACATAAAGTAAAAAACAATAATGGCAAATCATGTAGAAAAACATTTGGGCAATTATGATACGGAAGATTCTAGAACAAACAAGAAGTGCTTGTGTTTTGAGGTTTGTGCATTATGCTTAAGTTCAACCAAGTAGTCTTCTAGATTGTACATGTGGTATAATCTGGTGGAATCTAGATGATATCCAACGGTCAATAGTGCTCAAATTTGCCATCTCTGCACCATCGGATTGGCTTCATCCAATGACCATCTTTCAAAGTTAAAGTTATCCGCACACTATATAAAAAATATAAAATATAAAATATAGGGGTATAGATATAGATATGTGATGCGAAAGCCAACCATCATCTCTAGTTAGAATAGTGTGTCCATGCACGGATGCAATGTGGCCAAACGATGTCTGCCATCGGTATCTCAAATTCAAATCAGTCTGACCTTGTTCAATGTGTATCTGATGAGAACATGCTCGTTTCCAAACCACACCATGCATATCTCAGTTATATTCATGCATGCATGGGTTTCAAACATCATGATCTCTTATTCAAATATTTGAATTCAACTTTACATTGATTATGACCTCACCTAGTCTTTTACACCCACACAGTCGTCTTCTCTTTATAATTGCACTACTAACTTTCTCCCGTGCATGCATGCACACACACTATCAGTCGACATTATCCATCGCACACATGCAATCTTTTTCTTCAGGCCGGTCTCCCATGCATGCACACACACACACACCTCCCCCTCTCCATCATATCGGGCATTCTTTATCCCTCACGTGCATGCACAACGATCGATGTTCCTCTAAATGGTTTAAGTTGATGAATTGGCCCTCCTCGTAAAGGATTAGCAATGCTTGGCCCCTAGATCATTTATTTTTCATGACTCCGCCACTGCACGCAACAGCGCTCGTTCTCGCCCCCTCTCTTTAAATATCGATCTCGCACATGTGCACTCCTTCATAGTCTCCCTCCACTTGGACCCTCGCACCATCTTCTAGCCCCCACCGGATTTCTCCACATGTACAATCTAGCAGACTCCATGGTTGAACTTAAGCATAATGTACAAACCTCAAAACACAAGTGCTTCTCCTTTGTTCTAGAATCTTCCGTATCATAACTACCCAAACTTTTTTTCTAGTTGAATTGCCATTGTTTGTTTTTTACTTTATGCTTTACAACGCACAATTCCATGAATCATAAAATAGATTAAGGGCTTCTTTGATTTGAAGGATTCTCAATGGAATTTTGGAGGATTCTAATCCTTAGGAATTTTTCCTATCTTGGTTGTTTGATTCGAAGGATTGTAAACCATAGGAATTTTTCCATAGGATTCATTTGCACTAGATTTCATAGGAAACATCCCATCCACTCAAACTTGTTTGAAAGAATCCTGTGTTTTTTCTGTGCACAATCAAACACTCATACAATCCTATAGGATTCAAGACGACATTCCACTCTAGTCCCATGTTTTTTCTATTCTCGCGTTTTGGAAATCCTACGAATCAAAGAGGCCCTAGCTTTTTTATAAAAACTAATCTATTTTGAATGAGTTGAACTATAAGAATTAAATGAACGTCTACATCAGTATATATGACTCAAAGCTTACATGCTATAGTGTGGTATTTATTCATAATTTGGTTGCCAAATCTGATGCGTGCAATGCACGTGTACCTTACTAGTACTTCGAGTATGTGCAAAACACGTAAATTAGAATTCCAATGGCACGCTACACAGTGTCTCTCTTAGAGCTCATGAAGCCACGTGGCACATGTGGAGGCGTTGTCGTGAACTCCTTGTGTGGATTGATCACAGTGACGTGTTGTTGGTTCTAGAAGAATGTACTCGTCCTCTCTGAGGCACACTGGCGGTACATGCATGAAGCGAAGATGTGCACGCACGCCACACACGCACTCATTCCCTCGCACACACATGCGGGTACACGGGGGATGCATTTTTGTACAAAGATCCACCCCATGTGATACTTTGATGCGTGTAAAGTCCTTGACTTCATTGATGGTCAATTAATACAGCGCATGCAAATTGAGTGGATGTGAGGGAGGAAGAAAGACATTACTACTCCACTGCGTGCATGCGAGTAGTTAAATCATGGGTTGCTACTTCCATTGGTCTCCTTCATATTTTGTGCCAATTTTTGACCATATTTTTAAGTAACATAATATTTATGCATGTCATTAAAGTGGCACAAAAAGGGGCCAATAAACCAGACGCAGCAAAGCATGATCAATTTTTGCCAGGGCTACTATTATTGGCCTTTGTATTTAAATATGGACGGAGTGGAGTAGTACTATCTTTATCTTAGCCTCGTAGGGCTCTCCCAGCGCCTAGGCTCACCTCCCCGCCTCGCCCACCGGATCCCGCCATGGATAATCCCTTAGATCCCAGGATCCCGCGGGCTGCCCTCTCGCTGTGGCCCATAGCACTGCCGCCTTTGAGCGAAACCCATATGTGTTTTAGAGGGGATCCATTGCTCTGGAATCATAGATCGGTGGCGCCGGAGGACATGCCAGGGCTGCATTTCAGGTGGTGGGCAGCAAGGGCAAATTGTATCGAGGAAGCGTCACATCGATTGGAGAGAAGTTCCAAGGAGCAGCGCCTCGCGCAGCACAAGGCGGAGGCGCAAGCCGATCTCAGGGGAGAGATGCCGAGGGATGTCAACATCTGGCAGCGTCGCGTTGATTCCGAGCTAGGGCTGATGGCAGAGATTGAAGGAAATATGCCCTAGAGGCAATAATAAAGTTATTATTTATTTCCTTATATCATGATAAATGTTTATTATTCATGCTAGAATTGTATTAACCGGAAACTTAGTACATGTGTGAATACATAGACAAACAGAGTGTCACTAGTATGCCTCTACTTGACTAGCTCATTGAATCAAAGATGGTTAAGTTTCCTAGCCATAGACATGAGTTATCATTTGATTAATGGGATCACATCATTAGGAGAATGATTTGATTGACTTGACCCATTCCGTTATTTTAGCACTTGATCGTTTAGTATGTTGCTATTGCTTTCTTCATGACTTATACATGTTCCTATAACTATGAGATTATGCAACTCCCGTTTACCGGAGGAACACTTTGTGTGCTACCAAACGTCACAACGTAATTGGGTGATTATAAAGGTGCTCTACAGGTGTCTCTGAAGGTACTTGTTGGGTTGGCGTATTTTGAGATTAGGATTTGTCACTCCGATTGTTGGAGAGGTATCTCTGGGCCCACTCGGTAATGCACATCACTATAAGCCTTGCAAGCATTGCAACTAATGAGTTAGTTGCGGGATGGTGCATTATGGAACAAGTAACGAGACTTGCCGGTAACGATATTGAACTAGGTATTGAGATACCGACGATCGAATCTCGGGCAAGTAACATACCGATGACAAAGGGAACAACATATGTTGTTATGCGGTTTGACCGATAAAGATCTTCGTAGAATATGTGGGACCCAATATGAGCATCTAGGTTCCACTATTGGTTATTGACCGGAGACATGTCTCGGTCATGTCTACATAGTTCTCGAACCCGTAGGGTCCGCACGCTTAAAGTTTGATGACGGTTATATTATGAGTTTATGTGTTTTGATATACCGAAGGAAGTTCGGAGTCCCGGATGTGATCACGGACATGACGAGGAGTCTCGAAATGGTCGAGACATAATGATTGATATATAGGAAGCCTATATTTGGATATCAAAAGTGTTCCGGGTGAAATCGGGATTTTACCAGAGTACCGGGGGTTTAATGGGCCATGATGGGCCTTAGTGGAGAAGAGGAGGGGCGGCCAGGGCAGGCCGCGCGCCCCCTCCCCCTCTAGTCCGAATTGGACAAGGAGGGGGCGGCGCCCCCCTTTCCTTCCTCTCTCCCTCCTCCTCCCCCTTTCTCCTACTCCAACTAGGAAAGGAGGGAGTCCTACTCCCAGTGGGAGTAGGACTCCTCCTGGCACGCCTCCTCCTGGCCGGCCGCCTCTCCCCCCTTGCTCCTTTATATACGGGGGCAGGGGGGCACCCCATAGACACAACAATTGATCTCTTGATCTCTTAGCCGTGTGCGGTGCCCCCCTCCACCATAATCCACCTCGATAATATCATAGCGGTGCTTAGGCGAAGCCCTACGTCGGTAGAACATCATCATCGTCACCACGCCATCGTGCTGACGGAACTCTCCCTCAAAGCTCGGATGGATCGGAGTTCGAGGGACGTCATCGAGCTGAACGTGTGCTGAACTCGGAGGTGCCGTACGTTCGGTACTTGATCGGCCGGATCGCGAAGACGTATGACTACATCAACCGCGTTGTGCTAACACTTCCGCTTTCAGTCTACGAGGGTACATGGACAACACTCTCCCCTATCGTTGCTATGCATCACCATGATCTTGTGTGTGTGGAGGATTTTTTTGAAATTACTACGTTCCCCAACAGTGGCATCAGAGCCTGGTTTTATGCGTAGATGTTATATGCACGAGTAGAACACAAGTGAGTTGTGGGTAATACAAGTCATACTGCTTACCAGCATGTCACACTTTGGTTCGGCGGTATTGTTGGATGAAGCGGCCCGGACCGACATTACGCGAGACTGGTTCTACCGACGTGCTTTTGCACATGTTGGCGGGTGTCAGTTTCTCCAACTTTAGTTGAACCAAGTGTGGCTACGCCCGGTCCTTGAGAAGGTTAAAACATCACTAACTTGATGAACTATCATTGTGGTTTTGATGCCTAGGTAAGAACGGTTCTTGCTCAGCCCGCAGCAGCCACGTAAAATTTGCAACAACAAAGTAGAGGATGTCTAACTTGTTTTTGCAGGGCATGTTGTGATGTGATATGGTCAAGACGTGATGAGTTATAAGTTGTTGTATAAGATGATCATGTTTTGTTGAAGTTATCGGCACCTGGAAGAAGCCTTATGGTTGTCTCTTTATTGCATAAGATGCAAGCGCCAAATAATTGCTTTACTTTATCGCGATGCGATAGCAATATTTTCAAGAGCAATAATTGGCGAGACGGCCATGTGACGACACATTTGATATATATCAAGATGATGTAGATCATGTTGTCATCCCGGTGACGATGGAAATCACGACGATGCTTTGGAGATGGAGATCAAAGGCACAAGATGATGATGGCCATATCATGTCACATATTTTGATTGCATGTGATGTTTATCTTTTATACATCTTATTTTGCTTAGTTCGACGGTAGCATTATAAGATGATCTCTCACTAAATTTCAAGGTATAAGTGTTCTCTCACGAGTATGCACCATTGCGAAAGTTCTTCGTCGAGACACCACGTGATGATCGGGTGTGATAAGCTCTACGTTCAAATACAACGGGTGCAAAACAGTTGCACACGTGGAATACTCAGGTTAAACTTGACGAGCCTAGCATATGCAGATATGGCCTCGGAACACTGAGGCCGAAAGGTCGAGCGTGAATCATATAGTAAATTTGATCAACATAGTGATGTTCACCATTGAAACTACTCCATCTCACGTGACGATCGGACATGGTTTAGTTGATATGGATCACGTGATCACTTAGAGTATTAGAGGGATGTATATTTAAGTGTGAGTTCTTTAATAATTTGATTAACTGAACTTTAATTTATCATGAACTTAGTCCTGGTAGTATTAGCATATCTATGTTGTAGATCAAAATCTCGCGATGTTGCTCCCCGTTTATTATTTATATGTTCCTAGAGAAAACTAAGTTGAAAGATGTTAGTAGCAATGATGCGGATTGGATCCATGATCTGAGGTTTATCCTCATTGCTGCACAGAAGAATTATGTCCTTGATGCACCGCTAGGTGACATACCTATTGCAGGAGCAGATGCAGACGTTATGGACGTTTTGACAAAAGCTCGGTATGATGACTACTTTATAGTTAAGTGCACCATGCTTTACGACTTAGAACTGGGACTTCAAAAATGTTTTGAACGCCACGGAGCATATAAGATGTTCCAAGAGTTGAAATTGGTATTTCATACTCATGCCCGTGTCGAGAGGTATGAGACCTCCGACAAGATTACTACGCCTACAAGATGGAGGGAATAGCTCAACCAAAGGAGGATGTGCTCAGATTGTCCGGTACTACAATTGCTTGAATCAAGTGGGAGTTAATCTTCCAGATAAGATAGTAATTGATAGAATTCTCTAGTCACTATCACCAAGTTACTAGAACTTCGTGATGAACTATAATATGCAAGGGATGACGAAAGTAATTCCCGAGCTCTTCGCGATGCTGAAATCGACAAAGGTAGAAATCAAGAAAGAGCATCAAGTGTTGATGGTTAACAAGACCACTAGTTTCAAGTAAAGGGACAAAGGGAAGAAAGGGGAACTAAAGAAGAACGGCAAGCAAGTTGCTGCTCAAGTGAAAAAGCCCAAGTCTGGACCTAAGCCTGAAACTGAGTGCTTCTACTGCAAAGGGACTGGTCACTGGAAGCGGAACTACCCCAAGTATTTGGTGGATAAGAAGGATGGCAAAGTGAACAAAGCTATATTTGATATACATGTTATTGATGTGTACTTTACTAGTGTTTATAGCAACCCCTCGGTATTTGATACTGGTTCAGTTGCTAAGAGTAGTAACTCGAAACGGGAGTTGCAAAATAAACAGAGACTAGTTATGGGCGAAGTGACGATGTGTGTTGGAAGTAGTTCCAAGATTGATATGATCATCATCGCACACTCCCTATACTTTCGGGATTAGTATTGAACCTAAATAAGTGTTATTTGGTGTTTGCGTTGAGCATGAATATGATTTGATCATGTTTATTGCAATACGGTTATTCATTTAAGTTAGAGAATAATTGTTGTTCTGTTTACATGAATAAAACCTTCTATGGTCATACACCCAATGAAAATGGTTTGTTGGATCTCGATCGTAGTGATACACATATTCATAATTTAAAACAAAAAGATGCAAAGTTAATAATGATAGTGTAACTTATTTGTGGCACTGCGGTTTAGGTCATATTGGTGTAAAGCGCATGAAGAAACACCATGCTGATGGGATTTTGGAACCACTTGATTATGAATCACTTGATGCTTGCAAACCATGCCTTATGGGCAAGATGACTAAGACTCCGTTCTCCGGAACAATGGTGCGAGCAACTGACTTATTGGAAATAATACATATTGATGTATGCAATCCGATGAGTGTTGAGGCTCGCGGCGGGTATCGTTATTTTCTCACTTTCACAGATGATTTGAGTAGATATGGGTATATCTACTTAATGAAACATAAGTCTGAAATATTTGAAAAGTTCAAAGAATTTCAGAGTGAAGTGGAAAATCATCGTAATAAGAAAATAAAGTATCTACGAGCTGATCGTGGAGGAGAATATTTGAGTTACAAGTTTGGTCTTCATTTGAAACAATGCGGAATAGTTTCGCAACTCACACCACCTGGAACACCACAGCGTAATGGTGTGTCCGAACATCGTAAACTGCATTTTATTAGATATAGTGCAATCTATGATGTCTCTTACCGATTTACCACTATCGTTTTGGGGTTATGCATTAGAGACAGCTGCATTCACATTAAATAGAGCATCATCTAAATCCGTTGAGACGACACATATGAACTGTGGTTTGGCAAGAAACCAAAGTTGTCGTTTCTTAAAGTTTGGGGTTATGATGCTTATAAGAAAAAGTTTCATCCTGATAAGCTCAAACCCAAATCGGAGAAATGTGTCTTCATAGGATACCCAAAGGAGACAGTTGGGTACACCTTCTATCACAGATCCGAAGGCAAGATATTCGTTGCTAAGAATGGATCCTTTCTAGAGAAGGAGTTTCTTTCGAAAGAAGTGAGTGGGAGGAGAGTAGAACTTGATGAGGTAACTAAACCTGCTCCCTTATTGGAAAGTAGTTCATCATAGAAACCGGTTCCTGTGACACCTACACATATTAGTGAGGAAGTTAATGATGACGATCATGAAACTTCAGATCAAGTTGTTACTGAACCTCGTAGGTCAACCAGAGTAAGATCCGCACCAGAGTGGTACGGTAATCCTGTTCTGGAGGTTATGTTACTAGACCATGACGAACCTACAAACTATGAAGAAGCGATGGTGAGCCCAGATCCGGAAAATGGCTTGAGGCCATGAAATCTGAGATGGGATCCATGTATGAGAACAAAGTGTGGACTTTGGTTGACTTGCCCGATGATCGGCAAGCCATTGAGAATAAATGGATTTTCAAGAAGAAGACTGACGCTGACGGTAATGTTACTATCTATAAAGATCGACTTGTTGCAAAAGGTTTTCGACAAGTTCAAGGGATTGACTATGATGAGACTTTCTCACCCGTAGCGATGCTTAAGTCTGTCTGAATTATGTTAGCAATTGCCGCATTTTATGATTATGAAATTTGGCAAATGGATGTCAAAACATCATTCCTGAATGGATTTCTGGAAGAAGAGTTGTATACGATGCAGCCGGAAGGTTTTGTCGATCCAAAGGGAGCTAACAAAGTGTGCAAGCTCCAGCGATCCATTTATGGACTGGTGCAAGCATCTCAAAGTTGGAATATACGCTTGGATGAGTTGATCAAAGCATATAGTTTTATACAGACTTGCGGTGAAGCCTGTATTTACAAGAAAGTGAGTGGGAGCACTACAACATTTCTGATAAGTATCTGTGAATGACATATTGTTGATCGGAAATAATGTAAAATTATTCTGCAAAGCATAAAGGAGTGTTTGAAAGGAGTTTTTCAAAGAAAGACCTCGGTAAAGCTGCTTACATATTAAGCATCAAGATCTATAGAGATAGATCAAGACGCTTGATAAGTTTTTTTCCAATGAGTACATACCTTGACAAGATTTTGAAGTAGTTCAAAATGGAACTGCCAAAGAAAGAGTTCTTGCCTATGTTACAAGGTGTGAAATTGAGTAAGACTCAAAGCCCGACCACGACAGAAGATAGAAAGAGAATGAAAATCATTCCCTATGCCTCAGCCATAGGTTCTATAAAGTATGCCATGCTGCGTACCAGATCTATTGTATACCTACACTGAGTTTGTCAAGGGAGTACAATAGTGATCTAGGAGTAGATCATCGGACATCGGTCAAAAATTATCCTTAGTGGAATAAGGATATGTTTCTCAATTATGGAGGTGACAAAAGGTTCGTCAGAACGGTTACGTCGATGCAAGTTTTGACACTGATCCAGATGACTCTAAGTCTCAATCTGGATACATATTGAAAGTGGGAGCAATTAGCTAGAGTAGCTTCGTGCAGAGCATTGTTGACATAGAAATTTGCAAAATACAAACGGATCTGAATATGGCGCATCTGCTGACTAAACTTCTCTCACAAGCAAAACATGATCACACCTTAGTACTCTTTGGGTGTTAATCACATAGTGATGTGAACTAGATTACTGACTAGTAAACCCTTTGGGTGTTGGTCACATGACGATGTGAACTATGGGTGTTAATCACATGGTGATGTGAACTATTGGTGTTAAATCACATGGTGATGTGAACTAGATTATTGACTCTAGTGCAAGTGGGAGACTGAAGGAAATATGCCCTAGAGGCAATAATAAAGTTATTATTTATTTCCTTATATCATGATAAATGTTTATTATTCATGCTAGAATTGTATTAACCGGAAACTTAGTACATGTGTGAATACATAGACAAACAGAGTGTCACTAGTATGCCTCTACTTGACTAGCTCGTTGAATCAAAGATGGTTAAGTTTCCTAGCCATAGACATGAGTTTTCATTTGATTAACGGGATCACATCATTAGGAGAATGATTTGATTGACTTGACCCATTCCGGTAGCTTGGCACTTGATCGTTTAGTATGTTGCTATTGCTTTCTTCATGACTTACACATGTTCTTATGACTATGAGATTATGCAACTCCTGTTTACCGGAGGAACACTTTGTGTGCTACCAAACGTCACAACGTAACTGGGTGATTGTAAAGGTGCTCTACTGTGTGTCTCGAAGGTACTTGTTGGGTTGGTGTATTTGGAGATTAGGATTTGTCACTCCGATTGTCAGAGAGGTATCTCTGGGCCCACTCGGTAATGCACATCACTATAAGCCTTGCAAGCATTGCAACTAATGAGTTAGTTGCGGGATGATGCATTACGGAACGAGTAAAGAGACTTGCCGGTAATGATACTGAACTAGGTATTGAGATACCGACGATCGAATCTCGGGCAAGTAACATACCGATGTCAAAGGGAACAACGTATGTTGTTATGCGGATTGACCGATAAAGATCTTTGTAGAATATGTGGGAGCCAATATGAGCATCCAGGTTCTGCTATTTTTTATTGACCAGAGACATGTCTCGGTCATGTCTAAATAGTTCTCAAACCCGTACGGTCCGCACGCTTAAAGTTCGATGACGGTTATATTATGAGTTTATGTGTTTTGATATACCGAAGGAAGTTCGGAGTCCCGGATGTGTTCACGGACATGACGAGGAGTCTCGAAATGGTCGATACATAAAGATTGATATATTGGAAGCCTATATTTCGGTATCGAAAGTGTTCGGGGTGAAATCGGGATTTTACTGGAGTACCGGGGGTTACCGGAACCCCCCCGGGGGTTTAATGGGCCATGATGGGCCTTCGTGGAGAAGAGGAGGGGCGGCCAGGGCAGGCAGCACGCCCCTCCCCCTCTAGTCCTAATTGGTCAAGGTGGGGGAGGAGGCGGCGCCCCCCTTTCCTTCCTCTCTCCCTCCTCCTTCCCCCTTCTCCTACTCCAACTAGGAAAGGAGGGAGTCCTACTCCCGGTGGGAGTAGGACTCCTCCCTGGTGCGCCTCCTCCTGGCCGGCCGCCTCTCCCCCTTGCTCCTTTATATACGGGGGCAGGGGGGCACCCGATGGACACAACAATTGATCTCTTGATCTCTTAGTCGTGTGCGGTGCCCCCCTCCACCATAATCCACCTCGATAATATTGTAGCGGTGCTTAGACGAAGCCCTGCGTCGGGAACATCATCATCGTCACCACGACGTCATGCTGACAGAACTCTCCCTCAAAGCTCGGTTGGATCAGAGTTTGAGGGACGTCATCGAGCTGAACGTGTGCTGAACTCGGAGGTGCCGTACGTTCGGTACTTGATCGGTCGGATCGTGAAGACGTATGACTACATCAACCGCGTTGTGCTAACGCTTCCGCTTTCAGTCTACGAGGGTACATGGACAACACTCTCCCCTCTCATTGCTATGCATCACCATGATCTTGTGTGTGCGGAGGTAATTTTTTGAAATTACTATGTTCCCCAACAGAGATCATATTAACGGACTCGACTGCGGAAGAAAGAACGCGCATGCCTGCGCAATGGCATGAGCAGCCGGTGCAACTGTTCAAATGGGCGGTAGGAGAAGCCAAATCCCGGGACCAGTTGCGGCGGCGCCGCTGGGCATGCATCATAGGCGAGGTGAGCTGCCCTCCTTCCCCGCCAGCGATGCAGTGACCTAGCCGGTTGCTGTTGCAGTGAACTTGCAACGCCATGTCGGTTTGCAACCTTGACAATCACTCCATCTATATGTATTGTATTCCTGTGAAAATACTTTGTCGTTTGTAAAAATATGGTAATTGATTTATCACTAGTTTTAGAATGCTTGGTCGTGACAATCAACCGAAGCCACAACCAGAAGTCTCCATCGCATAATACTTCACGGTCGATCACACCAACAGACGGTCGGTCGGACCCGTGTCTCACCGAAGGGACACACATCGGCTTGGTCTGACATGTACAACCAGTTACATCACTGACTTGTGCGACCGCATTTGAGCAGTGTAGTACTCCCTCTATCTCAGTTTACAAGTATTGCACGTGTACCTAGGTCGTTAATTTGACCAACTTAATAACATGCATACAATATAAAAAATTATTACAAACTTCAAATATTCAGAGTATTTTTTATGTTAAAAAATTTATTTTATATAAGTTACATTGATGACCTAGATACACGTGCAAGCCTTGAAAACTGGATATGGAGGGAGTACTTGAAATTTATGTTCCACTAAACTCATCGGGAAATGTTTCAGGCCTCGAAACCAAAACCATCAATTAATCTTTAGCTTGTTCCCATCACATTCCAAAAGTGCATACAAATGCTCCCACCTTGTTTCTTGTTTCTTAACATATCAACCCATAAGAGATGTGGGGCGTGCATGTTTTCAATGACTCAAGACTACCAAACACGACATGCAGTGGTTAGTTCATTGCATGCAATGCTATTAATTAGCAAATAAACATTAAGTTCTCTCGTTCTCCCCTCCTTCTTGGTCACGGTGCACAACCTAAGATGACTTATTCACCTAGACGGAGGGAGTAGTATAATTAAGTGCAAACTTGCTCACACCTAGTACGTGTCAAACCTGAACGTGTTCCCACTATGCATGTTTTAGTACTAGTGCTAGTACTAGGTTATAAAAAGGGGAACTAGTACCTAGCCGAAAATCAGTCTACCTCTTCCTCCTCATAAGTCATGCTTGTTCGTCCGTCCTTGCCATGGCCGGTGTGCAGAGCTCTAGGTTGAGAACTATCCGAACTACTCGTAACAAGGGAGCGGCCACCAAGGCCGCGGAAAAAAAGGAGAGGGCTCGCCGCCTCGCAGAGACCTCGAAATATTTCTCATGGGCAGGTGATGGCTCCCAGGAGTGCCCTAGCCGCGGAGGCGAACATGCCGGCATGCCCGATCAGCTCAATAAGCACCTCAATAAGCAGAAGGAGTTCATCCACGGCTTGGTGGAGCTGCTGAAGGAGAGCCTCGACGACATGCCCGCTGAGTTCAATGAGCAGGGGGAGTTGACCGCCGGCTTGGTGATGCTGCTGAAGATGAGCATTGCCTCGGAGAAGAAGGCGACCGGCGAGATCCTGCAACCACGGAGGACAAGGCGAAGCTACGCCACGAGCTCGACTTGTCAAGGAGGAGAACGCCATGGAAGAAGCTGCATGAGAATAGTAGTTCCTCGATGAAGATGTTGTAGGACCTTGTCATGGAGCAGAAGGAGGAGTTACGAAGCTCGCGCCGAGCACCCGATCGCTGTCAAGGTACGTAATGCGGCTGTGGAACAGATGATGAAGGCTCGTGTCGAGAAATCCCGCGTCATGGACAGAATGAAGAAGATGGCGGAGGAGACGCGCAAGGAGATGGAGGTCGTGGAGGCGATGAAGAAGCAGTTACGGCTCCGCGGCCAGCAACCCTTCATGTAGTAGAGAGCAGCACCCCAACTTGTGTGTGTGTCTTCCTTCTTTTTTGGTGGTGATAATCTTCCTTCTTGTTTTTCTCCTGTGTTTCTTCTTTTGCTTTGGATGTTTCGCCGCACATGTCAAGTTCTCTGTGAGGCATGAATAGAACAATGCTAATGAAAGCACAAGTGCTCCCTAGGTGGTTTTGGTAATTAATGTCAACATATCTCTTGTTGGACTAACACTTTTATCTAGTATGTTTCAGATAAGTTCAACAATGGAGTGGCATGGACTAAAGGATGTGGGAACTCCTTCAACATGCTAAGGACAAATGATTGGCTCAAGCTTCAAGCTCAAGACTCTTCATTTTATATTTTAGTGATCCAAGATCACATTGAGTCTATAGGAAAAGCCAATACTATCAAGAAGGGAAGAGGTGTTGCTTAATGAGTTTCTTGCTCCACAGTGCTTAGTGATATGCTCCAAAACCCTCAACTACTTTCCCACTTCCACACATATGACCTAAACCTAAAGTCAAAATCGGTCCTACCGATTCTTTCTATCCGGCGCCATCGAGTTCAAATGTCATAGCCACTGCCACAAACCCTAGGCAAATCGGTCTCACCGATAGGGATCTCGGTCTCACCGAGATGGGATTGTAATCTCTGCTTTCCCTTCGTAACGCTTTTCAGTCTAACAAGTGAGCGATCAGTCCCACCGAGATTGCAATGTAAACTCTCTGTTTCCCTTCGTAACATTTCGGTCTCAATTGAAAAGAGCGAATCGGTCCCACCGAAGTTTATTCGACCAACTCTCTGGTTAGCTAATTACCAAAATCGGTCTCACCGAGTTTGTGTAATCGGTCTCACCAAGATTACGTTATGCCCTAACCCTAACCATATCGGTCCTACCGAGTTGCATGTCGGTCCCACCGAAATCACTAATGGTCATTAGGTTTACTCAATCGGTCTGACCGAGTTTGTTGATTCGGTCCTATCGAGTTTGGTAAATTGTGTGTAACGGTTAGATTTTGTGTGGAGGCTATATATACCCCTCCACCTCCTCTTCATTCGTGGAGAGAGCCATCAGAACAAACCTACACTTCCAACTTACCAGTTCTGAGAGAGAATCACCTACTCATCTGTTGAGGCCAAGATATTCCATTCCTACCATATGAATCTTGATCTCTAGCCTTCCCCAAGTTGCTTTCCACTCAAATCTTCTTTCCACCAGATCCAAATACTATGAGAGAAAGTTGAGTGTTGGGGAGACTATCATTTGAAGCACAAGAGCAAGGAGTTCATCATCAACACACCATTTGTTACTTCTTGGAGAGTGGTGTCTCCTAGATTGGCTAGGTGTCACTTGGGAGCCTCCGACAAGATTGTGGAGTTGAACCAAGGAGTTTGTAAGGGCAAGGAGATCGCCTACTTCGTGAAGATCTACCGCTAGTGAGGCAAGTCCTTCATGGGCGACGGCCATGGTGGGATAGACAAGGTTGCTTCTTCGTGGACCCTTCGTGGGTGGAGCCCTCCGTGGACTCGCGCATACCCTTCGTGGGTTGAAGTCTCCATCAACGTGGATGTACGATAGCACCACCTATCAGAACCACGACAAAAACATCCGTGTCTCCAATTGCGTTTGAATCCTCCAAAACCCTTCCCTTTACATTCTTGCAAGTTGCATGCTGTAACGCCCCGGATTCGATGCGCCATGTGTCCGTCAGTTATTCGTCATCTTTGCCATGTCATGTGCTTGCGTGTTGCACTTTGTCATGTCATCTTGTGCATTTCATTTTGCGTACGTGTTCGTCTCATGCATCCGAGCATTTTCCCCGTTGTCCGTTTTGCAATCCGGCACTCCTATGCTCCCCGGCGCTCCCTTTTACCTCTTCTCGTGTGCGGGTGCTAAACTTTCTCGGAATGGACCGAGGTTTGTCAAGCGGCCTTGGTATAGCACCGGTAGACTGCCTGTCAAGTTTCGTGTCATTCGGAGGTCGTTTGGTACTCCAACGGTTAACCGGGTAACCGTGAAAGCCTCTTTTGTTGCAGCCCAACACCCCTTCCAAACTGGCCCAAAACCCACCAAACTCCCCTCCATGCTCTCGGTCATTCGATCATGATCGCGTGGCCGAAAACCGCACCTCATTTGGACTCTCCTAGCTCCCTCTACCTATAAAACTAGACCTCCCCCGAAATTCGCGGATCAAAACGCCCTAACCCTAGCCCCTTCTTCCTCACGCCGGACATGTCCGCCCGGCCGGGCCAGCGTCCAGCCGCCACCTCACACCGGCCAATGGGCGCTGCCACCTCACCTCCGCCCGCTCTCCGCCAACCACGGCGCGCCACGTCCGCCACTCTCTCTCTCCCCTTGGAGCCCTCCAGCCAGATCCGGCCAGCCGTGGGTCGCTCGGGCCAGCTGCCGCCAGCGCGGCAGGCGCCCGCGCCCGTCTTGCCGCTCTCCGGCCGGGACCTCGTCGGCGTGCCCGCCGCCTCGCCGGGCGCCAGCGCCCGCACCGGCCGTCGGCCGCCTCCCTCCGCCGCCTCGCCGTTCGCGCCCGCCATGGCTCCGTGGCTTCGCCCCCGGCCGCCCGGCGCCGGAGCCGCCTGACCTCCTCCGCCTGGTCCGCGCCTCCCTTTCCGGCCTCCTCCCTCGTCGCCAACCCCGCCATCTCCGGCCACCATCTCGTCATCTCCGGCGAGATCCGGCTCGCCTCGAAAACCGTGCACGGAGGTTGACTTTCCCCCGAAATTGCTGCATATTTTGTTGCTTTTTCATCATGCCATAACTCTCCATCCGTAGCTCCGTTTTGGGCGTGTAATATGTCAAAATGTTCGCCTCGATGAGTAGATCATTTCACCGCATTGCATCATTTTCATTTGAGCTCATATCGATGCCCTAAATGCTGTTAGAAGAGTGCTATGTGATGTTAGTTTCAGATTCTTATCAGTACATGCACTTTTGTCATTTTTGCCATGATTGATGTGTGCACCCTATGAACTTGAGTCCTACATGTGTTTTGTAATATGCCATGTCCTCTTTACAGTGGTGCTTGCTATGTATTTTTGTGATCAATGTGGTGACTAGCACATGCATGCAAACTAGGCATCTTGATGTTGCTGTTTTAGTCCCTGTTTTGCGGATATTTTTATGCCATGTTAGCTTGATGCTACAGAGAGATCCATGCATGTTTTGAGATACTTCAGTAAGGATGTTTTGTTCTACATGGCTTGCTCTATCCATCCATGCCCTTGTTTGCAATTATGGAGTGCCATAGCTTGTGTCAATCGAGCTCTACTTTTGCTATAAAATGTTTCCTGGCAGATTGTTTACATGTTATTCAATTTTGCCAAGGTTGTTGTGGTTGATCCATATATGCTATGTTATTGTTCTTGCCATGTATGTCTTCTATGCCATGTCGTCTTGATGTATGTATGCTTAGTTTATCATTTAAGGCTCTGTAGTGAGTGCATTGAGCTTGTAAACATGCCTACTTGTTATCAGTTTGACATGCCATGTTGCTGAATCTGTTAACGAAACTTTCAATATTGACATGGGTGTTACTATATTTTCTGATCCTTTTTGGCTTATGGTCAGTAAGGGACTTTTGTTCTATGCTTTGAGTAGATTCATTCCATGCCTTATTTTGCTATTATAAGTTCCTGTAGCATGTAGTTTTCTTGCTCTGAACATTGCTACCTGATGTTATTTCTGCCAAAGTCTGAAACTGTTATTAATTGCAATCTTGCCATGTCATTTTGAGCATGTTCTAGTTGTTTCTGGAGTTAGCTCAGTGTTCATGTTTTGTAATGCTTTACCTGTAAATCATGCCCATGCCTTTTTTTTCATGTTGAGGTCCTGTAGCATGTTGTTTTGATGCTTGCTATATGCGTAGTTGCTGTTTTGAACAGATTGTTGCTATGACTTGTATAGGGTGTATGTGTTGAACCGTTGCTCCGTTTTGAGTGTGCTCTATATGAAACTTGCTTGATTTTGCATGTATTTTCATATTATCATGTTGAATCCATGTTTTGATGTGTTTGCTTGATGTTTGTATGCATTTTGCATCAATGCCATGTTTATCTTGTTTTGCTCATATCTTCTAGGCCGTAGCTCCGAATCTAATGAACTTTATATGTAACTTGACTAGAATTTCGTGTAGATCATCGTGGTGCATATTAACTTGCTGTTTAACAACTTGAACTTAAGGTTTAATCAGATCTGGAACAATTTCGAAATTTGCATATGAGGACTTACCAGAGTTGTTCTATGTTGTTTCGGCCTCATTTAAACTTGCCTTGATGTATTGCTCTTGTTTGCATCATCTCTTGCCATGAGTAGCCTCATGTAGTCTTGTCATGCATCATGCTTGGTTGTGCATCATGCCTTGTCTATGTGTGGTGTGTTTACTATGTTGTGTGCTTCTTCTTGTTAGTTCCTGTTTCGTTGCGATCGTGAGGATTCGCTTCGCTCACGCTTGGTTCGGCTTCATCCGTTCGTCTTCTTCATGGATTCGTTCTTCTTCCTTGCGGGATTTCAGGCAAGATGACCGCTACCCTGGATCTCACTACTATCATTGCTATGCTAGTTGCTTCGTTCTATCGCTATGCTCGTTACCTATCACTTGTTCCTCAAGCCTCCCAAATTGCCATGTCAGCCTCTAACCTTTTGCACCCTTCCTAGCAAACCGTTGTTTGGCTATGTTACCGCTTTGCTCAGCCCCTCTTATAGCGTTGTTAGTTGCAGGTGAAGATGAAGTTTGTTCCTTGCTGGAACATGGAGATGTTGTTCCTTGTTGGAACATGTTTACTTGTTGGGATATCACAATATATCTTATATTATTAATGCATCTATATACTTGGTAAAGGGTGGAAGGCTCGGCCTTATGCCTGGTGTTTTGTTCCACTCTTGCCGCCCTAGTTTCCGTCATATCGGTGTTATGTTCCCGGACTTTGCGTCCCTAACGCGGTCGGGTGATTTATGGGACCCCTCTGACAGTTCGCTTTGAATAAGACTCCTCCAAGAAGGCCCAACATTGGTTTTACCATTTGCCTCACCTATGCCCTTTTCCCTTGGGTTTCGGAGCCCGAGGGTCATCTTTATTTTAGCCCCCGGGCCGGTGCTCCTTCGAGTGTTGGTCCTAAACGGGCAGATCAAGGGGGCCACCACGGGCAACTCGAGGTCTGGTTTTACTCAGAGGGCTGACCTATCCGGTGTGCCACGAGAACGAGGTACGGCGACTCCTATCGGGATTTGTCGGCACATCGGGCGGCTTCTTTGGTCTTGTTTTATTCTTTGTCGAAATGTCTTGTAGCCGGATTCGAGACCGACCGGTCTTCCCGGGAGAAGGAATATCCTTCGTTGATCGCGAGAGCTTATCATGGGCTAAGTTGGGACACCCCTGCAGGGTATAAACTTTCGAGAGCCGTGCCCGCGGTTATGTGGCAGATGGGAATTTGTTAATATCCGGTTGTAGTAAACTTGAAGCAAACTCTTCTAAAAATACACCAACCGTGTGCGTAACCGTGAGTGTCTCTTTTCGGGGTTGATCGAGAGGAGAACACGGTTTCTGGGTTATGTTTGACGTAAGTAGGAGTTCAGGATCACTTCTTGATCATAGTTGACGACCGCTCCTTTGTTCTCTTCCCGCTCTCATTTGCGTATGTTAGCCACCATATATGCTTAGACGCTGCTGCAACCTCACCACTTTACCCCTTCCTTTCCCTTTAAGCTTTGCTAGTCTTGATACCCATGGTTATGGGATTCTTTGAGTCCTCGTGGCTCACTGATTACTACACCACCGATTGCAGTACAGGTTTTGTGATGATCATGACGTGAGAGCGATGTTTGCTTGTGTTGGAGTTCTTCTTCCGCTTCTTCTTCGATCGGGGATAGGTTCTGTGTCAGCCTTTGGGCTAGCAGGGTGGATATTGTTTGAGTTTCTGTTTATGATTCATTCGTAGTCAGATGTTGATCTTGTATATGATGCTGATGTACTCTTGTGGCATTTGTGCCTTTTGTATGTATCCCCATCTATTATGTAATGTTGATGTAATGATATCCACCTTGCAAAAGCGTTTCCAATATGCGGGTCTATCCTTGGTGGGACCTTTGAGTTCCTTTTGGATAGGGTCGCATATTGGGCGTGACACATGCTTTACTTTCCGCTGCTCATATACTCTTTGCATGCTTGCTTGTTATGTATTGTGAATGTTAAACTTGCGCCTAAACTCCACTTAAACCTAAAGAAGTTAAAAACTGCAACTTTGGTACTTAGTGTCTAATCACCCCCCTCTAGACACCTCTTCTCAAGGTCCTACAAGTGGTATCATAGCATTGGTCTCCATTGCCTTGGTTTAATCACCATTGGAGGAAGATGGATGAGTCTACTTTGGGGAGTCTTAGACATAGAGTGCCTATTGTTGATGGAGAGTATTTTCATGAGTGGAAAAATGAGATGCTTGTAATTTTCAATCAATATCATTTGAACAAGTACATTGCTAGCCCTTGTGCACCTCATGTTGATCCTATGCATCCTACCCTTGATGAATCAATTGACATGATTATGAATCTTAGAACTATTATCACTAGAGGCCTGCCTAGAAACTTAATTAGAAACTTGCCTACTCTTGAGTGTGCCTACACTATATGGAAATTTCTTGAGGAACGCTTTCCAAATTATTCCTTGAAAAATCTAGATGAAATTCTCCATAAGTCTATTGCCTTGAGTAAGATGAATACTAGTGATCCTATGTTTGGTGATCGTCTATTTGAACTTACAAACCTTATACGTGCCAAAGGAGATGTTGGAATTATTGGTGATATTATTTCGGAAGCTATAAGAATTCATAAGCAAGATCATTGTCAAACTCACTCTAACGAATTACTCTCTCTAGGACTTGATCCACCACATGACGATGTTGAACATGGATACTATGATGAGGATGATGATAGTGACTTCGATCTTGACGATGCAATGAGACATTTTGGTCTTATGGCAAATCTTCGGCGATATATGTCAGGAGGAAAGGAATGGGTTCTTGATAGTGGATGTACCGATCACATGACCGGAGATAAAGACATGTTTCGTGAGCTCGCTGAAAATGATAGTCCTCGAAAGTATGTCACTTACGGTGACAACGCAAAGGGTAAGGTGGTTGGCCTCGGTAAGGTGGCCATCTCACATGATAGCTCCATTCAGAATGTTATGCTTGTTGAATCTCTTGGCTACAACTTACTTTCAGTATCTAGACTTGCTGGTTTCGGTTTCAATGTCCTATTTACTGAAGTTGATTGCCAAGTGTTTCGTCGAGACAATCATAAAATGGTCTTTACCGCTATACGTAGAGGTGATCTTTACATTGTTGATTTCTCTAAAAAGGCTCAACCTAAAACTTGCCTCATTGCTAAATCCTCAAAAGGTTGGTTATGGCATAGACGACTAGGTCATGTTGGCATGAGAAACCTTGACAAGCTTATTAAAGGGAATCATATCCTTGGTGTTAACGATGTCATATTTGATAAGGATAGACTTTGCAGTGCTTGTCAAGCAGGTAAACATGTTGGAGGAAGGCATCCCGTGAAGAACATCATGACCACAAGGAGGCCACTTGAGCTACTTCACATGGATCTTTTTGGTCCCAACGCTTACAAGAGTCTCGGTGGAAATTCTTTTGGTCTAGTTATAGTTGATGATTTTTCAAGATTTACGTGGGTGTTCTTTCTCGATGATAAATCACAGGTCCAAAAGATCTTCAAAAACTTCACGAGGCAGGCTCAAAATCAGTTTGAAGTGAAGATCAAGAAGGTTCGCAGCGACAACGGAATGGAGTTCAAGAACGCCAACGTGGACACCTTTCTTGACGAAGAAGGGATTTCACACGAGTTCTCGGCTACGTACACACCTCAACAAAATGGAGTTGTTGAGAGGAAGAACCGGACGCTCATCGAAATGGCGAGAACGATGCTTGATGAGTACAAGACGCCAAGCACTTTTGGGCGAAGCGGTTGAGACAGCTTGTCATGCAACAAATCGCTTGTATCTTCACAAGCTACTCGGCAAGACGACATACGAGCTCCTCACCGGTAACAAACCCCAAGTTGGATACTTTCGAGTATTCGGCTCAAAGTTCTACATTCTTGATAAGCATCATCATTCTAAATTTGCTCCTAAGTCTCATGAAGGTTTCCTACTAGGTTATGGCTCAAACTCTCACACTTACCATGTCTACAACAATTTCACCCGAAAGGTTGAAGAGACGGTAGATGTGAAGTTTGATGAATCTAACGGCTCGCAAGTAGAGCAATTGCCAATTGATGTAGGAGACAAAGATCCTTCGAAGCAATCCAAGACTTGTCTATTGGCAAGGTCCGTCCAACGGAGGTGAAGAAGAGTACCTCGTCCGTCCAAGTGGAAGCTTCTACTTCACGACAAGGTGAACCAAGAGTTGATACGGAAGCATCCAAAAGTGGAACACACCAAGATGAAGAAAACGAAGAAGTACATCAAGAACGTCAACAACCTCCTTCTCCACCAAGATAAGAAAATGACAACGCCAACAAGGAAGAAGATCAAGAAGAAGAAGAAGAACAAGATGAAGAAGATGTTCAACCAAGACTGACGGAGTCATGGATTAGGGGGTGTCCGGATAGCCAAACTATCACCGTTGGCCGGACTCCTGGACTATGAAGATACAAGATTGAAGACTTCGTCCCGTGTCCGGATGTGACTTTCCTTGGCGTGGCAGGCAAGCTTGGCGATACGGATATGTAGATCTCCTACCATTGTAACCGACTCTGTGTAACCCTAACCCTATTTGGTGTCTATATAAACCGAAGGGTTTTAGTCCGTAGGACGAACAACAATCATACCATAGGCTAGCTTCTAGGGTTTAGCCTCCCTGATCTCGTGGTAGATCTACTCTTGTACTACCCATATCATCAATATTAATCAAGCAGAGTAGGGTATTACCTCCATCGAGAGGGCCCGAACTCGGGTAAAACATCGTGTCCCTTGTCTCCTGTTACCATCCGCCTAGACACACAGTTCGGGACCCCCTACCCGAGATCCGCCGGCACCGACATTGGTGCTTTCATTGAGAGTTCCTCTGTGCCGTCGCCGTCAGGAAGGATGCCTCATCCCGTCTTTAAAGACGATACTATCGCCAAAGGAGCCTTGGCCACTGGTCAGACTCTTCGGTTAGGTGGTTTTCTTATGACCGCCAGTTCGGCCATCGCGCCGACAATGACTTCTCGGGTCATCGAAACCAATCTTCACGTTAACTCAGAACTTGCTGAGCAGTTAGATCCGATCGAGCTCTCCTCCGTAAACGAGCTCTTGGATCGCATCGCCGCCCTGGGAGTCGCCACAGACTACGACCAGATCGGGCCTAAAACCGATCTGAGAGAGATCAACTCTCCCCAGGCTACCCATCATGTTGCTGTGGCAGAGGAGCAATACGGCGATTCTTCTTCTATCTTAAGGACTAGCTACGTCCGGATTCCCGATCCCTCCATGCCGGATTCCCGCAGAGGGACGGATGTCGATCAAGCCCTGAACTTAAAGTCAGGCGGCGGGTAGGATTCATTGGATAGCATTCAAAAATCCAAACTCCCAAGTTCGGAAACTTCTCGGCCCCTGAGTCTTAAATTGGATGGGGTACCGGATCTAGTTCCACCCGCCCACCCAAACATCAGCGATCTATCCCGAATTCGGCAAGAGCCCGCTGAAACAGTACATCATTACTGGGCCAGATTCCTCCTGGTTATGGACAGGATAAAGGACTGCCGAGAGGAGGACGCAATCTCACTTTTCTGCAATAATTGCACGGACAAGGGAATCCTAAGCGCCATAAGTCATCGCGAAATTACACGCTTTGTTGACATGGTGACCATAGTACAAAAGTACTGTGCGATGGAGAGTGCTTGGAAAACCGAAAGTAAATTTTGGGATAATCCGGCCCCGAATACATCCCTAGTCCAAAACAAAAGGGTGCTTCATCACCAAGCACCTGGGTTAAACATCAAAAAACAAAAACCCCCTAAAGGGTATGGAACGCATCTTGGAGGGTTGGCTAAGCGGACCTCGCAAAATCCATAGCACGTAGGGCGCCACTCCAACTCATAGCCTTCGAGCATGTTGGATACAACGGCAGGTGGCCAAAAGTGGCGAAGAGCTTCTAGCCTCGTAATCCCAGCCCAAAGAACACCAAGACGGTATTAACAGTCTTGAGACTTTCGCATCAAATAACATGCGAAACGAACAATCCACAACCTTGTCAAGTCTACCAAGTAGCAACAATAAATCCATGGAGTGACACGGCTATTACCTTTAATGCCAGTGACGAACCCAAATTCCGAACAGCCCGAGCACCAGCCGCATTGGTTCTCAGTCCAATAGTGGACGGCTTTCGCCTTACTAAGGTACTCATGGATGGCGGCAGCGGACTAAACCTCATCTACGAGGAAACCCTCCGAAAAATGGAAATAGACTGGAACCGCATTGAGCGAAGCAGCACAACCTTTAGAGGAATAATCCCTAGCCGGAAGCATGCTGCACAGGAAAAATCACACTGAACGTAGTGTTCGGCTCACCGGACAATTACAGGTCCGAGGAGGTCACATTTCAAGTTGCCCCGTTCAGCAGCGGATATCACGCTTTATTAGGGCGAGAGGCATTCACAATTTTTCAACCTATACCCCATTATGGGTACATGAAGCTTAAAATGCCCCGACCTAACGGAATCATCACTCTCGCTAGTGATCCGAACATAGCACTCCGCACCGAAAACAAGACAGCCGCACTAGCCCTCGAGGCACTATCAAAGCCCTAGCGGCCGAGGAACTCATCTGCGATGCGCTCCACGGTGAACAGGGATGATGTGATACTTGATAAAAGATCCAAGTCCACCTCTTCTAAACCAGCGAATGAAATAGTCAAATTCCAAGTCCACCCAACGGACCCTGCAAAGACGGCCTCCATTGGGGCACAATTAAACCCTGATGTAGACGCACTGCGAGAATTTCTACGAGAAAACTGGGACATTTTTGCCTGGCACCCTTCAGACATGCCAGGAATCCCACGTCTGCTGGCCGAGCACAGGCTAAATACCCTAAAAGGATTCAAGCCAGTCAAACAGGCTCTTCGGCGCTTTTCCGAACCCAAGAGACATGCCATGGGAGAGGAGCTAGCCAAACTTCTGGAAGCCGGATTCATCAGAGATATAAAACATCCGGACTGGCTAGCAAATTTGGTGATGGTACCAAAGAAGGATAAATCCTGGCGCCTATGTGTTGATTTCAAAGACCTTAATAAAGCTTGCCCAAAGGATCCCTTCCCCCTCCCTCGCATTGATCAAATTATCGACGCTTCTGACGAGCACGACTCATTGTGCTTCCTCGACGCGTACTCCGGCTACCACCAAATCAAGATGGCGGAGCTGCACCAAGCTGCAACAGCATTCATCACTCCATACGGCCCATTCTCGCTTCAATACAATGCCCTTTGGGCTCAAAAGCGTCGGCGCAACATATCGGCGCATGATTCGGACATGTCCGGCAAACCAGATCGGGAAAAGCGGTGGAAGCATATGTAGATGACGTGGTCGTCAAATCCAAGCATGTCGAAACTCTAGTAGACGACTTGAGGCTCACATTCGACAATCTCCGAAAATATGACATTAAGCTCAATCCGGAAAAATGCGTCTTGGCGTTCCGGTAGGAAAGCTCTTGGGCTTCATTGTGTCCGGTAGAGGAATTGAAGCAAACCCAGCCAAGATCCGAGCTCTGTCACAATTGGATATTCCAAAAGACCTCAAACAAATACAAAAAATGATTGGATGTGTAGCGGCTCTAAGCCGCTTTATTTCCTATTTGGGAGAAAAGGCGTTACCCCTTTATCGCCTCCTCCGGCGCACCGAACACTTCGAGTGCACGGATGCCGCCACGGCCGGACTTGAAGAAATAAAAGCCATATTGGCAACAAATACGGTCCTGGCCGCGCCCAACATGGGCGAACCAATGCTATTATATATCGCCGCAACACATCAAGTTGTCAGCGCGGTGCTAGTCGTCGAACGAGGAACGGACGGACACTGGTTCCCTCTTCAAAAACCGGTTTACTATGTGTCCACTGTCCTAACTCCATGCAAGTCCCGGTACCCACATTATCAAAAGATAGCATACGCGGTGTTCATGGCATCCCGGAAGCTGCGACACTACTTTCAAGAGTGTTCGATAATGGTAGCCTCCGAAGTACCTCTTAACGACATCATAAACAACCGCGACGCGACGGGCCGGATTGCTAAATGGGCCATAGAGCTCCTTCCATTCGACATATCCTATAAGCCACGACGAGCTATTAAGTCACAGGTTTTGGCCGACTTCGTGGCCGAATGGACCGAAGCCGAACTCCCTAAAGAGTACGAGTCATACTCAAATTGGATCATGCACTTTGACGGCTCCAAAATGTTGGCCTGCCTGGGGGCTGGAGTCGTCCTGACGTCCCCAACCGGGGACACCATCCTATACGTTCTTCAGATAATGTATACGGACTCCAACAACGCAGCCGAATACGAGGCCCTTCTGCACGGCCTCTGGATGGCAGTCTGCATGGGCATTAAACGCCTAGAGGTGCACGGGGATTCGAACCTCGCGATATCTCAAATAAACGGAGACTTTGATGCCAAAGATCCGAAAATGGCAGCGTACCGCAATGCGGTCCTAAATATGTCAGCACGGTTCGAAGGGCTTGAATTTCATCATATAGCCCGGGATAACAACCAGGCGGCGGACATATTGGCACGCATCGGCGCAAAACGCGATGCCGTCCCGCCCAACATCTTCCTGGAACGGCTGTTCAAGCCATCCGTACTATGGGAAGGGGAGTCCGGAAATAACAATCTGGACCCAACCGCACTGCCTGACACCAAACACTCTGACACAATTGGAGGCTCTGCCACCGAGATAACACCCTCCGCCCACGAAATAATGGCGGTTATCGCCCCGTGGAAGGAACGATTCCTAGCCTACCTAACTAGGCAGGAACTCCCGAAGACCAAAATGAGGCTCGCTGCATAGTACGGCGATCCAAAGCCTATAAAGTCCATGAGGGAGAGCTCTATAAGAAAAGCACAACAGGAGTCCTTCAAAGCTGTATCTCCAAAGAGGAAGGGCGAAACCTCCTGGCTGAAATTCATGCCGGACTGGGTGGGCACCACGCCGCAGCCCGGGCCCTTGTAGGCAAGGCCTTTCGTACAGGATTTTATTGGCCGAAAGCCCGGGAAGATGCGCAGGATTTAGTCCAACGATGCGTCGGTTGCCAGCTTTTTGCTAACCAAAGCCACATACCACCCACCGCCCTCAAAACTATACCCATCACCTGGTCGTTCGCGGTCCGGGGCTTGACATGGTTGGACCCCTTAAGGGAGGAACCCACAAGCAAAAATACCTATTGGTCATGGTGGATAAATTCACCAAATGGATAGAGGCCAAGCCTATTAAAACGGCCGAATCCGGGCCTGTGATAGACTTCATATCGGGGTAGTGCACCGTTACGGCGTCCCCACAAGATTATCATCGCGATAACGGCACCAACTTCACGGCCGATGAGGTCAAATTATGGTGCAAAAACATGGGCATTAAGCTCGATTACGCCCTAGTCTATCACCCTCAAACCAGCGGTCAAGTCGAGCGAGCAAACGGTCTAATCATGAGCGGCATTAAACCCAGACTAGTGTGATCCCTCAAGGAATCTAACACGCACTGGGTTGAGGAGCTCGACTCCGTACTCTGGGGGCTGTGGACCACGCCGAATCGTACTACCGGATTCACACCATTTTTATGGTGTACGTCGCAGAGGCAGTCTTGCCCTGCGACATAATGCATGACTTACCTCGCGTGCGCATGTATGAAGAAAGAGAAGCCGAGCTCGATCGGTAGGACAGTTTGGACGCATTGGAGGAGGAGCGCGACGTGGCAAAAGCCCGTTCCGCATTTTATCAACAGCAGGCTCGAAGATATCAAAGCAGGGAAGTACGGGCCAAAGCTTACAACGTTAGCGAACTAGTTCTACGCCTGTCGGACAAGAAAAAGGACAAACTCAAGCCCAAATGGGAAGGTCCCTTCATCATCAACCAGGTCCTGACCGGCGGAGCATACCGTCTGTGAAACGCATCGGATAACCGACTCGAGCCGAACCCATGGAACGCAGCCCGTCTACGAAGATTCTACGCCTAAGCGCCAGACTCCGAGTTCGTCTCCTTCCTCCGTACACATTTTCTATCTTTGCTGTCTTTTATTTCTCTCCTTTCTCCTCCTTCTTCTTGAAGCCTTTAGAGGCTCCTTTGCGCTTTGTTCGCACATACTTGACGCGCTGTCCGCGCTCATTATACCTGGGGGCTTCTTTAACAGAAGCTTATTTATACGGGCTTCATGCCCAACACATGTGTCAAACTTCCGCATGTACCTTTTACTCACCATTATATGCATCGATATGACTTAAGTTTTGGCCAAGCTGGGTTGCTCGGCTCTGTGCTTACCCCTATGTTCCCGATTGTTCGGCTAGGTGGTAAAGGAGCACCTCTACGATTGTTACTTCCGGGTCAGCCGGATGTGTACCTCAGATCGGGTGAAGCCGAAAGCTAGCGTTCTTAAGGGAATATTCGGTCGGTGAACTGAAAGATGATTTTAAGTATTTATCCATCTGCCCCAGATGATTTTCTGCTTTCTTAGCAGTTTGGACATGCACTTTAGGGCATGCCTCCTGAGAAAGGAACCCTTAACAGAACTATTCTCCCTGGAAGATGTTTCTTACTACCCATGTAATATAACATAACTAGTTGGGCACTTGTCTGATACAGCAATAATGACCCCTACGCCTTGTCTCCATGCATGCCCCGGTTCTTACATAACCACGAGGGTATTCGGACACACTTTGGACTATTGGGTCCCGAGGTCGAAGCGAAAAGGTCCGCTATGACAAAAGATCTACAATCCGGCTAGAAGACATTTTTCATGTCATATTCAATTACATAGTCAACTCGACTAATTGTATTCCTCCTCAATGCCATCTAATAGGCTATCTAATTTATAATCTTGCTGGGAATACTTGGCGGCCAACTCTACTTGGCCGTACACTAAGCTTACAGGGATCTCCTTCTCATCAGGCCCCACAGGTCCGACATCGGCCATGTGGTTTGGGTCAACCTTCGTGTGCAGCGTCTTTACCATGGCCTGAGCCTTCCTGGCGCCTTGACGGCAGCCGATATCTTCCATAGTCGTAAGCGCCGCCCGTACTCCTTGAAGCCGCTCGCCAGCTCCCTAATGCCTTGGGCGGGGAGATAGATGGCCACAAGGCTCGAGCGACGCCTTTCATCACCTGCCGAACTTCGTTCGTGCATCGCAGCGATTCGGGAAGAAGATCACCAAGAACTGGGCATCTCCTCCCGTGACGACTGTGAGCAAACCTACATACATGTTTATGTTAGTCGCCTTCCTCGCCGAACTCTTTCAAAGTTCGTTTAAGCACTTACTGAAAATGTCGCGACGAAGCCGTCGATTCTCCTTTACGGAGTCAGACAACTGGGCACGAATGTCTTTTAGTTCCTCACCCAGTTGGGTGTTGGCATCTTGGAGGTTATTTTTCTCCTGCCGCACCGTCGTACGCACGCTCTCGCCGGCCTTTAGCTGGCGCATGAGCTGTTGCTTATCCGGATCCATCCTGGCGCTATCTGCAATGTTAATGCCAGATTTATGCACACGCCGCACTTTGTGAAACTACTTCTACTTTGAAGGGCATATATTACCAGAGGGAGTCTTCACGGCTTCCCTGGTCGCGGCCAGTGCAGCCGCAAGTTGGGCCTTGCACTCTTCAAGCTCCTGGGACAAACGGGTATTCTTTTCGGTAAGAACTCAGATTCCAAATGATCCTTAAATCAGTTATCCTAACTATTTTAAGTCTCGGGGGCTACTGGCATATATAACTATCAAAATTCCTTACCCGTATGTCTTTCGCATACTGCTCCGTGGCTCTGGCTAGGCCATCTTGAGCGGCATGGAGGTGCGCTTATCCCGAACTAAAGGCGTCCAACATCTCTTGGGAGAAACATGCGTCACGTAGAATAGTCCGGCGGCGCTTGTGATTCGTGCCGCTCTCCACCTCCGACTTGGTGGCGGACAGTCTGTCGGCATCCTCCGTTGGAGGAGCATCCGACGCACGCCTCGTGTTCGTACCCCCTTCCGGACTCGGCTTTTGAGCCTGGTTGGCGGAGGTCCGATTGGCAACTTCTCTGGACTCAGTCCGGCGTGCGCTCTTTTTCCTGAAAAAACCACGAGCGTCAGTGTGCCTCCCAGGAACCTCTCCTTAAAACACAATGGCACATCATACCGTTGCAGCGACGTCTCGAGTCGTACCGCACTTCTTTTCCGCTGGACCGAGCTGCCTTGTTGGACGGCCGCGGCAGCTCGGCTTCCCGCTCAAGGCACCCCTGCGAAACACCATCAAATACGTGGTGATTAGAACTAAAGCACGGGTGGGTCATGGTATCCGGACTTGGTCACGGTTATTCGGGAGGCCGGAAATAATCCGGGGTAGTCGGCCGTAATGGCAACCAAAGCATTGTCGATGCTAAGTTGGTGGAACACCCCGTCGATCAGCTCCACCTTTATATCCGGGTCCTCTTCGAAGGCCGGATCGAGGGACCGTTCCGGATCCTCAGGTTTTGGGGGCGGGCTGTGTATCTTCTCCACGGCCCGGCGTAGTTCCTGCGTAGAAACCATGAAATGAGATATTTAACCACGGGAACATGGATCGGACAGGCCACAAAGATGTTTGCTTACCCAACTTCGAGGATTATTCGAAGAAAACCCGCTCAGTGGACTGACGCGGAGAAAATCCTCCTCCTCCCCTTTGTACATGGCGGACAAGGTCTTCAGCAGTTCGGTGACCGATCCCGGCCCTTTGCGGCCATAGCGGGTGGCATCGGCCTCCCCGTTGAAATCCCACATGGGGTGGCCCCTATATTGGAGCGGCTGCACTCCCCTCATAATGCAGATTGCCATGACTCCAATCATGGTCAATCCGGCATGAGCCAGTAATCTTATTCGGCTCATCAAGTAAAGGACGTCCGATCATTTTCCCTCCGGGGCTCATGGCGCCAGCTTAGGCGCTTCTTCAGAGGAGCGTTGCTAAACTCCGGAAGGCCGATCCAACAGGATCCGTGGCGGACGTCCTCCATGTAAAACCATTCCGAAGGCCAGTCTTCGGATGCCTTCTTTGGGGTTCCGGATAGATATCCGGTCCCGGCGATGCGCCATAGTTCGGCTCTGCCCACTTGATATATTGACCCCTCATGAGAACGGGGTACAAGGCAGAATAATCTCTTCCATAGCGCAAAATGAGCCTCGACGCCCAAGAACAGTTCGCAAAGGGCCACGAAGCCCGCGATGTGCAAATGGAGGCAGACGTAAGGTGGTGCAACTGGAGGCCGTAGAACTCCAAGAGCCCCCCGGAGAAATGGATGAATTGGAAATTCGAATCCTCTTACTAAATAAGAGACAAAGCATACCCGCTCTCCTTTAGATGGATCGGGAACACTCTCCGCTTGCTTTCCGCCCTTGTAGGTGGCAAGTCCGGCTCGAACCGGAACCATGAAGGCCGGGGGAAGAAATCCCTTGGTTTGGAGTGTCACTAGCTCGCTATGCGGGACTGAGCATCTCTACCAATTTCCAGGCTGAGGGCTGGGAGCGCGAGAGGAGGAGCCGCGTCGACTGTCCAAAGCTCGCGGAATTTTTGTCAAAGGCGCTCCGATGAAAGCTCGCGGAAGGGGGTTGGTGTGACTTAGATCTAGATCCTCGTCCCTTTTATAGGCGGCTCATTTGCGCAGCTAGGGGGATACGTGTAAAAATACCCTGGCTTTTCGCATTCATTCAAACACGTGGAAGATGGCCATTATTGGGCGTAGAAGCCAAGGAGCGCAGCATTTATCAGAAGCCGGACACTATTCAACAAGTATATGGAATTTGGAGAAGAACCCGCCTTGCAATGCCGAAGACAATATGCGCGTCGGACTCGTCGTCATTGAAGCCTGGTTCGGGGGCTACTGAGGGAGTCATGGATTATGGGGTGTCCGGATAGCCGAACTATCACCGTTGGCCGGACTCCTGGACTATGAAGATACAAGATTGAAGACTTCGTCCCGTGTCCGGATGGGACTTTCCTTGGCGTGGAAGGCAAGCTTGGCGATACAGATATGTAGATCTCCTACCATTGTAACCGACTCTGTGTACCCTAACCCTATTCGACGTCTATATAAACCGAAGGGTTTTAGTCCGTAGGACGAACAACAATCATACCATAGGCTAGCTTCTAGGGTTTAGCCTCTACGATCTCGTGGTAGATCTACTCTTGTACTACCCATATCATCAATATTAATCAAGCAGGAGTAGGGTATTACCTCCATCGAGAGGGCCCGAACCTGGGTAAAAACATCGTGTCCCTTGTCTCCTGTTACCATCCACCTAGACGCACAGTTCGGGACCCCCTACCCGAGATCCGCCGGTTTTGACACCGACAAAGACCCAAGCAAAAGCTTTCACGAGTTCGAGCGAGAATTGCTAAAGACCATCCCATAGAGCAAATCTACAATGATATTCAAACCGGGAGAATCACTCGCTCTAAAACTCGTTTAGCAAACTTTTGTGAAAACTATTCTTTCATATCTAGTATTGAACCTATGAAGGTCGAAGAAGCATTGGAAGATCCGGATTGGATAACTGCTATGCATGAAGAGCTACACAACTTTGAGAGAAACCAAGTTTGGACATTGGTTGAGAAGCCCGACAACAACCACAACATCATCGGTACCAAATGGGTGTTTTGCAACAATCAAGATGAAGATGGACAGGTAGTTCGCAACAAAGCACGTCTCGTCGCCCAAGGCTACACACAAGTCGAAGGTATGGACTATGGTGAGACTTTTGCTCCCGTTGCTAGACTTGAATCCATTCGCATCTTACTTTCCTATGCTAATCACCATGATATCACCTTATACTAAATGGACATTAAAAGTGCCTTTCTAAATAAACAATCAATACTAAGAAACCCAATCATGTTTACAAACTTCACAAAGCTCTTTATGGTCTTAAACAAGCTCCTAGAGCTTGGTATAAATGCTTGACCAAGTTTCTTCTTGAAAAGGGATTTGAAATTGGGAAAATTGATTCCACACTTTTTACTAAAAGGGTTAATGGAGAATTATTTGTATGCCAAATTTATGTTGATGATATAATATTTGGATCAACTAACCCTCATTTCAGTGAGAAGTTTGGAAAGCTAATGTCGGAGAAGTTTGAGATGTCAATGATGAGTGAACTCAAATTCTTTCTTGGGTTACAAATCAAGCAAACTAAGGAAGATACTTTTGTTTCTCAAACGAAGTACACTAAGGACTTATTCAAGAAGTTCAATATGCAAGAGTGCGAAGGTATGTCTACACCCATGCCTACTAGTGGACATCTTGATTTGACCAAAGATGGTGAACCGGTTGATAAAAAGGTTTATCGCTCTATGATTGGTTCATTGTTATACCTATGTGCTTCACGTCCCGATATTATGCGAAGTGTGTGCATGTGTGCAAGATATCAAGCTGCTCCTAAAGAATGTCATCTTAAGGCTGTAAAAAGGATAGTGAGATACTTAATTCATACACCAAATTTTGGCATTTGGTATCCTAAGAGGGCCTCTTTCGATCTTGTTGGCTACTCCGACTCGGACTATGCCGGAGACAAGGTTGATAGAAAGTCAACTTCGGGTACTTGTCAATTTCTTGGTAGATCTCTTATGTCTTGGTCCTCCAAGAAACAAAACTCGGTACCCTTATCTACCACCGAAGCGGAGTACATTGCCGCTGGTTCATGTTGTGCTCAATTACTTTGGATGACCCAAACTCTTAAAGATTATGGGATATATGTGAAACATGTTCCATTGCTTTGTGACAATGAAAGTGCTATCAAAATTGGTCATAATCCCGTACAACATTCTCGAACAAAGCATATTGAAGTTCGTCATCATTTCATTCGAGATCATGTTGCTAAGGGTGACATTAATCTTAAGCATGTTTGCACCGAAAAGCAATTAGCGGATATATTCACTAAACCTCTTGATGAGAAAGTGTTTTGCAGGTTGAGAGGAGAATTGAACATCATTGATTCTTCAAACTTGGAGTAGAAACTCCATTGGATACATGCAAGACATGAGCTTATGACTAATCCTTGATATTTCTCTTATGATGAAAATCTTATGTCTTGGATATATTTGCATCTTGCATGTTATATAACCCATGTAGGTACTTGGTTGAATCAAATTCCATGAGATTGTAATCTACTCACATCTTGAGCAATCTCTACATCACCAAGTCTCTACACTATGGTGGTTGAAGACAAGGAAGCACGGAACCATTCAAACATATCCTTTGACAAATTCTATGTTGAGCTTCATGATTGTCATTTTGGATACACAAGTGCTCTTCCTTGCAAGAACTAACCCATGTAGGTAGATGGACTCAAATTCCAAGTGGTTCTCCCAACTCTTGATGAGCTACATTAACCTTGAGCAACCCACACAAGTTCAACTACATGATCAACACCACCAACCAAGGTATGTTATTCCATCTTAGAGAAGATTTACTCCAAGTCATGAGGTAAAGCAACTCGACAAGATGTGAATACATAAAGATGCTTAAACGAAAAATGGTAACCCCATTTTGAGCTTAAACAATGAGTATGACCTATGATCAAGTGATCTCACTTGAATCCTAAGTCAATATACTCTAACATAGGTGACTTTGTCGCCGACCATCTCTAGATGAAGTTCTCTCGTGTTCTTTTCTGTGCTTTTGCGTTTGTCTCATGCATATTTGTTTCCCCTTTCAAAAAAAACTTCATCTAGATTTGTTTCTTTTCTTTTCTGTTTGCTCTGCATTTCCTGCATCCAATTCATTGCATATCATTCAGAAAATTCCTTGCAAATCTTTGTGAGATCTTACTAGTCTAGTGAGCTGAGGTGACAAGTGTTTTCTCTGTGATGAACTCGGTTTCACCGATTTGTTGTTTTCGGTCCAACCGAATCCTTTCGGTACAACCGAAGCATACCACTCGGTGCCACCGATTTCACAACAGGAAAAATAGTTTGCCACTTATTCTGTGTTTCTTCTGATCCAGCTCCACTCAATGAATCTTGTCCTCTACAAGCATCACATTTATATAAATGCTTTGTGCTGTGACTCAAGGATCAAACCCTTCTTGGAAATTGATGTCAAAGGGGGAGAGAGAGATCACATCAAAGCTCATCACTTTCAAAAGGGAGAGAGTATTACTTCCACAGGGGGAGAAAGAGATCTCCAGGGGGAGAGAATACTCAAGTAGAAAGTATTTCTCAAGGATCCCAGATGCTTGGTGTTCAAGAGGAGAGATGCCACATGTCTTCTTGAGGGGAAAGACATGTTCAAATGTGCTTATTTGCATTAGCTCTGTTCATTTATATCTTTCAACTCTGATTTTCTATTCCCTATCTTCTCCCAGTATCCCATGCTAGATTCAGGGGGAGCAAGACATCTAAGAGAAATAAATCATTTAAATTCATTGCATATCTTTACCCTTGGGGACATGTCTAATCCAATGTGGTACTTAGTACTCACTCTCTACATGTCATCCTAGTCTTGGTATTCTTGTGGTTTCTTCTGTTTGCTCTGGCTAGTAGATGTACCTGTGTTATCTAACCTTGTTTACGCAGGTTCATTCCATCCTAAGCCAACTCAAGACTACAAGGTAAGTATATGCATCACAATCATGTGTATGAGGAATTCTTGCTGATGTACATACCGTTTGCAAGAAAAACTCATGAGCATGAAGGTGCTCTGATGCATATGGCCAAGATACATGTAACACATTGCCTACTCTATCATCGTTATGCTCTCACATGCTTCTATATTCCATATTCACATGATTGCATACATGTAGGGGGAGCCTATTCTTGTTACATGTCTTTCCGAAGCTTTACTTGCTATTCTTTATATCTTTATCTAAAGCTTTGCTGTATGTTGTCATCAATTACCAAAAAGGTGGAGATTGAAAGCACAAGTGCTCCCTAGGTGGTTTCGATAATTAATGTCAACATATCTCTTTTTGGACTAACACTTTTATCTAGTATATTTCAGATAAGTTCAACAATGGAGTGGCATGGACTAAAGGATGTGGGAACTCCTTCAAGATGCTAAGGACAAATGATTGTCTCAAGCTTCTAGCTCAAGACTCTTCATTTTATATTTTAGTGATCCAAGATCACATTGAGTCTATAGGAAAAGCCAATACTGTCAAGAAGGGATGAGGTGTTGCTTAATGAGTTTCTTGCTCCACGGTACTTAGTGATATGCTCCAAAACCCTCAACTATTTTCCCACTTCCACACATATGACCTAAACCTAAAGTCAAAATCGGTCCTACCGATTCTTTCTATCCGGCGCCACCGAGTTCAAATGTCATAGCCACTGCCACAAACCCTAGGAAAATCAGTCTGACCGATAGGGATCTCGGTCTCACCGAGATGAGATTGTAATCTCTCTGTTTCCCTTCGTAAAGTTTCGGTCTAACCAAAGTGAGCGATCGGTCCCACCGAGATTGCAATGTAAACTCTCTGTTTCCCTTTCGTAACATTTCGGTCTCACCAAAAAGAGCGAATCGGTCCCACCGAGTTTACATGACCAACTCTCTGGTTAGCTAATTACCAAAATTGGTCTCACCGAGTTTGTGTAATTGATCTCACCGAGATTACGTTATGCCCTAACCCTAACCATATCGGTCCTACCGAGTTGCATGTCGGTCCCACCGAAATCACTAACGGTCACTAGGTTTACTGAATCGGTCCGACCGAGTTTGTTGATTCGGTCCTACCGAGTTTGGTAAATTGTGTGTAATGGTTAGATTTTGTGTGGAGGCTATATATACCCCTCCACCGCCTCTTCATTCATGGAGAGAGCCATCAGAACAAACCTACACTTCCAACTTACCAGTTCTGAGAGAGAATCACCCACTCATGTGTTGAGGCCAAGATATTCCATTCCTACCATATGAATCTTGATCTCTAGCCTTCCCCAAGTTGCTTTCCACTCAAATCTTCTTTCCACCAGATCCAAATCCTATGAGAGAGAGTTGAGTGTTGGGGAGACTATCATTTGAAGCACAAGAGCAAGGATTTCATCATCAACACACCATTTGTTACTTCTTGGAGAGTGGTGTCTCCTAGATTGGCTAGGTGTCACTTGGGAGCCTCCGACAAGATTGTGGAGTTGAACCAAAGAGTTTGTAAGGGCAAACTGATCGCCTACTTCGTGAAGATCTACCGCTAGTGAGGCAAGTCCTTCGTGGGCGAAGACCATGATGGGATAGACAAGGTTGCTTCTTCGTGGACCCTTCGTGGGTGGAGCCCTCCGTGGACTCACAAGAACCGTTACCCTTCGTGGGTTGAAGTCTCCATCAACGTGGATGTACGATAGCACCACCGATCGGAACCAGGACAAAAACATCCGTGTCTCCAATTGCGTTTGAATCCTCCAAAACCCTTCCCTTTACATTCTTGCAAGTTGCATGCTTTACTTTCCGCTGCTCATATACTCTTTGCATGCTTGCTTGTTATGTATTGTGATTGTTAAACTTGCGCCTAAACTCCACTTAAACCTAAAGAAGTTAAAAACTGCAACTTTGGTACTTAGTGTCTAATCACCCCCCCCCCCGCTAGACACCTCTTCTCAAGGTCCTACAGCTAACAATGAGATGACTAGCAAATTAGATCATTTTTATCGCCATATGGCACTGGGCTGCCGTGTTTCGTGCTCCTCCGTCATACTACTCCATCGGAAAACTTGAGTATACCGCACGGTTCTTTGCTCCTCCTCAGGTCGTCGACACATTTATACGAGAAGTCAAATCACAAGGCCCCGCCTTCCAGCAGTAATGAGCCTCAAATCACAAAGGCCCTCACCTCTCTTGAAACCGACCAAGCTAGACTGCCCCGCCCTCTAGCCTTTTAAAAAATGTATACTCTCATACAGTAGTAGTATCGATGGATCTCGCCATGGAGCAAAACTAACAAGATGGAACTAAAGAAAAAAGGTGATGCATAGAGAGCGCTCGTCGCCAAATTATGCATATAGTACTATTAAAAAATCTAGTACGTGCTTAAATGGGGTGCTAAATTATATTAAAGAAATTAGCATACCTATTTAATTCTTGGGTTCTTATTATTTATGCCACTAGTTGTGTATCACTACTCATTTTTGCCATTAGAAGTTACAACTACTCAAAAATGCCATCAATCAGTGAGATGCCTGCTCAAAAATGCAATTAGATATCTCAAAAATGCCATCGTTAAGTTAGATGCTTGCTAAAAAATGCCATTAGACATTGTTATTTTCATGTCAAACCCGTTGACCATGTTATACGTATGACAAAAATAAGCCGGTTCTCACAATGATAAGTGTGGCCCCGCTTGTTAGGAGTAACCAACCAAATAATTTTACAGGAAAATAAGAACGCTGTTTGGGTCAAGTAGGCCCCACAATTTATTTTACTGTATTGAGATAGAAGGAGAGCTGGCATGTTGGTCCATCGGTATTTATGTCATTATAACATGGCCAAGGAGATTTGAGTCACAATAATGGTGTCCAACACAACACACCCCTCAAATAAAACTAAGCACCCTGAAATTCTTTGACAACTAAACTGCTGGCTATATGATGTTGGCCATATATATTGTACGTATATAATGTGAAGAAACGAGTGGTAGTACTATACCAACTAAAAGATGAACTGTAAGAAATACTAGTATGTACTTACTGAAGAGTTAAAGTAACGAGAAGGAACATAACATAGTTCTGCTGGGGGCTCAGCACAACACACCCCTCAAATAAAACTAACCACACCTGAAATTAAACTAAGCAACTAATCCGGTAGACACTGCATTAGAACCACCATGAGCAACAACACTACCACCTTATTCGGACTCCTCGTCCACGTGCTCGACTTCGTCCTTGTCCCTCTTCCTCTTGGCCGATACTTCTTTGCTTGAACTGCACACCTGGCTCTTGCTCTTCATCCAACCCTTGTAGATATTGAAACAAAGGTAGCCATCCATTGCAGCGTAGTGGATGTGGTCTATATCTAGTAAATTCCACTCCCATGCATGATGAAACTTGAACGGAGGTTTCTTCAGTGTACTGTATGAAGGATGAACCATGACTCATGCCAGGGTCAGCATTGAAGGCTGATCACGGGAGGGCACCAGCCCTTTCTTCTGGAGGTCAAAGGGGTTGCCTACAACGAGGCCCATCTGACCCAGGATTTCCTTGTCGTTCCTAAAATCTATAGTAACGAATTTGACTCGGCCGTCCTTGAGGAAGTTCTTAAAATCCTGGCACTCAACGTCGGCATGGCATATGTGGTAGACCAAGCATAAGTCATGCACGCAAACCTAGACCACAGCGGGCTTCTTCTTCTCTGTCTCCTTTAGAGTCTTATCGCTTTGCAGGATTGTGGTGTACTCAACATCTAGCCCGGTGACCCACTCATCCTTTGAGTTTTCGAACATGCGTCTGAAGCGAGCAAGGCATCCTTTCACCGTCGCGGAAGAACGGGTGTAGATGACGTCGAACTCATCACCGGTGATGGTTCTAACCTTGTACTCGTCGCCGATCATGGAGATTTGGGAAGCCATGGATTTGGGAGGAGGGTAGGATTAGTGGAACTGTCGTAATGTGAAAGGACGGGACAACTAGGAGCGAACTGCCGTAATGTTAAAGGACGTCCGGGGACGAGTAGGAGCGAACTGCGAGCGGTTTTTGTAAAAATGCTGAGTGGGGCGTGCGAACGGCAGGGTAGTGGCTTGCCTGGTGGATAAATGGATTCATGCACAGTACTATGGGGGCCCAATTAGATGTCATGTCTACTCGACGCCCAATTAAATGGCTTTCGATGTCACGTCAAGCATCGAGAAAATTACAGGTGATACAAAGCTTTCCATTCTCCCATGATACGGGATTCCGAGAGCCCTTGGATCGAGATCGAACGGTTGCATGGCGTGATTCTAGACCTATGGGTGAATATCCTATCCTGGAGGGTTTTTCTGCAAATTTTCAGCAACTTAGCATGCGACCTTTCGATCTCAGATCCAAGGGCTGCCAGCAGCCCATATCATGGTCGCGCCTACCACGACCGTCGCCTCGCTCGCGCGGTTGCGCCCTTGGAGATTTAACACGGTGCGTTAGGCTATCTGATGTTTGCATGTCATACATAGTCATCACTTAGTCACTCATACAACAAGGTTAGCTATAAGGTTGGCTATAAGGGTATTTTTTTACTTCTCTCTATCTCTTTCTTCGTACATACTCCCTCCATCTGAAAATACTTGTCATCAAAATGGACAAAAAGGAATGTATCTAGAACTAAAAGGAATGTATCTAGTATTTATTGCATTTGCCAAAGAGTGATCTCTTCCAATGAAATGGTAGTCTCAAGTCATTTAAACCATGCACACCCCACATCTCTTATTGGTTGATATGTCAAAAAACAAGAAACGATGTATGCACCGCGCCTAAGTGTCTTGGGATAATTCGGTTTTCGTAAGATGACTTGCACACCTAGACGGAGGGAGTAATTAACTTGCCACATCAGACTTTATGCCTATGTGGCAGGCTTAGCACCTGTACGAGCAAGTACAATAGTGGGCTATAAGCCCTCTTACATGGCATTTTTGCATATGTGGAGGAAAGAGGCAAGGAAAAAGTGGAGGAGTGGGCTCTCATGCAAGAGCCAGCCTCTACATGGTGGAGCATTAGGAGAGGCACCTGTATACCATGGAGGTGGTCAGGAATCGGGAGACTCACGCCGGTCGTAGCACCGCAGTTAAAATGATAAAATGGCAAGTCAAATCATGGGGCCCCACCTGTCCAGCAGTAACCCGCTGTCAAATCACATGGCCCTATGTTTGTAGCAGCCTAGTCCCTCATCTTCTCGCGTCTCTGTCGAACCGACTAGGCGGAACTGCCCCGCCCTCGACTTTTAAATAGTACAATATACTAATTTTGTATCCATGGATTGCACCATGGAGAAAAGCCTCAAGAAAACGGCGGTACACATGTACGGAGTATACAGCACGCCCGTCGCGTCAAGGCCCACCCTGACGGTCGGTCGGTCTGGCATGCCGCTCTCCGAATGGAACGCGCGTCATATTGCATTTGCATACACATGTGGGACCGCAATCGAGAACCGACCATAGGCACACTCCCCGGCCCCGCAAGTCGGGTGAGTTAATAGAAGAGAGAGACAAGCGATAGTACTAGAGAAGTGTTGTACAAACATTGGTGCCTGGACGATCCCTGCATGACATGAAAGATCAGTTCGTCCATGCATGTGACCAGACTCCAGCAGACACGCCTGGATTGGCTATCGTCTACATATCATGCAGGCTGGTTTGTACAGGGCTGTAGTTCCGAGGAGAAATCTAAAAAAAGGTTTCTTGTCATCTCGCAATATTAGGTGTCATGTGCTTCGGATCACTGCGAGGGTTAAACAGCGACAACTGAGTTCCTCCAAGGCGCTGGTCATTGGGGGCACATGGACGAAGACTACTCGGCTGCTATCTAGGTCAAGCCAGCTATGTTAATTAGGACATCTATCGATGGACCCCTTTTCTACGAGTTTATGTTTAATTTGAGCTTTGATCCTCCTCTAGTTTGTCCGTCGAGATTCATGTTGTCTCCTTTGGGCAGTGAGGTTATGGTTTCTTGTCATGTGGCATTTTTTCATGTTATATGTTATAATCCGGTGCTTGAGATCAAAATGACGACAACTGCGCCCCCGGGGCATGTGCATGAAGACTTCTCGACAGTCATTGATGAGGTCAAGCCGGCTCCAGTAGATAAAACAAAACTAGTACTCCACTATATAGGCAGGAGCCTCTGCGCTTGCTTGCTAGTGTTGCTCTCTTCACACTGTCTCATCCTCTCCAGATCTAAACACGACAGTGGTGGCCACACTCTCTCTCTCTCTCTCTCTCTCTCTCTCTGCTCATCGCTGGTCACAGATCCAGCTGGATCCTCTCCGCTGGGGAAGCCGAGAAGGTGCAACGTTCATGTGGTCGTCCTCGGCGACGGCTCTTACCCACTGCCGGCGCGCCCCGATCAGCGTGCCTTGCCGTTCTCTCCCAAGCATCGCTGGCTAGGAAGGGCCTCCGACCCCTTCTTCCTCGCTGCCATAGTGTGGGCAGATCCGGCCTCCCGCCGCCCACCTAGTGACATCCCGGCGACCCTCAGGTATAACTTCCTTCGAAACCGGCCTTGCTCTACTTCCCGAGCTCCTGACGTCGCTGGATTTGTATCTTTTACTATTTCCCAGGCCCCCTCGTAGATAGGATCGATCGACTGTTCGAAAGCCACCTAAACTTTGATTGTTAAGAGGGAAAAGTAGTTCATGCACTCGAATCTAGTACTACTTGGTTCAAACAAGGAAGAAAGGGGGTGTGGGTGGGGGAAGATCTCTTACCTGAATCTAGGACTTGGCCGAGAGAGGAAATAATGGGGGCGAAAAGTAGCAGAGACTGGCTATCCAACTGGTCTCTTGGTCTAATATGGAAATAAAGGGAAACGCAGTACAAACTCAATATAAACCCGATCTATTGGTTGAAAAAGGAAAGAAAGTGGGGATCGGGGACAAGTCAATGAGTAAGTCCAAGACTAGATTTGCTAGCCTCACACAAAGATAAGGTGGCTATACCGAACAAAAATGGGACCAACCCAGATATCCTATTCTGATGTTTGTTGCCCCGAGCCACTCTTATGTAATGCCACTGGTAAAATGTAGCAGTCACACTATTAAAAGTAAGGACATATTAAACCAATGTTGTTTTCAATGTAATGCCTCCAGTAATATGAATCAATGGCACTTTTTCTCATGTCCTGCTAAATTTCCCATTAAGATAAGTTGCTTCCACTACAAAAAAAGACACATCCGTGACATTTTGGGCCGAACGGATTTTTTTCTGTCATACTTATGACACTTCTATGACGATAATTGTGACAAAACCCGGTATCATCATAGATGTGGTGGGCTCCTACTTCTATGACAAAAAATCATGACATAAAGTGGGCTTTTTGTCCTGGGCGGGCTGGAGACGCAGTTGCATGACATTCTTTGGGCCGTCCATGACGGAAAAAACCGTGGTAGAAGCAAGGGCGCGGAAAATATCGGGAGTTCCGTGACGGTGGGTGGTCGGGGCCGAGCGCGCTGCTTTCTCATACACGCACGCGCGTGGGTGCAAGGCGTTGGGCTCTAACTGAACCCGAGCGAGGCGTTCGCCTACTGAACCCGAGCGATTGCACTGCAGGCTACGCGTTACTGAACCCGAGCGATCGATCGATGGCTGTTAACTGAACCCGATCGAGCGATTCCTTCATTCGCTACTGCTGCTAACTGAAGCCGATCGAACACTGCTGCCTCCTTCCCTTGATGAACAGTGAGTGTTGTTGGGGGGTTTGGATGAACAGTTCCTAGTGGGGGGTTGGATGAACAGGACCCCGTGTTGCCGCTGGATGAACATGACCCCGATCGATCGAGCTGGTTGGGCGTGGATGAACAGGACCCCGTGGAGGGCTGGATGAACAGGACCCCGCGGAGGGAAGGTTGAACAATAGCCGGTGGAGGGCTGGTTGAACAAAGAGCGGTGGAGGGCTGGATGAGCGATTCTTGCCGGTGGAGGGGTGGTTGAACAGGACCCGTGGAGAGGGCTGGTTGAACAAAGAGCGGTGGAGGAGCGCCAAGTGGAGGCTGGAGAACAGAGCCCGTGGATGAACAATCGCAGTGGAGGCTGGAGGAGGTCGACGGTGGATGAACAAAGAGTCTGTGGAGGCTGGAGGAGGTCGACGGTGGAGATGAACAGTATCCCATGGAGTCCCGTTTTGCGGTACGCCACACCCTTCCCGATGAACATGACCCCCGTTTCAACCGTAGCGCTCCAACACAAGTCTGTTTCCTCCGTTTTGCGGTACGCCACATCCCTCCCGGTCAACAGGACCCCGTTTTGATCGTAGGAGGTCCAACAGAAGTCCGTTTCCTCCGTTTTGCGGTACGCCAGACCCCTCCCAACAAACAGGATCCCGTTTCGACCGTGGCCGGTCGAACACAAGGCCGTTTCCTCCATTCTGCGGTACGCCAGGCCTCATTTCGATCGGTTGTTCCGTCCAAGCCGGTTGGCTCCCGATGAACAGCACGCATTCCGTTGCATCCCGATGAACACGACGCATTCCGTTGCCTCCCCATGAACACGATGACGACGCAGTTTCTCTGTTCCGACCCAGCCATGTACACGAGCCCTGGCCGTACGTATGCGCGAGTAGGCGTTAGAGACCCCGCCCGTATGTACGTATGTGGCCGTGTTTTCTTTCTTGCACCCTGGCCGCTGTATGTACGTGTACATGCTACGTGCGCGCCTCTACTATGACACGTGCCCTTCCTTGCATGGCCACGGTTCATCGCTGCAGCCTGCAGACAGACCGATCGACCAATATGTACGTACACGTTCGTGACCAAAATGACAACGCTATGTACGCTTCGACTAGGTGGGTCCCGACTGTCAGGCACTTCCTTGCGTGCGAAGATGTAGCTGGTGGGTCCCGGCAGTAAGGGGGCGAATCATTTTTTTCCCGTAATATGGACGCACTTCCTTGTGTGCGAAGATGTAGCTCGTGGGTCCCAGCAGTCAGGGGGGGACGTTTTTTTTCGTGAAATACGGTGGCCCGTCCGGTGGGTCCCTACTGTCAGGTGGAGGAATCATTATTTTCCGCGTAATAAGGAGGTACTTCCTTGCTGCGGCCGTGGACCCAGCTGTCAGCCTCTCCACGTATAGTACTCTTCCGATGGAAGTCGTTCCTTGACCATGTTGACCACGCTGCGCCGAGAGCACCACGGCAGTGGACGGCGGCAAGGCCTAGGAAGGGGATGACGCGGAGCTGGGAAGATGCGGTAGTTGAAGCCCACGCGGAGAGGAGTACGAGGGTTCACTGGTTCGGCTGCAGTGTGAGGCTGCCCTCGCCGCAGAATAACAGGGGGTGTGGGTGAGTAGAGGCGGATGGCCTGGCCAACGGTGGGTGTAGTAGGGGGCTGTGAGGCCTCCGCGGCATCACAGCCGGCCACGGGAGGCAGGAGCATGCGGCACGACCAGCGCTGCTTTGGGCGGCTGGAGCAAGAAGACCAGAGGTTGAAGAAGCACTACTGCCGTTGGATGGACATCGTACGGTCACTGGAGCTAGAATCGTTTATTGACGTATATAATAAGTCAAAAAATCTTGTATACGCGTCAACTTAATAGGCCCACAAGTCAGATCATTCCCTATTTTTTTAATAATTTATATATAGCTCATTGCAACTTCTTATGCAATTTATTGCAGTCCATTTTTTTTGTTGGCCAGGGCCAGCGTTAAAAATTTAAACTAAATTTCGCATATTTCTGTGGGTTCCAAACTATTTTTAATACCAAAATGTCGAGCCAGATTTAAATTACTTTGAAGATATATTTAAATTAGGTTAAAGCCCAGTGAAATAGGAATCTGAAAATGTGAAAAAATTTAGAAATTATAAAGTAATTGCCAATTTAATTTGTCATTTGTTTTTATATTTACAACCCATTTCATATTACTTTCAAGATTTGCAGGTGTTTTGAAAGAGTTGCAACCCATCAGGGCGTAGAAAAATAAGTAGGCCTGGATTGGGTATTCTTTAGAAAAAATAAACTGGGCTCATTTTCACAAAGAAAAAATAGCTGGGCTCATCATATGGTGAACATAAAATATAAGCCTAGGCTAGACGGACCACAACCCAGTTGAAACCCTGCTCCGTCTCAACAATAAAAAAAGAAAAAATACTGCTCGAGCAGCTACGTCCCAGGTGTCAGCCGATCTTGTGCTGTTCTCTTGTCTATTGACTATATACGCTCACAATGTCGTGGGTCCCAGATGTCAGGAAACCACTAGGAGGAAGCATTTTCTTTTTTCCATATGCTGACATGGTGGGCCCCTACTATCATCCTCTCCATGTACTTCTGTCGATTCCTGTTGTTTGTTGACCATGTTAACAACACGAAAGGGAGGCGCCGCGGCGAGCGCACCAAAGCGCACGGAGGACGAGGGTGAGGCCTCGGACGTCGGCGTTAATGATTTAGGAGACGGTAGGGCAGCGATGCGTGCGCTGAGGCGCACCCAACCATGGGAGGCCCGAGCAGGCGGCCCCGCCGGCGCTGGTTTGGTTTTGGCGGCTGGAGGAAGACATGACTGAAGAAACATGACAGACTGTAAAAGCATCAGGAGTACTTAACAATCTTAGCTGAAACCAGCAGGGACACTTAACAACCATAGCTGAAAGCAGTATGAGTACTTATACAGGTTCAACTGCATACAAGGACGCCTCGAGCAGTGCTACTTTGCCTCTGAGCTAACCAAGGGTGAGGCCGCCAAGCCCCGTGACAAGGCCCAGGCGCCACCCAGCGCATCCACAACCTTCTCGAAAGCGGCTTCATCTCGCAATGTGGTCAATAAACAGGATATTTGCTTTAGAGCCATGGAAAAGGTGAACACAATCTTACATCCTATTCTCCAAGATGGACGGGCCTTCATTATTTGAGACCACCCATGAATAAGTATCTTTTCACCTCCACGGGGAATGGAGTAGGTCGACATAAACATCATGTTGTGACCAAGCGCAAGTCTACCCGACCATGGTCGTGCATCCAGATAGGAACAATAGAATCGGGCAGTTTACATTTCAAGAAGATCATAGCTGTAAAACTGTGTATAAGCAATAGTTTATGAACAACATATATAACAGAAAACAACTCGTACCATAAGTTTCTCGACACGCTTGGACCTGTTCAATGAGTGCAAAGAAGGCACACACATATCCCACGTGGCCTTCCACCATTGAAACGCCCCACAAGGACCTCAAGACGATCAATAAAGTGTAGGAACTTGTGGATGTCATCCCTGTCAACTTCAGTTCCATCAGTAATAGCCTAGTTCTTATAGAATAACAAACGAGCAGCCTGCTTAACTCTGAAAAAACCTACACGTGCCACGAATTATAAGAAAATATTAGTTAGAAGTAGCATCTTCGTGAGAGATTCGTTGCTACTTCTAAAGTAAAACTGTGATTAGTTAGACAGAATAGGTGGATTAAGAAGTAATCGAGGCAACAAGAAAGACCAGATACAAAACTAACATGGATGAACAATTGGAACGACGTCGGGGTGGAAGATCGCAGTGAAGATGAGACCAGGTTCTGCTATTTCCATCAACATTTGTGCGCCAACTTTCAGTGTGTAACACTTGAGAAAGTTTATCCAAGTTCGGCCATAAAAAAGCAGCGATCTTCTTGGTTCATGAACCCAACTCGGAACTTATATCCGTGGCCTGTCTTCACTGTGACCATTAAACTGGTGTATTCAGTTATGGCAACGCCGAGCATCTTGAGTACATGTGTTCTGGCAGAGCAAGTAATGCACAGTAGGAAAATAATATGAGAACACAATGTATTCCCTATCCAAATCTAGAAAAAATTTCCTCCTTCACGTCAGTGTCGACCATCGTACTAGTACCTTTTATCCCAATATAGCAATCCAAATTTCCAAATTAGTCAATAGCATGTTCAAAAAACCCCACCCTCCCGGATAGAAAAGAGGATTCTAGGAACATACTTTGCGTGTTTTAAAATCCTGTGTTAGGATTAGAAGGAACAAGTGTGGCATCTCATCGAGGGCGCAGAAACCTGTAGGGTCCTCGCACTTTGGGCACTGCAAATGAAACACATTAGATTCAGCAGGAAGAAAAATGCATCAACGGCGCCGGCTGCCATCCTAGGATTACCCGCGACCAAGGGACTTGGATTTATCGGGGATGGATGAAGAATTCACAGTTCTCCATGAGAAAACCCTATGCAATCGCCAAGAGGGGTTTTCTCACGAACAAGCGACGAGGAAGAAGGGGATTCAGGCCCGGTGAAATATTGCCGCCGTCATTCCGACTTCGCTAAAATTTGGAAAGGTGGGGGTTCTGTGATTTGATGGCTCATTGGGCATTACTGCGGCGCTACGACCGGGGTGTTTCTACCGTGCAGTTGTGCACTCTAATTTGGTGCATATGGCACGTGGACCCCGGTTCCGGATGCCCTACATATCAGTGAAAGGAAGTAGAAAGATAGGAGTAACTAGTTACACATAAATATATTTTTGACAGAGAGATACTCCCTCTGTAAAGAAATATAAAAGTCTTTTATATCACAACTTTATAGATAAGAAAAAACAAGGGGAATACATATAACATATATAATTATAAAAAATAGAGTTTTTTTAACACAACATAGACGAGTTGGTGATGATGGTGTGCCTGCCATCTTGAAATATAGGCCGTCTGATTTATATCTGACGGATACAAAGGAAACTATGGCAATTTTGCAACAGGGTACCCACACACCTCTCCACATTTGCAAATAAGGCCTTCCCTCGTTCATACTTTTCTCTCACAAGATAAAATACTCATACAAATGCATCTTGATGTTACGTGCAACGCACGGGCATTATGGGGGTTCAGCTGAGAATATAATACTCAGACAGGCTCACGGTTCTGGACTTTGGGCCATAGTCCGATGGGCCTACATGTTTGGGGGCCCATGTGTTCTACCTCAGCGCTTTACATATTGCAAGCGATCAGTACGGCGCTGGTTTTAGATGTTGTCGCAAGGCGAATACACAAAATTGAATAAAATACGGCAGCTGTTGGAATGAAATCGAACGATAGTTCCTAACCAACAACCAAAGTTGTAATTCTATCAACGATATACCATGTGATAAATAATACTGTCGTACCACTTATACACACAAGACACTTGTTTCACCATGACATATTATCACATCAAAATCTCTCGGAGGATAGATCAGTTCGGCAGTTGCGTGCTGCTACTAAAGAATTTCAAAGTTGATTTGGACCACCTCTCCTTGCCGAGAAAGTTCGATTTTGACATCATCCCCTATCGCAAGATATGATTTAGATTTGAACCTTGACCATCCTTTAGAATCAATCATTAAGCGACCATCCTTTGTACTTACGGTATATTGAGCAGGTTCATTCACACCAAGGTTGCGCATGGTAAGAGAAGCTTATCCACGGCCGCCCGGATTGTTGAACGACTCCCTCGTTGCTCTAGGAATTCTATGTTTGCAAACAAGAAGACATACACAAACAGTTAGATCAACACAGTGGATCATGTGAAACAACATGGAAAGAAAAAAGAACCACCCGCAAAAAAAAGAACGAAGCACTTGGGCGGCCAATGCTTACCAAGAAGGTGGACATGTCGGTTTTTGTAAGGACTTTGGTATATGAAGTGCGAACTGCAGCCCAGTCTGTTGCCGGTGCAACTGCTCATTCGGTTGCCACTGCACGGGCCGGAGCAGATGCAAGTGCAAGTGTTGGTGCAGGTGCCGAAGCCGTTGCTGGTGCCCGTGCCGGTGCGAGTGGTAGTGTCGCCGCTGTTGCCGGAGATGGTGCTCCTCGTAGAGCTGGTGCCGGTGTCGTAGCAGGTGCCGGTGTCGATGCCCGATCCTCCGGTAGATCAGCCTGATCCACTAACGCGGTCGGTGCCCAATCCTCGGCTGGATTAGACTGAGCTGCTGCCACTGTCAGTGCTAGAGCAACTGCCGGTGCTTGATCCGTTGCTGAAGGTGGTACCGATGTGCGAGACAGCAGCGATCGTGTCTGGTCTGCTATGATCAGCTTTCTAACTTGACTAGGCTCCGTGACTGTGATCCAGGTTTTTTCTTCATTTCTTTTAAACGCGAGGACTAATTGTGGTGTGTTTGTTAAACCAAACTTTAGTTCATCATAGGGATTCAGCTTGTACTCAGACAACAGACTGATCCAATTTTTTCCAGTAATATAAGTGATGGACAGTGCCTACGTTACTGACATGACATAAGAAGTGAAACCTGCAAAAATAGCCATCGTAGAGCAAACCAAACGGTTTATTTTGTGACGAATGTCAAGTGGCAAAACCTGCATCGTGAAATTGCAGCAAAAGAAAGAAAACATGACATTAAATCAATAAGATTTAGATAGTAAATCAATAAGATTAACTTGATGTGACACGAGTGAATCCTTACCAGGAAATCACTATGTTGAAGTACTAAAGAGAAGATTGATCATCGTACTACGTGTGGCATGCAGGGTCCCCGCCTACTCCCACAAGCAGGACAGTCCAAAGGTCCTGACAAATCGTATGGACCAAACATCCAAGGGACTGGAAATCCTGGTGGGTGCGATAAACCCTGCAATGCATACAGATATTGGAGTGTAACTGTCGTGGTTTTGTCACGGCAGATGTCCTCATGAAAGGACTTAGTCGTGGAGCCATCGCTATGGGTTAGCTTAAAGGGGTTAAAGAGGACAAGGGACGCAAGAGAGTTGTATAGTAGTTCGGCCCCTTACGATGAAGGTAAAATCCTACGTCTAGTTGTGATGGAGTTGATGGGGTTTCGATGACCACGGAGCGAATACGTTTGCCTGGGTCTTGAATTGTTGTGTGTTGTTCTGAACCGCCGTTGGGTCGTCCCCTTATATACAATGGGTTGACGCCCGTCGGTTTACAGAGTCCCGAGGCCGGCTCATAAACGTGTCCGACCCGGTATCTGCTCTTTCTACCTTATAGTACAAGTTACATTGTCAATACCGGTTTATGTCTACAGGCCTTAAACCGGCTTTGGGCCCTGGGCCATCTTGAAGCGTCTTCGTCTGTCTTCATGGGCTTCAGAAATGATAACTACTGATGAAGTTAACCAGGCCTCTTCTGGCCGGTTTACGCCCAGTAGTAATATCCCCAACATTAGGCCCCGGATTGATTTGAACTGGTTCACGTCAATCCTCAGTACTTAAGAAAACCTCGTCTTCAATCTGCCATAATTTTGTAAACCGCCGTGACGTCATCTTCCCGGACCGTGGTAAACCGCAGTGACATCGTCTGTTTATTAAAAACTATGTACAAGCCATCTTCATTAATGGGCCTCCGACAATCGAGGTGACAGCTCTGCCTTATTTCCAAATTTCTGGCTCCTCATTTTTCGTGTCTGACACTTATCCCTTGCCTTTATAAATAGGGCCGAGGGGTCATTTTCACTTTTCCCCTCCGTGCCTCTTCGCGTCATCGTCTTCCTCGCGCTGCTCAACCTCTGGAGCTTCGCCGCCGCTGTTGACCGTCGCCTCTGCTTCAACTCTGGCCGCTGCATCACCCTGAACGCACCAGAGAACTGTGGTGCTTCTCCGCTCTTCCATCAGTACTGGTATGATCTCTATTCTTCCACCATAGATCTGTTCTAGGGTTTCGGTGTTCTTCGGTGTTCGTCGGTGTTCATTTCTTGTATGATAGGGTTTTGATCCAGACCTTGATATTCATCCTGTTCAATGATAGCCGTAGCCCTTCTTATCCATCTAATGCACCTCGTTAAATTAGAAGATCCCATCTGAACCTCCATCCACTGTTTCGGTACTCCTTAGGTCTCAATATATTTTCCTTTTCTGATATGCAGCAGGTCCAAAATTGTAATACCAACTTGTGAAATCTATTTTTCTTCACTTATACATCTGTAGACTTGTATCTTCAATTGTCAGACTAGGCGATTTAAATTTTTCAAAATTGATGACCCGTCATATACCGTTAGTCCCCTTGTTGAACCGCCAATGTACCTTAGCTTATAGCCTTTGTTTAGTCAATTCTGGTTTATGACTAACCAACTTCGATTTAACAACATGCTTACATCCTTGTACTGCCGCATAGTTGTCCACTATAAATCTTAAACCGGTAATTATCATGTTGTAGATCTGTAACATCCCAAATTTTCAATTTGGCATGTTATACATAGGTCATCCATGCATATCATATTTTATTGCATTCTCGTTTGCCATCCTCGAAATCCTAAGCAACTCAAGGACCCTCGGAGAGAGTTGGGGATTTTGCGATTTTCATATTTGAATTTTATCAAATAATGAAGACGAGGATTTTGGATTTTATTATTTTTCTCTCGGAAAATATTTCATGTTTAATAATAAATGAGAGGAGATAATATGACTTCTCCAAAAATAATTGAAATATCGGAGGAAAAATGTTAAAATCATTATTTGGAATTTTATTTTATTTATTTGGAATTTTATTTGCCTAGAGAAAAATTTGCATATATTTAAAAATTGCATTTTAGGGGCCAAGAAAAGTTCATCCTGTCCTAAATATTTTATTTAGGCAAAGAAAACTTGTTTTGGCATTTTTAGATTTTTATTTTTTTTCTAGGGTTTTTATAAGTTTCGGCAGAACGTTTACAAAAAAGAACTGCGCCCGACTGGTCCAAAGGCCCAGCCAAAGCAGTGCCCCGCCGCCTCCGCCTCACGCGCGCCCGCCTTGGGCCACGGACAGAGTCCGAGCCGGACTCCCCTTCCCGCCGCCTTGCCCCCTCCTCCAAGCCACCGCTCCCCCCTCTTTAAATATCGCCACGCCGGACAGAGTCCGAGCCGGACAGAGCCCTCGCCGGAGGTAGCCCTCGTCGCCGTTTTTTTTTAAAAGAACCCTTCGGGTTTTTTTAGAAAAACCCTAGCCGTTTTTTTATATTGATCGGTTTTATTTTTCCGGTTTATTTATTTTGTGAGCGTTCACCCGTTCGTTCGTTTTTACGAACCGTACGTCGTTTAGTTTCTGCTAACGAACGTTCGTTTGTTTAGCCGTTCGTCGTTTTCTTTTATTGGTTTTATTCCGCGATTATTCCGATCGCGATTTCTGATCCGATGTTTGAATTAGTATAACTTTTTTGCTCGTTTATCGGAATCAGGCGATTCAAGCGCCCGCTTTTTCATCTCGAAACCCTCTTTCAGAATAGCCAACTTAAATCAGTTTTTTCCTCTGTAAAATTTGACCCTAGTTCAGATTAGTAAACGGATCTTGTTTCTCTCGCCGTTTGAGTTTCGTTGCTCCGTTTGGTTTGATTCTTTTTGCAAACCGGAGTTCTTAAGTTGAACTCTCCGGTCAACCTCTTTCAGTTGAGGTTTCGTTTGTGCATCTTTGTTTGTTGCTTATGTATGTATTGTTTGCTTGCGATAGAATTCCCGGAGTGCGAAGCGTGTTACTACGAGTCTCTAGGATTCACGGATCGTCAGCAAGGCAAGTAACACTTTGATCATACTCTTTTCCTACCCAGTTTTTATGCATTAGTTCAACCCTCAAACATTGCATGGTTAGGATGGCATTAAATTGTGGGTTGGGAAGTAGATGATGATGTAGGAACCTATTGCCCTGTTATTATCAAACCCTTGGGAGTTACTTCTACGTTATGCTTATATTGCCATGCTATGCTCGTAGACGTGGTTTGGGTTTGAGAGATATTCACGACAGATGTGAGATTGTTAATTAATGGTTTACTTAAGGTGGAAACTTAAATACACATCTGGGTGGACTGAGGCACCTGGGGAACCCAAAGGTTGTCTGCTTTTATTTTGGAAATCCCGGGTACCCGTGTGATCTTCCTATGGACCGCCACCCAGGCTCAAAGGAACTGAGATTATTCATGCTAGAAACTTCCGTGTGCAGCCACAAGCTATTATGGGCTTTAGCATAGTTGAGTAAGTTACGTGAAGCTCTCAAGAGGTAGATCAGCAGGTAGTGTGTTTTATAGGTTTGGTATGATCTATCCGGAGTAGAGAGTTAATGTTTCGAAGATCGTGTCTCGGTCATCCGCTTTCTCAAACACCATGTAGTGCGAGAAATCAACGGAGGCGATCGAGTCTTGTGGGGAAAAGTGCTAAACCTTTGCAAGAGTGTACAATCTAATCATGGTTAGACGTGTCCCCGGTTATGGACAATTCTGAGTATCTAGTACTTGAGTATTCACATGTATCTCATCACTCTAAATTAATCTTTGTTGGGTTGTTAATTACTTTAATTGGGATTGAGTTGGGGTTATACCTTCTCAATGATGTTTCAACCACCATGATAGTTAAAGTAAAATTTATTCCTTTGATGTAGGAAAAAAATGGCTTTTTGCAAAACTGTAACCGTAGAGCTTTCCACCAGCCATATGTGCATGTAGTATAGCTTATTCTTTCATTACTCTCTATGTGTTACATTGCCAGCATATTCCATGTCTTGACCCGTTGCTGGCTGCAACGTATTATGTTGCAGACTTTTCAGACGAGGAGTAAGGTTCGATGAGTCATTGCCGTGCAACTCAGTTATGCCGTTGGAGTTGATGGACTCACCTTATCTTCCAAGCCTTCCGCTGTTATCGCATTAGATGGCCTTAAGCCATATTATTGTAATAAGTTCTCTTTTGAGACATTCGATGTAATAAGTGTGTGATTGCTACTCTGTTATAAATCCTTCGACCATCGTGTGTGTCAGCATTACCGATCCAGGGATGACACGGAAGCACAGAGACTTGACCATCTGAGGTCGGGTCGCTATAAGATGGTATCAGAGCACACACTGAGTGTAGGACACGACCACTAAGATAAAACCATAGGTCACTCCTCTCTACTCATTTCTAACCCCTCTCCATTTTTCCACTCTTTAGGATGACGGAGATGAAGTACAAGTTTGCACAACCGGATGAAGACACACCTTTTGGACGCCACTTGAAGGAAGTCACTAGGTACCTGAATATTGGAATACCAAGCTTCACCAGACGCATAACGCCACCTTACTAGAAGAAGAATCTTTGGAAGATTCAAGCTCTAGTTCCGGAAGGACGTTTGCGTAAGCACGGAGCCCATAGTGTGCGTTTTCAATGCACCAACATGGAGTTTGGGAAAGAGTATGGCAGCTCACATTACCATGGGACGCATTGGAGAAGTCCACAATAAGGAGCTTAAAGACACCATGTACCAAATATGTGGGCCGAGACGAGCAATGGGAAGTAATCAGCACCAAGAAGGATAGATCCATTGCAGCTTACATCCAGGAGCTAAACCAGCACATTCGACGTCAAGAGAACCAGATGTGCGCAGACATGATGGATTTGAAGAAGGCGAAAACTAGGATCATCGAGCTGGAGGAAGAACTCAAGTCTACACGCCGATGGATATGAGGAAGAAATCAAGACCCTACTGGAGAAGAATGACGACCTAGTCAAGAAGATCGGAGTCTTTATGGGAGGACCAGCACCCAAAGAAGAGGAGCAAGAAGAGGAAGAAGATCCCGCTTGTCCGGACAACTACATCATCATCGCATTTACACCGACTCGTGATCCAAGTGATGATGACTATGAAGACGGTGGAGCAGACATCATGGAGTCTTCCACCGATCAAAATTTCTAGATGACCACCATATAATAGTAGTATTTCCCCCATGTAACTAGTAGTAGTTGAGCACTTATGCAATAGTCCTAGACCGTTTTGTATGCCCGTGCTTGCTTGATTGAATGAATGTGTGTTTGCCTCATATGCATATGGGTAGTGTTTTCTCGCTAGACCTCTTTCTATTCTAATCTCTTCCATCTAAACCTTCAGATGCCTCCGGGACGTGACCCCGGTTTTTTCCCACCGGAGCTCACTCGGTTGATCCAATGAGAATGCCTTGATGCAATTGCTAGTTCGTAACCAGGGCAATGCCAACAACAACAACAACAACAACAACCCGCCGCCAAAGGGACAATTTAGCCTGCTTTTACGAGGTTACAACCGCCGGTGTTTTCCAAAGAGCACCGAGCCAATAGTTGCAGATGATTGGCTACGCCGTATTGGAAGGAGTTAACCACCGCAGGATGCACGGATCTTTGAAAGAGTGCGCTTTGCCGCACATCAATTGGATGGACCAGCAGCCGCATGGTGGGAGAATTACACGGCTACTTTTCCTATAGCCAATGTCACTTGGGACCAGTTCCAACAAGCTTTTCGCACGACCCATGTTTCAACTGGAGCCATGCAGATAAAGAAGCGTGAGTTCCGCAACTTACGCCAGGGGAACCGTACTGTAGCCCAGTACGTGGATGAGTTTAGCAAGTTATCACGCTATGCCCCTGATGATGTAGCCACAGATGCCGTGAAGCAAGAGAAGTTTATGGAAGGGCTGAATGATAAGATGAGTATGCAGTTGATGGTGGCAACTTTCAACAACTACCAGGAGTTGGTAGATAAGGCACTAATGATTGAAGGAAAACAGCAGCAAATTGAGAGTCGTAAGAGAAAGTATGGACAAGGGAAGTATAACTTAGGAGCTCACCAGAAGCCTCTCTTAACCCAGAACTCGGGAGGACTTGTTCATAACCATGGAGGACATAACCATACTGGAGGAGGATCGCATAATGGTGCGAAGAATGGGAACGGGAATGGAGTCAACAATAATCAGAATCGCTCAAACCCAGCTACACCCGCCAAGAGGGACTTAAGCCAAGTTATTTGCTTTAAGTGCGGGAAGACAGGGCACTATGCCAATGACTGCCCTGAAGGAAAGAATGGAAACGGAAATGGAAGCGCTAGGAAGAAGCCCAATCCATTCAACAAAGGACAAGTGAACCACGTTAACGTGGAGGAAGTTGAAGAGCAGCCGGACGCGGTAATAGGTAAGTTTTTGGTTCAGTCATTTACCGCTATTGTTCTTTTCGATATTTGGTGCATCGCATTCATACATATCAAGGGGATTTGTGGATAAGTTTAAGTTACCAACCCAGACCCTTAGGACACCTCTTTTAGTGAGCTCGCCTGGAGCAGAGTACATGGCTAGCAGATGGTGCACCCAGATACCCCTAATCATTGGCACGCATGTTTTTCCGTCTGACCTAATTATCTTGGAGTCGCAAGGATTGGATGTGATATTAGGTATGGACTGGATGTCAAAGTTTGGAGGAAGTATTGACTGTGTTATCAAGTCGATTTATCTTACCACCACAGAGGGAAAAAGGATTAAGTATGTATCTAGGCATGTGCCTAGGAGGAGCCAAGTGAATACCCTCACGGGAGTTGTACAGGAGGAAGTACCTATAGTAAAGGATTATCCAGATGTTTTTCGGAGGAGTTACCGGGCATGCCACCGGATTGAGACATCGAGTTTGATAGAACTAATGCCGTGCAGGGCCAATATCAAAGAGACCCTACGGATGCCCGCAAATGATCTGGAGGAAATTAAGAAGCAGATCAAGGAGCTATTGGAGAAAGGTTACATTCGTAGAAGTTCATCTCCTTGGGGAGCCCCAGTACTTTTGGTGGAGAAGAAGGATAAATCCCTAAGGATGGTTGTTGATTACCGAGCTCTGAATGAAGTAACGATAAAGAACAAGTATCTATTACCGATGATCAATGATATGTTTGAACAATTGCAAGGAGCTAAGGTGTTTTCGAAGATTGATCTATGATCGGGATACCATCAGTTGAAGATTCAAGAGAAGGATATACCCAAGACAGCGTTCACCACGCGATATGGATTATATGAGTATACGGGCATGTCGTTTGGACTGACTAACGCCCCTGCCTATTTCATGAGTATGATGAATAAAGTGTTCATGGAGTATTTGGAAAAGTTTGTTGTGGTGTTTATTGATGATATTATGGTTTACTCGAAGAACGAAGAGGAGCACGCAGAACACCTACGTTTGGTTCTCGAGAAACTTCGTGGAACACCGATTATACGCCAAATTCAGCAAGTGCGAGTTTTGGTTGAAGGAAGTTGGATTTCTTGGGCATGTTATATCGGGAGAGGGTATAGCGGTAGATCGATGAAAATTCAGTCGATCTTTGAATGGTTGGCACCCACTTCAGTCAGCTAGATTCGTAGTTTCCTTGGACTGGCAGGATATTACCGGAGATTCATTGAGATTTTTTCGAAGATTGCTAAACCAATGACAGAATTGCTAAAGAAGGATACTAAGTTCAAATGGACAGAGGATTGCGAGACAAGTTTTCAAGAGTTGAAGAAACGGTTGACTACAGCCCCAGTGCTGACCTTGCCAGATATACATAAGGAGTTTCAAGTGTATTGTGACGCCTCTCGCTTGGGACTTGGATGTGTTCTTATGCAGGACGGAAAAGTGGTTTCGTATGCCTCACGACAACTGAAGCCACATGAGTTGAACTATGCCACGCATGATTTGGAGTTAGCAGCTGTAGTGCATGCGTTAAAGACCTGGAGACATTATCTCATTGGAAACCGTTGTGATGTGTACACGGATCATAAAAGTTTGAAGTACATTTTCACACAGAAGGAGTTGAACCTCAGATAGAGGAGATGGCTGGAGCTTATAAAGGATTACGATATGAAGCTACACTACCATCCAGGAAAGGCCAACGTCGTAGCAGACGCTTTGAGTCGGAAGAGCTATGCCAATATCCTTGAAAGTAGAGGACTGCCAAAGGAGTTAGCAGAGGATATTATGGAACTTCAGTTGGAGATTGTTCCAAGAGGTTTTCTTGCAACAATGGAGGTTCAGTCGACATTGTTAGACAAAATTCGAGAAGCTCAGAAGGAGGATAAAGAGATTGCAGAGATAAAAGAGAAGATGGGCAAAGGAAAAGCCAAAGGTTTTCGCGAGGATGAACACGATACCTTGTGGTTTGAGGACCGGATTTATGTGCCCAACAATTCGGAGATCGTGAAGTTAATACTTCAAGAGGCCCATGACTCACCATACTCGATTCACCCGGAAACACCAAGATGTATTTGGACTTGAAGGAACGTTTACGGTGGACTGGTATGAAGAAGGATATTGCCGAGTATGTAGCCGTTATGCGATGTATGCCAGAGAGTGAAGGCAGAGCATCAAAAGCCAGCAGGACTGTTGCACCCTATGCCAATACCCGAATGGAAGTGGGACAAACTTGGCATGGATTTTATCACCGGATTACCCAGAACCAAAGCAAGATATGATTCAATATGGGTAGTTGTGGATCGTGTGACCAAAGTAGCTCACTTCATCCCAAAGGTGAAAACAACTTATACAAGTGCCAAGTTGGCCAAGATATATATGACCAGGATCGTATGTTTGCACGGAGTTCCGAGGAGCATCGTATCAGATAGAGGAACACAGTTTACTTCAAAATTTTGGCATCAACTACATCAGACCTTGGGTACCAGATTGGAATTCAGTACCGCGTTCCACCCACAGACGGATGGATAGACAGAGAGAGTTAACCATATTCTGGAGGATATGTTAAGAGCTTGTGCGCTAGATTATGGATCTAGTTGGGATGACAATTTGCCGTACGCAGAATTTTCATATAATAACAGCTACCAGGCCGGTTTGAAGATGGCACCGTTCGAAGCTCTGTATGGACGCAGATGTAGAACACCATTGATGTGGGATGAGGTAGGAGACCGTCGATTGTTTGGACCAGATTTGATCAAAGACTCAGAGGAGAAGGTTAAACTGATGGGAGATGACTAAAGATTGCTCAGTCTAGACAGAAGAGTTACGCAGATTCAAAACGCAAGGAAGTAACCTATGAAATTGGAGACAGAGCCTATCTGCGAGTATCACCCCTGAGGGGAGTGAAACGTTTTGGAGTAATGGGAAAGTTAGCCCCATGATTTGTAGGACCGTATGTGTTTTGGAACGGATGGGAGAAGTTCCCTACAAGCTGGAGTTACCTGAAGGGTTGTCAGGAGTTCACGATGTGTTTCACGTATCACAGCTAAAGAAGTGCCACGCTGAGATGGCCGACATACCGTTAAAGGATACAGTGCCCTTAGAGGCGATGCGGTTGGATAGTAATTTGACTTATGAGGAGAAGCCAGTAAAGATTCTGGATTTCGACAGCCGAGTCACCCGCAAAGAAAGTTATCAAGTTTTGCAACGTTCAGTGGAGCCACCATACAGAGGAGGAAGCCACCTGGGAACGAGAAGATGATATTCACAAGGACCATCCGCACCTATTTTCTAGCCAACCCGAATCTCGAGGGCGAGATTCATTTTAAGGGGGGGTAGGTTTGTAACATCCCAAATTTTCAATTTGGCATGTTATACATAGGTCATCCATGCATATCATATTTTATTGCATTCTCGTTTGCCATCCTCGAAATCCTAAGCAACTCAAGGACCCTCGGAGAGAGTTGGGGATTTTCCGATTTTCATATTTGAATTTTATCAAATAATGAAGACGAGGATTTTGGATTTTATTATTTTTATCTCCGGAAAATATTTCATGTTTAATAATAAACGAGAGGAGATAATATGACTTCTCCAAAAATAATTGAAATATCGGAGGAAAAATGTTAAAATCATTATTTGGAATTTTATTTTATTTATTTGGAATTTTATTTGCCTAGAGAAAAATTTGCATATATTTAAAAATTGCATTTTAGGGGCCAAGAAAAGTTCATCCTGTCCTAAATATTTTATTTAGGCAAAGAAAACTTGTTTTGGCATTTTTAGATTTTTTTTATTTTTCTAGTGTTTTTATTAGTTTCATGAACGTTAAAAAAAAAGAACGCGGCCTGGGCTAAAGGCCCAATGAAAGCAGGCTTGACCCAACCAGCCGCCGCTGCGCTGCAGCAGCGCCGCCGCAGCGGCGGACAGAGTCGAGCGGACTCCCTCCCGCCTTGCCCCCTCCTGCAAGCCACCGCTCCCCTCTTTAAATAGCGCCCCTCTAACCACCGCCGCCGCCGCCCACCTCGGACCCGAGCCAAGCCCGAGCCCGAGCAGCGCCGCGCCGCCTCCAGCGCCGCCTGCCCCCTCGCCGAGTCGCCGAGCCGCGCCGCCCTCTAGCCGCCCCTCGCCGGACCCGCCGGAGCCGTCGCCCTCGCCGGACGACCTCGCCGGAGGTAGCCCTCGTCGCCGTTTTTTTTTAAAAGAACCCTTCGGTTTTTTTAGAAAAACCCTAGCCGTTTTTTTATATTGATCGGTTTTATTTTTCCGGTTTATTTATTTTGCGAGCGTTCACCCATTCGTTTGTTTTTACGAACCGTACGTCGTTTAGTTTCTGCTAACGAACGTTCGTTCGTTTAGCCGTTCGTCGTTTTCTTTTATCGGTTTTATTCCGCGATTATTCCGATCGCGATTTCTGATCCGATGTTCGAATTAGTATAACTTTTTGCTCGTTTATCGGAATCAGGCGATTCAAGCGCCTGGAGTTTCATCTCAAATCCCTCTTTTCGAATAGCCAACTTAAATCAGTTTTTGCCTCTGTAAAATTTGACCCTAGTTCAGATTAGTAAACGGATCTTGTTTCTCTCGCCGTTTGAGTTTCGTTGCTCCGTTTGGTTTAACCGGAGTTCTTAAGTTGAACTCTCCGGTCAACCTCTTTCAGTTGAAGTTTCATTTGTGCATCTTTGTTTGTTGCTTATGTATGTATTGTTTGCTTGCGATAGAATTCCCGGAGTGCGAAGCGTGTTACTCTGAGTCTCTAGGATTCACGGATTGTCAGCAAGGCAAGTAACACTTTGATCATACTCTTTTCCTACCCAGTTTTTATGCATTAGTTCAACCCTCAAACATTGCATGGTTAGGATGGCATTAAATTGTGGGTTGGGAAGTAGATGATGAGGTTGGAACCTATTGCCCTGTTATTATGAAACCCTTGGTAGTTACTTCTACGTTATGCTTATATTGACATGCTATGCTCGTAGACGTGGTTTGGGTTTGAGACATATTCACGACAGATGTGAGATTGTTAATTAATGGTTTACTTAAGGTGGCAACTTAAATACACATCTGGGTGGATTGAGGCACCTGGGGAACCCAGTGTTGTCTGATTTATTTTTGGAAATCACGGGGTACCCGTGTGATCTTCCTATGGACCGCCACCCAGGCTCAAAGGGAACTGAGATTATTCATGCTAGAAACTTCCATGAGCATCCACAATCTATTATTGGCTCTAGAATAGTTGAGTAAGTTACGTGAAGTTGTCGAAGAGGTAGATCAGCGGTAGTGGGTTTTATAGGTTTGGTATGATCTATCCGAGTAGAGAGTTAATGTTTACGAAAGATCGTGTCTCGGTCATCCGTTTCTCAAACACCATGTAGTGCGAGAAATCAACGGAGGCGATCGAGTCTTGTGGGGAAAAGTGCTCAAACCTCTGCAGAGTGTACAATCTAATCATGGTTAGCCGTGTCCCCGGTTATGGACAATTCTGAGTATCTAGTACTTGAGTATTCACAAGTATCACATCACTCTAAGTTAATACTTGTTGGGTTGTTAATTACTTTAATTGGGATTGAGTTGGGGTTATACCTTCTCAATGATGTTTCAACCACCATGATAATTAAAGTAAAATTTATTCCTTTGATGTAGGGAAAAATTGGCTTTTTGCAAAAGCTGTAATCAGAGAGCTTTCCACCAGCCATATATGCATGTAGTATAGCTTATTCTTTCATTACTCTCTATGTGTTACATTGCCAGCATATTCCATGTGCTGACCCGTTTTCGGGCTGCAACGTATTATGTTGCAGACTTTTCAGACGAGGAGTAAGGTTCGATAGGTCGTTGCCGTGCAGCTCAGTTATGCCGTTGGAGTTGATGGGCTCACCTTATCTTCCAAGCCTTCCGCTGTTATCGCATTAGATGGCCTTAATCCATATTATTGTAATAAGTTCTCTTTTGAGACATTCGATGTAATAAGTGTGTGATTGCTACTCTGTTATAAATCCTTCGAGTACTGTGTGTGTCAGCATTACCGATCCAGGGATGACACGGAAGCACAGAGACTTGACCATCTGAGGTCGGGTCGCTACAAGATCCTTCATTGCTATGGCCAAGCAAGTGTATGAATGCAATTGGGTCCCTTCTCGAGTGACTGAAGAACAATTAGACAACCTTGTCAAAACGGGCACGTTAACCAAGAAAGATGTCATTCACTGGAGGGTCCCTGGCCCGGAATGTCCTCCAACACCTAAGGACGGAGAGGTTATTGTATTTGCTGATCACTTAGGCCGGGGTTTCAACCCTCCCGGTTCAAAAAAATTCCGGGATGTACTGGCCATCTTTCAACTGCGCCCACAAGACATCGGTCCTAACTCCGTGACCAACATCTGCCACTTCCAAGTTTTTTGTGAGGTTTACCTTCAAGAGGAACCTTTAGTAGAACTGTTCAGCGATTTCTTTCACCTAAACCATCGCACAGAATTCAAAGACGGACCCAACACGGAATTGGGTGGAATGGCGGTTCAGAAAAGAAAAGAAGTCACCTTTCCTCATCCCAGTCTCCACAGTCACCCCAAAGAGTGGAACAAGACCTGGTTTTATTGCAAGGACACATCTACAGCTGACAAAAACCCCCTGCCGGGTTACCTTCCTGAACGTCTGAGCAACACACATCCTCTTCCTCAAAGGCTGACCGCCAAAGGAAGGGCCAAATATGCTCCTGAACTATCAAAGCTTAGGGCCTTTATAGCAAACGGTTTGACAGGAGTTGATCTCGCGCGCTGCTGGATAAGTTGGAGCGTTTTGCCCTTAAGCCGGCGCCCCGGTTTGATGTGTGAGTATACAGGGAATTTGAAGGATGCTCAGCGGCACATTGACATTCAACTTACAGATGACGAAGTTACTGAAGCTGTAAAAAAGATGTTGAACGAACCGGAGGATGTCTGTGCTCAAACCGGACTACTCCCTTTCTGCACCACCAACAAACGCCAGCTGTAAGAATCATATAAGCTGTTTATCTGAAATTGCTTCCGTCTCAATACTCTCTGAAAGCGTGATTATTTTCTTGACAGGGCGATGATCCGTTCTGGAACAAGAAACCCCCGCAAGACAAACCGGTGAAGCCAACCCGTCAGAAAACCAAAGTTGTGAAAAAACCTGCCAACCGGAAGAGGACCACTGCATCCTCCGATCCACCAGCTGATGATGATGTGGGTAATCCAGAACTAGAGGTAGAACTTGACTCGCTTGGTTCATTTCTCATACGCCTTATTGATGATGATTATTGTCAGGACGACGCTGAAGTCAGTCACGCACATGCTGTAGAGTTAATCGTTCTTTCCTCCGATTGAAACCCTTTGCCATCACTAAAAACCCGTCGAGCAAACCGGAATTAAAATTTTCTCATCCTCTTGCTTACTTGGATCCGAACTTTTTTGTGAAGACACAACAGCACGAGGCTCGCCGCACAACCCGGCATATAGCGGGTGTAGTTACCTCCGCCATTTACCAAACAGTCCGGTTCGAAACGCCGCTCAGAGGTCTCTTATTCCCTTGACACTTCACGCCCCAAAGCGGGTTGTTTTCGTCAACCTCTTAATCCATCCGATTCCAATTATCAGGGTACTTCTCACTCGCCATCTGGTGAATCGTCTGCTACAAAGCTTCCACCACTTAAAACAATGCTTGGGTGAGTGATACTCTTACTTATATCCTTGATACGTTACTTAATATATACTGTATTGATCCTTACTTTAATTTTTCTCAGTGCCAAGCCCAGACCTAGTAAGAAAGCTCGTCTTAACACACCGACAGAGGAAGACACGGCTGCTGAACCGGAGAAAACTCCCGATCCTGAAGAGGCAAATATTGATGATATGCTAAATGATCCACCGCCTCAAGATCATGACTTCGTTGCTGAGCAGGCAGAAGTTGATACCACCGGCCAGGCCGACCAGCCAACAAGACCTATCCGGACTGACAAACCAGTCAGTCCGGTAAAAGATACTGACAAACTGGCAACTTCAGTACAAGCTGCTGAGGAGAAGTATGATGATGTTCTGATCACTGGCATTGGCCATACTGACCCAGGAAATCCTGTCGCTTTGTCAAGGCATACTGCCAAAGAAGTATTCTCTGCAATTGGCAAAGGCAAATGGAATGCAGATCTGTCCACTTACGCCCATCTAAATGCTCAAGACCTTCATTCCGGCTATCTGAACCGTCTATATACAGGTCGTGACTATGAAGCCAGTTTGGAAAATATGATGAAGGAACGATATGAGGTAATTTCATAAGTGTTGCCCCTTTATTTTTCAATTGCAGCTTATCAACTCCAGTATCCCCCAAGTGACGGTTTAAGATATCAATCTAAACTGGGACTTAGTAAAAAAAGTTATGCTTTGCAACAATGCATCTAAACTTCACTGAAGTAGCCCCCAAGTGCCGATTTAACTTTATAAAGATGAACCGAGACTTTGTAGAAGAAATTCCCGTATCAGCATTCTTTGAGAAAATACCCATTAGCCCCCAAGTGCCAAGTTGAATACTTGTATTATGCTTGGGACTTTGTAGAAAAAGTATAATGAAGAGCAAATATGCATTAGCCCCCAAGTACCAAGGGCATAACTTGTTATGTTCTTGGTACTTCAAATATGTACTGCCATCTCATCATATAACTGTCTCTTTGTAGGCCGAGCTGAGCAAGAAAGAGAGCCAAACCGATGATCTGCAGGAGAACCTTAAATCGCAACAAGCTGAAACCTCCAAGGCGAAGGAAGAATTAACCAACACTCTAGGCGCTATGGAGAAACTAAAAGAAGGTTTCAATGAGGAGCGGACGGATTGGGAGAGTGAAAAAGCCGATTTGATCAAAAGGGCTGAGAAAGCAGAGGCCACTCTTAAACTGGTGGTTGATGAGTTGACCAGCGTAAAGCGGCAGCTTCATGCCATGACTGCAGCTGTGTTTGGTAAGCATCCTTGATTCCTGACTTCAACATATCCTTTCATGCATTTTCCGGTTCACTAACCCTTGCAATGATACAGGAACTCGCATTAGCCACTTGGGATCTGATGTTCAGAAGAAGTTGAAAGCGGCCTACACCCTGATAGAACAGTTGTATACCGGCACTCAACGAATTATCTATACTGCTTCACACAACAATCCGCCTCCCACCTTGATCAAGGATACCTTAGAAAGGTTATCCATGCTTCCTGCCCGGGTAGACGAGTTAAAAAAGTCTGCTGCTAGAACGGGCGCTTTAGCCGCACTGACCCGGGCAAAAGCATGGGTTCCTGACTTTGATCCAGTTGAAGCGGCCCAAGGTTATCCCAGTTTGAAGGAAGACGGAACAGAATTTGGCGAAGATGATCTCCGGATCATAAACCGGGAAGTACGCCCATTGGCTTGTCAGCTAGTTGAAGAAGCGGACCTTTCATACTATCAAGCAAGCTATGATGACAAGAATAAGCGGGTTGCTGCACCAATTCCAGAAGCTCAGAATCTTATCCCGCCAATCCGTAAGCACACCTATGCCCCTGACATTGAACCTTCCACACGATAAGTGATGAAGCTGTATTCCAAGCCCTAACTGGGATCAACTGGGCAACCGCTGATTTCCAGCCACTGGGTAGAGTAGAAGAAGCTGAACCGGCGCGAGATGATCCGCAACCTTCAGGCCAAGCTGGTGACCAATCATGAACCGGAGGCCGGTTTAATCTTCTACATGCTGCATCATGTATTTGAGAAAACAATTATCCCTTTGGGCACTGGAATGCCTTGTAATAGGCTTAGTTAAAATACTTGGTCTGGTATGCCTTCGTGCATATTTATCTGCAACTGATGCTTGTTTAATCCGGCATATTTTAAGATATGATATTCGTAATCCATAGTCATTTATTCGAGCTGTTCCTGCAGATAAAAGCTCAAAGCACCCCGGCGATTTACTCCCGGGCGGGTTATGATATCTAATATGTATATGACCAAGGTGTGTAACCAAGGCTGTAAAAGATAACCAAACACAAAGATATATGTAATACATGTGACCTCTTTAGGCATAAGATGGGCTAACCAACGTTGTGTGAGGGCCATAACCCAACTCTTGGAGGAGAAATAGCTCCTGTTATATGAAGCCAGTTTATAATAAAACCGCTCCGGGTTATGATAAACACCGGTTTACTCCATACTGGGACTTTGATTCAAAACCAGACCGGGCTGATAGTCTCCGAATTACGATTTGATCGTGTACTGTCCACTTGTAATTTGTCAATCTAACTAGGTTGATAACACCGGTTTAAAAACATCATAAATCTTATAAAAAAGAAAGCAAAAACTCGATCAAAGGCAAATAAAACCGTTGTAGTCGAGGCTTTTCAAGGGCTGCCAGGCCCCAAATTCGAGGCTTTTCATGGGCTGCCAGGCCACTGAGTTAAACCATTTTTGCAAAGCCTTTCAAGATGGTCCGCAATCCTTAACCAATCATCGTTTTAACTTGACAAGTTCAAGGTCTGTATTTTAGAGTAACTTGTCAAAGTTCGAAGGGTCATACCAGGTTTACCTGGGCGGCGTGACTTACTTAAAGAGGCATGTTAACCCGGGGTTTTAGGTATATACACCAGGCTTCCAAGCCATGGCTTGATAGCCCAATTACAAGCGTTGATTCTAAGTTCATTGCGATAACAAAGAATCCCCAAGTAACGTTTTGAGCAAAGGCTTTCGGTGGGTGCCTATGTTTGAGCTGCTGTTTTCTGACAACACTCTCTTTGGCCCCGGTTTTGGCGTTGAGCAAATCAAGAGGTGTAGCTATGGTTCGGATACGACCAAGCCCCCAAGTGATGTTGTTGCATTGCGCCGATCAAGAGGTGTAGCTATGGTTCGGATACGACCAAGCCCCCAAGTGATGTTATATAAAGCTTTGAAAAGCTAAATCAAGGGGTAAACCGTGCGCCGCTTTAGAAACAGAAGCTCCATGTAACCACACATGATGGAAAAAACAACGGATACCCCGCTTTAGCTGAGGTTCCGGTTTATTGTATTGATCATAATATATACATTATCATAATATGTACATAAGCAGAGCCTATAGCTCAAGTATAGTAGGGCCAAAGATGAGCAATATTCCACGGCCGATTGGTTTCTTCCTCCGATTCACGTGAGTCTTTGCGCTCTCGAACATCGATTAGGTAGTACGACCCGTTGTGCAGATTCTTGCTGACCACAAAAGGTCCTTCCCAGGGGGGGGGGGATAACTTGTGCATATCCGTCTGATCCTGGATGAGTCGAAGCACCAAATCTCCTTCTTGAAAGGTTCTGGTTCTAACCCGGCGGCTATGATAGCGACGCAGATCATGCTAATAAATCGCCGAACGGGCTGCCGCTATGTCACGCTCCTCATCTAACAGGTCAAGAGCCTCTTGCCGTGCCTTCTCGTTGTCAGCTTCAACATATGCCACTACACAAGGTGAGTCATGACATATGTCACTAGGAAGAACCGCCTCCGCTCCATAAACCATGAAGAACGGCGTGTATCCTTTCGACCTGTTGGGTGTGGTGTTGATGCTCCATAACACAGAAGGTAGCTCCTCAACCCAACAACCCAGCGTCCGTTGCAAAGGAACCATAAGCCGGGGTTTGATGCCTCTCAAGATCTCTTGATTGGCCCTCTCCGCTTGACTATTGGACTGTGGGTGAGCCACTGATGACACGTCAAGATGGATGTGCTCACGTTGACAGAACTCCTTCATGGCACCCTTTGACAAATTGGTACCATTGTTTGTTATAATGCCGTGTTGAAAACCAAACCGGAAGATCACCTTTTTGATGAATTGAACCGCCGTGGCCACATCACACTTACTGACTGGCTCTGCCTCCACCCACTTTGTGAATTTGTCAACCGCCACCAAAAGGTGGGTCTTCTTGTCCTTGGCCTCTTGAAAAGCCCAACCATATCCAGCCCCCAAGTCGCAAACGGCCAAGTGATTGGAATCATCCTCAATTCTTGAGCCGGTACATGAGCGCGCCTTGAGAATTTCTGACAGCCATCACATCTTTTAACCAAGTCCTCGGCATCAGCATGAGCTGTCAACCAATAGAAACCGTGACGAAACGCCTTGGCCACCAAAGATTTTGAACCGGCGTGGTGACCACAGTCTCCTTCGTGGATCTCACGCAAAATTTCACAGCCTTCTTCAGGAGACACACAACGTTGAAACGCCCCTGTCACACTGCAATGATGCAACTCTCCATTGATAATGGTAATGGACTTGGACCACCGGATTATCTGCCTGGCCAGAGTCTCATCCTCTAGTAACTCGCCCCGGTTCATATATGCCAAATAAGGAACCGTCCAATCCGGGATAACATGAAGAGCCGCCACCAACTGAGCTTCCGGATCAGGAATAGCCAGATCCTCTTCACCAGGGAGCTTGACAGACGGATTATGTAGAACATCCAAGAAGACATTAGGCGGAACCGGTTTGCGTTGGGAACCCAGGCGGCTTAAAGCGTCCGCCGCTTCGTTCTTCCGCCGGTCCACATGATCCACCTGATAACCTTTAAAGTGACCCGCAACAATATCCACCTCACAATGATACGCTGCCATGAGTGGGTCTTTGGAATCCCAAGTGCCAGACACTTGTTGAGCTACCAGGTCCGAGTCGCCGAAGCACTTAACTCGGCTTAAGTTCATCTCCTTAGCCATCCGAAGACCATGGAGTAAGGCCTCATATTCAGCTGCATTGTTAGTGCAAGGGAACATTAAACAGAGAACATAACAAAACTTATCACCTCGTGGGGAAGTTAATACGACTCCAGCCCCCGAGCCCTCCAATTGCCTGGACCCATCAAAATGAATAGTCCAATAAGTGTTATCCGGCTTCTCTTCTGGCGCTTGTAGCTCTGTCCAATCGTTGATGAAATCCACAAGTGCCTGAGATTTGATCGCCGTTCGGGGTATGTATTTCAACCCATGAGGCCCAAGCTCGATAGCCCACTTGGCAATCCAGCCAGTTGCTTCCCTGTTCTGGATTATATCTCCCAAAGGAGCAGAGTTGACCATCGTGATGGGATGACCTTAGAAATATTGCTTAAGCTTCCGGCTTGCCATGAAAACTCCGCATACCAGCTTCTGCCAGTGCGGGTACCTCGCTGATATAATAAACCGGACGCTGAACTGGATATTCCTTTCCTGCCTCCTTGCGCTCCACCACAATAGCCGCACTAACTGCCCGAGCGTTAGCTGCCACATATAGCAACAATGGCTCCTTGTCAACTGGAGCAGCAAGAACCGGCAGGTTAGCTAGCTACCGCTTTAAATCCTCAAATGCTTCATTTGCGGCGTCACTCTAGTTGAAGTTATTAGTTTTCTTCAGCATCTGATACAAAGGAATGGCCTTCTCACCAAGGCGCCTGATAAACCGGCTCAATGCAGCAATCCGGCCTGCCAAGCGTTGAACATCATTGATACATTTTGGTTTGGCCAGGGAGGTGATAGCCTTGATCTTTTTCGGATTAGCTTCAATGCCCTTGTTAGACACCAAAAATCCCAAGAGCTTGCCTGCCGGTACACCGAAAACACACTTAGCCGGGTTAAGCATCATTTTGTAAACCCGCAGGTTATTAAAGGTTTCCCTCAAGTCATCGATCAAAGTCTCCTTCTCCCTTGATTTCACCACAATGTCATCCACATAGGCATGAACATTACGGCCGATTTGTTTATGAAGACAATTCTGCACACACCGTTGATAAGTCGCCTGGGCACTCTTGAGCCCAAAGGGCATGGATACATAATAGAAGGCTCCAAAAGGAGTTATGATGGCCGTTTTCTCCTCGTCCTTAACTGCCATCTTGATGTGATGATAGCCAGAATATGCATCCAAAAAACTCAAACGCTCGCAACCCGCCGTAGCATCAATGATTTGATCAATACGGGGGAGGGCAAAAGGATCTGCTGGACAAGCCTTGTTAAGATCTGTGTAGTCTATACACATACGCCAAGTGCCGTCCTTCTTAAGGACCAGCACCGGATTAGCCAACCACTCGGGTTGAAATACCTCAACGATAAATCCAGCCGCCAAGAGCCTGGCTACTTCTTCTCCGATAGCCTTGCGTCTTTCCTCATTGAACCAGCGGAGAAACTGGTTGACCGGTTTATACTTAGGATCAACATTAAGAGTGTGCTCAGCGAGTTCTCTCGGTACACCTGGCATGTCAGAAGGCTTCCACACAAAGATGTCCCGATTCTCATGGATGAACTCGATGAGCGTGCTTTCCTATTTCGGATCCAAGTTAGCGTTGATGCTAAACTTCTTGGATGAATCGCCAGGCACGAAGTCAACAAGCTTAGTCTCATCAGCCGATTTAAATTTCAGGACCGGATCATGCTCCATAGTTGGCTTTTTCAACGAAGTCATATCGGCCGGATCAACATTGTCTTTATAAAACTTCAACTCTTCTGTTGCACAAACCGACTCAGCGTAAGCCGCATCACCTTCTTCACACTCCAGAGCAATCTTGCGGCTCCCATGGACGGTTATAGTTCCCTTGTGACCCAGCATCTTGAGCTGCAGATAGACATAGCAAGGTCGTGCCGTAAACTTAGCATAAGCCGGCCGTCCAAACAGGGCATGATACGGAATCTTGATTTTCACCACTTCAAAGGTTAAAGTCTCTGATCTCGAGTCATGCTCATCACCAAAAGCCACCTCCAGAGCTATCTTACCAACAGGATAAGCCGATCTACCAGGTACCACACCATGGAACACCGTATCAGATGGTTTAAGATTTTTATCTGTTAACCCCATGCGACGGAAAGTTTCATAATAAAGGATATTGATACTGCTCCCCTCCATCAATGAGTACCTTGGTGAACTTATAACCTCCCACCCGAGGTGCCACCACCAATGCCAGATGACCCGGATTTTCAACCCGGGGTGGATGGTCTTCTCTACTCCATACGATTGGCTGCTTAGACCAACGAAATAACGGGGCACCGCCGGTTCAACAGAGTTCACCGCCCTCTTATGAAGCTTTTGGTCACGCTTGTCTAAGCTAGTGGTGAAGACATGATATTGCCCACTATTTAACTGCTTCGGGTTGCTCTGGTAACCCGACTGCTGCTGCTCCTGATTGCCCTGATTATTGTAGCCACCTTGGTTGCCCTGATTACCTTGGTTGTTGTGTCCGCCCTAATTACCATGGAAGCCTGAACCGGAATTTCTTCCACCATAACCCGGCCCATGAGAACCGTGGCCCTAACCGCCACCCGGTCCATTATCATACCGGAGAGAATAAGAATTTTTGAACTCTTGCATGATGTAGCAATCTTTCCAGAGATGTGTGGACGGAATCTCCTTCGTCCCATGCTTTGGGCACGGCTGGTTCAACAGATAAGACAGGCGGTCCGGGTGAGGGGTAGGTGCTCCACCGCGCTCGGGCGGTTTACCCTTACGTCGCTGGCCCTTGTCCTGCGCGTTGGTATTAGCCACAAAGTCCAAACTGTGATCCGCTTTACGTTTGCCACTGTTTCCATGACTCGCCGGGTTGTGGTGTTGCCCCTTGGCGTTGCCACTCCTTTTTCCCTTCCCTGTCTTATCATCATCAGACTCGGGATCCTTGGTACTATCAGAGTCGGCATACTTCACTAAAGCGGCCATGAGGGTTCCCATGTCATTGCAATGGCGTTTCAGCCGTCCCAGCCTCAACTTCAGAGGCTTAAACCGGCAATTGCCTTCCAAGGTCAGAACTGCGGTATCAGCATTGATGCGGTCCGATGAATGCAAAATTTCCAAAACCCGGTGCACCCATCGGGTTGTTGACTCTCCTTCCTCCTGGACATAGGCAGCTAAGTCCACAACTGACATAGGCTGCTTACATGCATCCTTGAAATTCTGGATAAACCGGGCTCTCAACTCGGCCCATGACATGATAGAATTGGCCGGTAAACTCTTTAGCTGGCACGGGTCCCCTTCAAGCATCATGGTGAAGTATTTCACACATGCCGCATCATCCACATCCAGCATCTCCATGTCCATCTCATAGCTTTCGACCCATGTCTCAGGGGACAAATCCGCGGTGTAATTCGGCACCTTGCGCGGGCCTTTGAAATCCTTGGGCAGGCGCACATTACGCAACGTTGGGATGAGGCACGACACTCCCAAAGAGCTAGAAGTGACCCTTGGTTCCACTGATGTAGTTGGACGAACCGGAGTAAGTTGACGGGTTTCATGCCGCGCCGCTAGCTCGGCCTCTCTGCGTGCTCGAGCCCGGTCCACCACCTCCTGAGCACCACCCGCTGGGTTATTGCCACAGGGAAGATCACGGTTCCGTGTGTTGCTTGACACTGCCGGTTCATCCATCCGCCTGCTGTAACTCCAGCTCGGACGAGGAGTGGAATGAATCCGATTGCGACTATACGAATAAGCCTCCTGTTGCACCAAAGCCGTTTGAAGAAGCTCCTTAACCTGACGCGTCTCGACCGCCGCTAGAGAATCGCCTTCGATCAGGATGGCCGCCAGCCGTGAAGCAGCAGCGACAAGATTGTCCATCGGAGTAGAATAATGACCCGGTGGTGTTGGGATGGGCTGCGTCATAATGTTGGTCTATCGAGGTGGATCCTTCAAACGCGGCTGAACCGGCGCCCCTGCCCCAGGTGCCTCCGCCCGGTTCACCACCGGCGGATTACTGGTCCCTGCTCCCGGGGTGTTAAAGAGGTTCGTAGCATCATAAACCGGAGGCAGGCGAGAACAGTGTCTCCTTTTCAGGACTTCGTGTGACGCATTCTGATCCAGCATAAGCCGGTAGGCCTGTGCATCCAAAGCGGCCCGCTCCACGGCCATCCTGGTATCTTCAGCTGCCAGATCGGCTTTGGCCCGAGTAATCTGATGCTTCACTTTCGCGATTTCTGCATCGTGTGCATCCCGATCGCCGGGTTAACCTCCGCCATCAGTGTTGCCAACACATCAAATAAATCAGATAAAACCTAAGCCAGTGGTCGAACAGGGCCTCCTGCCCCTGCTGCCGTTGCCGCTGCTGATCCGGAAATCATTGTTGTTGCGGTCGAAGAGTGGAGCGCCGGCTGTGTACCGGCCATGAAGATTCCAACCCGGTTTCGCAGATCAGAGGGGTCCGGAATACTGTCGCCATCGGAACAGCCCCCAATCCGGCCATCTTGCAGCTGATATAACGACTCGGTCTCTCCGGTCGATGACTCGTCGCCGAAATAAACGACGGTTTCACCACCAGATTCCGATCTGTCCTCGTATTCCCCTCCATGGATGACTCCCATGAAGTCACGCTTCACGATAGGCTTGACCCGGGCAGATCTCGCACGCTGAGCCGTTTCGACGAGGTCGGTGCACTAATTAAACTCTGCAGACTATTTCTTGCCACCGACCTACGGGATGAACCCCGCATAACTGACTAGGCCATGGACTTCGTGAGAGATGTCTACCGGCACCATCACCATCTCGTCAACCTTGGAGAACCTAACAGAGTGGTCTTTCCACTCATAAACATGACGATGAAGACAGGCTGCATCAGATTTGTCGGGAAGCTTTACAAGAACCACACCCTTCGTAATCAAAGGCACAACCAGGAAATTGTTGTGGTCAAGTACAGCCTCGAGAACACGCCTGACAACAATGCTACAGGAAAACACTAGTTCAGGACACGTGGCGACAAGGACACATCAGCTGGATAGTTTAGCAGTAGAACTCATCCTCAGGTCTTCTAGTTCACACGGCATGACTTTGAGAACTTCATCTCCACCGCGGACCTTGTTCTAATTCAAACAGAAACCAAATATTTTATTACTACCTATGTTCAGTAATATAAGATGATTTTCAATATTATACTCCGTATATGACTACATATACGCACAAAAATGAGTGAACAAAGACACTAGAACATGTCTTCAAAGGCATGAGAGCAGAGGGATTACTTGCAATATCCATAACACAAGTTACTGAGGTAAATATACCCTCTTCAAAGGCAGCATTGATGTTCATAAAGTAGTTGAAAGTAATCTATAAGAAATCAGTGTCAACCTCTCGCATGTTTTGGTCAAAAGAGGAATTTAGAACCGTCACTTCGCACACAAAAATCACATGCAAGATCACCCAGAAAGTTTTACTACTAGTACTAGTACTGCGTGTTAGATGAAAAAACACGATCAAGATCAAGAAAAAGATCGTCGAGAAGAGATATTACCTGGACTTGCTTAATGAGGGACCCCGGAGAGGGGGGCTTGGATAGGGCGATGGCTTTGAGCTTGTCTCATGTAGTCTCAAGCGGGTGCTTGCGCTTCTTCGTACCATGAGCCTCGACGGTTTTCGCCAGAGCCATAGACATCACTTCGGTCGGTGCTCCAGCGTCCATCAAGAAACTGTGAAATAGAAATAAAAGAAAAGAAACCATAATCACAAACCCAAAAGAAGAATAGATAGGGAGTTATAGGGTCAGTCTTGGGGTTGCAAGACCGGGCCTTGGCCAGAATCAACACCATTGATGCGCTCACATTTCCTTCTTTGGGAGAGAAGAACAATGGCAGAAGCAGGTCGGGGTTTTCTTGAAGAAATGAGGGACAAGATGAGGGAGAAGCGAGTGGGGGTTTTCTTCAAGAGAGGAAGCTGAGAGAGAAGAGTGAAATGATGGTTGCTTCGTCTGGTCCAACTTCTTCTTTGGAAAGGAGGGGTTTTGTGATTTGACGACTCATTGGGCATTACTGTGGCGCTTCGATCGGGGTAGTCTACCATGCAGTTGGGCGCTCTACTACGGAATAATTTAGTGCATGGCTGGTGGACCCCGATGCTGGATATCCCACACGTCGGCAAAAGTGAGTAGCAAGGTTCCCGACGACCACGGAGGAGGATCCACACGGTAGAGCATGTCCACTGTTTTTCTGAAGAAGAAAAATGATTACAGCAAGCGTTTCCACTCTTACGACGGAGGAGTGCGAAACACGGCAGCCACTTGAACATACACAGTGCTCCTACTACTAGGCATGTGCACTAGTTCATACGACATTACTACATAATCTTTTTGCTAGTGTGGTAAGATATGACGATAACAAATGATGTTGTGCGCATGCCAACTATATGAATAGTAATGTAGTAACATAGTACCGCTTTTTTGACTATCTGGTCAAGAATGAACGGTGAGATCAATGTTAACAGAACTAGGTCTACATCGCACGGAGAGTATGGTGCTACAGTACTCCATGAAACATGAACCATATGAAGCACGAATCAGTGTTAGGCAGGGTGTATGAAGGGTGCACGGGATGGGAGCAAAAGTTCCCTTCTCAACCCACTTTTGGGTGTGTGGCAGAGTGCATGAAGGGTGCATGAGTCCGCACTAGTAGGTTAACACAAATACATGAAGAGGGAACAACTATATTGAGATGTGAATGCAACCAAACACACCCACATGCTTTGTGCTATAGTGATTAATCTGCATCGTCTGAGTTTGATCCAACGGTCATGTTGCGCCGAGACATGGACATGCCCATGCAGAGGGCGCCTAAACACCACCGAAGTCCCTCTGCTTCTTGAGGTGCACGATGTTAGTGATGTAGGGTGCAACCGCCCGCAGAGCCCGCTCCCGGTCGACGGGAGCCAGCTCGTCAAAGACGGCGTCCAATGGCACGAATGGATTCCGGTGAAGGAGCCCTGAGAGGATTCGCCCGGCAACGGCGACGGCAGACCGCAACCCCTCCTTGTCCAGCTCCGCACCCACCATCACGCGGCGACGACTCAGCTCCTCGGAGATATAGGTGAAGAAGGAGACCAGGTCAGGAAGCCGCAGCTCGTTGAAGTCGACGGGGTGGTCGAACGGGTTTAGCCCGACGGCCAGCATGGTCGCGCTGGCACGACAGTAGGCATTCGCGCAGCCGCAACACGTGTGTGGCAACTTAGTCCACCAAGTGGCAGAGGCGATCCTCGACCTCGTCACGATCAGCCCGCTCGCGCTCCAGCCGGCTCCCCTGATGGCCTATCATATCTCCTGCTTTCTGCAGCAGCACCGCCGATGCCTCGAGCATCTTTGTGGTGGATGCTTGTCGCTTTTGAAGCTCCGTGAACTCCCGCACATAATGGAGGAGCATGGCACTCCTCTCCTCCTTGAGCTCACGGAGCTCCACGTCCTTGACCCTGAGCTCTGCATCCTAGGCCTGGAGCTCCTGTGTTAGGCGCCTCACCTCAGACTCCGTGATCTGCTGAGCCGCCATGGCACCAGGTAGAAGCAATGGGAAGAGAAAGCAAAGGGGGGAAACGGCTGACAGGCAATGCAATCTACAGGAAGGCAGAGGGAGCCAGCCGAGGAGCGGGGAATCTTTTGGTTTTCACCATGGGAAAACACCAGTCGACGACTTCTCACATCAGGGAGCAGTGGGTTTTACACGCGGAGTCATCGTGACTAATTGCTGCCGCGCCTGCTCCCGTCAATCAAAAAAATTAAAGATCCTGCCGCGCCTGCTCCCGTCAATCAAAAAAATTAAAACTCCTGCTGCACCCAAACACCAGAGAAACACCGTGGTGGATATTTAAATTTACCTGCCGGCAAGGAGATAAAAAAGGGTGAAGAAACAAATGTGGCGGAGGCCTAGCTAATCTATCGCACTAGCCCAACTAGCTAGCCACCGTGCTTCACTGATGTACTCGGCGGAAAAGGTGGTCTTTCATGGTTTGATGACTCATTTACTTGCTTCGGTGCTACGACCAAGGAGGACCCAGAAAATGCGCGGTAGGGCGTCCCACGTCTCGGCAAGGAACAATATATGCGTGCACCACCCGGGAGGACCCCGAAACCGCGCGGTAGGGTGTGCCACGTCTCGGCATGCAGGAAAATGTGCGTTTAAAAATATATTGTATCAGACGTAGTACCTATGGTTCAACCTCAGGACCCAGCCAGTCGGTCGAAAACACCCCACTAGCCACACAGCTTCATCATGCTAACATGGCACGGAGGATAGGTGTGGTTAGCTCCGTCTCGACCAGCCACAACGTCTCTTGTTCTAGGCGATTCTTCTATTTTCAAGGCTTTTTTTAGTTATAATAACACCACGGCAAGCTAGCGCCGCTCTTCGTGTGTGCCATGCGTCTAAAGGTTGGACGATGGAGAGGAGAGAGAGATCGCAGAACTGGGACCCACCAGTAAGTGAGTCAACGGTCGTGCACATGTTGACGAGGCACTCCCTCTAATCTACTCAACGTAATACTGTATAAAATCAAGTCATGGGACAAAGCCAACAACCGTTGTTGTTTCAGGCTATCGACTTACTCTTTGTAGTCCAGGTTGCCAGTTCGAATCTCGTCTTTCAGATTTGTTAGTTTTAGGTCCAAATTTGATCAATGACAAGTGGGACCCCCGTTTGTTGTTCCGATACTTCAGTGTAGGATGGTTTTTTTGAACAAACACTTTGCGCGGTTAGACAAGTAACGAGTTACATATATTTTGCAAGTTTACGAACAAAAATGACAATGGCATATGTCGGTGTCCAAAAGGAGGGGCGCATTTTTGTACCCCTTTACCTATGCATGGGCAGTCGGAGCCGCGCCCACGGTCACACCAAGCAGAACAGGGGAGGTGAGCCAAGGTAAGACCGAAGCCAGAGATAACCAGAGCAACGCCAAGGCCAAGACCACAAAGAGCAGAGGGACGAAGCAGGTTCCCCCAGCAAGACCCTTGCCGGGGCAGCTCGCCCCACAGCAACAGAGCGAGCCACCTTGAGCCCACGGTCTCCAATATCACGTTGGGCTAGGGCTTGGGAGGCACCTCCATGGTAGCATGCAGATCCTTATGAAGACAAGAAACACTCAAGATCAGATGAGGATTAGAAGACGACGATCCTCGGCAGGATCCTTGCCGAGGAAAGCCACCAGACCCCCGGCAAGGCCCTTGCCGGGGACGACAGCGCGCCACGACAAGACCCTTGCCGGGCCACCCGGCAAGGCCCTCACCGAGGATGCCAGCAGGGCCACTACCAGGCCCGCACCAACCAAGTCTCCACCACCGTTCACATGCAGCTGCCAGCCCAACCAGCTGGTCAGGCACCTGCGTGGCAACATGCAGCTCCCAGGCCAACTCATCTAGCTCCTGCGTGGCGGCATGCAGATCTTCGTGGAGGCTCCACCACCGCGCCACCTCAGCTGTCTGCCTGCATATGTGGCGCCGCATGCGTCGCTAGCCAGGGCGCGTGTCGAAGCAGGGAGGAGCGGCGACGGACGGGACGGGCCTCGCCCCCGTCCCCAATAAAGCAAGGGGACACCTAAGCTACGCATTAAATGTGTCTTGTCCTGTAATAGAGCAATAAGCTCATGGCACTGTGCGCCTTTCCACCTCCTGTGTGCCACTGTGGCAGCCCCTTTCAACTATAAAAGGAGGCCCATGGCATACTGGAGAGGGATTTGGCTCTTTCGAACCACGCACTCACTACAGCTAGTTCGAGAGCTCAAGAACTCTCTGAAATACACCCACCAAAGCAGGACTAGGGTTTTATGCATCCTCGCGGCCCGAACTTGGGTAAACGATCCTTGTGCTGACTACTGATCCTGCTCTTCTTGCAACCCCGCGCCCCGGCAACCGTAGTAGGGATTCATGTGATCCCATAGGTGTCGTTTCCCCGACATCTTTGGCGCGCCAGGTAGGGGGCGCAATTGTGAGAATCTGGTCTAGTAGCTAGCCTAGCAGTTCTTCGTCGCCATAGCTCCCAAGAAGGAGACAGACAGGAGAAAGGGGCGCCGCCTGTGAACATGAAGGACGCCAGTGCGGCAACAAAGAAGCTAAGTCATTCAGAGCTTTGAGTTATTTCCTTTTATATATAAGGTTATCGTCCTCGGAGATCTTGCCTATGTATGAGAAACCTGCACGCAAAGGGTCCCTCCCGCAATTGGCAACGCCCTTGTTCTGTTTCGAGTCTGCTCAACAGCTCAAAGCGGTCGCGTTGAGAGTAGCGGGTTAGCCTTCCGCACTTGGCAACGCTCCCGACTCTGACTCGAGTCAAGCTCGACAGTTCGGGCGGCCGCGCTAAGGGCGGTAAGGTGGTTCACCCGGAAACAAGCACACCCGGCAGGCCAATGGGGATCCGTCCCCAAGACGCCGCCCTGGGTTTATGCGCCGGCAAGCCTACCCAGTTACGTAGGGTGGACATACAAGGAAAATCGAACAGGAAAATAACATGCATGGTACTAAAAGTGCTGCGGAGTCATATTACATCAAATTGTTGCTGCGGTTCTAACTAGAGATAGCAATTGTCTTGATTGTGAACCTACAGTGGCGATAAGAAACGGGGTGCCTAATCCCGGTGCTGGCCCTCCACCCTCAGAATTCCGCCGACACGGCTGATGATGGGCTTGATGTGCTCCCTGAGCGGCGCGATGTCAGTACCCTCCGGCAAGCTCTCCAGCGTGGTGTCGAAGTCGAGGTCGGGGTACCAGTGTGCCACCTTGGTGAGAACCTTGGTCATGGTGCCCTAGCAGAGCCTCCGGGCCTCGTCGGCAAGCGAGGCCGCCCGGTTAGCGTGAAGCTGCTCCAGGGCCCCGAGAACACACTCGATGTTGGAGTAATGGGCCACGGGTAGGCTAACCCGAAGCCCAAAACCTTTCAAGACATCAGGGCTGACTGCGCCCCTCAAGACGACATGATGAAGAGCCGCCTCCTGGAGGCCGGCTGGAGGAATAGCCGGCTGCCCATAAACGGCCGAGTCCTGGAGGCAAGGCCAAGTCAAGCCGACTCCTGTCGGGCGGCTTCTAGAGAAGCCGGCCCCGAGGAGTCGGCCCGCGGCACCTGCGAGGCCCATGCCCTCATCAAGGGGGACGGGACATGGAGTGGCTACAGTGTAGCCCATCCCCTCCCCTTTCCAGGGGCTGGCGTGGCCACAGTGCGATCAAGCGGAGATCTCCGCCCGGCGCGGCACTGTTGCCATGCCATCCCTGACGTCATCACAAGTAGGCGGAGTCCTGCTCCCATGAAGGCCTGTCTGTACCGCCCAAGGACGATGGGCCCCACCAGTCAGTGAGAGTCCAGAAGACGGCAAGAGCCCTACCAATTGGACCCGAGGGAGGACAACCCCTAGGAGTCGGCCCGCTCCTTCCTCCAAAACCCATGTGCCATTAACCATACGAGACAGGGAGTGGCTACAGTAATCGCCCGCCAGCCGGCGGAGCTGTAGCCACGACCCCCTGACCAAGCCCGCATCATTAGAGGCACGGCTACAGCGATCAGCCGCCGATAAGACCCGGGAGCGGCGGGTACGGCCTGTTAGCCCTGCAGACCCCACCGGCGGGCTCACCAAAGCGGCGGGCCCCGAGTCGGGCGGAGAAGCCGGGCGTCAAGAGATCGACGGCCGGGCCCTACGCCCGGTCGGATTACCGATGTACTCCTGGGGGGTAGGCCTATATAAACCCCCCAGGGAACCCATGTAAAGGGTTCCCAACCTGTGAGAACTAGACCAGATCATAGAGAGAGGAGAGAGCTAGCCTTGCTTTCTTCCACCTCTAGCATACAGCTCAAGGAGCACTATTGTATCACTAGTGCCTTAGTGATCATGCGGAGACCCCGCAGAGCAGGACTAGGGGTGTTATCTCCACGGAGAGCCCCGAACCTGGGTAAATTTCACCGGCGTATGTGTCTACGCCTCATCCCGCTTCCAGGCACCGGCGACGTTCTACTCGCTCCCACCATGACAAGCCCTCCATTGGCATCTGTCGCACCCAACCCCCGGCATTTGGCACCTACCGTGGGGCGAGGTGCACTGTCGTTCGGAGACCTGCTATGGACGGGAACCCTTTTCCTCCCTGGCGAGCGCAGCCAGCCCGGCACGCCAGACAGAGTCTGCGCCGACGCGCTGCATGGCGCAGAAGTTGCTTGCGCGGCAAGTTGCCTCTCTGATCTCATTGGTGAGGTCCACCTCTCCGGCGAGCCCGCGTCCGACGCAGGCACAGACGGTCCCGAGAGCCGCCTCGCGGGCCTCCTCGATCAACTTCACGTCACTAGCGAGCCAGGTGTGGACCTGGAGTCTATAGGCTCCACCGACCCGATGCTGGTCGACTCCGACACCGCGTCGCTTGACGCGATCCCCACCAACGTGGTGGTCTACGACGAGCCGCCTCCTCACGCGGAGAGCGGCGGAAGCACCGTAACGGAGGTGCTGGTCATCGTTCACGGCGAGCACTCCAATGTTGGTGCTCGCGACCCGCCGACGCGACATCGCAAGACCTCGACGACGCTGTTGAGGATATAGCTACTAAGTATAAACCGCCAGAGGGCCCGGTTCACCTTAGATCAGGCCGAAGCCCATGAAGGTCTTGAAGATGACGTTCAACTAGTAAAGCTTGGAAGCCCACGGCCCAAAGGCAGATTAGGGCCCGTAGTGGTAAACCGCATGATTATGTAAACTTGTAATGTAAGTTAGAAAGGAGAGAGACCGAGCCGGACACTTTGTATAGGTCGGCTCGGGACTCAGAGACCGGCCAAGCGCCAACCTCGTGTATATAAAGGGACGACCCGGTGGCGGTTCAAGACAGACAACAACAACTCGAGGCCTAGGCGAAGCTTATTCGCTCCCTAGTCATCTAAACCACATCAATCCCATCACAACTAGACGTAGGCTTTTACCTTCATCGAAGGGCCCGAACTAGTATAAACTCTTGTGTCTTTGCGTCCACTTTAACCCCTTCAAGTTAACCCATAGCGATGGCTCCACGACTAAGTCCTTTCACGAGGACATCTGCCGTGACAAAACCACGACAGTTGGCGCCCACCGTGGGGCTATCGCACGATGGTTTGATGATCTTGGAGGGCAAGATCAAGGACTCGAAAGCTATCTTTGTGGGCGGATGACCAAGAGTCGTCATGCAGAAGATCTACATCGACGATGCAGGCTGGGGCCCCGAGGCCGGCTCGATTGAGTACGGGTACCGGGTCCCCTTTGGTGGCATACACGTCTTCATTGGCAAGATCGGTGAACCGGGCCCTGAGTTGGACACTTGCACCGACCTCGTCGAGACAACTCAGTGTGCGCGATCTACCCAGGTCAAACCGGCCGTGAAGTGTGCCTTTGTGGGAGTCATCCACGGAGGAAGTTATGAGGACGGATCAGAATCTGGTAGCGAGACCGTCGTCTACTCTGGCGACGAGTCGTCAACCGGAGAAACTGAATCTCTATATCAATTACAAGATGGCCGGATTGGGGGCTGTTCTGATGGTGACAGTATTCCGGACCCCTCCGATCTGCCCAACCGGGTTGGAATATTCATGGCCGATACACAAGCAGCGCTTCACTCTTCGACTGCTGCGGCAATGATCTCCGGTTCAACAGCGGCGACGGCTGCCGGGGCAGGAGGCCCTGTGCGCCCGCCGGCTCAAGTTTTATCAGATCTGTTCGATGCGTTGGCTGCGCTCATGGCAGAGGCTAACCCGGCGGATCAGGACGCTCATAACACAGAGATTGCGAATGTGAAGGAACAAATCACTCAGGTTAAAGCGGATCTAGCAGCTGCAGACACCAGGATGACGGTAGAGCGGGCCGCTTTAGATGCGCAGGCTTATAGGCTCATGTTGGATCAGAACGCGTCACATGAAGTCATGAAGAGGAAGTACAGATCCCGTTTGCCTTCAGTTTTCGAAGCCAGAGACCTTTTCAACACCCCCGGAGCGGGAACCAATAATCCGCCGGTGGTAAACCCGGCGAAAGCACCTGGGACGGGCGCGCCGGTCCAGCCCCGCTCAATAGATCTACCTCGCCATAATGCCAGTATGCCTCAGGCCGTGCAAACACCTCCGGGTCAGTACTCCAACCCGATGGATAACCTTGTTGCAGCTGCGGCATGGCTGGAGGCTATTCCAGTTGAAGGTGACTCACCACGGGCGATAGAGACGCGCCGGGTCAAGGAGCTCCTTAGGACAGCTTTGGTCCAACAGGAAGCATATTCAGACCGCATGACCGGATCCACTCTACCCCCCGCCCAAGCCGGAGCTATAGCAGGCACATGGATGAACCGACCATATCAAGTAATGCACGGCGTGGTGCGCCCCGTGGCAACAACCCGGCAGGTGGTGTCGATAACGCCCAGGAGGTGGTGGACCGGGCCCGAGCGCGCAGGGAGGCCGAGTTAGCAACACAGAATGAGGCGCGTCAGCTTACGCCGGTTCGCCCCACCACCTCAGTCGAGCCAGGGGTCGCTTCTAGCAAGGGGGTTCCCTATTTGATCCCCGCTTTACACAACGTGCGCTTGCCCAAAGACTTCAAGGGTCCGCGCAAGGTGCCAAGTTACACTGCTGATTTACCTCCAGAAGCATGGATAGAGAGCTATGAGATGGCCATGGAGATGCTAGATGTGGATGAGGCCGCGTGTGCAAAGTATTTTACCATGATGCTTGAAGGGACGACCCATACTTGGTTAAAGAGCTTGCCGCCCAATTCTATCAGTTCATGGGCCCAGTTGCGAACCTGGTTTATCCAGAATTTCAAAGATACCTGTAAGCAGCCCATGTCCGTAGTGGACTTGGCGGCTTGTGTCCAGCGGGAAGGAGAATCAACAACCTATTGGGTACGCCGCGTCTCGGAAATCTTACACTCGTCAGACCGGATCAACGCTGACTCTGCGATCTTAACCCTGGAGGGCAACTGCCGGTTTAAGCCTTTAAAGTTGAAGTTGGGGCGTATGAAGCGATTTTGTAATGACATTGGAACTCTCATGGGTGCTTTAGTGAAGTATGCTGATTCTGATAGTACCAAGGACCCCGAATCTGAGGATGACGAAGCAGGGAAGGGAAAGAAGAACAACAACTCCAGGGGGCATCAACACAAACCGGCAGGCCATGGGAACGGAGGCAAACGTAAAGCGGATGGCAGCATGGACTTTGTGGCTAATACTAATGCGCAGGACAAGGGTCAGTGACGCAGAGGTAAAGCGGCGAATCGTGGTGGGGCTCCGAATCCTAACCCGGATCGCTTAAATTATTTATTGAATCAGCCCTGTCCAAAGCACGGGACGAAGGAGATGCCGGCCAACCACCTTTGGAAGGACTGTTACATTATGCAGGAGTTCAAAAACTCTAATGCTTTCCGTTATGATCATGGGTCCGGTGGTGGCTCAGGATCCGGTTTCCATGGGCAGGTTCACGATGGAGGAGCTTCCGGTTCAGGCTTCAGTGGAAATCAGGGCGGACATAACAATCGTAATAATCGAATAACCAAGGTGGTTACAACCAGCAGCAGCAAGAGCAATGGGTTATCAGAGCCATCCGAAACAGTTGAACAGTGGGCAGTATCATGTTTTCACAACTAGCTTGGATAAGCAGGACCGGAAACTTCACAAGCGAGCGGTGAATTCTGTTGAACCGGCCGTACCAAGTATTTACGCTGGCCGGAACAGCCAATCGTGTGGAGCAGGGAGGATCACCCTCTTCGGGTTGACAATCCGGGCCAGCTGGCATTGGTGGTAGCCCTCGTGTGGGAGGTTATAAGTTCACCAAAGTGCTCATGGAGGGAGGGAGCAGTATTAACATCCTGTACTATGAGACATTCCGCCGCATGGGGCTAACAGATAAAAATCTCAAACCGTCTAATACGGTATTCCATGGTGTGGTGCCTGGCAAGTCAGCATACCCTGTCAGCAAGATAGCTCTGGAAGTGGCTTTTGGGGACGATCACGATTCCCGGTCAGAGACACTAACATTTGAGGTGGTGAAAATCCAGAGCCCATATCACGCCCTATTTGGGCGGCCGGCTTATGCCAAGTTCATGGCACGGCCTTGTTATATCTATTTGCAGCTCAAGATGCCGGGTCACAAGGGGACAATAACGGTTCATGGGAGCCGCAAGATCGCTTTGGAATGTGAGGAAGGTGATGCGGCCTATGCAAAGTCGGTTTGCGCTACGGAGGAGTTGAAATATTACAAGGACAACGTTGATCCGGCGGACATGACCCCTTTGAAGAAACCGACTACAGAGCATGATCCGGACCTGAAATTCAAATCGGCAGTTGAGACTAAGCTTGTTGACTTCGTGCCTGGCGATTCGTCCAAGCAGTTCAGCATCAGTGCCAACTTGGATCCGAAATAGGAAAGCGCGCTCATCGAGTTCATCCGTGAGAATCGGGACATTTTTGCATGGAAGCCTTCTGACATGCCAGGTGTACGGAGGCAACTCGCTGAGCACACTCTTAATGTTGATCCCAAATACAAACCGGTGAAGCAGTTTCTCCGCCGGTTTAACGAAGAGAGGCGCAAGGCCATTGGAGAGGAGGTGGCCAGGCTCTTAGCAGCTGGTTTTATTGTTGAAGTCTTCCATCCAGAGTGGCTTGCTAATCCGTTGCTGGGTATTAACAAAAACGACACTTGGCGCATGTGTGTGGATTACGAGATCTTAACAAGGCTTGTCCAGCGGATCCTTTTGCCCTCCCCCGCATTGACCAGATTATTGATGCCACTGCGGGTTGTGAGTGTTTGAGCTTTTTGGATGCATATTCTGGGTATCATCAGATCAAGATGGCAGTTAAGGACCATGAGAACATCGTTTATCACTCCCTTTGGAGCCTTCTGCTATGTATCTATGCCTTTTGGGCTCAAGAGCGCCCAAGCAACTTATCAACGCTGTATGCGTAATTGCACGCATAAACAGATCGGCCGTAATGTGCACGCCTATGTTGATGATATTGTGGTCAAGTCAAGGGAGGAGAACGATTGGCGATTTGAAGGAAACCTTTGACAACCTGCGGGTTTACAAGATGATGCTCAACCCGGCCAAATGTGTCTTTTGTGTTCCGGCAGGCAAGTTATTGGGTTTTCTCGTGTCCAACAGGGAAATTGAAGCTAATCCGAAGAAGATTACGGCTATTACCTCCCTGGCTAAACCGAAGTGTATTAACGATGTCCAACGTTTGGCAGGCCGGATTGCCACGCTGAGCTGGTTTATCAGCCGCCTCGAAGAGAAGGCTATCCCTTTGTACCGAATGCTTTGAAAAAGACAGATCAGTTTATGCGAGTCCACCGCCGATGAAGCGTTGGAGGACTTAAAGCGGCAGTTAGCCAATCCGCCCGTTCTTGCAGCTCCAATCGACAAAGAACCGTTATTACTATACGTAGCGGCTAATGCTCGTGCAGTTAGCGTGGCTATTGTGGTAGAGCGCAAAGAGGCAGGCAAGGAATATCGTTCAGCGGCCGGTTTACTATATTAGCAAGGTGCTTATTGAATCCAAGCAATGGTACCCGCATTGGCAAAAGCTAGTATACGGAGTTTTTATGGCGAGCAGAAGCTTAAGCAATACTTCCAGGGCCATCCGATCACAGTGGTCAGCTCTGCTCCTTTGGGCGATATAATTCAGAACAGGGAAGCGACTAGCCGGATTGCTAAGTGGGTTATAGAGCTTGGGCCGCACGGGTTAAAGTATGTGCCTCGAACGGCGATCAAATCTCAAGCGCTTGTGGATTTCATCAATGATTGGACGGAGTTACTGAGCACTGAAGAGAAGCGGATCACACCTATTGGACGATTCATTTTGATGGATCCAGGCAATTGGAGGGCTCGGGGGCTGGAGTCGTATTAACTTCCCCACGAGGTGACAAATTCTGTTACGTTCTCCGCTTGATGTTCCCTTGTACTAACAATGCAGCTGAGTATGAAGCTTTACTCCATGGTCTTCGGATGGCGAAGGATATGAATCTCAGTCGGGTTAAGTGCTTCGGTGACTCGGACCTGGTGGCTCAACAGGTGTCTGGCACTTGGGATTCCAAGGATCCCCTCATGGCAGCCTATTGACGTGAGGTGGACGTTGTTGCAGGTCACTTTAAGGGTTATCAGGTGGATCATGTGGACAGACGGAAGAATGAAGCGGCGGACGCTTTAAGCCGGCTGGGCTCTCAGCGTAAACCGGTCCCGCCTAATGTCTTTTTAGATGTTTTGCATAACCCGTCCGTCCAGCTCCCTGGTGAAGCGGATTTGGCTATTCCTGATCCGGAGGCACAGTTGGTGGCAGCCCTGCATGTTATACCAGATTGGACAGTTCCTTATCTTGCGTACATGAACCGGGGCGAGTTGCGGAGGATGAGACTCGGCGAGCAGATAGTCCGGCGATCCAAGTCCATGACCATTGTCAATGGCGAATTGCATCATTGCAGTGTGTCAGGCGCGTTCCAACGCTGTGTGTCCCCTGAGGAAGGTTGCGAAATTTTACGCGAAATCCACGAAGGGGATTGTGGTCACCACGCCGGTTCAAAGTCTCTGGTGGCTAAGGCGTTTCGTCACGGGTTCTACTGGTTGACGGCTCATGCTGATGCGGAGGACCTAGTTAGACGATGTGATGGCTGTCAGAAATTTTCACGGCGTGCTCATGTGCCGGCTCAAGAATTGAGGATGATTCCAATTACTTGGCCGTTTGCGACTTGGGGTTGGATATGGTCGGACCTTTCAAAAGGTCCAAGGAAAAAAAGACCCACCTCTTGGTGGTGGTTGACAAGTTTACCAAGTGGGTTGAAGCGGAGCCCGTTAGCAAGTGTGACGCAGCTACATCGGTTAAGTTCATTAAAAGGTGATTTTCTGGTTTGGCTTTCCACACAGTATCATTACTGACAATGGTACCAACTTGTCCAAGAGTGCTATGAAGGAATTCTGTGAGCGTGAGCACATCCGGCTTGACGTATCGTCAGTGGCTCACCCCCAGTCCAATGGACAAGCAGAACGGGCTAATCAATAGATCTTGCGAGGCATCAAACCCCGGCTTATGGTTCCTTTGCAGAGAACACCGGGTTGTTGGGTAGAAGAGCTATCGTCTGTGTTATGGAGTATCAATACTACACCAAACAGATCCACAGGATACACACCGTTCTTCATGGTCTACGGAGCGGAGGCGGTTCTCCCTAGCGATATCCGTCATGACTCACCTCGTGTGGCGGCCTATGTTGAAGCGGACAACGAGACGACACGATGCTTTGGACCTATTGGATGAAGAACGTGACATAGCAGCTGCCCGCTCGGCGATTTACCAACAGGATCTTCGTCGTTATCACAGTCGCCGAGTCAGAACCAGAACTTTTCAAGAAGGAGATTTGGTGCTTCGACTCATCCATGACCCGGTGATATGCACAAGTTATCCCCACCTTGGGAAGGACCTTTTGTGGTCAGCAAGAATCTGCACTGGGTCGTACTATCGATCGATATTCGAGAGCATAAAGACTCACGCCGAGAGGAGGAGACCAACAGGCCGTGGAACATAGCTCATCTTCGCCTTATTATACCGAGCTATCGGCTCTACTCATGTACATATTATGACGGTGTATATATTATGAATAAAGTAATAAACCGGAGCCTCGGCTAAAGCGGGTATCTGTTACATTACATCATGCGTGGTTACATGGAGTTGTTCTGTCTTAAAGCGGCCTCCGGTTTACCCCCTGAGTTTGCTTTTCAAAAGCTTTATGATATCCCTTGGGGGCTTGGTCGTGTCCGAACCAATGCAACACCTTTTGATAGGCGAAAGCCACCAGATCACTTGGGGACATGGTCAAGTCTGAACCAGTCACGCCTCTTGATTGGCCTAAGGCCATAGAGTCACTTGGGGGCTTGGTCGAACCCGAACCATTGCCACGCCACTTGATCGACATAATGCCATGGTTTCAGTTGGGTACCTGGCTGACTTGAACCGTGGCTACACCTTATTGGGAGCTTGGTCGTGTCTGACCATGGTAACACCATCTGATCGGCTCAGTAAAGCCTCTTTTTGCAAACGGTTTTATTATTGCCTTTGCTTCCATATTTTTTCATAACTGTTATTTGATTTTTGTTGCGTTTTTTAAACCGATAACATTTTTAAACCGGTTCAAACTGTCAATTGACGGAATTCGGTCCATTTTAATCCGGAGATAATTTTTCCGGTTTGACTTTTTCTGTTAACATCCCATTATGGAGTAACAGGGGGCTTGTCATGACCCGGCACAGTTTACATGGTAAACTGGCATTATAAATACATGAGCTGTTTTCTCCTTTGACGGTAATGGTTCATACAACCTCCGCTTCAAGATTGACTAAGCCAACTTCATGCCCAGCGATGGCAGGTATTTTGTATCACAAATTTTGATCATATACCTCAATATTTCATTGCATATATATATGAACGTCACAAGCCAGCTGGCGGCTCAAACCGCCGTGGCAGTTTAAGATTTTCGTTGCAGGTAATAGTTTATCATTGGCAAATCAAAAGGAGGCATAAGTTGCAAAACGTATGCAGGAAGGCATATAAACGCCAAAGGTGGCAGCTAGTTTTATTACAAGGCATTCAGAGGCCCAAAATTTGGAGTTGCTTCATAACGGGCAGTTTCTGACGTATCAACCGACTTGATGGATTAAGCTTCATTGCCAGGTTGACGTGAAGTAGATGGGTCTTCTGGCGTCGGTTCAACTTCTTCCTCCTCACCATCCGATGGCGGAAGTCATTGGTGGTCGGTCAATCCGGGTTAAAGCACGAAAGACAGCCTCTTCACTTATAAGCTCAGCGGATCAACGTCGGGGCGTAAGTGTCTTGACGGGTTGGTGGAACAAGGTTACGCACTTCCGAATAACAGCTTCAACCCGTCTGTTGTTCGCGTCGTAGAAGGAACGGTGAACCGTCAGGTTGGCCTCTTCTGCCAGTTGACTCGCCAGAGGATGCATCTCCCTTGTTACCCGTTTGAGAGCATCATTATCAAATACTTCACCATTTTCTTGAGCAGTGGGGAAGCCTTTGGCTATGTCAGCCGGATCAAGGTCAGCTATCCATGCTTTGGCGCGAGTTAGTGCCAATAAGGTGCCAGCCCGGCGGTGGATCGTTTCAATTCTTCTATCTGTCTTTGGTATCATAGATAGCCGGTCCAAGTGTCCTTGATCGATGTCGGAGCTGCATTATCATAAGAAGTGGCGCCAAATAACTTCGTTGGGTGCCGGTATACAGCTGTTCAATTAGCGTATACGCGGCCTTGAGTTTCTTCCGCATGTCAGAGCCCAGATGAGCAATGCGCCTACCTATTCCGGTTTAAGAAAGTTCAGGTTAAACCGGAGGAAATTTCAAAACGGAATATTCATCACAACCTTGGTGAAGCGTTGCTTACCAAATATTGCAGAGGTCATGGCATTGATTTGGCGCTTTAATCCAGTGAGCTCTTCCATAGCCGGTTTAAGAGCTGCTTCAGCATCTTCCGCCCGTTTTAGCAAGCCCACCTTTTCAGTATCCCAGCTGGCCCGTTCAGACTTAAACCACTCCTTGAGCTGCTCCATGGTAGTCAAGGCGGTTTTCAGCTCATCCTTGGCCTTGGAGGTTTCTGCTTGTTGAGATTTCAGATTTTCTTGAAGATCATTGATTTGTGAGACTTGTTGGCGTATCTCACTCTGCAACAAAAAGGGAGCATGTTAATATCTTCATAAGAAGTCCCAAGCGCATAACCAGTCATACACTTGGCACTTGGGGGCTAATGCGGATCATTTTTTATACTGATTATTGAAATCCCATGGATTAATACAAGTGTTAATCATGGCACTTGGGGGCTAATGCGTGTTTGATCAGAAGTATATAAGACAAAGTACTATGGACTAGGCAAAGTCCCGGTTTGACTTTCTAGGGACAAACCGGCCCTTGGGGGCTACTATGCAATGAAGGTACAAGAGAAGGGCACAACTATTTACCTCATAGCGCTCCTTCATAAGATTTACTAAACCGGCTTCATAATCACGGCTTGTGTAGAGCCGGTTCAGGAAGCCAGAGTGAAGGTCTTGGGCAGAGAGATTGTTATAAGCTGACAGATCAGTTTTTTCCTTCCCTTTGCTCATGGCAGCAAATTCTTCCTTGGCAGTGTGCTGTGATAGAGCAACCGGGTTGCCAGGGGTGGTATATGCAATGCCCGTAACTACGACATCATCATCTTTGGTCGGACCGGCCGAATTAGCATTTTCAACAGGGCTTGGCGTTTTCATACCCGGGCTTGGCGGATCAGCAGTTGAGTCGTGTTGTTCTGCTGCAGGACTCGGAGGAGCAGTTGGACATCCGGTTCAACCTCTGGCGGATTAGCATTGGCATCTTGATTTTTCCCAGCAGAGTTGTCTTTTGCAACTTCGGGATTTTCACCATGATGCTCTGGAGTCTTCGCCGGATCAACATCCACAGTAGGGTCGAGGGTCTTGGCCTTTTTACTAAGTCGAGCCTTGGTGCTACAACATCAAGGGTTAGAATATGATAAACTGACAAATACAAGGAACAAATTAAGGAGTAATATACTTACCCAGCAGCAACTTTGAGAGGAGGCAGCTGAGTGGTTGATGAACCGCCAGATGAGTTGGAAGAAGCCTGGTAATTCGGGTCAAACGGATTGAGAGGGCATCGGAAGAAACCTTTCAAAGGATAAAGCTTTTCAGGAGAACAAGTCACCTCTGGACGACGTTTCCGGGTTGGTGTGTCAGCTAAACCAGACGATGTAATTTGTTGACCGCTATGCCGGGTCGTACGGCGTTCTTCAGTTTGCTGTGTCTTCAAAGAAAGTTTTGGATCCAAATGAGCATAGGAGTGAGATTGTTTCACTTTCCGGAATGTGCGGCGAATTCTTTTAACCGGTACAAGATCAGAATCAGAAGAAAGAAGGATTACCTCAACAGTTACGCATGGCTGACCTCGGCGTCATCACAGGAATTGTAACTGTCAGTAAAATGAATGAAAAAAGAACCAAGTGAGTCAAGCTCTACCTCAGCATCTGATTCTTCATCTTCTGGCGGTTCAGAAGACTCGGCGGTTTTCCTCTTGCCAGTTTTCTTGGTGGTCTTGGTCTTTGCGCGAGGAACCCGGGCCGGTTTAGTTCGTTTCCAAAAGGAGCTGTTAGCCTGAAAATTAATACAGAGGGATTAATACAATCAATATGGAATCAAAGTCCATAGAGTAATGAGAGGAACCTTACATGGGCGGTTTGTTGGAGAGGCAGAACGGAGCCAACCCGGTTTGGCTGCATGCGGTGATCGGTTCATCGAGCATTTTCTTCACTGTTTCGGTAACTTCAAGCTCAATTATTGATAGTTCGTGATGACGTTGAGGATCTTTGACATCACCAGTATATTCGTGCATCAATCCGGGGCGGCGGCTTAATGGCAAGATGCCCCAAGAAACCCAGCAGCGGACAAGGTCAATACGAGTTAAACCGTTGGCCATCAGAGCCCGGAGCTTGGTAACTTGAGGTGCAAAATTCTTCCGTTCTGCGGCGGTCAAGCGCGAAGGCAGTGGGTGGCTGTTGCTAAGCCGGTGAGGGCGATAATCCGGCACGGGATTTTCTCCGTTAGGAGCAGTGTTCCGGCAATAGAACCAGGTTTGATTCCAATCTTTAGGATGGCTATGATGTTTGGCGTGAGGGAAGTCCACTTCCTTCCTTTTCTGGATTGAAACGCCGCCAAGTTACGTGTTAGGACCGTCCAGAGAATTCTGCAGACGGTTCAAATGGAAGAAATCTCGAAATAACTCCACGGTTGGTTCTTCTTGAAGATAGACTTCGTAGAATACTTGAAAGTTGCATATATTGGACACATAGTTCGGACCAATATCTTGTGGATGGAGTTGGAAGCTTGCGAGGACATCCCGGAAATTTTTTGATCCGGGCGGGCTGAATCCCCGGTCTAGGTGTTGCATAAAAACAATCACCTCTCCTTCTTGAGGTTCAGGTGGACATTCCGATTCCGGAACTCGCCAGTGGAGAACATTTTTTGAGGCTAAAACGCCAGTGGTGACGTAGCCGTTGAGTTGTGTTTCCGTGATCCGGGATGGAACCCAATTGCAAGCGGCAAATTGTTTCGCCATTCCGGAAGGGGGAGCTGAAAGAAAATCAAACAGTGCGGTTTATCGCTCACGGTTTGTAAGTGAAAAATTCAGTGTTAAACCGGTGAAAATACAATGCAAGATCCAGTTGGCGGTTTAGAGAGGGCTAATGACATATGGCGGATTGGCCATCAAGGATTAAACCGCCCATAGGCAGAAAGGCCAAGAGTCAAAATTTCTGCTAAGTGTTGGCAGAAACAGGTTTTACACAATGTTCAAATCTATTTGGATCTACCGCACATCTATAAAGCAGTTTTTACTGCGTTCTTTAAAAGGCGTTCAAGTAGAACAGAGAAGGATGCATACTTTACAAGAAGAAAAGGAAGGGCTGCTAGTATTAAAACAGATGTGGAATGACTACATAGGAGATCTATACCGCTTTTGGATCAAAACTACATGGCGAGAAGGTAGGATGAAGAGGAAAAATGGAGAACTGTGCGGATGAGCTTGCAAAAACCTAATGCAGATCTAAGGACGAAGAACAGAAGAAGTTTATCTCTGCAGATTATGGCGGAGGGGGGCGATGAGCCTCTGATCTAACTCAGGTTGATGCAGCGGCCTTGGTTGGTGCAGTTCTCGAAGGTCGCGGACGGCGGCGGAGCTTCAGAGCTGAGGGCGTTGCAAGGAAGAAGAAGATGCAGAAGAGGAATAGAAAAAGGAGCCCTCGGGCTTTATTTACAAGGGAAAGAGTAATGGCAGGCGCGAGAATCAAGGCGTCCGAAGCGGCCGAGTGGGCACGCCTGTCGCCTCGATTTTCGAGATAATCATTAATGAGAAGGGAATCTTTTTAATCCTTTTGTGCAGAGATGATGTCATGACGGACCGTTGCGGTGCTCCGAAGATGATGACACGGCGGTTTACAAAAATTCATAGGAGAAGTCAATATGGCGGTTTACGAAAATACAAGAGGATGTTTACCAGATATTTTTAGTGGTGAAGATTGACATGAATAAATTCAAATCAATCCGGGGCCTAATGTTGAGGATATAGCTACTAAGTATAAACCGCCAGAGGGCCAGTTCACCTTAGACTGTCTTTGAAGCCCATGAAGGTCTTGAAGATGGCGTTCAACTAGTAAAGCTTGGAAGCCCACGGCCCAAAGGCGGATTAGGGCCCGTAGTGGTAAACCGCCATGATTATGTAAACTTGTAATGTAAGTTAGAAAGGAGAGAGACCGAGCGGACACTTTGTATAGGTCGGCTCGGGACTCAGAGACCGGTCGGGCGTCAACCTGTGTATATAAAGGGACGACCCGGCGGCGGTTCAAGACACACAACAACAACTCGAGGCCTAGGCGAAGCTTATTCGCTCCCTAGTCATCGAAACCACATCAATCCCATCACAACTAGACGTAGGCTTTTACCTTCATCGAAGGGGCCGAACTAGTATAAACTCTTGTGTCTTTGCGTCCACTTTAACCCCTTCAAGTTAACCCGTAGCGATGGCTCCACGACTAAGTCCTTTCACGAGGACATCTGCCGTGACAAAACCACGACAACGCCCATCCCAGAAGACACCGATGCTGAGATGCTGGAAGCACGCCGCATCCAGCTCGTCAAGGGCGCCAAGAAGCTGGCCAGCATGAGACGCCTGTCGGAGGCCTATCAGCGCGAGATGGACCACGCTGTGGGCGGCACGCCGGCTCCCCCTGGGCCCAGCCGCCTTGGCATGGTCCAGCAGCGCGGCGTGGCCATCGCCAACCTGTTCGGGGCAGATCGCCCCGTCTACGCCATGCCTGGGGAAAACATCCGGGCTGCCCAGGCAGCGGCAGAAGAGCTGGACAAATTCGAGGGCGAGGAACGTCGCCAGATGGCGGAGCGCGTCCAGCGGCTGCCGAGCAGCACGAGGCCGGCTTCCGCATCGAGGTGCCACACCGGCAAAACGACGATCTACCTCCCCGCCGAGATCAAGGCGCGACATCTCGGACGCCGAAGGGTGGCGTCCGCGGAAGAAGAGACAAGGAGCCGGCTGCCAGCCGCAGTCGGACTCGTGTCACCATAGAACGCGACCAAGACGGCCGCCCAAGAGCAGTGGAACGACGGGATGACTGTCCGCCTCCTCCCCCTCGCCGAGAAAGGCACGTCTCCCTGCCGCCTGTTGGTCACTCAACACTTGGCGACCGCCTTGGCTGCCGAGAGGGAGTCGGAGAGAACGATGCCCGCCACAGGATCGACCATCTCCATCGGTCCCTGGCGCTAGAAGAAGAAGATGCGTTGGGTCCGCCATGTTTCGGCCCCCGCATTCGAGACGAGCCCTTCCCCAAAGGGTTCACGCTCCCAAGAGACACGCCCAAATACACCAGCCCCGTGAAGCCGGAGGACTGGCTGGTCGACTACTCCACAGCCATCAGCATAGCAAACGGCAACAAGCGCGTTGCTGTGAAATACGTTCCGCTCATGCTCCAAGGCACAACCCGGACATGGCTGAACAATCTGAAGCCCCGCAACATCAACAGTTGGGTCGACTTCATCGATGCCTTCATCCGCAACTTCACCAGCACGTACAAGCGGCCGCCCAAGCCCCGCCAGCTCTCCTTGTGCGTTCAAGGCCCCAACGAGTCGACTCGCGACTACCTCACGCGCTGGGCCGAGCTCCGCAACTCTAGCGAAGGCGTGCACGAGGTGCAGGCCATCAAGTACTTCACCGCCGGGTGCAGAGAAGGCACCCTCCTCAAGCACCGACTCCTCTGCGACGAGCGGCGACCCTCGACGAGCTGCTGATCATAGCGGAAAAACACGCCACGGCTGACTCCTCCATGAAGGCAGAGATCCGAGTCGATGCATCTGGCAAAGTGGCCCCTCAGGCTCCTTGAACCCCGGCTGGTGACACCAGTCGGCGTCAACAGAAGAACGACCACAAGCGCAAAGCTACGCAGCCGACTTTCACCAGCTGGCAGGTGGCGACAGTCGAAGACCAGCAGCTGGAAGGGCAACCTCCGTCCAAACGCCAGAAGGGCGGCAAGCCCAATTGGCTACCTGCCTTTTCATACGAGCAGACCCTGGATGCACCCTACAAATTCCATAGTGGTGCGAAGCCGTCCAACCACACCACTCGGAAGTGTCATTGGCTCACCAGGATTTCCAAGGGAGACGGCCTCTTGCCACCCCCGCCTGCTGGGCAGCCGCCTCCTCCTCCGCCCCAACAGCCGGCGGTCAGACCAGTCGGAGCCATACAAGATGAGTATCCAGAAGAGCATGGAGCTTATGTCGTGTTCACAAGTGGCTGATGATCGACGCAAGAAAGCGGCGACAAAGAAGAAGAAGTGAATGCGGTAGCATCAGAGACCCCAGAGTTCATGCATTGGTCCGAGAAGCCCATCAGCTGGAGCAGAGCCGACCACCAGAAGTGATGCCCAATCCCGGCTCCTACGCTCTGGTTTTGGATGCCACCTTTGCCACAGATAGGCGTGTGTTTCTCCCGAGTTCCGATAGATGGCGGCAGCAACATCAACATCCTGTACAAAGACACCATGGAGAAGTTAGGAATCAAACAAAGGCAGCTTCAGTCCAGCCGGACTGTTTTCCATGGCATAGTTCCTGGCCTTTCCTGCTCACCAATCGGCAAGATCCAGATAGACGCCCTCTTTGGGGACAAAGATCACTTCCGCCGAGAGCCAGTATGGTTTGAAGTGGTGGACCTTGAGAGCCCATACCATGCACTACTCGGCCGGCCTGCTCTGGCCAAGTTCATGGTGGTCCCCCACAATGCCTACCTCAAAATGAAGATGCCGAGTTCCAAGGGGATTCTGACCATAGCCGGCGACTACAAGAAGTCGTCCGCCTGCGCAGCTGAGAGCAGTCGGTTGGCCGAGTCCCTCGTGATCGCAGCTGAGAAGCGGCTCCTTGACCGGGTCGTGGCAATGGCAGGCAAGCAGCCGGAGATGTCGCCCGATCCCAAGGAGTCGGAAGCCAAGGGCTCGTTCAAGCCAGCCAAAGAGACAAAGAAGATACCTTTGGACCCGGAGCACCCGGAGAGGTACACCGTCGTAGGTACAAACCTCGACATCAAATAGGAAGGCGAGCTCGTCGATTTCCTTCGTGAGAATCGAGACATCTTTGCATGGTCCCCCAAAGACATGCCGGGCGTCCTGACGGATTTCGCCGAGCACAAGTTACATGTCCGGCCTGATGCCAAACCAGTCAGGCAGCCCTTGCGCCACTTGTCAAAAGAGAAGAGAAGAGTCGTTGGAGAAGAGATAGCCCGGCTGCTGGCAGCCAGCTTCATCATGGAGGTGTTCTTTCCAGAGTGGCTGGCCAACCCGGTCCTTGTGCTGAAGAAAAAGAAGCAGTGGCGCATGTGTATTGATTACACCAGCCTCAACAAAGCATGCCCCAAGGACCCGTTTGCTTTGCCGAGGGTCGACCAAGTGATAGACTCCACAGCCGGATGCGAGCTGTTGAGTTTTTTGGATGCATATTCAGGATACCACCAGATCAAGCTGAACCCGGCCGACAGACTGAAGACCGCGTTCATTACGCCTTTTGGAGCCTTCTGCTACTTGTCCATGACGTTTGGCTTGAGGAATGCCGGTGCCACATTTCAGCGTTGCATGCAGAAGTGCCTCCTCAAGCAACTCGGCAGAAACGCCCATGTATACGTGGACGATGTGGTGGTGAAGACGGAGAAGCGTGGAACGCTGCTGGAAGACCTCAAGGAGACATTTGAGAACCTACGCCGGTTTCAAATCAAGCTTAACCCAGAGAACTGCGTCTTCGGAGTACCAGCCGGCCAGCTTCTTGGTTTCCTGGTCTCAGAACGCGGCATAGAGTGCAACCTTGTGAAGATCAAGGCCATCGAGAGGATGGAAATACCCACCCGACTGCTGGATGTGCAGAAGTTCACTGGCTGCTTGGCATCCATCAGCCGATTCATCAGTCGGCTGGGTGAGAAGGCTCTTCCCCTGTACCAGCTCATGAAGAAAACCACTTTTTTCGAGTGGAACGACAAGGCGGATGAAGCTTTTCTCCAGCTCAAGAAGATGCTGACTACTCCACCTGTCCTGGCGGCTCCGACTCCTAAGGAGCCCATGCTCCTCTATATCGCCGCCACCAGCCGAGTGGTCAGCACAGTCATTGTGGTAGAGCGCAAGGAGGAAGGCAAGGCACTACCAGTCCAGAGACCGGTATATTATTTGAGTGAAGTACTGTCGACCTCCAAGCATAACTACCCCCACTACCAGAAGATGTGCTACGGCGTGCACTTTGCCGCCAAGAAATTGAAGCCGTATTTTCAAGAGCACCCAATCACCATGGTCTGCACAGCTCCACTGGCCGAGATCATTGGAAGCCGAGATGCTTCGGGTCGAGTGGCCAAATGGGCCATAGATTTGGCCCCCTACACCATCTACTACCAGCCTCGCACCGCCATCAAGTCACAAGCACTGGGCGACTTCCTCGTTGACTGGGCCGAGACCTAGTACCTGCCGCCAGCGCCCGACTCCACCCATTGGCGGATGCATTTTGATGGTTCTAAGATGCGCACCGGTTTGGGAGCCGGCATCGTCCTCACCTCTCCCAAAGGCGACAAGCTCAAATATGTGCTGCAAATCCATTTCGCCGCCTCCAACAACGTCGCCGAATACGAGGCACTCATTCACGGGCTCCGGCTTGCCAAAGAACTCGGCATTCGCCGGATCCTGTGCTATGGTGACTCTGACTTGGTGGTCCAACAGTTGTCAGGCGACTGGGACGCCAAAGATGCAAACATGGCGAGCTACCGTTTCCTCGTACATCAGCTCAGTGGATATTTTGAAGGGTGCGAGTTTCTCCATGTGCCAAGAAACGACAACGAGCAAGCAGATGCCCTGGCACGAATCGGCTCCACCCGTCAAGCATTACCGACCGGCGTCGCCCTTCAACGCCTCCTCAAGCCGTCTGTCAAGCCATCGCCAGAGTCAGATTCTATCTTCGTGCCGGCTCCTCCTGAAGCAGTCGGATCCGACTTGAGAGCTCCAGCGGCCGGCACGGGAATTCTGGCAGGCGGCCCGGGCAGCGGTCGCACCCGCCCGGGACTTCAAAACCCGCCCGGATCTGCGGCCAGCCCGGGACTTCGGAGCTCGGCCCGGGGAATGCACCAATCGACCTGGGGACTTCATCGACCCAGCAAGCGGCTGCCGACTCCAACCCGCCGCCTCCCGGCCCAACCGCCCTCGGCCAAGTTGCAGTCCTGACATTCCAAGAAATCGCAGAACCTTCATGGGCCCAGCCCATCCTAAATTTCCTGGTGAACAAAGAGCTGCCGACAGATGAGATCTCGGCCCGGCAAGTGCAACGCCGGGCAGCAGCCTACACCATAGTCAACAGAGAGCTTGTGAGGCGCAGTGTCACTGGTGTCTACCAGCGCTGCGTGGAACTGGAGCAAGGCCAAGCAATTCTCAAAGACATCCATCAACGCGAGTGTGGCCACCACGCGGCTTCAAGAGCACTTGTCGCCAAAGCCTTCCGCCATGGTTTTTTCTGGCCGAGTACTCTAGAAGACGCCAAAGACTTGGTCCAAAAATGCAAAGGGTGCCAGAAGTTCCGTTCCAAGCCACATCAACCGGCTTCTACACTGAAGACTATCCCCATTGCCTGGCCCTTTGCTGTTTGGGGCTTAGACATGGTGGGACCATTCAAGACGGCAAGAGGCGGCATGACTCACCTGCTTGTCGCAGTGGACAAGTTCACCAAGTGATAGAAGCCAAACTGTAGGATCGAAAGTATGTCTAGAGGGGGGGGGGGTGATTAGACTACTTGACCAAATAAAAACTTATCCTTTTCCCAATTTTAGTCTTTGGCAGATTTTAGCTATCTTAGCACAAGTCAAGCAATCTTAACAAAATTCAAGCAAGCATGCAAAGAGTATATGAGAAGCGGAAATTAAAGCATGCAACTTGCAAGAAATGTAAAGGGAAGGGTTTGGAGAATTCAAACGCAATTGGAGACACACGTATGTTTTTGTCGTGGTTCCGATATGTGGTGCTATCGTACATCCACGTTGATGGAGACTTCAACCCACGAAGGGTAACAGTTGCACGAGTCCACGGAGGGCTCCACCCACGAAGGGTCCACGAAGAAGCAACCTTGTCTATCCCACCATGGCCGTCGCCCACGAAGGACTTGCCTCACTAGCGGTAGATCTTCACGAAGTAGGCGATCTCCTTGCCCTTACAAACTCCTTGGTTCGACTCCACAATTTTGTCGGAGGCTCCCAAGTGACACCTAGCCAATCTAGGAGACACCACTCTCCAAGAAGTAACAAATGGTGTGTTAATGATGAACTCCTTGCTCTTGTAAAGGCCAAATGATAGTCTCCCCAACTCTCAACTCTCTCTCACAGGATTTGGATTTGGTGGAAAGAAGATTTGAGTGGAAAGCAACTTGGGGAAGGCTAGAGATCAAGATTCATATGGTAGGAATGGAATATCTTGGCCTCAACACAAGGGTAGGTGGTTCTCTCTCAGAAAATGTGTATTGGAAGTGTAGGTTCATTCTGATGGCTCTCTCCATGAATGAAGAGTGGGTGGAGGGGTATATATAGCCTCCACACAAAATCTAACCGTTACACACAATTTACCAATCTTGGTGGGACCGAATTGAGAAACTCGGTCAGACCGATTTAGCAAATCTAGTGACCGTTAGGATTTTCGGTGGGACCGACATGCAACTCGGTAGGACCGATATGGTTAGGGTTAGGGCATAACGTAATCTCGGTGAGACCGATTACACAAACTCGGTGAGACCGACTTTGGTAATAAGCTAACCAGAGAGTTGGTCAGGTAAACTCGGTGGGACCGGTTCGCTCATTTTGGTGGGACCGAAATGTTACGAAAGGGAAACAGAGAGTTTACATTGCAATCTCGGTGGGACCGAAACATTATGAAGGGAAACAGAGAGATTACAATCCCATCTCGGTGAGACCGAGATTCCTATCGGTGAGACCGATTTGCCTAGGGTTTGTGGCAGTGGCTATGACATCTGAACTCGGTGGCGCCGGATAGAAAGAATCGGTAGGGCCGAGTTTGACTTTGGGTTTAGGTCATATGTGGATGTGAGGAAGTAGTTGAGGGCTTTGGAGCATATCACTAAGGACTGTGGAGCAAGAAACTCATTAAGCAACACCTCATCCCTCCTTGATAGTATTGGCTTTTCCTATAGACTCAATGTGATCTTGGATCCTTTGAAATATAAAATGTAGAGTCTTGAGCTTTTGAGCTTGAGCCAATCCTTTTATCCTTAGTATTTTGAGGGGTCCACTTTCCTCATCCATGCCATGCCATTCATTGAGCTTTTCCTGAAATATTCATCTTGGAATAATGTTAGCTCAATGAGCTATATGTTGTTAGGAATTACCAAAACCACCCAAGGATAGTTGCACTTTCACAAACCAATCAAGAAGTTGAACGGTCCGACTGCTGTGACATTCATCTCCGACATCACCATTCGGTATGGCATACCGCACAAAATCATCACCGACAATGGCACAAACTTTGCCAAAGGCGCCTTGGCCCATTTCTGCGCGACGCAGGGCATCCGACTGGACTTAGTGTCCGTTGCCCATCTGCAGTCAAACGGCCAGACGGAGCAAGCAAACTGCCTCATCTTGTCCGGCATCAAGCCTCGACTGGTCGAGCCTTTGGAGCGTTCGGTCGGCTGCTGGCTCGACGAGCTGCCAGCCGTCCTCTGGAGCCTGCGCACAACTCCAAATAAGTCAGCTAGCTTCACGCCTTTCTTCCTCGTCTACGATGCCGAAGCCGTCATCCCAACGGACATAGAATTCGACTCCCCTCGAGTCACCATGTACACCGAAGAGGAGGCGGAAGAAGCACGACAAGACGGCGTCGATCTGCTGGAAGAGGGCCGGCTGTTGGCACTCAGCCGGTCCAGCATTTACCAGCAGAGCCTGCGCCGATATTACAACCGGAAGGTCAAGCCGAGATCTTTCCAAGAAGGAGACCTTGTGCTCCGGCTGATCCAGCGAACAGCCGGCCAGCACAAGCTCTCAGCGCCTTGGGAAGGCCCCTTCATCATCAGCAAAGTGTTGGGCAACGACTCCTACTACCTGATCGATGCTCAGAAGCCTCGAGCGCGCAAGAGGGATGACTCCAGCAAGGAGACGGAGCGGCCATGGAATGCAAATCTCCTCCGAAGATTTTACAGTTGATGCAATATGTACCACACTACCTTTTGTATTAACGTACGAAGACTCCGGGTCCCCCGAGAAGAGCTCGGGGACTGCCCTCTTTTATCTATATGATAAGAATTATGCCTATGAGTATATCATTTTTTCTGCCACTTGGCACCGGGTCCGACTAGTCGGCCCGGGGACTTGCCATCTTGTACTATGAAATGTTTCCTGCAGCCGGACAAGTAATGAGTGGCACTTAAGTCGTCTCCTGCCAGAAGCCGCAGCTCGCAGAGCGACTGTACGGTGGGCAGGAGTAAGGTAGAAAGGGTGCCCGCATGAAAAATGGCTAAGGGCACAAAGCATGTGCATAGTTTAAGCTAGCTTGCCGCCTCTACTATTGAGCAGCCGGTCCACCGTTTTCTACTTAACTTGCTAAAGAACTCTAAACGGCTAAGTACTTGCCTACCCAAAGTAGCTAAGTACCAAGACGACAACCAAGGGAAGGCGGAAAAGGAAAAAGCCAAAGAGCAGTAAGCAAGAAAGGGTAGAACTCGGAAAAATATTTACATAGCAAAGGCCCTTGGCCGATATTCAACAGAAGTTCAAGATACACCCCGCGGGTGGAATTGTGCAAAATTAATAAGTTCATCGAGACTAATAGATAGGCGAAGAAAAAGATAAAATGGCGGACTAGGAAGCGACAGAAGGGTTCAGAGGATCTGAGGAGTCGGCGGTGCCAGCTGCCGGAGCGGCCGGCTGGTCGGTCTCGCTATCGCCTCCAGCCGGCAGCTGGCTTTCGATTGCGCTGCTTTGGAGGCGCTGGTCGTTGAGGTTGGCCGTCCGCTCCGACCTCTGGCGCCTCCTCTTCGCCTCCCTCCTCCGCCTCGCCTTCTTCCTCGCCATTGAGTCGATCACCTCCGCCGAGTCCTCGCCGTCGTCCGGGTTCAGCCCGAACCATTCCGGCGGCGCCTCGTCGCCGTTTTCAACCCACTCTGGGACGAAGATGCTGGTGTCGGTGTACTCGGCGATTGACATCGCGCGCTTGACGAGATCGTCTTCCACGACCGCCAACTCCTCCTGGGCCTTCACCCGGAATGTGGCCAGCTGGGCCAGACTCAGCCCAGGGTACCATGCCTTGACGAACTCCAAGGCCCGGTGCGCTCCGGCCCGGGCCGAAGACCCTTCCAGGACTCAAGACGGTTGACCGCTACCTCCAACCAGTCGGCAGTCCGACTGGGGGTGCGCGGTGCCGGAATGTCCGGCCACAGGGCGCCGATCGCCTAGGCACCGACAGCTGAAGCCGGCGCAGCATCCGGTGAGCCGGCCGAAGACGGGCCTCGATGCTCAGGATCTGCTCGCTAAAGGTTCGGGGGGCGTCGGCGGCGATCTTTGCGCCGTCCGCCCTTCGCCCTTCGCGATCAGCTACGATGGCCTGGTTGGCGGCATCCGACTGGCCAGGGAAGAAGTCTGTCAGGACAGAAGCGAAGAAGAAAGTTAAAGACCAGAAGCCGGCTTGACCAACAGCCGGCAGTGCAAAGAAGAAAAATGAGGGAGGCTCACCATCGACTATATCCTCGATCTCGTGGAAGCCGGAAGTCAGCATCGCCTCCTTGTCAGTCCAGGAGGAGCATTCGCTCGCGAACTCGGCAAGGAGGTCGGTCTCCTTGTCCTCCGCCTCCTTCTAGGCCTTCTTGAGGAGCTCCTTCTGTTCTGCCAGTTGCGTGACCATTCGGTCGCGCTCTTCAGCCAACTTGTTGCACTCCTCCTCCTTGGCACGTAGCGTGGTGTTGGCTTCGCCCAGCTGCTGCTGCAAGATGGCGTTGGCCTCTGTGGAAGAAAGATGAAAACAAGGTGTTAGTTGCCAACAAAGAAGAGCAGTCGCCAGGGAGATCCGTCCCGACTACTTAGCAGTTGGCCCGAATCTCGGGGACTACAGCCCGCGGGTGCGCTAGCGCGCCCCCGCGAAAAAAGGAGTCATCAACAGAAAGAAGAATAGTGGCCGGGGAGATCCAGCCCGACTGCTGATAACCCACAAGTATAGGGGATCAATTGTAGCCTCTTTCGATAAGTAAGAGTGTCGAACCCAACGAGGAGCTAAAGGTAGAACAAATATTCCCTCAAGTTCTATCGACCACCGATACAACTCTACGCACGCTTGACGTTTGCTTTACCGGAAACAAGTATGAAACTAGAAGTACTTTGTAGGTGTTTTCGGAAAAGCTAGCAAGAAAATAAAGAGAGCGTAAACATAAACTAGGGGCTGTTTAGATAAAGAAGCAATAAAGTAAATATAGCGAGTGTGTAAAAGTGGTGGTAGGAGTTGTGGAATTGTCCCTAAGCAATTGACTATGTTACTAGACCGGTAATCACTATTGCAATTCTATTTGAGGGAGAGGCATAAGCTAACATACTTTCTCTACTAGGATCATATGCACTTATGATTGGAACTCTAGCAAGCATCCGCAACTACTAAAGATTCATTAAGGTAAAACCCAACCATAGCATTAAAGTATCAAGCCCCTTTATCCCATACATAAACAACCTACTTATTCGGATTACGTGCTTCGCCACCACGCCACCCACCATAAGCAAATCATAAACATATTGCAAACCCTACAGCTGAATCCCTCACGCTATGCCGACACGGAGGGCACAATAGGACAGCACCAATAATAAAATATGCAACTCAAACCAATCATTGCAATTCATCAATCATCGATAGGACAACGAAAATCTACTCAGACATCATAGGATGGCAACACATCATTGGAAAATAATATGAAGCATAAAGCACCATGTTCAAGTAGAGGGTACAACGGTTTGCGGGAGAGTGGACTGCTGTAGATAGAGGGGGGAAGGTGATGGAGATGTTGGTGAAGATGACGGTGGTGTTGGTGAAGATTGCGGTGATGATGATGGCCCCCGGCAGCGCTCCGGCGCCACCGGAAGCAAGGGGGAGAGAGGCCCCCTTCTTCTTCTTCTTCTTCCTTGACCTCCTCCCTAGATGGGAGAAGGGTTTCCTATCTGGTCCTTGGCTCCCATGGCTTGGGAGGGGCGAGAGCCCCTCCGAGATTGGATCTATCTCTCTGTTTCTGCGTTTTTTTCTGGCTCTGTTTCACAGTTTCGTGTATATATGGAGATCCATAACTCCGATTGGCCTGAAACCCTCGTCGTGATTTTTTCCCGAAAATTAACTTTCCTGCGGCAAAAGAAGAGCGTCGACCGCCTTACAGGTGGGGCACGAGGGTCAGGGGCACGCCCTAGGGGGGCCCCTACCTCGTGCCCACCTCGGACACTGGTTCGCGTTGATTTTTCCTCCAGATTTTCCAAATATTCCGAAAAGTATCTCCGTCCGTTTTTATCCCGTTTGGACTCCGTTTGATATGGATATTCTGTGAAACCAAAAACATGCAACAGACAGGAACTGGCACTGGGGACTAGATCAATATGTTAGTCCCAAAAATAGTATAAAGAGTTGCCAAAAAAGTATATGGAAGTTGTAGAATATTGGCATGGAACAATCAAAAATTATAGATACGACGGAGACGTATCAGCATCCCCAAGTTTAATTCTTGCTCGTCCTCGAGTAGGTAAATGATAAAAAAAGATAATTTTTGATGTGGAATGCTACCTAGCATAATCTTGATCATATGTCTAATCATGGCATGAATATTAAGACACGAGTGATTCAAAGCAATAGTCTATCTTTTGACATAAAAATAATAACACTTCAAGCATACCAACCAAGCAATTATGTCTTATTGAAACAACATAGCCAAAGAAAGCTCATCCCTACAAAATCATATAGTTTAGTCATGCTCCATTTTCGTCACACAAGAATGCTCTCATCATGCACAACCCCGATGACAAGCCAAGCAATTGTTTTATACTTTAGAAATCTCAAACCTATAAACTTTCACGCAATATATGAGCGCGAGCCATGGACATAGCACTATGGGTGGAATAGAATATGATGATGGGGGTTATGTGGAGAAGACAAAAGGAGAAAGTCTCACATCAACGAGGCTAATCAATGAGCTATGGAGATGCCCATCGATTGATGTTAATGCAAGGAGTAGGGATTGCCATGCAACGGATGCACTAGAGCTATAAGTATATGAAATCTCAAACTAAAACTAAGTGGGTGTGCATCCAACTTTCTTGATCATGAAGACCTAGGGCATTTGAGGAAGCCCATCATTGGAATATACAAGCCAAGTTCTATAATGAAAATTCCCACTAGTATATGAAAGTGATAACTCAAGAGACTCTCTATATGAAGAACATGGTGCTACTTTGAAGCACAAGTGTGGTAAAAGGATAGTAACATTGCCCCTTCTCTCTTTTTCTCTCATTTTTTTCTCTTTTTTAATTTTTTTGGTGGGCTTCTTTGGCCTCTTTTTTTTACTTGGGCTTCTTTGGCCTCTTTTATTTTGATAACCTCACATGGGACAATGTTCTAATAATGATGATCATCACACTTTTATTTACTTACAACTCAATATTACAACTCGATATCTAGAACAAAGATATGACTCTATATGAATGCCTCCGGCGGTGTACCGGGATGTGCAATGATCTAGCGTAGCAATGTCATCAAAAAACGGACAAGCCATGAAAACATCATGCTAGCTATCTTACGATCATGCAAAGCAATATGACGATAAGTGATCAAGTCATGTATATGATGATGATGGAAGTTGCATGGCAATATATCTCGGAATGGCTATGGAAATGCCATGATAGGTAGGTATGGTGGCTGTTTTGAGGAAGATATAATGAGGCTTATGTGTGACAGAGCGTATCATATCACGGGGTTTGGATGCACTGTTGAAGTTTGCACCAACTCTCGAGGTGAGAAAGGGAAATGCACGGTACCGAAGAGGCTAGCAATGATGGAAGGGTGAGAGTGCGTATAATCCATGGACTCAACATTAGTCATAAAGAACTCACATACTTATTACAAAAATCTACAAGCCATCAAAAACCAAAGCACTACGCGCATGCTCCTAGGGGGATAAACTGGTAGGAAAAGAACATCGCTCGTCCCCGACCGCCACTCATAAGGAGGAAATCAAAGAACACCTCATGTTTCAAATTTGTTACACAATGTTTACCATACGTGCATTCTACGGGACTTGCAAACCTCAACACAAGTATTTCTCAATTTCACAATTACTCAACTAGCACGACTCTAATATCACCATCTTTATATCGCAAAACTATTGCAAGGAATCAAACATATCATATTCAGCGATCTACAAGTTTATGTAGGGTTTTATGACTAACCATGTGAATGACCAGTTCCTGTCATCTCTCTAAATAGATATAAGTGAAGCAAGAGAGTTTAAATCTTTCTACAAAATATATGCCCATGCTCTAACATATATAAGTGAAGCAAAAGAGCATTCTACAAATGGCAGTTGTCTATGTAAAGAGAAACAGGTAATCCAAGTTTCAAATGATATAAGTGAAGCACATGAAGCATTCTATAAAGCCATACTCAAAAGATATAAGTGAAGTGCAAAGATCATTCTATAAATCAACCAAGGACTATCTCATACCAGCATGGTGCATAAAGGAAAATGAAAACTAAATGCAAAAGACGCTCCCAGATTTGCACATATCACATGAATGAAACGAATCCGAAAACATACCGATATTTGTTGAAGAAAGAGGGGATGCCTTACCAGCATCCCCAAGCTTAGACGCTTGAGTCTCCTTGAATATTTACTTGGGGTGCCTCGGTCATCCCCAATCTTGAGCTCTTGCCTCTCTTCCTTCTTCTCACATAGAAACCTCTCAACCATCGAACACTTCATCCACACAAAACTTCAACAGAAAACTCGTAAGATCCGTTAGTATAATAAAGCAAATCACTACTCTATGTACTGTTGCAAACCAATTCATATTTTGTTTTTGCATTTTGTCTACTGTAATGTAACTTTTTCATGGCTTAATCCACTGATATAAATTGATAGTTTCATCAAAACAAGCAAACTATGCATCAAAAACAGAATCTGTCTAAAACAGAACAGTCTGTAGTAATCTGAACATTCACCATACTTCTGATACTTGAAAAATTCTACATAAATTAGGAAAAATAAAAAATTTGTACAGCAAGACAGTGCGAAAAGAATCAGAACCATTTGACGTTCCAGTTAAAAACTAAATATCCCGCACTATAGCCAAAGTTTCTGTCCTGCACCGCACAAACCAACAAGCATTGTAAACATCCTAAAGGCAAACATTGGCACATTATTTTTATAATACAATGGAATTGTAGAAGGGGATAATTATTTTTGTTTAAAAGTTTCTGTAATCAAGATTCACAAAGTTGCCGTGAGCTTGAACAAAGTTCAAGGAGCTCTCCCACTTCAACAATGCTTGTCTTTCTCACTTTCGCTTTCCTTTTTGAAAAAGTTTTGGGTTCCCCTATTTATTTTTGTTATTTTTAAACTATATGAAAGCACTCAACAGAAATAAATGACTCTCTAAAACTTCCGGGTTGTCTCCCTGGCAGCGCTTTCTTTAAAGCCATTAAGCTAGGCATATAGTGCTCAAGTAATGAATCCACCCGGATCCCAAGGTATATCAAAGCCAATTTTAATTAGCAATGATTTGTAATTTAGTAGTGAGCACAAAGCAACATATATCATGTAACAATGGAGTCTAACTCTCTTCCTATGCATCGGCATGTCATAAAAGAACAATTCATGCACACATAGTAAAGGCCAATGCATAGTATAAATAGTTTCTTGCAATTTTTTCGTGTTGGAAACATAGAGAGGTGGAGATATAGTTCCTCTCTCATAATAATTGCACGTAGGAGCAGCAAGCACATGCATATTATATCTATCAAAACCATCATGTGCAACGGTAAAAGGCAACCCATCAATATAATCCTTAATAAGTGCAAACTTATCCGATATAGTATAATCGGGAGAATTCAAAAAGATAATAGGACTATCATGCGTGGGTGCAATAGCAAAAATTTCATGTTTAACATAAGGAACTATAGCAAGTTCATCTCCATAAGCATAATTCATATTGGCATCTTGGCCATAAGCATAGCAAGCATCATCAAAAGGGATATTTCAAGAGAATTAATGGGATCATAATAGTCATCATAGCAATCATCCTTCGGTAAGCACGAAGGGGAATTAAACAATGTATGAGTTGAAGAGTTAATCTCATTAGAAGGTGGGCACGGGTGATCAATCCGCTCTTCCTCCTTTTGTTCTTCGCTCTCCTCATCATCTTTTTCATCCAATGAGCTCACAGTTTCATCAATTTCTTCTACCATAGCTTCCTGCAAAATATTAGTCTCTTCTTGGACAGCGGGGTAGGCCTCAATATATAGTTTAACATAGGCATTATAAGCATAATTATCATAGCAATATTTAAGTATGGCAAAATTTTCAGATTTGTGAAAAGTAGCATCATACATTTCAATCAAAGAAGCAATTTCATAAGCACCCTTAAAAGCAACAAATTCTTCAATTTGTTGAACATCATAGTAATTATAAACACCCTTAGCATATGAAGATACGATTCCATTATCACTAAACAAGCATTGGTAGGCTAGGTGTTTCTTAGGGTTTTCAGAACAACAGGTAACATCATATAATTCACATAAAGTCCAAGCATAGCATTGCAAACGTTGAATTCGATCCCATAATAGTTTTCCTTTTTCAGATATACGGTGTCGCACATAACAAGCATGCTCATCTAAAGATTTGCCCTCGACTAAGCTAGTTGGGGTTTCAGCACGAGCACAAAGGGATCGAAGATGATCCAAGTAAAAAGCTTCAGTAGTGTGATAGATTTTGAGTGGTTCTTCAACCATTGGTTCAGTAGGTACAACTAATTTTTTTGGTATTTTGCGTTTCCTACCCATAACTACAGATAAAAAACAACTAATAACAGCAAATAAAAATTACTTAGTGATAAAGCAAACAAGCACACACGAGAATATTCACCCCACGCTATGACTCCCCGGCAACGGCACCAGAAAAAGGTCTTGATAACCCACAAGTATAGAGGATCAATTGTAGCCTCTTTGAATAAGTAAGAGTGTCGAACCCAATGAGGAGCTAAAGGTAGAACAAATATTCCCTCAAGTTCTATTGACCACCGATACAATTGTACGCACTATTGACGTTCGCTTTACGGGAAACAAGTATGAAACTAGAAGTACTTTGTAGGTGTCTTCGGAAAGGCTAGCAAGAAAATAAAGAGAGCGTAAACACAAACTAGGGGCTGTTTAGATAAAGAAGCAATAAAGTAAATATAGCGAGTGTGGAAAAGTGGTGGTAGGATTTGTGGAATTGTCCCTAAGCAATTGACTATGTTACTAGACCGGTAATCACTATTGCAATTCTATTTGAGGGAGAGGCATAAGCTAACATACTTCTCTACTTGGATCATATGCACTTATGATTGGAACTCTAGCAAGCATCCGCAACTACTAAAGATTCATTAAGGTAAAACCCAACCATAGCATTAAAGTATCAAGTCCCCTTTATCCCATACGCAAACAACCTACTTATTCGGGACTGTGCTTCTGTCACTCACGCCACCCACCATAAGAAAATCATAAACATATTGCAAACCCTACAGCTGAATCCCTCACGCTATGGCGACACGGAGGGCACAATAGGACAGCACCAATAATAAAATATGCAACTCAAACCAATCATAGCAATTCATCAATCACCGATAGGACAACGAAAATCTACTCAGACATCATAGGATGGCAACACATCATTGGAAAATAATATGAAGCATGAAGCACCATGTTCAAGTAGAGGGTACATCGGTTTGAGGGAGAGTGGACCGCTGTAGATAGAGGGGGGAAGGTGATGGAGATGTTGGTGAAGATGACGGTGGTGTTGGTGAAGATTGAGGTGATGATGATGGCCCCCGGCAGCGCTCTGGCGCCACCAGAAGTAAGGGGGAGAGAGGCCCCCTTCTTCTTCTTCTTCCTTGACCTCCTCCCTAGATGGGAGAAGGGTTTCCCCTCTGGTCCTTGGCTCCCATGGCTTGGGAGGGGCGAGAGCCCCTCCGAGATTGGATCTATCTCTACATTCTGCGTTTTTTTCTGGCTCTGTTTCACAGTTTCGTGTATATATGGAGATCCGTAACTCCGATTGGCCTGAAACCTTCGCCGTGTTTTTCCCCGAAAATTAGCTTTCTTGTGGCAAAATAAGAGCGCAACCGCCTTACAGGTGGGTCACGAGGGTCAGGGGTGCGCCCCCTACCTCTTGCCCACCTCGGACACTGGTTCGCGTTGATTTTTCCTCCAGATTTTCCAAATATTCCAAAAAAGTATCTCCATCCGTTTTTATCCCGTTTCGACTCCGTGTGATATGGATATTCTCTGAAACCAAAAACATGCAATGCATGTGAAGGCGGCACTGGGCCTTCGGATCAATATATTAGTCCCAAAAATAGTATAAAGAGTTGCCAAAAAGTATATGGAAGTTGTAGAATATTGGCATGGAACAATCAAAAATTATAGATACGACGGAGACATATCAACTGCTCAGCAGTCGGCCCAAATCTCGGGGACTACAGCCTGCGGGTGCGCCAGCGCGCCCCTGCAGAAAAAAGAAGAGGACTTACTCCGGCTTTCCGACAAGTCGGCGGTCCGCCGAGCCAGCTCCTGGACGTTGGAGTTGAGGCGGACACGCGGAGATTGTAGTAATCCTGTGACAATAATCTCAAACAAGTGTTAGTTCTTGGAACTCGCTGATTAGAGTTCCGAGCAGCCTGGTCAGCAGCCGGCCCGAAACTCGGGGACTACACCCAGTGGATGCGTTGGCGTGCCCCCACCGAGAAGCACAAGAAACAGAAACAAAGAAGAAGGAAATGCACCCGGACGGCCTCTCACGATGCCAGATGCGCCTTGTTTTAGTTCCTGATGGCTTCGCCCTTGGCTCAGATTTTGGCTTGGACGTCCAAAAGCGCCCGATTCAACCGGCCCGTCCCGCCTCCCCGCACCCACCCAGTGGGCGCGGCGCTCGTCGCTTCGGTGTCCGGGATCGAGGAGCTCGCAGTGCTAGTCTCCTGAGGGCGCGAGCCAAAGCCGTCTTTGCAAGGCGGCTACGCGTCGGTGTGCCGACCTTGAGAACCAGGCCCGTCGCCACCTCGTCTTCAGTTGGCGGCACCGGCGGGTCCACCGGCTGCCCGCCTTGCGCGCTCCCGGACGGCAGCGGTGGCGGCACGATCACGTCCGACATGGCGGTGTCTCTGTCGTCCCTCTCCATGACCGGGTTCTCGTCGCCGGCCTCCCCAGCCTGCGCCGTAAACTCCAGGGGTGGCGGCGCGGAGTTCAGAGGAATGACGAAAACCGCCGACTGGCGGTGCGTTCTTCAGCCTGCTTCTTCTCCGTGTCGGCGGCCTCCGCCTTCTCAGCCTCCGCCTTCTCCAAGATGGCGGCTTCCTGCTCTTCGCGCACTTCTCGTGCGTTCTGCTCCCTCGCCTCCCGGAGGTCGGCGGCGGGGTCGATCCGCCGACCGGGGGCGGAAGTCTCCGCCGACCCCACGATGGAGGCGGCAGCCACCTTCTCAAGAGAGAGGGGGGCCCTGACCAAGGGAAACAAACAAAGAAACTCAGACCAGATCAACGAAGAAAAGACGAAGGTGTAAGGGAAGGTAGCACTTACGTGGAGACCAGCTGCGGCTTCTTCACCTCCTTGCGGAAGCGGTTAGCCTTCGCGGCGCCGTCCAGCTTCGCCCGCTGGCGAGCCTTGGGCTTCTTCGGCCGACTGCCGAATAAGCTCGGCGTGGCCCTGCGCCTCTTCGTGCCACCTTGGGCGTCCGGCGCGGAAGAAGAGCTCGCGCCCGGCTGGCCGGCTCCCGGATGGTGGCGCGGGGCGACATCCCCCGCGTCGTCGTCAGGCCAGTCCTCGAGGCTGGCTTAGAGCCTCGAGCCGCCTACTTCGCCGCCTCCCTTCCTCGGCGTCATCCTCCAAGGCCGCCGCCCCCAGGTCGGGGTCATCGATGTCGCTCTCCGCCCGGTCGGGGAGGAATTCGCAGTCCGGCCCCGCGGTGCCAGCTGTTGGCTGGAGGAGGGGGCCCTGTTCAAAGGCTGAATTGTCAGACTAGACAAGACGGACTCGGCGAAAAAGAGTCAGAGAAAAAAGAAAAAGATACAACTCACCATGGGCGGAGGGTTGGCGCGTGAATACGTCTCCTTGCCAAACCGCCACTCTACCATGAGCTCGCAGTTCGCAAGATAGTTCACCGTGTAGGCCACCTCTGCGTGAGGCATCTCCTTGGTGCACAACCGACTCGGGTCCCGATGTCCGCTCATCTGGCAGATCATGTGAGGGCGGCCCTAGAGCGGGAGCACTCGGCGCGCCACGAAGGCGGCCAGCAAATAAGGCCCGGTCAGGCCCTCCGACTGCGTCCAAGACTTTCGGAGCCGCTGATGGCGGCGGCTCCAGCAGGCGTCAGCGTCCTGGCCCGGTACGACCAGTTGGGCTGCTTTCCAGCTGGCGGGCCGGCTGCATAGCCGGCAAGTTGACCCAGTCGCCCTCCGTGAAGATGCTCTTCACGTAGAAATACGACCGCTGCCACATCTTCACCGACTTTATCAGCGTGATGGGGGAAACGGATTGTCGGCCCCCGACCTCCGCACCACGATGAACGCGCCGTGCCGGCACGCCTGCGACGTGGGTGCCGAGAGCTTGATGTAGAAGAACTCCCCTAGAGCTTGATGGCGGGGAGGACGCCAAGGAAGCCTTCACATAAGGTGACGAAGGCGGACAGCAGCACCACCGTGTTCGGGGTGAGGTGTGATACGTCTCCAACGTATCTATAATTTTTGATTGCTCCATGCTACTTTATCTACTGTTTTGGACTATATTAGGCTTTATTTTCCACTTTTATATTATTTTTGGGACTAACCTATTAACCGAAGGCCCAGCCCAGAATTGTTGTTTTTGCCTATTTCAGTGTTTCGAAGAAACAGAATATCAAACGGAGTCCAAACAGAATTAAACCTTCGGAAACGTTATTTTCTCACGGAACGTGATCCATGAGACTTGGACCCTACTCCAAGGAACGAAAGAGGCGGTCACGAGGGTGGGGGCGCCCCCCCTAGGGCGCGCCCCCTGCCTCATGGGCCCCCTGTCGCTCCACCGATGTACTCCTTCCTCCTATATATACCTACGTACTTCAAACGATCGTAATAGGAGCCAAAAACCTAATTCCACCGCCGCAACTTCCTGTATCTACGAGATCCCATATTGAGGCCTGTTCCGGAGCTCCACCGGAGGGGGCATCCACCACGGAGGGCTTCTACATCATCACCATAGCCCCTCCGATGAAGTGTGAGTAGTTTACTTCAGACCTTCGGGTCCATAGCTAGTAGCTAGATGGCTTATTCTCTCTTTTGGATTTCAATACAATGTTCTCCCCTCTCTCGTGGAGATCTATTCGATGTAATCTTCTTTTTGCGGTGTGTTTGTTGAGACCGATGAATTGTGGGTTTATGATCCAGATTATCTATGAATAATATTTGAATCTTCTCTGAATTCTTGTATGTATGATTGGTTATCTTTGCAAGTCTCTTCGAATTATCCATTTGGTTTGGCCAACTAGATTGGTAGTTCTTGCAATGGGAGAAGTGTATAGCTTTGGGTTCAATCTTGCAGTGTCCTTACCGAGTGACAGAAAGGCTTGCAAGGCACGTATTGTATTGTTGCCATTGAGGATAACAAGATGGGGTATTTATCATATTGCATGAATTTATTCATCTACATCATGTCATCTTGCTTAAGGCGTTACTCTGTTTTTAACTTAATACTCTAGATGCATGCTAGATAGCGGTCGATGAGTGGAGTAATAGTAGTAGATGCAGAATCGTTTCGGTCTACTTGTCACGGACGTGATGCCTATATACATAATCATACCTAGATATACTCATAACTATGCTCAATTCCGTCAATTGCTCAACAGTAATTTGTTCACCCACCGTAGAATACTTATGCTCTTGAGAGAAGCCACTAGTAAAACCTATGGCCCCCGGGTCTGTTCTCATCATATCAATCTCCATCACTTTTATACTTGCTTTGTTTTTTACTTTGCTTTGCATCTCTATATCAAAAATACCAAAAATATTATTTATCATCTCTATCAGATCTCACTCTCGTAAGTGACCGTGAAGGGATTGACAACCCCTAATCGCGTTGGTTGCGAGTAGCTATAGTTTTGTGCAGGTACGAGGGACTTGTGCGTGGCCTCCTACTGGATTGATACCTTTGTTCTCAAAAACTAAGGGAAATACTTACGCTACTTTACTGCATCATCCTCTCCTCTTCGGGGAAATCCAACGCAGTGCTCAAGAGGTAGCAAGAAGAATTTCGGGCGTCGTTGCCGGGAAGTCTACGCAAAAGTCAACATACCAAGTACCCATCACAATCCCTATCTCTCGCATTACATTATTTGCCATTTGCCTCTCGTTTTCCTCTCCCCCACTTCACCCTTGCCGTTTTATTCGCCCTCTCTTTTTCGTTCGCCTTGATGTCTTACTTGGCTTGTTTGCTCGTTTGGTTGAAATAGTTGAGTATTTATTCCTAAAAAAAGAAGCCAATATCTATGGATCCTCATCCGCTTGCCAATCTTTTTAAGTGATCCAATTTTGATGAACCAATTCCTAGTGACTTGGATGCACTAGATTATCTTTATAAGCTTTTGCCTGAAATCCGTAAATCTGAAAATTGTGATGAAGTGCTTTATGAAGTGATTCACGATAGATCTTTGAATAAAAAGCATGATTGCAATGATGCTACTATAAATTATCTTGATGTCAATTATGCTAATAATATGCAAAACCCTAAGCTTGGGGATGCTAGTTTTGCTATGTCTACTACTTGTCGCAATGATCATGATTGGGGTGATTCTTCTTATGATCTTGAAAATTTATCTAATCCCCATGATGAATATAAGATTGATAATATTGTTTGCAATAATATTGAAAGTGGGTTTGGAAGAGTGTCAACTTTAGATCCCACATATTTGGAGAATATTCAACCTTATGGAATTTTTGGTAAAAGTGGGTCCGGAAAGGTCATGACTTTAGTTAATGTTAATCCCACTATTTCGGAAGAGTGTCAACTTTGCATGCATGTGGATCGTGTTGAAAATATTTTATGTGATAGCTATTTTATTGAATTTGCTTATGATCCCACATGTAATTATTACGAGATAGGAAAATATGGTCGTAAAAATTTTCATGATAATAAATTACCTCTCGTTATGTTGAGATTGTTATTGTTTCTTTCCGCTTCCTTGCATATGCTAGTTTTTGCTTGCTATGATAATTTCTTTGCCTATAAGATGCCTATGCATAGGAAGTATGTTAGACTTAGATGTGTTTTTTACGTGTTTCATGGTGCTCTCTTTGTGCTTCAATTCTTGTCTTTCTTGTGAGCATCATTAAAATTATCAATGCCTAGCTAAAAGGCTTTAAAGAAAAGCGCTTGTTGGGAGACAACCCAACATACTTCCTTTCTGTCGTTGAATAAATAATCCATCTAGCCTCTGTTTAGATGTGGTTTTATGTTTTAATTAGTGTTTGTGCCAAGCAACACCTATTGGATCTTCTTGGATGATAGTTATTTGATCTTGCTGTAATTTCCAGAAACTTTGCGCTCAGTGCCCGAATTATTAAAAATCATCAGAACGTGATAAAATACTGATTTCAATTGATGCTAATCAATAAACAAATTGTCTAGGCCGTCTAATTTTGGTAGAATTTTTGGAGTTCCAGAAATTTGCGTTAGTTACAGATTACTACAGACTGTTCTGTTTTTGACAGATTCTGTTTTGCGTGTGTTGTTTGCTTATTTTGATAAATCTATGCCTAATAAAACAGTTTATAATCCATAGAGAAGTTGGAATACAGTAGGTTTAACACCAATATAAATAAAGAATGAATTCATTACAGTAGCTTAAAGTAGTCTTTTGTTTTCTTTCTCTAACGGAGCTCACGAGATTTCTATTGAGTTTTGTGTTGTGAAGTTTTCAAGTTTTGGGTGAATTCTTTTGATGGATTATGGAACAAGGAGTGGCAAGAGCCTAAGCTTGGCGATGCCCATGGCACCCCCAAGATAATCCAAGGACACCAAAAAGTCAAAGCTTGGGGATGCCCCGGAAGGCATCCTGTCGTGGTTTTGTCACGGCAGATGTCCTCATGAAAGGACTTAGTCGTGGAGCCATCGTTACGGGTTAGCTTGAAATGGTTAAAGCGGACACAAGGACGCAAGAGAGTTTATACTAGTTCGGCCCCTTCGATGAAGGTAAAAGCCTACATCTAGTTGTGATGGAATTGATGGGGTTTCGATGACTAGGGAGCAAACAAGCTTCGCCTAAGTCTCAAGTTGTTGTCTGTTGTCCTTGAACCGCCGCCGGGTCGTCCCCTATATACATGGGTGGCGCCCGTCGGTTCACAGAGTCCCGACGCCGGTTCATAGATGTATCCGACTCGGTCTCTACTATTCCTAACTTACAATACAAGTTACATACTGACGCCGGTTTACGGCTACATGCCTTGAACCGGCTACGGGCCTTGAGCCCTCATCTGCCTACTTGGGCTTTAACATACTCAACTACTGACGAAGGTAACCCGGCCTGTCCTGGCCGGTTTACACCCAGTAGTAATATCCCCAACATTAGGCCCCAGATTGATTTGAACAGGTTCATGTCAATCCTTAGCAAAAAACTTCATCTTTAGCTTCTTTGTGTAGTGTGGTGAACCGCCATGATGTCATCTTCTCTTGTCGTTGTAAACCGGCGTGACGTCACCTGTCATAAAAGCTATCCATGATACTTTTTTGTTTAATAGATCTGCGACAATCGAGGCGACATCTCCGTTTCCAAACTCGCGGCCCCTTGATTTTCGCGCCTGACACATGTCCCTTGCTTTATAAATAAGACAGAAGGGTCATTTCTTTTTCCCCTTCGTTCCCTTTTGCTTCGTCTTCCTCGCGTCGCCTAGCTTCGGAGCTCCGCCGCCGCCGTTGACTTATGCACCAACCTTGGCCGCTGCATCACCCTGAATACACCAGAGCATCACGGCGATCTTCCATTTCTTCCTCAGCTCTGGTAAGTCTTCTATCTTTTTCATCATAGTTCTGTTCTAGGGTTTCCATGTTCTTCAGCGTTCATCACTTGCTTCCTGTTCATATGATAAACTTTAGGCAGTCTCAGAATCTTTGTTACTGCGAGCGGTAGTTTTTATCATCCGTTTTCACTTGCGCATCTCAAAACCATAGATCTCTCTGTATCCTTGCTCATTGATTCAACATCTGCTCCCCTTTGGACCTTGAATATTTATCTCTTTTTCTGAACATGTTCCAGATCCAAAACTGTGATGTAATTTTGTGAAACCTGTTTTCGCACACCTACTCACCCGCAACCTTGACTCTTTAAAATTGTAGACCAGGCGGTTTAACTTTGTAGAAAAATTGATAACTCGGTATATACCATTAGTCCCCTTGTTGAACCGCCAGGATTCCCTAGCTAAGTATTGCCACTTTGCAGAACTCCAGTTTATAAATAATCGCTTCGGTTTAGCAATGAATGCATCAATGTATATCCTTCCAACATATTCTTGAACCGGTATTACTGCTTTGCAGATTGCACCATGGCCAAACAAGTGTATGAGTGCAATCGGGTCCCTTCTTGATGGACCGAGACTCAACTGAATAACCTAGTCAACACCGGGCGCTTTAGGCAAAAAAGATGTCGTTTCACTGGAGGGTCCACGCCCGGAATGTCCTCCGTAACCGAAGATGGAGAGGTTATTGTTTTTGCTGACCATCTAGCCCGGGCTTCATCCGCCCGGTTCAAAGTTTTATCGGGATGTCTTGGCCAACTTCCAAGCTGCGTCCACAAGATATTGGCCCCAACTCCGTAACCAACATCATCACTTTCAAGTGCTCTGTGAGGTGTTCTTTCAAGAGGAGCCCACAGTTGAATTATTCAGGGATTGCTTCCATCTGAACCACCGCACTGAATTTACTGACGGTCCCAATACCGAGTTAGGTGGTATGGCGATTCAAAAGAGGAAGGAGGCCACTTACCCTCACGCCAAACTGCACAGCCATACCAAAGAGTGGAATTCAACATGGTTTTACTGCAAAGATACCTCTCCTGATGGAGAAAATCCCTTGCCGGGTTATCGTCCGGAACGGCTTAGCAACACACATCCCTTCCCTCGTAGATCGATCGCTAAGGAGAGAAGCAAATATGCTCCTCAATTATCCAAGATCAGGGCCTTCATGGCTAACGGGTTGACAGGAGTTGACCTTGCTCGCTGCTGGATATCTTGGAGTATATTGCCCTTATGCCCGCGCTCCGGTTTGATGTGCAAATACACAGGAGATGTAAAAGACCCTCTACGGCATATTGAAATCCAGCTGTCAGATGACGAGGTTACTGAGGCTGTGAAGAAGATATTAAATGAACCGGAAGCTACTTGCGCTCAAACCGGCCTGCCTCCTTTTTGTACTACTAACAAACCACCAGCCGTAAGACTCATATCTTATGCTTTCATGAAATCTGACTATGTTTAAGCACCCTTTGTTGATGTTAACATCTTTCAAACAGGGTGATGATCCGTTTTGGAGCAAGAAGCCTCCACAAGAGAAACAGGAGAAAACAACCCGGCCCAAGACCAGAGTTGTGAAGAAACCGGCCAATAGAAAGAGAACCACTGCATCCTCCGATCCACCAGCTGACGATGATGTGGGTAATCCAGACCTTGAGGTAGAGCTTGACTCACTTGGTTTATTTTTCACACGCCTTATTGATAATGATTATTGCCAGGATGACGCTGAAGTCAGTCACGCTGATGTTGTAGAGGTAATCGCTCTTTCTTCCTATTCAAACCCTTTACCTTCACTAAAAATCCGTCGGGCAAACCGGAAAGTTAAATTTTCTCATCCTCTTGCTTATTTGGACCAAAACTTTCTTATGAAGACACAACAGCATGAAGCTTCGCCAAGACAACCCGCACAAATGCCGGTAGTTACCTCCGCCGTTTACTGAACAGTCCGGTTCGGAAACGCCCGCTCAGAGGTCTCTAATCGCTTTCGGCCAATGCTTATCCTAAAGCGGGTTGTTTTCGTCAACGTCTTAATCCATCTGACTCCGATTATCAGGGCACTTCTCATTCTTCTTCCGACGAGTCGTCAGCCACCCAGCTCCCACCACTCAAAACGGTGCTTGGGTGAGCCATATTCCTTACAATGTTGTTTGATATGTCACTTTCAATATTCATTGGACTAATCTGTCTTTTTCCTTTCAGGGCCAAGCCTAGGCCAAGCAAGAAAGCTCGTCTGGACAAAGCGGCAGAAGAAAACGACGCTCCTGAACCGGACAAAATAACATATCCTGAAGAACACATCCACGACGATGTACTGAACGACCCACCATCGCAAGATCATGATGTTATTGCTGACGAGGCACATGTTGATGCCACAGGCCCTTTTAATCAACCCACATGTCTGTCGGTGCATCGACAAAACAACGAGCCCATCAAAGCATACTGATAAACCGGCAACCCCAGTGCGGACCGGTGAAGCCAAAGATGATGATGATGTTGTTATTACTGGCGTTGGTCATTCCGAGCCAGGTAATCCTGTTGCTTTATCTAAGCACACTACCAAAGATGAATTTGCTGCATTTGGTAAAGGCAAATGGAATGCCGATTTGGCGACTTATGCCGCTCTAAACACCCAAGATCTTCATTCCGGCTACCTGAATCGGCTATATACCAGCCGTTATTATGAAGCCGGTCTGGTAAATATGATGAAGGACAAATATGAGGTAAATTCCATATGACTCTCTACTTGTATATTTTAATCTGTCAACTGCAATAGCCCCCAAGTGACGGTTTTAAGATATCAACTTAAACCGGGACTTTCCAACATGAACTTTAATGCAGCTGTACTTTGGGAATGTAGCCCCCAAGGGCCGGCTCAACTTAATGTAGTTAAACCGGGACTTCATACAATAAGAATTCTAGTGTCACTAAAGGACAGAGCAAACATGCATTAGCCCCCAAGTGCCAGGTTGAATACTTGTATTGAGCTTGGGACTTATCTAGAATCTGTAGGATGAAAACCAAATATGCATTAGCCCCCAAGTACCAAGGGCATAACTTGTTATGTGGTTGGTACTTCAACTCTGCACCGTAATCTTTATCAAACGTGCAGGCTGATCTGAGCAAGAAAGAAAGTCAAATCGCCGATCTGCAAGAAGAAAACACGAAGTCGACAAGCTGAAACCTCCAATGCAAAAAATGAATTAACCAGCGCTTTAAGCATCATGGAAAAGCTTAAAGAGGGTTTCAACAAGGAGTGGGCGGATTGGGCCACCGAAAAAGCCGCTTTAACTCAACGAGCAGATAAGCCCGAGGCTGCACTCAAACCGGTGGTGGATGAATTGACCAGTGTAAAACGGCAAGTGCATGCCATGACTGCTGCTGTCTTTGGTAAGCTTTCTTGATTTCTGAAGTAATGAGGCCTTCTCATGTAATTGTCGGTTTACCAACCCTTTGAATGATACAGGGACACGTATTGGCCACTTGGGATCAGATGTGCGGAAGAAATTGAAAGCCGCCTATACATTGATAGAACAACTGTATACTGGTGCGCAACGGATCATCTGTACTGCTTCTCACAACAACCCGGCGCCGACCTTGATCCAGGACACTATTAAAAGGTTGTCAATACTTCCTGCCTGGGTTGAAGAGTTAAAGAAATCTGCTGCTAGAACCGGTGCTATAAACGCCTTAATCCGGGCAAAAGCATGGGTGCCGGATTTTGATCCTGTTGAAGCGCCTGTGGCTTCCCAAGCTTGAAGGAAGACGGGACAGAATTCAGCGAAGAGGATCTCCGAGCTATAAACCGGGAAGTGCGCCCTTTGGCTTGTCAATTGGTGGAAGAGGCAGATTTGTCTCACTATCAAGCCCAATACGATGGTCAAAACAAACGAGTGGTTGCACCAATTCCTAAAGCGGAGAACCTTATACCTCCAATCCGTAAGCATACTTACGCTCCCGATATTGAACTGTCGTTGCTGATCAATGATGAAGCTGTCTTTCAAGCATTAATGGGAATCGACTGGACAACTGTTGATTTCAACCCATTTGGGTAGGGAAGCAGAAGTTGAAACGGCGCAAGATGACCCGCAACCATCAGGCCAAGCTGGCAACCAAGCATGAACCGGAAGCCAATTTAAATTACTGCTCCTTTATGTTACGCAGAAAACAATTATCTTATCTGGGCACCGTGCTGCCTTGTAATAGACTAGCTGCCACACTTGGTTTTGATATGCCTTCGTGCATACTTATTGCAACTTATGCTTCCGTTGAATCATCAATCTTAAACTGTTGTCTGCAGCAAAAAAGCTTAAAACGCCGTTGTGGTTGTACCACCAGGCGGGTCATAATATCGAAGATAATATCTTAGATTTAAACATATGATCAAATACGGAGATATATAATACCTGCCATCGTAGGGCATGAAGTTGGCTGGGCCAATCTTGAAGCGGAGTTGTAAGAAACCCACTCTGCTGGAGGAGAAAACAACTCATGTGTATATGAGGTCAGTTTACCAAGTAAACCGTTCTGGGTTACAAAGAACACCGGTGTTACTCCATAATAGGATGTTAACAAAAAATCAAACCGAGCAAAGCATCTCCGAATTAAGAATAGACCGTGTTCCGTCAACTGAGAGTCGAACCGGTGTAATAATTGCCGATTTAAAAACACAACAAGAGAAATATGCAAAAAAAGAGAAATGAATTTCAAGCAAAGACAGATAGAATTATTTGCAAAAAGAGCCTGTTTGAGCCGATCAAGTGGCATTACCATGGTCGGACACGACCAAGCCCCCAATAGGCGTAGCTATGGTTCAAGTCAGCCAGGTCCCCAAATGATGCAGTGGCATTACGCCGATCAAGAGGTGTAGCAATGGTTCGGGGTCGACCAAAGCCCCAAGTGATTCTGCGGGCCTTAGGCCTATAAAGAGGCGTGACTGGTTCAGACGTGACCAAGTCCCCAAGTGATTATATGGCTTTCGCCTATCAAAAGGTGTTGCATTGGTTCGGACACGACCAAGCCCCCAAGTGATATGATATAAAGCTTGTTGAAAAAGCTAACTCAAGGGGTAAACCGGAGGCCGCTTTAAGATAAAAACTCCGTATAACAACACATGATGTAAAAATAACAGAGACCCCGCTTTAGCTAAGGCTCCGGTTTATTGTATTGATCATAATATATACATTGTCATAATATGTACATAAGTAGAGCCTATGGCTCAAGTATAGTAAGGCCGAAGATGAGCTATGTTCCACGGCCTGTTGGTCTCCTCCTCTGATGTACGTGAGTCTTTATGCTCTCGAACATCGATCAGATAGTATGACCCATTGTGCAGATTCTCATCGACCACGAAAGGTCCCTCCCAAGGTGGGGATAGCTTGTGCATATCGATGCGGTCTTGGATGAGACGGAGCACCAAATCTCCTTCTTGAAAGGTTCTGGTTCTAACTCGGCGACTGTGATAGCGACGAAGATCCTGCTGGTAAATCGCCGAACGGGCAGCTGCTATGTCACGCTCCTCGTCCAACAGGTCCAAAGCGTCTTGCCGTGCTACCTCGTTGTCCGCTGCAACATAAGCTGCTACACGAGGTGAATCATGACGGATGTCACTGGGGAGAACCGCCTCCGCTACGTAAACCATGAAGAACGGTGTGTACCCTGTTGATCTATTGGGCGTAGTATTGATGCTCCATAATACATATGGTAACTCCTCAACCCAACAACCCGGCGTCCGCTGCAAAGGAACCATAAGTCGGGGTTTGATGCCTCGTAAGACCTCTTGGTTAGCCCTCTCTGCTTGGCCATTGGACTGTGGGTGAGCCAGCGATGAAACGTCAAGCGGATGTGCTAACGCTCACGTAACTCCTTCATAGCACCCTTGGACAGGCTGGTACCATTATCAGTAATGATGTTGTGTGGAAAGCCAAACCGGAAAATCACCTTTTTGATGAATTGAACCGCCATGGCTGCATCACACTTGCTGACGGGCTCCGCCTCCACCCACTTTGTAAACTTGTCAACCGCCACCAAAAGGTGGGTCTAATTGTCCTTGAACCTTTTGAAAGGTCCAACCATATCCAGCCCCCAAGTCGCAAACGGTCAAGTAATTGGAATCAGCCTCAATTCTTGAGCCGGCACATGAGCGCGTCTTGAGAACTTCTGACAGCCATCACATCGTCTAACCAGGTCCTCCGCATCAGCATGAGCAGTCAACCAATAGAAGCCGTGACGAAATGCTTTAGCCACCAGAGGTTTTGAACCGGTGTGGTGACCACAATCCCCTTCGTGGATTTCACGCAAAATTTCACAACCTTCCTCAGAGACACACAGGCGTTGAAACGCCTACGACACCTTTGCAATGATGCAACTCGCCATTGACAATAGTCATGGACTTGGATCGCCGGATTATCTGCCTGGCCAGAGTCTCATCCTCTGGTAACTCTCCCCGGTTCATGTACGCAAGATAAGGAACCGTCCAATCCGGAATAATATGAAGAGCCGCCACCAATTGGGCCTCCGGATCAGGAATAGCCAAATCCTCTCCACCAGGGAGCCTGACAGACGGGTTATCCAGAACATCCAAGAAGACGTTAGGTGGGACCGGTTTACGTTGAGAGCCCAACCGGCTTAAAGCGTCCGTGCTTCGTTCTTCCGTCTGTCCACATGATCCACTTGATATCCTTTGAAGTGACCTGCAACAATATCCACCTCACGACGATATACTGCCATGAGCGGATCCTTGGAATCCCAAGTGCCAGATACTTGTTGGGCCACTAGGTCCAAGTCACCGAAGCACTTAACTCGGCTGAGATTCATCTCCTTAGCCATCCGGAGACCATGGAGTAAAGCTTCGTATTCAGCTGCATTGTTAGTACAAGGGAACATTAGGCAGAGAACGTAACGGAACTTATCACCTCATGGGGAAGTTAACACGACTCCAGCCCCCGAGCCCTCCAATTGCCTGGACCCATCAAAATGAATAGTCCAATAGGTGTGATCCGGCTTTTCTTTAGGTGCTTGTAATTCCGTCCAATCATTGATGAAATCTACAAGTGCTTGAGATTTGACCGCCGTCCGAGGCACGTATTTCAGTCCGTGTGGCCCAAGCTCTATAGCCCACTTGGCAATCCGGCCAGTTGCCTCCCTGTTCTGAATTATATCTCCCAAAGGAGCAGAGCTGACCACTGTGATGGGATGTCCCTGGAAGTATTGCTTAAGCTTCCGGCTTGCCATGAAAACTCCATATACCAGCTTCTGCCAATGCGGGTACCTTTGCTTGGACTCAATAAGCACCTCACTGATATCGTAAACCAGACGTTGAACCGGATATTCCTTGCCCGCCTCTTTGCGCTCCACCACAATAGCTACGCTGACTGCACGAGCATTAGCTGCCACATATAGTAGCAATGGTTCCTTGTCAATCGGAGCAGCAAGAACAGGCGGATTAGCTAGCTGCCGCTTTAAATCCTCAAACTCTTTATCGAGTCGAACTCCGCATTTAATTGATCTGCTTTTCAAAGATTCGATACAAAGGGATCGCCTTCTCACCAAGGCGACTGATAAACCGGCTCAACGCGGCAATCCGGCCTACCAAGCGTTGAACGTCGTTGATACACTTCGTCTTAGCCAGGGAGGTGATAGCTGTGAACTTCTCCGGATTAGCCTCAATTCCCCTGTTGGACACCAGAAAACCCAATAACTTGTCTGCCGGTACACCAAAAACACACTTGGCCGGGTTGAGCATCATCTTGTATGTCCGTAGGTTATCAAAGGTTTCCTTCAAATCGTCAACCAGAGTCTCCTTCTCCCTTGACTTAACCACAATATCATCCGCATAGGCATGTACATTACGGCCGATCTGCTTATGAATGCAATTCTGTACACACCGTTGATAAGTTGTCTGGGCACTCTTGAGCCCAAAGGGCATAGATACATAGCAGAAGGCTCCAGTGGGAGTTATGATCGCCGTCTTCTCCTGGTCCTTAACTGCCATTTTGGTCTGATGATAACCAGAATATGCATCCAGAAAACTCAAACGCTCACAACCCGCAGTAGCATCAATAATCTGATCGATGCGGGGGAGGGCAAAAGGATCTGCTGGACAAGCCTTGTTAAGGTCTGTGTAATCCACACACATGCGCCAGGTGCCGTTTTTCTTAAGGACCAGCACCGGATTAGCCAGCCATTCAGGATGGAAAACTTCAACAATAAAGCCAGCTGCTAAGAGCCTGGCCACCTCCTCTCCAATAGCCTTGCGCCTTTCTTCGTTAAACCGGCGGAGAAACTGTTTCACCGGTTTGTACTTAGGATCGACATTAAGAGTGTGCTCAGCGAGTTCCATCGGTACACCTGGCATGTCAGAAGGCTTCCATGCAAAAAAGACCCGATTCTCACGGATGAACTCGGTGAGCGCGCTTTCCTATTTTGGATCCAAGTTGGTACTGATACTGAACTGCTTGGACGAATCGCCGGGTACGAAGTCAACAAGCTTGGCCTTAGCTGCCGATTTGAATTTTAGGGCATGCTCTGTAGTTGGCTTCTTTAATGGAGTCATGTCCGCCGGATCAACATTATCCTTGTAGTATTTCAACTCTTCTGTGGCACAAACCGACTCTGCATAGGCCGCATCACCTTCTTCACACTTCAAAGCAATCTTGCGACTTCCATGAACAGTCATTGTCCCCTTGTGACCCGGCATCTTGAGTTGCAAATAAATATAACAGGGCCTTGCCATAAATTTGGCATAAGCCGGCCGCCCAAATAGGGCGTGATATGGGCTCCGGATCTTCACCACCTCAAAAGTCAATGTCACTGACCTGGAATCATGATTGTCTCCAAAGGCTACTTCCAGAGCTATCTTGCCAATAGGATATGCTGACTTACCAGGTACCACACCATGGAATACCGTATTGGACGGTTTAAGATTTTTATCTGTTAGCCCCATACGGCGGAAGGTCTCATAGGATAGGATATTAATGCTGCTCCCTCCATCCATGAGCACCTTGGTGAACTTATAACCTCCCACCTGAGGTGCCACCACCAACGCTAGCTGACCCGGATTGTCAATCCGGGGAGGGTGATCCTCTCTGCTCCATATGATTGGCTGTTCAGACCAGCATAAATAACGAGGCACGGCCGGTTCAACAGAATTTACCGCTCGCTTGTGAAGCTTCCGGTCTCGCTTATCCAAGCTAGTGGTGAATACGTGATATTGCCCACTATTCAACTGCTTTGGATTGCTCTGATAACCCGACTGCTGCTGGTGCTGCTGGTTGTAACCACCCTGGCTATTCTGATTATTTTGATTGTTATGTCCACCCTGATTACCATTGAAGCTTGAACCGCAATTTTCTCCACCGTGACCGGCCCATGGAATCCGGATCCTGAGCCACCACCTGCTCTGTGATCATATCGGAAAGCATTAGAATTCTTGAACTCCTGCATAATGTAGCAATCTTTCCAAAGGTGGTTGGCCGGCATCTCCTTCGTCCCGTGCTTTGGACAGGGCTGGTTTAACAGATAGGTCAGGCGGTCCGGGTTAGGACTTGGAGCTCCACCACGATTCGACGGTTTACCCTTTCGTCGATGGCCCTTGTCCTACGCGCTAGTATTAGCCACGAAGTCCATGCTGCTATCCGCTTTACGCTTGCCTCCGTTTCCATGACCTGCCGTGTTATGTTGCTGCCCTTTGGAGTTGCTGCTCTTCTTTCCCTTCCCTGTCTTGTCATCATCAGACTCGGGATCCTTTGTACTATCAGAATCAACATACTTCACTAACGCAGTCATGAGGGTCCCCATATCATTAAATGGCGCTTCATCCGTCCCAATTTCAACTTCAGAGGCTTAAAACGGCAGTTGCTTTCCAAGGTTATGACCGTAGAATCGGCGTTGATACGGTCTGATGAGTGCAAAATTTCCGAGACTCGGTGCACCCAGCGGGTTGTTGACTCTCCTTCCTCCTGTACACAGGCCGCTAAGTCCAATATCGACATGGGTTGCTTACATGTATCCTTGAAATTCTGGATAAATCGGGCTCGCAACTGGGCCCATGAACTGATAGAATTGGCCGGTAAGCTCTTTAACCAAATACGGGTTGTCCCTTCAAGCATCATGGTGAAATACTTCGCACACGCCGCCTCATCCACATCAAGCATCTCCATGGCCATCTCATAGCTCTCCAACCATGTTTCCGGAGACAAATCGGCAGTGTAATTTGGCACCTTGCGCGGGCCCTTGAAATCCTTGGGCAGGCGCACATTGCTTAAAGCGGGGACAAGACAAGGCACTTCCAAAGAACTAGAAGTAACCCCTGGCTCGACCGAGGTGGTTGGACGAACCGGCGTAAGCTGACGAGCCTCATACTACGCCCCTAACTCGGCCTCCCTGCGCGCCCGGGCCCGGCCCACCACTTCCTGAGCATCACCTGCCGAGTTATTGCCATGGGGCGCTTCACGGTTCTGTGCATTACTAGATACGGCCGGTTCATCCATACGCCTGCTGTAACTCCGGCTCGGACGGGGGGTGGAATGAATTCGGTCACGGCCGTATGAATATGCTTCCTGTTGAATCAAGGCTGTTCGAAGAAGCTCCTTAACCCGACGCGTCTCCACCGCTTGCGGAGAATCACCTTCAATCGGGATGGCCTCCAGTCGGGAAGCGGCAGCGACAAGATTGTCCATCGGATTGGAATAATGAACCGGAGGTGTCGGGACAGGCTGAGGCACGACATTGTTCCGTCGAGGCGGCTCCATCAGGCGAGGCTGAACCGGCGTGCCCGGCCCAGGTGCCTCCGCCCGGTTCATCACCGGCGGGTTACTAGTTCCTGCTCCTGGGGTGTTAAAGAGATTTCTGGCTTCGAAAAATGGAGGCAAACGAGTCTGGTGCTTCCTCTTCAGGACTTCACGCGACGCGGTCTGATCCAGCATAAGCCTATAAGCCTGCGCATCCAAAGCGGCTCGCTCTGCGGCCATCCTGTCGTTCTCGGCTGCTAGGTCGGCCTTTGCCTGAGTGATCTGTTCCCTCACCTTTGCAACTTCCGCATTGTGGGCGTCCTGATCCGTCGGGTTAGCCTCTGCCATAAGCATAGCCAACGCATCAAACAGATCAGATAAAACTTGAGCCGGCGGGTGCATGTGGCCTCCTGCCCGGCCGTCGCCGCTGCTGACCCGAAGATCATTGCTGCTGCGGTCGAAGAGTGGATCGCCGCCTGTGTACCGGCCATGAATATTCCAACCCGGTTGGGCAGATCAGAGGGGTCCGGAATACTGTCATCATCGGAACAGCCCCCAATCCGGTCGTCTTGTAACTGATATAACGATTCAGTTTCTCCGGTTGAGGACTCGTCGCCGGAATAAACGACGGTCTCGCTACCAGATTCTGATCCATCCTCATATTCTCCTCCGTGGATGACTCCCACGAAGGCACGCTTCACGACCGGTTTAACCTGGGCAGATCTCGTACGCTGAGCCGTTTCGACGAGGTCGGTGCAGATGTCGACCAGGCCCGATTCACCGATCTTGCCTATGAAGATGTGTATGCCACCAAAGGGGACCCGGTACCGGTACTCAATCGAGCCGGCCTCGGGGCCCCACCCCGTATCGTTGATGTAGAGCTTGCCGCGATGACTCTTGGTCATCAGACCCACAGCATAGCCCTTGAGTCCTTCGAAGTTGCCCTCCAAGAACTTGAAACCATCGTGCGATAGCCCCACGGTGGGCGCCAACTGTCATGGTTTTGTCACGGAAGATGTCCTCATGTAAGGACTTAGTCGTGGAGCCATCGCTACGGGTTAGCTTGAAGGGGTTAAAGCGGACACAAGGACGCAAGAGAGTTTATACTAGTTCGGCCCCTTTGATGAAGGTAAAAGCCTACGTCTAGTTGTGATGGAATTGATGGGGTTTCGATGACTAGGGAGCAAACAAGCTTCGCATAAGTCTCGAGTTGTTTTCTGTTGTCCTTGAACCGCCGCCGGGTCGTCCCCTTATATACATGGGTGGCGTCCGTCAGTTCACAGAGTCCCGACGCCGGTTCATAGATGTATCCGGCTCGGTCTCTACTATTCCTAACTTACAATACAAGTTACATACTAACGCCAGCTTTGACTCTGTGCCTTGAACCGGCTGTGGGCCTTGAGCCCTCATCTGCCTACTTGGGCTTTAACATACTCAACTACTGACGAAGGTAACCCGGCCTGTCCTGGCCGGTTTACACCCAGTAGTAATATCCCCAACACATCCCCTCTTTCGTCTACTTCCATCGGTAATTTATTAGGAGCTATATTTTTATTCACCACATGATAAGTGTTTTGTTTGGAGCATCTTGTATTATTTGTGTCTTTGCTTGTTAGTCTACCACAATCATCCTTTCTGTACACACCTTTTGAGAGAGCCATACATGAATTGGAATTTGATAGAATACTCATAGTGCTTCACTTATATCTTTTGACCTTGATAGTTTTGCTCATAGTGCTTCACTTATATCTTTTGAGCGTGATAATTTTTGCTCTAGTACTTCACTTAGATCTTTTAGAGCACGGTGGTGGATTTGTTTTAAAGAAACTATTGATCTCTCATGCTTCACTTAGATTATTTTGAGAGTCGTTAATAGCATGGTAATTTGCTTAATATTAATATACTTGGTATTCAAGATATGTGAAACTTTCTTTTGAGTGCGTTGAATACGAAGAAAAGTTTGATGCTTGATAATTGTTTTGAGATATGGAGGTGATAATATCAAAGTCATGCTAGTTGAGTAGTTGTGAATTTGACAAATGCTTGTGTTGAAGTTTGCAAGTCCCATAGCATGCACGTATGGTTAAAGTTGTGTAACAAATTTGAAACATGAAGTGTACCTCGCTTGTGCATCCTTATGAGTGGCGGTCGGGGACGAGCGATGGTCTTTTCCTACCTATCTATCCCCCTAGGAGCATGCGCGTAGTACTTGATTTTTGATGACTTATAAATTTTTGCAATAAGTATATGAGTTCCTTTGACTAATGTTGAGTCCATGGATTATACGCACTTTTACCTTTCCGCCTTTGCTAGCCTCTTCGGCACTGCGTGCATTGCCCTTTCTCACCTTGAGAGTTGGTGCAAACTTTGCGGTGCATCCAAACCCCGTGATATGATACGCTCTATCACACATAAACTTCCTTATATCTTCCTCAAAACAGCCACCATACCTACCTATTATGGCATTTCCATAGCCATTCGAGATATATTGCCATGCAACTTTCCATCGTTCCGTTCATCATCATCATGACATACTTTACTTTTGTCATATTGCCATTGCATGATCATGTAGTTGACATCGTATTCGTGGCAAAGCCACCATGCATTATTTTTCATACATGTCACTCTTGATTCATTGCACCATCCTGCACACACCCGAAGGCATTCATATAAAGTCATATCTTGTTCTAGTTTCGAGTTGTAATCCTTATGTTGTAATCAATAGAAGTGTGATGATCATCATTATTAGAGCATTGCCCAAAAAAAGAGAAAGGCCAAAAAGATAAAAAAGAAAGGCCCAAAAAAGAAAATAAATAAAAAGGGCAATGTTAGTATCTCTTTTTCCACACTTGTGCTTCAAAGTAGCACCTTGTTCTTCATGTAGTGAGTCTCATATATTGTGCTTCAAAGTAGCACCATGTTTTTCATATAGTGAGTCTCATAAGTTGTCCTTTTATACTAGTGGGAATTTTTCATTATAGAACTTGGCTTGTATATTCCTACGATGGGATTCCTCAAATGCCCTAGGTCTTCATGAGCAAGCAAGTTGGATGCACACCCTCTAGTTTTCTTTTGTTGAGCGTTCATAGCTCTAGTGCATCCGTTGCATGGCAATCCCTACTCCTCATGTTGACATCAATTGATGGGCATCTCCATAGCCGTTGATTATCCTCGTCAATGTGAGACTTTCTCTTTTTTGTCTTCTCCACACAATCCCCATCATCATATTCTATTCCACCCATAGTGCTATATCCATGGCTCACGCTCATGTATTGCGTGAAGGTTGAAAACGTTTGAGATTATTTAAGTATGAAACAATTGCTTGGCTTGTCATCGGGGGTATAGAAGTTGGGAACATCTTTGTGTGACGAAAATGAAGCATAACCTAACTATATGATTTTGTAGGGATGAACTTTCTTTTGCCATGCTAGTTTGAGAAGACATATTACTTTGACTAGTATGCTTGAAGTATTATTATTTTTATGTCAATATGAACTTTTGTCTTGAATCTTTCGGATCTGAATATTCACACCACAATTAAGAAGATTTACATTGAAATTATGCCAAAGTATCACTCCGCATCAAAAATTCTCTTTTATCATTTACCTACTCGAGGACGGCAGGAATTAAGCTTGGGGATGGATACGTCTCCAACGTATCTATAATTTTGATTGCTCCATGCTACTTTATCTACTGTTTTGGACTATATTGGGCTTTATTTTCCACTTTTATATTATTTTTGGGACTAACCTATTAACCGGAGGCCCAACCTGTAATTGCTGTTTTTGCCTATTTCAGTGTTTCAAGAAAGCAGAATATCAAACGGAGTCCAAACGGAATGAAACCTTCGGAAACGTGATTTTCTCACCGAACATGATCCAGGAGACTTGGACCCTACTCCAAGGAATGAAAGAGGCGGTCACGAGGGTGGGGGCTCCCCTCCTAGGGCGCCCCCCTTCCTCGTGGGCCCCCTATCGCTCCACCGACATACTCCTTCCTCCTATATATACCTACATACCCCCAAACGATCAGAATAGGAGCCAAAATACCTAATTCCACCGCCGCAACTTCCTGTATCCACGAGATCCCATCTTGGGGCCTGTTAGGAGCTCACCGAGGGGGGCATCCACCACGTAGGGCTTCTACATCAACACCATAGCCCCTCCGATGAAGTGTGAGTAGTTTACTTCAGACCTTTGGGTCCATAGCTAGTAGCTAGATGGCTTCTTCTCTCCTTTTGGATCTCAATACAATGTTCTCCCCCTCTCTCGTGGAGATCTATTCGATGTAATCTTCTTTTTGCGGTGTGTTTGTTGAGACCGATGAATTGTGGGTTTATGATGCAGATTATCTATGAATAATATTTGAATCTTCTCTGAATTCTTTTATGTATGATTGGTTATCTTTGCAAGTCTCTTCGAATTATCCGTTTGGTTTGGCCAACTAGATTGGTAGTTCTTGCAATGGGAGAAGTGTATAGCTTTGGGTTCAATCTTGCGGTGTCCTTACCAAAGGATGTGAGAAGGGTTGCAAGGCACGTATTGTATTGTTGCCATCGAGGATAACAAGATGGGGTATTTATCATATTGCATGAATTTATTCCTCTACATCATGTCATCTTGCTTAGGCGTTACTGCTTTTTTAACTTAATACTCTAGATGCATGCTGGATAGCGGTCGATGAGTGGAGTAATAGTAGTAGATGCAGAATCGTTTCGGTCTACTTGTCACAGAGGTGATGCCTATATACATAATCATACCTAGATATACTCATAACTATGCTCAATTCTGTCAATTGCTCAACAGTAATTTGTTCACCCACCGTAGAATACTTATGCTCTTGAGAGAAGCCACTAGTAAAACCTATGGCCCCCGGGTCTGTTCTCATCATATCAATCTCCATCACTTTTATACTTGCTTTGTTTTTTACTTTGCTTTGCATCTCTATATCAAAAATACCAAAATATTATTTATCATCTCTATCGGATCTCACTCGTAAGAAGTGACCGTGAAGGGATTGACAACCCCTAATCGCGTTGGTTGCGAGTAGCTATCATTTTGTGCGTGTACGAGGGACTTGTGCGTGGCCTCCTACTGGATTGATACCTTGGTTCTCAAAAACTGAGGGAAATACTTACGCTACTTTACTGCATCATCCTCTCCTCTTCGGGGAAATCCAACAAAGTGCTCAAGAGGTAGCAAGGTAGTGCGGCTGGAGACTGTAGAATTCGAGGAAGGAGCGGAAGAAGTTGCTCGCCGGCAAGCCGAGGCCCCGCAGGCAGTGCGAGCGAAATACAACCCGCTCGCCCTCCTCCGGCGCCGACGAGATTTCTCTCTCCGGCGCGAGGCGAACCTTCACGAAATCCTTGCCGGGCAGCCGCCGCGTCTTGCGGAGCAAGTCGACATGGTCATCGTGAACTTCAGATCCGTCCCTCGCTCCGGAGCGGGCCGTGGGGGGCGCGGAGGCGGAAGATGAGCTCATCTGGCGCGAAAGGAAGAAGAAGAAGGAGGCAGTAAGGAGGAGGGGCGCGCGTGCTCTGCCGTCCCCCCTCCTCCCCCTACTTATAGGCCCATGGGCTGCTAGGCCGAGGGGGCGAACATGGGATTTACTACGCCCACTACCCCACGCCCCCACGTTTTTCGCGTGAGTTACTGCGCGCAGTAACTCCGCGGGAACCTCAACCGCTCACCTCGGCCGCAGCAGATCCGCCCGCGTGCCGAGGCGTGGTAGTGGTGGGCCCTGCCGGCAGACGTGTCCTGTCGCGCGCGTGGGTGGGCAGACTAGCCCGGCCGCTCATCGCCACGTGACAGGCCCGAAACAGGCGGCGGCCTGGAAGCTTAGCTGGCACGCCACTTGGGACCCGCCGAGACGTTTCAAATTTTGGATGTCAGATTGGGAAATTCCGACATCTGTCAGTCGGCCCGGTGGAAGACGGACGGAGCTCTACCTCAAGCACTAGGAGAAGGAAACTGTTGAAGCTCCTCGGTCGATCACCCGCGGCACCTCACCAGCTTCAGGGACTACTGTCGGCGCAATGGGCCACGGGTAGGCTAACCCGAAGCCCAGAACCTTTCAAGACATCGGGGCTGACTGCGCCCCTCAAGACGACAAGATGAAGAGCCGCCTCCTGGAGGCTGGCTGGAGGAATAGCCGGCTGCCCATAAACGGCCGAGTCCTGGAGGCAAGGCCAAGTCAAGCCGACTCCTGTCGGGCGGCTTCTAGAGAAGCCGGCCCCGAGGAGTCGGCCCGCGGCACCTGCAAAGCCCATGCCCTCATCAAGGGGGACGGGACATGGTGTGGCTACTGATGTAGCCCATCCCTCCCCTTTCAGTGGCGTGGCCACGCAGTCTGTGATACCAGCGGAGATCTCCGCCCGGCGCGACACTGTTGCCATGCCATCCCTGACGTCATCACAAGTGGGCGGAGTCCTGCTCCCACGACGGCCTGTCAGCGAGAGTCCAGAAGACGGCAAGAGCCCTACTAAGGGAGTCCTGGATTAGGGGGTGTCCGGATAGCCGAACTATCACCGTTGGCCAGACTCCTGGACTATGAAGATACAAGATTGAAGACTTCGTCCCGTGTCCGGATGGGACTTTCCTTGGCGTGGAAGGCAAGCTTGGCGATACGGATATGTAGATCTCCTACCATTGTAACCGACACTGTGTAACCCTAACCCTATCCGGTGTCTATATAAACCGGAGGGTTTTAGTCCGTAGGACAGAACAACAATCATACCATAGGCTAGCTTCTAGGGTTTAGCCTTCGTGGTAGATCTACTCTTGTACTACCCATATCATCAATATTAATCAAGCAGGAGTAGGGTATTACCTCCATCGAGAGGGCCCGAACCTGGGTAAAAACATTGTGTCCCTTGTCTCCTGTTACCATCCGCCTAGACGCACAGTTCGGGACCCCTACCCGAGATCCGCCGGTTTTGACACCGACATTGGTGCTTTCATTGAGAGTTCCCCTGTGTCGTCGCCCGTCGGGAAGGATGCCTCATCCGTCTTTAAAGACGATACTATCGCCAAAGGAGCCTTGGCCACTGGTCGACTCTTCGTTGGGTGGTTTTCTTATGACCGCTAGTTCGCCATCGCACCGACGATGACTTCTCGGTCATCGAAACCAATCTTCACGTTAACTCCGGAACTTGCCGAGCAGTTAGATCCGATCGAGCTCTCCTCCGTAAACGAGCTCTTGGATCGCATCGCCGCCTGGAGTCGCCATTAGACTACGACCAGATCGGGCCTAAAACCGATCCGAGAGAGATCAACTCTCCCGGGCTACCCATCATGTTGCTGTGGCAGAGGAGCAATACGGCGATTCTTCTTCTATCTTAAGGACTAGCTACGTCCGATTCCCGATCCCTCCATGCGGATTCCCGCAGAGGGACGAATGTCGATCAAGTCCTGAACTTAAAGTCAGCGGCGGGTTGGATTCATTGGATAGCATTCAAAATCCAAACTTCCAAGTTCGGAAACTTCGCCCTGAGTCTTAAATTGGGCCGGGTTAGGACCTAGTTCCACCCGCCCACCCAAACATTAGCGATCTATCCCGAATTCGGCAAGAGCCCGCTGAAACAGTACATCATTACTGGGCCAGATTCCTCCTGGTTATGGACAGGATAAAGGACTGCCGAGAGGAGGACGCAATCTCACTTTTCTGCAATAATTGCAGGGAAAAGGGAAACCTAAACGCCATAAGTCGTTGCGAAATTACACGCTTTGCTGACTTGGTGACCATAGTACAAAAGTATTGTGCGATGGAGAGTGCTTGGAAAACCGAAAGTAAATTTTGGGATAATTCGGTCCCGAATACATCCCTAGTCCGAAATAAAAGGGTGCATCATCACCAAGCACCTGGGTTAAACATCAAAAAACAAAAACCCCCTAAAGGGTAATGGAACCGTCTTTGGAGGGTTGGCTAAACGGACCTGCAAAATTCATAGCATGTAGGGCGCCACTCCAACTCATAGCCTTGAGCATGTTGGATACTACGGCAGGTGGCCAAAAGTGGCGAAGAGCTTCTAGCCTCGTAATCCCAGCCCAAAGAACACCAAAGACGGTGTTAACAATCTTCGAGACTTTCGCATCAAATAACATGCGGAAACGAACACTCTGCAACCTTGCCGAAGTCTACCAAGTAGAAAAATAAATCCATGGAGTGACACGGCTATTACCTTTAATGCCAGTGACGAACCCAAATTCCGAACAGCCCGAGCACCAGCCGCATTGGTCCTCAGTCCAATAGTGGGCGGCTTTGGCGTTACTAAAATGCGCATGGATGGCGGCAGCGGACTAAACCTCATCTACGAGGAAACCCTCCGAAAAATGGAAATAGATGGAATCGCATTGAGCGAAGCAGCACAACCTTTAGAGGAATAATCCCTAGCCGGAAGCATGCTGCACAGGAAAAATCACATCGACGTAGTGTTCAGCTCACGGACAATTACAGGTCCGAGGAGGTCACATTTCAAGTGGCCCCGTTCAGCAGCGGATATCACACTTTATTAGGGCGAGAGGCATTCACAATTTTTCAAGCTATACCCCATTATGGGTACATGAAGCTTAAAATGCCCGGACCTAATGGAATCATCACTCTCGCTAGTGATCCGAACATAGCACTCCGCGTCGAAAACAAGACAGCCGCACTAGCCCTCGAGGCACTATCCGAAGCCCTAGCGGCCGAGGAACTCACTGCGATGCGCTCCACGGTGAACAGGGACGATGTGATACTTGATAAAAGATCCAAGTCCACCTCTTTTAAACCAGCGGATGAAATAGTTAAATTCCAAGTCCACCCAATGGACCCTGCAAAGACGGCCTCCATTGGGGCACAATTAAACCACGATGTAGACGCCAGACCACGAGAATTTCTATGAGAAAACTGGGACATTTTTGCTCGGCACCCTTCGGACATGCCAGATTCCCACGCCGGCTGGCCGAGCACAAAGCATAAATACCCTAAAAGGATTCAAGCTACCAAACAGGCTCTTCGGTGCTTTTCCGAACCCAAGAGACAGGCCATGGGAGAGGAGCTAGCCAAACCGGAAGCCGGATTCATCGGAGATATAAAACATCCGGACTGGCTAGCAAATCTGGTGATGGTACCAAAGAAGGATAAATCCTGGCGCCTATGTGTTGATTTCAAAGACCTTAATAAGGCTTGCCCAAAGGATCCCTTCCCCCTCCCTCGCATTGATCAAATTATCGACGCTACAGCAGGACATGACTCATTGTGCTTCCTCGACGCGTACTCAGGCTACCACCAAATCAAGATGGCGGAGCCAGACCAAGCCGCAACAACATTCATCACTCCATACGGCCCATTCTGCTTCAACACAATGCCCTTCGGGCTCAAAAACGCCGGCACAACATATCAGCGCATGATTCAAACATGTTTGGCAAACCAGATCGGCAAAACAGTGGAAGCATATGTAGATGACTAGGTCGTCAAATCCAAAAATGTCGAAACTCTAGTAGGCGACTTGAGGCTCACATTCGACAATCTCTGAAAATATGACATTAAGCTCAATCCGAAAATCGTCTTGGCGTTCCAAAGGAAAGCTCTTGGGCTTCATTGTGTCGGTAGAGGAATTGAAGCAAACCCAGCCAAGATCCGAGCTCTGTCACAATTGGATATTCCAAAAGACCTCAAACAAATACAAAATTGATGGGACGCGAGCGCTCTAAGCCGCTTTATTTCCGTTTGGGAGAAAAGGCGTTACCCTTTACCGCCTCCTCCGACGCGACCGAACACTTCGAGTGGGCCGGATGCCGCCACGGCCGGACTTCGAAGAAATAAAAGCCATATTGGCAACAAATCCGGTTCCGCCGCCCAACATGGGCGAACCAATGCTATTATATATCGCCGCAACACATCAAGTTGTCGAAGCAGTTTCGTCGTCGAACGAGAACGGACGGACACGGTTCCCTCTTCCAAAACCGGTTTACTATGTGTCCACCGTCCTAACTCCATGCAAGTCCCGTACCCATATTATCAAAAGATAGCATACGCGTGTTCATGGCATCCGGAAGCTGCGACACTACTTTCAAGAGTGTTCGATAACGGTAGCCTCCGAAGTAACTCTTAACGACATTATAAACAACCACGACGCGACGGGCCGGATTGCTAAATGGGCCATAGAGCTCCTTCCATTCGACATAACCTATAAGCCACGACGAGCTATTAAGTCGCAGGTTCTGGCCGACTTCGTGGCCGAATGGACCGCCGAACTCCCTAAAGAGTACAGCGCATACTCCAATTGGATCATGCACTTTGACGGCTCCAAAATGTTGGCGGCTGGGATGGCGTCGTCTGACGTCCCCAACCGGGACACAGATCCAATACGTCTTTCAGATAATGTATACGGACTCCAACAACGCAGCCAAATACGAGGCCCATACGCACGGCCTCCGGATGGCGATCTCCATGGGCATTAAACGCCTAGAGGTGCGCGGGGATTCGAACCTCGTGATATCTCAAATAAACAGAGACTTTGATGCCAAAGATCCGAAAATGGCAGCGTACCGCAATGCGGTCCTAAAAATGTCAGCACGGTTCGAAGGGCTCGAATTTCATTATAGCCCGGGATAACAACCAGACGGCGGACGTATTGGCACGCATCAGCGCAAAACGTGATGCCGTCCCTCCCAAGATCTTCCTGGAACGGTTGTTCAAGCCATCCGTACTATGGGAAGGGGAGTTCGGAAATAACAATCCGGACCCACCAAGCACCGCACGACACCGAACACTCTGACACAATCGGAGGCTCTGCCACCGAGATAACACCCTCCACCCACGAAATAATGGCGGTTATCGCCCCGTGGACGGAACCATTCCTAGCCTACCTAACTAGGCAGGAACTCCCCGAAGACCAAAATGAGGCTCGCTGCATAGTACGGCGATCCAAAGCCTATATAGTCCATGAGGGAGAGCTCTATAAGAAAAGCACAACAGGAGTCCTTCAAAGGTGTATCTCTGAAGAGGAAGGGCGAAACCTCCTGGCTGAAATTCATGCCGGACTGGGTGGGCACCACGGGGCAGCCCGGGCCCTTGTAGGCAAGGCCTTCCGTACAGGATTTTATTGGCCGACAGCCCGGGCAGATGCGCAGGATTTAGTCCAAGGATGCGTCGGTTGCCAGCTTTTTGCTAACCAAAGCCACATGCCACCCACCGCCCTCAAAACTATACCCATCACCGGCCGTTCATGGTCTGGGGCTTGACATGGTTGGACCCCTTAAGGGAGGAACCCACAAGCAAAAATACCTATTGGTCATGGTGGATAAATTCACCAAATGGATAGAGGCCAAGCTCGTTAAAACGGCGAATCCGGGCCGGTGATAGACTTCATATCGGGGTAGTGCACCGTTCTGGCGTCCCCACAAAGATCATCACCGATAACGACACCAACTTCACGGCCGATGAGGTCAAATTATGGTGCAAAAACATGGGCATCAAGCTCGATTACGCCTCGCCTATCACCCTCAAACCAACGGTCAAGTCGAGCGAGCAAACGGTCTAATCATGAGCGGCATTAAACCCAGACTAGTGCGGTCCCTCAAGGAATCTAACACGCACTGGGTTGAGGAGCTCAACTCCGTACTCTGGGGGCTGCAGACTACGCCGAATCGTACTACCGGATTCACACCATTTTTTATGGTGTACGGCGCAGAGGCAGTCTTGCCCTGCGACATAATGCATGACTCACCTCGCGTGCGCATGTATGAAGAAAGAGAAGCCGAGCTCGATCGGCAGGACAGTTTGGACGCATTGGAGGAGGAGCGCGACGTGGCAAAAGCTCGTTCCGCATTTTATCAACAGAGGCTCGAAGATATCAAAGCAGGGAGGTACGGGCCAAAGCTTACAACATTGGTGAACTAGTCCTACGCCTGCCGGACAAGAAAAAGGACAAACTCAAGCCCAAATGGGAAGGTCCCTTCATCATCAACCAGGTCCTGACCGGCGGAGCATACCGTCTGCGAAACGCATCGGATAACCGACTCGAGCCGAACCCATGGAACGCAGCCCATCTACGAAGATTCTACGCCTAAGTTACCGGACTCCGAGTTCGTCTCCTTCCTCCGTCCACATTTTCTATTTTCGCTGTCTTTTATTTCTCTCCTTCCTCCTCCTTCTTATTGAAGCCTTTAGAGGCTCGTTTGCGCTTTGTTTGCACATACTTGACGCGCTGTCCGCGCTCATTATACCTGGGGGCTTCTTTAACAGAAGCTTATTTACACGGGCTTCATGCCCAACACATGTGTCAAACTTCCGCATGTACCTTTTACTCACCATTATATGCATCGATATGACTTAAGTTTTGGCCAAGCTGGGTTGCCTGGCTCCTGTACTTACCCCTACGTTCCCGATTGTTCGGCTAGGTGGTAAAGGGAGCACCTCTGCGATTATTACTGCCAGGTCATCGGATGTGTACCTCAGACTGGGTGAAGCCGAAACCTAGCGTTCTTAAGGGAATATTCGGTCGGTGAACTGAAAGATGATTTTTAACTATTTATCCATCTGCCCCATATGATTTTGTGCTTTCTTAGCAGTTTGGACTTGCACTTTAGGGCATGCCTCACAGGGAAATTAACCCTTAACGGATCTATTCTCCCTGGAAGATTTTTCTTAATATACATGTAATATAACATAACTAGTTGGGCACCCGTCTGATACAGCAATAATGACCCTACGCCTTGTCTCCATGCATGCCCGGTTCTTACATAACCGCGAGGGTATTCGGACACACTCGGACCATCGGGTCCCGAGGTCGGGCGAAAAGGTCCGCTATGACCAACGATCTACAATCCGGCTAGAAGACATTTTTCATGTCATATTCAATTACATAGTCAACTCGACTAATTGTATTCCTCCTCAATGCCATCTAATATGCTATCTAATTTACAATCTTGCTCGGAATACTTGGCGGCCAATTCTACTTGGCCGTACACTAAGCTTACAGGGATCTCCTTCCCATCAGGCCCCACAGGTCCGACCTCGGCCATGTGGTTTTGGTCAGTCTTCGTGTATCGCGTCTTTACCATGGCCCAGGCCTCCCTGGCGCCTTGACGGCAGGCCGATATCTTCCATAGTCGGAAGCGCCGCCGTGCTCCTTGAAGCCGCTCTGCGAGCTCCCCAATGCCTTCGGGCAGGGAGATAGATGGTGACAAGGCCTGGGCGACGCCTTTCATCACCTGCCGAACTTCGTTCGATGCAGGTGTGCAGCGATTTGGGAAGAAGATCACCCGAAGAGTTGGGCATCTCCTCCTCAGGACGACCTGTGAGCAAACCTACATACATGTTTATGTTAGTCGCCTTCCTCGCCGAACTCTTTCAAAGTTCGTTTAAGCACTTACTGAAAATGCCGCAATGAAGCCGTCGATTCTCCTTTACGGAGTCGGCTAACCGGGCACGAACATCCTTTAGTTCCTCACCCAGTTGGGTGTTGGCATCTTGGAGGTTATTTTTCTCCTGCCGCACCCTCGTAAGCACGCTCTCGCCGGCCTTTAGCTGGCGCAGGAGTGGTTGCTTGTTCGGATCCATCCCGGCACTATCTGCAATGTTAATATCAGATTTATGCACACGCCGCACTTTGTGAAACTACTTCTACTTTGAAGGGCATATATTACCAGAGGGAGTCTTCATGGCTTCCCCAGTCGCGGCCAGTGCGGCCTCAAGTTGGGCCTTGCACTCTTCAAGCTCCTGGGACAAACGGGTATTCTTTTCGGTAAGAACATGCACTCCAAATGATCCTTAAATCAGTTAGCCTAACTATTTTAAGTCTCGGGGGCTACTGGCATATATAACTGTCAAAATTCCTTACCCGTATGTCTTTCACATACTTCTCCGTGGCTCTGGCTTGGCCATCTTGAGCGGCACGGAGGTGCGCTTCTCCCGAACTAAAGGCATCCAACGCCTCTTGGGAGAAACATGCGTCACGTAGAATAGTCCGGTGGCGCCTATGATTCATGGCGCTCTCCACCTCCGATTTGGTGGCGGACAGTCTGTCGGCATCCTCCGTTGGAGGAGCATCCGACGCACGCCTCATGTTTGTACCCCCTTCCGGACTCGGCTTTTGAGCCTGGTTGGCGGGGGTCTGATTGGCAACTTCTCCGGACTCAGTCTAGCATGCGCTCTTTCTCCTGAAAAAACCACGAGCATCAGTGTGCCTCCCAGGAACCTCTCCTTAAAACATGATGGCAAATCATACCGTTGCGGCGACGTCTCGAGTCGTACCGCACTTCTTTTCCGCCTACTGGGCCGAGCTGCCCCTTGTTGGACGGCCGCGACAGGCTCGGCTTCCCGTTCTGAAGGCACCCCCTGCGAAACGCCATCAAATACTTGGTGATTAGAAGTAAAGCACGGGTGGGTCATGGTATCCGGACTTCGGTCAAGGTTACCTGGGAGGCCGGAAATAATCCGCGGTAGTCGGCCGTAATGGCAACCAAAGCATTGTCGATGCTAAGTTGGTGGAACACCCCGTCGATCAGCTCCACCTTTATATCCGGGTCCTCTTCGGAGGCCGGATCGAGGGACCGTTCCGGATCCTCGGGTTGTGGGGGCGGGCTGTGTATCTTCTCCACGGCCCGGCGCAGTTCCTGCGTAGAAACCATGAAATGAGATATTTAACCACGGGAACATGGATCGGACAGGCCACAAAGATGTTTGCTTACCCAACTTCGAGGATTATTCGAAGAAAACCCGCTCAGTGGACTGACGCGGAGAAAATCCTCCTCCTCCCCTTTATACATTGCGGACAAGGTCTTCACCAGTTCGGTGACCGATCCCGCCCTTTGCGGCCATGGCGGGTGGCATCGTCCTCCCGTTGAAGTCCCACATGGGGTGGCCCCTATATTGAGCGGGTTGCACTCCTCATAATGCAGATTGCCATGACTCCAATCATGGTCAATCCGGCATGAGCGATAATCTTATTCGGCTCATCAAGTAAAGGACGTCGGTCATTTTCCCTCACAGGGGCTCATGGGCGCCCGGCTTAGGCGCTTCTTGAGGAGAGGCGTTGCTAAACTCCGGAAGGCCGATCCGAACAGGATCTGGCAGCGTGGGGCGTCCTCCATGTAAAACCATTCCGAAGGCCGGTCTTGAGCGCCTTCTTGGGTTCTGGATAGATATCCGGTCCCGGCGATGCGCCATAGTTCGGCTCCGCCCACTTGATATATTGACCCCTCATGAGAACGGGGTACAAGGCAGAATAATCTCTTCCACAGCGCAAAATGAGCCTCGACGCCCAAGAACAGTTCGCAAAGGGCCACGAAGCCCGCGATGTGCAAAATAGAGGCAGGCGTAAGGTGGTGCAACTGGAGGCCGTAGAACTCCAAGAGCCCCGGAGAAACGGATGAATTGGAAATCCGAGTCCTCTTACTAGATAAGAGATAAAGCATACCCGCTCTCGTTTAGAGGGATCGGGGACACTCTCTGCTTGCTTTCCGCCCTTGTAGGTGGCATGTCCGGCTCGAACTGGAACCATGAAGGCCGGGGGAAGAAATCCCTTGGTTTGGAGTGTCACTAGCTCGCTATGTGGGTCTGAGCATCTCTCCCAATTTCGGTGCTGAGGGCTGGGCGCGAGAGGAGGAGCCGTCGACCGGCCCATGATGGAATGGATTTTTGTCAAGGCGCCCGATGAAAGCTTCATGACGAAGTCGGTGTGACTCAGATCTAGATCCTCGTCCCTTTTATAGGCGGCTCATTTGCGCAGCTAGGGGAATAAGTGTAAAAATACCCTGGCTTTTCGCATCCATTCAAACACGTGGAAGATGGCCATTATTGGGCGTGGAAGCCAAGGAGCGCAGCATTTATCAGAAGCCGGACACTATTCGACAAGTATATGGAATTTGGAGAAGAACCCGCCTCGCAATGCCGAAGACATTCTACGCGCCGGACTCATCGCCATTGGAGCCTGGTTCGGGAGACTCTTGAGGAGTCTGGATTAGGGGGTGTCCGGATAGCGAATTATCACCGTTGGCGGACTCTGGACTATGAAGATACAAGATTGAAGACTTCGTCCCGTGTCCGGATGGGACTTTCCTTGGCGTGGAAGGCAAGCTTGGCGATACGGATATGTAGATCTCCTACCATTGTAACCGACTCTGTGTAACCCTAACCCTATCTGGTGTCTATATAAACCGAAGGGTTTTAGTCCGTAGGACGAACAACAATCATACCATAGGCTAGCTTCTAGGGTTTAGCCTCTCTGTTCTTGTGGTAGATCTACTCTTGTACTACCCATATCATCAATATTAATCAAGCAGGAGTAGGGTATTACCTCCATCGAGAGGGCCCGAACCTGGGTAAAAACATCGTGTCCCTTGTCTCTTGTTACCATCCGCCTAGACGCACAGTTCGGGACCCCCTACCCGAGATCCGCCGGTTTTGACTCCGACACCTACCAATCGGACTCGACGGAGGTCAGCCCCTAGGACTCGGCCCGCTCCTTCCTCGGAACCCATGCGCCATTAACCAGACGAGACAGGGAGTGGCTACAGTAATCGCCCGCCTGGCAGCGGAGCTGTAGCCACGACCCCCTGACCAAGCCTGCGTCATTAGAGGCATGACTACAACGATCAGCCGCCGACAAGACCCAGGAGCAGCGGGTACGGCCTGTCAGCCCCCTGCATTCAGGTCGGCGGGCCCACCAGTGTGGCGGGCAGCAGCCGGGCGGGAGAAGCCGGCCGAAGAGACTGACGGCCGGGCCCTACGCCTGGCTGGATTACCAATGTACCCCTGGGGGTAGGCCTATATAAACCCCCCGGGGCACCCATGTAAAGGGTTCCCAACCTGTGAGAACTAGACCAGATCATAGAGAGAGTAGACAGCTAGCCTTGCTTTCTTCCACCTCTAGCATACAGCTCAAGGAGCACCATTGTATCACTAGTGCCTTAGTGATCATGCGGAGACTCCGCAGAGCAGGACTAGGGGTGTTATCTCCACGGAGAGCCCCGAACACAGGTAAAGTTCGCGGCCAGACGTGTTCACGCCTCATCCCGCCTGTGCACCGGCGACGTTCTACTCGCTCCCACCATGATAAGCCATCCATTGGCATATGTCGCACCCAATCCCCGACACTCGAAGAACAAGGTTAGCTTGGCATTGGTGGTCCCGCTGCGCTCTGGGGCGTACCTCACGCTTGGCATCCCCATGGTAGCCAGCTGCGCGGTAATCCTGCCGGCGACGTCTTCGAGGCGGCCGATCCAGCGGTTCACGCCCTCCTTGAAATCCTTATGCTCGGCGGCCTCGTCCCTCCGCAGCTGCTTCTCGGTCTCTGGATCCTTGGCCAGGGTCCCCTCCTGGGCTTTGGCCTCCGTGAGCATTCCCTCGAGGCCCTCCAGCTTCAGCGTGAGGTCCTTGAGGGACTTGTTGGCCTCAGAGAGCTCCCGGGCCTTGCTGATGGCCGCGCCATGCGCCTCCGTCAGGGTGCTGTTGAGCGTGTCTTTCTCCTGGGACATCTTCTGGGCCTGCTCCTTCAGCTCGTCCCGCTCCACCTCCAACTCCTTCACCTTGTCGGCATATACCTGGGCTTGGGCATCGAGTGCCTCCTTGCCTCTGCTCCAGCTCACGGGTTCGCTGCAAGACAAGCTTCCCCACCTCTTCGTCCTTACCGCAGAGCGTGGCGGCAAGCTTCTCCTTGCGCGCAGCGAGGTCCTCCTCCTGGGAGTTCAGTGCGGCCTGGTGCTGAGTCTGGGTGGCCTCGGCTGCCGCGGCTAAGCCCTCCACCGTCTCTTGGGCCTTCTCGATGTCGACCAACTTCATGGTGAGCTCCACATCGCGCTTGGCCAGCTCGCCCTGGGCAGCCTTCAGCTCCTTGTGAGCCTCGCGGAACTAGTCTCACGTCTCGGCAACGCACTTCTGGAGGTCCGCCTCCACTTTCTCCACCACCGCCGTCCTAGACTTAGCCTTGTCCAGGCGGGCGCGGTGAAGCGCCTGGAGCTTCCGGAAGCTGGCTCCCATGGCGTGGAGGAGCCGCTCTTCCTACGAGCCGTCGCCACCAATGATCGGCTCATCGATGACTTCAAGCCCGGCAGCGGCGAGCACTTCGTCGTCGAACACATCTCCCTCAACGGGTGTCCTGGTGCTCGACACGCCTGGAAGGTGGACAAACAAGTCGTCACTCACCCTCAGGTACTTGCCGGAGCCGGAAGCAGCAGAAGAGGAAGGCTGGTCATCAGCCGCCTCCTCCTCCTCCTCGGCAGCGGCCCTGCCGGCCTCCCCTGCAGGCCCCTTGCCGGTCTCCACAGCGGCGGCCTTGTCGGCCTCCCTAGCAGACCCCTTGGCGGCGTCCTCGGCAGCACCCTTGGTGGCCTCCTCCGCGGCGATCTTCTCGGCGTCCGCCTCGGCGGCCTTGGCGACGTCCTCGATGACGGCATCCATGTCCTCTGGGTTCACCGAGGAGGGATCTGGACACCAAAAAAGGGAGTGAGGCAAGGCCAAGACCAAGAGCCAGAAAGAAAAAGGAACAGGGACGAATGACGAACGACTTACCAGCGCCAGTACCAGGCTGGGAAATGGAAGTCCCCTCCCCGCCAACCTTTGGCGTCGAGGCAAAGCCGCCAGCGCCCAAGTTCTCCTCCTCCTCCTCCATGTGCGTGGACTCGGTGCTTGGCGCCCTTGCCGGGGACGCCCCTCGGGGTGGCGTGGTCGATGGGGGCGGCATGTTGGGAGTAGCCCTCTGCGGCTCCTCCTGCTGCTGCTCTCCTCCTGCGTACCTGGCAAGGTCAGCACCAAAGTGTCGTGCCCCTGACACGTGTTGACAGGGGAAGAGTGATGAACTTACGCTGGGGGCTATGCCGGGGGTTGCTGTCCGGGCTGCTCAACACCACCAGTGGCACCCTCGAAGTACCAGCCGGGGGCTGGCCACCCGCCGAGACCTTGGCCCTCTTCACTCTCTGGGCCAGCGTCTCCACGTACCTACAAAGACGAATTCAAGTCAAGATGAGCGATAAAGATTGAGGAGGCAGAGATAACAAAAAGGAACCAGATACTTACTCGTCGTCCGCCTCCTCCTCTGCTGTCTTCCTCTTCCTCCTGGGGCTGAGGGATCCGTAATCAAAAGTGACCTCCGCGCCAACATCCACCGGAGGAGGGGAAGGAGGCGGTGTCTGGACATGCTTGGACGAAGAAGGGGCGGTTGTCTTCTTCTTCACCGCGGCCTTCACCGGCTTCTTCGCCGTTGCGGCCCTCGTGTGGCGCCCGGACCCCTCCAAGGTCAGCTGCGGCCGCGCAGCCCTGCCGGGCCGGATTGGCTCACTGGAACTAGCCCGTCGCAGGACTCGCCCTCTCCCCGTAGCTGGCGTCGGGCCTGCAGCCTCGGCCTCCTCCTCCGACGACTCGCCGACCACATCTTCAACAAGAGGGGCCCTGGTGTCGGTGTTGCTGGCTTCCCTGGTGGCCTCCTCCCACTGGGCGGGCTCCCTCTCCTCCGCCTCCGCTGCGGCATGTCCTCCACACCTCCAGCGCTGCCAGCCTCCTCGGCAAGTTGTTCCTCCCTCGCCCTGGCGGCGATGTAGTCCAGTTCCACCTGGGAGGTACCTGAACAAGCAGCCGCTCGGCGTCGACGTTGACGTACCCCTCGTGCAAAGTATCAAAGAACCGCTGCACCTCGGCATCCTCCGGCTCCTTCCAGCTCGGGTCAGTGCCATGCGCGTTGCAGTCCGGCATCATGGCGATGATATCGGACCGGCGCGAGTTGTTACACAACGGGACTACCCCTGTCGGCAGCTTGAACAAAGGCCCCTTGAGGACCTTGCCGGCCTTTGCGACGACCATCGCGACCTTTCTGGTCCGCTCGACCTCGCTGTCGCGGCCCACATTGAGCTGGAAGAGCCGCTGGCAGAAATGAACGTGTCCCATCACTGTGAGGTTGTGGTCGAGGCCGGGACGAAGCCGCATGATGTCGGCAGGGTTCGTAAAGAGCCAGGCTGGCCTCCCCTTGTTGTGCAGTGGAGCGATCTGGCGGCGGACGAAGTCTGCCCCGATCATCTCAAGGGTGAGCCCGGCCTCGGTAAGCCGGAGGATCCTGGTGGTGGCGGCCGTGAGCTTCTCGTCGTCGGTGTCGACGTCGCTGCAATCACTTCCGCGGACCTGCGGCGCCCGGCGAAATTCGCAGAACGCCGGCGGGTCCTTATCTTCGATCTAGCACCACCGGCCCCACCATTCTTCCCACCTCTCCTTCATGGCGCCATCTGGGAATGCTCCCTTGGATCTTGGGATCCAGGCGATGCAACCCGAAATGGTGCCTCCCGTCTGGATCCGAGGGAAGAAGTAATGGCGGAAGAGCGCCGTATTGGGGTGCACCCCGGCGAAGCCTTCACAGAGGTGCGCGAAAAGGGCCATGCACGCCGCCGCATTCGGGGTAAAATCCAAGAGACGGAAGCCGAAGGTGTGCATAATTCGCTGAAGAAATCAGAGAAGGGAGGACAGAGCCCGCAGGAAAAATAGTCGACAAAGAAGGGGTACCTATTTGGGGCAGCCTCTGCGCAGTTGGCGGGGATGACGCGTGTGGCTGGATGCCCCGACTTCTCTCCCCCCCCCCCCGCCCCTGTCTTGACCCCCACAGAGGCTTGAAGGATTCCCAAAGCTCGAGCACGTTGACCGTTGAGGGGAAGAAGGCGGACTGCGTCCGCTGCACCGCTAGCGCACTCTCCAGCGGCTCCGCCGCTCCGGCGTCCTTGGCCACTCCCTTGCCCTTGGTGGATTTTGGCGCCATGGCGGCTGGGGGAGGGGGACACGATAGAGGACGACGGGAACACAGCGGCGGCGAGCAAGGGCGAGGCTTAGGGAAGAGGAGGAAGACGAGCGGAGGCTTCCGAGACTCAGGTTGCGGGAAGGGTAAAAGGAACAGTGCCCCCGCGGTTATCCCTTTTTATGGGAAGGTGCGGGTCACGCTGCCCATTTACTACGATGTGACACATGCGTGCGGGAACTGCCCCACGCATGCCACCCACGTCACGTGCACCCCTCCACGCCATGCCGCGCCGTGCGCGAGTCGTGGGAAGCCAGCGCGCGAATTTTTTTACCGCGGTAAAAACTGCCCCGCCTGCCCGCGCACAGTTTTGGGCCTGGCCCAACAATGTGTCGCGCTTATGTGTGGCCCAGGCTCGGGGGCTCCTGTGGGTGTACAAAAGGAGGGGCGCGTTTTTGTACCCTTTACCTGTGCACGGGCAGTCGGAGCCGCGCCCACGGTCACACCAAGCAGAACAGGGGAGGTGAGCCAAGGTAAGACCAAAGCCTAAGATAACTAGAGCAATGCCAAGGCCAAGACCACAAAGAGCAGAGGGACGAAGCAGGTTCCCCTGGCAAGACCCTTGCCGGGGCATCCTCAGCAGCCCCGGCAAGACCCTTGTCGGGGCAGCTCGCCCCACACCAACAGAGCGAGCCACCCATGAGCCCACGGTCTCCAATATCACGTTGGGCCAGGGCTCGGGAGGCACCTCCATGGTGGCATGCAGATCTTTGTGAAGACAAGAAACACTCAAGATTAGATGAGGATTAGAAGACGACGATCCTCGGCAGGATCCTTGCCGAGGAAAGCCACTGAGACTTCGCAAGGCCCTTGCCGGACGACAACAAGACCACGACAAGACCCGTGTCGGGCCACCCGGCAAGGCCCTCACCGAGGACGCCAGCAGGGCCACTACCAGGCCCGCACCAACCAAGTCTCCACCACCGTTCACATGCAGCTGCCAGCCAACCAGCTGGGCGGGCACCTGCGTGGCAACATTCAGCTCCCAGGCCAACTCATCAAGCGCCTGTGTGGCAGCATGCAGATCTTCGTGGAGGCTCCACCACCGCGCCACCTCAGCTGTCTGCCTGCCTACATGGCGCCGCATGCTTCGCTAGCTAGGGCGCGTGTCGAAGCAGGGAGGAGCGGCAATGGATGGGACAGGCCTCGCCCCCATCCCCAATAAAGCAAGGGGACACCTAAGCTACGCATTAAATGCGTCTTGTCCTGTAATACGAGCGATAAGCTCATGGCACTCTGCGCCTTTCCACCTCCTGTGTGCCACTGTGGTAGCCCCTTTCGACTATAAAAGGAGGCCCATGGCATACTGGAGAGGAATTCGGATCTTTCGAACCACGCACTCACCACAGCTAGTTCAAGAGCTCAAGAACTCTCTGAAATACACCCACCAAAGCAGGACTAGGGTTTTACGCATCCTTGCGGCCCGAACCTGGGTAAACGATCCTTGTGCTGACTACTGATCCTGCTCTTCTTGCAACCCCGCGCCCCGGCAACCATAGCAGGGATTCATGTGATCCCATAGGTGTCGTTTCCCCGACAGCATAGAATATCACATCCATCCCGCAGCTTAGATGCTATGGTGATACAAGTTTTTACATCGTTGGAAGTGAGATCCAATGGCTTGGGAGTAGTCTTTGTAATTATGTGTAATTTCCAAACTCTCCAAAGGTTTTTTTTTGCAAATAAAACATTCAGGCCTCGTGTGTGCTGCTGCATCTTGGATCCAACGGCTCCCCCTTGCTCATATTAGGTGCTCCCCATAGCTTAATTAGCCACTACAGTGATACGAGCATCTAGGTCGTATGATCTGTGATCATATGGCACATGTGTAGTACTTGTACTTTCTACGCAATTCCCATACTCTCTCAGTCGTATATTGCAAAAACGTTCAAACCTCCTACTGTGGGCCGTTAGATCTCCGCGAACTCGTATCACCGTAGAATCTATGGTGCGGGAGCACCTCATATTCTCCATTGCGAGAAAATATCAGGTGCTCTCGCAGCTTGGATGCTACGGTGAGACGAGCTTCAAGGTCGTTTGATCTGAGATCCAATGGCATCTGAGCAGTCTTTGTGCTTGTAAGAAGTGGCCGAACTCTTTGGGGGCTTTTCTGCAAAAAACCATTCAAACTACCGAGGAGTTGTTGGGTCACAAATCCAATGGCTCCGAAGAGCTTGTATCACCAAAGCATCTAAGGTGTGGTAGCACATGATATTCTTACATACAGGAGAATATGATGTCCTCCTTCATCTTAGATGTTACGGTGATACGAGCTTCGAGGTCGTTGGATATGGGATCCAAGGGCATCTGAGTAGTTTTTGTACAAATTTTGTGCAATTCTCAAAATCATTAAGATTCTTCCTGTAAAAATATTAAGACATCACGTGAGCTGATATATCTCAGATCTACAAGCTCCAAGCAACTCGTATCAGCATGTAGCATCTAAGGTGTGGGGGCACATGGTATTATCTCGGGGAGGAGGAGGGGGTGCACAACAAATCGGTGTTTGCGATCTAGGGTGGGGACAAATATAATCTAAAAAATCCTAAATAGAACTTCACAAATTTATCTAAGGTCGAGGGGTTAACCCCCGACAATCTACATAGCTCCGCCTAAATACAACATTTGCATGTACTGTAGTACTAGACTTAATATTCATGTTTTAGTTTCCTGTTCATTTTAAATATTGAATTGAGGACCACGCATGTCTTACATTTTACTCCCTTCGTTCCTAAATATTCGTCTTGTTAGAGATTTCAAATGGACTGGCACATACGGATGTATATAGACATATTTTAGAGTGTAGATTCACTCATTTTGCTCCGTATGTTGTCACTTGTTGAAATATCTAAAAGACTAATATTTAGGAGCAGAAGGAGTATATTTGAATTCGTGTCATACATGCATGGTTTGGAAAAATAGATGCACTATACTTATTGGATTGTTGTTGTGTTCGTGTGTGTGTGTGTGGTCATATGCTTGATACATACAAAGTTTTCTCATCACCATATTGTTCATCTTTTAAATTTAAATTTGCAATAAAAAACTAACTAGGGTTACCATGAAACGTGAAATCCGCGTTGAGATCACTATATCACAAACTCACTCTAATTCAAGAACTCGTTATAAATCAATTACCACGTCGAGATTACTATTTGCAAGGAAAATACGGGCATTGTAATACACATAGATTCGTTCGGCAATTTAAAAGATTCCTTTCATATTCTTGAATAGTACCCAACGGCGTACCAGCCAGACCTTGGCTCGTGTTGATCCTCAAAAAACAAACCGGGCTCGTGTCCTTCTGGTGGCGTCCGTGGTACGCGCATTAGCCAACCCCAACCAGTCGAGCCTCCGCGTTTCGAGTCGAAATATCTGGCGGCCAGAATTCCAGCCCTAGGAAATTCCCCTCATGTCCCCGATCCATAATGACTACCGATGAACAATGGAGGGATGATTTAGTAACTAGACAACATTACTGAAAGGATCGAGAAGAGGTGTCTAGAGGGGAGGGGGGTGAATAGACTCTAAGTAAGAAAAGTTGCAGTTTTTAATTTCTTTAAGTTAAAGTGGAGTTTTGGCACAAGTTTAAACATTCACAACACATATCAAGCAAGCATGACAAGAGTATATGAGCAGCGGAAAGTAAATCATGCAAGTTGCAAGAAAGTAAAGGCATGGGATTGGATTGTGCAAACGCAATTTGGAGACACGGAGATTTTTTATCCATAGTTTCGATAGATGGTGCTATCGTACATCCACGTTGATGGAGACTTCAACCCACGAAGGGTAACGGTTGCGTGAGTCCACGGAGGGCTCCACCCATGAAGGGTCCACGAAGAAGCAACCTTGTCTATCCCACCATGGCCGTCACCCACGAAGGACTTGCCTCACTAGGGTAGATCTTCACGAAGTGGGCGATCTCCTTGCCCGTACAAACTCCTTGGTTCAACTCCACAATCTTGACGGAGGCTCCCAAGTGACACCTAACCAATCTAGGAGACGCCACTCTCCAAGAGGTAATATATGGTGTGTTGATGATGAACTCCTTGCTCTTGTGCTTCAAATGATAGTCTCCCCAACACTCAACTCTCTCTCATAGGATTGGATTTGGTAGAAAGATGATTTGAGTGGAAAGCAACTTGGGGAAGGCTATAGATCAAGATTTATGTGGTTGGAATGGAATATCTTGACCTCAACACAAGTGTAGGTGGTTCTCTCTCAGAAAATGTATGTTGGAAGTGTAGGCATGTTCTGATTGCTCTCTCCACGAATGAAGAGTGGGTGGAGGGGTATATATAGCCTCCACACAAAATCTAACCGTTAAATACAATTTACCAAATTCGATGGGACCGATTCAAAGAACTCGGTGGGACCGATTCAAAGAACTCGGTGGGACCGATTTGGTTCATAATGTGACCGTTAGGATTTTCGGTGGGACCGCCATGTCAACTCGGTGGGACCAATGTCATAAGGTTTAGGGCATAACATAATCTCGATGAGACCGATTACACAAACTCGGTGGGACCGATTTGGTAATAAGCTAACCAGAGAGCTGGTCAGGCAAACTCGGTGGGACCGATTCTCTCATCTCGGTTGGACCGAAACGTTACGAAAAGGAAACAGAGAGTTTGCATTGCAATCTCGGTGAGACCGATTGCATATCTCAGTGAGAACGAGATTGTTGCAATGGGCAACAGAGAGTTTGCTATCCCATTATCGGTGTCAAAACCGGCGGATCTCGGGTAGGGGGTCCCGATCTGTGCGTCAAGGCTGATGGTAATAGGAGGCAAGGGACAGAGATGTTTACCCAGGTTCAGGCCCTCTTGATGGAGGTAAAACCCTACTTCCTGCTTGATTAATATTGATGATATGGGTAGTACAAGAGTAGATCTACCATGAGATCATAGAGGCTAAACCCTAAGAGCTAGCCTATGATGGTATGATTGTAATTGTGATCGGCCTTCTAAGGACCAACCTCTCCGGTTTATATAGACACGGAGAGGGCTAGGGTTTACGTGGAGTCGGTTACAAGGAAGGAAATATAATATCCGGATCGCCAAGCTTGCCTTCCACGCCAAGGAAAGTCCCATCCGGACACGGGCCGAAGTCTTGAGTCTTGTATCTTCACGCTTCAATAGTCCGGATGTAGTACATAGTCCGGCTGTTCGGATACCCCCTAATCTAGGACTCCCTCAGTAGCCCCTGAACCAGGCTTCAATGACGATGAGTCTAGCGCGTAGTATTGTCTTCGGCATTGCAAGGCGGGTTCCTTCTCCGAATACTCCAAAGTGCTTGTTACGACGAATAGTGTCCGGCCTCCAATCAATGTTGTGCTCCTCGGCTTCGGTGCCTCAGTAATGACCATCTCCACGTGCGAGGAGTCGAGGCATTTTTGCATTTGCCACCCTCGATCCTCCAGGCGAACCGTCTATTTTGAAGGGACGGGGATTCTCATATCCAAACCTCACTCTCCCTCCCAGAGCCAGCATCCAACAAAGCGCTCCGCAAAAAGCCATTCCAACATGGCCGGCCGTCTCAGCTCATCTGCTTGCCCTTCTCGTTCCAAGTCGGGGGATTGGGAGAGTGTTCAGTTCCTCATAGCCGTTTGACAAAGTTACAAACCCAAGGGTTTCTCCCACTGGCGTTCATGGTCTCCGTCCGAGCTTGAATAGCCACTTATGACGGAGGGGACCAGGCTGAGGGATCCCCTAACCCATCTCCGGAGGAGCGTATATGTCTGATCCCTCATCTGCTGAGGGGCGTTGGGTTCCCTATCCACCCGTTTCTTCGCGGGCTCCTGGAGTTCTACGGCCTCCAGTTACACGACCTTACCCCTGGCTCTATTCTGCACATAGCAGGGTATGTTGCCTTGTGCAAGCTGTTTTTAGGCTGCGAACCACACTTCGGATTATGGCGGAAGCTGTTCTGCCTCGTCCCCCGCACCCAGGGGGAGTCCCTATGCCAAGTGGGCGGGGCCGAAGTATGGCGCATTGCCGAGACCAGATACCTGTCCGGCACTCCTAAGAAGGCACCAGAAAACTGGCCTTCGGAGTGGTTCTATATAAACGATGTCCCCCTTCCGGATCCGGTCCGGACAGGTCTCCGCAAGTTCAGCAACGCCCCGACGAGGGCACGCCTAAGCTGGCGCCCCCGGGGCCCTCAAGAAGAGGACACGAGGGAAATATTCCTCCTGATGGACAGGATAAAGTTACTGGCCAAATCCGGACTGACAATAGTTGAGGTTATGGCGGTATGTATAAGACGGGGAGTGCAACTACTCCAATATCGAGGGAAGCCCATGTGGCATTTCAACAGGGAAGACGACGCCACGCGCTGCGGCCGTAAAGGTCCGGACTCCGCTGCCGCTCTGGCAAGGATTGTCCGATCTGTACAAAGGGGAAGAGGAGGAATTCCTTCGCATAAAAACGCGGGAAGGATTCTCCATGTACAACCCCCCAGCGTGGGGAAGTTTCCATTCTTTTTCCCCGCTTTGCTCTAGCGTTCTTCTGCTAAGATTACTTGCATCAATGTTTCTGGGTAGGAATTAAGGAGGGTCGTAGAAGGAATCTTCAGCCCCTCCCCGCAACTGAAGGACCTGGCAGGCCCTAGATCCGGGACTTAAAGTGGATCCGGATATCACTATGGAGCCAAATCAGCAGGGTATTTTATCAGGCGATCTAGGATGGCGCCCTAGTGGCCATTACGGCCGACTACCCTGGACTGCTCCCCGCCTCGTGTGTAAGCCAAACTAAAAAACCCTATCCTTGGAAGAGGACTCCCCCCAGGTGTTATAATTTACCTTTGAGGCATCGTTCTATTTGCAGAAACGACGGCCGGAGCGAGGGGCCGAGCCCCTAGGGACTCGTCAACCACGGGCGTCCAGATCGGGCAGGCTCAAGAGGAAGGCGGTGAGGGTTGACACACCGCTACAGAGCTAAACCAATAACATGTCCTGTAATTATAGAATTTAAAATATGACAACGCCCTTCGTGTCTGGCAGGAAGAAGGATAACTGGACTATATCCGGAGACCCTACAAATCACGCCTCCACCAGCCGGGTTGCAGAACCGGCTTCAGGGGCGGATGCGGACACGGGGCCAGCACCGCATGGCTCTCCAACAGAGAGTGCGGACATGCTCTCAGCCACGAATTCCGAAGTAGAGAGCGCCATGAATCACAGGCGCCGATGGGCCGTACTTCGGAACAACATCTTTTCCAAAGAGGCATTTAATGCCTTCAATTCAGCGGACGCGTACGTCCAAGCTGCTCGGGGCAGGCTTGCCCAAGCGACAAACCAGTATACCAAAGACATACGGGTGAGAAATTTTGATAAGTATGTATAGCAGTAGCCCCTGAGACTTGAAACGGTTGAAACAACAGTTTTAAGGATCAATTTATGTACAGGTCCTTGTAGAGTAGAACGAGCAATTGTTTCGGGAGCTGGAGGATGCAAGGCCGAACTGAGGGCCGCAGTTGCCAAGTTAGAGGAATCCCAAAGGCCCTCATCTGGTAAGAATTATCTCAATTGTGCAAAGATGCACCAGTTAGTAAATGGATAATATGACAAGTCTAATAGAAAATTCTGCAGACAATCCCGGGGTGAATCCGAAGGGCGTAGGAGAGGACACATCGCATCTCAAAAAGCAGCTAGAGGCTGGCGAGCGCATTCTTACGCGAGTTAGGCGGGAGAAGAACGATCTTCAAGATGCCAAAGTCCAACTGGACGTGGAGTTAAAAGATCTCCGCGCTCAGCTGGCGGACTCCATGAAGGAGAACAAGAGGCTTTGACGCGGCATTTACAGTAAGCGCCTAGACGAACTGTTGTACAGTTCGACAAGGAAGTATATTGAAAGAGTTTTGCTTGCAGGAATGTTAACGGGTTGCCCCGAGGAGGAGATGCCCTCATCTGCAAATGATTTACTGCAAGACCTTTCGCGACTGCAGGAGCGAGCTCGGCAAGTGATGTAGGGTGTTGCTCAGGCTTTGTGGCCATCAAGCCTACTATCGAATGGCCTGGGGGAACTTGTGGGCCTGCTTCAAGGAGCCCAGCGGCGCTTCCGTCTATGGAAGATATCAGCATGCCGGCAAGGAGCAAGAGAAGACTGGGCAATGGTGAAGACATGCTACACCAAGCTGGACCCGAACCATATGGCCGAAGTGGGACCGGCGGGGCCCGATGGGCAAGAAATTCCCGTTAGTCTGGTGTATAAACAGGTAGCGTTAGCCACTAAGTATTCTCAACAGGATTGTAAGCTAGATAGCCTGTTGGACGGTATTGAAGAGGAATGTAATCAGTCCAAATGACTGTGTAAATTAATGGGCATGATTAGCCCCTAGCCGGATTAAAATCATTTGTCATGGCGGACGTTTTCGCTTTACCCCCGGGTCCTATAGTCCGGGGTGTGTCCGAATACCCGCTCAGCTATACAAAACCGGGGTATGCGTGGAAACAAGGCGTAGGGGTCATAAGTGCTTGAATGCATAAGTACCCAACTAGTTATGTTATATTACATGGATAGTAAGAAACATCTTCCAGAGAGAATAGTTCCGTTAGGGGTTCCTTTCCCTGGGTACGCATGCGACGATGCACATGTCCGGACTGCGAATGATGGTGCAGGATACAAGACTTCTGGGGATTTATGTTATGATAAACGAATACATCTTTTGTTCACCGACCAAATATTCTCTTAAGGAAGCTAGCTTTCGGCTTCACCCAGTCTGAGGTACACATCCGACTGAACCGACAGTAACAATCGCAGAGGTGCTCCCCTTATGCCCTAGCCGAATTAACGGGAACGTAGGGCATAAACACAAGAGCCAGGCAACCCAGCTTGGCAACATCTTAAGTCATATCGATGCATATAATAGTGAAGAAAAGGCACATATGGAAAAATAATGCATATGCGACGGGCAAAAAGCCATGTGAGTAATCGTTTTAAGCTTCCGTATAGGAAGCCCCCAGGTATTGCTTACACACTTAGTGCGGACGAGCGATCCTAAGTCCGCACTGTATTGAATAATTTGTGTGAAGATAGAAAAAGGTCGATAAAGGAAAAGGGGATGGGGCATAATTAAAAGGGAGGGGTTAGGAGACGAACACTGTGTTCGGCGCTAGGCGTAGAATCTCCGTAGTCTTGCCCCGTTCCATGGGTTCGGCTCGAGTCTATTATCGGATGCATTACGTAAGCGGTATGCTCCTCCAGTGAGAACTTTGTCAATGATGAAGGGACCCTCCCACTTGGGTTTGATTTTGTCCTTCTTCTTCTCCGGTAGTCGTAGAACGAGCTCGCCAATATTGTAAGTTTTGGCCCGCACTTCTCTGCTTTGGTATCGTCGAGCCTGCTGCTGATAGAATGCGGAACGGGCTTTTGCGACATCGTGCTCCTCCTTCAGCGCATCCAAATTATCCTGCTGATCTAACTCGGCTTCCTTCTCTTCGTACATGCGTACGCGTGGCAAATCATGTATTATGTCGCAAGGTAATATCAAGACGCTACCGCATACCATAAAATCGTGTGTATCCGGTGGTGCGATTTGGCGTGGTCCGTAGCCCCCAGAGTACGGAGTCGAGCTCCTCCACCCAGTGCGTATCCGACTCTGTCAAGGATCGCACTAGCCTGGGTTTGATACCGCTCATAATGAGACCATTTGCCCGCTCTACCTGGCCGTTGGTTTGTGGATGGTAGACGGAAGCGTAATCGAGCTTGATGCCCATTTTGCGCGCAAGTTTTCACTTTGTCGGCTGTGAAATTTGAGCCATTATTAGTGATGATGCTTGTGGGGACACCGATCGGTGTACGACCCGGATATGAAGTCTATTACTGGTCCGGATTCAGCCGTTTGACTGGTTTAGCTTCTATCCATTTGGTGAATTTTTCCACCATGACCAATAAGTATTTCTTCTTATGGCTTCCCCTTTAAGAGGTCCGACCATATCCAGCCCTTTGACCGCAAAGGGCCACGTTATGGGGATTGTTTGGAGAGCGGTAGGGGGCATGTGACTCTGATTGGCAAAGAGCTGGCAACCGACGCAATGTTGGACAAGGTCTTGTGCGTCTGCTTGGGCCGTCGACCAATAGAAGCATGTACGGAAGGCCTTGCTGACTAATGCCCGAGCTGCGGCGTGGTGCCCGCCCAGGCCGGCATGGATTTCAGCCAAGAGCTGCCACCCTTCCTCTTCGGAGATGCATCTTTGTAGCACTCCGGTAGCGCTTTTCTTGTAGAGTTCCCCTTCGTAGACTCTGTAAGCTTTAGAGCACCGGACAATGCAGCGTGCTTCATTTTGGTCTTCGGGGAGCTCCTGCCTATTTAGGTAGGCCAAGAAGGGCTCGGTCCACGGGGCGATTACAGCCATGATTTCGTGGGCCGAGGATGTTATTTTGGGGGTAGAACCTCCGACTATGTCTGATGGTTCGGAATCCGGGGGTGTATTCGGGTCCGTGCTAGTATTGCCGGACTCCCCTTCCCATACTACGGATGGCTTGAACAGCCGTTCCAAGAATATGTTAGGTGGGACAGGGTCGCGTTTAGCGCCGATGCGAGCGAGGACATCCGCCGCTTGATTGTTTTCTCGAGCCACATGGTGGAATTCGAGCCCCTCGAACCGAGCTGACATTTTGAGGACGACATTACGGTAGGCCGCCATTTTCGGGTCCTTAGCATCAAAATATCCGTTTATCTGTGATATTGCGAGGTTCGAGTCCCCGCACACTTCTAGGCGTTGGATGCCCATAGAGACTGCCATCCAAAGACCGTGCAATAGAGCCTCATATTCGGCTGCATTGTTGGAGTCTGTGTATAATATTTGGAGGACGTACTGGACCGTGTCGCCGGTGGGAGATGTCAGGACTACCCCTGCTCCCAATCCGGCCAGCATTTTAGAGCCGTCGAAGTGCATGATCCAGTTTGAGTATGCGTCGTACTCTTTAGGGAGTTTAGCTTCTGTCCATTCGGCGACGAAGTCAGCCAACACTTGCGTCTTGATGGCCCGCCGTGGTTTGTACGTTATGTCGAACGGAAGGAGCTCAATAGCCCACTTGGCAATCCGGCCCGTAGCATCGCGGTTATTTATTATGTCACTGAGTGGTACTTCGGAGGCCGCCGTAATCGAACACTTTTGAAAATAGTGTCGTAGCTTCCGGGATGCCATGAACACCGCGTATGCTATTTTTTGATAGTGTGGGTATCGGGATTTGCATGGGGTTAGGACCGTGGACACGTAGTAGACCGGCTTCGAGGCGGTATTTGTATCCGTCGGCCTCTCGTTCGACGACGAGCACTGCGCTTACGACTTGATGCGTTGCAGCTATGTACAACAACATAGGTTCGTCGATATTCGGCGCTGTTAATACTGGATTTCTGGACAATAAGGTCTTTATTTCATCCAGTCCGGCAGCGGCTGCCTCCGTCCATATGAAGTGTTCGGTGCACCGAAGAAGGCGATAAAGCGGTAGTGCCTTTTCTCCTAACCTGGAGATAAAGCGGCTGAGAGCAGCCACGCATCCGGCTAGCTTTTGGATGTGCTTGAGGTCTGTTGGTATAGCCAACTGTGACAGAGCTCGGATTTTTGCCGGATTCGCCTTAATTCCTCTGTTGGAAACGATGAAGCCGAGTAGCTTCCCCGAGGGGACGCCAAAAACGCATTTTTCCGGGTTCAGCTTGATGTCGTATGTCCGGAGCTTGTCGAATGTAAGCCTCAAGTCATCTATTAGGGTTTCGACGTGTCTTGTTTTTATGACCACGTCGTCCATGTATGCCTCCACTGTTTTGCCGATTTGTTTTTCCAGGCATGTTTGAATCATGCATTGGTAGGTTGAATCGGCGTTCTTAAGCCCGATAGGCATAGTGTTGAAGCAAAAAGGGCCATATGGCGTTATGAAAGCTATTGCATCTTGGTCAGACTCTGCCATCTTTATTTGATGGTATCCAGAGTATGCGTCGAGGAAACACAGCGAGTCGTGTCCAGCTGTGGCATCGATGATTTGATCGATGCGAGGGAGGGGAAAGGGATCCTTGGGGCAAGCCTTGTTGAGGTCTTTGAAATCGACGCATAGGCGCCAGGATTTATCCTTCTTTGGCACCATCACCAAATTTGCCAGCCAATACAGATGTTTGTTATCTCTGATAAATCCGGCCTCGAGTAGCTTGGCTAACTCTTCCCCCATTGCCTGTCGTTTGGGCTCTGAGAATCGCCTTAGGGTCTGCTTAACTGGTTTATATCCTTTTAGAATGTTGAGGTTGTGTTCGGCCAGTCTGCGTGGGATGCCCGTCATGTCCGATGGGTGCCAGGCAAAAATGTCCCAATTCTCGCGTAAGAAATCTCGTAGTGCGGCGTCAATCGCGGGGCTCACTGTTGTGTCGATGGAAGCTGTCTTCGTGGGGTCCGTTGGGTGGACCTGGAATTTGACTATCTCGTCTGCAGGTTTGAATGAGGTGGACTTGGGTCGTTTGTCTAGTATCACGTCGTACCTGTCCACAGTGGCCCGCAGTGTTGTTAACTCTTCGGCTGCTAGAGCTTCAGATAATGCTTCCAAGGCTAGAGCTGCGGTTTTATTTTCGGCGCGAAGCGCAACGTCCGGATCACTGGCTAGAGTGATGATTCCATTGGGTCCAGGCATTTTAAGCTTCATGTACCCATAATGGGGTACGATTTGAAAGCTTGTAAACGCGTCCCGCCCTAGAAGGGCGTGGTATCCGCTGCTAAATGGAGCCACCTGGAATGTGATTTCCTCGGACCTATAATTCTCCGGGGTACCGAATACCACATCGAGTGTGATTTTTCCCGCACACCGCGCTTCCCGGGTAGGGATAATTCCCCTGAAGGTCGTGCCGCTTGCTCAATGCGGATTTTATCAATCTCCATCTTGTTGAGCGTTTCTTCATAAATCAGATTTAATCCTCTTCCGCCGTCCATGAGTACTTTGGTGAGCCGAAAGCCATCTACGATCGGACTAAGGACCAGAGCGGCTGGTGCCCGGACAGCCCGGGATCGAGGTTCATCACTGGCATTAAAAGTTATAGCAGTGTCGTTCCAAGGGTTTATTTTCGCCACATGGTAAATTTCAGCGGAGCTTCGACGAGCTCGCTTGCGCCTATTGTTTGAGGTGAAAGTCTCAAAGACTGTTAGTACTGTATTGTGTTCGCTGGCGGGATGTTGTTCCGCTTTATGGCCCACAAGAAGATCCTCACCACTTTTTGCCACCTTCGGAGTATCCAACATGCCTTAAGGCTATGAGTAGGCATTGTATCCGGAGTACTATGGAGCTTACATGGCCCGTCGAGCCATTCTTCCAATATGGATCTCCGCCCTGGCGTGGGCTTTGGTTTCTTGGGGGTTGGGTCGGACGACTTACGAGAGTTCGTCCGTTTAGTTCGGACAAAGGTTTTGGCGAGAGCAGTACTATCTCAAAATTATGTTTGGGTCTTCCAAGCGCTCTCCATCGCACAGTACTTCCTTACTATGGTTTCCAAGTCCGCGAAGCGTACTATGTCGCGGCGGCTTATAGCATTGAGGAGTCCTTCGTCCGTGCAGTTTTTGCAGAAAAGTGAGACCACGTCCTCTTCGCGGCAGTCCCTGACCTTGTTAAGCGCAAGGAGGAATCGGGCCCAGTAGTGATGTACGGTTTCCTGGGGCTCTTGTCTGATGCCGGAGAGACAATTTAGGTCTAGTTTAAAGTCCGGATTTTGATCCGATCTAACGCCCAAGGGCGTGGGCGGTCCCGAGCTAAATAGCTCAGGATCCGGGGTGCCCAATTTCTTCGGCCCGATGCCCGATTCTAAGTCCGAGACCTGGGTCAGGTTTTCCTTTGAGCAGGTCTTTGGCTCAAGGAGTTCGGTGATCTGAACACAGCTTGTCCTCAAAGTTGAGGGGCAATCCGCATGTGGTTCCTCCACTATCTCTATCTCATGGGTGGCTGGCGGGGACCTGATGTCCCTTTGGTCGGGTTTAAGCCCGATCCGGTCGTAGTCTGTAGCGACCCCCAGAGCGGCGATGCGATCCAAGAGCTCGTTAAGGGAGGAGAGCTCCATTGGATCCATCTGTTCGGCAAGTTCCAAACTGATGTGAAGGTTATGATTGATGACCCGAGAAGTCATCGTCGGCGCCACCGCCGATGGGGCGGCCATGATAAAGCCGCCGAGCCGGAGCGTCTGGCCTACAGCCAGAGCCCCCTCCGAAGTAATGTCATCCTGGACAATGAGACGATCCATCGAGCCTGACGGCGACGACACAGACGGACTCTCAATGAAAGCACCAATGTCGGTGTCAAAACCGGCAGATCTCGGGTAGGGGGTCCCGATCTGTGCGTCAAGGCTGATGGTAACAGGAAGCAAGGGACACATATGTTTACCCAGGTCCAGACCCTCTCGATGGAGGCAAAACCCTACTTCTTGCTTGATTAATATTGATGATATGGGTAGTACAAGAGTAGATCTACCACGAGATCGTAGAGGCTAAACCCTAAGAGCTAGCCTATGATGGTATGATTGTAATTGTGATCGGCCTTCTAAGGACCAACCTCTCCGTTTTATATAGACACCGGAGAGGGCTAGGGTTTACATGGAGTCGGTTACAAGGAAGGAAATATAATATCCGGATCACCAAGCTTGCCTTCCACGCCAAGGAAAGTCCCATCCGGACATGGGCCGAAGTCTTGAGTCTTGTATCTTCACGCTTCAATAGTCCGGACGTAGTACACAGTCCGGCTGTCCGGATACCCCCTAAACTAGGACTCCCTCACCCATCTCAGTGAGACCGAGATCCCTATCAGTGAGACCGAAAAGACTAGGGTTTCTGGCAGTGGCTATGTCAAGTGAACTCGGTGGCGCCGGATAGATCAAATCAGTGGGCCGAGTTTGAATTTTGGTTTGGGACATATTTGGAAGTGAGAAAGTGGTTGAGGGCTTTGGAGCATATCACTAAGCACTTTGAGCAAGAACCTCATTAAGCAACACCACACCCCCTCTTAATAGTATTGGCTTTCCTATGGACTCAATGTGATCTTGGATCACTTAAATAGAAAATGCAGAGTCTTGAGCTTTGAGCTTGGGCCAATCCTTTGTCCTTATCATATTGAAGGGGTTCCACACCTTCTTGTCCACGCCACTCCATTGTTGAACTTTCTGAAATATGCTAGGTGAAAACATTAGTCCAACAAGAGATATGTTGACATTAATTACCAAAATCAGCCAGGGAGCACTTGTGCTTTCAATCTCCCCCTTTTTGGTAATTGATGACAACATACATCAAAGCTTTAGATAAAGATACAGAGAATTATGAGTAAAGCTTTAGAAAGACATGTAACATGCATAGGCTCCCCCTACATGTATGCAATCATGTAAATATGGAATATAGGAGCATGTGAATGCATAAGCATAACGAAGTAAGCAGTGTGTTACATGTATCTTGGCTATATGCATCAGAGCAAATGATGTGAATATAGGAAATGTAACTTCATGCTCATGAGTCCTTCTTGCAAACGGTATGTACATCAGCAAGAAATCCTCATGCACATGACTGTGATGCATATACTTACCTTGTGGTTTTGAGTTGGCTTAGGAAGGAATGAACCTGAGTAAACAAGGTTAGATAACACAAATACATCTACTAGCCAGAGCAAACAAAGAAACCACAAGAGTACCAAGACCGGGATGACATGTAGAGAGTGAGTACAGAGTAATCTACTGGATATAGACATGTTCCCAAAGGAAAAAAATATGCAGTGAATTCAAGGATTTCCTTCCCTTAGATGTCTTGCTCCCCCTGAATCTTGCATCTGATACTAGGAGAAGATAGGGAACAGAAAATCAAAGCAAGGAAAACAAACAGATCAAATGCAAACAATCAAATATGAACATGTCTTTCCCCTCATAAAGACATGTGACTTCTCACCTCTTGAACACCAAGCATCTGGGGTCTTTGATGTGATACTTCTTTCTTATTGAAGAATTCTTTCCCCCTGAGTATTCTCTCTCTCCCCCTATTGTAATGATTAAGCTTTGATGTGATCTCTCTCTCCCCCTTTGACATCAATTTCCAAGAAGGGGTCTTCTAGAGTGAGAGTCAAAATAGGTTTGGTCCTTGAGACACAGAGCAAAGCAGCATAAAGAAGATGATGCTGGTAGAGGACAAGAATCATTGGGTGGAGCTGGAGCAAAAATACAGGATCAGGTGGCAAGTTGTCTTTCCTGTAGTGAAATCGGCGGCACCGAGTTGTGTGCTACGGTTGCACCGAAAGGGTTCGGTTGGACCGAAAACAAAAAACCGGTGTGCCTGAGTTCATCCCAAAGAAAACACATGTCACCTCAGCTCACTAGGCAAATAAGATCTCACAAGGATTTGCAAGGAATTAGCTGAAAGATTTTCAAGGAATTGGATGCAGGGAATGCAGAACAAAACAAGGAAAAGAAAATCTAGATGAATTTTTTTTGATAAAGAAGAGGGAATAAATAGGCAAAGGACAAAATAAAAAAACTCAAAGAAACACTAGAGAACTTCATCTAGAATTGGGTGGTGACAAGGTCACCTATGTTAGAGTATATTAACTAAGGAGTCAAGTGAGAGCACTTGATCATAAGTCATACTCATCGTTTAAGCTCAAAATGGGGTTTCCATTTTTCGTTTAAGCATCTTGATGTATTCACATCTTGTTGAGTTGCTTTGACCCATGACTTGGAGTAAAGATTCTCCAAGATGGAATAACATAACTTGGGTGGTGGTGTTGATCTTGATCATGTAGTTGAACTTGTGTGGGTTGCTCAAGGTTGATGTAGTTCATCAAGAGTTGGGAGCACCACTTGTAATTTGAGTCCATCTACCTACATGGGTTAGTTTTGCAAGGAAGAGCACTTGTGTATCCAAAATGACAATCATAAGATTTAATATAGAATTTGTCAAAGGATATGTTTGAAGAGTTTCATGCTTCCTTGTCATCAACCACCATTGTATAGAGACTTGGTGATGTAGAGATTGCTCAAGATGTGAGTGAGTTGCAATCTCATGGATTTAGATTCATCCAAGTACCTACAAGGGTTAGATAGCATGCAAGGGTGCAAGTATATCCAAGACATATAAGTAGCATCATGAAAGAAATATCAGGGATTAGTCACTCATGCCTTGCATGTATCCAAATGGAGTCCTTACTCCAAGTTTGAAGCATCAATGATGTTCAATTCTCCTCTCAAACAGCAAAAGACTTTCTCATCAAGCGGTTTGGTGAATATATCCGCCAATTACTTATCGGTACAAACATGCTTAAGATCAATGTCCCCTTTAGCAACATGATCTCAAATGAAATGATGACGAACTACAATATGCTTGGTTCGAGAATGTTGCACGGGATTGTGAGCAATCTTAATAGCACTCTCATTGTCGCAAAGCAATGGAACATGTTTCACATATATCCCATAATCTTTAAGAGTTTGGGTCATCCAAAGCAATTGAGCACAACATGAACCAGCAACAATGTATTCCACTTCGGCGGTGGATAAGGATACCGAGTTTTGTTTCTTTGAGGACCAAGACACAAGAGATCTACCAAAAAATTGACAAGTACCCGAAGTGGACTTTCTATCAACCTTGTCTCCGGCATAGTCCGAATCGGAGTAGCCGACAAGATCGAAAGAAGACCTCTTAGGATACCAAATGCCAAAATTTGGTGTATGTATTAAGTATCTCACTATCATTTTCACAGCCTTAAGATGACATTCTTTAGGGACCGCTTGATATCGTGCACACATGCACACACTTAGCATAATATCGGGACGAGAGGCACATAGATATAAAAATGAACCAATCATAGAGCGATAAACCTTTTGATCAACCGATTCACCATCTTTGGTCAAATCAGGATGTCCATTAGTAGGCATGGGTGTACCCATACCTTTGCATTCTTGCATATTGAACTTCTTGAATAAGTCCTTGGTGTACTTTGTTTGAGAAACAAAGGTGCCTTCCTTAGTTTGCTTGATTTGCAAACCGAGAAAGAACTTGAGTTCACTCATTATAGACATCTCAAACTTCTCCGACATTAGTTTTCCAAACTAATAAGAGGGTTAGTCAAACCAAATATAATATCATCAACATAAATTTGGCACACAAATAGTTCTCCATTAACCCTTTTAGTAAAAAGAGTAGATTCTATTTTTCCAATTACAAAGCTTTTTTCAATGAGGAACTTGGTTAAGCATTTATACCATGCTCTAGGAGCTTCTTTATGACCATAAAGAGCTTTGTGAAGTTTGTAAACATGATTAGGTTTCTTAGGATTGACAAAGCTGGGAGGTTGCTTAACATAGACTTCCTCGTCAATTTCACCATTTAGAAAAGCACTTTTAATGTCCATTTGGTACAAGGTGATATCATGGTGATTAGCATAAGCAAGTAAGATGCGAATGGACTCAAGTCTAGCAACGGGGGCATATGTCTCACCATAGTCCATACCTTTGACTTGAGTGTAGCCTTGGGCGACTAGACGAGCTTTGTTGCGGACGACTTGACCATCTTCATCTTGCTTGTAGCGAAACACCCATTTGGTACCGATGATGTTGTGGTTGTTGTCGGGCTTCTCGACCAATTTCCACACTTGATTTCTCTCAAAGTTGTGTAGCTCTTCATGCATTGCGTTTATCCAATCCGGATCTTCCAATGCTTCCTCAACCTTCATAGGTTCAATGCTAGAGATGAATGAATAATCTTCACAAAAGTTAGCCAGGCAAGTTTTAGAGCGAGTGATTCTCTCGGTTTGGATATCATTGTAAATTTGCTCGACGGGATGGTCTTTGGCGACTCTTGCTCGAACTCGTGGGAGCTTTTGCTTTGTTCGACGTGGAACATCTTCTCCATCTTGTTCTTCTCCTTGGCCTTCTTCATTGTTGACGTTGTCGTTATCTTGTCGTGGTGGAGAAGGAGGTTGATGAGGTTCGTCCTCGTTTTCTTCATCTTGGTGTGTCCCACTCATGGATGCTTCCATGTCAACTCTTGGTTCACCTTGTTGTGAGGTAGAAGCTTCCACTTGGACGGACGAGGTACTCTCCTTCACCTCCGTTGGACGAATCTTGCTGATAGACAAGTCTTGGATTGCTTCCGAAGGGTCTTTGTCTCCTACATCAATTGGCAATTGCTCTACTTGCGAGCCGTTAGATTCATCAAACTTCACATCTACCGTATCTTCAACCTTTCGGGTGAAATTGTTGTAGACACGGTAAGTGTGAGAGTTTGAGCCATAACCAATTAGGAAACCCTCATGAGATTAGGAGCAAATTTAGAACGATGATGCTTGTCAAGAATTTAGCACTTTGAGCCGAATACTCGGAAGTATCCAACTTGGGGGTTTTTTACCGGTGAGGAGCTCGTATGCCGTCTTGCCGAGTAGCTTGTGAAGATACTGTCGGATTTCGGGTTCCGGCAGACCCTCTAGGTTCGAACTCTGGGGTGCGCGCGGAGATCTCACCCCCTACCTACCTGCACCTCGTCGCCTCGCTAGGATCTAAACTACCAAAAGAACAAATCAAGAGACACAAGGTTTATACTGGTTCGGGCCACCATTGTGGTGTAACACCCTACTCCAGTGTGTGGTGTGGTGGATTGCCTCTTGGGCTGATGATGAACAATACAAGGAAGAACAGCCTCGCGAGGGTGAGGTGTTCTTGTGGCTAGGCTCTCGATCAGATTGGATCAAGCTAAGATGAGGCGAGATGTCTGGATCTCTCTAAGATGCCTCTACCCTGTGGGCGGCTAGTCCTATTTATAGGCAGAGGCCCTGGGCCTCTTCCCAAATATTGAGCGGGAAGGGCGCCACAATTGGCCATTTTGAAGGGGAACATCTAGTACACTTATCCTGACTAAAGTTGGTCCTCGCTTTGTCGGAGGCTCTGGTGGTGACGCGGCTTGGGCTCCACGATGACTTCCTTCCTACCGCTATGACGGTCTTGGTCTTGTTGCACCGAAATGTATGCATTTGCTTGATGCTCTCCCTGCGCTTGCCCCTTTGCACCAAAGAGGAACGAGGACCTGCTGGGCCGGGCGCTCACTGGGCGCCTTGGTCGTCACGGCTTGCGTCATGGGCACCTCGTGAGGTACCCCGCCTTGATCTCTCCGCCTCCTCATGAGCCAACCTGACGAGGCCGTGCCTGAGGAAGCTCCCTGTCGTCCGCCCCGCGAGGCTTGGCCCCTCGCGAGGGTCTTGAGCTTGTCTTGATGAAGATGGGCGTCTTGGGCCGCCTTGAGCCACGCCATGAGACCCTTGGCAGGCAAGTCTGGGTACCCCCGTTCCCAGAATGCCGACAGATACAAGCTATTTGTTGCATGACAAGCTGTCTCAACCGCTTCCGCCCAAAAGTGTTTTGGAGTCTTGTACTCATCAAGCATCGTTCTTGCCATCTCAATAAGAGTCCGGTTCTTCCTCTCAACAACTCCATTTTGTTGAGGCGTGTACGTTGCCGAGAGCTCGTGTGAAATCCCTTCTTCGTCAAGAAAGGTATCCACATTTGCGTTCTTGAACTTGATACGTCTCCAACGTATCTATAATTTATGAAGTATTCATGCTATTATATTATCCATCTTGGATGTTTAATGGGCTTTACTATGCACTTTTATATTATTTTTGGGACTAACCTATTAACCCAGAGCCCAATGCCAGTTTCTGTTTTTTTCCTTTTTCAGTGTTTCACAGAAAAGGAATATCAAACGGAGTCCAAATGAAATGAAACCTTTGGGAGCGTGATTTTTGGAATGAACGTGATCCAGGAGACTTGGAGTTGAAGTCAGGGAAGCTTCGAGGTGGCCACGAGGCAGGAAGGCGCACTTGCCCACTCCCCCCCGGGCGCGCCCCCCACTCTCATGGGCCCCTCGTGGCTCCCCTGACCGACTTCTTTCGCCTATATATATATATATATCCATATACCCTAAAACCATCGGGGAACAGAATAGATCGGGAGTTCCGCCGCCGCAAGCCTCTGTAGCCACAAAAAACCAATCGGGACCCTGTTCTGGTACCCTGCCGGAGGGGGGATCCCTCACCGATGGCCATCTTCATCATCCTGGCGCTCTCCATGACGAGGAGGGGGTAGTTCACCCTCTGTCGGGACCCCGATTCCAAGTCACATCGATCTAGCCGGTAACACATTATATCACTTTGCGGCCTCACGCACGGTATTCCCACGGGTGTCGCCTTACCATGGCCCGAGACCGTTTGCGCCTTTTGGCTCACGTATATGATAGTGTCGCTAGCATCCATATGACAGGGAACCCGGGCCGACATGACTAGTCATGAACCCAAAGTGGCACTAACTTATAGGGACATGCATACATGAAGCAACATCGAGCATGTCGATCAGCAGCGTGCAAATCCGGGCTGTAACCTTTGGGCTAACAGGACTCAGGGAACCCGGACCGTAGTGAGCTAGGCAGGACTCGGATGTCACCGCATGACATTTCCCCAAAGGGACAGAACACGAACGGCAAGTGAATCACATGCCCGGCAGTCAAGTGTTAGGAGCAGAAGTCTTTGGGCTAGCAGGACTACAGTGAACCGGGCAGAAGGGCTACTATGGCTCATGGAAGCACAAGACTACATTTCCCCATAAGAGAGGCTACCAAGGATAAACAACTAGGTTGTCGGATCCCACACATACCAAGCATTTCAATCATACACACAATATGCTCGATATGTGTAAATAAAACATGGCATCACAACATAACTCTACGACTCAAGTATTTATCCAATAGGCTCCGAGGAGCGAGATATTACAAACATAGGTCTCATGACCCCAACATACAGAGCATGCAAGCAACAAGCACATGCGGAAGCTTAACTTGTCTGAGTACAGACAACTACAAAAGAAAAAGGCTGAGAAGCCTGACTAACTACCAGATCCTGCCGAGGGCACATGATCGTAGCTGAGGTAACAAGCTAAACGTCGAAGTCCACGCGGAACTACTAGTGAGACTGAAGTCTCTCTGCAAAAACATAAAATAGGCAAACGTGAGTACAAATGTACCCAGCAAGACTTACATCAGAACTAACTACATATGCATCATTATCAACAAAGGGGATGGTGGGGTTTAACTGCAGCAAGCCAGCTTTGACTCAGTGGCTATCCTGAACTATGACTGCAAGTAACTCTTTTGAGGTGGCGCACATGAGTCCACATGTTCACCATATCAATACACCACTATGGATCCGCTCCCGTCTCCCTACGAGAACGCCATCCATAGTACTCACGCTTATCTTGCGTATTTTAGAGTATCCACTTTCACTTGTCTATGAACTGATATAGGCAACCCAGAAGTCCTTTACCGCGGACACGGCTATTCAAATAGATGATGTTAACCCTGCAGGGGTGTACTTCTTCATACATGTTTCCACCACTTAGCGTGCGCACACGACATGTGCTCGGGCAGACTTCAAGCTTAAAGGCGGCGTGGGTGTAGACCATGACCTACCTAAACACTCAAGTCTCTAGTCCAGGTTTATCGCCTATTCAGGTTCCATCTGCAGGGAGTCCGACCGAAGTTTCCACATACGGCCCCGAACGATGTGTACAGGGTTCCGAGACACCTAACGGGTGCCCGGTATACCCGGCCACGTGCCTACCGCATCACAGCCCACCCCTCGGGTCAGTGCTGCCCACGGCCTCCAGCATACTACAAACACCAGAAACTACTTGCAACTCCTGGACAGAGGACAAGGGTGATTAAGAAGTCAAGCGGGGTCATGCTTCAGGGCCCAATGCATGGTAGTAGCTGTTCATGGATCACAAACATATAACTCAGTTCCTAAGGACGGTTTCAATGAGACAACCCACCATGTACTCCTACATGGCTTCTCACCGCTACCTTTACCAAATCGTGTTCACGCACTTAGCTCACACACAGTAGGACATGTTTACACACCTCCGATTCATCCCCGATGAATTAGACCTGACTCAACTCTAAGCAAAGAGTGCATGACAAACAAGCATGAATGAGTAGGCACAACAGGGTTCAAACAACTCCTACTCATGCTAGTGGGTTTCATCTATTTACTGTGGCAATGACAGGTCATGCAGAGGATAAAGGGGTTCAGCTACCGCATCAAGAAACACATGAGTCGTTGTTGCCCTAATGCAGTAAAAGGGAGCAGGAGCGAGAGAGTGGGATTGTATCGGAATGAACAAGGGGGTTTTGCTTGCCTGGCATTTCTGAAGATAGCATTGAGTCTTCATCAGTGTCAACGATCACAGCGTCGGGACAACATCTACCGAGGGGGAACAACACTGATAAACAGAGAAGAAAAACGATCAATGCAATGCACAATATGATGCATGCTATGACATGGCATTATGAATGTGTTTTGGGCTAATGCAAGCTAGAATAGATTGAGATGAGTCCATTTGAACCAAAGATTCAAATGCAAACCCATTTTAAGAGGTCATATTAGTGCATTAACTTGTTTCACATAAACAGCAAGGTTAACGTGTTCTAACATGCACGAAAATGGTATAGATGGATAGATTGCATTTTTTGATCATTTGTCATATATAATTTGTTTGATTTGGAGCTACGGTTGATTTTCTATGATTTTTAGAAGTTTTGGTTATTTTCTGGAATTTCCTGTATAAGAATAAATCCGAGAAAAGGAGTTATCACACAAGACTACGTCACTGTGACGTCAGCAGGTCAACGGGGCGATCCAGGTCAAACTGACTAGTGGGTCTCGCGTGTTAATGTCATTAGTCTAACTAATTAAATTTAGCTAGCGTTAAACTAATACTAATCCTAGTTTAGTTAGTGGCCCGGGGCCCACACGTCTGTGATCCAGGAGGTCAAACTGGGCCCACCCGGTCAACTTGGTCAGCGGGGTCAACCCCACCGGTGACTCGACGCCGGCGAGGCTCGAGACGGTGGCGCGGCTCGGAAAACACCCACAGGGCACGGGCGAGGCCGTTCTTGGGCTCGTTGAAGAGCTCTTGCAGGCGCGCGTCTAGAGGTGGTGGAGGCCAGGCCTATGGTGGCCGGAGCAAACGACGGCGAGCTCCAAGGCGGCGGCCAGAGTTCGGCAATGACGAGTTCGGCGCTACGGTGCATGGGAGGAGGAGCTGGTGGCGGCGTTAGCTTGTTACGGAGCTGCTGAGCACGTAGTCGTGCTCGGGAACGAGCTTTGCTAGCTCTTGTTACAGCGGCGACAAGAACGGCGGCGGCCGGCTCTCGGCTTCGGTGGAAACGGCGGGTACACGGTGCAACAGAGCATGGGGAGAGAGGGGAGCGGCAGAGGAGCTCACAGTCAGTCAAACGGGAGGGTCAGCGAGCTCGGGGAGGCACCGAAGGAAGCAAATCGACAACGACGATCTTCGGTGGATGACGAGGGAAACGACGGTGCTTGCAGCGTCCAGGGGCTTCTGGCGTCGGGCGGCTCGGTGAGGAGGAAGAGAGGGACGAGGCGGAGCTCGTGGGCGCGTCGGTGAGGCGTGGGGTGGCCGGTGGTCGCGGCAACGACGGGCGGCAGCGACGGATGTGTTCGAGTCCGAGGTGCGGAGGCGAGGGAGAGAGCAGGAGGACAGTGAGAGAGGTCGGGCGGATTGGGACGACGCCGGGGCATTCACCCACGCGTCCAGAGTCTCGGCGGCAAGCAGGAGGAGGCGTGGCGCCTCGCAGCAGCGTCTGTTATCCCGCCTCTGCCTACTGGCAGAGGTTAGGGATGACTGGCACCAGGCCAGGTGGGCTGGGCCAGCACAGGTGAGGCCCAGGTGGCGCCAGGTTAGTTCCTTTCTCTCTCTCTTTTCTGTTTTCTATTTATCTTTTGTTCTGTAAGTTTGTGGCATTACTAAAAATATCTAGGCACTTTCAAAAATCACCAAACTGTGCATGCCCAATGTTTAGAATATATCCAACATGGAACATTTTGGTTTGGGATTATTTGGACATTTAAAATATTTACTAGCATTTAAATGTCCAAATGCAATTAACTAATGATTTAATCCAGTGACCCTCTATTGTCCTAGAAAAGTGTGCACCATTTTTGTCAGAGGTTCTAGACCAAGGCAAAGATGATGAACATTTTAGAAGGGCATTTTGGGTTCATTGAAAATGATTTTAGTAAACCCTAGTTGGTTTAAGGGGGTGCTGGGGGTTCTGTCATCCCCACTTCAAGTTTCTTTAAATTTAAATATGATGCATGGATGCTTATGCAGAGTCAGGCAAGGACTAAACTAGGGCTGTGACACCCTCGGGGCTGAGGGTATGTACCAGTAGCCATGTGTTTGATCTCTCTCTCTCTCTCTCTCTCTCTCGTGTTCTTGAGGTGGCACTATCTTGATGTATCGCGAGCTTTGCTATTATAGTTGGATCTTATGATGTTTCTCCCCCTCTACTCTCTTGTAATGGATTGAGTTTTCCCTTTGAAGTTATCTTATCGGATTGAGTCTTTAAGGATTTGAGAACACTTGATGTATGTCTTGCATGTGCTTATCTGTGGTGACAATGGGATATCACGTGATCTACTTGATGTATGTTTTGGTGATCAACTTGCGGGTTCCATAACATTGTGAACTTATGCGTAGGGGTTGGCACACATTTTCGTCTTGACTCTCCGGTAGAAACTTTGGGGCACTATTTGAAGTTATTTGTGTTGGTTGAATAGATGAATCTGAGATTGTGTGATGCATATCGTATAATCATACCCACGGATACTTGAGGTGACATTAGAGTATCTAGGTGACATTAGGGTTTTGGTTGATTTGTGTCTTAAGATGTTATTCTAGTACGAACTCTATGATAGATCGAACGAAAAGAATAGCTTCGTGTTATTTTACTACGGACTCTTGAATAGATTGATCAGAAAGGATAACTTTGAGGTGGTTTCGTACCCTACCATAATCTCTTCGTTTGTTCTCCTCTATTAGTGACTTTGGAGTGACTCTTTGTTGCATGTTGAGGGATAGTTTGTGATCCAGTTATGTTATTATTTTTTAAAGAACTTGCACCAGTGAAAGTATGAACCCTAGGCCTTGTTTCCTAGCATTGCAATACCATTTATGCTCACTTTTATCGCCTGTTACCTTGCTGTTTTTATATTTTCATATTACAAAACCTATATCTACCATCCATATTGCACTTGTATCACCATCTCTTCGCCGAACTAGTGCACCTATACAATTTACCATTGTATTGGGTGTGTTGGGGACACATGAGACTCTTTGTTATTTGGTTGCAGGGTTGTTTGAGAGAGACCATCTTCAACCTATGCCTCCCACGGATTGATAAACCTTAGGTCATCCACTTGAGGGAAATTCGCTACTGTCCTACAAACCTCTGCACTTGGAGGCTCAACAGCGTCTACAAGAAGAAGATTGTGTAGTAGACATCAAGCTCTTTTCTGGCGCCGTTGCCGGGGAGGCTAGGTAAGCGGCACTCACACCCCGTCAACTAAGCTCTTTTCTAGCGCCGTTGCCGAGGAGGTGAGTGCTTGAAGGTATATATTTAGATCTTGCAATCAAATCTTTTTGTTTCTTGTTTTATCACTAGTTTAGTCTATATAAAGAAAACTACAAAAAATGGAATTAAGTTTGCCTCATACACTTCATCTTTTTAATATCTTTCGTGAAAATGATGGGAAGGAAAGTTGTGCTCAAGTACTAGAAGAAGAAGTCTATAAAATGGTTGGCACTAGATCTTTGAATGATGAGCATGATTGCAATGTTGTTAGTATGAACTCCTTGAATATCCATAGTACTAATGATGATTGCACTAGTCATGATGAAAATATCTCTTATAAGCATGTCGATTTTTGTGGAGTGCATAGAGTTTGCAAGTACATACCAAATAGGGAAGATAGATTTTGCAAGAGGCATAAGTATTTGGAAACTAAGCTAGATGTTTGTGCTGAAAATTTAAACTTTCTTAGCCGTACTTGTGACCTTTGCAATGAACGTGATCATTTCAGTACCGAATGCAAATTGTTTCATGATCATATCCTGTCCAAAAATTGTGATGACTTGATTTCCCTTGCACATCATAATGAACTTAGTTTGCTCTTGGGTTATGAAGAAATAAAACGTATAATTAAGGTTATTCCAGAATTTGCCCTTGATAGAGTTCTTGATTTTGATCTAGAGGAAATTTATATGTATTGTGCGGTGAATTGCATTGAAAATCCTTATATTGACATTACATAAAGGGAAGAGACTTCCCAATATCCTCCTATTATTTCTTATGATGAATCAGGTAACGAGGGGGAGCTTTCTATTCAACCAATCTAATCAATAAGGAGCTCAAAAAAGAGGGATAAACCCACACATGATGTGAAGAAGAAAAATAAAAGACGGAGAAGCAAAGGTAAAAAGGTATCCCTCCCAAATGATATTGCTCCTATTACCCATTGTGATGATGATAATTGCTATATTATTGGTGCTATCCATACTATTAATGATGAGAGTGATTATCCTTATGATATGAAAAGGCCCAAGCTTGGGGATGCTATGTTTGATGAGAATGACAAGTTCGAGAATATATTTGCTGAAATTAATGTTTGTCCCAAGCTTGGGGAGGCTATGTTTAATGAAGATGATGTTATTAGCCTCCCAAGTTTTGATATGCAAATTTGTTATGATGTTAGCATGCTTCCTACTTATGATGATTATATTGATGAAAGTGGGTTTGGAAGAGTGTTAACTTTAGGAAGTAATGATCCCACTATTTTGGAGGATGTTGAATCTTATTGTGATAATTGTGAAAGTGGATTTGGAGAGGTCATGACTTTATTTAGTAATGATTCCACTATCTTGGAAGAGGTTTCAATCGATTATGATGAGAAAAAAGTTGCTACCTATGATGATTATTGTGATGATACTTATGCTATAAAGAGTAGTGATGATTATATTTATAAAATTTGTCATTACTATGATCACCCTTTTTCTGAACATTACTCTTTTAATGTGAAAACAATTTATAGTATTCGAGTCTCTTATGATACTCCCACTATTCCGAAAGAGAAGAATTATGCTTATGTGGAGAGTAATAAAAGTTCTATGCTTGTAGATCATGAAAATAATGCTTTAGGTACTGGTTATATTGTTGAATTCATTCATGATGCTACTGAAAATTATTATGAGGGAGGAATATATGCTTGTAGGAATTGCAATAATATCAAGTTTCCTCTCTATGTGCTTAAAGTTTTGAAGTTATGTTTGTTTTGCCTTCCTATGCTAGTTGATTATTGTTCCCATAAGTTGTTTTCTTACAAGATCCCTATGCATAAGAAGTGGGTTAGACTTAAATGTGCTAGTAATATTCTTCATGATGCTCTCTTTATGTTTTTATCTTTTATGTGAGCATCATTGAAATCATCATGCCTAGCTAGGCGCGTTAAACGTTAGCGCTTGTTGGGAGGCAACCCAATTTTATTTTAGTTTTTTTGCTTTTTGGTTCTGTTTAGGAATAAATAATTCATCTAGCCTCTGTTTAGATGTGGTTTTGTGTTTTAATTAGTGTTTCTGCCAAGTAAAACCTATAGGATCTTCTTGGATGATAGTTATTTGATCTTGCTGAAAATTCCAGAAGCTTCCTGTTCACGAAAACAATTGTTAAAAATCACCAGAACGTGATAAAATACTGATTCCAACTGCAGAAGATCAATAAAAAAATTATTTAGGTCTTCCTATTTTGGTAGATTTTTCTTAGTTCCAGAAGTTTGCGTTAGTTACAGACTACTACAGACTGTTCTATTTTTGACAGATTCTGTTTTTCGTGTGTTGTTTGCTTTTTTTTATGAGTCCATGGTTAGTAAAATAGTTTATAAACCATAGATAAGTTGAAATACAGTAGGTTTAACACCAATATAAATAAAGAATGAGTTCAATACAGTACCTTGAAGTGGTGTTTTTTTTTCTTTCGCTAACGGAGCTCACGAGTTTTCTGTTGAGTTTTGTGTTGTGAAGTTTTCAAGTTTTATGAAAGATTCGATGGACTATGGAAAAGGAGAGGCAAGAGCCTAAGCTTGGGGATGCCCAAGGCACCCCAAGGTAATATCCAAGGATAACCAAGAGCCTAAGCTTGGGGATGCCCGGATGGCATCCCTCTTTAAATCTTCGTTAAATCGGTAACTTTACTTGGAGCTATATTTTTATTCACCACATGATATGTGTTTTGCTTGGAGCGTCGTTTTATTAGCTTTGCTTGCTGTTTGAATAAAATAGCAAGATATGAAATTTTTAAATGAGAGAGATTCTTCGCATAGTTACATAATTATTAAACTACTCATTGATCTTCACTTATATCTTTTTGGAGTAGTTTGTCAATTACTCGTGTGCTTCACTTATATCCTATGAGTAAATGGTTAAATGATTTGAATGTCATAAATCTGAAATATGTTTCATATGCTTATCCCATGGGGAGTAATGACTTCACATATAAGAAGTAGAGGTGGTAAATTTTTTGAAGGTTAGCAAACATTGTATTGATCACTTGAACAATTCATGAAAGAATATTGAAGGAAGAGAGATTTCACATATAAATATACTATATTGGACATCTTCTATGATTGTGATCCCCATTAATTATTTTCAAACCTGAGCAAATTAGTTGAAGTTGGACAAGGAAGACAACATAATGAGTTATACTTGGGTATATTTGTATATAAGTTATATTGTTATGGATCCTCTAACATGTGGTGCTTGCTATTTAGAATCCTTTGCTAGCCAAAATATCTGTACTAAGCGGGAATACTGCTTGTGCATCCAAACTCCTTGAACCAAGTTTCTTCCATAAGTGTCCACCATATCTACCTATATGCGGTATTTACCTGCTGTTCCAAGTAAATTTGCATGTGCCAAACTCTAAACCTTCAAATAATAATTTGTTTTGTATGCCCAAACCGCTCATGTAGCGACTAGGGGTTGTCAGTATCTTCCATGCTAGGTGGGTTATTCTCACGATGAGTGGACTCCGCTCATCATTCACGAGAAAATGGCTGGTAACTGGGATGCCCAGTCCTGTGATCAAAAGATCAAAAACAAATTCACAAACAATTTAAACAAAACTCTCCCAGGAATGTTGATAGTTAGATGGCACCCGTTGTTTCGGACAAGACATGGAGTGTGAATGTTGGTGGAGGGGGAGTAAAAACTTTACCTTTCTACGTGGGAACCACCTATAATGTATCTAGTATGGAAGATATTGGGAACTCTTGGTCGTTATGTTGACAATGAAAGCATAGCTCTCAAAATTATTTTCATCTCTGTTTTTGATTCGAGCTCTGGCACCTCTGCAAATCCTCGCTCTCCTGCTGAAGGGCCTATCTTTTACTTTTATGCAAGAGTCAGTAGTATTCCTTCTTATTCCAACCTACTCTTTAGTTGGCAAGCATCATGTGATGGAAAGACCTGAGCATATATGGCCATTCAAATATATTTGATCATGAATTATTATTGTTGACAATTATCTATATGATAAATAAGCTGGGAGGCCAAACATTAAGCCCCTATCTTTCTCTGTGTTCGATGGATGCTATTTGTTCTAAAAATATGCTTTGAGTGGTAGCAATCATGGAAGACTATATGATAGTTGAGTATGTGGGATAAATCAAAGCTCTGACATAGACTCTTCATGAAAATAAGATGAATTATAATTGCTTGATGACTAATAACACGGTTTGTTAGTTTTCAAGAAAGTTTATGACCTATGCTTTAACATGTGAATAGTTTGTTACTTGATCATGCAAAGTTTATGAGATGAGCTACTGTTATGACATATGATGACGCTAGAAAAGGTGACTGAAATTATCATTGATGAAACTTGTGCACCTGCTAGCATTCACACTTCAAAAATTATTTCTTTTATCATTTACCTACTCGAGGACGAGCAGGAATTAAGCTTGGGGATGCTGATACATACCCAACGTATCTATAATTTATGAAGTATTCAGGCTATTATATTATCCATCTTGGATGTTTAATGGGCTTTACTATGCACTTTTATATTATTTTTTGGACTAACCTATTAACCCAGAGCCCAGTGCCAGTTTCTGTTTTTCCCCTTGTTTCAGTGTTTCACAGAAAAGGAATATCAAACAGAGTCTAAACGGAATGAAACCTTCGGGAGCGTGATTATTTGGAAAGAACGTGATCCAGGAGACTTGGAGTTGAAGTCAGGGAAGCTTCGAGGTGGCCACAAGGTAGGGAGGCGCGCCTGCCCCCCCCCCGGGCGTGCCCCCACCCTCGTGGGCCCCTCGTGGCTCCCCTGACCGACTACTTTCGCCTATATATATATATATCCATATACCCTAAAACCATCGGAGAACATAATAGATCGGGAGTTCCGCCGCCGCAAGCCTCTGTAGCCACCAAAACCAATCGGGCCCTGCTCCAAGACTTCACGGGAGGGGGATCCTCACCAGTGGCCATCTTCATCATCTGGCGCTCTCCATGACGAGGAGGGAGTAGTTCACCCTCGGGGTTGAGGGTACGCATCAGTAGCTATGTGTTTGATCTCTCTCTCTCTCTCTCTCTCTCTCTCTCTCTCTCTCTCTCTCTCTCTCTCTCTCTCTCTCTCGTGTTCTTGAGGTGGCACGATCTTGATGTATCGCGAGCTTTGCTATTATAGTTGGATCTTATGATGTTTCTACCCCTCTACTCTCTTGTAATGGATTGAGTTTTCCCTTGAAGTTATCTTATCGGATTGAGTCTTTAAGGATTTGAGAACACTTGATGTATGTCTTGCATGTGCTTATCTGTGGTGACAATGGGATATCACATGATCTACTTGATGTATGTTTTGGTGATCAACTTGCGGGTTCCGTAACATTGTGAACTTATGCATAGGGGTTGGCACATGTTTTCGTCTTGACTCTCCGGTAGAAACTTTGGGGCACTCTTTGAAGTTCTTTGTGTTGGTTGAATAGATGAATCTGAGATTGTGTGATGCATATCGTATAATCATACCCATGGATACTTGAGGTGACATTGGAGTATCTAGGTGACATTAGGGTTTTGGTTGATTTGTGTCTTAAGGTGTTATTATAGTATGAACTCTATGATAGATCGAATGGAAAGAATAGATTCGTGTTATTTTACTACGGACTCTTGAATAGATTGACAAGAAAGAATAAGTTTTAGGTGGTCTCGTACCCTACCATAATCTCTTCGTTTGTTCTCCTCTATTAGTGACTTTGGAGTGACTCTTTGTTGCATGTTGAGGGATAGTTATGTGATCCAATTATGTTATTATTGTTGAGAGAACTTGCACTAGTGAAAGTATGAACCCTAGGCCTTGTTTCATAGCATTGCAATACCATTTACGCTCACTTTTATCGCATGTTACCTTGTTGTTTATATATTTTCAGATTACAAAACCTATATCTACCATCCATATTGCACTTGTATCACCATCTCTTTGCCGAACTAGTGCACCTATACAATTTACCATTGTATTGGGTGTGTTGGGGACACAAGAGACTCTTTGTTATTTGGTTGCACGGTTGTTTGCGAGAGACCATCTTCAACCTACGCCTCCCACGGATTGATAAACCTTAGGTCATCCACTTGAGGGAAATTTGCTACTGTCCTACAAACCTCTGCACTTGGAGGCCCAACAAAGTCTACAAGAAGAAGGTTGTGTAGTAGACATCAGAACTCTGTTCTGTTGTCGCTCCGAACCTTCTTGATCTTCACTTCAAATTGATTTTGAACCTTCGTAGCGAAGTTTTTGAAGATCTTTTGGACCTGCGATTTATCATCAAGAAAGAACACCCATGTAAACCTTGAAAAATCATCAGCTATGACTAGACCAAATGAGTTACCACCGAGACTCTTGTAGGCATTAGGACCAAAGAGATCCATGTGAAGTAGCTCGAGTGGTCTTCCCGTGGTCATAATTTTCTTCACTGGGTGGCTTCCTCCAACTTGTTTTCCTGCTTGACAAGCACTACAAAGTCTATCCTTGTCAAATATAACATCTTTTACTCCAAGGATATGATCACCTTTAATAATCTTATCAAGATTTCACATGCCCACATGACCTAGCCTCTATGCCACAACCAGCCTTTAGAAGATTTAGCGATTAAGCAAGTTCTAGGTTGAGCCTTTTTAGTGAAATCAACAATGTAAAGATCACCTCTACATATACCGGCAAAGACCATTTTATGATTATCTCTATGAAACACTTGGCAATATACTTCAGTAAATAGGACATTGAAACCGAAATCAGCAAGTCTAGATACTGAAAGTAAACTGTACCCAAGAGATTCAACGAGCATGACATTGTGTATAGAGCTATCATGTGATATGGCCAACTTACCAAGGCCAACCACCTTACCCTTTGAGTTATCACCAAAAGTGACATACTTTCGAGGGTCATCCTTTTTAGCAAGCTCACGAAACATATCTTTGTCTCCGGTCATATGATCAGTACATCCACTATCAAGGACCCATTCCTTTCCTCCAGCCATGTAGCCGCGAAGATTTGCCATAAGACAAAAGTGTCTCATCGCATCATCAAGATCATAGTCACTATCATCATACTCATCATAATATCCATGTTCAACATTGTCTTGTGATTGATCAACTCCTAGAGAAGGTAATTCATTAGATAAATGATCATCACAATGGTCATCTTTATGAATTCTAATAGCTTCGGAAATTATATTGCTAATAATTCCAACATCTCCTTTGGCACGCATGAGATCATGAAGCTCAAATAGACAATCATCAAACTTAGGATCACTAGTACTCATCTTACTCAAGGCAATAGACTTATGGAGAATTTCTTCTAAGTTTTGCAAGGAATAGTTTGGAAATCTTTCCTCAAGAAATCTCCATATAGTATAGGCACAATCAAGAGTAGGTAAACTAGCAATCGAATTTTTGGGCAATCCTCTAATGATAAGATTGATAGTTCTAAGATTGCGAATCATGTCAAGATCCTCATCGGGTGTGGTATACAAAGGGTCAATATGAGGTGCACAAGGACTAGTGATGTACTTGTTCAACTGATATTCATTGAAAATCTCAAGCTTTTTATTTTTCCACTCATGGAAGAACTCTCCATCAAGAATAGGCACTCTATGTCTAAGACTCCCCAATGTAGACACATACATCTTCCTCCAAAGGTGTTTAAACCAAAGCAATGGAGACCAAAGCTCTGATACCAATTGAAAGGATCGAGAAGAGGTGTCTAGAGGGGGGTGATTAGACTCTAAGTAAGAAAAGTTGCAGTTTTTAATTTATTTAAGTTGGAGTGGAGTTTTGGCACAATTTTAAACATTCACAATACATATCAAGCAAGCATGACAAGAGTATATGAGCAGCGGAAAGTAAATCATGCAAGTTGCAAGAAAGTAAAGGGATGGGATTGGAGTATGCAAACGCAATTTGGAGACAAGGATATTTTTTATCCATGGTTCCGATAGGTGGTGCTATCGTACATCCACGTTGATGGAGACAACCCACGAAGGGTAACGGTTGCGCAAGTCCACGGAGGGCTCCACCCACGAAGGGTCCACGAAGAAGCAACCTTGTCTATCCCACCATGGCCGTCACCCACGAAGGACTTGCCTCACTAGGGTAGATCTTCATGAAGTAGGCGATCTCCTTGCCCGTACAAACTCCTTGGTTCAATTCCACAATCTTGACGGAGGCTCCCAAGTGACACCTAACCAATCTAGGAGACACCACTCTCCAAGAGGTAATAGATGGTGTGTTGATGACGAACTCCTTGCTCTTGTGCTTCAAATGATAGTCTCCCCAACACTCAACTCTCTCTCATAGGATTGGATTTGGTAGAAAGATGATTTGAGTGGAAAGCAACTTGGGGAAGGCTAGAGATCAAGATTTATGTGGTTGGAATGGAATATCTTGACCTCAACACAAATGTAGGTGGTTCTCTCTCAGAAAATGTATGTTGGAAGTGTAGGCATGTTCTGATGGCTCTCTCCACGAATGAAGAGTTGGTGGAGGGGTATATATATCCTCCACACAAAATCTAACCGTTACACACATTTAACAAACTCGGTGGGACCGATTCAGAGAACTCGGTGGGACCGATTTGGTTCATAATGTGACCGTTAGGATTTTCGGTGGGACCGACATGTCAACTCGGTGGGACCGATGTCATTAGGGTTAGGGCATAACCTAATCTCGGTGAGACCGATTACACGAACTCGGCGGGACCGATTTGGTAATAAGCTAGCCAGAGAGTTGGTCAGGCCAACTCGGTGGGACCGATTCACTCATCTCGATTGGACCGAAACCTTACGAAAAGGAAACAGAGAGTTTGCATTGCAATCTCGGTGAGACCGATTGCATATCTCGGTGAGACCGAGATTGTTGCAATAGGCAACAGAGAGTTTGCAATCCCATCTCGGTGAGACCAAGATCCCTATCGGTGAGACCGAAAAGACTAGGGTTTCTGGCAGTGGCTATGTCAAGTGAACTCGGTGGCACCAGATAGATCAAATCGGTGGGGCCGAGTTTGACTTTTGGTTTGGGACATATTTGGAAGTGAGAAAGTGGTTGAGGGCTCTGGAGCATATCACTAAGCACTTTGAGAAAGAACCTCATTAAGCAACACCTCACCCCCTCTTAATAGTATTGGCTTTCCTATGGACTCAATGTGATCTTGGATCACTTAAATAGAAAATGCAGAGTCTTGAGCTTTGAGCTTGGGACAATCCTTTGTCCTTATCATCTTGAAGGGGTTCCACATCTTCTTGTCCACGCCACTCCATTGTTGAACTTATCTGAAATATGCTAGGTGAAAACATTAGTCCAACAAGAGATATGTTGACATTAATTACCAAAATCACCCAGGGAGCACTTGTGCTTTCAGTTACCTACCGTGCCGAGCACGGTTCAATTCCCTCGGTCGTCGCTCCCCAAGGTCACCCGTCAACTGCATTGCCTAGTACTACTACTACTACACCAGGATGAGCACAGAATTGAGCCCTTTTGTTCGTGCCTAGTACTTCAGTTAATATATCAGGGACCCCTAAAAAAGAGTTAATATATCAAGAAATGCACTGGTACGGACGGATTATCCTTTTACTATGCATATATAACTTGTCTGAAGTATAACTAACAAAATATTTGACCAAATCCTTTCTTAAGAAATACAACAGGACAGATGTATCGCTTGAAAATTTATTGCATGATGCAGGTTATGATATTGTTTCAAATCCTAGATTTTAAATTTCAGAAAATCCAAAAGTGACCAGAAATTCATGAAACTGAGCATGGTCACGTGATATGGCACAAATATTCCTTCATATTTTTTTTCTTCAATTTGAGAAAAGTTGCTTATGACAAGTTGCACAAATGAAGAGCCAAGGTATTTTGGCACAAAGACCTGTCACGTTAAGGCGAACACTTTCACTATTGAAACCGTGGGCGTTTACGTGCTGCCACGAGTCCCGCTTCTCATCGGCAGGTGTTGTCCGAGCAAGCGTGTGAGCCGACGGGAGGCGTGGCGAAAGGCATCACGTGCCGGGCCGACAGGAGGCGTGCAAGCAGACCGCTGCGCAGGCTCACCGGGAGGTGAGCCCTTTGACTAGGCTCCGCCGCCCACCTTCGTCCCAACTGCTCCTACTTTTAATGTCACTGGCGCCGCAGTTTAAAATCAACCCCGCACTACCCGGTATCGCTACAATCTTCTCTCTTCCTCTCTGATTCTCCTGTCGCCTACCTCCAACTAGCCTGACCTAAACGTACGCCATGCCGCATCACGATGGTCTGCCCTTAGTCTTCCAGTTTCCTGAGGAAGACACCCAGCCAGAGTCTCAAGAACATAAGGCACTTTGGGACAAGCTTGAACCGGCCTTGCAGGAAGACGTCGCGCCTGTCCCCGCTCCCGGTCCGGCTCCCGTCGCCCTGACTGCTCCAGCGCCATCCCCGTGGCATTGATGGGATGGGAGCCACACATTATCACCGAGCTTGATGCCACGGGATTCCACGAGGTCCCCGCCGACTTTCACGCCGCCTGCACTGCCGCATGCGCCGCTGCGTGCACTAACGCCAAGACGCCTGCAGCCGGTGCCCGTGCACCTGCCAGCGCATGCGCTATGCTGCGGCGTCTTGGCGACCGCAGCCGGTGCCCGTGCACACGAATGTCTCCGCCGCTGCAAGGCGCATGTCCCCGCAAGGGTGCGGTGCCCCTCAAGAAGCATGGATGGCTCCCGTCGACCGCTTCCTTGCACCAACGCCAGTTGGCTCCTCCCGCCAGTTGACTCGCTCCTGGAGACCGAAGTCCAGAACATTTTGGCCTTCCTTGAAGCTAGGGCCAACGTATAGGAGTACGCCAACAACGGTGCAAGATGCCGCCATCACTATCGCCGTCGGTCAGTGGCCCGATGACACACAGAGCATGGCAGAGGAGCCGCTTCCCGCCGCAAGATGCCCCCGCCGCCGCCGCGTAATCTAAATTTGCCATGAAAAACGTTCGGATTGCCATGCTTAAAATCCGAACGTTTATCATTTCCGTTTATTTTAGATCGATCGTCGTATGAATGTAAAGTCGAAGTCAGACTGAATGAAATCTATGATTTGATCGATTGAATGTTCTGCTAGACCCGTATCAAATTAAATATAAAACGTCATCAAGCCACATGTATTCCTTCTCATCCAACGACCTAGACTGCTTCAATGTCGAGCGCTCAACACGTTTAGCATGCAGTTAATTTCATGCCAAAAATAGTGCTAATCACATAATAACACGCAAATAATATCCTACTTAATATCCGTATGCACTTAATATACTTCCAAATTAAAGTGCATTGCACGTACACATTCACTAGTACTACTAGTATACATGAAACTGGTGCCGTAACTTGTGAACGCGTCCAGATATGGTCAACGGCAACATCGCCCGCGAGTTCTTCGTGTTTGCCCATGCGTCTAAACGCAGAAGGGGGGAGAGAGAGCACACATGGAACCCACCAGTAAGTGAAGGAGAATAGTACGTGCTATCGAGCCGGTCCCACTAATGTACTAAAAATAATATTACATGTTATCCATTAAATAGGTTGTGGTAATAGAAAAACATTATATGAACAAAGGGGGGGGGGGTACAACGAAACATTATTGTTCTACGTATGTTGCCTATTGATGTGCGGCTTGAAGGCCTTGGTCGCATATTCGATCCTCGTCCTTTATTTTTCAATTTGTATATGGGTCCAAATTTGTTTCATGACAGGTGGGCCCCTCAGTGTGTAGTTTGTGGCACTTAAATTTGTGGGTCGAAATCTGTTCCATTCCAAGTGGACTATCGATGTGTAGTTTTGTAGCTTATTTGTAATAATCAGAGTTTTTTGCAATAATACCATGGTGTGATGTTGAAGGCGAGAAAGGACGTGCGAGAGAGCGATGACCAAGCTAGAGAGAAATCAATTGGGGGAGGTGCGGGGGTTGCAACGGTGTTTGGAGTAGTTGTGGGCCGAATGCTACGAAAATATAATCTACCACCGGAATAAATGCCTACACAAATTAATCCAAGGTTGGAGTCCCCTCAATGTAAATAGCTCCGACTGCGAGGGATGGAGAGGTAGCTTCAATGTGTGGAAGATACGGCGTGAGAAAGCGAGGTCAATCGAGAGACATATAGATAGAGAGACAAAGTGAGTGTGGTCTGACATTCATTGAAAAGATATATATGCTCTGGAGAGATATTGTCCGATTGAGCTTTTGGGAAGGGTGAGGGTTGTAAGATAGAGCTTGAGAGATGATCTAGTCACAGACATGTAGATATATTTTGTGCACGGGAGGAAGCAAGGTCAATCTATTACATATATAAAGGGAGAGAGATTGAGCGAGTGTGGGTCATCTTGAGATCGAAAGAGTGATACGGGTTGGAGAGAGTGAACTAGATAGACAATGTGCGTGAGAGAGTATACAATATGAATATGTCGAATTGGGCTCAAACATGGAGATATATCATTTGTGTCCGAGAAAGAGTGAGGTCAATCGAGACATACAAAGAGAGACAGAGAGAGAGAGGAAGGGAGAGAGAGAGATTGAGCGAGCGTGGCCCGCCATGAGGTCAAAAGAGTGGGGGCGGCTTGGATGGACTGACCTAGCTAGACAATCTGCATGAGAGAGTATAAAGTGTGTCGATCGAGGCCCGAACAGGGAGATATATCATTTGTGTGTGAAAGAAAATGAGGTTAATCGAGACTCAGATAAAGAGAGCGAGATTGAGCGAGTGTGGCCCGCCGTGCAGAAGAAAGAGTGAGACAGTCTCGAGGGAGTGAGCTAGATAGACAACGTGCGTGCGTGCGCACGAGAGGTTGGGGGCTAGATAGGCAATGCCACTACAAAGAAAAGACACATCCGTGACATTGTGGGCCGAACAAATTTTTTTCTGTCATACATATGACACTTCTATGACGATAATTGTGACAAAACCCGGTATCATCATAGATGTGGTGGGCTCCTACTTCTATGACAAAAATCATGACAGAAAATGGGCTTTTCGTCTTGGGCGGGCGGAGACGCAGCTGCATGACATTCTTTGGGCCGCCCATGACGGAAAAAACCGTGGTAGAAGCGAGGGGGATTTGTGGAGTTCCCGGTTACGGTGGGAGGTCGGGGGCCGAGCGATGCGCGTTTCTCTCGTACACATACGCGCGTGTGTGCGAGGCGTTGGCTCTAACTGAACCCGAGCGATTGCACTGCAGGCTACGCGTTACTGAACCCGAGCGATCGATCGATGGCTGTTAACTGAACCCGATCGAGCGATTCCTTCGCTACTGCTGCTAACTGAAGACGATCGATGCTGCCTCTGGATGAACAGTGAGCGGTGGCGTTGCCTCTGGATGAACAGGACCCCGTGGTGTGGTGGAGGGCTGGATGAACAGTAGACGGTGGAGGGGTGGTTGAACAGGACCCCGTGGTGTGAAGGGCTGGATGAACAGTAGATGGTGGAGGGGTGGTTGAACAGTAGCCGATGGAGTAGCGCGCGGTGGAGGCTGGATGAACAGGAGCCCGTGGAGGCTGGAGGAGGTCGACGGTAGCCCGTGGAGGCTGGAGGAGGTCAACGGTGGAGATGAACAATATCCCGTGGAGTCCCGTTTTGCGGTACGCCACACCCCTCCCGATGAACAGGACCCCCATTTCAACCGTAGCGCTCCAACACAAGTTCGTTTCGTCCGTTTTGTGGTACGCCACACCCCTCCTGATCAACAGGACCCCCGTTTCGACCGTAGGAGGTCCGTTTGCTCGCTTTTGGCGGCACGCCACACCCTCCCGATCAACAGGACCCCGTTTCGACCGTAGGGAGGTCGGTTTCGTCTGCTTTGCGATACGCCACACCCTCCCGATCAACAGGACCCCTGCTTTCGACCGTAGGAGGTCCGCTTCTCCGCTTTGCGATACGCCACTCCCCTTCCCATCAACAGACGCCCGTTCCGAATGTAGGAGGTCTGTTTCTCCGCCAGCGGCAGACGCCAGCCTCGTTTCCATCGCATGTTCTGTCCAAGCCCTCCCGATGAACACGACGATGCATTCCGTTCCGACCCAGCCGGTTGGCTCCCACGCGTTCCGTTGCCTCCTGATGAACACGACGAATTTTGTTGCCTCCCCATGAACACGACGCGTTCCGTTGCCTCCCCATGAACACGACGACGACCTGTTTCTCCGTTCTGACCCAGCCATGTACACGAGCCCTGGCCGTACGTATGCGTGAGTAGGCGTTCGAGACCCTGCCCGTATGTACGTACGTGGCCGTATTTCCTTTCTTGCACCATGGCCGCTATACGTACGTGTACATGCTACGTGCGCGCCTCTACATCCACCAGTATATATGTACGTACACGTTCGCGACCAGAATGACAATGCTACGTACGCTTTGACCAGGTGGATCCCGACTGTCAGGCACTTCCTTGCGTGCGAACATGTAGCTGGTGGGTCCCAGCAGTCAAGGGGGCGAATCGTTTTGTTTTTTTAGCCCAGGCGCACTTCCTTGCGTGCGAAGGTGTAGCTGGTGGGTCCCAGCAGTCAGGAGGGAAACATTTTTCTTGCGAAATATGGTGGCCCGTCCGGTGGGTCCCCGCTGTCAGGTGGAGGAATAATTATTTTGCAGGTAATAAGGAGGCACTTCCTTGCTGCGGCCGTGGACCCAGCTATCAGCCTCTCCACGTACAGTCCATGTTCGATGGAAGTCGTTCCTTGACCATGTTGACCACGCCGCACCGAGAGCACCAGGGCGGTGGACGACAGCGAGGCCTAGGAAGGCGACGACGCGGAGCCGGGGAAGACGCGGCAGTGGATGCCCACGCGTAGAGAAGTACGAGGATTCACTGGTTCGCTGCGGTGTGAGGCTGCCGTCGCCGCAGAATAACAGGGGGTTTGGGTGAGTAGAGGGATGGCCTGGCCAGTGGTGGGAGTAGTAGGGGGCGGTGAGGCCTCTGCCGCATCGTAGCCGGCCACGGGAGGCAGGAGCACGAGGCACGACCGGCACTGGTTTGGGCGGCTGGAGCAAGAAGATCAGAGGTTGAAGAAGCACTACGGCCATTGGATGGACATCGTACGGTCAATGGAGCTAGAATCGTGCATATTGACTAAGTTGACAAAGCCCTTCGTCCCCGTCAACTTAGTAGTCCCACAAGTCAGCCTGCCACTATACTGGGTCCCAGCTAACAGGGGGAGTATTCATTTTTTTGTGCGTAATAAGGAGGCACTTCCTTGCGTGCGAAGATATAGCTGGTGGGTCCGAGCTGTCAGCGGCGGTAACATTTTTGTCACGAAATACAGGTGGAGGAATCATTATTTTGCGCGTAATAAGGAGGCATTTCCTTGCGTGCGGCCGTGGACCCAGCTGTCGGCCTCTCCACGTACAGTCCACTTTAGATGCATGCCGGTCATTGACCACGTTGACCAGGCCGCGCCGAGAGCACTAGGGCGGTGGACGACGGCGAGGCCTAGGAAGGGAACGACACGAAGGCAGGGAAGACTCGGCAGTTGTTTCCCACGCGGAGGGGAGTACGACTGTACGAGGGTTTACTAGTTCGTCTGCCGTCGCCGGAGAATAATAGCAGGTGTGGGTGAGTAGAGGGATGGCTAGGCCAGCGATGGGAGTATGGTGGGGCGGTGAGGCTGTTGTGGCGGCACACCCGACCCTTGAGGGAGGAGGGAGCAGGCAGTCCGCCGACGCTTGTTTGAGCGGATGGAGCAGAAGAGCAGAGATTGAAGAAGCACGATGGTTGTTCGATGGACATCCAACGATCCTTTGCTAAAGGCGTCAACCTTTTTTTAGGAAAGCCTCAAATCTGTGGAAAACAAGATACAGACCCATCCGCCATTATTTCTAATAATTTACAGCCCATTTGCTAATTCTTAAGGTTTTTGGAGCCCATATTCTTTTGTTAGCATTACAGCCCATATTGTGGCCACGGTTAAAAAATTATACGAAATTTTGCATATTTCAAAAGCGGTCCGAAATGTTTTTAATCCCAAATTTTGACTCACATTCAAACTGATTTTAAAAATAAATGTATATCAATATAAAATCCAACAAATTCTCCACGCATAAAAATTAATGTAATTTAAAATCTCAAAATGAAAAAAAGATATTTGAAACTAATTGCCGGTTTGATGTGTTTTAAAAATGTACAACCCATTTCTCATTACTGATAGGCCATTTTCTCGGTCAGCCGAATGAAGCTCTCCTCGTCTTGAAAGATTTGCAGCCGAACATGCCTGACAAAGCGACTTACTTGGAAAATCACAAAAAAACTGGGATGTGGCCGTGGACCCAGCTGTGAGCCTCTCCACGTACAGTACTCTTCCGATGGAAGTCGGTCGTTGACCACATTGACCACGCCGCGCCGAGAGCACCAAGGCGGTGGACGACGGCGTGGCCTAGGAAGGGGACGACGTGGAGCCGGGGAAGACGTGGCAGTGGATGCCCACGCGGAGAGGAGTACAAGGGTTCACTATTTCGGCTGCGGCGTGAGGCTGCCGTCGCTGCAAAATAACAGGGGGTGTGGGTGAGGCGAGGGATACCCTGGGCCAGCGGTGGGAGTAGTAGGGGCGGTGAGGCCACCGCGGCATCACAGCCGGCCACGAGAGGCAGGAGCACGCGGCACGACCGGCGCTGCTTGGGGCGGCTGGAGCAAGAAGACCAGAGGTTGAAGAAGCACTATGGCCGTTGGATGGACATCGTCGGTCCTTTGGAGCTAGAATCGTTCATATTGTGACAAAGCCCTCCGTCCCCGTCAACTTAGTAGGCCCACAAGTCAGCCACCCACTATGGTGGGTCCCAGCTAGCAGGGGGGTATTCATTTTTTTGTGCGTAATAAGGAGGCACTTCCTTGCGTGCGAAGATATAGCTGGTGGGTCCGACCTGTCAGTGGGGGGAACGTTTTTCGCAAAATACAGAAGCCCTTCCCACGTAAAGTGCACGTACAGTGCGTAATAAGGAGGAATTTTCCTTGCGTGCGACCATGGACCTCGTGGGTCCCAGCCGTCAGGCTCTCCACGTACAGTCCTCTTTTGATGACTCTCGTATGTTGACCACGCCGCCGAAAGCGCACCGAGGCGGTGGACGACGGCAGGCCCTGCATCGAAACGACAGGGAGATGGGGAAGACACGGCAGTGGAGTCGCAGACGGAGAGGAGTGGGAAACTTGACTGGTTCGGGTGCAGGGTGGGCCTACACTCGGCAGAGAATAACAGGAGGTGCGGAGTGGAGCGATGGCCTGGCCGTCGGCGGGGTAGCGTTTCGCTGAGGAGCGCAAAACAACACCGTTGGACGCTGAAGGCTGGAGCAGGCAGTTCCGGCAGCGCTGGGGGAAGAAGACGAGAGATTGAAGAAGAATGTTGGCCGTTGTATGTAAATCCAACGCCTTCTTAGGCTTCAACCTACTGTCCCACATGTCAGCCAGTCCATTTGTTTTTTAGTCCATTTGGTCGGCTGGGTGAAACGATGATGTAGCATCTATGCAGCCCGTTTAAATCCCATTTGCATTTTTCTCGAAATCTGCGGACTTGCTGGGCTGGGTGAAAATATCATGTTGGGCTAGACGGAGAAATGTTATAAAAACATAAACACATGATTGCACGTCAGTAAAATCTTTGCAAGCTTATGTATGCAATCACTACGAGTTAACTTGCCAAGTTATATATAAACAATTATTATTATTATTTTATAAGAACTTTCAACTTACGAAAAAATATCTAATTTGATGAGTTAATAGTACATGGGGTATTATTATTTTTTAGGCTAGACGTGGGTCAGTTGAGTTGGTTCTAGGGGAAATTACTGGGAGAAAACTCAGTTTACATCGAAAAAGAAAGTGGGAGAAAATTCAGAGACCTGCTAGGTCCACCTGAGGAGGGGAATATGTTGGGAGGAAGGAGATTCAAAGCACGGCAGCAGAGTGAACTAGTTTTTTTTACGGACAAGTGAACTAGTTTACATACATAAGCAAATAGCCACTAAAAAAAGCAATCAGATTAATGGGTTCTTAAAAGAAATATTTCGGACAAAACAGATAATTACGACACATAGGCTAATGCATGAAACACTCAGATGATAAAGGTGCTTATAAACAGATAAAGTACAACATCTAGACCTTCCTGGCACGCTTGATCATGACGCTGCGGCTGTTCGTGTACTGCCGATTACGGAAGCGGAACCGCCCTCATGTCCAAGATCTGCCTGTACATGTCGTAGCATGCGTATCGTCCTTGGCCGCGTAGGTTATGTAGGCTAGATTCAGATGTACCTCCCACGTGTTCAGGTCGTCTTCTTTCATGTTGGCGTATCAGGGGTCGACGATGGTCTCAGCGAGGTCAACCACGGAGTCCTTCTCCTGCCCGTTGTTGATGATCTTGTATTGCTTCTGGATGTCGACAAGCTTGTTGCACCAGATGGCCGAATCGTCGCGTTCTTCCTTCTCTCCACCGTAGCGAAGGTGCGATGCACCGCCGATGAAACGGGTGAATGCTCCAGAACCTGGTGCAGCCATAGGACTGAGGCGAGGCAGAGCTTCACCGAGTCGGTATCGTTGGTGTACATCACATTCAACTTGGTGCATCCATAGGACTGAACGGCGAACTCAAAGGGGAACTCCTTGCTGAAGTCCATATCCAGCAGCTCACCCTCGGATCGCCATTGGAGTCTCTTGGAGTGAACGAGTGTGTAGGTGGCGGCAGCAGATGCTTTTTCAGCTCTTGGGAACTGGATCCAACAAGAAGCTGAGTGTGTACAGCGACAACAAGCATTACTACCTCCCTCGTCTGCTGCACGCCCGGCAGAAGATGCACCCTCGGCGCATTCAAACGCCTCCATTAAGAAACCTACTCCGCCACACGCGGTTCACGAGCTGGTCTCAGACAGTAATGTAATAACAGGAGTTAGTGGTCACTTTACTTAAATTTAATTAGCTTTAATAGAAATTTATACATAAAACAAGCAATGCATTCGCTCGTTCTATCAGTGCCACAGGATCAACATGCACAACAATTAGAATTATTATTCTCAGGACACACACGATCAACACATTTGTCTCACTTTCACAAAGATAATACTACCAAGTTTGAAATGTTTGTTATGGTTGTTGTCCTCTGCATCATCATGTCGTGTTTCCCAGCTTGCAAGATTCAGAACCAACAAATAAGATCCAAATAATAAGTACAACAAAGATGCCTACACATCTCATTGATTCCCAGCTTGCAAGATTCGGAACCAACAAATAAGATCCAAATAATAAGTACAACAAAGATGCCTACACATCTCATTGATTCCCAGCTTGCAAGATTCAGAACCAACAAATAAGATTCAAATAATAAGTACAACAAAGATGCCTACACATCTCACTGATTCCCAGCTCGCAAGATTCAGAACCAACCCATTAGAGCCTTTTGATAAAGTGAATATCAGGATTAAATCCATCTTGGCTAGCCATGTCATACAATCGAAGAACTTGTGAATGCTCTTGACCGTCACAACATCTATAGTAGAGTATTCCTGTTTGCACAACATGTTTGCACAGCACGAACAAGGAGACATGAGAGCATGATTTAGCTTTAATAGCGGCCTCCTTGAACTCAACCTCCAGCTCTACTTGGATGAGGTCTGCCTGGAGTTCCATGATTCAATTCATGCGCCTTTTTCTGCAGTTCACCTGAAATGAAGCAAAGATTGCATCATTCAGCTAGCAAGAAGTACTTGCTCTTGTGAGCTGGCAGGTTTTCTTTAGTAGTTGCACTAAAATTGAGGAACATTAAGGTTGGCTGTCCGGCTCATGTAAGGTGCAACTATAATTTTCTTATCCTTTTGTGCAGTTCCACTAAAATAAAGTGCCATTATGGTGACAGTGATGGCTCCATCTTGCAAAGGCTAATAAAATGTTGCACGAGATTACTGAGAACATGACGGAGATTTTGGAAACTCCAATCACCATTTTGTGCAGTTCCACCCAAATTGAGAAATGTTGCCCACGTGACATTTTAGTTGAACTGCACAAGACACTCATTCCAAAAAAGTGTTTTGTGCAGTTCACCAAAAGGTCACAATAGCAACAAGGTGAAATGGATATCCCTATCTGCACAAAAAGATAGAAAGTAAACAGTTGATGGTCAATAAGAATATACGAAACATATACAAAATGAAAAGAAGCATATTAATTATGTTCATGGCAATCACGCAAGGACGAGAAATTTTAAAAGCGTCGGCAATGCTTCATGTTACCGAAGCATTACGATCATCAATGCGATTCCTCAAATATGAGATTGCTTTAATGGTGGCTTTGCTTGTTTACCAGTCACATTAAATCAACATCATCTTATGAGTTGGTTTAAGGGCATGGGACCGTGGGTACAACAGGACACTCAAAGAAGTGTAAAGGAGCAACTTACTTATCATATTGGGGAAAACAGCAGGAGTGCCATTTGTAACACAGTTTAATTGCATCTTATCACTGGAGGCATTAGATTAACAATAACACTGGTTACACATGCCCCTAAGGTAACAGTGTGATCGCTTCATTTTACACGTGCCCTTACATTAACAACAACAAAAGGTTGGTATAAGGACATGCGATAGTGGACGCATCAGCACAATGTACCTACAAGGAGGCATAAAGTGGTGATGCCGAGTTTGTTCATGCTATGTGAGGGCAGCAAACCTAATCCTGGAGACCTTGTACTATGTGAGGGTAGCAAATCTAATCCTAGAGACCTTTTACTATGTGAGGCAGCAAATCTAATCCTGGAGACCTTTTACTATGTGAGGGCAGAAAATCTAATCCTGGAGACCTTTTACTATGTGAGGGCAGCAAATCTAATCCTGAGACATTTTACTATGTGAGGGCAGCAAATCTAATCCTGAGACCTTTTACTATGTGAGGGCAGCAAATCTAATCCTGGAGACCTTTTACTATGTGATGGCAATAAATCTAATCCTGGACATACTCATTGACTTGTCCACCAGCCGCCACTTTCTATCCTTTTTTTCAACCAATAATAGATCTATTCCTTATCCAGTTTGTACTGCGTTTTCCCATTATTTCCCTTTTCAACCAAGAGACCGGTTGGGTATCCGGTCTCTACTACTTTCACCATATTATTTCCTCTTTGAATCAAGTCCTAGATTCACGCTACAACTTTCCCCCCTTTCTTCGTTGTTTGAACAAAGCCCTAGATTCGAATGGATGAAGTAGCTTTACCTCTAATAATACTAAAAATTTAGGTGGCTTTGGAAGAGCTGATGGGACTAGAAAAAGATGCACATGCAGACACGTGGGGAGCTGGGGCAGTAGAGCAAGGCCGCTTTCGAAGAACTTATACCTGAGGGTCGCCAGGATGTCGGCGGCGGCAGGTCGGATCTGCGGACAATACGGCAGGGAGGAAGAAGGGTCGGAGGACCTCCCGAGCCAGCGCTGTGTCGGAGAGAACGACACGGGCAGAGGATCGGACCCCTCCGGCAGCTGTGGGTTTCCTCCCTCGGTGGTGATGACCGCGTGAACGATGCACCTTTTAGTCCTCTACACACACCGGCCGAAGGGATCCGGCCGGATCTGTGACCAGCGGTGAGCAGAGAGAAAATGTCGCTACCGCTGTCTTGTTTATATCTGGAGAGGATGAGAGAATGAAGAGAGCAACCCTAGTACAGCAAAGCGCCAGGCCCGTAAGGCCCATATATAGTGGAGTGATTATCTTTTTTCTCTCCACAACAAGCATTTCAATTTGTGTACGTGGCATTAAAGTAAAGAAACTCTCTATTTAAGGTGACTACTGTACGACTCCTACTTACTACTAGTAGTACTACAATGTTGTTCACTTGTGCTCCCCGGCCCTCCATTCAATGAACAACCCCACGGGTGAATAAACATACAGCAAGTACTGTATTTATATAGAACGAACAAGCTCGAACTATTTTCGCGTTGTTAAAAGTTGAGGGTGTGATACGGGGCTAACCCGGTGTAGGCCGATCTTTCACGTTCGGAGTGGGATCCCTCGAAGAGCATGAAGAACACGGGGAAAAACGGGGAGAAATCACAAGGGGAAACACTCAAGAACAAGTCCAATCACACATCCTCTAGACAATCAAACACACAAGATCCACAAGGTACATGAACAACAAAGGGAAAGATACAAGGTAGCATTCACCTCAAATCCAAGAGGAGATGAGGTCTTGACGATATCCTAGACGGATCTTCCCACGAGGGGGTCTTGATGATATCCCACAGGATCTTCTCCTAGATGGAGGTCTTGGCCTCCAATGGAGTAGTGGTCTCTCTCTCTCAAGAGTAGAGATAGGTAGGAGCAAAGCTCACATACAAATGAGCTATCATATTTGCTAACCCTCGAAAGGAGGTGGAGGTGGTCTATTTATAGTCTAAGCCACGAAGGGGTAAGTGGGAGAGGGATACAAGGCCAAAGGCCCATGGCTGCGCACAGGTGGGCGGTAGTACCGGACACATGGGCGTAGTACCGCTTAGGAGGGTCTCGAGCGGTAGTACTGCTTGCTTTGGGCGGTAGTACCGCCTTTCGGACTGGCATGTCCTTCTTCTTCCGTCTTCGCTTCCAGGCTCCCCTCACAGATGGTGTAGTGGTTCCTTGGCGCTTGCACTCCTCCTCGACATCCGTGAAGCTCCAACAATACCTATGCATGCACACGAGAGAAGTGTCAAGTAGTATACCATCCTCGTAGGGGTCAAGTGAACACGTGTAAAGGAGAAGATTCACCTTTATGTATGAGAAGTAGATGTCGCACGTGTCACTTGCCAAACGGACTCTTGACATGGTGATGTCCATAGGATTCTCCGCATCATCCCCTCCCCCTTGGGAAAGATCCGACCTCGGATCGAAAACCAAATCACCATGGGAAAGAGATGGCGGTGTCGTGTCGAAGTGGTCGATCATCAAGCACTCATCGTCTAGTAGCTAGAAATGGGCACTCTCCAATGTCGCACCATCTTGTGGTTCCTTCAAAAGGAGCAAATAGAACAAACACTTGGAAAAACAAATGTGGTTAGCGTTAGTGCAAAACCAAGCATTCAAGAGGTGATTCACCAAACGAGTGTTGTCATCAAGCATAGCATATGGTTTGACAAAGTATTGTGACATGGCATGTAAGCACATAAATTGAGCACAAGCAAAGATATCATGGGAACAAGCATGTAAATGTGAGGTAGAGATGCAAATACGTGTGACAAGAGCATAAGCATCTACCTCGAGGTCATAGCAAGCATTCACAAATTGCTCAATGAAAGGTCTATGGTAGGCATAGGAAGGATTCACAACACCAAATAAAATGAAGTGTCTAAACACATGGGTCAAGTGCAAGACAATCCAAACATAACGTGCATAGGGTGTAGTGAATATAGTGTAGCACCCAACACAATATAAAGAGAAATTGTTCATCATGTGTGAGGCAATCAAGTCAAACATGAGACAAGCAATGGGACATGGCATATGTGAAGAAATGACATTGGTGCAACCAAGCATATCATAGGGGCAAGTAATCCAAGAATTGGATGCAACACACAAGGCATATATATCATGATGCATGGGAATGTGATAATGGAAAGTCAAAGCAAGATCTCTAGCAAGTGCGCAATCAAGTGGTCCAAGATGACCAATAAGTCTCACGCTGCAAGCAACACAAGTAGTATGATCCACAATATCCATGCTCAAGAAAGATGTCACCTTGAAGGCATGTCCGTGTGCATTCTTCACAATGCCGAAGTGGTAGAGAATGCGGTGTAGAAGCGAGTCATGGTAGAATGCACGAGGCTTGCTCTCAGGAGCTCGAATGGTCAACTCACGTGAAGTGGAAGTCGACACGAAGTCCAAGTATCCTACACATGCACAAAAAAAGCAAAGAACGTATGCGCATGGTAGACAAACACATCATCCATCATGATGGTTCTCATCTTTTGAACATAACTGTTAGAAGCACAAGTGCATGAATAATATGATGCAACAATGGCTATGTTCATGGCACTAGGTATATGGTGCAAAGAAGTAAGACAAGCATGCTTCACAAGAATTATGTCAAAATCTCCAAATATATGCGAGAATGCTATGGGGGCAATATCATGAGCAAGAAGAGAATCATTGTTGTACGCAATACATGGAAAATCATCTAGCATGAGAGAGGCAACACATGGAGATATATGACAAGAAACAATATGAATCATGTGCAAAGCATATAGATGGTTGTCATCAACCGCATGAAATGAGCAAGTATGAATCATGGGTGATGCAACACGAGCAAGCATAGAGATCAAGTCGTGCAAACTAGTGGAGCGAAGATGCAACACACTAGAGTGAATCATGGCAATCATGCCATGTGAGCAAATAGTAGATATAGGCAATGCACATGACATATCGCAAGCACGAACACAAAGCAAGATGAAAGTATCATCATATGAATGGGTCATGAATAGAACATGTCAATAACAAGTGATATCTCCACCAAGCTTGCAAATACACATACAAGTACTAGAGTCAATCATCATGTGTAAAGCAAAGCATGTGTCACAAATGCATGGCAAAGGCATAGTAGTGAGCATATCATGCAAAGTGAAGATGGCAAGATGGGCAAAGGATATGTAATGGACAACAACCCATAGCCAAGTGAGGGCCATGTAGAAGAAATGCGCTCTTTGCGCGAAGAGAGCGGTGGGAAAGACAATCCATGGGATCCCAAGTCATCATTGCTCTCTAGAGCTCGTTTTGTCAACTCGTGGGATTGCGAGGTTGACAAGTATTCATGGGTACCTACACAAAAGAGACACAAACCAAAAAAATTGTGCGCGTGGTGAATGTACACATCATCCATCATGATGTGTATGTGCACAATTGAGTTAGCACAAGATAAGCATCGCTCAAAGAAATTTGATGCATGGTATAAGAACATGCCATCCATCATGAAAGAATAGTTATTGTGTATGACATGACGGGGACACAAATTTAAAATGCAAGTATATGGCACATCAATAGCATGTTTATTCATGGGGAGCATATGGTGCACACAATTATTGGGATCATGCAATTGATGGGATAGATCAAAATCTCCTAACATGTATGAGGAAACTATGGGGGTCTCCTCATGAACACCATTGGAAACATCATATGGAGAAAATGGACAACATCCAAAACAATGCATATCCGAAGCTAGGTGGTCATGCCATGGCATATTAGATAAATGATGCAAAGGGAGCATATCAATATCATCACAAGAAAAACAAATGCCAATAACCGTGGGCTTGTCATCTATGCCATATGTGCAAATTGGGTTTATTTTAATGGCATATGCATAGTCACTATGAAGAGATTGCAAATAAGACATATGGTGTATCTCATGCATAGCATATGACAAGTCAAGCATATTATCAAACATGATGTGACCTAAAGAATTGTCACAAGAAATCCTATGTAACATGGCATCACAACTAATGGACTCCACATGAGAATCATCATATTCATCATAAATGGGCAAATCATCGCATGGTGAACTCATACTAGCATGAAGCATGGTACTAGGTGGATCAACATCATGCAAGCAATCAATGTCAAGAATGTCCACTAGTGGGACTAGAGCATCACCGTCACCTATGTTACCTTTGTCATTCCACTCAAGTGGTGTAGGTAAGGTGGGAAAGACCAAATGTTGGTCATCTTCATCTTGATGGAACCATGCGGGGGGTGCATAATATTCCACCATGGCCATCGTCTTGTCCAAAGGGAGGACGAAGTCGTCGAGGATCGGCGCGTCATCATAAATGGGACCTAGCACCAAATGAGAAGACACAATAGAGGTAGAGGTAAAGTTGTTAGAAATGCAAATGGCCTCAGGAGACCTATCAACTATCCCACTCTCTCTATGTGGTGGTTCACTCACTCCCTCAAAATAGGTGCACTCAAAGTCACAAATGGTGGAGTCACTCATCTCACTCAAGTGGTGGGGGTTGTGGCTCTCCTCACATGGGAATTGGGGTAACACATCATATATGGGGCTAGTGGTGAAGTCACTCTCACTCTCGATATGGTGGCTAAAGTCACTCAAGTCATCATACGTCGCCGTGGTCGAAGGGAAAATCCCATGCTCAACCATCTTGTCGTCGTCGCCGTGGATGAAGGCCGAAGATGGCACATCATCACTCTCCTCCATGACCGAAGGGAAAATCCCATTCTCGATCATCTCGTCACCATCGCCGTGGATGAAGGTCGAAGATGGCACATCATCACTCTCGCCTCCTAAGATGGAAGCATCATCCTTGCTCGCCACCTTGTCGCTTGCCTCCAAAGCTTGGTCCTTGAAGGTCTTCGTAGTCGTACTTGTCGCCGCACCATCTTGAAAAAGAGTCAAGGTAGACTCGGCATCATCAATGCCACAAAGAGGGATGGCGGTGAAATCGCACTTGGGAGCATCGTCTTGGAGCTTGTCGGGCTTGGACATCGTGGTGGTACTAGCCTCATGCTTGTCGTAGAGCTTGGTCGCCGCGAAGTTTGCTTGGGGTGGAGAAGCCTTGGCCTTCATGAGTTCTTGTTCCGCCTTGAGAGCACCAATGTAGTAGTCGCCAATGGACTTGTAGTTCCCGAGGAAGATAGTCTTGGAGATGTCGTTGTTCAATCCCATCATGAAGTGGAACTTCATCGAAATGGGGTCGTCCACGCCGGCTCGTCGCAAGGCAATCTTCATCTCCTTGAAGTATGCATCGATGGACTTGGATCCTTGGACGGTGTTCTCCAATTGGCGTCGAAGTTGTTCCGTGTAGGTTGGAGGCACGAACTCTCGCCGCAAAGCTCTCTTCGTCTTGGGCCAACTCATGTCGTAGTACTCCGAAGGTGTGTGAAGCCACCATGTGGACGCGTAGTCGTGGAAGTTCCTTGTGGCGCACTTCACTTGATCTTCGGAAGGGACTTGATGTAGCTTGAGGTAGTCGTCCATCAAACGCTCCCACTCGAGGTACTCCACGGGTTCTTGAGTTCCATAGAAAGGAATTTTGTGGTCGGTGTCGAGGTTGTAGTAGCTCGTGGAAGTCGCGGACTTGAGCTTGGGGAGCTTCTCTTGAGCGTAGTCTTGGGGTTCTTGTTGGCGAAGATGCCATATGTCTGTAGGCGAAGATGCCTTGAAGTCACTTGGCGAATATGCCAAGGGAGATGGTGAAGTCTTTGAGCGGTTGTTGGTGTAGAGCTCTTGACCTTCACGTTCTTGTTGTTGATGGTGTCGATGCCGATGTGATCTTGCCGGAGATGGTAGCTCGGAAGCATGTGCTCTTGAGCGTCTTCTCGAAGATGAGGAAGATCGCTTGTAGGACTTGATGATGGCTTTGATCTCCTCCATTTGAGCTTGAATCTTGGCGTCGGAGTTGTTGTTCGTGGCATCGAACTCGTCGTTGTTGTTGTAGACCGAAGGTGAAATGCCTTGCCTATCCATCACAAGACTCGAGTAGAGGTGAGTAGAAAATGAGATAAACAATACCAAGTTACCTTTTCCCAAAGTTGAGGATGTATCCCGTTTCACTCAATGTGAGATGAAAGAATAGTGGAATTGGTACCAGACTTGTTCACTCACACCTATCAAGTAAAGCTTATGGTAGAGCTCGGTGAGGATAGTGGCACAAAAATTGATGCAAAATGTTAGCAAGAGTCAATAATGTTGAAAAAGATTCACAAATTCGCAAGTGAAACAAGTAGACCAATAGCAATATGTGGCACACGGAAACGCACACACGGATAGATAAATGGGGTCGTGCAACCAAGGAATGAGCACAAAATGTGGAGTCCACGGAAAACGCTCGTGTTGCACAACTCAAGAGATACGCTAGCACGATTGCTCAATAGGCGGATATGACACTTGTGCACAACCTATAAGATGCAAAATGGATAAACTTTCTATCCCAAGTATGCTATGTATGTATGGTTCCCGGTGTTTCTCACACAATGATCCAAAATGATCAAGTATGATACCATATGATATATTTTGATGCTATGGCTATTGCTTACAAGCTCGTTGCTATTTCTCTTTTGCTTAAAAGCTTTATTCTCTTTTTTTGGCCACTTTGCACAATGCACAAACCAAGATAGCAATTGTGTATATGCGGGAACAAACTTGTGACACAAGATATGATACCAATATATGCACCACGATGATATGGTATGTATGCTATGGGAAGTATGATCACTAATGTGCACAAGTCACGTTGCCGGCAATACTCAAATGGCTAGTCTCGATAGGCAAGTAACGCAAAATGGGATAGGGGTTAACAATGCAATTTGCAAGGGGAATATACAATGGTGTCGTCGAGGTTACCGTCCTTGGCGATGAAAAGAGGCGGTGTTGCCGATGTCGACCCGTTCCTAGTTAGCCGAAACACCCTAGGAAACGGAAAAAACCGCAAACTCAAAATCTCCAAAGGCAAATGTCAAATGGTGGTATCGGAAAGCGGTGGTGGTTTGCACTCGGCAATGCGGAAGTGGAATGATGGGCTATACACGGTGTCGGAGTTGAAGCAATGGTCCCTAAGTAGCCGAAAGACCTTAGGAGACACAATCTAGAACTCAAACAAGCTCAAACAAAATTGGGTTAAGTTTGGGTGGCGGAAGTGTATGGTGGGCACGTATATGTAGAAGTGGTGGTGGTGGTTGAAGAAGAAGCAACCATCCCTAAGTAGCCGAAACACCTTAGGAGACTTGAATCACTACTCAAACAACCACTAATGCTAAGGGGAACAAAATGGGTTAGGTTGCCGAAGGCTATAGTGGTTTTGTGGAAGTTATGGTGGAGGGCCTAGGCAAACTTTCCAAATTTTGAAACAATTGATGGAGTCAAATGGTGTTGGAACCTATCTAGATGGATGGGGGATGTCAATAGCTACTCAACAAGCTAAAGAACCCGAAAATCGGACTCCGGGAGCGAAAGTTATGGCCGAAATGGTGAAACTCGGAACGCTGAAACTGGGATGGGCGGTAGTACCGCTTGGAAGGGCGGTAGTACCGCTTGGGATGGGCGGTAGTACCGCTCGTGTCGGTTTTTTCGCAAAACCTGGCTCTGGGAGGGGTGGTAGTGCCGCTTGGAAGGGCGGTAGTACCGCTTGGAGGTGCTAAGCGGTAGTACCGCTAGGGGGGCGGTAGTACCGATGGTGTCGGGAAAATTCGCAGATCGAATCGGGGCGCGATTTTGGGGCGGAAATGGATGATTTCGGGGTCAAAATTGGAGAGATTTCGTGGATGGAAGGTGGGGAAACTTGGGGATATGCTAGATCCACTCGAACCCAAGCAAATCCATGGATCAAAATCAACAAAACATCATCAAACCAACAAATCACAAAAAATTGGGGCTATTTTTGGTGGGGATTTTCGGATTTAGGACGAAATCAACAAAATCAAGCTAGAAAACAAAGGGTAGGGGCTCCAAAAACGTGATCAACGTGGCTCATGATACCATATGATACGGGCTAACCCGTGTAGGCCGATCTTTCACGTTTGGAGGGATCCCTCAAGAGCACGAAGAACACGGGGAAAAATGGGGAGAAATCACAAGGGGAAACACTCAAGAACAAGTCCAATCACACATCCTCTAGACAATCAAACACACAAGATCCACGAGGTACATGGACAACAAAGGGAAAGATACAACATAGCGTTCATCTCAAATCCAAGAGGAGATGAGGTCTTGACGATATCCTAGACGGATCTTCCCACGAGGGGGTCTTGATGATATCCCACAGGATCTTCTCCAAGATGGAGGTCTTGGCCTCCAATGGAGTAGTGGTCTCTCTCTCTCTCAAGAGTAGAGATAGGTAGGAGCAAAGCTCACATACAAATGAGCTATCATATTTGCTAACCCTAGAAAGGAGGTGGAGGTGGTCTATTTGTAGTCTAAGCCACGAAGGGGTAAGTGGGAGAGGGATACAAGGCCAAAGGCCCATGGCTACAAGACAGCAAAGCGGTAGTACCGGACACATGGGCGGTAGTACCGCTAGGAGGGTCTGAGCGGTAGTACCGCTTGCTTTGGGCGGTAGTACCGCCCTTTCTGGACTGGGAAGGTCCTTCTTCTTCCGTCTTCTCTTCCAGGCTTCCCTCGCGGATGGTGTAGTGGTTCCTTGGCGCTTGCACTCCTCCTCGACATCCGTGAAGCTCCAACAATACCTATGCATGCACACGGGAGAAGTGTCAAGTAGTATACCATCCTCGAAGGGGTCAAGTGAACATGTGTAAAGGAGAAGATTCACCTTTATGTATGAGAAGTAGATGCTGCACGTGTCACTTGCCAAACGGACTCTTGACATGCTGATGTCCATAGGATGCTCCGCATCAGGGCGGGGCTTTTCCCGGGCAGTACGCACGACAGTTTTCGGGTAGGCGGTTTGACAGAGAGGCGAGGAGGGTGAGCGAGTGGGGCTGTGCGATTTGACGGCGCGTTACTGCTGGAAAGACTTGTGATATGACCACTCACTATCTATATCTATATCTATACCCTTATAAAAAACGAGTTGGCGATGATGGTGTGCCTGCCATCTTGTAATACAGACCGTATGATCTATATCTTACGGATAGAAAGCATACTATGATAATTTTACAAAAGATACCCGCACCTCTCTCCACATCATTATCTCCCGCAACCTCATTGCTCAGCAATTAAAAAAGGAATAAGTCTCTGGAACAATCTAGCATGCATGGTGGACGCTGTAGCCTGTCGGTGCTGTCCATCCCCATGCCTCCGCCCATTCCGACCACCAGTCACCACCACGCTCCACTCCTCCTCGCCGTATCTCTCATCTTTCATTTTTTCGATGACATTCTCGATATACCAGTTTTCCGATAAAATTCTCGAGATATCATTAGTTTTTACACATGGGATTACTCCTGCATGGGTCAATCGCAACAGGTGCTTTGTAAAAAAAATCATATTGATGTTCCGTGCAATGCACGAGAATCTTGCTTGTAATTATATAACGCAAATCACGAGCAGGGAGTGACATTTTTTTGACACAACCACGTTAACATGGCCACGTAAATCAATAGCTAAAGTAAATACCATTATACTTATATCCCGATGCAAAAGGTTGAGTACATGTCTGAAGAGTAGAGTCGCACACACACACTGCTCTCTCGAATCTCTCTCACACACACACACCAGCCACGTGGCGCCCACTTAAGCGGAACACGTATGTTACAATTAGTGCACCCGCAGGTACACGTGATGTTGCGCATTTATTTAAGCCGGAAGGCGAACCCAAACAGTAGCTGCATTCATTCCCCTCCCGCCGCCTCTTCTCTGGTCGCCGTCGCCCGGTAGCCATGGGCCGGCCGAAGGTAACAACATATGCCATACTCCCGCCGGAGCAGCGCTTTAATATGGAAATTTTAGTGGTCATGCATTTTGTGCTACCACTCCTATATAAGGGTTGACCAGTCGCTTCCCGTGGACGTGCGCGGGCGGTGGAAGAGGAAGGAAAAGGGAAGCGGGCTGTGGAGTAACATTTTTTACCACAATTTCTTAGGAAACTGAGTGCAATAATTGAGTAGTTTTGCAAACTACCAAGATTACACTACACAAACGGTTCAAAACCTATACTCCCTTGCAGTAGCGCGCTTCCCGCGTGAAACGGTCAGCGTCGCCCTGGAGCACCAGTGCCGCATTAATGCCCGGCCAGAGCAGAGGCGACCTCTCACTGGCGCCGACTTTGAAGTGGCGCGACGGCCGATAGAGCGCCGCTTCCCGGTGCACGCGACTACTCCGCGTCGAGACTGGCCATAGGCCCTGTTTGGATCCATGGGTTAGAGTTAGTTTGAGCTAGTAGTCATGAATTACTGGTGCTCCAACCGGGGTGATGCCCCCCTTCCGTTCCGCGCTCTAGTCTGGTGCATGACACGTCGAGCCGGATGCTGGCTCTCCCACATGTCGGAGTAGTAAGAAGGAGCAAAGAATGATGCGGTATATACTAGTACTATACTACTCAGGTCGGAGGAGTGCGAACCACGGCAGCCCAGTGAACCAGCAGCGCGAACCACGGTAGCCCAGTGAACCAGCAGTAGAAAACAATGTGGTGATATGGCCATAAAAAACAATGTGATACGGTCCACACCTTTGTAGCATGTACAAAGAACACTCCTCTTTGTTTGGATCCACGAGTTAGAGCTAGTTTGGGTTGAAATAGCCTCAAATTATCAAAACAAGAGGGGTTAGTTTGAGCTAGTTTGCTCTAACCCAACTAAAAAACTAGCCCGGTGGAGAGGTTCTAATTGGGTTAGTTATCCTCGGGCCCACTAAAAGAGAACTAAAAAAATCTCCCCTGCCCGCACCAGATCGCTCCCCCCCCCCTCTCGCACGAATCCTCTCTGTTCCCCATAGGGCCGCCCGCCCAACCGCTGCTTGCCCTCTCTCTCCTCCGGGCGCCCTCTCCTTCCGGCCTCCGCCGCCCTCCTCCGGCCGCCCTCTCCCTCCGGCCTTCGAAGGTCGCCCCGCTCCCCTTCACGGTCGTTTTCTCCCTCTCCCGTCTGGCGGCGGTGGCGCATCTACCGTGGGAGGTCGCGAGAGGGGTGAGTTTGTTCGTTCCTTCTACATCTCACGACCATATCATTGATCTTGCTTGCTCTAGTGCTAATTCTGATTTGGAAAAGTAGATCCTGATCAAACTTGGTATAGATTTGTGGTGCACACATGGAATTGTTTGATGCTGCTTGAGGAGGTAATAAATCTTTCTAGAGGCTCAAAGATTCAGGTCACCTTTCTAAGTATTTCAATTTCAGGCTTGCATTATTTCTAGAGGCCCAAAGATTCAGTTCACCTTTCTAGGTATTTCAAATTCAGGCTTGCATTATTTCTAGAGGCCCAAAGATTCAGTTCACCTTTCTAGGTATTTCAATTTCAGGCTTGCATTATTTCTAGAGGCCCAAAGATTCAGTTCACCTTTCTAGGTATTTCAGTTTCAGGCTTGCATTATTTCTAGAGGCCCAAAGATTCAGTTCACCTTTCTAGGGATTTGGTTTGGGCTTGCATTATTTCTAGAGGCCCAAAGATTCAATTCACCTTTCTAGGTATTTTAGTTACAGGCTTGCATTATTTCTAGAGGCCCAAAGATTGAGTTCCCAGTCGGCGGCAAGCAGCCCTGCTACCCATGCCGGTGTCGACCTCAACTCGCAAGGACCGGCGCCGGAGGGGTTCCCGGGGCTTGGGCTCTACAGAGCCTTCCTCCAGAGCGACGATGGCGAGCTCCTCCCTCGGTGCGTGAGGGGCTCCGGGCTCCCTCCCTATCATTAATGACTTCCGTGATGAGTTAGCTCATTCTTTGTTTCATGAAATGTTTTTTTATTTTGTGAAGCTTGATTGACGACTTGTATGTTTAAGTGGGATATCTCATTTGTATGGACAAAGTAAAAAATTATCATGTTTTGCATGCTTGATTTGTATAGATGGTTCGTTATGTCAATTGTGAGCGGGAGGAGGCCACAGAAGAGCCGGCCACACCAAGAGGGTGCTTGGATCCAAGGGACTTATTTTAGTCTGACTAAAATAGTCTCTTTAAGAGGCTAAAGTTCCAAGCACCCCTGACTAAAGAGGGGCTAAAAATAGTCTTGAGACTAAATTTTTTTAGTCAGGGTACCCCTACTAAAATGTGGATTAGTCCTCTCTCTCCTCATTTAAACTCCTCTCCTTTAACACATGCGAGTTCTGGATTGGAGGGTTTGGAGGATAACAAATGCTCATTAACTTGATTTAGTCTCCTTAGTATTTGGATCCAAGCAAGGGTGAGGCTAGCAAGTTTTAGTCCCACGACTTTTAGTCATGGAACTAAAACGTATCCAAGCACCCTGCAAATCCGGCAGGAAATAGGGTCCAAAGTAGTCAAATGATTGAGATAGAGCATTTATTGTCAACCTAACCTTGCCATCCATACACCTCTTTGGTTTAGAAGTTAGTTCAGGGTTAGAATCTAACTCTAACCTCTAACTGAGTTAGAGTTCTCCTCGTCTCGGTTCATTGCCATCATACTTTCCCCATTCCTGTGTTTTCAGTATCCTGCGAATCAAAGAGGCCCTTTTTTGCGGGAAAAATCAAAGAGGCCCTTAGACTGGTTTAGGTCCGGTCATTTTTTATAAACGTGTTATGTCCAAAATTTAATGAACGTGCTCCGGTTTCCACGAAAATAATCTGGTTTCATGTAGTAATTCATTCATTTATTTATTCTTCTATGGGGGGTTTGCATGTAATTCGTGAGGTCTGAAATGTAAAGTACCCCGGCATATGCTCTGAGTCGTGCATGCACTACGACCCAGATGCTCTATATCCCACATGTCGGCGAATGGGAGCACGTGGAAATAGCCTAGGAGTACATATAGGAGGATAAATGCGTGAAAAAATATGTACTGTGAAGCGTAGCCGCGGTTCGAAAAGGAGACCTAAAGTGACGACGGCTATAGGTCGCACGCACCCAACTAGTGGTACTACTAGACATACGACTAATTTTTCCCTCAAAAAAAAGAGGCACGAGTGCTCACTACTCCTATTCCATAAACACGAGTCCCATCTGACAACAACGTCCGTGCTACAGCTAGCTCTCCTCCCTCGTTTCTCTCTTCTAATTCTAAACTCGACCGACGCCGGTGGGGGACACGGGGTGGGTTTGCTCAACTGCGACCCCACCTCACAGTGAAAATGTTATGACTGGAATAAAAATGCCATATACTCCCTCCGTTCATAAATATAAGCCTTTTTAGATACTATTTCAAATGGAATACAACATACAGATGTATGTAGACATAGTTTAGAGTGTAGATTCACTCATTTTGCTCCGTATGTAGTAGTCACTTGCTGGAATCTTTAGAAAGACTTATATTTGGGAATGGAGGGAGTACTATACTAATAAAACATTAAGGCCACGAGGCGATGCGTGCTGGTTACTGTGGAGGCAAGAAGAAGAGATGCATCCATCGACGATGTCCACCTCCTCGACTCAGGCGCGGCCCATCGAACAGCGCCTAAGTAGCGGTGGCTTTCTTGGCAGGTCGACGTGCTTGAACAATGGCGTCCAAAGATTCCAGCCGCTGGAAGAAGGCCAACGTCTTTCTGTCCTCGCTTGCCTTGTAGTGGCCTATGTAGACGATTTCCTCGTAGACGTGGATGTGCAGGTCGACGGTTTCTTGCATGGCGAGGCGCTGCGCAGCGAGCGCGGCCTCGAGGTGCACATTCTTCGTCGCGACCTCCGGCACCTGCAGGGCCACCAGGGCTTGAAAGAGTTCGTCACCATGGAGGCCGATGAGGGTGGCAGGCAATGAGGAGCCTGGGCGCGTGGGCTGGAGCAGTATGGCAAGGTCGTCCGCGCGCTTCTTGACGGCGGTGAACTTGCGGATGGAGTTGACCATCATGTCGTTCATGCGAGAGGCGAAGCCGGCGTCAGCGAGGGCTACGATGCCTGCGGTCGCCAAAGACCGTCTGAAGCGCCATGCTGCGGGGCCGCAGGCCAGCACCTTGGATGATTTGGCACAGCCGACTGCCGCTCGCGTCCATCGCCTCCATAGGTGCTTGTGGCTTCTGGTCACTTGGTCTTGGATTGGAGTGAGCAGTGTTGCGTAGAGACTCGGGAGTAGATGGATTGGAGTGGTGGGGCGCCTTTATTATATGAGAGTCCAAACTCTGTTGCATTCACATCGTGTTGGCTCTATTCTGCTTCTCCAATTAATTCCCTCTGCATGTAATTGAGGATGCATCATTGACCGTTCAACGTCTCGGGAACCGCTACCCTCTCCCTCCTTGGCATTCAAGCACCTATGGACCCGTCGACGATGAGGTGCCTATGGTGACTTCGTAAATTTCAAGATGATAGTGCCGTGCGTGTGTGCGTTCATAGGGGTGAGTGTATGCGCGTGTATATGAGCGCTTGCGTCTGTACTGTGTAAAAAAACGTAAATGCGTGTCAAAAAGAGACTAGTCAGTATACTCAATATTGTGCACCTCGGAGAGGAAAACGATAGAACTAGTACGTATTTATTTACAGTGCAGTCACTCATTTTGCTCCATATGTACTCCGTCTCGATGTAGTCTAGTCACTTGTTGAAATCTCTAGAAGGGCAAATACTCCTTTCTGGTTTACAGGGCTATACTAGCAAGTAGTTGTACGTACTAGTACAATAGTGGGCTCACATAGAAATTTTGTCTCATGCAAGAGCCTGGCTATATGCGTGCTCCAATGTTTGCAACTGCAATGTTCGGGTTGCGCTTGGCTCTTAGCCTCCTCGAGAAGACGAACAATGATGTTACTACTGCTGCTTCTACAAAGGTCGAATCCATCTTGCATGTCCGTCCATCATGGCCGGAAGACAGATAGCTTGTTGTAGAAATACTACTAAGAAAAAGCTTGTCCTCATTTGCGAGCAACCGCGCGCATGGGTGAGGGAGAAGGCGTGTAGTAACATCAAAGCTTCTCCTCGTTGTACGAGTTGACACGACACATCATAGCACTGGCCCCACATGCTTGCCTCTAAACTTGGCTGAAATACCCGCAGTGTACAATATATTTGCTGCAACCTCTAACATTTACCCACCATAAATTAAAATATATGTGGTTGTATGCATCGTTCTGATGCAGAGGCCAGGGAGTCCCCCCTTTTCGAAAAATACAAATTAAAATATATATTCCTGTCTTGACCAGATGAGCGTGCAAACTACAATCACCAGGGTGACAGGTAGGGCCAGAAGACTATTTTATTTTATTTTTAACTTCGAGACGGCCACATAGCATGGAGCCGACCCAAACGATTTTAAGCTTACAGGCATGGTACACGCTATCCTAGACTACTCTACACATGAAGCTGCCACACGAGCGTCCGGGCTGTGCTTGGCTCTTCGCCTCTTCGGGAAGTCGAACAATGATGGAGTACTACTGCACTGGAGGAGTACTATAGTACGCTTCTGGCCATCTGACACCGATTGAACTGTTGCATGTCCACCGCGTGCGGGAGGGAGAGCGTGTAGCGAAAGCTTCTCCAGCCACCACGCTCATGGGCGAGGGAGGGACGCTCCAGCCTTTGCGTGTATGACAGGTGGGCCCGACAGGTGTGTTGCCAACTTGTCATACAGCCAAAGGAAGGTGCAGTTAAGTCCGCGAGGGAGAGGATAATCAAACTTCTCGTTGATGTACGAGTTGACGCGACACATCAAAGCACTGCACTCGATATATTTCAATAATTTGCGTTTACCGATGCATTAATTACAACGCATGCATGCATGCCGTGACTCTCCTTTTGATACTTGCATGTGTTGATTTAATGCACCTTGAAGTAGTATAAAATATGTGACGGTAAAGCTTTGTAATACCCCGGCCCAAGTCGAGAGATGGTTGTGCATGAGGAGGGCGAGATCATGCAGACCGAATAGGACCCGACGATGGAGCTCTCTAAGGTCTCGATGGACCTCACCATGCTCCACTGCCCCTTGTGCCTCTGCCCCTTGACGCCTCCAGTGTATGAGGTTCGAATACACCTCGTCCGTTCGGCCGATTGAGCAAGGTGCAGGTTCTTGATTGATGTGTTGTTCGATTGATTTCTGCTGTGCAAGGGAGGGCACCCGGCCTGCACAGACTGCCGCGTCGAGCGCCCCGGGAACCAGCAGCAGTACGATAAGTGCGAGCGCGGCGGTGGCTTCAACATGCGGAACACGGCGGTGGACTCCGTCCTTTCATCGGTGAGGGTGGAGTGCCCGCACGAAGGCTGTGGGCTCTACGTCACTTACCACAAGCTTGCCGATCACCAGAGCGTGTGTCCGCTCGCGCCCTGCAAATGCCCCGTGCCCGTCTGCGGCTACGAAGGCCCGCCGCCGGCGCTCTACCACCACATCAGCACTGCGCATCCCATGCCCGTGCACAGGATCCAGTACGGCAAGGTGCTCCAGCTACAAGTGCCACTGTTGGAGCCACGGCTCTTGTTGTTCGCAGAGGAGGACCGCCGCGCGTTTTTCTTGGTCGGCGGCGTGCTCGACATTTGTGCGCCTATCACCGTGTCGGTCGTCTCCATCAGAGCGGGGGAGTCCCCACTGCCGCACTACGTGGCCAAGCTGTGGGCGAACGGCCGCCGGGGGAGCCCAAAGGTACGACCGACACCGTCAAGGTGGAAATGGAGGTGACAAGCAGCAAGGATCCCGGCGACGTCGACGTCCAGGAGCTTACCTTCTTGACAGATCCACCCAAGCTGCTGGCCGGGGCTAATCTTGTGTCCCTCCACATTCAGATTAACAAGCTCACGTCCTAAATGTTTCTACAGTGCCTTCTGTTTATCTTAGTAATATGCTAATATATGGATTACCTTGGTCTACTTTAGCTTAAGAAATGGTGGGTTTTGGTGGCGATGCAGCAATTACTTCGACATCAGATAAGTAATTTCCAACAGTCGAACGGATATTTTGTGTCTGTTGGATATAAAGTTACTTTGGGTAAGAAGTACTACTTGTCATCAAAATGGATAAAAGGAGATGTATGTAGACGTATTTTAGTTCTAGATACGTCCCTTTTTATCCATTTTGATGACAAGCACTCTCCGCTCCACAATACATGCCTTCCATTTGTCAAAATATAGATGTATCTAGACATGTTTTAGTATATAGGTACATCCATGATAGAGCCAACGGATGGTTGAGAACACTACAATTCGTAGCTACAGATGCGTGTGTGACTCCCAGATGCAGAGGCCGGGGGTCATCATCCTCCTTTTCAAGAAAAAACAGACGCATGTGTGAGAGGACGAGTGCGTGCGTGCACCTCTTCTCTTCCTGTATAACGTACTTACTAAACTCAGAGTACAAGTTTTTGTGGGTGGCACGATGGTGCGTGCGAGAAGTCCCGAGAGATAGGTTTAATGCGTCCGGAAAAAAGACTAGCCTAGAGCTCGCCACGTGGCTATTCCTGTAGAACGCCCCATTAACCGTAAGATATGTATATGACAGTGCCAGTTATTGCACGTACACAACAGTACTCCCTCCTTTCCGGTTTATATGGCTTAATTCAAAAATCTCACCAACCAAGATGGTGAGTGGTGGAATATTTTTTGTAGTTTGCAAAAGCACCTAATTAATGCTCTTGTTTTCCTCAAAAAATTATGTTTATCAATGCATTAATTGCAATGCATAAAGTACATGCATTGGTCAATTTTCTCTTAATTGTAGGAGGTTCTCCTACTTTTCAAGGTTCAAAAAAAAATTCTCTTAATACTTGCATGCAATGATTTAATGCACCTTGGAATCTGAACATGTGTTGGGGAACAACCAAATTGAGCCTTATAAAATGGAAAAACTAAAATTTTGAGATAAGCCCTATAAAACCGGAAAGGAGGGAGTAGAAAAAGAAGTACTCCATCCGGGAATAGTGCCGCACTTCGAAACTAGAACCGTCAATAAATTTTGAGCTTGCGTATTGTCACATTCCATATTACTCCATGCTATATTGAATTGCAAACCTGTTCACACCGATCACAACCTAAACGGTTTCCCACTTAGGAGCATATTAGTACTCGGTTATAAATACTAGTATGCCAAGATGACTGCACATTCCTCCTCAACTCCTCATCCACAAAAACAAACAAGTCATTCAACATCCTTCCCTTAAATACGCCATGTCCAGCGTGAGTTACAGGTTGAGATATTGCCGCCAGGAGGCGAGCATGGAAGCGGAAGCATGAGAGATGTCCCGCCGCCGCTGCAAGAGCAGCCGACATGTCCCGGCCACAGAAGTAGCAAAGACAGAGAGGTCCCGCCGAGTCGGGCAAAGACGGAGGTCCCGCCGCGTCCGATGCAGCAGACTGGTCCGGCCGTGCCGCGGAAGCAGCAGAGATGTCCCGTCGCGCCGCGGAAGCAGCAGAGATGTCCCGCCACGCTGGGCGGCTTCGGGAAAATTTCTCGGGCGGCGACGGCTATAAAGCGCATGCATGTGATCATCCATAGCTAGATGGATCAGATCTCCGGCTGGGCGAGGTTGCAGGATGACATGAAAGCCTCGTGTGAACAGGCTACCAGCGTCATCCGGCAACTAAGCGAGGGCAATGAGAGGCTCCGGGCCGAGCGTGACCTGTTGAGGGAGAAGATCGTCTGAAGTGCAGACCGGCAGGAGGAGACCAGTGCCTTGTTGAAGAGGACCGGCGTCATCGTCAAGAAACTTATGGACAAGAATGACATGCTCCGCAACGAGCGCCAAAGGCTGGTGGAGGAATCCGTGGATGTTCTCAAGCAGCGTCTTGAGGACACGAAAGAGCTCATCGCCACTAGCCGCGGAGACTAGTTCCCGCGGCCTGCAGCAACACATCAAGAAAGTAGAGATCAGCGAGCCAGATCCTTGTCTTCCTTCTTCTTTTGCCCTTGTGTATTTCGGGCGTAGCCGCATGTGGCTTTTTTAATTATCTTTCTAATTATGTAAGAAAATTAATCGTCCTTATCTTTCTGTGGAAGATCAATGTTGTGAGGCTGGAATGAAGAAAACTCTTGCTGTGTGGCGACCTCGGCGTTCTTTGTTCTTCTAGTTACTGCTGGGCTTCCTTCAGTTTCCTGGTTTCTTTTGATGTAATAATCGGTTTAGGATGTGGATTGTGTCGTCGATTGTGAAATGTTGGGTTCTAGCGCGGATGTTTGGCCTTTGTTGGCCTCTTGGGATGTTGCGATTTCAATCTGGTAGCTTTTAGTCCTTTGTGTTAGGCTAGAGTTGTGCTGAACTTCTTGTGAATTGTGGTGGTTTTTAGTAATGAAAATCGGAAGGGGCAAGCCCTTCTTTGATCAAAAAAAATTTTAATCATCCTTATATATTCATCAGTCTTGCTATAAGTTGCAGTAGATGCTATATAGGTCCGTCGGATCTTACATCAAGATCCGTGCTTTCAGATTTTTCTTTTTTCTCTCTTAAATCTCAGTCGAGTGAGACATAGCCACGCCATTAAATGAGGCTCGGCGCCATTAATGGAGACCTTGGGAGAGAGGTGGACGGTAGATGGAGGTCAAAGGGCTCTCCTCCCGATAAGCACGCAGTAGGGTCTGATCGCATGCCTCTCGTACTCAAATAGCTACCCTGCACGGCGCCTCCTAGCTAATAAAAAATGGGGATGCATGGCGGCACGTAAATGGTACTAGTAAGTAGAACGCCCACGGTTTCAATAATACTTGTGTTTCCGATTGTAACGTGACAACACTTGTTCCAAAATGACTTTGTTGATTGTTAATGTGTGCGCCTTCGCAAATCGGACTGCAAATTTATCAAGCAGCATGTTGGTGCCATGTCATGGCACCAAGCCAAGTTTCATTATTTTCATGCGTGTTTTGGATTTACAGGAATTAAAAACTAAGTTTCTCAATGTTTCCAACCCAGCCACGACGCCTGTAATTTTGAATTTCATTCCCATTTCCTGCATGGAACCTAGAAATTTACCCGAGGACACACATGTGATTTTTCAACCAACTTTGGTGCACTGGAACATGTGCTTGTATTTCAAATTTGAATTCTGCACACAAAGGTGACACGTTCCCTCCTAGAACCATGAGCCTTCTTGAGAGAAGCTCCGATTTGCAAGAAGCTTATACCAAAATTTGTTCCTATTCGCCAATTTTTTACCACGGCATGGTACTACCATGACATGTGACACCATGCCAAGTTTCATGATTTTAAAACCAAGTTTCTCAATGTTCTCGACCGAGCCACGATGCCCAGATGTTTGAATTTTATTCTCATTTTTTGCATGGGACCTACTCCCTCCTTCCATCTATATAGGCCCTAATGTGTTTTTCAAGACAGCCTTTGACTATTGACAAGATTAATAGCACATGAGATGCATACTATGAAAATTATATTATTGGAAGCTCATTTGACATACAAATTTGAAGGTATGCTTTATGTAAGTTGCATGTCATATATTATTGCTCTAACGTTTGGTCAAAGTTAGCCTCGAAAAATGCATTAGGACCTATATAGATTGAAGGAGGGAGTTGAAATTCACCCGAGGACACAAATGTGATTTTTCAACCAACTTTGGTGCACGGGAGCATGTGCTTGTAGTTCAAATTTGAATTATGCACATTAAATGACCAAAAACTCAATTAATGTGTAAATAAGGACAAACGAAGCTGGAATAATTCCAAAATTTAACAGGGCACTCATGTAGTTCTATGTTGCCTTTGTAAATAAACTCAAGGGGACAACGATATCATTTCGCACTCAAAGGTGGCACGTTCCCTCTCGTAACCACGAGCCTTCTTGAGAGAAGCTTCGGTTTGCAAGAAGCTTATACCAAAATCTGTTCCAATTCGGCCAATTTTTTTACCACAACATGGTAGTACCATGACATGACATCCATGCCAAGTTTCATGATTTTCAGACGTGTTTTGGATTTACAAGAATTTTAAAACCAAGTTACTCAATGTTCTCGGCCGAGCCACGATGCCCAGATGTTTTAATTTTATTATCATTTCTTGCATGGGACCCAGAAATTCACCCGAGGACACAAATGCGATTTTTCAACCAACTTTGGTGCACGAGAGCATGTGCTTGTAGTTCAAATTTGACTTATGCACATTAATTGACCAGAAACTCAATTAATGTATAAAAACGACAAACGAACCCGGAATAATTCCAAAATTTAACACGGCACTAATGTAGTTCTATGTTTCGTATATCGTTTCACACTCAAAGGTGGCACGTTCCCTCTTAGAACCACGAGCTTCCAAATTGGCCCAATTTTTTACCACAACATGTTAGTGCCATGACATGACACCATGCCAAGTTTCATGATTTCCAGACGAGTTTTGGATTTACATGAATTTAAAATCTAAGTTTCTTGATGTTCTCGGCCGAGTCATGACGCCCAGATGTTTGAATTTCATTCTCATTTCTTCCATGGGACCTAGAAATTCAACCAAGGACACACATGTGATTTTTCAACCCACTTTGGTGCACCGGAGCATGTGCATGCAATTCATATTTACATTATGCACATTAAAAGTCCAGAAACTCAATTAATGTATAAAAAGGCCAAATGAACCCAAAATAATTCCAAAATTTAACAGGGAACTCATATATTTCTATGTTGCCTCTGTAAATAAAATCAGGGGGGAGGCAGCGTATATCGTTTGGCACACAAAGGTGACACGTTCCCTCTCGGAACCATGAGGCTTGTTGAGAGAATCTCCGGTTTTGCAAGAGGCTTATACCAAAACTTGTCCCAATTCAGCCAAAATTATACGTATGAAAACAGGGTTTAGATTATCCCGAACATCTCGCTACCTAGACCAATAATGTACTATGATTTGAATTCAACATAAAATGGATACAAATATTTGAATTGGAGAGCGTATGGTACATGTAGTTCATAGTGAAATATGATTACTACTATATGCATGTTTTTTGTTATCACGATAATATTTAAATTATTGTATAACTTGACAAAAATCGTATTCAAATAAGGAAAATTGATTCAAATTTAGTCCATATGGTAGACGATAATATATATGTTCACATGGTGGAGTAAAATGTTCATATATGATGGAAGACCAAAATGTACGACTACATCAATTATAAACCGCAAGGTCACCTAACGATATATTCGAATTCAACATAACATGGATTCAAAAATTGAAATTCGAGATCATGGCATCTGTAATCATATAAAAAGGGACATTACTCTTTCTTTGGTGGGAATTGGTTTTTTTTTGTTGTCGAGGGAAGTGCGAAACGATTTGGTATTGTGCAGGGTAATCTTGTTCTCCCGATTTTTTTACATTTTTCTTGTAGTTTTTTCAATGGCATCTATAGCAATACAGTAAAAGGGGACATGACTCTCTTGTGTCTTGTATGAATTGTTTTTTTACACGTTAAGTTTGTTCTGCCGAACAAGGAATCCGCACCTTGTTATCCCGAAATTTTCAAGCTCGAGTATTTTTTGTCTCACCTGCTTTGAAACTCCTGCTTCTTCAACCCGCGCCGCGCATTGCTATCACGAAATTTGACGCTACAGAACTCCCTCCTCATCCAAATCGCTCCGCAGCCCGGACATGCGAAATCCCCTTCTACCCCCAGCGGAAATGAAGCTCCACGTCGCGGTGTCAAAACCGGTGGGGGTATGCTGGTAACTTACCCTACATTTCGGACAAGCGCGTCCCTAAGCTTGGCTCCCCCTCCCCCTTCGCCCCCCATTCGTACACCGAGGCCGCCAAAACCCGCGAAACCCCACGCTCCTCCGTCGGCCTCCCGACCGCCGCCCAGCCGGAGACTCTTCCCCGACTACGTCGTCCACCGCAACAGCTCGCCGTCCCTCATCCACTACACCGGATGAGGATCCGTTGTCGATCTTGTCGTCCCGCCGGATCAGCCGCCCCGTCCTCCACCTCCAAGGAGCTGCCCCAACATTCGCCTCGTCTATCGCACCACCTCAATCCCCACAGCACCGTCTTGACCTGCCCCACCGGAACCGCAGCACCCTCACCAATTCCTCCGATGAAGCCGAGGCCAACTCGGCGCCACCAAGGAGGTTCTGCACTCGCCGCTGCATTTTATCTTTTATTCGATCTCATGGGGCTGCCGGTGCTCGATACCGAGCAGACATGGCGTGTCTCCATCGATGGTGCCGTCGCCGGCCACATCATCCACGACGTCTCTCCCCCATGTCGTTACTTCCTTGGCGGCGACTTCCACAATGGCACTAGCTGCAGCTGCTCCGGCTCTCGCTCGCGCTGCGGCTCTGTTCTTTCTGTCGGTCACGCTGCTGCACTGCTCCTGCTTTCGTTCATGCTGCTACTCTGCTCTTGCTCTCGCTTGCGCTTCTTTGCTCTGTTGCACGACCTCCGGCGATTCTGAGGAGTTGCTGCTTTAGCACTCGCTATGGTGTTATCGCATGACTTGCTCTCTGCTAGTGTGTTCCCTGCTCGAGCGTCTGCTGATTTAGATCATTGCTTCTCTGCTACTAGTGCTCGAACGCCCTAAACATCTATTGCAATGCTCTGTTACTAGTTCAATCAGTTTCGACAGTAAAATTCAGTTTCGACTGTGAAGTTCATTTTCTTCAGTTAAGTTCAGAGTCTACAGTACTTACAACATCTATCAGAGCGGCCGTGGCACGGCTGATGCGTTTTACATCTAGCATGTTTTGGTGACGTATTTTACATCATCTATTGCAGATGATATTAGGGTCCCACTTCAGATTAACGTTGTATGTCTTGTCATGCTTCAGCCTCGTCGCCGTACACCTTACCAGAGCTGCTCCAACGACGGAACCGTCCATCACAGCGGAGCAGTACCCTCGGCGCCGTTTCCAGAAGCCTCGGATCTTCTTCCCGCCTCCGACATTCACACCAGCATCATCACCATCCTCCACATCCAACCCAATGATGCTGAGGTCCACAAGGCTATGCCAAAGAGGTTGTACACTCATCGCATAACTTTGCTTCTCCATTCCTCTGTTCTTCCAATTCATGTGAGCCAAACACCCAGGTTGACTGAAATCCTATGTTTCCAAATGTTTTGTTTTGCACGTGCATTCCTATCATATTCCTATGTTTTTCCTGTCCCTGCGTTTATAGAATCCTCCAATTCTAAGGAGCCCTTACAGATTTACTTCATTTTCAAGGCGTCAAAGAAAACTCTGTGTGTTATGTCCTGCTCCTGTCGTGCCGTCATCCACCCCAGCTGAGGTGCACCACCGATAGAAGCGTTCACTGCAACAGCGATCCCCCCTGCAGACTTTCTTTCCCCGCCTCAGATCATCTTCCCCGTTGCCGGCAGCCACGCCAATTGCATTACCATCATCGACTGAGCAAATGAACCTGAGGACTACACAGTTCCGGAAGAGAGGTCGCGATCTTCGTGGTTTGCTTACATTATACATCGGTTATTATTACCTGCTACTTTATCGTTCAATCTTGAGTTTTGAATTGCCCATGGGTCTCATATCGAGCCAACAACGATAGTATCTGTCTACTATCTGGTTCATCTGGGGTCTTCTATGTGGTTCATGTTGGGTGGGCAACAAACAATAGATGATCCATTGTCTATCTTTTTAAACTGAAGCTATAATCTACCGCTATCATTAGTTTTGGATCCATCCACTCGCTTGCTACCATCAGTCTTGATTTTTGCATGCACCCTTAGGCCTTACAAAATCTAACTATTTTTCTTATTATGCATGTCGGATATTGTACACAATCGTCTTGAACATGTAGAGAAAAGAGAAGACCGTTCGTCTATGAATATAATGTCATGCAGACGCCGCTCCATGGTGGGAAGTGCCCCCCTCCTGCATTACAGATTGTATTCCGGAGGAAATAACTGCTCAGATGGAGATTCGAAGGAGCCGACCACGCCTTTGTTTACCACCTTAGGTGTTTGCTCTAACTTTGGCATCTTGATGTTGGTCATATCATGCATATGGCGCCTTGCATTGCTTACATTATACATATTATATGTCATCAGCTTAGTTTAGATTTGCTTTGTGTGAATGCCACCTGTTTGGTTTCTATATCATACTCCCACTATTCCTAAATATTTGTCTTTTTAGAGATTTCAACAAGTGACTACATACGGAACAAAATGAGTGAATCTACACTCTAAAATATGTCTATACATCTGTATGTGGTAGTCCATTTGAAATCTCCAAAAAGACAAATATTGAGGAACGGAGGGAGTATATGGGAATTATGCAATGCCATCTTCTTTTGACAGGCATCATATACGTGAATCATGCAATGCCATCCTGTTTAGCCAGTCATCGTATATGTGAATTGTATCGTGCCATATTTTTTTCCATAATGTATTCCATTTGTCAACAATGTTTATACATTCATCTACTCTTCATGTGCATCAGCCATTTGAGTCGGTCATGGGAAAATCTGAAGTGAAAACAAGGTCTTCTGAGCAGTCAGTGCTACCTGTCGATGCGGATTTCTTGCTGGTTACAGATAGCTCCTCAGAGGAGGATTCGGAGACAGATGACCAGTCGTATCCCCCGATGCATGCTCTAACTTGGCTGGGTTATATTGCTCATATCATGCATATGGTGTCTTGCATTGCCATGCCCTCTGCTTAGATTAGACATGCTTTGTGTGAATGCCTCCTGTTTGCTTTCTATATCAGATATGTGAATTATGCAATGCCATGTTTTTCAGCCAGTTATCATATATGTGAATTATGCACCACCATGGAGCCAGGCATCATATATGTGAATTATCTCATGCCATCTTTTTTTTCATTATGTATTCCATTTGTCGAAAATCTGTGTATATTGAACTATCTTCATGTGTATCAGCCATTTGAGCCGGTTATGGAAAAATCTGGAGTGAAAACAAGGTCTTAGAAGTGCAATGGTACTGTTGAAGCATATATGTCGATGGTTACAGAGAGCTCCTCGGAGGAGGATTAGTAGACATATGACCAGTCCTATATCCCACCCGAGGTGTATGCTCTAAGTTGCAATGTTTATATTTCTCATATGATGCATATGGTGTCTTGCACCGCTTAGTTTAGACATCATATGCACAATATTGAATTATATCTCGCTTAGTTTAGAGATCATACATGCGAAAAGTGCCACCGCTTAGTATATGAATCAATTATGTCAATTATATCATGCCATCCTGTATACTTAGACAACATGTATGTGAATTATTTCATCCCAACCTATTTTAGAAAGACATCATATAGTTTTGTCATGTCATCCTGTTTAGGTACTCATCATATGTTGAATTATGCCATTATATCCTGTTAAGTTATCCATCATATATCTGAAATTGTGTCATGCTATCCTGTTTGGTTAGACAACATATATGTGAATTACCACATCTGTCTATCATACAACTATACGTTCAATTTCTTTTCTTGTTTATCAGCCATTTGAATTGGAGGGGGTGATGGCAGTATCTAAGGGAGCAAAAACCCGTTCTTCACAAAAGACAGTGCTACCCGTCGATGCAGATAGAACCATGGTTGTACTGGCCCACAAACTAGCCCCACCACACATAATTGAGACTCTTCCAGATTGCACACTTACACCATTGGGTAGAGAACCAGCTACAACCCATCTAACCGCAACCCCAGCGGATAGTAACCCACTTCTAGTTGGCAAAGCACCATGTCCACCACAGAGTACCCCCACACAAGCAGTTTGTAAAGCTACTGCAGTGCCCAAAGCACGAAGACCACCACAGCTAACCCAAACTCCATGTTTATAGCAGAAGAGCAACTGTTCTCAGGTCAGATTCCATAGTTATGGTCCATACTCCTTTGTTGTTGCATCACTGTATTTACTCATACCAACTACTTTATAATTTTAAGGATCCAATTGAAACTCCAATGGCGCAACAGGTATGTTTTAAACCTATTTCTTTAATTGGATTGTTGTTCTAACTTCTTGCTCTATGTTGATTTTTGTTTAAGTTGTATAAACAGTTATGTTCTCATGTGATGCACATTACAAGTGCTGCCAATGCTGTGTAGTTTCTCACATTTATATTCTGTCTATGCCGTTGTGTCTTAAAAATATATGAGTTGAACTGTGTCTCTATCTTGATTAGGGAACAAAAACTAGAATGATATGGACAATACAGTGACCATAGTACATAGATATATGTTTGTTTCATGCTGTTATCCTGTCCACCTTACTACTGAACCGGTTTACCAAAATGAGTTTCGTATACTACAAGCAAAACCTGTGATGTGTCTGCTTGTTTATCTTGTAGTATGCAAACAGAATATTGGAGAAGAACATCCCACTATGCAATGGTAGAGAAAGTAATGCAGATAAGGTTCAAGATAGTGAGGCAACCCTGTTGTTCTCCAAGAAAGGTAATAAAAACGATCTTGTAGACAGTGAGAAAACCCCACAGTCCTGCGTTGATGTAGTGTTCGAGTTAGTGGCCAGTACCGCTGGCACAAGCTCTTCGAACTTCATTGCTGAATCACTTGACTTCTTGAGTCTCAGCTACAAGTTGAAAGGCATCGATCGGTTGTCTTGCAAGAAGCCAAAGGGTGAGGAAGTCCTCAGAGAATTTAGATGCATACTTTCTTGTGCAATGAAGTTACCGGAGGATTTAAGCGCCAAACAAGAGAAAGTTAATAAGCTTGCTAAGCATCTTGCCAAAGATTATGGGTACCTAGGATATTGTTTCTTGAACTCTTACAAGTGGTTTCAGTTCTGGATTTGTTTCTTTGTGGCGTTTATATGCTGCTTTGTTCCCTATATTTGCACCGGTGGCGAACTTTGATGCCCAAAGTGGATGTAATATGTGTAATAGCCGTGATAGCCTAGCATAAGTTGCTTGCTTATTTATTTCCTTGTTGTCTTGTTTATTTGTTTGCTTGTAGTCGGTGAAGTTCTTTTTCGCGGTTTGCTAGTGGCTGCAATAACCTATTTTTTAAACTAGGCCACAATAACCATGGGCTAATATTTCTTGTAGTGACACTGGGCCTCCTACAGGGCCGTAGAAAGCGATGGGCCTTCTACGGGCCGTAGAAGCGATGGGTCTTCTACGGGCCGTAGAAACAATGGGCCTTCTACGGGCCGTAGAAACAATGGGCCTTCTACGGGTCGATTATCATCAATGGGCCTTATACGGGCGTATGATCGATTGGCAAACATGGGCCAATAACGAGCCGCATTATGGCCGTAACGGGCTAGATTTGGAATCGTCCGTTCATGGGCCGACCATAACGGGCCATCATTAATAGGCCGTGTTGATGACGCTATGAAAACGGCCCAACGTATTAACGGACCACAAATGGGCCGACTGTAACCACGGGCTGAATTTGGCCCACAAGCAGAAAATGACAGTAACAGGCCATAAGTAAACGAATGCTGGAAATGAGCCCAAGAATAGATGGCCTCTGAGAAGGCCGAACGATAACATGGGTTGGAAACGGCCTAACGGAATAACGGGCCGTTAATGGGTATAAAGTGATACACTGTTCATTACGGGCCAGTTTCACCACGGGCAGTTAATGGGTGTAAAGTGATACACTGTTCATTACGGGCCATTTTCACCACGGGCCGTTAATAGGCCAAGAGTTACATGGGGCCTCATATGGGCTGAAAGACGTCATGGGCCATACATGGGACAGAAGTGAAAATGGGCTGGAATCATATTGGATGGCCCAGATGACGCTACTGGGCCTAATTCAGATAGGGCGTAATGGGCCTTGGGTTAGCGGGCTATAAATGGGCTATATGCAAACATGTCGTTAACAGGCTTTCCATGGGCCGGCCCGCCACCTTTTGACCAAGTCAAACGGGCCGGCCTTTTCACAGGAATGGGCCTCTGTTGGGCCGTGCCACATGTCGACGTATCATAGGCGCCTATTGTCCAATGAGTGGATGACATCTGTCCCAACGATGAGCCGACGCGTGTTTCCTCCAGCCAATGATGATTTTACACGTGGAAAATCCCCATTGGTCATGGTTGTTAACGGGTTATCGGATCCAAAACCCGACCCGATAGCTTAACGGTGTTCCGTTACGGTGGATGCCACGTGTCGGTCACCCTTGACGAAAGCACTTCTGTGACGCGCGATTTGTCGTCATGGAAGTGGACACTTCCGTGATGATAATTTTGGTAATGTCATGGAACACTTCTACGACAGCACAGGTATGACTATCTTGATTCTGTCATAAAATCGTCATGGATGTACATGCATGACAGAAAACGCGACCTACTGTGAAAAACACTTATCATCATGGAAGTTTATTTTTTTTTGTAGTGTGCATGTATCTAGCGAGAGAGGGTGGGAGGGGGAGAGAGAGAGAGAGAGAGAGAGAGAGAGAGAGAGAGAGCTCAGCATGGGGTGCAATGGCGGGTGTGTAAGGTAAATACATTTGGTAACAGAGTGGAAAAAGGGGGTTGTATAGTTGAGAGAGTTAGAGATCAAAACATGGAGAGAAAGAATGAACATGTGTCGGAAACCAATAGCTTCCTAAGGTGGTTAGGAGAGGAAGATTGACCGCTATAGGAAGTATGTAGCGTGTGCGCCGGTGGGGGGGCTAAAACAATATTTGAATGTAGATAGTACTATACTTAATATCGATGTTTCAATTCGGTGTACATTGTAAGATTTGAACTGAGAACCATGCATATGGGTAATTATTTCGAATTCATGCCATACTAGGTTTGGAAAAGTTAACGTTGACTCGATTGTTGTGCTATTTTTCTAGGTCATATGTTTGAATCCATCCAAAAGTTTTCTCACTACCATGGTGTTCATCATATACATATGAATTTGTATTAAAAAAGTAGCGTGGATATAGTGAAATGCGAAATCCATGTTAGAATTGGAGATCGCTATGTGACACACGCTCTAATTCAAATAACTAATTACGTGACACACACTCTAATCCACGTTAGCGTGGATACCTTTTCGTTTTATTTCAAATAACTCCTCATTAATTAATTTATAGTATCTCGTTTCAAATGACTAATTATTTGCAAGGAAAACATGGGCATTGTAATACATACAGATTCATTTGCAAATGAAAGAAGATTCGTTTGCATTCTCAAATCTCCTCTCAAATGTAGGCGCACCAGGCAGACCAGGGTCGTGTCGTGGTCGCGTGTGTCGTACGGACGCTTAGCACCCAACCACCCACCCCCTTCCTCCCCCCCCTCCCCCAAAAAAAGGACGACGACAAAATAAGTTCGCGCTTCCATGTTTCGGATTGAAATATCTGGCGGCCCCAATTCCGGCCCTGCAAAATCTCCCTTCTCCACCGTCCCCTTCCGTGCCCAGATTGCTCAAATCCCCAATTCGCCGCCAACCCAAGCAAAGTTTGAATCGCCCCTCGTCTCGTCTCTTTCCCCACCTCTGTGCCAGACGACGATGAAGACGACGGTCGCGCTTCACCACCGCACCGAAGCTACCTCATCTACGCCCTCGTCCACCGCACTGGGTGGTCCACCGACAATGTCGGCCGCCGCATCTGACGTGCCTCACAGACACCGACTTCCACCGCATCAGGTGCGCTTCACCGACGCCGTCTCCCACCTCATCGGGGCTACTTCACCGAGCACATCGTCGCACCTTCACCCCCCCGAGGCCGTTGGTGCTTCACCAACAGTCTCGTCCACCGCATCATAGCGCTCCGCTTCCACACAAGATGTGCATCCGTGCGCGGCCAGCCAACGCCAGCGCATCACCTTCAACGGCTCTGAAGTGACCCGCACTCTAGCTAGGCGAGCATGCCCAAACGCCGGCCCGAACTAGGTATCCACACATCACTCCCTTGTGCACTGTTCCGACGATGTTTGGATATCCTTTCACTGCTCTCTTAACTTGCACGCCTATGCAACTCTGACTTTAACTCTTATTTCTTCTGGAGATATCATCTGAAACAAGCAAACCATTTTTTAGCGAAGCATGACAGCGCTACGGGATCTGGTACACATCCTACACACCCGTATAACCTTGTAAGTATCTATCCTTCGGTACAACAGCAAGGTCGATTCCTCTTATTTGATCAATGATTCACCGTGTCAAAAATGCAGAGGGGGTGCAAGGAGCACAAAGCACGCACATCCAAGCAAGTGGTAACACGGACTTGTACATGGAACATCCCAAGCGCAAGCAGAGCTGCAGTGAGCATGTACAATGAGCTAGCGTAAGTCCCTGCATTTCATTTAGTTCGTACTGGCATGCGTGTATGATTTGTGTGCAGTGGCGGATCCACGAATTCAAGTTACCAGGGGCAAACATTTAACTTAAAAAATAGGAAGGCACTTGCACTTCGGAAATCAACATAACTTGAGAAATGTGAAGCTACGTCCACTTTGAGAACCAGCTAATGATCCAAAGTAGTTCAGATTATAAAACACTAAATGATGCAAGCACCAAAAAACACAAAATTCAACATGGTGTACAAGGACTACTAACATGGTCTATACCTGCTTGAATTATTCGTTCTCTGGCTGAAAATATCGAAGTGTAATTGCACCTATAACCAGTGCGCAAATTGCATATCAATATATTTATCCTGCACAAGTATGCCAATAGTTTCAAACAACAGATTAGACAAGTATTTATTATACATTGTCATGATACGGGAACTTTCTGGTAGATGGCCTCGACGTTTCCTCAAGCCATGAAAATGTACTATAATTTGCTTGTCATCAATGCCTGCAAATCTCCATGTCTCTCTCAACATAGCAGATCATCATTAGACACTAAATCCTTCAATGGGAGCTTGCAAAATGCTTGCATTAGATCCCTCATTAGACACTATATGTTCATCACCAGGAGCATGTAAAATGTTTGTATCAAATCCTTCATTAGCAGTCTGTTCATTAGACACTTCAGGCTCAAGAACAACATGAGCTTGTATGTTTGCACCGGAAACTTGATTAGATACATCAGATGCAGTCAGTTTAGTATTGATTGGGGGAGTTATAAAGCAAAAATTGGTTTCATTTTCTTATAGATTCCCTACATACAAGTAGTTTTACAACACCGTCAGCTTTAACTATTGGCCAGAAATTGAACAGTTGAATTAGATATAATCAGGGATGTGATGTACCTGCCGCTATGCATGCTACTCTTGCAAGCTGTTGTCCGTCTGCTTATGCAAGCTCGATGCCATGCCCGTGTTGCCGCCGCTGCCTCCCATGCAGGCTACACCCAGGGTTGGATCTCCATCTTCTTGTCCTTCCATTCGATTGAAGCCCGGCGACCGCCCTCCAACGAGGGCGCGAGGAAGTACTGTGTCGGTCTATCCAGCGGCGGCAAGGTTAGGAGCAAACCAGACTGGAGGCTGGAGCGAACGAATTGGGATTTTTCCTGTTGTCGATCGATATGGGAGGCGCTCGTTTGGGCAGCGAGCCTGCTATAGGGCATGCCTTGCACTTACGTTATTGGCCCGTCAAAATTGAAACATTTTTCTTCATTTTTTACATTGCCTGCTTGTGCGTTGGGCCAAACAAAACTAGCCTGGGCCAACCTGGATGACTCAAACTAGGTGCACACTTTCCAGCCACCCGAGGCGGCCGCCCATACCAGCCCCTACGGTGGCGTCGCCCCTTTTTGTGTGTATGATTGGGGTAGTGAAAAATTCCAGTGGTGCTTTTAATTTACCCACAGAATGGTTGAATTGCTTGTTTCTATGAACTGAGTTCGCCAATAATGTGAAGGATGTCAGTCTTTTCATCCTATTGTAGATTGCTTAGATCTCGATATGCCAAATGTGTGGCTACAACTAGTCTGACTACACGTCCTCATATAGCATATCAAGGACGCACCATCTTACCAGATTAACCATTCGACTTACCAATGCAGTGTGGGAAGAAAGAAGTATTGGGACCGCGTATCCAAGCAATTGATGCCATGGACTCCTTTGTAGAACCTTGTAAGCGAAAAAGAAGTTGGAGTGTGCCTGTACAAAGAGCTAGCGTAAGTTCAGTTATCTGCTTCTCGGAATTTTAGTTAGCCACTTATTGCAAAAAATTTCAATTATGTTGCTTGGTTTAATTTAGTTTGCTACTGATTACATAATGCCATAGCTTGTTAATCTTATTATAGACTGTGCCTATCTATGTGTTTGATACTTACTGTTAAGAATTACCTGTTTGCCTGAACTTAAATAGCTACTTAAGCACGTAGATAGCTGGTCATATGTACTTCTAGGGTGCAGCAGAATTCACGTGTAATTTACGTTCTGATACCCTGTTTGTTTAAATGGTTTGTTGTTATCACTTGTAGCACTAGTAATGTTTGCATGTTCATAGATAGACAACTGTCAGGTTTATATGAGGGACACTGTCTTTTCAACTTATATATGTGTTGGAATCATTTTGCTTACATCAAAGAAATTTATAGATGTCTGTGTTGTTGGTAAACAGTACCGACTTGTTACTTTAATAAGTTGCCAAGAACTTGTTAGTTTTACTAGTTCATGTGTAATTAAATATGTTGCCAAAACCGGTTTGTTTTACTAGTTTGATGTTAGTTTCTTGTGGCTCTTGAAAAACTTTATTTATTGATTGCTAACATTCAAGTTTGCAGGATCCAACTAAAACTCCGTTGGCACAACAAGTATGTTTTCAGAAACTTCCTTGTTTACCTGGTTTGCTGCTGTAACTTGTTGTTGTAATCATCTTACCAACTTCAAGTTTTCAGGATCGAACTGGAAGTCCAATTGCGCAGCAGGTACAGTTTCAAAAACATATTTGTGTAACAGGTTTGCTGTTGTAACTTGTTGCTTTAATCAAGTTACTGACTACTCAATTTTTCAGGATCCAAGAGAAACTCCAATGCCACAACAGGTTCCTTTTGCAAAACTTGTTTGTTTAACTGCTTTGCTGCTGCAACCGGTTGCTCTAATCACATTACTGGCTACTCAACTTTTCAGGATCCAAGAGAAACTCCAATGCCACAATAGGTACCTTTTGCAAAACTTGTTTGTTTAACTACTTTGTTGCTTCAACAACCGGTTACAATGATGTTAATAACCACTTTTCAGCATCCAATTGAAACTCTTTAATTCCTTGTTTGTTTAACTGGTTTGCTGTTATAACTCCCAGTTGAGATGTTTTGCTAACTTCAACTTTTCGGAATCCAATCGGAACTTTAATGGCAAAACAGATTAGCCCAAGATCAAAGAGCGAGGTCCCCATGGATGTTGCATCATCCCACAGCAGTGGCACCGGCCCAATCGTGCATCATGAATTGCCAACTATTGATGCTCTAGAGGCTAAGCTAGTGGTAGAAAGAGATTCTGCTTCTGCACTTAGAGATGAAGTTGACATGTTGAGGAAGCAAACAACACAATCACAAGCAGTACTCAAGACAACCATTAAATATTTGGTGGATTTCAAAACGAAGCAAGCTGAGACCGACCGCATTGTTAAGGTCCTGAAGGAAAAAAGGAAATTAAATTCCCACTTGGTAAATCATAGGTGAAATGTTCTTTCCATCGTTGAATAACATTTGTGTTGTTTGTCCATGTATCAATCAAACCATTTGTTTTAGAGATCATGTAATAATTTTTTTTGTTTTTTGGTTTGTAATTTTATTTGAGCAAAAGTCTGTATTAATTGATAAGACTCGGAGACATTTCATTTTGATTGCTGTGCCAGACCTACAAATATGCCAATCGGGCTGAATGTGCATTCAGCAATAATAGTAGTATAGATGGACCATAAGTGGCATGCATCGGAAAGGGACAAGATGTTGTAGTAGCTTCGCTAAAAAAAGATGCTATTCTAGCAAAAAAAAAAGTACAGCGGCCTAGCTTATGTATGTTAGTTGATATTATTGATCCATATACTCTACAAATGTTTATATGCCTGTTAGTTATGTACATTCTTGGTTGATTGACTTGGTATTTGAATCTTAATACATCACTTGTGTACATATCTAAATGGGAGTACACATTATGCTGCGTGTGACATTTGAGTTGGACATAAAGTGTTCCAAATATTCAAATTCACCTTAAACTGGATTCTAGCTTCTGAATTTGAGTATGGGCATTTGTAAATCATATTCATATATGACAGTGGAATACATCTTTGTCGTGCTTTTGAAGATATATAAAAACACATAGAATGATTTATAAAGATTTGTATAGGAATACAAAATGGATTCGAATTTAGTTGCCAGGGTAAACGTGGATGCTTATTGTCCCAAAATTCAAAAGAAGCGGCAAAATGTACACTCCCATGTCGGCTGCCCGCAGCCAAGTGTTTGGGAGATGGAAATTACTGTCTACCCATTACACGGACAATCCATCGGCCCGATATCCACTACTTTCAATAGGGGTAGGTTAGTAACTTCAATTAGACGTGACACGAACACCTCTGAGCCCATTCCGACACGGTGGGTGCCAAACATGGGCGGCAAAACACATTTGATTCAAGCTCGTCCGAAAGATCTATGTTTCTCCCTCCATTTCCCCATTCATACACGGTGGGCGGTAAAATAAACTCGACTCGGCCGAAATCGATGTAGGCAAATATTTTTCAATAGGGGCAGGTTTGTAACTTCACTCAGACGTGACACAACCGCCCTACCTGGCCCCGTTCATACATCATGGGCGCCAACCATGGGCGCCAAAACACCCTCTCCTCGCCCGAAACTGCTCTGGGCAAATATTGGCAAGATGTGAGATTACCATCCTATCCCCAACCGACGAGACGTCCAAATTTTAAACGGGGGCTAAGTTTGTAACTTTCCCATATTTTAGACAGGCGCGTCCCAAAAACATGGTTCCCCGTACCTCTCCCTCCATTTTCCCATTCATACACCGTCTGCGCTAGAACACCATCCCCACACCAGCCTCCTCCGTCCGCCATCCCATCCATCGCCGCCGTCCTCCACCCCATCCATCGCCGCCGTCCTCCACCCCATCCATCGCCACCGTCCTCCACCATGCCGGAGCAACTACCAAGACCGCGTCATCCACTGCTAGAGATGGACGTTTCTCATCCACGGCGACGGACCAAGAGCCTTGCATCACGTCCTCCCGATTCATCGGAGCCGTCGTCCTCTTTGCCAGGGCTGCTCACACGACCTTCTCTTCCACCGCAACAGGACTTATCCCCCGATGCACCCGTCTACCATCGTAGATCTGCTTCAACGCCACCGACAGCCATCGCACCCCCGATGCCTACACGACGTCGCAAGAGAGGTGGTACTTCATATCTCCTCAACTTTTTGATCTCAACCAGAAAATAGATTGTAACTTGGTTACTCTACTTTCTTTTCAGCTCTTAGAATTTAGTTCTTAGGTTCGAAGCAAACAGTGGATGCTAAATATCATTTCTCCAGTTTGCAGCTTTAAATCTACCATGGCACAGTCATAATACGGTTTAATTGATCATGCTTAGGGTTTAATTGATCATGTTGGTTCCGTGGTGGTTTCGTTAATAGAAATTGGAGGGGAAACCCTCTTTTGCTCAAAAAATTCTTAGGGTTTCCCCCTTTTATGATCACTATACGATCAGAATACGTGCTTTGTGTCATAATAGCACTACTCCACCCATCAAGCTAAACAAGCTTAGTTGTTCAAATACGAATTTGATATTATTAAAACAGAGTCGTTTAATTGGTCAACTAAATGTTCCTAATTTAGTTTCGAAAATGCATGTTCGCCGCTCGGGTGTGTATCTCTACAGGGTGCCCACGGTGGGCCATCCCACCCTGGGATTTTGGGTCATCCCAGTCCCCGATTCCCGCTGTTCTGCTGCGCGCTTCCGATCTCTACGCGCCCCCAGCCACCTGCCTCACCGGCGACTTGCCGTCCCCGGACGGCATGTCTCTAGGAGGAGATGCCGGACTAGCAGTAGGTCAGGAGCCGCTCGCCCTACAGCGTCACCGCTACCGGGCGCGCTGCCGTGCCTACCTTCGCAGTCCGTTCAGGGCTCAGGCGTGCAGCACCCACTAAGCCAACCCAATTTATCCTGAGATACGTCCTCAACACTCAGTAGCCACTCCTCATCACCCATTTTCTAATTGATTCATTACTCATTAGGCAGGACTGTCATTAGGGTTTGTTGTGTGCTGAGTGCTACCTACACTTAATGGTTCATATGTATTTCAGTAATCTTTAGTACCTGTAAAGTTCACAGGGTTACAAAATTTCGGCCCTAGGAACAGACACTAGTCATTTTGGATTGTTGGTCATAGTGACATTGACCCAGATTACTACTGCAGGCCAGGTTTGTTGAAAATTTTACTTGTCTTTCTTACTCACTCGATATGATATCCAATTATTCACGTCGATTAGTTGCAAACAATAAGTGCTAAACAAACTTCTTGATTCGGATTTTGGACGGTCTCTTACTGCATTTACAATTTTGCATACTTGTCCTAGTGAGCTCACAAGTAAATGATTGATTCACTACATCTATGCTTGCCTTCTCATATTTGTTGTCAATATTCTTTTAGGGTGGACCACCCTATTTCAAAATATTGGAACCGTAGACATGAGTGAATAGTATTTCTCTGTGTGATCTCTTCCATCATGTGTGGGCAACGAACACTGCATTGTATAGAAAGAAAGTGTCATTTCCAGCTTTTACATAGGCTACGATCTTTTACATGGAATACAATCGCCTACTTGCTTTGTGTCGCACTACCAACACTCCACCCTTGAAGCTAAACATTATGCCACTCATAATTCCTTGGTTTATTTGTTCAAATACGAATTTGATATGATTCTAATGTTCCTACTTTAGTTTTGAAATGTGTGTCTGCCTATTATAGAGACATAAGGGGTTTGTATTTCTGTGTGTGGTCTGGTCAGCACGGTTGGGGTGTGAACTTTGCATATGCAGGGGTTTATAGGGAGACACTCTTCGAGTTGAATCCGCAATGCATTCCATAGATAATCTGACTACTTTTTATGTTTTCATGAATCTCAGATTCGGAACAGCATCATAATGATTATGAGCTTGCGCACATGAAAATAATAAAGCAGAACAATGCCATGGCTGTCAAACTTGGCATTAAGGGACTGAAATCAAGTCTGGATGCAATGCGATGCAAACGCTCTCCACCTACAGATTCATGCTCATAATATGATTCTAACAGTGATTCTGAGCTAGAGGGAGGCCTAAGTCAATGTAGCTCCCTAGTGGAGGAGTTAGAGGTAGATGCCCTATCTTATTCACCCATCAAGGTTCTTGCTCTAACTTTCCATAGTTATATTGGTCGCACATATCTTGCAATTGATGCTTGCATTGCTTCTACTTTGTTGCACTGCCATTAGCTTAGTTTACACATCGTGTATGTGAATACGCCCTGCCTATCCATTTTCAGTACATATTCCATCTATCATCATACCATATTTATCCATTCAAATGTTGTTCTGTGTATCAGACGTTCAAAAGGAAGAGGGTGATTGCTGATCGCGGAGGAGCACAAGCAAAGTATTTGGAAAAGGTAGCGACACCTGATAAATCAAATAGCCCATTAGGTGTAGTTGCAATATCACACGACCATAAAACACCCCAACTCTAGCAGACTCTAGCCCTACTACATCGGGTCATTTCGATGCCCCAACTCAAGAGACCCCAATCAAAGAAATAAAGATGATGATGTCGATTGACATAGCACCAACTCTCACGACAAAACCCCCATTCCAAAGAAAGAGTACACCAAATCCAGCTACAAATCCTTTTTGAACCAGAGAGAGCCCCAATTGCAGCAAATAGGACCCCTATTCCATTTCTTCCCAGTTTAGAAGACGAAGCTTATATTGTTGTCAGGAACTTTGTGCGCATCTTTCCTTCATGGAAAGATTATACTGCAGACACAGAACTATTTCTAAGTAATGTACTAATGTTATTCATGGTAATTACTGCATATGTTTCTGCTGACAGAAGACACAAGGTTTCATTCTTTTAAATAGGCGAGGACCAAACTGGATTGTCAAGACGAGCATGGGTTGGTTGCGCTTTTCAAGCACTCATTGATGAAGTATCGTTCCTGCCTGAGACAAGCGCACTTCGATGGCAAGCCTCTAAATGAAATTTCTGTAAAGTCTCCAGTGCTACATTTATCCAACAGTGACTGGAATAATCTTGTTACACATTGGTCTCGTTTGCAGCGCAAGGTACTGTCTATAATATCACATCACAATTGAACTACACTTCTGCATTTGCCTTAACGTCTCACTTGTACGAAATATGTTAGCAGAAGAACACTCATTCTCAAGGGACCACAGAATCTCGCAACTATACTGCACACTGCATTGCTCTTGTGAGTACCTCTTGCCCTATATGACCATACTTACTTTCATAGTTGTTTGATTATGTAGCATCACTGCACATGTTAGCCTCGTTATCGTCCATTTGGTGGACATTATAAGATCCGTCTGGGCTCTTACATAAATTTAGAATCAACCCAATGCTTTTGAAGAGGTTTAGCTCTGCAGTCCTCTTGTAAGGACTGAACGTCGTCTATCACTGTACTTACATTAACAGCTACTCCCTCCGTCCCATAATATAAGAACATTTTGTACAGTACATCAGTGTTCAAAACACTCTTGTATTATGGGAAGAGGGATTGGTTCACTGTGTAGCATTCTGCATCTTATCTCCCTCGCCTACCATTTACTAAAAGATATCAAATCTATATTTAATCTTACCAAAAAGTTGAATACATGAGACAATGCCGGTCAGAAGTGTAGCCCATTGGTCTTGTCAAGACATTTTGTCCATGTAACGCTTGTACTTCCGTGGATTGGTAGTTGATTATGTAGCATGAATCTGCATCTTATCTTCATTATCCTCCATCCCTTCCAGTATTATCATATCTATAATTACTCTCTACAAAATGTAGAGTACATGCAATGCTTATGAAGAAGATTCTCTGTTGAAATTCTTGAGTTATCCTTCCCTTGACATGGAGAAGGGCATTATAAAGCCGGTGTTAACTGTTAATGTAAGTCAGTCCTTCTAAAGCCTTTATCCTCAACTGCTGTTTAATTTGCTCATACTCCTTATTGTTTACTGCTGTTTAGTTTGTTGTTTCCATCAAAATGCATGTTCGCAAGAACCGTAAGTTCCAAGTTTTACTTGTAAAACCAAATTCCTTATTCATACCATGCACATTACTCAATACTCCCTATATGTATGCTTGTTTTTATGGATCTATAATCCAGAGTGTGGTGAAGCAGCCCACGTTTGCACCTTGTCATCTCCTGTTTTATCTTACTGATGTGGCTCATGATATGAACAACATGCCATGCACATTAACCAAAATAGATACAATGATTGTCTTTGTCCTTCATCTATGCTTGTTATGTTGACATGGTAATCCAGTAGTGTGGTGAATCTCCCCGCATTATGAACAATGCCAGATTATGCTATTGATATTTTGAACTTGCTCTTTATTTTCTAATTTGAAATTCGATGGAATTGATAACACAGTTATCATCTTTGCTTATACACGTGGAAAACTTGTCATCTCTCTGCTTGTTTCAGGGTGATATGCTTGATGGCATGCACAAGTCTGCTGAAGGCTGTGAGACAAACCCAACATATATTGCGGCAAAGAAGGCAAAACATCTTGAAGATAGCGAGACAACCCCAAAGTCTTGTCTTAATGCAGTGTTCAAGTTACTTGAGACTAGCAGTCTGACAAGCTCCACTGTAATTCGTTGTCTAAATCAGTTCGACTTCTTGGGTCCCAAGTTCTAGCGTAAAGGCATTCTCGCAACTCAACTTCGACTTGAAGTCCTATCTCTAAGAAAGATTGCAGAGAACACCAATGAGAACCTCATCGCTAAACAGCTAAACCTGGAAGCTATGACCGACATGCTAGGCCGGTCTCATAGCCTTGCTCTGCAGTTCCCGCGCAAGGCTAACCTTTCTTGAACTGTCTTGGAAGTGGTCTCGGTTCAATATTATTTTGTTACGCTGCAATGGTGCCCAGTTTTTGTAATCTGCTTCTTCATTGCGCTTTATGATCACTGGTGGCGAACTTCGATGCCCAGTGGATGTAATATACCATAAATCCTTTATTTTGTAGTGTAGGTTTATTCTAAGTTACTATGTCATAATTTATTTATTGTATAGAGTAGGTTTGTTCTTAATTCCTACTAGTTACTGCCATCATTCGCTATCAGAAAAAAAATCTGATGTAGTCGATTGGGCTGAAGCATTCGCCTGTAATGGGCCTGGTTTTTAGCGGGCCACAATTGGGCCGGCCTGCATCTTTCTTGGGCCCGAATGGCCATTGGGGCCTTCACACTTTGCGCCAGGCCCACAACTTACTCCGGCCTATATTCGGCCCAAATTTTAGTTGGGCCTTTTGTGGACCCAACGCTTAGATTGGCCCAGGTAGCGTTTGGCCATTAACAGGGTGAATATTCTACTAGCCTGTTACCGCCCAAAAGAAACCATGGGCCTTTAGCAGGCCAAAATGCATGTAGGGCCTCAATTTTCACTAGTCGTCGACGGGCCTTCAGCAGGCTGAAATGTAGACCGGGCCTTTTTGGCCTAGTTATATGACGGGCTATTACCAGGCCGAAACATATCTTGGGCCTTAGTTGGCCAACTGATATCATGGGCCTTTAAGAGGCCGAAAGCTTAGTACATGCATCAACGGGCCGAATTATACGACAGGCCTTTAACAGGCTCAAAGTCACGTTGAGCTGAACTGTTGTCACCTTTATCACGGGCCGTTAGTGGGCCGGATGTCGCGTCGGACCATATATGGCCCATGGGCAGCACGGGCCATTCCCAGGCCGAAAGACACACCGTGCTGAAATGGGCCCATGTCTACATCGGGCCTCTAACAGGCCAAAATTCACTGGGCTGTAATTGGGCCCAAATATTCGGCGAACAATTAACGGGCCAGATCTGGCTTCGGGCCGTAAATGGGCCTTTATTAAACATGTCGTTATTCGGCTGGCCCACTAGTACCTGAGTAAGTACTACGGGCCTTTGACTGGGCCGGCCTTTGTCTGGGCCGGCCTTTTTAACCTATATGGGCCTCTGTTGGGCCCTGCCACATGTCGATGTATCATAGGCATGTCTCCTCCAATGGACGGGCGACATCTGGCCCACCGAGGAGCAGACACGTGTTTCCTCCGGCCAATGAGAATTTTACACATGGAAAATCACCATTGGTCCAGGCTGTTAACGGGTTATCGGATCCAAAACCGGAACCGATAGCTTAACAGCTGTAACATCCCAAAATTCTAAATTTTGGAATGTTATATTAAATAAATAGTTTTGATTGTTTGTTTGATTGTTGTCTGAATGATTGAGTGAAATTGAGTGAAATTGAAACTTTTGAAGGTTAAATGAGAGGGAATTAAAGGACTTTCCCAAACTTTCATTTTTCTTTTATGATCTCCGGGAATTCAAATTCCTTTCATCACAAAACCCTGGAGAGAAGATGACATGACTTCTTCCATTTATTTAAATGACAAGGGGTGTTGAAAATATTTTCCAATTCTGAAACTTTATGCAACTCAATGATTTTCACGAGCGAAGATAAAATGACTTCTTCAAAACATATGAAATATGAGTTGGGAGTTTTAAAAGAATTAAATTCAAAGTTCTTTTGAATTTATTTCCAATTTGGAGTTATTTGAGTTTTGTTCAAATTATTTTTCTCCAAAAACAAAATATATGGAAAATAGGGTAACTTGAATCCCTACATCAGAAAATTGGAGAGAAATTAATTTGAAGTCATTTTGGTATTTTAAAAATGATTTTTATTGGACCAGTAGCACTGTGTGAATTATTAAAATTTGTGTGGATTTTATTTTACATTAGAATAATGTTCATCTTGTAGGAAATATTTTTCTGCAAATTTTGATATATTATATGCCTATATAAAAGTTTTAATTATTTTGTTTTTGTTTTAGTTGTGTGTAATTTTGTTATTATTAATATGAAGCGCCTTGGGCCAAAGGCCCAAGCCGCCGACCAGCCACCGGCCAAGGCCAAGGCCAAGGCCATCGCACGCACACACCTAGGGGCCAGGGAGCCCAGGTTTCCTATTCTTTTACAAATCCTAGTAGGATTTGATCCCGTTTCGTTATTCCGTTTATTCCGATTTGTTTCTAGATCTTTTCCCTCTTTGTTTCCTAATCCTAGTTTATTTCTTGTCCCCTACCTCAAGCAAAGCCCTCCTCTCCCCAATATAAATACCCAAGCCCCCCCCCCCCTCCAACACAACAAACCAACACCTCTCCTCTCCTCTCCAAGAAGAAGCAGAAGACCACCGCCCGCCGCCAAGTGCCGCCACGCCTCGACCTCTCCTGAGGTTTATATAATCTCCTCTCCACCGTCCCGTGATCTCCTTTCCTCTAGGAGCAACCGCAACATCGGATCCGATCTTCTTCCCCAACTCCGACGACTACTCCGGTGAGATCCACGAAATCCCGTAATTCATTTTTTTTCAGAAAATAGCAATCTTAGAAAATTCATATCTTTTAGAGTTTTTAGTATTTTTGAGTGATTCCAATTGCTATGTGTCACAAATTTGCTGAAGTTTCTGTTAGTTCAATTTTATTTCACATTTGAGCAGTTTAAATTTGTGTTTGTATAAATTTTCTCAAATCACTAGATTTGAGCTATTTTGAGTTAGGAATATTATTTTTGACCGATTCTTTTTGCTCCTGGTCTCTAGGACCTTTGTTTATCCAGTAGTATTTAGTATTTTATTTCTAGGTTAATTTAAATTAGGTTTTTAGCAAAACAGTACTGTTTTATTATTAGTTCTGTTTTAGCTTTTTCTTTATTGTTTTTATTAGTTTTAAATTATTTCTTTTTGTCACTTTTGAGAAAATTAGTTGTGTTTCTGTTAGAAAACAGGAGAAAATTTTATTTTTATTTTAAAAAATTTATTTTCCTTAGTTTTGTATGAAACCTTCTATAGGTCATAGTTAGAGTTTTATAAAAGCTTTTTATTTGTTTCTTTTTGCAAATAAAATTTTATGAAAAAAATACTTTCTGTTAACTTAGTTGTTTTACTTTCTATTTTCTGTTAAATTACTAGTTTAGTGTTTTAATTGCTGTTAAGTTTTTTTTACTTAGGGCAAAACTATGTTAGATGCTTGTAGCAAAGTCATAGATTTTAGTTTTTCTTTCTAGTTTTATTTGAAGCTTCTTTGGACTTTGTTGGAGTTTTATTATTGAGTTTTTTTGTTTTAATTGTTATTTTGAGTGTTAGTATTGCTTGCTAGAATGATTGCTTATGTGAATGCTATGTTTGACTTGTATAGATTTTCTTGGAGAGTGACGAATAGTTCTATCAAATTTTGTGAGAGTGTTGTTATCTTCATCAACGCGTGCAAGTTCACTTTGACCATGTTTTTCATACCTATGTGTTTTATTGCATCTAGTGTTATCTTCGCAACAACCCCTCCGGTAGTGATATTGAATTCTTGTAGTTGAGTAGTATGCATGAGGTAGGAACCCATCACCCTGTTACCAAGCCCGGACGCTATTTATTTTAATGCTACGCTATAGTAGACGGGGTTTGGTATGAGTGTTCGAGAGTGGTGTGAAGAAGGAGGACTCTACGTCAATGACGACAACTCCATGATGGAACCTGCAAGGACTGCATCTTCAAGGCCTCAAGACTTCAAGACTCGAGACAAGAATTCAATACACACTCTTGGGTGAAGGATTTGTTGACGGGCACCCTGGAGAAACCAGTGGTTGGCCGGGATGCATGGAGAAGCGCCATGACATCTTGCGGAAGGCTTCACCCAGACTCAAAGAGACGGAAGAATACTTCATGCCCGGAAGCTTACCTGTGCAACCGCAAGTCAATATGGGCTCTGGCTCGTTGACCTTAGTTGTGACTCTGGCTGGGACGGTGCTAGCAGATGTAGAACTACGGTAGGATTGGATGAGCACCGGACAGTGGTCAGAGGAACTCTTCGGAAGACCATGTTTCGGTCATCTTGTTCTCAAACACCTGAAGTGCGAGAACGTAAAGAGAGGGATCGAATCTTGCGGGTAAAGTGTACAAACCTCTGCAGAGGGTTAAAACCTAATCGATTAGCCGTGTCCCCGGTTACGGACAATTTGAGCATCCGGACTTGGATCTATCTCGGAACTCTCAACACCGGATTGATAACTTAATTGTGGGCAACATATGATGATTTTGGGCTATGAGACATCGGTTGGCGGAACCATGTCATGATAGAAAACTCCATAGTACAGACTTCATTTATTCCTTTGATGTAGGGAAAATAAAATCAGCTTTTACGCAAACAAAACTCAGATACAGAGCCACACAGCCAAATTGCATATAGTATAGTTTTACCATCTGTTTATTCATGTTGTGATCTTGCCGGTACATTCAATGTACTGACCTACACGGCTGCAACGTATCATGTTGCAGATATTTACTTCCGACGAGTAAGAGTATGGTACTGGGTTTCGGTCTACAATCAACTTGCCGATGGCGTTGATGTGACTCCACACCGACTATTTGTTTCATTGTGACTTATGAGGTATATATCAGTTTTACGTTAATTATACATTTGATTGCACTTTGATATATACATTGATGTCTCGTGTGTGCCAAAGACATCTTGATCCGTGGATGGCACAGATACACAGAGGCTTGACCATCTGAGGTCGGGTCACTACAACAGCGAGCCGTTACGGTGGATGCCACGTGTCGGTCACCCTTGACGAAAGCACTTCTATGACGCGCGATTTATCATCATGGAAGTGGACACTTCCGTGATGATAATTTTGGTAATGTCATGGAACACTTCTACGACAGCACAGGTATGACTATCTTGATTTTGTCATAAAATTGTCATGGATGTACATGCATGACAGAAAACGTGACCTACTATGAAAAACACGTATCATCACGGAAGTGTCTTTTTTTGTAGTGTTCTTTTCGTTAGAAATGCAACTGTCCTGGTCCACCTACTCCCCCGTAACCAAATAATCGACTCAGCATTTGTAAATGTAATGTTCTTTGGTAAAATGAAGCAATGGCACCATTAAAGTAATGTCATATTTAACGGTTGTCATAGTTAATCCTAATGCCCACACTAATATGTAGCAATGTTGCTGCTTTAGAAATTGCTACTGTCCTTGTAGGATTGCCATTCAGATAAGGAACATGCTTCTTTTCATTTGATGTATGTTTCATCACTTGTTTGTCACCCTCCTTTCGACCTTTTTTATGCAAACACAGACATATATTACACGCTTGATCTTATTTGAACTGCACAAATGATATCCAAATTATAGTTGAATATTCCAGGAGCTTCACAACCAACCTTGATGTTGCTCAATTTTATTGCAACTAATGAAGAAGAAGCTATGTGGGTTTCGTTTTCTAATGGAAATGGAACCGGGGCTGAAGCCAGGGGCAGAGCTATAGGGTGGCCAGGGTGGGCAGCAGCCCACCCTGGGATTTTCAGTCAGCCCATATACCTATGGACCTCTAACATGGAGAGAGAGGGGAAAAATGGGCCAAAACACTTAGCTGTTGGCGAACGCATCCACAGCCCACGTCCACACCCTCGTCCACATCGCGCAGGGGACTACATCAATCAGAACCAGCAGCGGAGCCGCCTCATCCCAGTCCCACCCTCGCAGTCGTCGGTCGCCGCCCTCGCTGATCTCCCGTCAGAGCCAGTCGCCGAGGAGGATCCCACCTGCCGCCTCTCCTTCCCGCCCCCCTACGAGCTGCGTGCGCCCCTGCCATGCATGGTTGGCTGCGCGCCTGCGCCCCTACCCCTGCCCCCGACTGCTTGACGCCCCTGCAAAGCCGGTAGCAGCCGCCCAGTGCCCCAGTCCAGCGGCAGCAACTCAGCAAGTCAGCCTGATTTAAGGTATCAAACACCCAATTTACCCAATTTCTGATTTAGGTTTTTGTTGTTGTGCTACGCTATCCAGTAGATGAACCCAAATAGCATTATATTGATAGAAAGACATTCTTATTGCAGAATTGTTTGAAGAATGAAGAGGATAATTGGAGGCATATGGTTCATAGTCCGGTGGCAACGGCAAATGGTGAGAGAACATTTTCTGCCATGAGTTTAGCCAATAGAAAGTTGAGAAATAAGATGGATGACAGTCTTGTGGATGATTGCCTAGTCACATATATTGAGAGTGATGCTTTCTTCGATGTGAATGGTGATGATATAATTGATACCTACATGGCAATGCAAAAGCCTAGACTAGAAACACAGTCTTTTGAACTTCTCAAGGTATGTACTACGGTCCACGTAGTATGTACTATGTATGCTTTTTTATGCAAAACTTAGACTTAGTTGAGAATTTTAGTGTGTTTGTAAGACCCTATTTTAGTGTGTTTGTAAGACCCTATTGATCTATTTATATGTGATATTGGTATTTTGTTGGGATGTTCAGATGTCATATTTCTTATCAAATTTTTTTGGGAGGGTGGACCACCCTGTTCCCAAATGCTAGCTCCGCCACTGGCTGAAGCCCTTTTCTTAAAAAATGAAGAAGAAGCTGCTAGCTCATGGGACATTGCTTCATTTTAGGTGAACTACACCAAAAGGTTCCATGAATTGAATCATCCATGTTGGTGACTGGTGTCATCCCTTCTGCGATGGCGTTGACTGCAGATATGGTTCCCATCACGAGGTATGTGGATTCTTGGTCTGACCGTTTGCCAAAGATCATGCATGTTGAGTCTCCTCTTGTGCTACTGTTTTGGCACTGCCATGATAAAGCAGTAATGTTATTATTTTGCACCTTAATCTAGTGGCACTATTATTTGAGGCAATGTTTTGGCACCGCTAGTGCCACTGATCTTTCTTATATATCGAAAGAGGGGATTTCCTCCGATTCCATTAAAGAAACCCTACCATAGAGAACCATTATCCGACAACATCTCACTGTAAACGGGCAGTTATGCAACTACTACTAGACCGGACTGACTACTAGCAGGAGATAAGTTCGCCACATAAGCTAGGTAGGTAGGGGACGCAGCACCAGCTCGACCAAGTTTGGATTACAACCCAAATGCTACCACAGAAACATCAGGGGGGAGATAGAGCCAGCTTTAGCACCCTAGTCTAAGCACCCCCGGCCTCCATCCTTGCGACGCACGGTACACCTCGTTTGCCACCTGCTCGACCCTAGTGCCACTGATAAAATGAATTAATAATACAGTTAAAATAGAGCGAGTGTCCTCTCTATCATTTCATTTCCAATGTAGATAAAGGAAGTGCTTCTCTTTGTTAGTATATGTTTCATCAACTAGTCCCATTGTTAATGTTTAAGCGTTTTTGCAAACTGGGGTGCTTAATTTTAGTTGATCTGCAAAAAAAATAGAGATTGGAATGTCTCAAGGCCCCTCCTTGTACTACCTCTATACATTGATGTTCATCACTGGCAGAAGGTGTATCGGGGAGACTTGGGTCGATTTCCAGTATGAGGCGTGCCGTATGAGGGGTCGTAGGGCCCATCTCGCCCTCGCAGCATGGCATACTATGGTACTATCGCAATATTTTCTTCTATTTATTAGTGCATGTTTCATCAACTAGTGCCACTATAATGTAATCACGCTTTTTCGTTATCTGTGCAAACAGGGTTATTCAGCTGCATTTTAGTGGAACTGCACAAATGTACGGATGGAACCGGCATATATGCAGAGTGTGAGGTGCCAAGTAAAAATTACCGACACCAACCCTGCTCCATCTAAGCATTGGCATCCACCACCACCAGTGGGATGTGTGGCGCTCACTGTGGACGGATCTTTCTCGGCAGCAAATCCTCTAACCAAATACTACTAGCTTAGACTTCAAAAAAATTACTAGTAGCTTATATTGGCAGTTTTCTAGGGAGTACTCTTTTCTGAAATAAGCAGCAATCTATTTTTCTTTATTTGTACACAGTGTCACAACTTTGACCCAAAGGTCTAGAGCTATTTTAGGGTGATTGGCGTAGTACTCGGAGACTGATTGTAAGCATGATTTTATTTGTTGTCACACTAATTGTAAGCATGAGCAGATGGAAGATTAGGTTAGTGCGAAGCGTACCTTAAACCCTACCGACGTCGTTGAAACGAGGCGAGCATCGAGGGAACCGTGGAGAACAGCGGGGAAGCGACGTCGCGCCATCTAGCATCCTCTTGCGGTGGTAGAACGAATACTCATGTGGCTCCGGCTGGCTCTGCACCTTCACAAACGGCACACCATACTCGATCCATTCATTATCCTCTGGGTGCTCGACCTTCGACCTGTACGCCCACCACCTCCGCCTGACTTTCGCCTCGGGCGAATCTGTCTGCTCCATCGCCCAGAGGAGATACTCGATGAACTCAGAGGACTGCGGCATGACTGCCGCCGAGGAGTACATCACCGCCGTCTCGCTCTTTCACATACATTGCCACATGGCCCTCACCGTCCTTGAAATCTCCCACTCATTGTCAAACCAAGTAAGGATATCCTTCAACCTGGCTAACTTTGCCTGGTCGCCGCCGATGATCTGCCTGATTCGCTGCTGCATCCTCTCCATAGATGTCCTTCTGAGTGGTCCGGTGCTAGCTTTGGAAGATGGGAGGAGAGACGGTGGTCTTGCAATAAAGAAGAGGGAGAGGCGAAATGGTGGTTTTGGAATGGAGATAATGGAGAGGAGAGGGGGTGGTTTTGTAATGGAGAAGAGGGAGAGGCGAGACGGTGGTTTTGGAATGGAGATGATGGAGAGGAGAGGTTTCCCTGCCTTTCGGTAGCTGACAGGTGGGCCCCGCGCTCGCTGGGACCCATGTGTTAGTGTCTCAATGGCAGGATGGGCTACGTCAGGGGATCCTCGTCCGAGGACAGAGGAGCTGGTTTTGCAATGGAGAAGAGGGAGAGGCGAGGTGGTGGTTTTGGAATGGAGATGATGGAGAGGAGAGGAGGTGGTTTTGCAATGGAGAAGAGGGAGAGGAGCTTAGGGTTGTCAGTATTTGCAGGTTGTGAATTGTGTTTTGTGTTGTGTATTTTGAGAGTACTTTCAGATATGAATGTCTTTTGAATTTCAGATTTGTAGTGTTGAGCATATGAAGTATTTTATGAATTCTAGAGATCTATTTTTAGCACTTAAAAAATGTAGTTTCATAGGAGTATAAAAGTGCATACAATGTGATTCTCGGAGAAAAGCGCAAGTTTCGATTTGAGATAAGAAACTACAAGTTTCAGATAAGAAGCGCAACTTTGAGAGGCGAGCATTTATATTAACACGGCCTTTTCAAACAGGGTTAACATCATGTTGGAAGTTTTATTCATGGTCGAAAATGGAACTACCAGCCAGTTAACATCATGCTGATCAAAATTCATGCATAGCACATCTTCATATGTGATGTCTACTACACAACCTTCTTCTTGTAGAAGTTGTTGGTCCTGCAAGTGCACAGGTTTGTAGGACAGTAGCAAATTTCCCTCAAGTGGATGACCTAAGGTTTATCAATCCATGGGAGGCATAGGATGAAGATGGTCTCTCTCAAGCAACCCTGCAACCAAATAACAAAGAGTCTCTTGTGTCCCCAACACACCCAATACAATGGTAAATTGTATAGGTGCACCAGTTCGGCGAAAAGATGGTGATACAAGTGCAATATGGATGGTAGATATAGTTTTTTATAATCTGAAATAATAAAAACAGCAAGGTAGCTAATGATAAACGTGAGCACAAACGGTATTGCAATGATAGGAAACAAGGCCTAGGGTTCATACTTTCACTAGTGCAAGTTCTCTCAACAATAATAACATAGTTGGGTCATATAACTATCCCTCAACATGCAACAAAGAGTCACTCCAAAGCCACTAATAGCAGAGAACAAACGTAGAGATTATGGTAGGGTACGAAACCACCTCAAAGTTATTCTTTCCAATCAATCCGTTGGGCTATTCCTATAAGTGTCACAAACAGCCCTAGAGTTCGTACTAGAATAACACCTTAAGACACAAATCAACCAAAACCCTAATGTCACCTAGATACTCCAATGTCACCTCAAGTATCCATGGGCATGATTATACGATATGCATCACACAATCTCAATTCATCTATTCAAACCAACACATAGAACTTCAAAGAGTGCCCCAAAGTTTCTACCGGAGAGTCAAGAAAACGTGTGCAACCCCTATGCATAGGTTCATGGGCGGAACCCGCAAGTTGGTCACCAAAACATACATCAAGTGGCACGTGATATCCCATTGTCACCACAGATAAACACGGCAAGACATACATCAAGTGTTCTCATCATAAAGACTCGATCCAATAAGATAACCCGGAGGAAACTCAATTCATCACAATAGAGTAGAGGGGAGAAACATCATAAGATCCAACTATAATAGCAAAGCTCGGGATACATCAAGATCGTGCCATAGAGGGAACACGAGAGAGAGAACACGAGAGAGAGAGAGAGAGAGAGAGAGAGAGAGAGAGAGAGAGATCAAACACATAGCTACTGGTACATACCCTCAGCCCCGAGGGTGAACTACTCCCTCCTCGTCATGGAGAGCGCCAGGATGATGAAGATGGCCACCGGTGATGGATTACCCCTCCGGCAGGGTGCCGGACCGGGCTCCCAAGAGGTTTTTGGTGGCTACAGAGGCTTGCGGCGGCGGAACTCCCGATCTATTTTCTGTTCTGGAAGTTTTAGGATACGTAGGTATATATGGGTGCAGGGGGTACGTCGATGGAGCTTCGGGGGCCCCACGAGGCAGGGGGCACGCCCTAGGGGGGTGGGCGCGCCCCCCACCCTCGTGAGCACCTACCTTCTTTCCTGACGTGCACTCCAAGTCCAACGTGCTCGCTTTCCTTCCAAAAATAACTTCTCGATTGATTTCGTTCCGTTTGACTCCGTTTGATATTCTTTTCTTGAAACCTTTGAAATAGGCATAAACAACAAATCTGGGTTGGGCCTCCGGTTAACAGGTTAGTCCCAAAAATAATATAAAAGTGGATAATAAAGCCCAATATTGCCCAAAATAGTAGATAATATAGCATGGAGCAATCAAAAATTATAGATACGTTAGAGACGTATCAATATGATGCACAGTCAAAAAGGTATGCTATTTTCAAAATGCCCACACAATGTCGAGTGTGCTAAAAACAGAGAAAACGAGGGATGAAGTTTTGGCAAATGTTGGACATGGTGTGCACAGATGACAATGGGGACCCACATGTCAATAATGGCAGAGGCAAAAAATTGGACATATTTTCCCTGCATCAGGTGGAATCGAACTCGGGCGGAACAGCTGTCGGGTAGTGTCACTTGGTCATTGGGCTAGTTCAGTACTTTCGTTACAAATAAGGCACTGCCTCAGGTGGTTTGATCTCCTCCTGCGCCTTTCTGCGCTCGCCGCGGCGCCGCTGTCTGCCGTTGTGAACATGCTGAACAAACGAGAGGAATCTGGAGAGGATCATGCGTGGAGGCGGACGGTCGGGACCCACCAGTCTATGGCCGTGCATAAGCAAGTGCCTCATTGAAAAATACTTCCTCCTAATGCTATCTTGGCGTTGGGGCCCACGGGTTTGTCAACATAGTTACATTTTTTTAGGTGCTTCAACGTAGTTATTATAGGAGATAAATTCACAACGAAGCCAGGGAGCTGGCAGGTATCATTTATTATTACTGGGGCAGCAAGTTTCGGCTTGGTTTTGGGCTGCCCCGTCTAGGCTTTCTTTTTTAACATGCGCAGCCCACGACATGCCGGTTTGTATTTTTTTTAGGGCCGTCATGTATCGATCGGCCTATGGACCTCCCATCCGAGGTTTTGTTTTTCCTGAAACATCGGCAGCCCAATATATGTATTTTTTTGAAGAAAACGCAGAGGTCTGTTCTATTTTTCTATATAATAATAGGAACGCCTGGTCTATCTTATGTTTCCCTTCTAACTATATTATATATATTTAAATTATTTTATATGTTATTATATATTATTGTTATTGTCTTCATATATTTAACAGATACTTACTTATGTAAGAAAACAATATCCCACATCTTATTAACTTATAAAAATAATTTCTTAATGATAAAATCCTGGATTTTTTTGGCAAAGAAAATCCTGGTGATTGTGTACAAAAGCTTGGTAAGATTTAAGGACCAATGTAATCATAAATCACTTATTATTTAAATATATTTATAACAAAATGCTCAGCCCCTGTTTATTTTTTGATAACATTGTTGCCCCCAACCCAACATTAGAATTAGAATCAGCCCAGCAAAATCGTGTATTTTGAAAAAGTGCAAATGGCCTGTAATTTTTAGGAAAAAAATAAATGGGCCGCATGGATGCTACATTATTTGTTCACCCAGCCCAGCAAATGGACTTTAATTCTAAAAAAAAGAGATCACATTGACTGTAAATTCTGAAAAAATGGGTTGAATACGTGCCACATTTTTGGAGGCTGAAATGTGGGCCAATAGGTCGAAGCCAACGCAAGTTGTTGTCAACTTAGTCAACAAATGATTCTGACATCGTTAGCCGTTGGATTTACATCCAACGACCGGCATCCATCTTCAATCTCTCGTCTTCTTCCTCCAGCGTCGCCGGGACCACCTGCTCCCGCCTCCTGCTGCTAGCAGGTATGCTTAGCATGCTTCGCTGTGAAGCGCTACCCCACCGTTGGCCAGGCCATCCCTCCACCCCTCCACACCTCCTGTTCTTCTCCACCGACTACCGAACCACACCGCACCAGAACCAGTTAACCCTCGTACACCTCTCCGTTTGTGACGCTACTCCCGCGTCTTCCCATCTCCGGCTCACTGTTGTCCAGGGCCTTGCCGTCGTCCACCACCTTGGATGCGCTCCGCGCGGAGTGGTCAACGTGGTCAACGAATGACATCCATCGGAAGTAGACTGTGTGTGGAGAGGCTGATAGCTGGGTCCATGGCCGCACGCAAGGAAATGCCTCCTTATTATGCGCAAAATAATGATTCCTCCACCTGACAGCAGGGACCCATCGGACGGGCCACCATATTTCGCGAAAAAACGTTTCCCCCTGACTGCTTGGACCCACCAGCTACATCTTCGCACGCAAGGAAGTGCGTCCATATTACGGGCAAAAAAGTGATTCGCCCCCATGACTGATGGGACCCACCAGCTACATCTTCGCATGCAAGGAAGTGCCTGACAATCGGGACCCACCTGGTCAAAGCGTACGTAGCGTTGTCATTCTGGTCGCGAACGTGTATGTACATACTGGTCGTTGTATAGGCGCGCATGTGTCGTAGTAGAGGCGCGCATATAGCATGTACACGTCGTCTGATGGCCAGGGTGCAAGAAAGTAAATACGGCCACATACGTACATACGGGCGGGGTCTCGAACGCCTACTCGCGCATACGTACGGCCAGGGCTCCTGTACATGGCTGGGTCGGAACGGAGAAACTGTGTCGTCGTCGTGTTCATGGGGAGGCAACGAAATGCATCGTGTTCAACGGGAGGCAACGGAACGCGTGCTTTCATCGGGAGCCAACCGGCTTGGACATAACAGCCGATGGAAACGAGGCTTGGCGTACCGCAGAACAAAGGAAACGGCCTTGTGTTCGACCAGCCAAGGTCGAAACGGGATCCTGTTCATCGGGAGGGGTCTGGCGTACCGCAAAACGGAGGAAACGGACCTCCTACGGTGGAAACGGGGTCCTGTTGATCGGGAGGGGTGTGGCGTACCGCAAAATGGAGGAAACGAACTTGTGTTGGAGCGCTATGGTCGAAACGGGGGTCCTGTTCATCGAGAGGGGTGTGGCGTACCGCAAAACGGGACTCCACGGGATACTATTCATCTCCACCGTCGACCTCCTCCAGCCTCCACGGGCTATTGTTCATCCACCGTCGACCTCCTCCAGCCTCCACCTGCGATTGTTCATCCACTGGCTCCTGTTCATCCAGCCTCCACCGCGCGCTCCTCCACCGGCTACTGTTCAGCCAGCCCTCTCCACGGGGTCCTGTCAACCACCCCTCCACAAGCTACTGTTCATCCAGTCCTCCACCGGCTACTGTTCAACCAGCCCTCCACCAGCTACTATTCATCCACCCCTCCATGGGGTCCTGTTCATACAGCCCACCACGGGGTCCTGTTCATCCACCGGCTCGATCGATCGGGATACTGTTCATCCAGCGGCAACTGCCTCTACTACCACGGGGTCCTGTTCATCCAACCTCCCACCGGGAACTGTTCATCCAACCCCCCCCCCCCCTAACAACGCTCACTATTCATCTAGAGGAAGCATTGTCGGTGGGAAACAACACCTATGGGATCACTGGAATCCCTTCTAGGGTTGTGGGGCGCGGGGATCGTGAGAAGAGCGGGACTAGCAGGCAACACAAGGGGGATTTACCCAGGTCCGGGCCGCAAAGATGCGTAAAACCCTACGATCCTGCTTTGGTGACTGTATTTAGTGTTCTTGAGCTCTTGAACTAGCTCTAGGTGCTGCCAGGTTCAAAAGAGCCCGACCCTTCTCCATTGCGCCATGGGCCTCCTTTTATAGGCGAAAGGGGCTGCCACAGTGGCACACAGGAGGTGGAAAGTGCTACAGCGTTGTGAGCTTATCGCTGGTGTTACAGGACAAAGCGCATTTAATGCGAGGCTTAGGTGTCCCTTCGCTTTATCGGGGGCGGGAGCGAGGCCCGTCCCGTCCGTCGCCGCTCCTCCTTGCTTCGACACGCGCCCTGGCCAGTGATGCATGCGGTGCCATGTAGGCAGGCAGGCAGCTGAGGTGGCGCGGTGGTGGAGCCTCCACGAAGGGTTGCATGTTGCCACGCAGGTGCCTGCCCAGCTGGTTGGGTCGGCAGCTGCATGTGAACGGTATCGGTGACTTGGCAGATGCGGGTCTGGCTGTGGCCCCGCTGATGTCCTCAGCAAGGGTCTTGCCGGGGCCCCGGCAAGAGTCTTGCCGTGACGTCGTGGTCGTCCCCGGCAAGGATCTTGCCGGGGGTCTCGTGGATTTCCTCGGCAAGGATCTCACCGAGGATCATCGTCTTCTGGCCTCTGGCTTGGTTGCTTCTCTTCGCCTTGTATCTGTCCTCCCCGGCAGGGTAGGATGCTCCTTGCCGAGATGGTGGCTTGAGTTCTGCTTGCCGATGTAGCGCTTGTCGGCGAAGACGGATCCTCCTTAGTGTAATTGCATACAGCCGTGGCCCATGCTCGGCGGTTAGTGTAGCCCTGGTTTTCACTACACCGACAAGCATCGATCGGCTTCAGTTAGCAGCAGTAGCGAAGGAATCAGTTGGGTTCAGTTAACAGCAAGGGATCGATCGATCGCTCGGGTTCAGTAACGCGTAGCCTGCAGTGCAATTGCTCGGGTTCAGTTAGAGCCCAACGCCTCGCTCGGGTTCAGTTAGAGCCCAATGCCTCGCACACACGCGCGTACGTATGAGAGAAACACGCATCGCTCGGCCCCCGACCACCCACCGTAACCGGGAACTCCTCGATATTTTCCTCGCCCTTGCTTCTACCACGGTTTTTTCCGTCATGGACGGCCCAAAGAATGTCATGCAGCTGCGTCTCCGGCCCACCCAGGACGACAAGCCCATTTTCTGTCATGATTTTTTGTCATAGAAGTAGGAACCCACCACATCTATGATGATACCGGGTTTTGCCACAATTATCGTCATAGAAGTGTCATAAGTATGATAGGAAAAAAATTCGTTCAGCCCAAAATGTCACGGATGTGTCTTTTTGTTGTAGTGCAAGGAGGGAATTGGGTTTGCACCCAAGTCCAAGAACAAGAAGAAGAATGACAAGGCCAAACGACCTCCTTCTCTCAGGCAAACTTTTGTGAAGGAGGGAGAGGGTGCTTCCAAGGAGAAGAAAAACAATGTGAAGGGTGGTGATGTCAAGAAGGGGAATGCCACTCCTTCCAACAAAGCCGGCGAGTTTAACCCTTCTTATGTGTTGTGCCGTGCTAGTGATGGGCATGTTTATGCTAAATTTGTTGGTTCTCCTTATGAGTACATTGAATGGTCTATTTGGGTTCCTAAGACCCTTGTTACTAACATCAAAGGACCCATTACAAAATGGGTACCTAAAACCAAGCATTGATCTCTTTTAGGTGTTTGCTTCCAGTGGGGGATCATTGTTGCTCAATAGTGGAGCCACTAATCATATGACCGGAAGCAAGGACTTGGTGGTGGACGTGCACAAGATTCCATCTATGCCCACCAATGTCGAGTGAGGTGATGCCTCGTCTTCTAAGGTATTGGGACTTGGCAAGGTTGTCATTTCTCATGATCTCACGATCGAGAAAGTCATTCTTGTTGAGTCCCTTGCATACAATTTACTTTCTGTTCGTCAACTTGCACTCATGGACTTTGCCACTTTCTTTGATATTGATACCATGGCCCTCTTGTGGAGCAAGACTCTTAAAGTAGCCTTTGTTGGGCATGTCGAGAACGGTCTCTATGTGATTAACTTTTCGGAGCGACCCACTAATACCGCGACATGCCTATTGGCTAAAGTTGACGTGGGATGGCTTTGGCATCGCCGCTTAGCCCATGTCAATATGAGATCTTTGCAAAGTCTTCTCAAGGGGGACCATGTCCGTGGACTAACAAATGTTAGTTTTGCCAAAGATCGTGCTTGCAGTGCTTGTATTGAAGGAAAGTTACATGAGAAGGCTCACCCTACTTACGACTATCATTTACTGAAAGAGGCCTTTGGAGCTCCTTCACTTGGATCTCTTTGGGCCTCCATCCTTTGATAGTCTTGGGGGTAGAAAGTATTGCTTGGTGATTGTGGATGATTATTCAAGATACACTTGGGTGTACTTCTTCAAGAGGAAGAGTGAGACCCAACAAACGGTCATTGACTTTGCAAATGAAGCTCAACGCCAACACAATGCAAAGATCTTGACGATAAGGTGACAATGGCACCGAGTTCAAGAACTACACCTTGGATGAGTTTCTTAGTGATGAGGGGATCAATCATCAATATTCCGCACCTTACACCCCTCAACAAAATGGTGTAGCGAAGAGGAAGAACCAGACGTTGATGGATGCGGCAAGGACCATGATGGTGGAGTTCAAGTCTCCATACAACTTTTGGGCCAAAGCCATCAACACCGCGTGTCATGCATCCAATCGGCTCTATCTCCACAAAGGCTTGAACAAAACTCCATATGAGATACTCACCGGTAACAAGCCCAACCTCAAGTACTTTCGAGTGTTCGGGTGTAAGTGTTTCATTCTCAACAAAGGTGTTCGTTTATCTAAATTTGAGGGTAGAGCTCTGTCGGTGGGAAACGACACCAATGAGATCACAAGAATCCCTACTGCGGTTGTCGGGGCGCGGGGTTATGAGAAGAGCAGGATTAGTAATCAGCACAAGGATGCGTAAAACCCTAGTCCTAATTTGGTGGATGTATTTCAGAGAGTTCTTGAGTTCTCGAACTAGCTATGGTGGTTGTGTGGTTCAAAAGAGCCGAATCCTTCTCCAGTATGCCATGGGCCTCCTTTTATAGTCAAAAGGGGCTGCCACAATGGCGCACAGGAGGTGGAAAGGCCTACAGTGCTACGAGCTTATCGCTCGTATTACAGTACAAGACGCATTTAATGCATGGCTTAGGTGTCCCCTTGCTTTATCAGGGACGGGAACGAGGCCCGTCCCGTCGATCGCCGCTCCTCCTTGATTCGACACACACCCTGGCCAGTGACGCATGCGGCGCCATGTGGGCAGGTAGGCAGCTGAGGTGGCGCGGTGGTAGGATCTTCATGAAGATTTGCATGCCGCCACGCAGGCGTGTGCTGAGTTGGCCTGGAAGCTGCATGTTGCCACGCAGGTGCCTGCCCAGCTGGTTAGGCTGGCAGCTGCACGCGAACGGCGGTGGAGACTTGGCTGGCGTGGGCCTGGAGGTGGCCCTGCTGGCGCCCTTGGCGAGGGCCTTGCCGGGTGGCCCGGCAAGGGTCTTGTCATGGCGTGCTGTCGTCCCCGGCAAGGATCTTGCTGGGGGGTCTTGTGGCTCTCCTCGGGAAGGATCTTGCCGAGGATCGTTGTCTTTTAATCCTCATCTGATCTTGGACACTTCTTGTCTTCACAAAGACCTGCATGCCATCATGGAGGTGCCTCCCGAGCCCTGGCCCAACGTAGGGTGTTGGAAACCATGGGCTCAAGGGTGGCGCATTCCGCTGGTGGGGGCGAGTCACCCCGGCAAGGGTCTTGCCGGGGCCGCTGAGGCTGCCCCCGACAAGGGTCTTGCCGGGGGAACCTGCCTCGCCCCTCTGCTTCCTTGTGTTCTTGGCCTTGGCATTGCCTTGGTTGTCTTGTACTTCGGCTTCTCTCCGGCTTCCCTCCCTTGCCTTGCTTCGTGTGGTCGCGGCGCGTGGCTCCAACTACAGGTGCACAAGTAAAGGGGTCAAAAAGGAGAGCCCCTACTTTTGTACACCGACAGGAGCCCCCGGGCCTGGGCCATACATAAGCGCGACACGTTGTTGGGACAGGCCCAAAACGGTGCGCGGGCAGGCGGGGCGGATTTTCACCACAGTAACTCTTCGTCTGCTGCGCTTCCCTACGACCCGCGTTGAATGCGCGACATGGGAAGGGTGGATACGTGACGTGGGTGGCATGCGTGGGGCGGTTTCCGCAGGCATGCGTCACATCGCGACACAGGGGCGGCTCGCGCCTTCCCCATGAAGAGGGAGAGGCATAGAGGCGCGGCCCATTTACTGAATGGGGTCGGGTCGCGGTCTTCAAGGCGTCCACACTCCACGATCATGGGGTGGGGAGAGGTCGCTTCACCCGTCCCCTCGGTTCTGCATGTTCGCCACGCGTCCTCCATGCGCTTGGGGTGGCAAGCGGTGGAGATGGGAAACCGGGCCGTCGCTGGTTGGGGCAGCGGGTCGGTCTTGATTCCCTGCACCTCTGGTGGATGGATTGGCCGAGCGGGGCGGCCGAGCCCTGACCCCGCCCCTTTATAAGGAGAGGGAAGGGGGATGGAATCCCGCATTCTTCTATCTTCTATCTCCTCCTGCTTCTACTTCTTCCTCTCGTCCACCATGGAGAAGGGGAACCCCAGTCCCTCGATGGTGGCGGCAAGGGTCGCCGCTCGACAGCGTGTCCCTCCCCCTCCTGCGCCCGCGGTGGTGGATCCGGCCGGGAGGAGAAGGGGGAGGGCGCGAGGCCGTGGGCGAAGCCGTGGTAGAGGTTGTGGTGCTCGGGGAAGAGGAGGACAGGGCGGCGCGCCGGCCTCGCCCCTGCCAATGATGCCTTTCCCGACGGAGGGCGACGTTGGAGACCAGCCCCGCGAGTTCCTCATCAGGCTGCGCCGGCCTCCGCGTCATTGTTTTCGTCTTCCTGTCCCGTTTGCTCGGGAGATGGAGCGTGACCCGCCCCAGACCCTCAGGTTGCACATGAGGGGCTGCGGGAATGGGGGCACGCGGGTCGATGTCGACTTCCCGACTCCTCGGGTCATGTACCTCCGCCGTGGATGGAAGATGTTCGCTCGCATCCACAGCCTGACAGCGGGGCTCGTCCTCTACTTCAAATTAATGGAGGACGGGTTGCTCTCCGTCAAGGTCTTCGGAGACTTTGGAACTCGCCTGAAGTGCTACGTGGGGAGCTCCTCCGACAGAGACTCCAGCGATGGAAGCTCTTCCCGATGGAAAGTGACGAGGAGGACAGCGGGACACATGACGGGGACGAGTCCGACTAGGCGTCGGACGCCCTGCGCCTGGGCGGGTGCGGCAGCAGCAGCATCTGCACCTGGCCGCTCCTCCGGCGGAGTTTTGCCGGGGGAGGGGCCAGCTCCTTGAACTTCTCGGGGCCGTCTCCTTGGGCGGCTGGCGTCGGGAGGCTGCGGAAGAGGAAGAGGGCGGGTGGCAAGGCCGTCAACTCGGAGTACACGGACACCGACGCCTTCGTCGCGTGTCTGGCGACCTGCCGCCTCGTCTTCCAGCTCCTTTCCCGACATCGTCATCACCGGCCCACCCTTGGGTAGCCAGCGAGGCATTCTCTTGGTGCTTTCTGCTGCTCGTAGCTCGCCTAGGCGCCCCTTTTGCCCTTTCGCCTTCTTGACCTGCCTCCTGAGGAGAGGGACAAGAAAGGGATTACGGGCATCTCATCTCTTTTTTAGTTTGTAAGCCTTCGGGCCTTCGTTAAATTTAGAACTTGTAATCCCCTCGCTCATGTTTTTCATCCCGTACGAACTGTACCTGTGTGGGATGATTTTAATGAAAAAGGGATGTTTGCCAGGTTTTTCGTTCGTGGGTGGACCCCGCGACAAGGAGCGAATCCTTGTTACTATTTAAGATACACGTTTTCGCCGCCTTGCAGCCTTGCCGTCCCCCTCACTTCGCTCGACCATTCTCGCGCCCTTGGCGGAGGCAGGGATGAAGTGGGCTTAGGCTCCTCGTTCTATCTCCTTGCCGCCGCGGCTACAACCAAATCCGGACCCAGGAGATAATCCTTAGGTATAGGAAAAAGGGGAGCACGGTAGCCTGGAGATAAAACGAGGTTTCACATGTCCCAGTTCCGAACCGAAATGCATGACAGAGGATGAAAGACTTATCTGGATCTGCAGCCCCCGGCAACCTTGTCTTGCCGCGGTTGGATTCTTGTACTTGCAGCCCCCGGCAACTCTGGTTTGCCGGGGTCGGGACGTCGGCCCGTTCCCTTTCTTCCAAGTAGCTCAGCAGAAGTGCCCATGTGCCCTGCGAACCAAAGGAGCGCAGAAAAGAACAGAGAGACGCGCACTCGACCTCTAGGCTAGGGGTTAGTCACCCCTAAGCACTGTCAACCCTAACCAAGGAAAATACTTGACCTATCATGCATGCTATAACTTAGGGCGCCAGCGCTTCATCTATTTGTGCTCAGGGTCTGCGCCTGGCTTTGTACAAAGGGTTACATGCCTTGCCGGCAAGGCTTGTACAAAAGGTGGCTTGTCGGGGGACCCGGCAAACCGCGCCTTATGGGTAAAACTTGCGAAGATGCTCGATGTTCCGTGAGTTGCTCATCGAACAGCATCTTCGATCTCTGTGTGGATCGCGCCAGTTCGGTGACTCGTATTACCCGATAAGGGCCTTCCCACCTTGGCGTCAACTTGTTGGAATTCTTGGCCGATCAACGCGCCAAGAACAAGGTCGCCTTCCTCAAAGCTTCGGGCATGAACCTTGCGGCTATGGTAGCGGCGCAAGGCTTCTTGGTAGCGTCTTGCTCTCACAAAGAGCCGAAGACGATCTTCCTCAAGGAGCGTCGCGTCATCTTGCCGCAACTGCTCTTGCTCAAGCTCATCATCAGCGAGCACTCAAGGTGACCCGTATATGAGTTCCGTGGGGAGAACTGCCTCCGCCCCATATACTAGGGCAAAGGGTGTCTGACCGGTGGCTCGATTTGGCGTCGTCCTGATCGACCAAAGAACCACCGGCAACTCATCAATCCAGCGCCTTCCGCTCTTGTGCAGCCTGTCAAAGGTCTTCGTTCTCAGGCCTCGCAACACTTCAGCATTCGCCCACTTTGCTTGGCCGTTGCTCCGGGGGTGTGCCACAGAAGCAAAACAGACCTTGCTGCCGAGGTCTTGAATGTACTGCATGAAGGTATGGCTTGTGAACTGCGCGCCGTTGTCGGTGATGACTTTGTTTGGCACACCAAAACGGCAGACTAGTCCCTTGAAGAACTTGACGGCTGACTGTGCTGTCACCTTCCTCACTGATTCCACTTCTGGCCACTTTGTGAACTTGTCGATTGCAACGTACAAGTACTCAAAGCCCCGACAAAGACGGGGGAAAGGGCCCAGAATGTCGAGCCCCCAGACCGAGAATGGCCAGGAGAGAGGGATCGTTTGATGGGCTTGAGCTGGTTGATGAAGCTTATTTGAATGGAACTGACACGCTTCACACTTGGTTACTAGTGTCGTCGAATCCTGGAGGGCAGTGGACCAGAAGAAACCTTGCCGGAACACCTTGCCGGCAAGGGCCCTCGACCCTATGTGGAAGCCACATATGCCTCCATGTATCTCTGCCAACAGATCCAGTCCTTCCTCCCAGGGGATGCACTTCAATTTCACACCGTTCGGCCTTCTCACATGCATGTGACGCCATCGACGAACTGAGTACAGGCAGACCGATGGGCTACTTTTTCCGCTTCTTCCTGCTCCTCAGGAAGTTCCCCTGTTTGGAGGAATCGGACAGTATGCTGCACCCACGCCGGAGCCTGGGGCTCGACGACAAGGACCAAAGGCATTTCCTCTGCCATGGGTGCGGCTGTCTCCACGGCCAGGGCTTGACGCCACGAGCCGAGCTGTTGCTCTTTGGCAGGCTCAGCGTCCACGGCAGCATCCATGCCGGCAGCCCCAGGGGGCTCGGCGGGAAAGTACTTGTCGGGACCTGATTTCCTCCGCTTGCCCTGCCCCATTGACGGTTCGACGGATGGCTGAGTTAACCGAAGAAAAAAGGTACCTGGTTCCACAGGTAGCTTGAATACAGCACGCTTCGACAAGTAATCGGCGATGTCATTCTCTGCTCGGGGAATGTGCTCCGCTTGGATACCGTCAAAGCGCTCCTCCAGCTTCCTCACTTCATCTACGTAGGCCTCCATCAATGGGCTCTGGTAATCCTTGTTGACTTGTCTGACGACAAGCTGCGAGTCACCCCTAACGATGAGCCTCTTCACCCCGAGGTTTGCCGTGATCCTGAGACCGGCAAGCAGCCCCTCATACTCAGCAGTGTTGTTTGTGGACATCTCCCTGGGAAAGTGCATCTGGATCACGTACTTGAGGTGCTCTCCGGTGGGTGCGACAAGCAGCACACCGGCACCGGCGCCTTGCAGCAAGAAAGCCCCGTCAAAGTACATGATCCAGTCGCGGTCCACTTCCTTGCCGGGGAGAGTAGTCTCTTGGATTTCTTCGTTAGGTGTTGAGGTCCATTCCGCAATGAACTCTGCCAAGATTCTGCTCTAGATTGTTGAGGTACTTTCAAACTTCAATCCAAAGCTCGACAACTCCAAGGCCCATTCCACAATCCTTCCGGTTGCATCTGTGTTGTGCAGTATCCGTTGTAACGGGAGGCGGGTGACGACAGTGATCTCGTGGGCTTGGAAGTAATGACGCCGCTTCCTCGAGGCCATAAGGAGGCCGAAGAGCAATTTCTGCACACCGGAGTACCTCGACCTAGCCCACAGCAAGAGGGAGTCGACAAACTAAACCGGTGCTGCATCATCTTCTTCTTCCGCACCACGCCCGGCTTGATCAGGCGGGCGTTGCCCTGATGGCGTCAGACTCTACCAGGGGCCTTGCCTTCCGGCATCAGGTCCTGCCGGGGGAATCTTTGGCTCGCTGTCCGCTGGTTCTGCCATTGCCACTGCCTCCTCGTCGACCTCCCTCTGTGCCACCAGTGCGGCGCTGACCACTTGATTCGTTGCTGCTAGATACAGCAGCAATGGTTCTTGTAGTTTAGGCGCAACCAATATTGGCGTGGAGGAAAGGTATTTCTTCAGATCCTGCAACGCCGCCTCAGCTTCTGGGGTCCACTCCATCGGGCCTGCCTTCTTCAAGATTTTGAAAAAGGGACTGGCGTGCTCGGCAGACTTGGAGATGAATCGGCTCATGGCGGTGACGCAGCCGGTGAGCCGACGCACATCCTTGATCCGCTTGGGCGCCTCAATCTGTTCAATAGCCTTGATCTTGTCTGGGTTTGCCTCGATCCCGCGCTGCGACACAAAGAATCCGAGAAGCTTGCCGGACGGAACGCCGAAGACACACTTCTCAGGGTTCAGCTTAAGGTTGATCTTGCGCAGGTTGGCAAATGTTTCTTCCAGATCTTGCAGAAGATTTGCCCCGTCCTTGGTTTTGGCCACTATGTCATCCATGTATGCCTCCATATTTCTATGGAGCTGGGGTTCAAAACCAATTTGGACTGCTCTTGCAAACGTCGAGCCAGCACTCTTCAACCCGAAAGGCATCCGTAAAAAGCAATACGTACCACATGGGGTGATGAATGTTGTCTTCTCTTCATCTTCTCTTGTCATGAAGATTTGGTGGTAGCCCGAGTAGGCGTCGAGGAATGACAGCAGATCACACCCGGCCGTCGAGGAATGACAGCAGATCACACCCGGCCGTGGAGTCGACAATCTGGTCGATGCGCGGCAACAGGAAGGGGTCCTTCGGACAAGCCTTATTGATATATGTGTAGTCAATACACAGCCTCCGCTTCCCATTTGCCTTGCGCACCACTACCGGATTGGCCAACCACGTCGGATGGAGCACACCTCTTACCAAACCCGCCGCTTACAACTTCCTGATCTCCTCTGTGATGAACTCCTGCCTCGCCAGAGCGTGCTTTCGACCTTACGCTGACGGGCGCGCATGAGGATGCCAGCCAGGTGGTGCTCAATCACCTCCACAGGAACACCGGGATGTCGGATGCTTGCCATGCAAACACGTCGACATTCGCCCGCAGGAAGGTGACGAGCGTGCCTTCCTATTTGCTGTCGAGGGTGGAGCCTATGGTGAAAGCCCCTCCCGTGCCATCCTCCCTGACGGACACCTTCTTGGTCTGCGGTGGCTCAGCTCTGGATTTCTTGCTCTTGCCGGTAGAGCTCTCTGGCACGTCCTCGACGGTAGCACAACACTCCGAGGAGGTGCGCTTGCTGGAGTGGGTGCGAGAGGTCTTGTCGGGCTTCTTCTTCCCTCCCGGAGCTTCAGCGGCAGGAGCAAGTGCCTTGGCGACAGCTGCTGCAACTGCTTCCCGATAGAGTTGGTCGGCGCAAATCAGCGCGTCCTTCTTGTCGGAGGGGACGGAGATGATGGTCAACGGCCCGGGCATCTTTAGCATGTTGTAGGCGTAGTGCGACGCCGCCATGAACTTGGCTAGTGCCGGGCGGCCGAGGATCCCGTTGTAGGGCAAGGGGATCTCGGCCACGTCGAAGACGATCCTCTCCGTTATGTGGTTCATCTCCCCTCCAAACGTCACGGGCATCATGACCTTCCCCTTCGGCTAGCTCCTCCCCGGATTGACCCCTTGAAACGTGCCCGTTTCCTCGAGGTCTCCATCAGGGATTTGCAGCCTTTTGATCACGACGGGCGAGATCAAGTTCAGGCCGGCCCCACCGTCGACCAACATCTTGTTCACCTTGAGGTTGCATATCGTTGGCGAGACCAACAACAGCAGACACCCGACCGCGGTTGTGCGGTCAGGGTGGTCCTCGGTGTCAAAGATGAGGGGCGTCTTGGACCACTTCGCCGGCTTCGACGGCGTCGAGCAGCGACTCCGCTGTTGTAATCTCACGTGCCCACTGCTTGAGCTGGCAGTGAGAAGTATGCAGCAAGGCACCACCGTCGATGCACATGGCCTCTGTAGCCTTCTGGAACTCTTGCTCGCCGGATTCGTCGTCCTCGTCATGATCATCGTCTTCTTGCTTCTTGTCACGGCCCCGGGCGGGCTTCTCTCGCTGGGTGTCCTTGTCGCGGCAGCCTCCTTGGCCGCCACACTTCTTGCCGGATCCCTCGGCATCGTCCTGGCCCTTCTCCTTTTCCCGCCTCTCATACTCGGCCTTTTGCTTTTCAGCAAGCAGCTCGACTTGCCGGCAGTTCTGGAGGTCGTGGCCCTTGGTGCGATGGGTCTTGCAATACTGCTTGCTAGAGCCCCCTGGCTTGTCGGCAGCTGCTAAGGCCCGACAGGCAACGCACCCGGCAATCTCCTTGCCGGGGTCGTCTGCCTTGACCTTCTTGGCAGCGCCGGTGTCGTCAGACCCTTCAACGGCAAGTGCGGCTTTGCCCTTGAGTTTCCTATTGCGACGTCGGCCCTTCTTCGTCGGGGCGGCGGTGTCTTCATCAGTAGAGTCGGTTTCCGCGCCGGCGTCCTCGCCTGGGTACTTCCTTCCCTCTTCATCCCGGGCGCACCTATCGGCCAGAACATAGAGTTCGGCCACATCCTTAACCTTGGTCATCGCCAGCTCTTCGCGCATCTTGCGGTTGCGCACGTTCTGATGGAACGCGCTGATCACAGCAACGGGATGAACGTCGGGGATGTTGTACTGCACCCGGCTGAATCTCTGGATGTACTTGCGTAGAGTTTCCCCTTCCTTCTAAGGAATGATATGCAGATCACTGGCCTGGCCATAAGCTTGGTGGCCTCCAATGAAGGCGCCAACGAACTCATGGCACAGATACGACCAAGAAGAGATGGAATCCGCCGGCAAGTGCATCAACCAAGACATAACATTGGGCTTCAGTGCCAATGGGAAGTAATTGGCAAGCACCTTGTCGTCGCGAGCTCCGGCAGCCTGCATCGCGATGGTGTAGATGCTGAGGAACTCGGACGGATGGGTCTTGCCAGTGTACTTCTCACCGATGTCGGGCTTGAACGTGCGGTGGGACGGCCACTGTACTGCCGCAGCTCGCGGGTAAATGTTGGGCAACCCACCTCGTAAGGTAGGCCGCCGAAGCCCCCTGGCGCTGGGTGGTCCATAGCGGGTCCCGCCCGCCTGTCCAACTGGTGGCGTGTATCACGCCAGCGCTCGATAGTGGTTTGAGCATCTTCGTGAGCTTGTTCTCGAAGAACTTGGCGCTGGTCGCGGTGGGTCCGCGGGTCGGACGACGCTATAGAGATGTTATCACAAGCGTCGTCATGACGAGCCGACGCTCATGGCGGCCGGGCGAGGAGGAGGAGAGTGCACCGTGACCGCAGCACCCCCAGTCCTCCCGGCGCTGGCATGTGGTGGCTCGGTGGAGCGCCGCCCGAGGGTCCCGCCGGTCACGGATCATCTTTGTTGGCGGCAACAGCGAGGCTCCGGATGGTGGCCCTCCACTCGTCGAGCTTCTCCGCGGCAGAGGGAAGTCGAGCAGCCGCTGCGCTAAAGCTTCGCTGGCGTGGGTGGCGGCGATAGCTGCGTGGACCGTGGCGGCGCCGACTTCTAACCACGTTAGAAGGAGCTCCATCACGACCCAGCGGCTGCGCGCCATTTTTGCCAGCACTTCGGCGGGCATGCTGAGCTCCTTCATCCCGCGGATGACGCACAGGGCTCTTCCCACGGCGGTGCCCAGGGTCACTTGCGTGGTGACGCTGCTCGTCGCGTGCACCATGGGAAGAGTGCGCAGTGGTCGCCGGCGTGGGCGTCTTGGAGGTTGCTGTGCTGCCCGTGGGTGGCACAACGACACTCCTGGAGGTCCCCGCACCGCCTGCGGGGGACCAAGCCCCGTCTTTGGAATTGGTCATGTGTGGCCCGTCGCCTGGCGCGCAAACGGCGCCGCTCGCCAGGCACTGACTGCCAGGGCGATGCTGGTGCTCGCGGACCGCGGCTCGGGTTCTGTCCGCGACCGGGCCGCTGCTCGCCCGTACTGGCACGGGTCGTTCGGCCCCCGATGAGCCGATCGCCATGGCCGTCTTGTTCTTGGGAGCCATGGCGATGAAGAAACGCTAGGGTAACTACTAGACCAGGTTCTCACAATTGCGCCCCCTACCTGGTGCGCCAAAGATGTCGGTGGGAAACGACACCTATGGGATCACAAGAATGCCTACTACGGTTGTCGGGGCGCAGGGTTGTGAGAAGAGCAGGATTAGTAATCAGCACAAGGATCGTTTACCCAGGTTCGGGCCGCGAGGATGCGTAAAACCCTACTCATGCTTTGGTGGATGTATTTCACAGAGTTCTTGAGCTCTCGAACTAGCTATGGTGGTTGCATGGTTCAAAAGAGTCGAATCCCTCTCCAGTATGCCATGGGCCTCCTTTTATAGTCGAAAGGGGCTACCACAGTGGCGCACAGGAGGTGGAAAGGCCTACAGTGCTATGAGCTTATCGCTCGTATTACAGGACAAGACGCATTTAATACGTGGCTTAGGTGTCCCCTTGCTTTATCGGGGACGGGAATGAGGCACGTCCCGTCCGTCGCCGCTCCTCCTCGCTTCGACACGCGCCCTGGCCAGCGACGCGTGCGGCGCCATGTAGGCAGGCAGGCAGCTGAGGTGGTGCGGTGGTAGGGTCTTCACGAAGATCTGCATGCCGCCACACAGGCGTGTGCTGGGTTGGTCTGGAAGCTGCATGTTGCCACGCAGGTGCCTGCCCAGCTGGTTGGGCTGGCAGCTGCATGCGAACGGCGGTGGAGACTTGGCTGGCGCGGGCCTGGAGGTGGCCCTGCTGGCGCCCTTGGCGAGGGCCTTGCCGGGTGGCCCGCAAGGGTCTTGCCGTGGCGTGTTGTCGTCACCGGCAACAATCTTGCCGGGGGTCTTGTGGCTCTCCTCGGCAAGGATCTTGCCGAGGATCGTTGTCTTTTAATCCTCATCTGATCTTGGACACTTCTTGTCTTCACAAAGACCTGCATGCCACCATGGAGGTGCCTCCCGAGCCCTGGCCCAACGTAGGGTGTTGGAAACCATGGGCTCAAGGGTGGTGCGTTCCGCTGGTGGGGGCGAGTTGCCCCGGCAAGGGTCTTGCCGGGGCCGCTGAGGCTGCCTTGGCAAGGGTCTTGCCGGGGGAACCTGCCTCGCCCCTCCGCTTCCTTGTGTTCTTGGCCTTGGCGTTGCCTTGGCTATCTTGTACTTCGTCTTCTCTCCGCCTTCCCTCCCTTGCCTTGCTTCGTGTGGCCGCGGCGCGTGGCTCCGACTGCCCGTGCACAAGTAAAGGGGTCAAAAAAGAGAGCCCCTACTTTTGTACACCGACAAGCTCATGAGGGCATATTTTTTGGTCATGCTACAAACTCTCATGCTTACCGTTTCCTCAATAAGTCTACGGGACTTATTGAGGAGACGTGTAACGTGGAGTTTGATGAGAATAACGGCTCCCAAGTGGAGCAAAGTGGTACTTGTGATGTTGGTGATGAAATTCCTCCCCAAGCCATAAGAAGAATGGGTGTTGGTTTTATCCTACCCATTGAGGAACCCCTTGTGGCTGAAGGAGAAGGACAATGTTCCACTCAAGTGGAACCATCACCAACCCAAGACCCACACACTTCTGAAGAACAAAGTGAAGGCCCTCAACCTCATGAACAAGATCAAGGGCAAGATGGTGTTGAACCACCAAGTGATGCCCAAGGTCAAGTTCTCACCTCCGAGCAAGTTCAAGATCAAGATCAAGCTCAATATCAAGAACAAGAACAAGCTCAAGACAACGCTCAAGATGATCAAGTTACCGCTCCTCAACTCACTCCTGAGGAGGAATTGGAGCGTCGTGCCGCCAAGATTGCTTCCAAGCTCACTACGAAGGGTCATCACATGACGAATGTGCTTGGAAGCATACGAAAGGGGGTAAGCACTCGTAGACAATTAGCAAACTATTGTGAACATCACACGTTTGTTTCTTGTGTTGAACACCAAAAGGTCTATGAGGCGCTCGAGGATCCGGATTGGCTTAATGCCATGCATGAAGAACTCAAAAACTTTGAGGACAACAAGGTGTGGAGATTGGTGCCAAGGCCAATGGGGAATCATAATGTCATTGAAACCAAGTGGATATTCAATAACAAGAAAGATGCTCATGGAATTATCGTTCACAACAAGGCTCGGCTGGTAGCACAAGGCTACTCCCAAGTCGAGGGTATCGAATACGGTGAAACCTTTGCTCCCGTTGCTTGCCTTGAATCTATTTGTTTGTTGATTGCTTATGCTTCTCATCATAACTTTAAGTTGCAACAAATGGATGTGAAGAGTGCTCTTCTTAATGGTCCTATTAATGAGTTGGTGTATGTCAAACAACCCCCTCGGGTTCGAGGATCCCTATTTCCCCGATCATGTGTACCAACTCGATAAGGCACTCTATGGCCTTAAACAAGTCCCACGTGTGTGGTATGACCACCTTACCGAGTTGTTGCAAGATCGTGGGTTTGAAATTGGGAAAATCGACCCCACTATTTTTACTAAGAAGGTCAAAGGGGAGTTGTTTGTGTGCCAACTATATGTTGATGATATTATATTTGGTTCCCCTAACAAACCTTTCAATGAGGAATTTGCCGCTCTCATGACCTCAAAGTTCAAGATGTCCATGATGGGAGAGTTGAAGTTCTTTCTCGGGTTCGAAGTCAAGCAAAGAAGAGAAGGAACCTTCATCAACCAAGCCAAATACACTAAAGACATGCTCAAGAGCTTCAAGCTAAGTGATGTCAAGCCGGCTTCCACTCCAATGCCCGTAAAATGCCAACTTGGCATAGATCCCAATGGTAAAGTGGTGGATCAAAAGGTATATCGCTCCATGATTGGCTCCTTGCTTTACCTTTGTGCATCTAGACCGGATATCATGTTGAGTGTGGGAATTTGTGCACGGTTTCAAGCCGCAGCTAAGGAAAGCCACTTTGTGGCAGTCAAGCAAATCTTTTGATATTTGGCTCATACCCCAAACTTTGGCTTATGGTATCCAAGAGGAGCAAACTTCAACCTTGCAGGCTATTCGGACTCTGATTGGGCGGGAGACAAAGTGGATAGGAAGTCAACTTCCGGAGGGTGCCAATTCCTTGGTTGCTCTTTGGTGAGTTGGTCTTCTAAGAAGCAAAGTTGTGTGTCTCTCTCGTCCACCGAAGCGGAGTATGTGGCCGCCGGTAGGTCTTGTGCACAACTTCTATGGATGAGGCAAACTTTAAATGATTACGGTGTCAGTTGTGACAAAGTGCCTCTTTGGTGTGACAATGAAAGTGCCATCATGATTTCTCTCAACCCGGTGCAACACTTCAAGATGAAGCATATTGAGATTTGGTATCACTTCATCTGGGATCATATTAGGCGAGGGGAGATCAAGCTCAACTATTTCAACACTCACGATAACCTTGCAGATATCTTCATGAAGCCCTTGGATGAAGCAAGATTTCGCGAGTTAAGGCATGAGCTAAATATCATTGATTCGATTAATGTGGCTTGAACCCTTGCACACCACACCATACTCATCTTGGTATCTTGTTTAGGTGTAGGCATGGACATAGGGGGAGTGTTGTTCTCTCAATGAACTCTCCCTCCCCCCATTATGCATACATTGATCAACTCTTTCACATTAGCCATTTTTGATGGTACGTGTGCTTCAAAGATGAGTTTTGGTCATGGGCCCAAGGACAATTCTTCGCGGTGCCATACCAATTGACTCAAACATAGGTGGCCCCGGCCACCGCCCTCTCTTTGGAGAGGTTGTGTCTCGTGTTTGTTCCTTGTTGTCTTTTGCCTTTCTATTCTTCAAGCCGAGTTTGCGTTTGAGTTGCATCTTGTGTTAGCTTCTTTTGTGTGTTCGTTTGCTTGAAGGTTGCATTGCAAAGGGCGTGTCCCTCTCTTTTTGCGAAACTTTCACTTTCTTGGGGGTACTGTACTACCGTGGCAAGCCATAATACTACCGCTTTCATCGCGGCAGTAATTTTTTACTGCCGCTGGAAGAGCGGTACTACCGCCCAGCGAGCGGTACTTCCGCTCGGGTGATACTACCACAAGGATCTGCGGTACTACCACGATGTCACGAACGGGTGGGGATTAAGAGTGGGGTCGGGGGAGTTCCAACTCCCCCATACCCATTCATATCTTTTCCCACCCCGTCTCTCTCTCTCTCTCTCCTGCCCAAGAACGGCGCCGGAGGACCTCACCGGATCTCCATCTCCGGCCGCTCTCCTCGCATTCCGGCCGGTGGGATTGTTCCCCACCTCGCCCTCTTGCCATGGACCCTGGTATTTCCCCAAGTCCTTCCCTTTTTGTTCCGTTCTTTTGCTTCTAGGTCTTGGGGAGATGCATGTGTAGTTCGTATGATTTTTGGCTAAATCTTTGCAAGAGAGGATTGTAGGAGATTGCTAGTGTAGTAGACATGCTATTTGGAATGATACAACAGTATAGTTTGATCAACGGTAGTACCAATCTAGTGTTGCAGTTGTTTCTAGATCCGGATCCATTTTCAGATCCGTTGTTCATGTGGCTGTCAATTCTGTGCGGTACTGACGCTCCTCTTGGAGCGGTACTACCGCACCCTCACCCATGAATGGACCTGGCGCGGTACTACCGCATCCAGAAGCGGTACTACCGCCCGGGGCGCGGAAGTAAAAAATTACTTCCGCTCGGTAGCGCTGATACTACCGTGCCACTAAGACAAGATTACCGCGGGCCGGAGCGGCTGTAATTTTTTACTTCCGTGAGCCTGTCCGGTACTATCGTAGATTTGCAAACTTTGTTGTTTTATCCTTCCAAATCTCGTGTTTGCTTGTTTTATTTGGTTTTGGCCCTTGTCGTTGTAGTAATCCTTCTCGGTTTCTCTCGTGTTTGTGTTGGGTGTCATAGGTGGTGGCTCCGGTTCCAATGTCCATCATTCGAATCCCAGCCGTGACACGGGCTCGAAGCGCTTGCGCAACCAAGATGAGGTTCCAGAGGGCTCCATTACCCCCCAACGCAGGACCAAGTCAACTGCCACCACGACCAAGGAGCCAACAATGGGCATGGATGAGATTCCTCTAGCCGAGTTTATCACTAGCAGGAGGATCAACCCCTATGTGAAGCCCCATGAGAATTTCAGAGGGAATGATTTGTTTTGGACCAAGCAACAGAACCTTATCTTCCTAGATGTGATGAAGGCCAAGCAGAACATCTACGTGGACGTGCACTAGATTGACATGGTTTATATGAGGAAGGATAATCACCGGGAATATTTTGGTGTGGCTTTGGACCTGGTGGAGCAATTTGGCATTGAGGACTTGCTCATCTTTCACTTGGACTATGACCCAGAGATTGTGGATCAGTTCTTTGCGTCGGTCCACTTCCATACTGATGAGAAACGGACCTTGACGTGGATGACGAATGGGCAAAGGATGACTGCTAAGTGGAAGGAGTTCATGGCGCTGCTGCATGTTCGTTATGAGGGGCTCCATACGCCCGTTGGTGTTCGCCCTCATGCCAACCTCGAGTCAGCCAGCAAGGACAAGCTTCAGCCGTATCTTGTTGAGAAGAAGCTTGGCACTGACAAGAAGACCTGGGTGCTGAATCCATTCCTTGACATCAAGCACCGGATCTTCCGCAACTCCCTCTTTCCGCGCATTGGTGACAAAGATAAGGTGCATGCTTATCTTGTGGACATGATGCTCATATGTGAGAGGGCACGTCTCCATTAGACAGAACCACTTGATGTCTCACATATCATGTGGTGTGGGCTACACTTTGTCGTGCTCAACCGTAAGGTGCCCATCTATGGACCTTACCTGCATCTCTTGATCTCAAAGACTTGGGAGCAACTCTTTCCCAATGAAGAGTTTGAAGCCCCCAACTGCATTTGGCATGCGCATCAAGAACAAGTGGGCTAACACCACTACCCGTGCTGAGGCAGAGGCTGCTAAGATGGACGTGGATGAGGATGAGATTGAGGAGGAGGAAGCGGATGAGGACAGCTCTGATGGATACTCGCATTCATCTTCTGAGCCCTCTTGGACTAAGAGGATGAACAACAAGATGAAGGCTTTGTTCTGCATGCAGGCCAAGGGCCAGTACTGATCTCACGTTGCTCAGAAAGAGAGTCGCCGACGCGGCAAGAGGATCTTGAGGATGTTCGGCGAGTAGGTATCAAGCAGGTCCGAGAAGCACATCACCCTAGAGGCTGAATGGATGGCGAAGCAGGGCTACCAGTGGACTAAATCTGAGGAGGAGACCATCCCCACTGTCAAGACCGACGAGGAGCGTGACGAGTGATCGCTTCAGCTTGAGCTACCACCTATGTCGTAGGTGTCATCTCTGCCTTTTTGGTGTCTCGATGCCAAAGGGGGAGAGAGAGTAGGATTTGCGAGTCTTGAGTTGTTGTGTCTCGCTCTTTGCTTTCGTCCCGTTGAACCTCGTTTGCTTTTGCTTGTTGGTTTGTGTTTGGTTTTTTCTGGATCCAGGAGACTATCATATGGTGTAAGACATATGTCCTCGCCGTATCTTATTGTCTTATCATGTTATCTAGTTTGCTTAGTAGATTGTGAGCTTAGTATGTCTTGTGCTCTCGTTACTTTATGCTCATTTTTATTATCTTGCCTCCTTGCTTAGTGTTAGTTATTTTGTTGCAAGATATGCCTCGTCTATAAAATATAAGGGGGAGTGTTGATCCTAGTATGTGTGCCGTGCGGTCCAAAGCATTTCTCTAGAGAGCACACATCTAGGGGGAGCCCGTCTATATTTTATAGATGTTGGGTTTGCCTATGTTTCATTTTATTTCCCTATGTGCAAATCCCGTATTGTCATCAATCCACCAAAAAGGAGAGATTGTAAGGGCATATTTATCCCTTAGTGGTTTTGGTGATTGATGACAATGCATTTGCGGACTAATCGTGTGCATTGAGCATTTCAGATATCTCATGTTTAGGCACAAGACGATTCGTTGCCCCTCAGAGTCTAGTGAAGACGGAGTTTTCCCTACGTTTCTTTTCGGTGGATTTGAGTCGTAGGAAAGCGTACTATTAAGAGGGGTCCGCTTTGGAAAGCATCACGTACACGTCTGTTCCTTTTGCACCACCTTTCCTTTGGCTCTTTGGAGCATCCTCCGTTTATCCGTGTCTCTACAAAATGAAGGACTCCTAGTGTTGGTTGTGCCGGGGCATGAGGTAGTACTGCTCATGGGAGTGGTAGTACCGCAGAGGCTCACGATAGTACCGGCCACGGTTGTGGTAGTACCACAGTCCCTTGCGGTAGTACCGCTCCCAGGGCGCGGTATTACCGTGGCCTCGGGCCAGGCACAACAGCACGAGCGGAAGTAGGGGAGGATGTAATTTTTTTACATCCGCGCCCTATGCGGTAGTACTGCTCCAGGTTCGTGGTAGTACCGCGTCAGATTTTTGCACAGATCGAAACTCAACGGAAGAAGCCACGGATGTAATTTTATATGTCTGTGCCTTCCCGCCTGACGGTGTCCTGGACTAGGGGGTACTCACCACGTCGTCCCCCAATCGGTTAGATTGGGCCGAGGACCCCCAGGGCCGCATACTCATGGGCCAGTCCGGGCAGTTGGTGCATACAAGGAAGATTCCACAAGACTTGGTGATCAAGACAAGGACTCCTCCCCCACCAACAGATTCGGGTTAGGACTCTTGTTATCCTAGGCCTCTGGTACATTATATAAACCAGGGCCAGGCTAGTCAACATATATACAATATACAACAATCATACCATAGGCTAGCTTCTAGGGTTTAGCCTCTTTGATCTCGTGGTAGATCCACTCTTGTAACACACATCATCAATATTAATCTAGCAGGACATAGGGTTTTACCTCCATCAAGAGGGCCCGAACACTGGTAAAACATCGTGTCCCTTGTCTCCTGTTACCATCCGCCTAGACGCAGATTCGGGACCCCCTACCCGAGATCCGCGGTTTTGACACCGACATTGGTGCCGCTGCTGAGAGTTCCGTTGTGTGTCCGCAAAAGGTCGATGGCTCGCCTACAGATCAACTGCGACTTCGGCATCTTCGTCACCAGCTCGACTGGTCACCTTGGTTCGACCAAGGACTGTGCCCTACCTCCGATCGTCATGTTCGGATGAGGGCCTTCATCAACATCAACTCCGATCTCTATCAAGATCATGGAGGAATCATCCAGGGAGCCCGGGGGCTCAACGTCAACATTGCCCTCGGGCGACCGTGCTGTTTTTTTGGACAGCGAACTTGCATTCGCCGTCACCGCCTCCTCGAGCGTCGCTTTGACGATTGCTTCGGTGGAATTGTGCGGAATTGAGTCTACAACAACCCTGGAAAATTTTGTCGAGTTCCGATGGAGGAATCTCTGGCAATCTCCGATATACCGGAGCCGCATTGAATCTGCACGAGAATCCGGACGAGTTTAGAGCGTGGTGTCCAGCTTATAGCTCGGACTTCCTTTGGAAGATCCAACCGTTGATCGGCTGCGGAATTCCTATATCTACCACCCCTCAAAATTTCAGCTCGATCCGACCGTCCAAACTCCGGGAACCTTCCGATTAGTGCATCACTTTTCGGATATGTTTTCTGCACGAAAACGAATCCGACCCGAGTTCGCCTTTTTTATGAACAGGATTTCGGACATCCTTTTTGAAGGAAGTTTTGTATGGGGTATTGTGCTTTGTTTCCGAACACATCCCACTAACTTTAAGATCTTTTGAACATGATCTTCAACATCATGCTGGTGTCAAACCAGTCCGGCAATATTGCTCCACGGCTGCCGACCTGCGCTAGACACATCGTCACTTTGTTGAGCCGAGCTCAACTTCTTCGGATCATCATCTCGGCAAGCCGAACAAGAGTCCGGCATCACGAAGGATAAATCATCACCAACATCGCCGCCCCATGGATTACACGGAGCGGGCATACCGGCATCGCCGCACGGTCGCTTCATCAAGCCGGCATCGACCACGTCACGACCTGCATCGGCAGGGCCGCACTATTGTTTCTTCAAGCTGGTGTCCACCACGCCGACCTGCTTCGACATCTCGGCTGGACCGGGGGCTTCGCCATCTCTTCATCAACCTACCCCGGACACTCCGGCGTCACTAGCCGACCAGGCAGTGGGTGCGCGCATCGAGTCCCAATTTTGGGAATCACCTTCCTCCGGATTGCTACAACAAATAAACCAGGTGCTATTAATCCTAGTATTTTTTGCTTGTTTGGGTTCATTTTTCCCAATGAATTATTACTCTGGTTTGTCCATCATATGTACGCAGGTCTATCAAATGGTGGCCGCATTAACGACGGTTGCATGGTGGTTCGGTCAGTTTCCGTACATAGTCCGGCGAACGCCACATCCGGAACTCGAACCGACCTGTGAATTCAGGCCTTACCATGCCTTTACCGCATCACGCCGCCGCCCTGCATCGACATTAACTTCGGCGCCAGGCCATATTTCTTTTATTACTCACTTTGCATAAATTATCTATTATGCAACGATTTTTTTATTACTATTATCTCTGGTTTGCACTATTTTTTGTGCACAGGAAAATGATCCAGCCGGACTATATCCTTTGACGTCACCTCGGTTGGACGGGGGGCCTCGTCAACACTTCATTACCCCATGCCAGGGACTTCGGCATCACTCTGCCGTCCTGCATTGACCGTGCTATGTCACCACTTCACAGTGCCGAGCTCTTTGCTCCGCCACCTCGGGACCAGCTTGGGGGATGGAACCTTGTCCCGCATCAAGCTGGGACCGCATCGTCAATACCAAACACATTAACCAGCTAAGTTGCCTTCATGCTCAAAGTTTTAAATTTCTAACTTGTGTTCGGTTCGACCAAGCATTATACTTTTTTGGAAAAAAGTTGCTTGTAAAAAATTTCCTTGTCGAAAATTGTTCGCACACACTTGACGCGCTACCCGCGCTCATTATACCTGGGGGCTTCTTTAACAGAAGCTTATTAATTCGGGCTTTATGCCCAACACATGTGTCACACTTCCACATGTACCTTTTATTATCCATTATATACATCAATATGACTTAAGTTTTGGCCAAGCTGGGTTGCCTGGCTCCTGTGCTTACCCCTACGTTCCCGATTGTTCGGCTAGGTGGTAAAGGGAGCACCTCTGCGATTGTTACTGCCGGGTCAGCCGGATGTGTACCTCAGACTGGGTGAAGCCGAAAGCTAGCGTTCTTAAGGGAATACTCGGTCGGTGAACTAAAAGTTGATTTCTTACCTATTCATTTACCTGCCCCCAGATGTTTTTCTACTCTTTTCACAGTCCGGACATGCACTTTAGGGTATGCCTCCCAGGGAAAGGAACCCCTAACGGAACTATTCTCCCTGGAAGATGTTTCTTACTAACCATGTAATATAACATAACTAGTTGGGCACTTGTCTGATAAAGCACTAATGACCCCTACGCCTGGTCTCCATGCATGCCCCGGTTTTTATAACCGCGAGGGTATTCGAACACACTCCGGACTATTGGGTCCAGAGGTTGAAGCGAAAAGGTCCGCTACGGCAAACGATCTACAATCCGGCTAGAAGGCATTCTACATGTCACCTTACATTTTATAGTCAACTTTTACCCAAGTCACTTGGGGGCTCTTATGTTTATTTGAGCCGTTTCATACTAAGTGTTTTTCTTCTTAGTCGTTGCAAAGTTAAAGCACGGCAGAAGCACTTTTTTTTTCTAAAGTCCAATTTTCGGATTGGCACTGAACACTTGATCTTGTTCGGACGTCATGTTTTCACTGACGTTTTTTGGTTTTCCAAGATTTTGGCACTTTTAAACTATTTGTGTGTTTTCAGCACAAGTCTGCGAAGGCAACGCCGGACTCCTTTAGAGATTCGGCAAAAACATTCTCGGATATTGCTATATATGCATCAGTTTTGAATTGTGTCTTCGGTCAATAGTTGGGTTGCCCGGCTCCCGCGCTTTGCCTCCTACGTTCCGCTTTGTTCGGCTAGGTGTGCAAAGGGAGAACCACTGCGATTGTGCTTCCAGCTCGCATGGTCAAGCACCTCAGTGGAGAAAGCCGAAAACTGACTGTCACAATAGGTGTAAACTGGTCAGCGATCCGATGACTATATTAAATGACAGTCCATTCATAACATTGGCCGAAGTGTTTCTGGCTTGACCTCGACTGTCGCCGAACACTGCGGGGGCTAGTAACTGGCCTCCCAAACTGAATCCTCGATCTTTTGCTCTTACACTGGAGTTGAGGTTTCATGATCATGCTTAGCATGACAACCCAAAGAAAGGAACCGATAGCGGGACTATTTTCTTTGGAAGAAATTTCTCTATTAAACAGTAATATAACATATCTCTCTGCGTACCTTTGTTTATAAAACCGTATGGCCAGATTGCCTTGTTTGTCGTAAATCTTTGCCCTCATAAAGGCTTTATAAAGTAGGACAAACACTTCTCAGCCACTGGCCGAGGAGGTTGAAGCTGATGGTCGGTCAACAAAGTTTTGTACAATGCGGATCCGAGCATTAATGACATAAAGTACTTGGATACATAGAGTCATTACACATAATTTGTGATTTTACTATGGATATCGATCCTTAATTCGGCCTCCCGTGCCCGCATTAAGGCTCGGGGCTACTGGGCTTCGGGCTTATTATTTACAAATACTAAAGGGGCACATCGATCCTCGATCTGGTGTTGCCACCCGACCCGGTGTCTGGGGCTCTTGCATTGCATGTCCAATTGCAGAAAATTTTAAGTGTAATACAGCCTCCGAGGAGATTTTGATCCTCAGGTTGGTCGGCCGCACCCAACCTGAGTCTTGAGGACTGAGCACGCCGCTTTTTGTGTCCCGAAGTATTCTGCCGAGCTAGGACTTGATCCTCAGACCGATTCTCGCAAATCAACTTTGAGTCTCAGCAGACTACGGGGATCAGCGGTCTTATGTCATCCTTCATGGGCATCTCGGTTTTAGACCGATACCCACCTTGAGGGCTACTCGGCTATGTATCTCGGCAGAGAATAAATTGCACCACCACGGAAGCAATCCGGCATAAAGCTCGGACGCTAGTGGCTGGCTCCATAGAGGGCATTTCCGGTATTAAGCTCGGCTAAACTCCTTCAAACTTCTTTGAACCAAGGTGATTTATGACACCTCGGATACAGTCCGGCGTTGGAGCTCGGATACATAGTCCGGCGTTGGAGCTCGGATACCGTCCGGCGTTGGAGCTCGGATACATAGTCCGGCGTTAGAGATGGGAAGCAGTCCGGCGTTGGTGCTCAGCTGCAAAAGATACCTCGAATGCAGTCCGGCGTTAGAACTCGGACGCAAGAAGACACTGCTTCCTGGGAATAACTTCAAACCCGAGGCGTGGCATAAAAATAACAAGGCATTGATGAAGGCCGTAAACTTAAAGGGGCTCCTCGGATACCCGACGTATAAACTCGCCGAATGCATTTCGGCGATCCTCAAGATTGAAGATGAGAAGATTTGTTGAACCAGTTTTCAAGACCGCAAATCAAGATGAAGAACAGTTCGGAAGAATCGAGGAGCGTCCCTAACTTGAAGACCGGTTCAGGGGGCTATCGACGGTGTCTGGACTAGGGGTACTCACCACGCCGTCCCCCAATCGGTTAGATTGGGCCGAGGACCCCTGTGGCCGCATATCTTGATGGGCCAGTCCGGCGATTCTTTGCATACAAGGAAGATTCCACAAGACTTGGTGATCAAGACAAGGACTCGTCCCCCACCGACGTATTCGGCTAGGACTCTTGTTATCCTAGGCCTCTGGTACATTATATAAACCAGGGCCAGGCTAGTCGACATATATACAATATACAACAATCATACCATAGGCTAGCTTCTAGGGTTTAGCCTCTTTGATCTCGTGGTAGATCCACTCTTATAACACACATCATCAATATTAATCTAGCAGGACGTAGGGTTTTACCTCCATCAAGAGGGCCCGAACCTGGGTAAAACATCGTGTCCCTTGTCTCCTGTTACCATCCGCCTAGACGCACAGTTCAGGACCCCCTACCCGAGATCCACCGGTTTTGACACCGACACCGGCCTAGACAAACCCTGCCTTGCGGTAGTACCGCAAGGGCGAGCCGTAGTACCGCTCCGGCGGTTCTACCGCTTTCTGCTTCAATGCAACAGGGCTGGTCTAGCTCCTGCCGCGCCAGTGGTAGTACCGTAGGGCCCCGCGGTAGTACGACAGGCCCTTGCGGTAGTACCGCTTGTCTGGTGTGGTAGTACCGCGTGTCGCAGGCTGGGTAAGTGGATAACGGTTGGATTTGTCCTATCCCTATATAAGGGGAGTCTTCTTCTCCGAGTTGACTACATCTTCCATCCCTAAGCTCCATTAATGCTCTAAGCTCCATTTTCGCCTGATCTCTCTCCCTAGCCAATCAAACTTGTTGATTTTCTAGGGATTGGTTGAGAAGGCTCCGATCTACACTTCCACCAAGAGAAATTTGATTCCCACCACTAATCCCTTGCGGATCTTGTTACTCTTGGGTGCTTGAGCACCCTAGATGGTTGAGGTCACCGCGGAGCCATATTCCATTCTGGTGAAGCTTCGTGATGTCGTTGGGAGCCTCCAATTAAGTTGTGGAGATTGCCCCAACCTTGTTTGTAAAGGTCCGGTCGCCACCTCCAAGGGCACCAATAGTGGAATCATGGCATCTCGCATTGTATGAGGGCGTGAGGAGAATACGGTGGCCCTAGTGGCTTCTTGGGGAGCATTGTGCCTCCACACCGCTCCAACGGAGACGTACTTCCTCTCAAAGGGGAGGAACCTCGGTAACACATCCTTGTCTCCACCGGCTCCACTCTTGGTTATCTCGTACCTTTACTTGTGCAAGCTTACTTTGTGTTGCATCCCTTGCTTGCTTGTGTGCTTATTGTTGTTGCATCATATAGGTTGCTCACCTAGTTGCATGTCTAGACAACCTACTTTGATGCAAAGTTTAAATTGTTAAAGAAAAGCTAAAAATTGTTAGTTGCCTATTCACCCCCCCCCCCCCCCTCTAGTCAACTATATCGATCCTTTCAGATAGAACCACCTGTTGATCTTGATAACCCACAACTTAAGAATAAAAGGTATGATAAAAGAGAGTTCATTGCTAGAAAACACGGTAAGGAAAGAGAACCGTGGGTTCAAAAACCTATGCCTTTTCCACCCAAGTCAACTAAAAAGAATGATGATGAAGAATTTGAACGCTTTCTTTGAAATGTCGAGGCCGATCTTTTATGCTTTCGCTTGATCGATATCCTTAATATGCCTCGTTATGCAAAGTATATGAAAGACATCATCACAAATAAGAGAAAAATACCAGAAGCTGAAATCTCCACTATGCTTGCTAATTATACTTTCAAAGATGGAGTACCTAAAAAACTTGGAGATCCCGGAATACCAACTATACCTTGCTCCATCAAAAAGAATTATGTGAAAACTATTTTGTGTGATTCAGGAGCTGGTGTTAGTGTTATGCCTTTCGCTTTATATAAAATACTTGACTTGAATAAACTCGCACCTACTGAAATATCTTTGCAAATGGCTGACAAATCAACTGCCATACCTATCGGTATCTGTGAGGATGTGCCCGTTGTTGTTGCTAATGTTACTATTTTGATTAACTTTGTCATACTTGAGATGCCCGAGGACGACAACATGTCGATTATCCTTGGTAGACCCTTCTTGAATACTGTAGGGGTTGTTATTGATTGCAATAAAAGCAAGTTCAATTTTCATATCAATGGTAATGAGCATATGGTGCACTTTCCGAAGAAACAGTTCCAAGTGAATGGTATTAATGCTATTGAAAAATCTTCGACAATCACTAGTGGAAGTTTTCAAATACCTCTACCTACTGTCAAAAAGAAATATGAAATGCTTATTGTTGGGGAAATGCAAATACCCATTGAGGTAACTTAGTGATTTACGAAAGTTCTTCGGGTTCATGCTAATTGAAAGTGGTTGTTAATAAGACTTGATCAACCTTATTAATGGATCATTTTTGAGCGGTATGAAGTTGATGAATTTAGTAAGCACTACCTTCTGTCCCTACTTTTAGTTTTCTGTTTTTATTAGTTAAATAAAATGCCATGTTTTGTCTGTTTTCTGAATTTCCCGTGCAATAAAAAATGACCCAAAAATAAAAGTTCTCGGAATGCCCTGAAAATTTAATACGATTTTTTGTGAATATTTCTGAATTTTTGGTGCAAATAACAACAGAGGAAGGTGCACCAGGTGGACATAACCCACCTGGGCACGCCAGCACCCCTAGGCGCGCCCTGGTGGGTTTTGGTCCCCACGTGGGCCCTCTCACTTATCTCTTTAGCCCACTTCATCACTTACCTCCAGAAAAAAATCTCAATTGCTCTCTCTCTCTCGTGTTCTTCAGCTCAAACCCGCGGATTTTGATCTCTTTGCTCGAAGCTCCATTTCCGAAACTGTTTTAGGGGATTGTTACTTGGTATGTGACTCCACCGTTTGTCCAATTAGTTTTTGTTTTAGTGGTTTATACTTTGAATAATTAGCTATTCTTGGTGCTGCTGTAGATGTGCTTGCATGTTGAATTCTTAGTGTTCTAAGTAGTTTGAATGCTTGCTATGGTGGCCTCTATGTATCCCTATGAGTAGTTGCTATCAATCTTATAAAGTTTTGTTGACAAATTTTTCTCACCCAAAATTTTTATTTTCAGAGAATTGTAGGCGGACATGATGAACCTATTTGGAAGGAGTTCTTCGAGGAGACGATCCTCGGGGGCATCTTCTAGTCACAATTCCGCTCGCCGGTCTTATGTTGAACCAAGTGAAAGTTCCACGCGAGATGCTGCCACCAAAACATGCTTATGGCCTTGCGATGAATATATGGTGCATGTGGGCATTAAGGAGGAATTTGAGCAATATGTTCACAATGCCGGACTCGGTCCCTACCTTTTAGATAAGTGTGAACAACGCCAACTTCTCACTGAATCATTTGTCAAAGGATTTACATTTTTCCCTCGTGAGTCTAGGGTGTCTTTTATGCTTTATGATAAACCATTTACCATCTCACTAGAGAGTTGTGCTTACCATTGCAAACTTCCATTTTGGGGTTCGCTTGATGAGCCACCAAAGGCTGAGTTCGAGTCTTTCTTGAATAGCCTTTGTTGCGGTGAAAATAGGGGAGTGAGACAAGGAAGAATAAAGAGCATTCACTTTCCCGCAATTCAGTACTTTGCATTATTTAACGGAAAATGCATAGTAGGCAAGCAAGACTGTAGCATACTTTGTGCGCCAGACTTGAGCCTCATTCACACCGCTCTCACTGGTGAAAGGAATTATAACCTTGGAGCGATTGTTGCACGTAGACTTCAGCACAACGCCAAAAGTGGCTGGTTCTATGGTGGAATTTATGCCACACGTCTAGCACGAGGTCTGGGTGTTTCACCTTTGCCCTTTGATCCTATCCTACCCACTCGGTATTTAGATTTTGATACCTTAAAAGACCATAAGATTTTCAAGGGAAGGGCTGATAACTTCACTTATAATTTGATGTTTAACCAATCACATGTTGTGGACACATATTTGCATGCGCCTGCTCTCTTTGATTATCACGGCAAGGGAAGATATTTTGTTCTTGAGAGCGAGGCCCGAGCTCACAACACAGCAGTGCTGGCGGTGCGGCATGCCGAGGCATCCGCACCAAGAGCCTCTATGAGCTACCACGCCGACTACTACCCTCCAGGCTACTGATCGACTACCAAGTAGGCCAAAAGCCTAAGCTTGGGGGAGTACATGTTTCTCATCGACATTATATTCATGTTCACATATCATTCTATTTGTCGGTGTTCACACTTTTTCATTGTATCATCCATGCTTAGATTTATTTTCTTAATTTCTTCTTGTGTGTTTGAAAAACTTGAGAAAGACCAAAAAAATAGTTGTACTAATTTACTTTCTATGCATGCTTAGTAGTAGTACTAAAAAGAAAATTCCAAAAGATTTCCTTGTTCTTCTTTTGCTTGTTGGGAGATTTTCCGTGTAAATAGTTTTTCTCGTTTTTGCTTTTTATTTGCTTGTTGAAGAAAACCAAAAACTCCAAAAATATTTCAGTGTGTTTCTTTGAATTTCTTTTCTTTTTATTTGAGTCTTACCGAGGAGAAGACCACGATGAAAATGTTGAGTGGCTCTCATATGAATAATTGTTGAACTAATAAGAGCCCATTTTACCTTGTCTTCTCCTGTTGAATAAAATGTTTGCAGATTCCAGCTTAGTCCATGGCACTCTTGCACTATTATTATTTTCTTATCATTCGGTCGTGCAAGTGAAAGGCAATAATGACGATATTAGATGAACTGGTCGTGGCAAAGAGAAATGGTATGAACTCGACTTGTTCTCTTTGTGTAAATATGTTTAGCCTAGTACCCATGATTCATCCCATTATGATTAAACATGTTTGCAATGACAATTAGAGATTATTGTTTCTCATGCCATGCATAAGTAGCTAGGAGTGGATAATGATTTATCTTGGATATCAACATAGCGTTAAAATGATTGTGATGTAGTATGATGATATGGTATCCTCCTCCGAATGTTCGAGTGGCTTGACTTGGTACATGTTCATGCATGTAGTTGAATCAAAACCAACATAGCCTCTATAATATTTATGTTCATGGTGTTCATATCCTACTCATGCTAGTGTCCAATGTTACTTATGCATAATGCATGGTTATGACAGTTGTTGCTCTCTAGCTGGCCGCTTCTCAATCTAAATTGCTAGCCTTCGCATGTACTAAGTGGGAATTCTTCTTGTACATCAAAAACCTTGAACCCAAAGTTATTCCAGATGAGTCCACCATACCTACCTATATACGGTATTACCCTGCCGTCCTAAGTAAATTTGCATGTGCCACCTCTAAAAACTTCTAAAAATTTTCCTTGTGTGTGCCTGGATCGTTCATGGAATGACAGGAGTTTGTTGGTATCTTTCATGCTAAGCGGGTTATTCTCAGGTCGAGTGTTTATTCACTCGCCACCGCACGAGAAAAAGGGCGGTAATAAGGATTCCCAGTCCCAAACTGTAAAATACAAAAAGAGTTAATCGCTCAAATAATCAAACAAGAACTCCCAATGGAGTCAAAACCTTTACTTTTATCGCTTGGGAACCGCCACTAGCCTGTTTATCATGGGAGATATTGATAACTGATGGTCGTGAAGTGAATAAGAAGGGTGCATGTCTCAAAATATCATTTATCTCCGTTTTAAAAATTGAGTTCTGGCACCTCTACAAATCACTGCTTCCCTCTGGGAAGGGACTATCTATTTACTTTTATGTTGTGTCATCACCTTCTGAAACAAGCGCTAAACCGAGTAGAAACACGCTTGTCATGATTTATGCATTGTGTGTAGCTAATGTTGGGTGCATCATGACTGGATCTTTCTACCATGAATTACAATGTTTAGTCGTTGCTTGAACTTTGGAGATGCTCTGCATTTATGTTTTGGGGTCTCAGAAAGGGCTAGCGAGATACCACTATTGACATATTATATCATGGTTGTTTTGACAACGTGTTGCCGTTTGAGATATCTTATTATTACTCGCTAGCTGATTATGTCATTGATATGAGTTATTATAATCTTTAAGAGTTATTGTCAACATGGTTAGTTATAATGGTGGCTGAAAACCTGGGTGTTGTTTAAGCTTATTTATGCAAACAAGAGCAAAAGAGTTCGTAAAAGTATTTCTTTCTCACTTTCAGTTTATGAACTGAATTGCTTGAGGACAAGCAAAGGTTTAAGCTTGGGGGAGTTGATACGTCTCCAACGTATCTACTTTTTCTCGCACTTTTCCTCTTGTTTTGGACTCTAATTTGCATGATTTGAATGAAACTAACCCTAGACTGACGTTGTTTTCAGCAGAACTACCATAGTGTTGTTTTTGTGCAGAAACAGAAGTTCTCGGAATGGAACGAAACTTTGCGACGGTTTTTTTATATCAATAATAAGAATTTCTGGAGCCAAGACCTGCCGGAGAGGGGCACCTGGGTGGGCACAACCCACCAGGGCGCGCCCCCCTCTCCTGGCGTGCCCAGGTGGGTTGTGCCCACCTGGTGGCCCCGCAGACCTCAACCCTGACACTATAAATTCCTATTTTCGAAGAAAAAGTGAGGAAGAAAGAATTATCACGATCCACGAGACGGAGCCTCCGCCAAGCCCTGTTCTTCCTCGGGAGGGCAGATCTGGAGTCCGTTTGGGGCTCCGGAGAGGGGGATCTTCGTTCTTCGTCATCAGCAACCCTTCTCCGTCGCCAATTCCATGATGCTCCCCACTGGGAGTGAGTAATTCCTTCGTAGGCTCGCTGGTCGATGAGGAGTTGGATGAGATTCATCATGTAATCGAGTTAGTTTTGTTAGGGCTTGATCCCTACTATCCACTATGTTCCTAGATTGATGTTGCTATGACTTTGCCATGCTTAATGCCTGTCACTTTGGGCCCGGGTGCCATGATTTCAGAACTGAACCGTTTATGTTATCACCATTATATCCATGTTCTAGATCCGATCTTGCAAGTTATAGTCACCTACCACGTGTTAGGATCCGGCAACCCCGGAGTGATAATAATTGGGACTCTCCCGATGATGACCGTTGAGGAGGTCATGTATTCACTATGTGTTAATGCTTTGTTCCGGTTCTCTATTAAAAGGAGGCCTTAATATCCCTTAGTTTCCAATATGGACCCCGCTGCCACAGGAGGGTAGGACAAAAGATGTCATGCAAGTTCTTTTAATAAAGCACGTATGACTATTTACGGAATACATGCCTACATTATATCGATGAACTGGAGCTAGTGCTGTATCGCCCTATGTTATAACTGTCTCATGATGAATATCATCCAACAAGTCACCGATCCAATGCCTACGAACTTATCCTATATTGTTTCTACTAAGTTATTACTGTTATCACTGTTACCGTTACTATTACTGTTGTCACTGCTATCAAAACTATCATATTACTTTGCTACTGATTACTTGTCGTAGATAATTAATCTCCAGGTGTGGTTGAATTGACAACTCAGTTGTTAATACCTCAAATATTCTTTGGCTCCCCTTGTGTCGAATCTATAAATTTGGGTTGAATACTCTACCCTGAAAACTGTTGCGATCCCCTCTACTTGTGGGTTATCAGTGCTCACAATTTGGTAAGGCGGAAACTTCTTGCGCTCATGAAACTCCCGGTGGACATGAATCCAAAAGGTTGAATGCTTTTGTTCGGCCCCCATCTTGGGGTCTTGTCCAATGTCTCGCCAACACTCGCAAAGAAGCTTGTCCTCGGCCGCCGTGTATGCCTTCGTGCGCTTGCTCTTGCGCTTCGGCTTTGGTCCGACGGCTTGGTTGGCGAGCTCGTCCTTGAACAAAGGTTCCACTTTGATGTCGCACTCATCCTCTTCCTCTTGCTCGTAGTCGTCCGGAAACTCGTGGTCAAGTGGGAAGCCGTCCAGGTCCATGCCGACCAGATCACGCATGAAGGCCGCCTGATCGGGATCATAGCCAGTGGGCGGCGTGAACGCCCCGCGGCCATCCTGGCTTTGTGTCTCGTCGGGATCGTAGCCAGCTACCGGCGCACCGCCCTCGAAGATGAGGTTCTGCATGTAGTCCTCGTCGCCGACGGACGGCATTCCCTCAAACAGGTTGTGGGCGTCCGGGAGCACGTCGGGCGGCATCTGCTGCGCGCGTTTCCTCGCGCCTCCGGATGACGAGCCACCGGCCACCGGTGTGGCGTTGAGGTCGATGGGCGCGGGCGCGGGCGTGGAAGATGCCACCACGCTCACGTCGGGCGAGCACTCCCCGGAGAGGCGGGAGGCATGCGGGTACACGTGGAAGCCGGGCATCGGGGTGCAAGCCGACGCGTGGGGCGAGTCGAGCAGCACCATCCGAGGGAACGACAATGAGCCGGTGCTGGCTGCGGCGACGGTGGCGTTGACGAGGCCGTGCTGGCTAGGGTTTTAACCTAGCATGTAGAGCGCCTCCCTCATTGGTGCCGCGACACGTGCTTTGGTGACCTCCTCCTGCGCGGCGGCGGCGACGGGGGCGTGCGTGGCGGCCTCATCCCTCGCGTCCGCGGTGTGCCTCCGGCCCTTCCTTGTGGCCGACTCCCTTGCCCGTTGTTCGGGCGTCAGCGCCTTATTTGGCTTGGGCGCGGTGGTCTTGCACGGGGCACGAGGCTTGCCTGTCCCGGAGGAGGCGGCCGTCATGCCGGACGAGGCGAGGGAGGCGAGGCCGGCGGCAGCGTTGAGGTCGAGGTCGTCGTCCATGGCGGGTGTGGGGCGGGAGCGCAAGCGTGCGGGAGGGTTTTTAGGGGAAATGGTGGTGGCTGCCACCGTCCGGCGGGCCCGGAAAAGGAGTTGGTGTGTGCGCGTGCGTTCGTCACGTGTCCGCGTCGACGCAAATCCGGCTCAAAATTGGGCCGGAAATGGGTCGGCGCGTTGGGCCGCCTTTTGTGTCCGCGCCAACCCAAACGGACGGCGATGGACGAAATGGATCGCCTCATTGGAGTTGCTCTAACGATTCAATTTTTTTTTTTTGAGGGAAACTAACGATTCAATATTGATTGATGTGGATAATGTACAGATTTATATTCCTGGAATGGATGCATCACACAATCACAACGTTTACAAGAGGCATGATCTGAACGATGCGTCCGTTACATTAGGATGCAATCGTTTGGGAGAGAAACCGGCTACCGGTTCCACAAGCAGAGATTCTAATTAATTAATTCTAACACTCCCCCTAAGCGAACCAGCAATTGATTGGATGGTTAAAGGGACTGTGGTATTCCGAGCCCACCAGGATTCAAGTCCTGATGCTCGCAATTATTTTTGGATTTATTTCAGGATTTCCGACGATGCGCATTTAGTGGGAGGAGATGTTTGAGGTGATTACGGTGACTTCATAAATCTTAAGATGATATGCTGGCTCAGTCTTTCGGAGGTGCTCATATGGGTAGGTGTGCGTGTGTGCGTTTATAGGAGTGAGTGCATATGAGTGCTTGCGTCTGTACTGTGTTAAAAAAACACTACCCCTAATCTCTGCTTCATTTTTTCTTGTAAACATCATCATTACAATTAGTCTCTTCCAAAAATCCTGTAGGAAAAATATGAGGAAATATATACAATATGCCATTAAAAACTCCATCCAAAAACTCAGTGAAAAATAAGGAGAAACTAACATATCACAATACCTGCATTACTAATGTCTCATTAAAAACCTTTCATAAGAAACCATTTAGAAAAAAACTTATAAAGGAAAAGAGTGCAACATCAAAGATCCGAGGATCACAAACAGATTGTCATTTAGGGATACACTCCCCTTAAACTTTAATGACCGGTTTGGACTAGTTTTAGAAGCTTTCGGGCATTTTTCTCCTTTTATTTTCCTATGTGTATTTATGTGTTGGTTTTCATTGGTTTTTCTTATGGGTTTTGTTTTCCTTCACCAGTTTCTTTGACTTTTCCTTTTTTCCAGCACATGCCTACTTTTTAAATACACATTGTACATTTTTCATATACACTTGTAAAAAAAATTTCTATATGGTGAACAATTTATAAACACATGATGTACCGTATGTGATGAAACACTTGTTTAATACTTGTTAAAACATATCCAAATACATGTTAAACTATTTTAGTGGCATTAATTTTTTTATAAAACTACGTGAACATTTTTTTTACATTATATAAGCATTCCTTAAAAATTTAAAAAGCATATTTTTGTAACCCGTAAATCTTTTCCAATATTACAAACACTGTTTATACTGTGTGCACCATTTTTTACATCATACCAAACATATTTGGTCATGAACATATTTTGTAAATGCATGAAATTTTTGTGAAATGCACATCCATTTTTTGAACATTTTGTTTTGAAATTTCATGTAAAATTTCTTAAATGATACAACACGCTTTTTTTGAATTACGTGAGAATTTATTTTGCTTGTAAAAAAATTTAAATGTCGCAAAAACTTTCTAAAAATGTATAACTATTTTATAAATTTCAGCAAAATTGTTTTTGAATGCTATCAATTTTTATTTATTAAAGCAAACTTATATTGCACTGCACGATTTCTCTAATGCGCAATGAACATTTAAAAAATATATAATACTTTTTTTTCAGAAACGTAACTAAAAGTAATAACACAAAAAAAGATAAAAGGAAATGTTTGAATCTTCTTTGACACTGGAAGCCCAAATACAGCAGATGATTCCCGATTTTGTTCAGATGCGGGTTTTTTAGGCAAATTTTGTTCTGATACGTGGCCTAGTACATAAAAATCCGATAGAATTAGCCCATACCTCTAGTGAAGGCCCTTATGGGAGCTCCTCCTATTGGGCGCTTCAGGAACCGGGGAGCTACGCTAGAGCCCACGCGCCCATGCAAGTGTGCCGGGCCATTTAGATTTCTCTTTTTTTTTCCTGGTTCGCTCGATCACATTTGGGGAAAAAACAAAAAAAGAACCAAAGAATTCGCAAAAAATCAAAAAATCGTGAATCCAAAAAAAATTCATTGATTTTAAAAAAAATTATGAACTTGAAAAGGAGTTCCTCTGTTTGATTTTTTTTTAAAAGGACATCGAATTTGAAAAAAAAATCATCGAATTGAAAAATTTCATCAAATTTGAAAAACAATCAACAGTAAAAAAAGTTCAATAAATTTGAAAAAGTATATCAAACTAGAAAAAATTTCATTGAATTTTAAAAAATTTCATCGAATTTCAAAAAGTTCATCAAATTTGAAAAAGTTCATCCAAATTGAGGAATAGTTCATCTAATTTTTAAAAGGTTCATCAATTTTTGAAAAAAAGTTCACAATTTTTATATAAAACCACACTTTTAAGAAAACAAGCAAAAATAAAAAGGAAAGAAAAAAGAAAAGAAAAAGGAAAAGAACAAACGGTACTTTCAAACGAAACAAAAGAAGATAACGAAGTAAGTTTGCAGAAGAGCGTGATAAACCCTGGTGGTTGCTGCGCTTCATTTGGACGGATGAGGTCAGGAGTTCGACCCCGTCGCAACACCTTTCTTTTCAAAAAGTTGACGGGAGAAAAAAAGGAGAATGGCCGGCCCAGAGGGGAGCAGTAGTGTGCGCCCGTTTGCGAATTTCGAATATGGCGCGCTCTCAGCCGCCGTCACATATCGTGCTCTGGGCGCTCCCTCCGTTTTTGTTTTTTCTTCTTTTTAAATGGGTTTTTTTTTCGGGGTTTCGGATTTTCGGTTTTTCATCGGTCTTTCTTAGCTTTTGGACAAAAAAAATTGGCTGGCTTTCGCACTGATTCACCGGATTTGAGGTCCAGACTTGATCCTCTGTGACATGTTTTTCGCCCAAGCTAGACTTGACGCTTGTGCTTGGAAAAGTATGGCATGCTTCTCCTCGGTATGATCTAACATCATGGGTGAGGAAGGAGCGGTGGGTCATGATTCATCGAGTTCGACATGTTGACGAGGGGTCAAAACTTCAATTCGCCCCAACTGGCCGGTCGAGACGGAGCAGGGGTGTTCTGGCGCAGAATGACGCCGATGTCGATATGATCTTTGGCTGCAAATGCCATCACACTGTTGCGACTACTCAGAGGGACCTGCATGGGGCCACCAATGATGGAGTCAAATCCAACGGATCTCGTGTAGGGGGTCCCAAGCTAGTAGCCTTGGCATGATGGTAACAAGTGACATGAGGATTTATCCGGTTCGGGCTCTCTCGAAGAGATAATACCCTACGTCATGCTTGATTGTATCGGTTTCGAGGGAGTACAAGTTACACGTTGATCTATCTACCACGAGGTCATGTGCGTATGGGATTGTTCTCTATGGTTCCTCACCCCTCAGTTTATATAGTTACCGGGGATGGCTAAGGTTTACACATAGGTCAGTTGCATCTAGGGGTAATAGTGACGAAGACGACCTCTAGTTCTCGGAGTATGCGCCAAGTTTTCAAAAGATACCATTTTGACGATTCTGGGCTCCACGAACGTGGCCCACTGGTTGATATATTGGGGTCGTCGGCTCGTCCCATATGGTCTGGAGCAGACGTGTCAAGCACCCCCTAGTCCAGGACACCATCAGGTGGCCGGTGGGGTGGTGTGCGACGGGGCCATAGTGGTTGCCGCCGCTGCGGTGCAGCCGCCAGGTTGGGGTTGAGAGGTGCTCATTTCAAAAACATGGTGTGCCCTAACTGGATCTAATAATTTGTGAGAGTGAAGTTGGGTTTTTTTACGCCACTGTTGTTATCTTTGAATGTTATCTCAACCAAACATAGTGTCGATGCAAAGGTGTGTATATTTTATTAGCCTATCATCATTTTCTCCTATTTGTTCATGGCGTAAAAGCATAGTCCTGTGATCTAAAGTCATACAATTACTCCCTCCGTTGTAGTTGAGACACTTATTTTAGGACGGACGGAGTACTTTTTTATTCTATTGTTTTTTTTTTGTGCAAAACATCTATCTTGCTTATTGAGTATTCTTTTTCTTTCTTTCTGGAAAGGTCATACCGGTTTCGAGTTCTCTCCTGTGAAATTTTTTAGTTGGATCAAGATGGTTTTAGGAGGAATTCGTAGGTAGGTTTATGCTCCCTTGTGAATGAAAAGGTACATGTATATACTACTCCCTCCGTCCCATAATGTAAGATGTTTTTTGACACTACACTAGTATCAAAAAACGTTTTACATTATGGGACGGAGGGAGTATATGATTGTGGTGAGCTTACTGTTTTGTTTGGGGTTGATTGGTTCACTCTTTTCCTTTCATGCATGTGATTCCTCGGGTGCTCTGTTTTAGATGATTCAGAAGAACTTATGCTTTCACTAAGACGTTCGTGTTTGAGTTATTTGCTATATATATGTAGACAATTTTCCACCAGATTATCATGTTTTGCGTTATGTACTGACAAAATATTCTTACATGGGGTCTGGCATCATCTGCTAGCCTTTAATTCGTTTCAAATTTGTCTTTGGTACAAAGCTGCAGAGTGAATACACAGTCTCGTGCCCAAGGGCTTACTTTCCAAATTTCAGCAGCTGGTGTCTGAAGGTCGTGTATGTCTTTCAGATTGGCCCCGCCAAAAGGCAGGTCCGGTTCATGTACTTCATGGCACTGTCAAAAGGCAGATTTGAATTGCGTTTATTACTTCATGGCACTGTCAAACCTGTAGATGTTGTGCCCGAGTGTTTTCCTCTGTAATTTACAAGCCTTTCAGGTCAAGATTCAACTGATCGATGGATTTGCTGGATGAGGACGTCGATTGGAATCTGCTGCTGTACTTATATTTAGGAACGGAGAGGAAGGAAGTGGCAGTATTTTTGCCTTCATTATCAAAGAGTCGATGCTAGGAGAAAATGTTAGTAGCTAAATCGTAATCTTTGAAAGTCGTGCATCAAACTGAAACACTTTTCATGAATGAAAACTTATCGATAGCCATTTGACAGTTTAAACCACGAGGAACAAAGCAAGAAAAAGTGACGGAACACACGTGTACTCATATGACAGGTTTTAACATTGTATGAGCAGGTAAAATTACAGGACCATGGAACAAAAACCTGCTCCAATATACGATACGCAGCACCCGATTTCCAGGGAACTTCAACTCCAAAAAGAAACTACTACGGTATTATGAAAACACAAGTTCCATATTATTAAAAACGATGTTCGATATCCGAGGATATATCAGGACTCAGAAAACCAAACAATGATACTGGTAAGCGGGACGCCCAAACGGGCCACAGCACCCAAGGCAGATAGATCAGTACTTGTAGTCCTTGACGTGGAGGCTCTCAGAGGCGCCCTCGCCGAGGGTGGCGTCGCCCTTGTAGGTGCCGAGGGTGGCCTCAGAGTTGGCCTTGCACCTCACCAGGAACGCCGCCCTGGCCTTCTCCTCGTTCTCCGTCTTGCCGGACCAGGCCTTGAGGGTGCTCTGCTGGAGGGCACGCCCGAAGGAGAAGGACAGGTTCCAGGGCTTCTTGGTCTGGAGCTTGTTCATGGCGTTCAGGTTCAGGGTCGCCTCCTCCTCGCTCTGCCCACCAGAGAGGAAGACAATGGCGGGGACGGCAGCAGGGACGGTCCTCTGGAGGGTGCGGACAGTGTACTCAGCAATCACCTCAGGGGCCACCTTCTTGGAGTCCGAACCAGGGGTGACCATGTTGGGCTTCAGGAGGGTGCCCTCGAGGAGGACATGCTGGTCGTTGAGGGCCTTGTAGCAGGCAGCAAGGACGATCTCAGTGACGTAAGCACAGCGGTCAATGTCATGAGGTCCATCAACAAGGATCTCTGGCTCAACAATGGGCACCAACCCATTCTCCTGGCAGATGATGGCATAGCGAGCCAGACCCTGAGCGTTCTGGTCGATGGAGAGCTGCGATGGCTCGGTGGCGCCGATCTTGAGGACAGCACGCCACTTGGCGAAGCGGGCACCAGCCTCGTAGTACTTGGCGCAGCGCTTGCCAAGGTCATCAAAGCCCTGGGTGGTGGTCTCGCCGTTGGTTCCAGCGAGCTCGATGGTACCCTTGTCCACCTTGATGCCAGGGAGGACATTGCCCGCCTTGAGGATGTCGACGAAGGGCTTGCCACCCTTGGTGCTCTGGTACAGGGTCTCCTCGAAGAGGATCACACCACTGAGGTACTGAAGGGCACCAGGGGTGCAGAAGAGGAGCTCACGGAGGGCACGACGGTTGTCCTCGACGTTCTCAACATTGATGCTGGCGAAGCGCTTGCCGATGGTGCCGGTGGACTCATCAGCAGCGAGGATACCCTTGCCAGGGGTGCCGATGTAGGCAGCGTTCTTGATGAGCTCATCTGCAAGATAACAAACCAACAGTATTACAATCAATTGCCATAACTGTAAAGATATTATAAAGTGTGCTCAAATCTAAATAACTGCAGTTGAGTGCAACCATTCACAACGTTTAGCAAACATAACAGCAAATGCAGATTAAATTTACTAACATAATTCTGACAATTGACTATGAAATTTCAACATTTTTTTTTCTAAAACTTGCACGTGCACAACAGGAAGGTGGTAAACATAAGGGCAGGTGCAACTAAAAATTAACAACACAGGAGAGAAAAACATACAACTTGTGACTATATTAGCACGGTATATTCCTTAGCAAAAGATGCCCCTATGACCTATACAGATCTAGATTTACAGATGCAATCTTCTGTAACTAAAGCCAGAATTACCACTACCACGAACCCAACAGAAACATGTGCAGATGTGTAAATCAACTTAACCACAAACTACTTGAAAAGGAAGGAACGCCAGTATCATCATTCGCACAAAATAATCACTAGCATGAACCTAACAGCAGCAGCGAAGTACAGAATTACCAGCATGCAACGCATCATCGGACGCAACCGACGACCCCCCAAGCACCCGATCCGAAGAAACAGCGTAACCGCTGGAACCAAGCGGATACAAACACAGCGCGTACGGATCTAACCCGCGAGTGCGGATCTAACAAACCATGGCATAGAATCGCGGGCATCGGTAGATCTAAAGCATGCAGAACAGCGAAACAGGTAACAGATCTGTCTACACCCGAAGCGGGCAGGCATATCGAGAGAACGACGAGCGAGGGGGGCGGGAGGAGGAGGAAGAGGACGGATCATACCCTTGTACTTGCCGCAGTAGGCCGACATGGTCGATGCTCGGGGGGGAGATTCGAGAGCTGCGACGGGAGATTTGGTCTTGGCAGGCAGGGGAGGGAGGGAGGCAGGCGGCTTTGGTGGACGGGGATGATTAGAGGGCGGGGGTTATAAAGAGGCCCGCGGCTTGGACGAGGGGAAAGAGAGGGGGATCCGATCTGGGTGCGCCTCCGTTGGAACGTTGGGCTGTCTCACGCACCGCCCCTGGTTTCCTCTGTTATTTTTATCCAGGCCCTCAGCGGTGGCTTTATTTGGGAGGTGCGGGTTTTCTGAAAATAGAGGAGAAGACATGAATTTCTTTATTTAGAAAAAAAATTGGAAGCTTAATTAGGACTGGCCTATGCATCAACTATTTTATTTTTTATTTTTTTGTGAAATGGTTTATAGATCTATTATCAAAGTTCAGCGAAAGTACAAAGCATTTCAAACATAATGAAAATTACATCTAAATTTCGAGACCACCAAACGACCACTACCGCCGTCAGAACGAGCCGCCGAAGCGCCGCTCCCCTACGGAGCCGGCTTGACCTCCTCGATGACAGTCGGAAAATCTTCGCTATGCACCAACTAATAAAACCATAAATATGTGTTGACATGATATTCCCTAATCATTTACGTATATTTGACATTAAAATATATGTCCATATGTATTATGAACCAAAAAGATCTTTTTCAAACAAAAAAGTATATGAAACAAAAGTATTCCACATTAACAATTTATCAGTGCGTGTAAAAAATAACCCTATATCCATTTATACCTACACTCGGCTGGTCATTTTGCTACAAATGGTTGGCACACCCGTTTATGCATCTCGCCTGCAAGCAACCATGGACGAAGTGGAAGCCTAGTTATGACTTATTATTATTGTTTTGTATGATTTTCATCTAACATTTTAACAAAATGATCCTTCTTTTACACTGGGAATTCTGTCGGGTTCATGCGCAACCGTGATCATTCATAATGCCAGCGCAATATTTGTTGCATCGAACACGCAAGCGTGACACTATGTTTCACCGTATCGTAGTTGATTCATTTTTCATGGATTCACAATTTTTTTTCTCTTGCAATGCTATGGGGTTATGGTTTGATTTAGTGTTATAGGGAAGTAGGGCGATCGTACAGCCGTGCGCTAATCAAATCAGGCTTCTATATTTTAAACTTCCTCCATAACGAAATATAAGAAGTGTTTAGATCACTGGTACAATGGGTAGTGGTATTAAAGTACCACAAAGTGACCTTTGTACACTGTGCATAAACCAACCATGGCTTTTTACCTTTTTCGGGATGGGATGATTGGGGAACAATTCGTGGACCGATTCAATAAACAGTGGCAGTGCGCAGTGAGCCAGTGATTGCCCTTTGCGTATCTGCACATGGAGGACTATGGACCGTTCAAATTCACTCCTACCTACTCTACTCCATTAGGTAAAGCACATGCCTTCGCAATTTAAACTAGCAACAAACACGATGGATGCGCTTTTAAGAGTAGTACGCACTATATAAAACAAGATCCAAACTCTCTTTTTTCTTGCAACTCCACGCAAAACCGAAAACCGAGCGTACAGTTTTGCTTGCTCGAAGGGCCAGGTTATTCGGTTCCAAGAAATAAAAAAAGAAAGAAAGAAAGAAAAAAAAGGGGGGAAATAGGTCCCCTTTCCTCGGAAACATCGGCGTATATTTCTACTTTTCCCAGGGGTGCCCACGCGAAAAGGGAAATCCCCCTTCCAGCGGCCCTCGCCCGAACCCGACCGCGGCCGCCACCAGTCACGGGTTTCGGCTCACCACCACCAACCCACGCCCGTGCCGGCCCCACCCGTACGGGACGCGACGCGACGCCCCGGCGCGCAGCGAGGACCCCGCGGGGCCACCCGCGCGGTAGCCAAGCCAAAGCCATGCAGATGCAGCGGCTTCGTCGCGTCGCGGACCCGCGCCGCGCGGCCAGGGCCGATGTGACTGACGGCGTCGGGAAAAAGGAAAAGGAAAACCGTCGGACGCAAGCGGTTTCCGGAGGCCGGCGCCTAAACCTGGACGGCCCCTGCCAGTTTCGCCGTCCCCGTTTTGGGCCTCGCCGCAGCTTCTGGGTTCGGGTCCGTGCGCTTTCGCACGCGTCCTTTTCCGGCTCCTGCCTCCCACCGGATTGGTACGTACGGACGTGCGGTCGCCCACGGTTCCCTCCGCTCCGTCCAACAACGGGCGTCCGGCAGATGGCTTTTCTTCCATTCCACCTCCTATCACCGCGTTCATGTGCCCGTCCACTGCTTTTTCGATGCCGCCTTGGACCGGCAAAGGCGACACGGGGTGGGGTGCTCCGCGCGCGGACGCGGGCCGGATGGCTCGAAACCATGTAATCTACGCACATCGGTCATACGATATAAATTGTTCGGATTCAACTGTTTGAAACAAAGCAAAGTAAATCATAGTTCAATGATCCTAACATGTCAAAATAAAACCAACGTCCGAGCGTGATGGATGCCTCACTTGCTGGGCGGATCACTCGTCGGACGTCATCCATGTCGCCTGCTCCGAGGCCATCCTTGCGTCCTGCACCGCCTGCACCCGAGCCGCATGCTCCGCTGCTGCCGCAGCCGCCCTCGCCGCCTCGTACTCACTACGTTCGCTGATCTCCTTCTTCTTTTCTGCAAGCCACTTCTTTGCATGCTTATTCAAGAGAGTTCCGTCTGTCAACATGATCTTCGCACTCTACGCTTCCCGTGCGAGTTGCAACCTCTTCTTCTCAAGCTCGATCCCTTTAAATATCTTGGCCTTCTCAAGCTCCCATTTGATCGGCGCCTCTTACTTCTTCTGCTCGATCTTCTCCCTCTCAATTTTCAGATTCTTCTCCGTCCTCTTCCGGTCCCAATCCATCCCCTCCTTTTGCGCATCCAACATGATTTTGTACCTCTACTCTTTCTTTTTCTCCCTCGCCGAGAAAATGTCCGTCCATGTGAAAGCCATTTTTGTAGCCGCGGCGTCACGGAAGGCCCTTGTCTTCTCCCACTTGTTTTTCATGACTTGTCGGTTCTCCTTTGGCACGGTGGCTCTTTCATTCTCGACGACGATATCTTCCTCTTCATCGTCCACCCCAGTTGATTGGTGGGAGCTTGAGCCACCATTCCTTTTCTATATTTTTGCCGGCCTTGAGATCGGCCACAAGTTGTGTCCACTTTAGCTTGGCGTTCATATGATCCAACAATGGCTAAAAGCAAATGGCTTCTTCTCCATTTCGTGATAAGAAGTGGCTGCCACCACCATCTAGCAAACAACTTATGTATGAGCACGAGAACGCAAAACAACCAAGCATATAGAAATGATGACAAGATGAAGTAGCTTACATGAGTTGCCACTTCCATCCCACTTTGAGGGCGGTCGGTCACTTGTGAGTAGTATCCGACGTACTTGTTCACTTCCCCTTGAATGGTCTTGCATCGATATTGGAGAGATACCACATTGTCGTTGGTGACAATAGGATGTGGCTCCACATATTCCTTTTGTTCGTGATATTCCTTCCAAATCTTCTCACAATACTTGTTTCTCTTTTGCTCGGTGCCGCATATTGGATCTATTGTTTTGGCCTACCAAGCTCTGACCAACAAGATATGCTCAGAAGTTAAGAATATCGGACCTCTTGCCTTCACTGTCTTTGCCTTCTTCTTCTCTTCCTCGGATTGGGATTGGATGTTCCCAACTTCAAATGTAGTGCAAGTTGGATGCCCCAATTCGTATTTCATTTTTGGTCAGACCTTGATTACCATTGATCGTGTCCAACAGGAAAACCTCCTAAATGATCATCGTTTGCAAGCGTTCATCACGTTTGAAATGAACTAGCGGTCTATGCAAAACATTGAATATGCCATATGCAAAGTTAATCGGATAGGAGCAACAATAACATACTGACTCTTATTGTATCATTCCGTCGAACATGTCGTGGGCAGCCCGAGCGTCGCCGGTGCCCGTGCTTATCCGCGCCCGACGAGCTGCGGCGAGTGACATACGTCTGCTGCCGGTATTTGCGTGGGTGGAAAGCTCTCCGGAATGCACCAACCGGCCGTCATATCCTCCTCTGTCCCAACCTGGTCCGACGGCGCAATCCGGGTCAGCGGATGGATGGATGGGGTGCGGGGTTCCGGCCGTGGCGGGGGGGGGGGGGGGGGGGGGCATCTGCTTGTCCATGTCCGCGTCCGCTCCCTGCAACGCCGTCGCCGGTTCCTCCGGGCGATGTTCTCCGGCTTGCACGATGAAGCCGAGGACGGGACGCCGACGAACGAGGCAGACGCAGCCTCGTCGCAGTGGTCGGGGACGGATTGGACGACATCTAGGGCGGCGGATCGGAACCGTTGGTGAGGATGTGGAGCAAGGGTGGCGGACGGTTAGGGCTTGGACATGGGAGAGGTGGGAGGGAGGCGGGAGGAGGAAGGATTTGATGGATTTGATGCAAGTTATGGTGGGGCAGGGCGGTCAGTCCGGACGTTTGAAGCACGTTTAAGAAGCCTGTCTAGGTTGCAATTTTGCGCTAATTTTGCGACGGGTCAGTGACCAGGCTGTTCGTCCGGACGTTTGAGACGGGTTTTGGACGTCCGGCTGTAAATGCTCTGGGAGAGAGGCTACGCCTACACCGTCCGGATGGATCATTCGCTACCGGGAGAGCATCATTGGAGAAGAGAGCCTTCCATTTCGTAGTGGAAGTCCAGGCAGGAAGTGTGCGGCAGTACTGCCGGCCTCGCTGGATCGGACCTTCGCCATGGCGCGAGCTCGTGCGAGCTTTCTGTTCGGTAACGTGGCGTCATGCACCCGGTCACAACTCACGCTTCACCGATCGCGCGCATGCCATGTTACGTACGTCTAGCTAAGCTCTTCTTCTTTTTTTTAGATAGATGAAAGAAAGAAAAAGTATACCTGCTGGGCTGGTTAATCGTGACGGGCCAAAGAAGACCATGGCGCAACGAGACAAGCGGCGGGCGTTGTAGGCTGGTGGCATCTCGATCGCACCAAGGGTCACATCTCGTGCCAACGTACACCTTGGAATAGACGATAGTGACAGACCCGGTCCCGGCCGGTGTCCCCAGACGCCAGGGACGGCTGAGTACGACGGAACATACAAATTTGACGACGGAGACTTCTACTCTACTAGTTCAAAACAGTACGAATAATGCGGTTTTTCTACGGATGAATGATGCGGCGGAGACTACCAGTTGAAAAGTGTATGATTGAATAGCAGATGTTTCTAATGGAAAGCGACTCTGTTCAAAAAATTGAACTGAAAGCGACTCGGGAGGAGGACGCGATGAATTCTCCATTTGCTGTTGCCACTACCAATCGATTTAAATAGAAACCGCAGCTCGGGAATTTCGCAGCCAACATCGAGATGGGGAACCAATGTAAAAAATTCTCGAATTCCAAGTCTCCAATTGGCAACTGGTATAGAAAACAGATGGCCGTCAATACATTTTCTAAGTCTGCATCCCCCATGGCTGTCAAGCATGTCAGCTGGGACGAGCAAAGCAAATTCCAAAGCGGCCTCCTCATCTTATATTTAAGCATTTCAATCAGCAGATTAAAATATTGGACAATACACTTGTATATGCTGTCAGCCTCCAAATGTTGAGGACGATATAATTTGGGTTTAGATATCTGGCAAACGCTCGCCGAAATGGGATCCCAGCGAACGGCCCCAGAGCCGTCTGGTCAGATCTGATGGATGGCAGTTCCTGTTGGAAACTTGCACTAAAATTTAAGAATTGACAGGCTTCTTTTCGAAAATGCCACACCCCTAAACTAATTCGCAGCTGTCATGTTTGGCAGCGAACGTTTGCCAGGTATTGACGTCGTAAAACTCATAAAATAATTTTTTGGTGATAACTTTTGACATATTGATCAACTTTCAAGGCAGTACAAAGAACGCTAGATGATTAAATTTCACGATGTGAATAAACAGGACAAAACAACGACGAACAGGCCAGTATGGAACATTTTCACTTCTTCAATCAACCTGCCCGCTACACATCTGTAATGTTACAAGAACTAGTATGAGGTGCAATCCTTTTAATTAATGCCTGAACAACTGAATCCAGTAAGAATGAGAGAGCCTACCATTACCAACCAATCAATCAATAAACCAAAGGAAAAGGAAGAGGAAGAAGAAAACACAGGTGTACAACACGACGCCCCACAAAATTGAGGACAGAACTCCACTTGGCACATTCTTAGACATCGTACTTCTTCGGCTGGTGCCATTGCGCTAGGCTTATGGACAGGTAACCGAGCAGCGACTTTCCAGCAGGGTATGTCTTCTTGCCATACAGATGCTTCCCGCCGAGATCGGTGTACTTCGAACTGTTCTCCCTTTCAATCTGCGGATGCATAATAACCAAGTGAGGCATAGAGGAACAAGTGAAATTTTACAGGGCAAGTTTGGAAGAAAAAAAACGATCGCGAAAGAAACAGTTTCAAGGTTGAAGGGAAAATGTTCAGATGATGTTGTGTACCTTGCTTATTTTCCCATCTCTCAGGTAGTACCTGATACCAGACCAATTGATTGATTGGGAGAAATGGGACCGGATGGCAGATATCGGGTAGAGGAAATTATCTACTAAGACGGCGACGAACACCTGTAATTGAAGTCCAACCAAAACATAGTTTAGTAAATCATGACGACAGAGGTGCCTGAAGCTGAAATAAGTTGGTGCTTTGGAAGAGGCACTTACAAGCCCCCAGTTATATGAACGAAGGGAGTCTTGTGGACCTTCTGGAGACAACATGTTGCAGAGTTGGATCTCAACTCTCGTCAAATTCCACATTGAAACAAGTTCAGTGAGAGTGCATATTAACAAGAAGCTCACTAGTTTCAGACCTGAAAGAACATGGCACGACATGAGAAATCTCAACCACAGGCGGGTGTAGGTGTATTCGTTACTAAAAATTGTAACGCTCAATAATTAAATACAGTTCATTGTATTGACTTTCCACACAATAACATTGGATCTGAAGTGGTGAATATTGGAGAGACAGGGCACTGACCACAAGATGAGCCAGCTGCTTCCTTTACAATTGCGCTGTATGGTGCTCTAAGAGTAGTTGCAATATGTACCAAAGCCATAACATACGGACAAACAAATCCCCATGACAAATAGAAATGCACACCAAATAGTGCACGGTTCATTATCCAGTTGACCTTTGATACATACGATTCAAGAACAAAAGTTTGTTTCCTTAGATAATTCCAGTATCTGCACGAAAAACATGTCATGCATACAAAATGTGATGTTAACTGAATGAAGATGAGGTGAATGTGTTTCTAATGTACGATCTGCAGTACCTGGAGAAGCTGAGATCACTTGCAAGAGGGTGTGGAAACACAGCAACAGGTGGTGAAGTTATCAGCCTTTTATGTTGCCCTATATAAAGGATGCACTGAAGTTATTACTTGTAAAAAATGTTCTGTTTATAATGCATCCACATAGCGGAGCACACAATTCAATACAGGCAAAAGCCAAAAATCTCAAAGAGAAAAAAAGGATAAATGTCTGTTATACAATGACTTCAAGCACATAACATAAGGACGTTAACATTGTATACATTACCAACGCTAATTTCGCATTGCTAATGCAACCTTTATATCTACACATCAGAAAAGACATTATTCCTTGATCAGAACATTACCAGCGATTGCAGCCAGGGTCATATCATCTGAGTAACCACCATTTTTTAATGCAGTGACTAAACCATAGAGGTCTTGCCGGAAATCATCAGCATGCATCTAAAATAAACTTGTCTTAGAAACAGTGCAGGATCAAATCAAAGTTTATAAAGAGCAAGAACTGAGAGTTTTTTTGGGGGAGATGGCAGGCTACAGCACACACTTACCATCATACAGCCACCCCACAAAAAGAAAGTCCTCCCACCAGTTGCAAATCCAATCGAACAGGGCTGCAATATGACCATTTTCAGTAAATTGCAAGGTGAGCAAAAGGGAAAAATCAGTACAGATAATGTACAAAGCTAAATAACGAGCTACTAGCAATGAAGCCTACATTGACACAATTGGATGTGTTCAAAAAATACAATTAATGCAGACAATATGAGCACCCTTATTACGGAAACTTCTAATCTAAGTACATAAGCAATCCACCAATTACCAAAGGGGCAACAACAAAGATACAATATCAATTTTTCAGATAAAATTGCATTACTTTCTTTACTTCATTTTTAGTTACTGGCAGTTTTCATTGGTTTATAAGAAACTAAAGAAGTCAAATATCTCAAAATTTTCAACAGACATAGGCGAATAACGATCATACAATCTTCAAAAAAGAAGGTAAAACGGAAGGCAATAAAGATGTGTTATCCTCAACCTGGCGTTCGTACCATTCATAAACCAAACCCCTTATCTACAGCATGATGTAAATTCACATTTTGCACTACATAGACCTCCTGTTTTATAAACTTTGAAGGATAATCTTCAATGGTGAAAAACCAACATACCATGTGATATTCATATATGCAATAGCTTCCCAAGCTGCCAGAAGGTAAGTCAAGGGGGTATCCCGTTTGGATAAATATCTGTAAGATGCAAGAAAAATGCCTTGTTAGGAAGGTGAGAAGGATGAAACAGGATAAAGGAGAGTGCCAGAGCAAGCATACCTCAGGGTTCTTCTCCATTTCTTTTGTGAGAGCTCCGACTGTCCCAGGATGCAGTCTGACATCATCGTCCAGAAATAGAACATATTTGCTATCCTTGTGCATCTTTTCAACACCAATCTGTTTCAATGGATGAACGAAAGTCCATTACCCTGACACCTCAATGGGCTTGTTTGGTAAACAGACAGTACGGTCAGAAGAAAGTCCTATGATGGCTCCATAAAATTACGAATGTCTTTCCTTGAATTTCTGATTCAATATCACCATCATGGATCAATGTACGACTCCGAAGGGTTACTGTTTTACCAATTTTTTATGTTCTCGTGCACTTTATATGAAGGGGGTGCAGGGGAGTGCAGGTGCGCATACTAAGACCCCAGAGATAAATTTCATCAAGGTTTCTTCTCGAAATTAAGGCAGTTTGACTTCATCTTACATAAAGACAGTTTTGTTATCAAGAGACAGAGGGACCAATCTAGAGTGTATTCATGTGTAAAAACAATTCGACTCACTGAAATTGCTCAGCGGAATTTGAGCACAATCTGAGATGTTAACAATGTTTACCATCAGGGGAGGGGGAGACTCAGTGTGAGCCCTGAGCCCTCTATATTTCTGACTGATGTCAATAATAGCATTGCGAGTGTAATAAACTAATAATTCATAGTGCATTCAGATTCATGAGCTAACCAAAACGTTCATAAAAAGGTGGGAGTGAAGTAATTTACGTACTAACTGATTATGAATTTTCTGGCTACACGTTGTTGAAAACCCAGCTACAACCACCTTTGCGTCCAATTTGTCCTGAAAATCATATAATTCCAAAAGGTCAAAATCGATGAACAGTGGTATAAACAGATGAGATGAACTAATTGGTAGAATAAGATCATTAACTGCTACCAGGGCTTTCACTTACCTTGTACTCTACAATCAAACGGGAGACGGCACGATAAGCTGGATCGTCTTTGCTTTCTACTACAAACAAGAATTCCAATGGCCCCCCATAAAGAGAAGTAATCTGTATTTTTTATGGGTGTCAATAGCAAAATAATAATTAATACTATATGCATGAATGTGTATAAGGGTGTCAGTAGCAAAATAATTAATTGTACTATATAAACTATACTGCAGTCTGACTGTACCTGAGTTCTCCAATTTTGCAAATTGTGTTCCCCAAAGCCCTTCAAAGGCATGACTACAGAGACCATAGGTAATTTCTGCTGGACAGAGTGCTCAAGCTCATCTATGTCGTCACAAAGAAACGCAAAACTATGTCCACCTGCCATTTTGCGCCTCATCTTACGTATTTCCTTTTTTCTGGTACAAGAAAGCACCAATTGCATTTTGCAAAATAAAGTCAAGTTGCTGCTGGATTTCCGGCACTCAAAACATAGCCAAGATTTTTTAATACAGAAGTGCTTTTCTGAAGGTCCACAATACCTGACCAATGAAGCAACAGCCCAACCAAAAGCAAGTAGTAAGCAGATACAGCACCCCTACATAAATTGTGGGAAACTGCGTTAGAAATCAGAAGAAAGCCATAGTGTAAACTGTGAAAGCAAATAAATTATGGTATAAATTAAGCTGCAAAGTACTATTCAGCATCAGACGAAAATCTAAACTTTAACCAGTCATGTTCTCATCTACACTCCAAAATCCAAATGGATAACGAGGCCACGCAGACAAAACAAGTAAGAAAGATCGAGATCAACATTGCTTGTCCAAACGAAACCGACAAAGACGGTAAAGCTTATGCTACCACACGGATATACATTAAGTACGTGTAGATTTGCCGGCCTGAGACGTAGAAGATATCTCACAATCTTCCAATTGCGTCACTCCCAAAGCATGGCAGCAGAGATACCTTGCGGTTAACCACCGTGAGAGCGAAACCTAGCAACTTCCCCACGGTAAGTTACAACCGGTACTAAGCGGAAAATTCTCCGCCCAGAATTACCCCTCGAAAAGTACCAATAGTAAAAAATATTTGAAAAGAAAAATCCGCGCTTTACCCGGCCACGGAGCAATTCCGCGGCGCCGCCACGAATCGACCGAAACGAGGGGGGCAGGCGAGGGCCTGGGGGGAGGCGGGCCTCACCTGGATCTGGAAGAAGACCGCGACGGAGCTGCAGAAGGCGCGGCTGGCGGCGGCGAGCATCGCGTCGGCGGCGGCCTCCATTGCCGCCATTGCCGCGGCGGCGTCCCCTCCCCCTGGCGCCGCGGGCGGCGGGCGCCTGCCGGAGCTCCTGGGCGGGCCGCGGGGGGAAGGGAAGGGAGGGAGCGGAGAGGCCGCGTGGGGCGGAGCGGTCTCTCGCTGGATCTCTGGCCTGGAGAGCGGTAAGAAACCGAAGAAGAGAAGAGAAGAGAGCTAGGGTCCCCGGTCGCGTGCGAAATTTGTATGTGCTCCGCTTGCGGCCAGCCAGCGCTGAATACTGCTGTGCGTGTGCTGTTTTCTTTGACGTGGGGTTAACCAATCTGGGCTCGGTGGTCTTTGGGATCAGGGCCGCGTTGCTTCTGCCCCCTGGGCCCCACCCTGTCCCTCCGTTTTGAACCGGGGCCGCGATGCTACGGGTACACCGCGTCCGTGTACACGGAAGTGGTGTGACGCGATGGAAGAGAGGGGGGAGCTGAAATTGTCACGCCACGAGGTTTGATCCGACGGCTGAGAATTATGTTGTGGCTTCCTGACAGTTGCGCGCGCGTGTGTAATACATGGCTTGCACGCTATATACCGCATCGAATATGTATCACCAAAATGTAGCCGGTAGGTGGGAGGACGGGTGGATATCGCACGGATGCAAACCTATGGAAGGTGCCAAAGGGAGCACCGTTGGCGACAGCGCATACTACAAATGTGACAGTGCGGTATACGATGGATTTCGAAACATCAATGAGCTGTGAACGAAAGATCTTCATTAATAATTAAGAGAGTATTTATGTATTACGATGGGGTAATAAATGCGGTAGAAAATCGTGTGTTGTGCACATGGAAGTGGTGTGACGCTAAGGAAGAGAGGGTGGCGGACGTGAAATCGGCACGCCACGAGGTTCGATCCAATGGCTGAGAATTATGTTATGGCTTGCTGGCAATTTGTGTGCCTGTGTGTAATACATGGCTTACACGATAGAGCTTCCGTACACGGCATATGTCGCATCGAATACGTATCACCAAGATGTTGCCGGTAGGTGGGAGGATGGGTAGATATTGCGCGGATGCAAACATATGGAAGGTGCCAAAGGGAGCACCGTGGGCGACAGCGCATACTACAAATGTGACAGTGCGGTATATGATGGATTTCGAAACATCAATGAGCGGTAAATGGAAAATCTTTACTAATATTTGCGACAGTATTTATGCACTACGAGAGGGTAATAAATGCAGTACCAAATCATGTATCACGAGATTGAAAACTTATTTTTCTCTTCTTATTTGACCATGGTCTTTTGCTGGTCTACATTTTTTTTATCAATTATGAGATTTCTTCTATATTCGTATACATAAGCAAGAACCATGTTGAATATATAGCATTAAGGCCACAAAAATTTGTACTCCCTTCTTCCTAAAATCTTAGCGTTTAAGTTTTCTAAAAAATTCCCAAAATCTAAGGCATGTTAGCACTTAACTCATGATATTCTTCCTTGTACGGTCAGCGTAAGCTAACCCTTGCTAATCGTGGATTATCCAACCACATTTGTTAAAGGATATCGTGAAGGAAACTTTCTGTAACCATGGTTCAGTAATTTGCGTTTAGCCTTGCACTAATTTCCATGCCAGAAGCTTACACACCATACATAATGGGAAGGAGGGAGTATCTATATACCGATGCATTTTTCAATAAAGGGCGGTTCTATTAAATCAAAATGAACGGCCAAACACATGAACGATATGATAAAAGAATAACTTGACACATTGGCGACAGTAAAGTCCTAAGTGACTGACACTATGCCTATGTCAAGGGAGGTTGTCGTCTGATCCGAGATTATGCTGCCACCCATGTTGGGTAAATACCTCTCTGACCACCCTATCCAAGCGCGTACACACCGCCTTGAACAATAATTGGTACCCTGTACGATCACTGACCACATACGAAGCAAGTGCGTACAACAGAAAATAATATGCAAAGCAGAAGAACTTTTGTCCAGAAAACAAAATCATTTCTACACAGCCATAACGACTATAATAAGGCAAACACTCCCACCCTTATTAGCGCATGAACCCTACTTGGAATTCCATCCATCCAGTGACCATAAGTATTGGCAAAACTTTTGGGTGGATACAAATTGGATGTTATTTAGATGACCTGCCATGTAGAGCGTGCAAACTTGCACTAGAAAAAGAGGTGTTTGATTGTCTTCATCATGAGTACATAAACTACACCTTTTGCTTCCTTACCAGTTGGGACTGGTTAGCACAACTCCCTTCTAAAGATATCCCATAAAAATCTTGACTTATAGTGGGATCTTGGACTTCCAAATTTATCATTGTAGCCCTCTTGGATCTCCGAGTGCGTAAGATCACGATACATAGAGTCGATTGTAAAGGACATAGAGGTAGTGAGATTCCAGCGAAACAATCCCGCCCTTTTGTCAGGTTAATTGAATCTAATCTCAAGACAAGTTTTGCCATGACAAGAGCCGGGGGCCAATCAAATCCCGCCAGAAAGAAATACCTGGCTGGGATGAGCTCAACATGCCAACCAGCTGGGATGCAGTATATGGTGGGATGAGCTAAACATGCGTACAATGCGGTATAAGATTGGATATTGTTCCTAGAGACTGGCATTGCTTGGCCAGTTGTCCTCCCCGGAACGTATCTTTGAGCCATCCTTTATCGTGAAAGATCCAAAGCAAAAAGATGTTTCTTTGCCGCCATCAGACCAGCCCAAAAGTATGAATCACCTGGTTTCCAACAAGCACGAGACAGAACTTTTTGGCTTATATACTTATTGCGAAGTACGGGTTGCCAGACGTGATCAGTATAGTTTGAACAACCATTTACTAAGCAATGCATCATTCTATACCCGGATATCATGAATACCTAGACGACCTTGTTCTTTCGGTCTACAAACCACACTCCATTTGGTTAACCAATATTTTATCTTTTCACTGTCTCATTGACAAAACTCTTGATATGAAATAATACAGCCTTTGCAGGACCCCTTTAGGGAGTTGGAAAAAAGATATCATATAGATAACCTTATTTGTGAGAACAAAATTGATCAAAAGCAAGCATCTCCAAGGGCGGATCCAGATTGGAAATTACCCGGTGTCCACACAGAAGAATGCATGCCTACATGTCAAATAATTCAATGATCTACACACTAAATCAATGGATTACATTAAGCAAGTTCAAATTGGACCCGGTGCCGGTGACACCGGCTAGCTCTACATAGCTACGCCCCTGAGCATCTCCAATGGAGAGCAACTTGCCTTTCCGATTGCTCAACTGTTTCTCTAAACTCTCTTCTGCACGTTTCCACTCCATATTAGCGTGACGTCGATAATGAATCAAGATTCCCAAATACTTAATCGGGAGTTGGCCTTGCGCACAACCCAGAAAGTCGATGTCTGTAGGATCGAAAGTATGTCTAGAGGGAGGGGGGTTAGACTACTTGACCAAATAAAAACTTATCCTTTTCCCAATTTTAGTCTTTGGCAGATTTTAGCTAACTTAGCACAAGTCAAGCAATCTTAAAACAATTCAAGCAAGCATGCAAAGAGTATATGAACAACGGAATGTAAAGCATGCAACTTGCAAGAATGTAAAGGGAAGGGTTTGGAGAATTCAAACGCAATTGGAGACACGGATGTTTTTGTCGTGGTTCCGATAGGTGGTGCTATCATACATCCACGTTGATGGAGACTTCAACCCACGAAGGGTAACGGTTGCGCGAGTCCACGGAGGGCTCCACCCACGAAGGGTCCACGAAGAAGCAACCTTGTCTATCCCACCATGGCCGTCGCCCACGAAGGACTTGTCTCACTAGCGGTAGATCTTCACGAAGTAGGCGATCTCCTTGCCCTTACAAACTCCTTGGTTCAACTCCACAATCTTGTCAGAGGCTCCCAAGTGACACCTAGCCAATCTAGGAGACGCCACTCTCCAAGAAGTAACAAATGGTGTGTTGATGATGAACTCCTTGCTCTTGTGCTTCAAATGATAGTCTCCCCAACACTCAACTCTCTCTCATAGATTTGGATTTGGTGGAAAGAAGATTTGAGTGGAAAGCAATTTGGGAAAGGCTAGAGATCAAGATTCATATGGTAGGAATGGAATATCTTGGTCTCAACACAAGGGTAGGTGGTTCTCTCTCAGAAAATGTGTATTGAAAGTGTAGGTTCGTTCTGATGGCTCTCTCCACTAATGAAGAGGAGGTGGAGGGGTATATATAGCCTCCACACAAAATCTAACCGTTACACACAACACCGCCAAACTTCGGTGGGACCGAATTGATAAACTCGGTCGGACCGATTCGGCAAATCTAGTGACCGTTAGGATTTTGATTGGGACCGACATGCAACTCGGTAGGACCGACATGGTTAGGGTTAGGGCATAACGTAATCTCGGTGAGACCGATTACACAAACTCGATGGGACCGATTTTGGTAATAAGCTAACCGGAGAGTTGGTCGGAGTAAACTTCGGTGGGACCGATTTGCTCATTTCGGTGAGACCGAAATGTTACAAAAGGAAACATAGAGTTTACATTGCAATCTCGGTGGGACCGATCGCTCATCTCGGTAGGAGCGAAGCGTTACGAAGGGAAACAGAGATTACAATCCCATCTCGGTGAGACCGAGATCCCTATCAGTGAGACCGATTTGCCTAGGGTTTGTGGCGGTGGCTATGACATCCGAACTTCGGTGGCGCCGGATAGAAAGAATCGGTGGGGCGAGTTTGACTTTTGGTTTAGGTCATATGTGGATGTGGGAAAGTAGTTGAGGGTTTTGGAGCATATCACTAAGCACTATGAAGCAAGAACCTCATTAAGCAACACCTCATCCCTCCTTGATAGTATTGGCTTTTCGTGTAGACTCAATGTGATCTTGGATCACTAAAATAGAAAATGTAGAGTCTTGAGCTTTGAGCTTGAGCCAATCCTTTTGTCCTTAGCATTTTGAAGGGTCCACTTTTCTCATCCATGCCATGTCAATCATTGAGCTTTCCTGAAATATTAATCTTGAAATAGCATTAACTCAATGAGCTATATGTTGTTAGGAATTACCAAAACCACCTAGGAATAGTTGCACTTTCAACGTCAAAGGCATCCGCCTCACCCGCTTCTCCGGAGCAGAACAATTCACTTTTATGGAAATTAATCTTAAGGCCCGACATTTGCTCAATGGAAGGAGTTTGAATACTCATGGACAACGTTGTTTATCGTTGTTGACTTGTGTGCAGTTGAGAGAGGGAGAGAGACCGTTGAGTAAGGGTTGTAGTTGATTTCTTTTTTGTTGGATATTTATTTATTTATTCTAGTAGAAAAACACTTCATATTAATCGAATAACACCAAATTGCATTCTTGATTGTAGCAGTCGGTCCTAAAAACCAGCTCATACATGTACCAAAGGATCATCAGGTCCACTCCTCGCCAGTCAACACCATATTACTACAACAACAATGCAAGTACCACCGTGATACACTTTTTAGGCATAATCTGTGGCAATAACAACTTATATATATGTTATAAAATAACCTGCCTGACACAAATGTGTTTTTTTAGGGAAAAACCATGATCTAATTGAGTAGTCACTAGACTAGAGATCCGAAACCAGCATAAGGGTAGAACAGTTTTTGCTTCTTTGGTGATAGAAATTAAGCATCTACTTTCTCTACTTGTATTACTCACATAGCTTGTAGTCACTATGAGGTTAGCAACTACTCCCTCAGCCCCGAATTACTTCTCTTACATTTGTCTAGATACATATGTATTTAGACATGTTTTAGTGCTAGATACATCCGCATCTCAATAAATCTAATACAAGTAATTTGGGGCGAAGGTAATATTTGACACATTTGCTAGACTAGCGAGTAGAACAGTGGTTAGGTTGGGTTCTGGCCCTCCAAATGCGCTAGAGATTTGCCCAAAAAAGAGAGAAAGAAACTAGCACAGGGAGGTGACACAACCACACAATCTTTGGACCATGGGTGTGAATTTGTGGGTACATGTAACACAAACACCAGTTCCAGGCAGGACCTGGACAGGGAGGTGCCAGTAGAGTAGATGCGCATCTGTTCCTCCATACCGGCGCTGGCCAATCAATCATTTTATTTCTTTTGCCTGGCACAAGGCGCTGGCCAATCCTCGTCCCCACCCTGCTTGTAAACCGTCCAAATACACCTCAGAAAACTTATCAGAGAAGGAAAAAATCCTGAGAGAAAAAAAAATCTAGTTCTCTGATTATCGTTTTTTTCCCTTTTTGTGGGAGTAGTTGTGCCTGATTTCAACGTCACCACAGCCTGTTGTCCCATTGTATTCGCCTGGGCTGGAACTGCCCCACGCCCAGCTCTATCCACATACACATGCACCTGATCTTGCTCGTCGAAACGGAGGCCGGGTCTGGGCTGTACTCCCTCTGGTCCTTTTTAGTCTGCATATAAGTTTTGTCCGAAGTCAAAATATCTCTACTTTAACCAAATATATAGAAAAAAGTATTAACATTCACAATGCCAAATCAATATTGTTAGATTCATTGCGAAATGTATTTTCATAGTATATATATTTTGTATTGTAGATGTTGATATTTTTTTATATAAATTTAGTCAAACTTTGGAAAGTTTGACTTGACAAAAATCTAATACGGGGACTAAAAAGGACCGGAGGGAGTACGTGCCTGTATTGCTCGGCCGCGATCCTGCTCTCACAGTCACCGGCCATTCGCAGTTCAAGCCAACTGACCTGAAATCCAGCGGCCACTGTGCTGCATTCAGTGTAATCCTGTCCAACAGCCAACCACGGTGGACCGTAGCACTGCAGCTTGATTTGCCGACTGTGTTTGAGCTCGGGATAGCTGCTTCATCAGCCGGTTGTCCGTTTGTTCATAATAGTCGGTCGCGATCCAAACAACGTTGCTGGTTTACTTCAAGAAACTTTATTATCATCGGAAAAGGACGGTATGTCATTGCTAGTACGTCAAGAAGATCAGTGCAGTACGTCAAAACGGCAGATCGGAGTAACACGCAATGACGCAACAGAGCGTTTAAGAAATGGGGAGGCGTTTGACTGGCTTGTCGCGTTGCAACAACATGGAAAACGGCGGCCCGGGAGCATGTGAATGATTGAGGTAGATCACGTGGTACTGTTCATCACATCTCAGGGACAAAAAAGACATGGCATATGCCTTCCCCTCAAATCAAAAGATAAAATGTGTGGCAAATGCCTGCGTCGCCCTTGCCATGATTCGACCGTTAAGAAGAAAACACACAATGTGATCTTCTCTTTTTCCGGAAAAGGCCCAAGTTCATATATACTCTCTCCGACCCGAATTAGTTGTCTGTATCTAGACAAATTTAAAACAACTAATTTAGGACGGAGATATAACATTAAATAAAACTGGATGCTATAAGAAAATTTATTTTTAAAAAATCAAATTATAGTCTAATCCTTGAGGAAAAAAATATCGCCTTTTCTTCTACAACTACTAGCAACACATTATGAGTAAAGCTCATTGCCGTCTCTAAACCTCCGTCTTAGCGAAACAATCTTATTTTACTTTTTTTTATAACCGACCTTTCTTTTGAAAGTATAGATGGGCTTTGGGTCCATAAAAAAATCAGAAAAATCTCTAGAGGCACATATGGGTGTCATGACTAGGTGGTGAGATTTCTCAAAGAAAAAAGACTAGGTGGTGAAAAATTTAGTACCACCTTGGGAGTGGAGGAAGTTTTGGACCTCCACAAAAAAGATTCTCTTCCACATGTTATTTGAGCATGAGAAAAAGATCGTGTTCCTCCTCTGCCGCACACGCATCGTGTATCGTGAACGAGCCAAACTCAAATTTATGTCATGTGCACTTAAGTTTTGCCGGTCAGAAATAGATAACTAATTACAAGTCATTTAACAGGTGCGCTATGAATCCGTGACACCGCCTATATATTGGAGGTGGCGACAACTCTAGCCGTCTCCCAGATCATATCACATTTGCCTCCTCGCGCACACAACCCACGATCAATCAACTCGCTGCAGCTGCTTCCGACGATCCCATCTCATCCATGGCGTGCACATCTTTACGGGAGAGCGGGCCTCCAAAACCCCGTCATTATCGATCCTGCACTAGGATAAGGGTGATTAGTTTTTTGGGGAGCGCCTTCTACGCGACTGGTTGATGTTGTTCATCTTCGTCCTCTACTTCGACTACATCCTCAACTTCTTCGTCGACTTGCGTGAGAACTCCGAAGCCGCGAAGGAGAAGGATGTCGAGGATGCTATTGCCGCAGCCCCGGCTCTGACCCGGCCAACTGGTGGGTATAACTCATTCATCCCCTCATGTTTATTTCTATGTAAGTCATACTAGCTGTTTACGTAGATGTATCTCCTATATGCGTAGTATGTGCCTACATGATGCGATATCAGTATGAGTTTAATATTGTCAATGTCATGGGACACAGATTTGGTGAACATGGTCCCACACGCACCTGTTATGAATAGTAAATTAAAAAACTAGAAAAAATAAATAAATAAACGGATTTTCCTTTTGTAATATTAATACACATACTCAACCGGTATACTCGCTTATGAAGTTTTAGAAGAAATCGCATCCATGGTAATCTGAGCAGAAATGACAAAATCAAAGCTATATTAAAAAACACCGTTTGATGAATAGTATGGTCCCAATTGTATTTTCTTCACTACGAAAAGCATGTGTGCCAATGCATCACGAAACTTCACATGTCAGTAGAATGGCCGACTAAGTTTCATACCCCAAAATTACAGATTTTTTTAAAATTTTCCAGTATTTTTTTGAACTTACTATTCATGTGGGTGCGTGTGGAACCATGTTCACTTTCGTATTTTCGCAATGTCATGTCCATAATTTATTTCTAAATCAATCAGGAAATTGCTAATTTATCCAACAATCTAAACACCTAATTTTGTATGAAATTTTTGATTCATGGTTTCGCTGCAACATTGAAACTGAACTTGTTTACGGGTACGCATTTTAAGCATTGGCAGACCAAAACAACCTTGTGGTTCACAACAATGAACGTGTTATGGGTCACTAGTGGTACTCATGAAGGAACGATTACTCTTGATCAGAAAAAGGCGTGTAATGAGGCTACCATCATCTTTGTTGGAACAGTTTGAGTGTGATCGGAGATAAGCTATTCGACGCGTAGTTGCATATGCGGGCTGCCAAGACTTTGTGGGATGTGCTCGAAGCCAAGTTCGCCGCAACCGATGTTGAAAGTGAGATGTACGCCATGGATCAGTTCCATGATTATAGGATGCTTGAGACTTGTCCAGGCTCATGAGATACAATGCATCGTCAAGGAGCTCGAACTCCTTAAGTGTGAATTATCGGAATAAGTTTATCCCGGGGTGCATAATTGCTAAACTCCCTCCTTCTTGGAGGAGCTTTCCTACCACTCTAAAACATAGAGACGTTCATTCTCAGTAGTGGATGTCGGTCATCTGAGTATTGAATATAATTCGAGAGTAAAGGACTCACACACCAAGGTAGTTGGTGGATCTTTTAGCTCCAATATTGTGCATAAGAACTTCCAAAAGTTCAAGGGAAAGAACTCGCTCCAGCAGAATACCGATGTTCTTTTCAGTTCTTATGATTGCTTCAATTCTTATAATTGCTTCAATTGCTGTGAGGAGGGACATTGGTCCTCCAAGTGCCCGCGGAAGTTCAAGAAGCCAGTCAGGACTCCAACTTTGAGAACGTGACGATGAGCAACAATGATAATGGGGCATCTAGGTATGGTAATTTATTTATTCTATTTTCAGTTTGTCAGTCTATGGATTGGTGGATTGATACTGGTGCAAATATTCATGCGTGTGCTGATATTTCATTGTCCTCTTCCTGGGAGGTCATGTGAGACAACTCCGTACTGACGGGAAATAGCGCAAGTGCTTCTGTTTATGGTGTTGGCACGGCCGATCCGAAGTTTATTGCAGGAAGGATCGTTCAACTGAAAAACGTACATGTTCCCGCTATCAAAAAGAATCTCGATGGTGGCTCCCTTCTCTATAAAGAAGAGTTTAAGTTGATCTATAAGTCTAATAAAGTAGCTATTTTAAAATATATACTATTTGTTGAAAAAGGTTATGGATGCAAAGGTTGTTCTGCCTTTCTCTAGCAGATTTTGAAAATAAAGTCATGAAACCAGCAGAAGGGTAGACAATTTTTGCCTTTTAGCTAGTAGAAATTAAGCATATGGTTTCTATTTGTGACTTGTATTACTCACATAGCTCGTAGTCAGAACAAGGTTAGCAACTGGCAAATTTTGCTAGGCTGGCGAGTAGAACAGTGGTTTGGTTGGGTTCTCGCCCTCCAAATACACTAGAGTTTGGTCGTTCTGATTGTATCGGTGCATCAGTGAGTAATACAAGTTTGCCCTCTGAAAGCACATTTTCTCCCTCGATGGTTTAGGTAATTACGTCAATCTTATCATTCGTGGATTACCTAGAAATGTACTTGTTCATATACAAAACTTTGAATGCGCATAAACTCTATGGAAAGATATTGAGATGCGCTTTCCAAATTACTCTTTAAAGAATCTTGATGAAATTGTCGATAAGTCTACTGCCTTTCATAAGATGAAGCCTAGTGATCCTAAGTTTGATAAATGTATATTTGAGCTTCATAATCTCATGTGTGCAAAAGGTGATGTTGGAACCATTAGCAACATTATCATGAAAACCATTAGAATTCACAAACTTGCACATTGTCATGATCATAAATCTAACGTATTATTTGTCCTAGGTGATGATCACATGCATGATGATGATGTGGAACATGGCTATTATGATGAAGATGAGGAATTCGACATAAAATATGAGAAGACTATGAGAAATCTTAGTCTCATGGCAAATCCTCGAGATTACATGGCCGGAGGAAAAGAGTGAATTCTTGGTAGTGGATGCACCGATCACATGACCGGAGATAAGGATATGTTTTGTGAGCTTGCAAAAAATGATGGTCCACACAAGTATGTGACTTTTGGAGACAACTCTAGGGGTATGGTACTTGGCCTTGGTAAGGTGGCCATATCCAGTGACATCTCTATTCAAAATGTTATGCTTGTTGAATCTCTTGGCTACAGTCTCCTTTCCGTATCTAGACTAGCCGACTTTGGTTTCAATGTTCTATTTACCGAAGTACATTATCTAGTGTTTCATCGAGATAATCATAACATGATATTTACCGGTATCCTTAGAGGTGATCTATACATTATTGGTTTCATTAAAAGAGCCCAACCTCGTACATGTCTTTATGCAAAATCTTGTAAAGGTTGGTTATGGCATAGAAGGCCAGGATACATTGGCACGAGAAATCTTGATAAACTTGTTAAAGGAGATCATATCCTTGGCATTAAAGATGTTATATTTGACAAGGATAGACTTTGTAGTGCTTACCAAGCAGGAAAATAAGTTGGAGGAAGTCACCCCATGAAGAACATTATGACTATGAGGAGACCACTTGAGCTACTCCATATGGATCTCTTCTATCCTAACGCTTACAAGAGCCTTGGTGGTAACTCTTTCGGTTTGGCCATTGTTGATGATTTTTCAAGATTTACGTGGGTGTTCTTTCTCGATGATAAATCACAGGTACAAAAGTTATTCAAAAACTTCACTAGGAAGGCCCAAAATTTGGTTGACATGAAGATCAAGAAGGTTCGGAGTGATAACGGAACGGAGTTCAAGAACGCTAACATGTATACCTTTCTTGACGAAGAAGGCATGTCACATGAGTTCTCGGCTACGAACACACCTCAACAAAATGGAGTTGTTGAGAGGAAGAACCGTACCTGCATTGACATGGCGAGAACGATGCTAGATGAATACAAGACACCAAAACACTTTTGGGCGGAAGCGGTTGAGATGGCTTGTCATGCTACAAATCGACTTTATCTTCACAAGCTTCTTGGTAAAACGACATACGAGCTACTCACCGATAACAAGCCACAAGTTGGATACTTTCGAGTATTTGGATCAAAGTGTTACATTCTTGATAAGCATCGTTGTTCAAAATTTGCTCCTAAATCTCATGAAGTTTTCCTATTGATGTCGCTTGAACTACATCGGTATTTCCCCAAAGAGGAAGGGATGATGCAGGACAACTACATTAGGTATTTCCCTCAGTTATGAAACCAAGGTATCAATCCAGTAGGGGAACCAAGCAACACTATGTAAACGGTACCTGCACACAAAGAACAAATACTTGCAACCCAACGCGTAAGTGGGGTTGTCAATCCCTCCACGGTAAAAAGATAGATATATTTGTGGTAGATTGGATAAATAGATCTCGCAATAAAACAAAATAAAATAAAGAAAGAAAAAGTGCAGCAAGGTATTTTCAGGTTTTTGGAAATATAGATCTGAAAATAAAAGTGGCAAATAATAGATCAGAAGTAAAATATGATGAAGAATAGACCCGGGGGGCGTAGATTTCACTAGTGGCTTCTCTCGAGAAAAATAGCATACGACGGGTAAACAAATTACTGTTGGGCAATTGATAGCACTTCAAATAATTATGATGATATCCAGGAAATGATCATTATATAGGCATCACGTCCAAGATTAGTAGACCGACTCCTGCCTGCATCTACTACTATTACTCCACACATCGACCACTATCCAACATGCATCTAGTGTATTAAGTTCATGGAGAAACGGAGTAATGCAATAAGAACGATGACATGATGTAGACAAGATCTATTCATGTTGGAATAGACCCCATATTGTTATCCTTAAAGGCAACGATCAATATGTGTCTTGCTGCCCCTTCTGTCATTGGGAAAGAACACCGCGTGACCGAACCCATCACAAAGCACCTCTTCCCATGGCAAGAAAAATCGATCTAGTCAGCCTAACTAAACCAAAGATTCAAAGAAAAATACGAGGCTATAAGTAATCATGCATATAAGAGATCAAAAAAAGACTCAAATAACTTTCATGGATAAAATAGATCTGATCATAAACTCAAAGTTCATCGGATCCCAACAAACACACCGCAAAAAGAGTTACATCAAATAGATCTCCAAGAGACCATTGTATTGGGAACCAAAAGAAAGAGAGGAAGCCATCTAGCTACTAACTACGGACCCGCGGGTCTTCCATGAACTACTCACGCATCATCGGAGAGGCACCAATGAGGATGATGAACCCCTCCGTGAGTGTCTAGATTGGATCTGGTGGTTCTGGAACTTGCGGTGGATGGAATTGTGTTTTGTCGACTCCCCTAGGGTTTTTGGATTTTCGAGGTATTTATAGAGCAAAGAGGTGGTGCGGGAGGCGGGCGAGGTGGGCACAACCCACCAGGGCGTGCCTGGCCCCCCAAGAGCACCCAGGTGGGTTGTGCTCCCCTTGGAGCCCCCCTCTGGTACTTCTTTGGCCCAACAGGTGTCTTCTAGTCCAGAAAAAATCTCCAAAAATTTTCATTGCATTTGGGCTCCGTTTGGTATTGATTTTCTGCGAAGTAAAAAACAAGAAAAACAGAACAACTGACACTTGGCACTATGTCAATAGGTTAGTCCCAAAAAATGATATAAAGTTGCTATAAAATGATAGTAAAACATCCAAGAATGATAATATAACAACATGGAACAAGCAAAAAATATAGATAAGTTGGAGACGTATCAGCATCCCAAAGCTTAATTCCTACTCGTCCTCGAGTAGGTAAATGGTAAAAATAGAATTTTTGATGTGGAATGCTGCCTAACATGTTCCTCACATATTCTTTTCTTTTGTGGCATGGACATTTGGACTTTTATATGGCTCAAAGCAATAGTCTAATTTTGACATGAGTATTTCAATACTCAAGCATATCAACAAGCAACCATGTCTTTCAGAATATCAACACTAAATCAAGTTATCCCTTGCCCATTATGCTCAATCATTGATCCATTCATGAAACGCACCCGCATATTAGCTACACCCAATGCTCAAGTACGATCATAATGCCCCTTAGTTGGTGCTTTGTAAGAGAAGATGGAGACTCAAATAAAAAAATTGATAAAGTAAATAGAAAGGCCCTTCACAGAGGGAAGTAGGGATTTGTAGAGGTGCGAGAGCTCAAAGCGAAAGAAATAGAAATAAAACATTTTCGGTGGCATGTTTTTCCTATCAACGAAAACAATCGAGTAGTTCCCAATACTTTCCATGCTAGATATATCATAGGCGGTTCCCAAACAAAAAATAAAGTTTATTCCTTTTTCCACCATACTTTCACATTCCACGGCTAGACGTATCCACGGGTGCCGTCCATACCAACACTTTCCAAGTAATTTATTATTTGACAACATAAAGTAAATTCATTTTTCATTTCGGGACTGGGCATCGCTAACACCTTTGCCATACTCTCGTGCAATGACAAGTGAATGAACACTCATCTTGAGAATAACACATCTAGCATGGAAAAATATCAGCCACCCCCTACCGTTTCATGAGCAGTATGAGCACACAAAAAGGAAATTTATTTTTAAAATTAGAGATGGCACATACAAATTTGCTTAGAACGGCAAAACTGGGTTTAAGGATTTTGGATGCACAAGTAGTATTCCTACTTAGTACAAGTGAAGACTAGCAACAAGATTGAGAAGCATCCAACCAAGAAATGAAAAATCTCGTAAGCGAGCATTAAGCATAACTAACACTGAATAATGCACCACAAGTAGGATGTAATTTCATTGCATAACTATTGACTTTCGTGCTTGCATAGGGAATCACAAACCTTAACACCAATATTCTTACTAAAGCCCAATTACTCATCAACATGACTCACATATCACCATCATCATATCACAAAACTATTACAAAGAATCAAGTTTAATTTGTCCAATGATCTTCATGAAAGTTTTATTATACCCCTCTTGAATATCTATCACTTTGGGACTAGTTTCATATGTTGATTTTGATAGCTCAAACAAATCTAAGTGAAGAACATGAGCATAAAAATTTTCTTCTCTCAAAATAATATAAGTGAAGCATGAGAGAATTTCTTCAAAAATTAGTAACTCTCAAATAAATCTAAGTGAAGCATGAGAGCATTTCTTCAAAAACATTAAAGCATGTCGTGCTCAAAAAGATATAAGTGAAGCAATAGAGCAATTCCATAGCTCAAAAATTTAAGTGAAGCACATAGAGAAATTCTAACAAATCATAGAATAATTTTGGCTCTCTCAAATAGGTGTGTTCAGCAAGGATACTTTACACAAGACAAAAAGCAAAAAAAGCAAGGACTTATATAATACAATACACTCCAAGCAAAACTCATGATATGTGACGAATAAAAATATAGCTCCAAGTAAAATACCGATGGTCGTTAGAAGAAAGAGGGGATGCCACTCGGGGCATCACCAAGCTTAGGTGCTTGTTTCTCCTTGAATATTACCTTGGGCTGCCATGGGCATCCCCAAGCTTAGGCTCTTCTTACTCCTTATCCCTTCATCCATCGTGATCTCACCCAAAACTTGAAAACTTCAATCACACAAAACTTAACAATACCTTCATGAGATCCGTTAGTATAACAAAGCAAATCACCACTCTCTAAGTATTGTTGCAAACCCATTCATATTTTATTATTGCATTATATCTAATGTATTCCAACTTTGCTATGGCTCATACCACCCGATACAACCCATAGATTCATCAAAATAAGCACACAATGCAACGAAAATGGAATTTGTCAAAAACAAAACAGTCTGTAGCAATCTGAAAACTTCATATACTTCTGTAACTCCAAAAATTCTGAAAATTAGGACAACCTAGGCAATTTGAATCTTGTGTAAAAAATTCAGAACTTTTTGTCGCTTCTGTGATTTTCCAAAATTGTTTTACTGGACGCAAAAGTTTTTGTTTTCCAACAAGATCAAATAAACTATCACCCAACATGATCCCAAAGGCTTTGCTTGGCGCAAACACTAACTAAAACATAAAAATAAATCATAACAGAGGCATAATTGTGCAAACACTAAGAAGAGAAATAAAAAGGCAAAAAATATATTCATTGGGTTGCCTCCCAACAAGCGCTATCGTTTTACGACCCTAGATAGGAATAAAGCATAGATTCAAGTATTATCATCTTTAGTTATAGATCCATAGGATGCCCTCATGATTGATTCATATGGTGGCTTGATTCTTGTTCTAGGGAAGTGTTCCATTCCCTTTCTTAGTGGAAATTGAAATTTAATATTGCCTTGTTTCGTATCGATCACGACACCAATAGTATGTAAAAACGGTCTACTAAGTATAACTGGACAAGACTGATTGCAATCAATATCAAGAACAATAAAATCTATGGGCACATAATTCCTATTTACAAGAATAAGAACATCATTAATTCTTCCCATAGGCTTTTTAATAGTAGAATCCGCCAAATGAAAATTTAAAGAACACTCTTCAATATTGGTAAGACCAAGCACATCACATAAAGATTTCGGAACTGTGGAAACACTAGCACCCAAATCACATAAAGCAAAGCACTCATAATTTTTTATCTTGACTTTGATGGTGGGTTCCCATTCATCATGTAATTTTCTAGGAATTGAGATCTCTAATTCCAACTTTTCTTCCAAGGCTTTCATCATGGCATCTACGATATGTTTAGTAAAAGCTTTATTTTGTTCATAAGCATGGGGTGAATTTATCACGGATTGAGAATAAATAAATACAGTCAATCAAAGAGAAATTATCATAATTAAAGTCTTTGTAATCCAAAAGAGTGCGCACATCACTAGTTAAAGTTTTGACCTCCCCAAACCCACTTTTATCGATTTTTTCATCAAGATTTTCACCCTTCGAATTATCGGGACGCCTTCTAACAGAAGTTGACACTTCTTCAGTCCCTTTATCATCAATGTTAATTTTAATAAACAAGGGACCAATAGAAGAAACACCAATCACTTTAAGATCTTCATCATTTTTCTGAAAGCAATCACTAGAAAACCCTTTTTCTAAAAATTCTCTTTTAGCTCTAAGCATAGCGGTTCTTTTCTTACTTTCATCCATAGAAAACATATAAAGCTTTAATTGATTCTTCAACCTTAGGCACAAAAATTTTCAACTTGAGATTTTCTACATCATGAGAAATCCTATCAATGCTTCTAGACATATCATCAATCTTATTTAACTTTTCTTCTATCGTATTATTGAAAACCTTTTGAGAATTGATAAATTCTTCAATATTATTCTCAAGATTGTGACGCCTCCGATTCAATCGTACACTAATCATGCATGCAAACGTGTACGATCAAGATCAGGGGCTCACGGGAAGATATCACAACACAACTCTAAAACATAAATACGTCATACAAGCATCATAATACAAGCCAGTGGCCTCGAGGGCTCGAATACAAGTGCTCGATCATAGACGAGTCAGCGGAAGCAACAATATCTGAGTACAGACATAAGTTAAACAAGTTTGCCTTAAGAAGGCTACCACAAACTGGGATGCAGATCGAAAGAGGCGCAGGCCTCCTGCCTGGGATCCTCCTAATTACTCCTGGACGTCGTCAGCGGGCTGCACGTAGTAGTAGGAACCTCCAGTGTAGTAGGAGTCATCGTCGACAATGGCGTCTGGCTCCTGGACTCCAACATCTGGTTGCGACAACCAGAAAGAAAGGAAAGGGGGAAAAGGGGGGAGAAAGCAACCGTGAGTACTCATCCAAAGTACTCGCAAGCAAGGAGCTACACTACATATTCATGGGTATATGTGTAAAAGGGCCATATCAGTGGACTGAACTGCAGAATGCCAAAATAAGAGGGGGATAACTAATCCTGTCGAAGACTACGCTTACAGCGACCTCCGTCTTGCAAAGATGTAGAAGAGAGTAGATCAAGTCCTCCAAGTAGCATCGCATAGAATAATCCTACCGGCAATCCCTCCTCGTAGCCTGTTAGAGAGCGACCACCGAGTTGTATCGGCACTTGGAAGGCGTGTTTTATTAAGTATCCAGTTCTAGTTGTCATAAGGTCAAGGTACAACTCCAAGTCGTCACATATCAAGATCACGACTATTCGAATAGATTAACTTCCTGCAGGGTGCACCACATAACCCAACACGCTCGATCCCATTTGGCCGGACACACTTTTACGGGTCATGCCCGACCGCGGAAGATCAACACGCCGCAGCCCCACCTAGGCCAACAGAGAGGTCAAGACGCGGTCTAAACCTAAAGCGCCGCAGTGCAGGCCCATCGCCCTTAGCACACCAAGACGTTGCGACGCTACGGAAGCAGACCTAGCCTAGCAGGCGTTCCATCCAATCCGGCGCGCCACTCGATCGTTGACGTCCACGAAGTCTTGGTGATACCACGATGCCGAAAGTGCCCATATCTTTCCCACGTAGTTGGTTAGTGCGTATAGACCAAATGGCGGACTCGGATCAAATACCAAGATCTCGTTAAGCGTGTTAATGATGTAACCGCGGACACCGACCAGGCAGTGCCCACCTCTCACCTGTGTAGTCTCAACCTGCCCCGACGCCCGCCACAAAGATCCACACAGAGGGCCGTTGGGAGAAAGGTCCTTTCAGCCCCAATCCGTGAATCACTCATGGGTGCTCCACGAGCCGACCCGACTTTAGTCACCACATGTATTATGTATAAAGTATATAGTATATACCGTGTTCACCTCCCGAGTGATCACGGCCCGATAGTATAGCACTGTGAGACGGACAAGAATGTAGGGCCACAGATGGAATACTAGCATCCTATACTAAGCATGTAGGATTGCATGTAAAGGTAACAAGCTGAGTGGCAAAGACAAAGCTATGCATCGAGGATAGGATTAACGGAAAGCAAGAACATGCTACACTACTCTAATGCAAGCGGTATAGAGAAGAATAGGCGATATCTGGTGATCAGAGGGGGGGCTTGCCGGGTTGCTCTGGCAAGAAGGGGGGGTCGTCAACTCCGGAGTCGAGCAGGGCGACAATGTCCGGTCTCGTAGTCTACCAGAGAGAAGAGGGGGAAGAAACAATAAATACAATGCAAACATAAGCATGATGATGCATGACATGACAATGAGCGGTTCTAGGTGTGCCCTAACGAGGTAGTAGGTGATACCGGCGAAGGAGGAAACATCTGGGAAAGTATTCCCGGTGTTTCGCGTTTTCGGACAGATGAACCGGAGGGGAAAGGTTGCACGTCCACTATGCTAGGGACGTGTAGCGGACGAACGGGCTGCTTATCCGGATTCGTCTCGTCGTTCTAAGCAACTTTCATGTACAAAGTTTTTCCATCCGAGTTACGGATAAAAAGATATGATTTTTCAAAAGAATTTTTTAATTTCTGGAATTTAATTAATTATTTAAATTAATTCGAAATTGGATTTATGACATCAGCATGATGTCATGCTGATGTCGGCAGTCAACAGTGGTTGACTGGTCAACCTGACCAGTGGGTCCCACTGGTCAGTGACACACTTTAATTACACATATTAATTAACCTAAACAGGATTAACTAGGGGTGGGCCCCACTGTCATTGACTGACTAATTAATTACCTAACAGTTTAATTAGTTTAGTTATTTGATTAGTTTAATTAATCAAAATTAATTAAGTTAATTAATTCTTTAAATAATAATAATTATTATTATTATTTTAATTATTATTATTATTTGTAAATGTTCTGGGCCTGCTTGTCATAGGCCCATGGCCTTAACGGTGGGTGCACTTGTCAAGAAAGACGCAAGCGGCAACCGACGAGCGCACGCCTGGCGGCGATCCGGCGGCCACGAGCAAGGGGAGGCTGGTACGGCGGTGGAGGCGAGGGGGGCGGCGGCTAGTGGCGCAGCGGCGCGGTGGCCATGGAGGAGGAGAGGGCGGAGACGAGGCGCGGTCGAGCTGGGCGGTCGTGGTGGCGCGAGCACGCACGGTGACCATGGGCAACGAAAGCATACCGGACGGGCAATGGCGCCTGGCACAGCCCGCCCACGGTGAGTGGGTCGGAGGCGCGAGGCGCGGTGGACGGTCAAGGGAAAGGAAGAGAGGAGGACCGGGGGGGAGGGGGGCGGAGCGAGACGCGTGGGCGGGGCATCGCAGGGTTGGCCGGGTGAGTCTGTCCGTGGGCGACGACGGAGCCGAGCGCAGGGGAGAGGCAGGGCGCGCAGGGGAGAGAGGAGAGGGGGAGCTCACAGGACGGTAGGGGTTCGTGGCAATGGGGCGTGGGAGGTAGGCGGGACGACGGCGTCGAGGGGGCAGTCCGGCGAGGTGGAGGAAGCAGGCCGGCGGGGGAGGAGGAAGCAGGCCGGCGGGGGAGTCCGCCGAGGCGGCGTGGGCTCCGGGCGGCGTCGGGGCGTCGCGGCGACCTCCTCCTCTCAATCCCGATCCAATCGGGGGAGAGAGGGGGGAGGAGATATTTTTCGGGGGAAGTGGGGTGTGTCAGTGGTGTCTGGGGAGGTCGGTGGATAAGGGGAGTGGGTGGCCATTTGGGCTGATGGGTTGGCCTAGTTGGCCACGGCCCAGGGGGTTTTCTCTTTTTTTTTTCTGTTTTGTAATTTCTTTTCTTTTATTTCTTTACTTTTCTGTTTTAAATCATTTTAAATTATTTAGGCCTTTTATAAAAATATGTTTTCTCTACTATAATTACCCTTGTAATATTCGGCACCCACTGAACATTTTTGTTTCAACTTTTTGAAAACTTTTGTTGTTGGACATATTTTAGAATTTAAATTTGAAACGGTTTCGAACCATTGCGAGGTTAGCAACAGTAATGCTGGTGACCTGGCATCATTAGCATGGAATTACTGTAGCTTAATTATCTGGGCGTCACAATTCTCCTCTACTACAAGAAATCTCGTCCCGAGATTTAAGAGGTGGAATAAGGGGGAAAGGTCTGGTTACGGAATCCTAACGAATCTTCTCGGCCTTGGTTACTCTTCTCGAGGTGGTCGATCCATAGCGCTGATCTCTTCATTCCTCTGCTTCAGGTCATCATGATGAAGTTGTCGTCCTTCCTTCAGGATCTTCACCGTACTTACGAAAGGCTAAGAGGGGAAAACTCTATATGGATGGATTCTAACAGGATCGAGCATCAGACGGTTAACTCGGGGAAGAAGCATAAGTGTCTCTCGATTTGAAACTTAAGAAGATATCGAGAGCAAAGTAAGAAGGTACCATGAGAAGTTTCAAACGGATAGGCAATCGTTCGATGCCTAATCAGAAGGTGAAAGGGTGTCGGGGCAACGAGAATAGGTATTGTGCCTCATACCTGAATAGATCACTAGACAGGTGGTCCGTGAATTACATACAAATTCAAGCGCGAGGAACAACCTTGGGAACATGTGGTGTACAGGAGTCAGGTTTCGATCCTGTGGAACTGTGGGTTATGGGCCCACCATGTGGGATAAAAGTAGGAGGAGTGGTGACATCTTGCATGGTCATGATAGCAAGGCATGTCAGCGGGTAGCCTGTCAGTTATATGTCAGCAACAACGTCGGTACCAAGGGCGAGGGACAAAGAGAACCTTTTTCCTGCTTATTGAAACGAGGCGGACCAATAGGCAAAGTTCTCGTCCATCGGTGGTTACCGGAATGTCATCAACAATAGTAACAGGGTCTTACTGACAGACTTGTACACCGAGGGGTTTACATAAGCAGGGAATTAATACTGCTTAGACCATAATGATCACCAGAAAGGTTAAACCAAATAATGGAAAGGAAAATATGATTATCAGATATTTTAGGGGTATATCCTTCCCAATGATAAGCAGAGCATGATATCCATGACAGGATATAATATAGACAACCCTTTAGGTAAGGGGAGAAAAATTTCATGACATTACCCATACAACGGTGTTCGGATAATTGAGCAAGAACATTTAGCATTGGGCTTCAAATGTTCTTGTTGAAAATCGGAGTACCACTCATATGCTTCGAGATAGTATTGACATGGTCATCAGGTAAGGATCAGACTTAAGATACACAAATGATCCATCAGGAGAACTCGTAGAATAAGCCTTACAATTTCCTCATGGAAGAATGGATAACCTTGCTAAAAGAAAACTTATATAAAATCGGTCCTCCAGCGAGGTGTGCTAGGCATGACATCCCCTTACCGGGTCATATAAAGACAAATGATATAAATCTTGGAAATATGTTCCAACCATCATATATGACCGAGCTTGGATCGATCGGTGTTAGGATACCTCAGACTCAGGATGCCTGAGAAGAAAAGGGGTGCAACACAATTTGACGAGATGGCGTTGCAAGAATTTCGGGAAACGAGCTATGGAAGCAAGTTCTGAATCATGAGTTCATCATTAAACCAAGGGGAGGATGAGGAGGTGGTTGATGGTCTCAGCAACAATTCATCGAGAATTTCAAAGGATGGATTTCCACAGTTATGTGAACAAGGAGATAACATTTGTCAGATCAAATGATATAATGAGATATGCTCGAGGAAAACATACCCAATTAAACATCAGTTGAAAGGTGCAACCGAAATGTGGGCTTATAGTAGCATGATCAATGTTAGAATGGTGGTTCAGCAACCGATAGGCTAAGAATGAATTATCGATCATTAACTCCAAAGTAATAGGGTTGCTAGAAGTGCAGAATCCAAACAACACCGTTCACTTGTGGGTACCCCGGTTGGAATCAACACGAGGACCAAGAAAGAATGGTGATGGTGAGAAGTATCATTATAGCAAGAATTTCTTAAGAGATGGAGCAATCCTCACAACATTGTTGACATCAAAGATGGTAATACTCCGCGGTAGATCATAAAATAAGTTGGATAGCAAGGAACTCAAGATACAACACAAAACAAGAACAAGTCTTGTGTTGAAGGGAATGCAATAATGTTGTGGATGATAACCCAAATCATCGAGGGCAAAGGATGCTGTTTCTCATCAAGAATTTGATAGATATCTTGGAGGACCTCAGAATGTTGATGATGATCACGACACATTTGTCGAGAGGTTTCAAGAAGATGTAACTGATCGGCGATGACATCAAGTCAACGGGATGATGAAGCAAAAAGTTATTGGAACCATGGGTACGACACAAACTCAAAATCAAGCTTGCTGTTCAAGGACAAACGATATGACGAGGAAGATCGATTGTAAGATTAGCTCATCATCAAAAATTGTGCTATGGGAAGAAGAACCAGGTAGCACAGTTAAAAAGTTGCACGATAATGATATAGCCAATCAGGCCAGGACTGACTTGAAGGGTTATTAAATCATAAGCAACGAAAATTACTTAGAGTTATTGAATCGGTGTACGGAACCGATTCAACCGTTTCTCTTATCGGTGTCCTTGAATGATTAATTAACTCAGATCCAAGGGAAATCTGAAATCGGTGAGAAGCAATACTAGATGGAGACTCATAGGAAGCAACACAGTTCTTTGATATTCTCGAGGTACCGGAGGGTAATACTCGAAGGAAGATCAAAATAGAGGTTGCGGAGATGCATTGATCTGCAGAAGACAAGTGCTTTAACTTGTCCGAGAGATGGAATTAAAGGGGAACAATCATGGTTAGAACCACGGTTGCCAAGGACCAAACATAGATACCGTAAGAACTAATAATAAGGGGATTATTATAACACAAGAAGCTTCCATGATAAGATCCACATTAGGTCCATGGGCATGAATACAAAGTTCAAGGTCGACTCCCACTTCTCCAATACATAACCTTTCATTCACTTCTCGCGTTCAATGAAGTTGTAGGGTTGAAATGTTATCTGGCAAAACACCAGAAGAGTAAGATTCGTTAAAACTCTCGGGTTCAAACGGATTATGGGAGGCATAGGTTCAACCCATAGGGGCATCTTAGGAACCTATTCGACAAACTTCAGAAGTAAACCACACAAGCTCGAAGTAGAGCATGGCTGACAAAGCAGAGGATACAATTTACCAAAGGCATCATGTATCCGAGAAAAGACTCACAAAGTTATTGAATATGAAGGACACTGTCGGATAATAATCCAACAAGGGGTCTTGAGGTCTACAACGGAGCTGATGCGAGTATCGGTACTCTATCAACGGAAGAAGGAACGAAAGGGCATCGGATTATAGAAAAACCTGACTAATTCGAAGCTCAAATGCAAAGGAATTATGATCTTCAAATCAAGGGATCAGAAGCAAACACTCTGATCAAGGATGGATAAGTTGAGTAGGCTTAGGGTACAATCGATGGGAATTTGATTGGTCAAGAACCATCTCATGTTTAAAAAGATATCTGAGCCGGATGGATAATTTTCAGGGAATAACTGATGATTGCGTGCATTCACGCACATGTTGAATCAACAGGACCAGAATGTCAATCACAAGGATTTTAATGGTTATTGCTAGACAAATGGAATTGTCTAGACTGCAAGAAGGCAAGTATTTGCAGGGCAATAGTTGGCAGAGGATTACCGGAAGATCGGATAACCTCTCAATATATCTTGTGAAACATATGAACAACGAGGGAAGAACGGATACTCGGTAAGTGCGAGGATTTATTTGTAGGGGTATTCATGTGGCAAAGAACTGCAAGGCAGTAGGCACAAGATATTCTCGAATCAATAGAGAATTTCGGGGTATCTTGTAATAACAAGATCAACTGGGATTAAAAGTACGAACGACAAGTGCATGTATTTATCCATAGGGATATTTCGATGGTAGGGAATTGAAAAGGCAACGGGCACAAAGTCTCGAGGGAACATCAGAGAGTATCCTCGAAATCCTCTAGTGCAGCAGGCGGTCATCGGTAATAAGGGGCTCTCCGGGTGGATGCGATCACGAGATCCTAATGTTAGAGTTAGCAAATTCATTTAACCCGGATAGTAGAGAGATCAGAGTCCCAGAGTATAGACGAGGAATAAAAGATCCTAATACCACCCAATGGCGACGTGGGCCCATGGGCCGCACAGCCATGTTACTAAAAACTTTTTCAATGACTAGACTCAACTTCGGCCAAGGAGTTGGAAAGGGGATTCTACAGCGGTGGTCTCGATACCAACTTGTGACGCCCCGATTCAATCGTACACTAATCATGCACGCAAAGCGTAATGCGATCAAGATCGAGGACTCACGGGAAGATATCACAACACAACTCTAAAACATAAATAAGTCATACAAGCATCATAATACAAGCCAGTGGCCTCGAGGGCTCGAATACAAGTGCTCGATCATAGACGAGTTAGCGGAAGCAACAATATCTGAGTATAGACATAAGTTAAACAAGTTTGCCTTAAGAAGGCTAGCACAAACTGGGATGCAGATCGAAAGAGGCGCAGGCCTCCTGCTCGGGATCCTCCTAACTACTCTGGACGTCATCGTGAGCTGCATGTAGTAGTAGGCACCTCCGGTGTAGTAGGAGTAAATCGTCGCAGTGGCGTCGCTCTGGACTCCCGCATCTGGTTGCGACAACCGAGAAAAGAAAGGAAAGGGGGAAAAGGGGGGAGAAAGCAACCATGAGTACTCATCCAAAGTACTCGCAAGCAAGGAGCTACACTACATATGCATGGGTATATGTGTAAAAGGGCCATATCAGTGGACTGAACTGCAGAATGCCAGAATAAGAGGGGGATAAGTTCACCTCCCGAGTGATCATGACCCGATAGTATAGCACAGCAGATGGACAAGAATGTAGGGCCACAGATGGAAAACTAGCATCCTATACTAAGCATGTAGGATTATAGGTAAAGGTAACAACAGTAGTGGCAAAGACAGGCTATGCATCAGGATAGGATTAACGGAAAGCAGTAGCATGCTACACTACTCTAATGCAAGCAGTACAGAGAAGAATAGGTGATATCTGGTGATCAAGGGGGGGGGGCGCTTGCCTGGTTGCTCTGGCAAGGAGGGGTCGTCAACTCCGTAGTCGAACGGGGCGGCAGCAACGTCGGTCTCGTAGTCTACCAGAGAGAAGAGGGGGAAGAAACAATAAATACAATGCAAACATAAGCATGACGATGCGTGACGTGACAATGAGCGGTGCTAGGTGTGCCCTAGCGCGGTAGTAGGTGATACCGGCGAAGGGGGAAACATCCGGGAAAGTATTCCCGGTGTATCGCGTTTTCGGACACATGAATCAGAGGGGAAAGGTTGCAGGTCCACTATGCTAGGGACGTGTAGCGGACGAACGAGGTGTGTATCCAGATTCATCTCGTCGTTCTGAGCAACTTTCATGTACAAAGTTTTTCCATCCGAGTTACGGATTAAAAGATATGATTTTCAAAAGAATTTATTAATTTCTGGAATTTAATTAATTATTTAAATTAATTCGAAATTTGATTTATGACATCAGCATGATGTCATGCCGACGTCGGCGATCAAGAGTGGTTAATCAAGTCAACTCGACCAGTGGGTCCCAACAGTCGATGACACACTTTAATTACACATATTAATTAACCTAAACAGGATTAACTAGGGGTGGGCCCCACTGTCATTGACTGACTAATTAATTACCTAACAGTTTAATTAGTTTAGTTATTTGATTAGTTTAATTAATCAAAATTATTTATTTAATTAATTAGTTATTATTATTTATTTTTTAATTATTATTATTATTATTATTTGTAAATGTTCTAGGGCGTTGGGGCCCGTTTGCCATAGGCCCATGGCCTTAACGGGCGTTGGGTGCACGGGTGCAGGCGCGCCTGACGGCAACCGAACAGCGAAGACGCCAGGCTGCCAGATCCGGCGGCGCCGGAACAAGCGAGGCAGTGGCCTGGCGGAGTGGAGGCGAGGGGCCAGTGGCCTTAGTGGCGCGCCTTGATGCGGCGCCATGGAGGAGGAGAGGGCGAGACGAGGCACGGTCGAGCGGGCGCTGGCGGGCCGTGGTGTCCGCGAGCACGACACGGTGATCATGGGCGACGGGCACAGCCTGACGGCGCGGCCTGGTTGCACGGCCTGCCCCATGGTGAGCGTAGGGCGAGCACGCGAGGCGCCAAGGTCGCGGGCGAGGAAGAGAGGAGGACCGGGGCCGGAGCGAGACGCAAGGGCGGGCACCATGAGGTTGGCCGGTGAGTCTGTCCAGGGGCGGCAATGAGCCGAGCGTAGGGGAGAGGCAGGGCGGACAGGGGAGAGAGGAGAGGGGATGCTCACAGGGACGATAGGGTTCGTGGCAATGGGGCGTGGGGAGGTAGGTGGGGACGACGGCGTCGAGGGGGCAGTCCGGCGAGGTGGAGGAAGCAGGCCGACGTGGGAGGAGGAAGCAGGCCGGCGGGGGAGTCTGACGAGGCGGCATGGGCTCCGGGCGGCGTCCGGGCGTCGCGGCGACCTCCTCCTCTCGATCCCGATCCAATCGGGAGAGAGAGGGTGGGAGGAGATATTTTGCGGGGGAAGTGGGGTGTGTCAGTGGTGTACTGGGGGGAGGTGAGTGGATAAGGGGGGGGGGGAGTGGGTGGCCGGCTGGGCCTGATGGGTTGGCCCAGTTGGCCACGGCCCAGGGGGTTTTCTCTTTTTTTTGTTTTCTGTTTTGTAATTTCTTTTCTTTTCTATTTTAAATCATTTTAATTATTTAGGCCTTCTATAAAAATATGTTTTCTCTACTATAATTACCCTTGTAATATTCGGCACCTGATGTCTACTACACAACCTTCTTCTTGTAGACGTTGTTGGGCCTGCAAGTGCACAGGTTTGTAGGAAAGTAGCAAATTTCCCTCAAGTGGACGACCTAAGGTTTATCAATCCGCAGGAGACGTAGGATGAAGATGGTCTCTCTCAAACAACCCTGCAACCAAATAACAAAGAGTCTCTTGTGTCCCCAACACACCCAATACAATGGTAGATTGTATAGTGCACTAGTTCGGCGAAGAGATGGTGATACAAGTGCAATATGGATGGTAGATAAAGGTATTTGTAATCTGAAAATATAAAAACAGCAAGGTAACTAATGATAAAAGTGAGCATAAACGGTATTGCAATGATAGGAACAAGGCCTAGGGTTCATCCTTTCACTAGTGCAAGTTCTCTCAACAATAATAACATAGATAGATCATATAAAAACCCCTCAACATGCAACAAAGAGTCACTCCAAAGCCACTAATAGCGGAGAACAAACGTAGAGATTATGGTAGGGTACGAAACCACCTCAAAGTTATTCTTTCGAATCGATCTATTAAAGAGTTCGTACTAGAATAACACCGTAAGACACAAATCAACCAAAACCCTAATGGCACCTAGATACTCCATTGTCACCTCAAGTATCCGTGGGCATGATTATACAATATGCATCACACAATCTCAGATTCATCCAACCAACACAAAGTACTTCAAAGAGTGCCCCAAAGTTTCTACCGGAATCAAGAAAACGTGTGCCAACCCCTATGCATAGGTTCATGGGAGGAACCCGCAAGTTGGTCACCAAAACATACATCAAGTGGCACGTGATATCCCATTGTCACCACAGATAAACACGGCAAGACATACATCAAGTGTTCTCAAAGTAAAGACTCAATCCGATAAGATAACTTCAAAGGGGAAACTCAATTCATCACAAGAGAGTAGAGGGGGAAGAAACATCATAAGATCCAACTATAATAACAAAGCTCGCGATACATCAAGATCGTGCCATAGAGGGAACACGAGAGAGAGAGAGAGAGATCAAACACATAGCTACTGGTGCATACCCTCAGCCCCGAGGGTGAACTACTCCCTCCACGTCATGGAAAGCGCCGGGATGATGAAGATGGCCACCGGTGATGGGTTCCCCCTCCGGCAGGGTGCCGGAACAGACTCCCGAGAGGTTTTTGGTGGCTACAGAGGCTTGCGGCGGAGGTACTCCCGATCTATCTTGATATTCGATGTTTTTAGGGTACGTAGGCTTATATAGGCGATAGAAGTCGGTCGGGAGGTGCTCGAGGGGTCAACGAGACAGGGGGCCGCGCCCTGTAGGGGGGGGGGGCGCCCCCCTATCTCCTGGGCTCCTCGAGTATCTTCTGACTTGATCTCCAAGTCTCCAGGATGTTATTCTTCCAAAAAAACACGATGCCGAAGGTTTCATTCCGTTTGGACTCTGTTTGATATTCCTTTTCTTCGAAATACTGAAACAGGCAATAAAACAACAATATGGGTTGGGCCTTCGGTTAATAGGTTAGTCCCAAAAGTAATATAAAAGTGTATAATAAAGCCCCTAATCATCCAAAAGGGGTAATATAATAGCATGGAACAATAAAAAATTATAGATACATTGGAGACGTATCAGCACCCACCGAATATTTTTGTTTCAACTTTTTGAAAACTTTTGTTGTTGGACATATTTTAGAATTTAAATTTGAAATGGTTTCGAATCATTGCGAGGTTAGCAACAGTAATGCTGGTGACGTGGCATCATTAGCATGTGTCGGGGAGGCTGATCGTACCCACGAACACTTATGGGGCCGGCTGACCAGGCCCCTTGTGGTTCGGAGGGGGGGCGGAGATCGCACGAAGAGCGGATCGAGGCGATGCACACGAGCGGTTTACCCAGCTTCGGAGCTCTCCGGAGAGATAAAACTCCTACTGCTGCTTGTTTGATCTATTGTCTTCTTGCTAGGGAGCAATGCGAGCTACAAAACCTAGCGTGAGTGTGTCTAGTCTACGACCAGTCGAATGAATCGAACCAACCCCTACTGCGGAACCCGCGGAACCGAACCCTTTCTACGTTGCACTCGGGCCTCCTTTTATATGCTCAAGGGTCTCCGGCAGTGGCAACATAGGCGGGGTACAAATGTAAAACAGGAGTTGGTACACCTACTTGAGCGATTATGCGATGCAAAATACCTAACTCGACGGCAAGGGACAAAAGCAATAAATGCCCATCGTTGTCGCCCAAAGCGATTAATGAGAGACCGTCAGTGCGCCTCCGCCGCCACGATGGCGAGCCTGTCAGCCGCTTATCGCTGCTCTCCGCTGGCTGCACTGACCGCTCGACACGCCGCCCATGGAACGGTCCCATGGCGACACGTCATTGGGTGAGCTGGAGCGGAGACGGAGAGAAGTTGCATGCAGCAAAGCGCCTTGCAGCGGCCGAATCCTTGTCGCGCCCGGAGACTTGTCGCGCCCGAGCCTTCCGGCAAGCTCCTCTTGCCGGGCCTTGTCTTCTGCGTGCACAGGTGGCCTTCCCGACAAGCTCCTCTTGTCGGGACCTTGTCTTCTCAATCTAATACTTTGTTCTTGAATGGCTCCAAGGGAGCCACAGAGGAAGATTGGCGGTGACGAGGCAAACCTTGCCGCTGGTGCTACAATCGTCTGCGTGCACGATGCACGGGATACTAGGGTACCCCTACTCTACTACATCGACAGAGCCCGGGCTGGGCCGCACACGGTGCCGAAGCGCTTGTCGGGCCAGGCCCGTAACTATACGGACACGCTGCGTGGCCTCGACCACGCCGCACCGCCTTCGACCCACCACGATCTCCACTAACGGCACGCACCGGACGTGGCGTCGTGCGAGAGATCGTGGGCGCGGTCGTGGGGGGTTCTTTATTAATATAAGCGGAACGTCCGGCCCGAACATCCCGAGTGGTTCAGGTTGCCGCGGGGGGTCGTCCCATTGTGCAACAACTCGGCGCTCGACCGCATCCGCGCCATGATGCCACTGTGCGACTCCCACGGGATCGTCCCGACCTGGCAGGAGCCCCCCGACGAGGTCGTGGCAGCAATTCTTGACGACTTGCAAGAGGTGCCGATCCGCCCGACGAAGCGAAGAGGCTCACCCGAGACACCACCGAAAGCGTGAGATGGCGCGGATTGCCACCAGGGTGGAGGAGGCGGCAGCAGCCGCTGCCGCTGGAGCCTTCGGGTTCACCGTGGAGGAGGCGGAGGCGGCGAAGGCGGCAAGCCTTGCCGAGCGAGGGGAGGTCGCCGGCGAGGACGAGCTTGTCGGGACCGAGGCCGGGTCGAGTGGACCCATCGAGGCGCTTCTTCTCCTCCGCCAAGCGACTTGCAGCCAGCGGAGCTCCGGCTCCGCCGAGGAGGCGTCTCGCGAGGTTGGAGATGAGTCGGGCGGCAGATCGGCACAACAAAGTGGCCCGCTCGATCGCTCCACCGCTGCAAGCGAGGTTGCTGAGGAACGCCTAAACTGCAGCGACAACTGGGCGGAATCTTCTCGAGCCGCCGACGCCTCCGCTTAAGCGGCCAAGAGAGCCACTCCCGCCTCATCGCACCGGTGGCGGGCCGGAGTTTGTCTTCTCCGCGCTCAGCTCCGTGGAGGAAGGCGAAGAGTAAGCTTCTCGCGATTGTGCTTGTATTTCTTCAATTTTTATTGCTTCATCTTGAATCTGATTTGCTTTGTTCTGGACTCTTTCCTTTTCGTGACGCTGGCCTGCAGAGCGGCGAAGAGGCCAAGATCCCGGCAGTCGTCGTTGAGGACGATTCTCCGTGGCGACGGGGACGCGCCGAGACCGCCTTGTCGGACCAAGAACCCTTCCCAGAGCAGCCCCAAAGACAGCCCCTGAGTAAGTGTGCGGTTTTTCTCCTTACTACTAGGTGTGCAGGGGTGCCCTTTCTTCGTTGATTTCTGCTTGTTTGTTTGTGTAGGAGCGGAGCAGCCTCATCAGGAGGGCTCGGAAGCCGCCTCCGAGATCCTGCCCACTGTCACTACGCCGCCAAGGGAGAACTCCCCGGCAAGGGAGCTCCCTCCGACAAGGGAGGCCACCCCGACAAGGGAGGCCACTCCGGCAAGGGAGGCTACCCCGGCAAGGGACGGCGCCAGTGACCCTCCAGTGGTCGAGGCCATGGCTGCGGATCCCGTTGCAGGTAACTCCCTTACATGGAATTTTCCCTTGGGCTTGCTTTCTTTTGTTTCTCTTTTTGAACATCTGCTTGACTCCCCTTCTTCGTCTGGACGCAGACCCGATGGAGGTCGAGGCCGCCGGCGAGGAGAAGCAGCGGCAACACCGACGAGGCCGCCGTCGAGGAAGAAGAGGTCATCGTCGTGGAAGAAGAGGCTGCCGCCGACGAGCCTGTTGGCGAGGAGGCCACCGAGGCTGCCGACGCAGAGGCCGACGAGGGGTCGGGCGGTCGTACTGACGGCCCTGAGGCCGCAGGAGCGGCAAGCGCTACACCGACAGCCGATTCTGGCCACGGGCGGCCAGTTCGAGGAGCCCCAGGCGCCTACCAAGGCCGGCGAAGGCGTCTTCATCAAGCTCCCACAGGAACCGAGTTCAGGCGCCGGTCGAGGGTGAGACCTTCGACGGCGAGCTACTCAAGGCCCACTGGCTGACGCTGGTGGATGCGCCAAGCAGCAGCTGGGCGAAGTCCGAGGAGGAGCATTCTTTGAAGAAGCTTGTCTCTCTACCGCACCGTCGGGCCAAGTTAGAGACCCGGAAGCCCTTGTCGCGAGGGTCGGAGCGGACATGGAGAAGCGCCGCCGAGGAGCTCTGAGCGCCAACAAAGAAGCCCTCCGCGACGTGGGCGGAAGCGCTGGGCAACTTCGCATGAAGAGCGCACGACCTTCATCCTTGAGAAGGCCGCGGTGATGAGGCAGCGGTGGCTGCCGAGAAGCTTCGCCGCAGAAAGCGAGTTGGCGCGGCGGAAGGTCAACTGGACAGCCATGAGGAGGACCTTGCAGCGTGAGGAGTCGCTTGGCGGGCGCTTCAGAAGCGGCGACGCTGCCGCAGCCGCCGAGGCTGCCAAGGAAGAGTCAAGGCGAAGGTGGCACACTGGAGGCCACCTCAAGAAGAGCGGCGAAGAGCTTGCCGTGCTCAAGCGTGAGCGAGAAGGACGCCTACATGCCGGGCGAAGCTGCAGGTCCGTCTCACGACAGGCCAAGGAGCTCGACGCCGCCAAGGACTCAAGGCGGATCTCGAGCTGGCCCGGCCACTCGACGCAGACGTTGGATGGTGCGGAGAGCGGGAGGTGGGCTTGTTGGAGGCGATCAAGGCCAAGGAGGAGCTGCTGGCGAATGCTGCCTCCGTCCAGAACACCTTGAGGGAGAGCGTGGAGCACTGGACCGAAGGTCTTGTGGACACGGCTGCCGACATCCACAACGAGCTGATGGAGCTGGGGATGGCGGACCTTGTGTACTCCTCCGATGAGCATCTCCAACCCAGCGTCAAGCTTAGCCTATTCTTCAAAGGCGTGGTGACGGGCGTCCGGCGACTCGGGAGGAGGTCCAAGCAGCTTGCCAAGGAATCTCGCCAGTTTGTGCAGGGGCCCTCGAGAAGGTGTTGATGAAGGTGGCCTTCCGCAACCCGGGCCTCAACCTTAACGGTGTCCTCAGATCCTTGCCGTCAGACGCCAACGTGGAGGAGCTCAAAGCCCTTGTCGCACCCATTGTGGACAAGGTGAACAAGATCAAGCGGATCGAAGGTGACCGCGTAGACTAGGCCGCCAACCTTATCTTTCCCTTGTCGGCGATCATGTTTAGAAAACTTTGTTAGATCAGCGACAAGTTATTCTCAGAATATACTCTATCTTAGGTGAATCGATCAATGCAATGTTATTTCCTCTATTTGATTTCTTCCTTTATGCGTTTACGCCTTACGCATTGGGGGACTTGTCGGTGCGGGCACTTTTTTGCCGCGAGCGCGAAAAGTGAACGTCGGCCCTATTTGGCGATGCCGCCTCCGACAAGCAACCTTGTCGCGACCGACCGCAGCTCACTTAAGTTGTTGAGCGGACTCGAAACAAAGTAAGGGCGACTAGCCGGCGAGTTGGTTCCTCTGCATACAGGTTTTCCATACAAAGTACTATCATTCGAGGAAGATAACGAAAATTTAAAATTGATTGCTCAAACTTTGGCAACTTAGCTTTTCATCTCTTGCTTCCCGATGAGGTGAAACTTCCTCGAGCGGTGCCTGGTCCATAGTATTATCTCCTCCTCCCCTGGTTAACTTGTGCGCGAGGGGCTTCCTTTCTTTGAGAAAAGAAAAGAAGAGGAAATAACGTTATGGAGCCCAAAGTGGCTTCGATTACGCTTACGGGTATGGTTCTCGCACAAAGTGTTAGCCAAAACATGCAATAAAATGATGAAAGCATGAACTTGACAAGTCATGCGCAACACATGAGCTTTCTTGATGCACGGGTCTGCGCCCGGCTTTGTAATGAAGGATTACATGCAACAGCGGCAAGACTTGTACAAAAGGTGGTTGCGGAACGGATTCCGACAATCGCGCCCTATGGGTAAAACTTACGAAGATGTTCGATGTTCCAGAGTTGCTCACGGAATGCCATCTTCGGTCTCAAAGCGGACAGCGCCAGCCTAGTGACTCGTTTCACCCGATAAGGGCCTTCCCACTTGGGCGTCAACTTGTTTGAATTCTTGGCGGATCGAACGCTACCGAAGAACAAGGTCGCCTTCCTCGAGACTTCGGCACTAACCCTGCGGCTATGGTAGCGACCTTGAGGTTTGCTGGTAGCGGCGGCTCGACAATGACTTTGAAGACGATCCTCCTCGAGGAGCAGCGTCATCTTGTCGCAGCTGCTCTTGCTCAAGCTCATCATAAGCGAGTACTGGGCGATCCAGATACGAAGTTCCGTGGGGAGAACTGCCTCCGCCTCCATAGACTAGAGCAAAGGGTGCACAGCGATGGCTCGATTTGGCATCGTCTGATCGACCAAAGAACCACCGGTAGCTCCTCGATCCAGTTTCTTCCGCACTTGTGCAGCTGTCGAAAGTTACGGTCTTGAGTTCGCGCAGCACTTCAAAGATTTGCCCTCTTCGCTGACCGTTGCTTCTCGGGTGAGCAACGGAAGCAAAGCAGAACCTTGGCGCCAAGGTCTTGGACGTCTTGCATGAAGGTGCGACTTCAGAATTGTGTGCCGTTGTCGGTGATGATCCTGTTAGGGATTCGAAGCGGCAAACAATCGACCAAGAACTTGATCTTGTTGTCTTGTCACCTTCCTCATCGCTTCCACTTCCGGCCACTTTGTGAACTTGTCGATGGCGGCGTACAAGTACTCAAAGCCCCGACAACTTCGGGGAAGGGGCCGAGGATGTCGAGCCCCAGCACCGAAAATGGCGAGGATAAAGGGATCGTCTGGAGAGCTTGAGCTGGCTGGTGTATCTGTTTGGAATGGAACTGCACGCTTCACACTTGGTTACTTGTGCGGTTGCATCACGGAGGGCTGTCGGCGGAAGAAACCTTCTTGGGAAAGCTTTGCGGCAAGTGCTCTTCTTGCGCCAATGTGGTGACCACATATGCCTCCATGTATCTCTGTCAACAGCTTCATCCATCTTCCACAGGAATACACTTCAATTTCACACCGTTGAGTCTTCTTACATGCAGTATCTTTGTCGACAAACTGGTACATACTTGACCGCCGGCTACTCTTTCCGCTTCTTCCTGCTCTTGGGAAGTTCTCTGTCTGAAGGAAATGGACAATCTGCTGCGCCCATCTTTGGAGCTTGTGGCTCGACAACAAGGACTAAAGGCACATCTGCTGCTGTGGGAACATCAGCTTCCACGGCGAGGACCTGCTGACCTGCCGGAGCTTGATGCTCCCGACAAGCTTGTCGGAGCAAAACTTGTCGGAACGTGCGCTTCAACGAAACAAACCACGGGGTGGCTTCCAGACTGCTCCTCGGCTGCTTATTGGTGTTGATCTTGGGGACCTTTGCAGCAGCGGCCGGGAAGCTCTGCCGGAAAATAGTCACCAGAGGCCAACTTCCTCTTCTTATTCTGCCCTGCTGATGGTGTTACGGTTGGTTGAGTCAGCTTGAGCACGGCGGGAAGTAGTTGGCGAGGATCTTGTCGTCCGTCCCCCGCAGCCTGCACGCGATGGTGTAGATGCCGAGGAACTCCGACGGATGCGTCCTGCCATCATACTTCTCCCGCACGTCTGGTTTGAAGTTTTTCGGCTGGGCCCTTTGGACTTGCCGCAGCTCATGAGTGAACGCAGGACAACCTACCGCGTCACGACAAGTTGCTGGCCCCTCCGTGGCGTGCATGTCAACAGAAGGCCCGGTAGCGCTTGTCGGATTGACGTCGCGCTTCTCTTCGGCGCTCGATGCGAGTTTGAGCGTCCTCTTGTTGTCGCTCATGAAGAACGTGGCGCTGATCGCGACGAGCTCGCGGATCCGACGACGCAGTGGAGTCGCTGTCGAGGTGGATCCGGTGAGTCGGTGATCTTGGCCTTCTTGGCGGAGAGTGCACGGTGGTTGCACCTCCTACAGTGTCGTCGCCACTGGCTCGTGCCTTGTCGTCTCGCCGCGGCAATGATGGCGTTGGTTGCCGCGGAGCGTCGCCGTTGGCAAAGCCGATGAGGCTCTGGATAGTGGCCCTCCACTCGTCGACCTTGTCGGCCGTTGGAGGGTAGTCGAGAGCGATTGAGCTCTCACGAGCTTCTGCCGGAGTAGTAGGCGGCATTGGAGAAGCGGTGCGAGGCGGGACACGCCGGACTTCTAACTACGTTAGAAGGAGCGGCGCCCGTCCGGCGACCGTATCTCACTAGTGCGGCATGTTGGCGTGCATGCCGGTCTTGAGGGTCTCGATCCAGCGAGCGTATGGCGTTGTGAACGCCATGACGTTGTTGGTCCCGCGTCTCCTGAGATGGGCGCGGGGGATGCGCGGACGCCGAGGTTTGCGGTGCCTTGTCCTTGGACTTGGCAACGTCGCGAGCACCTTCGTCGGCGCCCGTCCCTCCGCCAGCGTCTAACCCACCACCCGTTTGCTGCGGTGAGGGTGGGTGCAGCAGCGACGGCTCTGCTGCCGCGAAGCCTTCTTCTTCGATGGCATGTTGAGGAAGATGTTGATGACGCGCTGCTCGCGTGAACGCCGGATCGGATTCACACGGCCTCGACGCTTCTACCGGGCGCCGCCAGAGATGTCGGGAGGCTGATCGTACCCACGAACACCTATGGGGCGGCGGACCGTGCCCTTGTGGTTCGGAGGGGGCGGAGATCGCACGAAGAGCGGATCGAGGCGATGCACACGGCGGTTTACCCAGCCGGAGCTCTCCGGAGAGATAAAACTCCTCTGCTGCTTGTTTGATCTATTGTCTTCTTGCTAGGGAGCAATGCGAGCTACAAAACCTAAGCGTGAGTGTGTCTAGTCTACGGCCGGTCGAATGAATCGAACCAACCCCTCTTTGCGGAACCCGGAACCGAACCCTTTCACGTTGCACTCGGGCCTCCTTTTATATGCTCAAGGGGTCTCGGCGGTGGCAACATAGGCGGGGTACAAATGTAAAAACAGGAGTTGGTACACCTACTTGAGCGATTATGCGATTGCAAAATACCTAACTCGGCGGCAAGGGACAAAAGCAATAAATGCCCGTCGTTGTCGCCCAAACAGTGTAACAGAGACCGTCAGGTGCGCCTCCGCTCGCCACGATGGCGAGCCTGTCAGCGCCGCTTATCGCTGCTCTCCGCTGGCTACACAGCCGCTCGACACGCGCCCATGGAACGGTCCCATGGCGACACGTCATTTGGGTGAGCTGGAGGCGGAGGCGGAGAGAAGTTGCATGTCATGACAAGCGCCTTGTCAGCGCCGAATCCTTGTCGCGCCCGGAGACTTGTCGCGCCCGAGCCTTCCCGGCAAGCTCCTCTTGCGGGGCCTTGTCTTCTGCATGCACAGGTGGCCTTCCCGACAACCCCCTCTGGTCGGGACCTTGTCTTCTAAATATACTACTTTGTTCTTGAATGGCTCCAACGCAGCCACGGAGGATATTGGTGGTGACGAGGCAAACCTTTGAGGTCTTGCAATCGTCCGTGCTGCAGTCACGGGATACTAGGGTACCCCTACTCTAGTACACCGACAGCATGGAATTACTGTAGCTTAATTATCCGGGCGTCACAAAGATCAGAGGTGTACCTATTATTATTATAAGAAGGATTGCCATAGGAACCACCATAATTATTAGAGGAATTTCTAGGAAAAGGCCTAGGATTGAAATTACCTCTATAAGCATTGTTATTACAATTGTTTCGTGAGACAAAATTCACATCTACGGAATCACTATTTTGCTTAATCAAAGTAGACAAAAGCACATCATTAAGATCAATAGGAGCATTTTTATTAGCAACCAATTTCATAAGAGCATCAACTTTTTCACCCAAAGGATTTATTTCTTCAACCGAATTAACATTTTTACTAGCAGGTGCTCTTTCGGTATGCCATTGTGAATAATTTGCCATAATATTATCAAGAAATTTAGTAGCTTCACCCAAAGTAATTTCCATAAAAATACCACCCGCGGCGGAATCTAAAAGATTTCTAGAGACAAAATTTAACCCCGCATAATTTTTTTGTATGATCATCCAAACATTTAAACCATGTGTAGGACAATTTCTTAGCATCAATTTCATTCTTTCAAAAAAATGTGCAACATGTTCATGCTCAAGTTGCTTAAAATTCATGATTTGAGTTCTAAGGGAAATAATTTTCGCGTGCGGAAAATACTTAGTAATGAAAGCATCTTTGCATTTATCCCAAGAATCGACACTATAGCGAGACAAAGAAGAAAACCAAATTTTTGCTCGATCTTGCAAATAAAATGGAAATAATTTCAACTTCACAATATCATTGTCCACATCTTTTTTCTTTTGCATATCGCAGAATTCTATGGATGTGTTAAGATGGGATGTGGCATCCTCATTAGGAGTACCGGCAAACTGATCTTTTAGAACAAGATTCAACAAAGCGGCATTAATATCACAAGATTCCGCACTAGTGGCGGGAGGAGCAATCAGAGTGCTAAAAAATCATTGTTGTTGGTATTGGAAAAATCACACAACTTGGTGTTCTCTTGAGTCACCGTGATTACGCAAACAAGATTGCACACAAAAATAGATCCAACAAGAAAAAGACGAACAAAAAAGAGGGCGAATAAAATGACAAATTTTTGTGAAGTGGGGGAGATGAAAACGAGAGGCAAATGGCAAATAATGTAAATTGCAAGGAGATGAGATTTGTGATTAGGAACCTGATAGATGTTGATGATGTCTCCCCGACAATGGCGCCAGAAATTCCTTTTAATGTCGCTTGAACTATGTCGTTATTTCCCCAAAGGGGAAGGGATGATACGGTAGGTATTTTCCTCAGTTATGAAACCAAGTATCAATCCAGTAGGAGAACCAAGCAACACTATGTAAATGGTACCTGCACACAAAGAACAAATACTTGTAACCCGACGCGTAAGAGGGGTTGTCAATCCCTCCACGGTAAAAAGATAGATATATTTGTGGTAGATTGGATAAATAGATCTCGCAATAAAACAAAATAAAATAAAGAAAGAAAAAGTGCAGCAAGGTATTTTCAGGTTTTTGGAAATATAGATCTGAAAATAAAAGTGGCAAATAATAGATCGGAAAGCAAATATGATGAAGAATAGACCTCGGGGCCTTAGATTTCACTTGTGGCTTCTCTCGAGAAAAATTGCATACGGCGGGTAAACAAATTACTGTTGGGCAATTGATAGAACTTCAAATAATTATGACAATATCCAGGAAATGATAATTATATAGGCATCACGTCCAACATTAGTAGACCGACTCGTGTCTGCATCTACTACTATTACTGCACACATTGACCGCTATCCAACATGCATCTAGTGTATTAAGTTCATGGAGAAACAGAGTAATGCAATAAGAACGATGACATGATGTAGACAAGATCTATTCATGTAGTAATAGACGCCATCTGTTATCCTTAATGGCAACAATCATTACGTGTCTTGCTGCCCCTTCTGTCACTGGGAAAGAACACCGCACGACCGAACCCATCACAAAGCACCTCTTCCCATGGCAAGAAAATTCGATCTAATCGGCCTAACTAAACCAAAGATTCAAAGAAGAAATATGAGCCTATAAGTAATCATGCATATAAGAGATCAAAATCAGACTCAAATAACTTTCATGGAAAAATAGATCTGATCATAAACTCAAAGTTCATCGGATCCCAACGAACACACCACAAAAAGAGTTACATCAAATAGATCTCCAAGAGACCATTGTATTGAGAATCAAGAGATAGAGAGAGAGAGAGGAAGCCATCTAGCTACTAACTATGGACCCATAGGTCTACAATGAACTACTCACGCATCATCGGAGAGGCACCAAAGAGGATGATGAACCCCTCCGTGATGGTGTCTAGATTGGATCTGGTGGTTCTGGAACTTGCGGCGGCTGGAATTGTGTTTTGCCGACTCCCCTAGGGTTTTTGGGTTTTGGGGGTATTTATAGAGCAAAGCGGCGGTGCGGGAGGCGGCCGAGGTGGGCACAACCCACCAGGGCACGCCCGGGCCCCCAGGCGCACCCAGGTGGGTTTTGCTCCCCTCGGAGCCCCCCTCTAGTACTTCTTTGGCCCAACAGGTGTCTTCTGGTCCACAAAAAATCTCCAAAAAGTTTTGCTGTGTTTGGAGTCTATTTGGAATTGATTTTCTGTGAAGTAAAAAACAAGCAAAAAACAGCAACTGGCATTTGGGCACTTTGTCAATAGGTTAGTGATAACCCACAAGTATAGGGCATTGTTTGTAGCCTTCTTCAATAAATAAGAGTGTCGAACCCAACGAGGAGCTAAAGGTAGAACAAATATTCCCTCAAGTTCTATCGACCACCGATACAACTCTACGCACACTTAACGTTTGCTGTACCTAGAACAAGTATGAAACTATTTTGCAAGACTAAAACTACGAGTACTTTGCGAGATAAAACTACGGATAAATTGCAAGGTAATAAAAGTGGATAGCTTTTGTCAACAAGAAAGTCATTTGTCCCTAGGCAATCGATAACAAGTATCGGTAATCATTCTTGCAATTCTATATGAGGGAGAGGCATGAGCTAACATACTTTCTCTACTTGGATCATATGCACTTATGATTGGACCCCTAGCAAGCATCCACAACTACTAAAGATCATTAAGGTCGTCAAACCCAACCATAGCATTAAGTATCAAGTCATCTTTATCCCATACGCAACAACCCACTTACTCGGGTTTAAGCTTCTGTCACTCTCGCAACCCACCATAAGCGAATCATGAACATATTGCAACACCCTACAACGGGGGCCCTCACGTTTGTGCGAGACGGAGGGCACTGATACGTCCATTTTGCATCATGTTTTCCTACTAATATTTATGATGTTTTTATGCATAATAATGCTTTTTGGAGTAATTCTAATGCCTTTTCCCTCATAATTTGCAAGGTACACACAAAGAGGGAGAATTCCTACAGCTGGGAATCTGGACCTGGAAAAGCTACATCAGGCTACCTATTCTGCACAACTCCAAACAAGTTGAAACTTCACAGAGAATTTTTATGGAATATATGATGAATATTGGAGCAAATAAGTACCAAAGGGGGCCCACCAGGTGGGCACAACCCACCTGGGCGCGCCAGGGAGCCCAAGCGCGCCCTGGTGGGTTGTGCTCACCCAGGCCCACCTCCGGTGCCCATCTTCTGGTGTATAAGTCATTTTGACCTATAAAATAAGGAGAGGACTTTCGGGACGGAGCGCCGCCGTCTCGAGGCGGAACAGGCGGGAGCACTTTGCCCTCTAGCGGAGGCGATTCCATTGGGGAACTTCCCTCCCGGAGGGGGAAATCATCGTCATCATCATCACCAACAACTCTCCCATCTTGGGGAGGGTAATCTCCATCAACATCTTCAACAACACCATGTCATCTCAAACCCTAGTTCATCTCTTGTGTTCAATCTTGTTACCGGAACTATAGATTGGTTCTTGTGGGTGACTAGTAGTGTTGATTACATCTTGTAGTTTATTACTATATGGTTTATTTGGTGGAAGACTATATATTCAGATCCAATATGCTATTTAATACCCCTCTGATCTTGAGCATGATTATCATTTGTGAGTAGTTACTTTTGTTCTTGAGGTCACGGGAGAAATCATGTTGCAAGTAATCATGTGAACTTGATATGTGTTCGATATTTTGATAGTATGTATGTTATGATTCCCTTAGTGGTGCCATGTGAACGTCGACTACATGACACTTCACCATATTTGGGCCTAAGGGAATGCATTGTGGAGTAGTAAGTAGATGATGGGTTGCGAGAGTGATGAGCTTAAACCCTAGTTTATGTGCTATTCCGTAAGGGACCGATTAGATCCAAAAGTTTAATGCTATGGTTAGAATTTATTCTTAATACTGTTCTCGTAGTTGCGGATGCTTGTGAGAGGGTTAATCATAAGTAGGAGGCTTGTTCGAGTAAGAACAACACCTAAGCACCGGTCCACCCACATATCAAATTATCAAAGTAGCGAACATGAATCAAATCAACATGGTGAAATTAACTAGATGAAATTCACGTGTACCCTCAAAAACGCTTTGCTTATTATAAGAGACCGTTTTGGCCTGTCCCTTGCCTCAAAAGGATTGGGCTACCTTGCTGCACTTTTGTTACTACTATCTTTACTTGCTCATTACAAATTATCTTGCTATCAAACTACTCTGCTACTTACAATTTCAGCACTTGCAAACATTACCTTGCTGAAAACCACTTGTCATTTCCTTCTGCTCCTCGTTGGGTTCAACCCTCTTACTTATCAAAAAGAGCTACAATTGATCCCCTATACTTGTGGGTCATCAGACACCGTAGGACAACACCATAAATAAAATATACAATCATACCAACCAAGATCACCATTAACCCATAGGACAAAACGGATCTACTCAAACATCATAGGATAACCATAGATCATTGGGAAATAATATATGGAATTGAGCACCATGTTTAAGTAGAGATTACAGCAGGGAGAAGGGATGTTACACTGCTGCATAGAGGGGGAGAGAGTTGGTGTTGACGGTAGCAAGATTGTTGATGTAGATCACCGTCACGATCCTTGCCCCTGCGACACTCCGGCGCCACCAGGAGAGAGGGGGAGAGAGCCCCCTCCTTCTTGTTCTTCCTTGGCCTCACCCCTAGATGGGAGGAGAGTTTGCCCTCTGGTCCATGGCCTCCATGGAGGCGGAGGGGCGAGAGCCCCTCGAGATTGGATCTCCCTCTCCGTTCTCTTCTGTTTCGCGTTCCCCAAATTTGGCCCTTCACCGTTTCTTAAATTCCTGGAGATCCGTAACTCCGATTACACTGAAATTTTTACATGATTTTTTTCCTTAAACTATCTTTCTTGCGCCAGAAGAAGGGCCCCAACCGCCTTACGGGGTGGGCACAAGATACTGGGCGCTAGGGGTGCTGGCGCGCCTGGTGGGTAATGAGGCCGTGGGCCTCTGTTAGCGTTGATTCCAAGTCCCAAAAATCACATATATTCCAAAATAATTCTCCGTAAATTTTTATCGTGTTTGGACTTCGTTTGATATGGATTTTCGACGAAACAAAAAACATGCAACAAGCGAGGAACTGCCTTTGAGCCTTTGGATCAATAGGTTAGTCCAATAAATCATATAAAAAGTTGCCAAAAATATGTGAAAGTTATATTATATTGGCATGAAACAATAAAAAATTATAGATACGACGGAGACGTATCAGCATCCCCAAGCTTAATTCCTACTCGTCCTCAAGCTGGTAAATGATAAAAAATATAATTTTTGATGTGGAATGCTAGCATAAACGTAATCATATATATAGTCATGGCATGAATATTAAGACATAAGTGATTCAAAGCAATAGTTAATTTGACATAAAGACATCAATACTCAGGCATCCCAACAAAATATCAACGCTAAAGAAAGTTATCCCTACAAAATCATATAGTCTTGTCATGCTCTGTCTTCTTAACACAAAGTATTTATCATGCACAACCCCGATGACAAGCCGAGAAATTGGTTCATACCTTTTAACGCGCTTCAGATTTTTCAACCCTCACGCAATACATGAGCACAAACCATGGATATAGCACTACGGGTGGAATAGAGTATGATGATAGGGGTAAATATATAGAAGACGAAAAAGTAAGAAAGTCTCACATCGGCGCGGCTAACCAACGGGCTATGGAGATGCCCATAAATTGATATCAATGTGAGGAGTAGGGATTTCCATGCAACGGATGCACTAAGAGCTATAAGTGTATGAAAGCTCCATATGAAAACTAAGTGGGTGTGCATCTAATCCTATAATGAAAAAATCCCACTAGTATATGAAAGTGACAACATAGGAGACTCTCCATATGAAAAACATGGTGCTACTTTGAAGCACAAGCGTGGAACTAGCATGCCCCTTCTCTCTTTATATATATATATTCTTTTTTTATTTTATCTTTCTTTTTCTTTTTCTTTTTTTATATTTTCTCTCTCATTGTCCGGAGTCTCATCCCGACTTGTGGGGGAATCATAGTCTCCATCACCCTTTCCTCACTAGGGCAATGCTCTAATAATGAAAACTGATGATCATCACACTTCTATTTACTTACAACTCAATATTACAACTCGATACCTATAACAAAAAAATGACTCTATATGAATGCCTCTGGCAGTGTACCAGGATGTGCAATGATCTAGCATAACAACGATATCAAAAAACAGACAACCCATGGAAATATCATGCTAGCTATCTTACGATCATGCAAAGCAATATGATAATGAATGCTCAAGTCATCAAAATGGAAGTGGTGGAAGTTCCATGGCAATATATCTCGGAATGGTTATGGAAAGGCCATAATAGGTAGGTATGGTGGCTGTTTTGAGGAAGATATAATAAAGCTTATGTGTGATAGAGCTTATCATATCACGGTGTTTGGATGCACCTGTGAAGTTTGCACCGACTCTCGAGGTGAGAAAGGGCAATGCATGGTACTGCAGAGGCTAGCAAATTGCGGAAAGGTAAGAGTGTGTATAATCCATGGACTCACATTAGTCATAAAGAACTCATATACTTATTGCAAAAGTTTATTAGCCCTCGAAGCAAAGTACTACTACGCATTCCCCTAGGGGGATAGATTGCTAGGAAAAGACCATCGTGCATCCCCGACCGCCACTAAGGAAGACAAACAATAATAAATCATGCTCCAACTTCATAGCATAACGAGAGACTATACATGCATGCTTCGGTAATCACAAACCTTAACACCAATATTCTTACTAACCACAACCGTTTACTAGTACCTCCCACATATTATCATCTCTATATCGCAAAACTATTGCAAGGAATCAAACATATCATATTCAGTGATCCATAAGTTTTATGTAGGATTTCATGACTAACCATGCAATTGACCAATTCCTGTTGACTCTCTAAATAGATATAAGTGAAGCATGAGAGTTTAATTCTTTCTACAAAAGACCATGCTCTAATAAATATAAGTGAAGAAAAATAGCATTCTACAAACAATGGTTTTCTATGTGAAGAGAAACAGGCAATCCAAACTTCAAATGATATAAGTGAAGCACATGAAGCATTATATAAGGGCATACTCAAAAGATAGAAGTGAAGTGCAATGAGTATTCTATAAATAAACCATGGACTATCTCATACAAGAATGGTGCATAAAAGAAAAATGAAAAAAAAACACAAAATATGCTCCAAGATTCACACATATCACATGAGCAAAACGAAGACGAAAATGTACCGATACTTGTTGAAGAAAGATGGGATGCCTTCCGGGGCATCCCCAAGCTTAGACGCTTGAGTCTCCTTGAATATTTACTTGGGGTGCCTTGGGCATCCCTAAGCTTGTGCTCTTTCCTCTCCTCCTTCTCCTCATATCGAGACCTCATCGATCTTTGATCACTTCATCCACACAAAACTCAACAGAAAGCTCGGTAAGATCCGTTAGTATAATAAAGCAAATCACTACTCTAAGTACTGTTGCAAACCAATTCATATTTTGTTTCTGCATTGTAGCTACTATAATATAACTTCTTCATGGCTTATTCCACTGATAGAATTGACAGTTTCATCAAAACAAGCAAAACAATGCAATGAAAACATAATTTGTCTTAAACAGGACAATTTGTAGCAATCTGAACATCCACCGTACTTTTGTTACGCCAAAAATTCCAAAAAAATAGGAAAAAAATAAAAAAATTATAGCAAGACGGTGCAGAAAATTGCAGAAACTTTTGACGTTCCAGTAAAAAAATGTAAAATCGCGCACTACAGCCAAAGTTTCTGTTTTTGCACCGCACATACCAACAAGCAATCTACTCATACTAAAGGCAAATCTTGGCACATTATTCTTATAATACAATGGAATTGTACGAGGGGATAATTATTTTTGTGAGAATATTCATGAAAAATTCTACATTGTTTCCATGAGCATGAACACAAGTGTTCAAGGTAGACCCTCACTTCTCCAATGCATAAATTCCAATCGCTTCTCTTTTGTGAAAAAGTTTTTAAGTTCCCGTCTATATATTTTTGTTTTTAAACTTTATAAAAGCACTCAACATAATAAAATGACTCACTAAAAATTCAAGGTTGTCTCCCTGGCAGCGCTTTCATTAAAGCCATTAAGCTAGGCATAACATGCTCAAGTAATGAATCCACTCGGATCCCAAGGTATGTCAAAGCCAATTTTAATTAAAAATGATTTGGCGTTTAGTAATGAGCACAAAGCAACATATATCAAGCAATGACGAAGTCTAACTCTCTTCCTATGCATCGACATGTCATATAAGAACAATTCATGCATATCAAGTAAAGGCCAATACATAGCATAAGAAGTTTCTTGCAATTCTTTCGTGTTGGAAACATAGCGAGGCGGAGATGTAGTTCCTCTCTCATAATAATTGCAAGTAGGAGCAGCAAGCACATGCATATTACATTCATCAAAATTATCATGTGCAATGGTAAAAGGCAACCCATTAATATAATCCTTAATAAGTGCAAACTTCTCCGATATAGTGTAGTTTGGAGAATTCAAAAAGATAATAGGACTATCATGTGTGGGGTGCAATAGCAACAATTTCATTCTTAACATAAGGAACTATAGCAAGTTCATCTCCATAAGCATAATTCATATTGGCATCATGGCCACAAGCATAGCAAGCATCAAGTTCATCAAAAAGGGATATTTCAAACGAATCAATGGGATCATAGCAATTATCATAACGTTCATCCTTCTGTAAGAACGAAGGGACATTAAACAATGCATGAGTTGGAGGGTTACTCTCATTAGAAGGTGGGCACGGGTAGCTAATCCGCTCTTCCTCCTTTTGTTCTTCACTCTCCTCATCATATTTTTCATCCAATGAGCTTACAGTTTCATCAATTTCTTCTTCCATAGACTTCTGCAAAATATTAGTCTCTTCTTGGACAACGGAGACTTTCTCAATAAATTCATCAATATAGGAATTGTATTTATAATTATCATAGCAATATTTAAGGATACCAAAATTTTCAGGTCTATAAACTGAACCATCAAAATCTTCAAACTTTTCAAACAAAGATTCAATTTCATAAGCACCCTTAAAAGCAAAAAATTCTTCTATTCATTCCACATCATAGTAATCATATATACCATTAGCATAAGAAGCCAAGGTCTCATTATCATTAAATTTGCATGAAACGGGAAGATGTGGAGCGTTCATCCTAGAGCAACAAGTATAATCATATCTCAAGCATAGCTCTCGAGCATACCAATGCAACATATGAATTTGATCCCGTAACAATTTCCCCTTATGATTCAGGAATAATCCTTAAAGTATTCACGTTGATCCAATGTTACTCCCATTATCAAGTTGAATGGGGTTTTCTCAGGATTATCAAAGTAGTGCATAATATTTTTCACATAACGAGCATCGAGGGTTTTAGGAGGTTCCCCATCTCCATGAGTAGCAAGTACCACTATTTTTTTGGTGTTTCGTGTTCCATATCCATAACTAAAGATAGAGAACAACTTAGAATAGAAAATAAAAACTACTTTGTGATAAAGCAAACGAGCACACACGAGAATATTCACCCCATGCTATTGCTCCCCGGCAACGGCGCCAGAAAAAGGTCTTGATGACCCACAAGTATAAGGGATCGTTTGTAGCCTTCTTTGATAAATAAGAGTGTCAAACCCAACGAGGAGCTAAAGGTAGAACAAATATTCCCTCAAGTTCTATCGACCACCGATACAACTCTACGCACACTTAATGTTTTCTTTACCTAGAACAAGTATGAAACTATTTTTCAAGAATAAAACTGCGAGTACTTTGCGAGAATAAAACTACGGATAAATTTCAAGGTAATAAAATTGGATAGCTTTTGTCAACAAGAAAGTCATTTGTCCCTAGGCAATCGATAACAAGTACCGGTAATCATTCTTGCAATTCTATATGAGGGAGAGGCATGAGCTAACATACTTTCTCTATTGGATCATATGCACTTATGATTGGACCCCTAGCAAGCATCCACAACTATTAAAGATCATTAAGGTCGTGAAACCCAACCATAGCATTAAGATCAAGTCCTCTTTATCCCATACGCAACAACCCACTTACTCGGGTTTAAGCTTCTGTCACTCTCGCAACCCACCATAAGCGAATCATGAAGATATTGCAACACCCTACAGCGGGGTGCCCTCACATTTGCGTGAGACGGAGGGCACCGTAGGACAGCACCATAAATAAAATATACAATCATACCAACCAAGATCACGATTAACCCATAGGACAAAACGGGTCTACTCAAACATCATAGGATAACCATAGATCATTGGGAAATAATATATGGAGTTGAGCACCATGTTTAAGTAGAGATTACAGTGGGGAGAACGGAGGTTACACCGCTGCATAGAGAGGGAGACAGTTGGTGTTGATGGTAGAAAGATTGTTGATGTAGATCACCGTCATGATCCTTGCCCCGGCGGCATTCCGGCGCCACCAGGAGAGAGGGGGAGAGAGCCCCCCTCCTTCTCCTTCTTCCTTGACCCCCCTGGATGGGAGGAGAGTTCCCCCTCTGGTCCATGGTCTCCATGGCGGTGGAGGGGCGAGAGCCCCTTCGAGATTGGATCTCCCTCTCTGTTCTCTTCTGTTACGCGTTCCCCAGATCCGGCCCTTCACCGTTTCTTAAATTTCCGGAGATCCGTAACTCCGATTGCGCTAAAAAAATTACACAATTTTTTTCCATAAATTATCTTTCTTGCGCCAGAAGAAGGGCCGCAACCGCCTTACGGGGTGCGCACAAGACACCTAGGCGCGCCGGGTGCTGGCGGCATACAGTGGGTTGTGGAGGCCGTGGACCTCCGTTAGCGTTGATTCCAAGTCCCAAAAATTACATATATTCCAAAATAATTCTCCGTAATTTTTTATCGCGTTTGGACTTTGTTTGATATGGATTTTCATTGAAACAAAAACATGCAACAAACGAGGCGCTTTGAGCCTTTGGATCAATAGGTTAGTCCAATAAATCATATAAAAAGTTGCCAAAAATATGTGAAAGTTGTATAATATTGGCATGAAACAATCAAAAATTATAGATACGACGGAGACGTACCAGTTAGTCCCAAAAAATGATATGAAGTTGTTATAAAATGATTGTAAAACATCCAAGAATGATAATATAACAACATGGAAGAAGCAAAAAATTATAGATAAGTTGGAGACGTATCACCTACCCGGTTCCCTACAAAAAAACACTTCCATGATGATACGTGTTTGTCACAGTAGGTCACATTTTCGGTCATGGATGTACATCCATAACGATTTTATGACGAAATCAAGATAGTCATACCTGTGCTATCGTAGAAGTGTTCCATGACAATACTCAAATTATCATCACGGAAGTGTCCACTTCCATGACGATAAATGGCGTGTCATGAAAGTACTTTCGTCAAGGGTAACCGACACGTGGCATCCACCATAATGGGTCACCATTATGCTATCGGTTCCGGTTTTGGATCCAATAAGCCGTTAACAGCCAAGACCAATGGCGATTTTCCACGTGTAAAATTCCCACTGGCCGGGTGAACCATGTGCCAGCTCCCCATCGGGACAGATTTCAACCGTCCAATGGACAGGACACCCTATGATACGTCGACATGTGGTCAGGCCCAATAGTGGCCCATTTAGGTTAAAAAGGCTTGCCCGTTTGACTTGGTCAAAAGGTAGCGGGCTGGCCCACAGAAAGCCTGCTAATGGCATGTTCGCATATAGCGCATTTACAACCCACTAACTCATGGTCCGTTCTGGACTATCCGAATTAGGCCCAGTAGCATCATCTGGGCCGTCCAATATGATTCCAGTGTGTTGTAACTTCTGACCCGTGTATGGCCCATGACGTCTTTCGGCCCATATGGGGCCCTTTGTAACTTTGGGCCCATTAATGACACGTGGTGAATCTGACCCGTAATGAATAGTATATCGCTTTATACCCATTAACGGCCCATTATTCAATTGGGCCGTTTCTAGACCGTGTTATCTTTCACCCTTCTAAGGGCCCATTTATTCTTGGGATCGTTTCCAGCATTCGATTTCTTACGGTCCGTTACTGGCCTGTTCCACTTGTGGGCCAAATTCAGCCCATGGTTACAGTCAGCCCGTATGTGGCCCGTTAATCCGTTGGGCCGTTTTCATAGCATCATCAAATACAGTCCATTAACGACCCGTTATGCTTGTCGATAGAATTAAAAGCATGTTATACATATCGGCCTATTAACAACCCGTTATGGTCGGCCCATAAACAGACGATTCACACTCTAGCCTGTTTACGACCCATATTGTGATCCATTATTGGTCCACGAATAGGAAGGCCCATGTTTGGCCAATCGATCATACGGCCCATAGAAGGCCCATTTATTCTACGGCCCATAGAAGGCCCATGGATCCTAAGGCCTGTAGGAGGCCCATGGATCCTAAGGCCCCTAGGAGGCACATGGTCACTATAGGTAGCAGGACCATGGTTACAACGGTCCGTATGTTGCCCATGGTTATTGTGGCCTAATTTTTAAAAATAGGTTATGGTGGCCACTAGCAAACCACAGATCAGGGTCGGTTGCTTCTGCCCCCTAGGCCCCACCCTGTTCCTCCGTTTTGAACCGGGTCTGCAATGCTATGGGTACACCGCATCCATGTACACGGAGGTGGTGTGACGCGAGGGAAGAGGGAGTGAGCTGAAATTAGCGCGCCACGAGGTTTATTCCGATGGCTGAGAATCACGTTATGGCTTACTGACAACTGCGCTCATGTGTGTAATACATGGCTTACATGCTATATATCGCATCAGATACGTACCACCAAAATGTAGCCGGTAGGTGGGAGGATGGGTGGATGTCGCAGGGTTGCAACCCGATGGAAGGGGCCAGAGGGAGCACCGTGGGCGACAACGCATGCTACAAACATGACAATGCAGTATATGGTGGATTTTGAACCATCAATGAGCTATAAATGGAAAATCTTTATTAATAATTTCTAGAGTATTTATGCATTGCGAGGGTGTAATAAATGCGGTGGAAAATTGCATGTCGCGAGATTGCAAATTTATTTTCTCTTCTTATTTGGCCATGGTCGTTTGCTAGTCTGGATTTATTGGATCAATCCTGAAATTTCTTTTTATATTTGTATACATAAGCAAGAGCCATGTTGAATATAACATGAAGGCCACACCAATTTGTAATCCTGATAACCCACAAATATAGGGGATTGCAACAATTTTTGAGGGTAGAGTATTCAACCCAAATTTATCGATTCGACAAAAGGGGAGCCAAAGAATATTCACAAGTATTAGTAGTTGAGTTGTCAATTCAACCACACCTGAAAGACTTAATATCTGCAGCAAAGTATTTAGTAGCAAAGTAGTATGATAGTAACGGCAACAATAGCAATAGTGACAGTAACAATTTTGTAGTGATTGTAACAACAACAACAGTGAAAGTAACTTAGCAAAGATCAATATGTGAAAAGCTCGTAGGCATTGGATCAGTGATGTATAATCACATTGGATGGCATTCATCATGCAACAGCTATAACCTAGGGCAACACATAACTAGCTCCAATTCATCAATGTAATGTAGGCGTGTATTCCATATATAGTCATACGTGCTTATGGAAAAGAACCTGCATGCCATCTTTTGTCCTACCCTCCCGTGGCAGCGGGGCCCATAAGGAAACTAAGGGATATTAAGGCCTCCTTTTAGTAGAAAACTGGAACAAAGCATTAGCACTTGGTGAATACATGAACTCCTCAAACTACGGTAATCACCAGAAAGAACCCGAATTATTGTCACCTTGGGGTATGTGGATTATAACACGTAATAGGTGCATATAACTTGCAAGAGAGGATCAAAAACACATATACATTCATGAAAACATAATAGGTTTAGATCTGAAATCATGGCACTCGGCCCTAGTGACAAGCATTAAGCATAGCAAAGTCATAGCAACATCAATCTTAGAACATAGTGGATACTAGGGATCAAGCCCTAACAAAACTAACTCAATTACATGATAAATCTCATCCTACCCATCACCGTCTGATGTCTACTACGCAACCTTCTTCTTGTAGACTCGTGTTGGGCCTCCAAAAGCACAGTTTTGTAGGACAGTAGCAAATTTCCCTCAAGTGGATGACCTAAGGTTTATCAATCTGTGGAAGGCGTAGGATGAAGAGGGTTTCTCTCAAACAACACTGCAACCAAATAACAAAGAGTTTCTTGTGTTCCCAACACACCCAATACAATGGTATATTGTATAGGTGCACTAGTTCGGTGAAGAGATGGCGATACAAGTGTAATATGGACGCTAGATATAGGTTTTTGTAATCTGAAAATATAAAAACAGCAAGGTAACAAGTAACAAAAGTGAGTGAAAACGGTATTGCAGTGCTTGGAAACAAGGTCTAGGGCTCAAAATTTCACTAGTGCAAGTTCTCTCTACAATAATAACATAATTAGATCATATAACAATCCCTCAACATGCAACAAAGAGTCACTCCAAACTCAGTGATAGCGGAGAACAAACGAAGAGATTATTGTAGGGTACGAAACCACCTCAAAGTTGTTCTTTCTGATCGATCTATTGGGCTATTCCTATAAGTGTCACAAACATCCCTAGAGTTTGTACTAAAATAACACCTTAAGATACACATCAACAGAGACTCTAATGTCACATAGATACTCCAATGTCACCACAAGTATCCGCGGGTTTGATTATATGATATGCATCACACAATCTCAGATTCATCTATTCGAACCAACACAAAGAACTTCAAAGAATGCCCCAAAGTTTCTACTGGAGAGACAAGACGAAAAGTGTGCCAACCCCTATGCATAAGTTCACAAGGTCACAGAACCCGCAAGTTGATCACCAAAACATACATCAAGTGGATCACGTGAATATCCCATTGTCACCACAGATAAGCACATGCAATACATACATCAAGTGTTCTCAGATCCTTAAAGACTCAATCCGATAAGATAACTTCGAAGGGAAAACTCAATCCATTACAAGAAGGTAGAGGGGGAGAAACATCATAAGATCCAACTATAATATCAAAGCTCGCGGTACATCAAGATCGTGCCAAATCAAGAACACGAGAGAGAGAGAGATCAAACACATAGCTACTGGTACATACCCTCAGCACCGAGGGTGAACTACTCCATCCTCGTCATGGAAACCGCCGGGATGATGAAGATGGCCACCGGTGATGGTTTCCCCCTCTGGCAGGGTGCCGGAACGGGCTCCCGATTGGTTTTTCATGGCTACAGAGGCTTGCGGCGGCGGAACTCTTGATCTAGGTTTATTTTCGGGGGTTTCTGTATTTATAGGAACTTTTGGCGTCGGTTTCACGTCAGGGGGGGGGGGGGGTCGACAAGTTAACCACAAGGACGGAGCACCCTCCCGGGGGGTAGGGCGCGCCCTCCACCCTTGTGGTTGGCTCGGGACTCTTCAGGCCCAACTCTTTTGCTTCGGGGGCTTCTTCTAGTCCATAAATAATCACCGTAAATTTTCAAGTCAACAGGACTCCGTTTGATATTCCTTTTCTGAGAAACTCAAAAACAAGGAAAAAATAGAAACTGGCACTGGGCTCTAGGTTACTAGGTTAGTCCCAAAAATCATATAAAATAGTATATAAGTGCATATAAACATCCAAGATGGATAATATAATAGCATGGAACAATAAAAAATTATAGATACATTGGAGACGTATCAAGCATCCCCAAGCTTAATTCCTGCTCGTCCTCGAGTAGGCAAATGATAAAAACAGAATTTTTGATGTGGAACGCTATCAAGTGCACAAGTTTGATCAATGATAATTTCAACCACTTTTTCTAGCATCATTATATATCCTAACTATAGCTCATATCATAAAGCTTCTCATGATCAAGCAACAAGCTATTCACATGTTAAAGCATAGACGATAAATTTTCTTGAATACTAACAAACTATGTTCTCAGTCATCAAACAATTGCAATTCATCTTATTTTCAGGAAGGGTCTTTGTAAGAGCTTTTTAGCAAATCCCACATATTCAACTATCATATAGTATTCCATGATTGCTACCACTCAAAGCATATTTTTAGAACAAATAGCATCCATTGAACACAGAAAAAATAGCATCTGTTGAACACAGAGAAAGATAGGGGCTTAATGTTTCGCCTCCCAACTTACCTATCATATAGATAATTGGCAACAATAATAATTCATGATCAAATATATTTGAATGGCCATATATGCTTAGATCTTTCCCCATCACATGATGCTTGCTAACTAAAGAGTAGATGGGAATGAGAAGGAATACTACCGACACTTGCATAAAAGTAAAAGACAGGCCCTTCATAGAGGGAAGCAGGGATTTGCAAAGGTGCCAGAGATTGAAGCTTTTAAAACAGATATGAAGATAATTTTGAGAGGTATGCTTTAATTGTCAACCTAACGACCAAGAGTTCCCAATATATTCCATACTAAACACATTATAGGCGGTTCCCAAACAGAATGGTAATGTTTTTAATCCTCCACCACCAACAAGCACATTCTATGGCTGGTCCGAAACAATGGGTACCGTCCAACTATCAACAATCCTGGGGGAGTTTTGTTTGCAATTATATTTTGATTTGATTTGAGCATGGAACTAGGCATCCCGGTTACCAGCCATTTTCTCGTGAATGATGAGCGGAGTCCACTCATCGTGAGAATAACCCACCTAGCATGGAAGATACTCACAGCCACTAGTCGCTACATGAGCGATTCAGGCGTACAAAACATATTATTATTTGAAGGTTTAGAGTTTGACACATGCAAATTTACTTGGAACGGCAGGTAAATACCGCATATAGGTAGATATGGTGGACACTCATGGAAGAAACTTGGTTCAAGGAGTTTGGATGCACAAGCAGTATTCCTGCTTAGTACAGAAATTTTGGCTAGCAAAAGATTCTAAATAGCAAGCACCACATGTTGGAGGATCCATAACAATATAACTTCTATACAAATATACCCAAGCATAACTCATTATGTTGTCTTCCTTGTCCAATTCCAACTAATTTGATCAAGTTTGAAAATAATTAATGGGGCTTACAATCATAGAAGATATACAAGATTGTATATTTATATGTGAAATCTCTCTTCCTTCAATATTCTTGCATGAATTGTTCAAGTGACCAATACTATGTTTTGCTAACTTTCAATAAATTTACCACCTATACTTCTTATATGTGAAGTCATTACTCCCCATGGGATAAGCATATGAATCATATATAATTTCAGATTTATGATATTCAATTCATTCAACCATTTACTCATAGGATATAAGTGAAGCACGAGAGTAAATGAAAAACTACTCCAAAAAGATATAAGTGAAGATAAATGAGTAGTCAAATAATTAAGTAGCTATGTGAGGACTCTCTCTCATAAAGAAATTTTTGATCTGAAGTACTTTATTCAAACAGCAAGCAAAACAAAATAATATGACATTCCAAGGATAGCACATATCATGTGAAGAAGCAAAAAGTTAGGCTCAACCAGAACTGACCGATCATTGTTGAAGAAGAAAGGTGGGATGCCAACTGGGGCATCCCCAAGCTTAGATGCTTGAGACTTCTTGAAATATTAACTAGGGATGCCTTGGGCATCCCCAAGCTTGAGCTCTTGTGTCTCCTTAATTCCTTTCATATCACGATTTTCCTAAATCCTAAAAGCTTCATCCACACAAAACTCAACAAGAACTCGTGAGTTAAGTTAGTATAAATCAATGCAAAACCTTATCATTCTCTACTGTAGAAAATCACTGAAATTATAATTTGACATTGCATACTGATACGTCTCCAACGTATCTATGATTTTTTATTGTTCCATGCCATTATATCATCTGTTTTGGAGGTTTAATGGGCTTTATTATGCACTTTTATATTATTTTTGGGACTAACCTACTAACCGAAGGCCCAGTGCAAATTGCTGTTTTTTTGCCTATTTCAGTGTTTCGCAGAGAAGGAATATCAAACGGAATCCAAAAGGAATGAAACCTTCGGGAGAGTTATTTTTGGAACAAACGCAATCCAGGAGACTTGGAGTGGATGTCAAGAAGCAACGAAGCGGCCACGAGGCAGGGAGGCGCGCCCAGGGGGGTAGGCGCGCCCCCACCCTCGTGGCTCCACCGACTGATACGTCTGCAACTTTGATTGTTCCATGCTATTATATATTATGTTTTGGACATTTAATGGGCTTTATTATACACTTTTATATTATTTTTGGGACTAACATATTAACCAGAGGCCCAATCCAAATTGCTGTTTTTTTGCCTATTTCAGTGTTTTGAAGGAAAGGGATATCAAACGGAGTCCAAACGGAATGAAACCTTTGGGAACGTGATTTTCGGAACAAACGTGATCCAGAGGACTTGGAGTGGACGTCAAGCAATCAACGAGGAGGCCATGAGGCAGGGGGCATGCCTACCCCCCCCCCCCCGGGCGTGCCCTCCACCCTCGTGGGCCCCTCGTAGCTCTCCTGACCGACCTCCTTTGCCTATATATACTCATATACCCTGGAAACATCATATACGGAGCCAAAACCCTATTTCCACCGCCGCAACCTTCTGTACCCGTGAGATCCCATCTTGGGGCCTTTTCCTACTCTCCGCCGGAGGGGGCATTGATCACATAGGGCTTCTACATCAACACCATAGCCTCTCCGATGATGTGTGAGTAGTTTACCTTAGACCTTCGGGTCCATAGTTATTATCTAGATGGCTTCTTCTCTCTCTTTGGATCTCAATACAAAGTTCTCCTCGATTCTCTTGGAGATCTATTTGATGTAACTCTTCTTTTGCGGTGTGTTTGTCGAGATCCGATGAATTGTGGGTTTATGATCAAGATTATCTACGAGCAATATTTGGATCTCCTCTGAATTATTTTATGTATGATTGGTTATCTTTGCAAGTCTCTTCGAATTATCAGTTTGGTTTGGCCTACTAGATTGATCTTTCTTGCAATGGGATAAGTGCTTAGCTTTGGGTTCAATCTTGCGGTGCTTTCGATCCCAAAGGATGTTAGGGAAACGACACGTATTGTATTGTTGCCATCGAGGCTAAAAAGATGGGGTTTATATCATATTGCATGAGTCTATCCCTCTACATCATGTCATCTTTCTTAAAGCGTTACTCTGTTCTTATGAACTTAATACTCTAGATGCATGTTGGATAGCAGTTGATGTGTGGAGTAATAGTAGTAGATGCAGGGTGAGTCGGTCTACTTGTCACGGACGTGATGCCTATATACATGATCATACCTAGATATTCTCATAACTATGTTCAATTCTATCAATTGCTCGACAGTAATTTTTTCACCCACCGTAATACTTATGCTATCTTGAGAGAAGCCACTAGTGAAACCTATGGCCCCCCGGGTCTATCTTCCATAATATTAATCTTCCGTCAACTAGCTATTTCTATCTTCGTTTATTTTGCAATCTTTACTTTTACTCTTTATAATAAAAATACCAAAAAAATTATCTTATCATCTCTATCAGATCTCACTCTCGTAAGTGACCGTGAAGGGATTGACAACCCCTTTATCGCGTTGGTTGCGAGGTTCTTATTTGTTTGTGTAGGTGCGTGGGACTCGAGCGTGGTCTCCTGGATTGATACCTTGGTTCTCAAAAACTGAGGGAAATACTTACGCTACTTTACTGCATCACCCTTTCCTCTTCAAGGGAAAACCAACATAGTGCTCAAGATGTAGCAAGAAGGATTTCTGGCGCCGTTGCCGGGGAGTCTACGCACAAGTCAAGACATACCAAGTACGCATCACAAAATCTTATCCCTCGCATTACATTATTTGCCATTTGCCTCTCGTTTTCCTCTCCCCCACTTCACCCTTGCCGTTTTATTCTCCCTTTTTTCCGTTCGCCTCTTTTTCCGCTTGCCTTTCCTTTGCCATGGCCGAATCAAAAGGGGCTAGGGGTTCTTTCCTAGGTTTCAATGCCTTGGATAGCCCTTCCGTCCTCTCTAAGCTCATAAATAATGATGCTATGGAAAAACCTACCGGGGTTATCAATGAGATTCTGAATAATTTGGATAAAGATGATCCCGGAATATTCCATTATTTACTTGATGAGTCTTTGAAAGATGGTTGGGATAGGTTACTGAGAATCCGGGCTAGCTTTGTGCCCCAATATCAAATTGAAATGTACTTAAAAAGCTTTTATGTTGCCTTACCTTCATCATTTAAGCATGTCTTAGACTCTATTTTGATGAAGGTTTTCTTGAAAGGGGTGCCGTAGATACCTATGAAAAGATGAAAACCATATTTGGGCACCCCATGAATGAGAAGGTCGAATCTACCTCTCTTTTGCTTTCCTATCAAAACGGAACTATCAAAGAGATGAAGGCTAGCTTAGATGCAAATTTCCGTAACGTGCTTAATCTTTCTTCTACCATTAATAGCCATGTGCTTTATCAAAGAAAGATTAATGCCATAGATAATAAGTTTGCTCTTTTCTTTCCTAAAACTGAAGATGATAATACCTAGATCTATCCTTGTTTTTATGCCTAGCTAGGGACATTAAACGATAGCGCTTGTTGGGAGGCAACCCTATTTTATTTTATTTTTTGCTTTTTTCTCCTGTTTAGGAATAAATATTTGATCTAGCCTCTGGTTAGATTTTTTTGTGTGTTTTAATTAGTGTTTGTGCCAAGTAAAACATATAGGATCTTCTTGGATGATAGTTATTTGATTTTGCTGAAAATTCCAGAAACTTTCTGTTCACAAAAACAATTGTTAAAAATCACCAGAACGTGATAAAATACTGATTCCAATTGCAGAATATCAATAAACAAATTATTTAGGTCTTCCTATTTTGGTAGAATTTTTAGAGTTCTAGAAGTTTAAGTTAGTTACAGATTACTACAGACTGTTCTGTTTTTGACAGATTCTGTTTTTCGTGTGTTGTTTGCTTATTTTGATGAGTCTATGGTTAGTAAAATAGTTTATAAACCATAGAGAAGTTTGAATACAGTAGGTTTAACACCAATATAAATAAATAATGAGTTCAATACAGTACCTTGAAGTGGTGTTTTGTTTTCTTTCGCTAACGGAGCTCACGACATTTTCTGTTAAGTTTTGTGTTGTGAAGTTTTAAAGTTTTGGCTAAGGATTTGATGGATTATGGAACAAGGAGTGGCAAGAGCCTAAGCTTGGGGATGCCAAAGGCATCCCAAGGTAAATTCAAGGACCCCAAAAGCCAAAGCTTGGGGATGCCCCGGAAGGCATCCCCTCTTTCGTCTTCGTCCATCGGTAACTTTACTTGGAGCTATATTTTTATTCACCACATAATATGTGTTTTGCTTGGAGCGTCTTGTATGATTCGAGTCTTTGTTTTTAGTTTACCACAATCATCCTCACTGAATACACTTTTCAGAGAGACACACATGATTCAGAATTTATTAGAATACTCTATGTGCTTCACTTATATCTTTTGAGCTATATAATTTTTTGCTCTATGTGCTTCACTTATATCTTTTAGAGCACGATGGTGGTTTTGTTTTATAGAAACTATTGTTCTCTCATGCTTCACCCATATCATTTTGAGAGTCCTACAAAATAGCATGGTAATTTTCTTAAATTGTGAAATTAGTCCTAATATGGTAGGCATCCAAGATTAGTAAAAACTTTCTTATAAGTGCGTTGAATACTAAGAAAAGTTTGATACTTGATGATTGTTTTGAGATATGGAGGTAGTAATATTAAAGTTGTGCTAGTTGAGTAATTGTGATATTGAGAAATACTTGTGTTGAAGTTTGCAAGTCCCGTAGCATGCACGTATGGTAAATGTTGTGTAAAAATTTTGAAACATGAGGTGTTCTTTGATTGTCCTCCTTATGAGTGGCGGTCGGGGACGAGCGATGGTCTTTCCCTACCAATCTATCCCCATAGGAGCATGAGCGTAGTGCTTGGTTTTTGATGATTTGTAGATTTTTTCAATAAGTATGTGAGTTCTTTATGACTAATGTTGAGTCCATGGATTATACGCACTCTCATCCTTCCATCATTGCTAGCCTCTTCGGTATTGTGCATTGCCCTTTCTCACCTTGAGAGTTGGTGCAAACTTCGTCGGTGCATCCAAACCCCGTTGATACGATACGCTCTATCACACATAAACCTCCTTATATCTTCCTCAAAACAGCCACCATACCTACCTATTATGGCATTTCCATAGCCATTCCGAGATATATTTCCATGCAACTTTCCACCGTCCCATTTATCATGACACGTTTCATCATTGTCATATTGCCTTGCATGATCATGTAGTTGACATCGTATTTGTGGCAAAGCCACCATGCATATTATTTCATACATGTCACTCTTGATTCATTGCCCATCCCGTACATCACGGAGGCATTCATATAGAGTCATACTTTGTTCTAGTATCGAGTTGTAATCATTGAGTTGTAAATAAATAGAAGTGTGATGATCATCATTCATAGAGCATTGTCCCCAAAAAAGAGAAAGGCCAAATAAAAAAAGGAAAGGCCCCCAAAAAAAAGGAAAAAAAAGAAAAGAAAAAAAGGGGACAATGCTACTATCCTTTTCCCACACTTGTGCTTCAAAGTAGCACCATGATCTTTATGATAGAGAGTCTCTTGTTTTGTCACTTTCATATACTAGTGGGAATTTTTTCATTATAGAACTTGGCTTGTATATTCAAACAATGGGCTTCCTCAAATGCCCTAGGTCTTTGTGAGCAAGCAAGTTGGATGCACACCCACTTAGTTTCTTTTGTTGAGCTTTCATGCATTTATAGCTCTAGTGCATCCGTTGCATGGCAATCCCTACTCCTTGCATTGACATCTCCCTAGCTCGTTGATTAGCCGCGTCAATGTGAGACTTTCTCCTTTTTTGTCTTCTCCACATAACCCCCATCATCATATTCTATTCCACCCATAGTGCTATGTCCTTTGCTCATGATCATATATTGCGTGAAAGTTGAAAAAAGTTTGAGATTACTAAAGTATGAAACAATTGCTTGGCTTATCATCGGGGTTGTGCATGATGAGAGCATTCTTGTGTGACGAAAATGGAGCATGACCAAACTATATGATTTTGCAGGGATGAACTTTCTTTGGCCATGTTATTTTGAGAAGACATAATTGCTTAATTAGTATGCTTAAAGTATTATTACTTTTATATCAATATTAGACTTTTATCTTGAATACTTCGGATCTGAATATTCATGCCACAAATAAGAGAATTACATTGAAAATTATGCCAAGTAGCATTCCACATCAAAATTCTGTTTTTATCATTTACCTACTCGAGGACGAGCAGTAATTAAGCTTGGGGATGCTTGATACGTCTCCAACGTATCTATAATTTTTTATTGTTCCATGCTATTATATATTCTGTTTTGGAAATTTAATGGGCTTTATTATGAACTTTTATATTATTTTTGGGACTAACCTATTAACCGGAGGCCCATCCCAAATTGCTGTTTTTTTTGCCTATTTCAATGTTTCGAAGGAAAAGGATATCAAACGGAGTCCAAATGGAATGAAACCTTCGGGAACGTGATTTTCGGAACAAACGTGATCCAGAGGACTTGGAGTGGACGTCAAGCAATCAACGATGAGCCCACAAGGCAGGGGGGCGCGCCTACCCCCTCGGGTGCGCCCTCCACCCTCGTGGGCCCCTCATAGCTCTCCTGACCAACCTCCTTCGCCTATATATACTCATATACCCTGGAAACATCATATACGGAGCCAAAACCCTATTTCCAGCGCCGCAACCTTCTGTACCCGTGAGATCCCATCTTGGGGCCTTTTCCGGCGCTCCGTCGGAGGGGGCATTGATCACAGAGGCTTCTACATCAACACCATAGCCTCTCCGATGATGTGTGAGTAGTTTACCTCAGACCTTCGGGTCCATAGTTATTAGCTAGATGGCTTCTTCTCTCTCTTTGGATCTCAATACAAAGTTCTCCTCGATTCTCTTGGAGATCTATTTGATGTAACTCTTCTTTTGCGGTGTGTTTGTCGAGATCCGATGAACTGTGGGTTTATGATCAAGATTATCTATGAAAAATATTTGAATCTCCTCTGAATTCTTTTATGTACGATTGGTTATATTTGCAAGTCTCTTCGAATTATCAGTTTGGTTTGGCCTACTAGAATGATCTTTCTTGCAACAGGAGAAGTGCTTAGCTTGGGGTTCAATCCCAGTGATAGCAGGGGAAACGACACGTATTGTATTGTTGCCATCGAGGATAAAAAGATGGGGTTTATATCATATTGCATGAGTTTATCCCTATACATCATGTCATCTTGCTTAAAGCGTTACTCTGTGCTAATGAACTTAATACTCTAGATGCATCTTTGGATAGCGGTCGATGTGTGGAGTAATAGTAGTAGATGCAGGCAGGAGTCGGTCTACTTGTCACGGACGTGATGCCTATATAGATGATCATACCTAGATATTCTCATAACTATGCTCAATTCTATCAATTGCTCGACAGTAATTTGTTCACCCACCGTAATACTTATGCTATCTTAAGAGAAGCCACTAGTGAAACCTATGGCCCCCGGGTCTATCTTCCATCATATTAATCTTCCGTCAACTAGCTATTTCTATCTTCGTTTATTTTGCAATCTTTACTTTTACTCTTTATCATAAAAATACCAAAAATATTATGTTATCATCTCTATCAGATCTCACTCTCGTAAGTGACCGTGAAGGGATTGACAACCCCTTTATCGCATTGGTTGTGAGGTTCTTATTTGTTTGTGTAGGTGCGTGGGACTCGAGCGTGGTCTCCTACTGGATTGATACCTTGGTTCTCAAAAACTAAGGGAAATACTTACGCTACTTTACTGCATCACCCTTTCCTCTTCAAGGGAAAACCAACGCAGTGCTCAAGAGGTAGCACCGACCTACTTCTTTCGCCTATATATACTCATATACCCCGAAAACATCAAAGAGCACCACGAAACCCTATTTCCACCGGCGCAACATTTTGTACCCGTGGGATCCCATCTTGGGGCCTTTTCCGGTGCTCCGTCGAAGGGGGAATCGATCACGGAGGGCTTCTACATCAACACCATAGCCTCTCCGATGATGTGTGAGTAGTTTACCACACACCTTCGGGTCCATAGTTATTAGCTAGATGGCTTCTTCTCTCTCTTTGGATCTCAATACAAAGTTCTCCTCGATTCTCACACCTTCGGGTCCATAGTTATTAGCTAGATGGCTTCTTCTCTCTCTTTGGATCTCAATACAAAGTTCTCCTCGATTCTCTTGGAGATCTATTCGATGTAATTCTTTTTGCGGTGTGTTTGTGGAGATCCGATGAACTGTGGGTTTATGATCAAGATTGTGTATGAACAATATTTGATTCTTCTCTGAATTCTTATATGTATGATTTGATATCTTTGCAAGTCTCTTCGAATTATTAGTTTGCTTTGGCCTACTAGATTGATCTTTCTTGCAATGGGAGAAGTGCTTAGCTTTGGGTTCAATCTTGCGGTGTCCTTTCCCAAGGATGTTAGGGCAACAAGGCACGTATTGTATTGTTGCCATCGATTATAAAAAGATGGGGTTTATATCATATTGCTTGAGTTTATCCCTCTACATCATGTCATCTTGCCTAATGCGTTACTCTGTTCTTATGAACTTAATACTCTAGATGCATGTTGGATAGCGGTCGATGTGTGGAGTAATAGTAGTATATGTAGAATCATTTCGGTCTACTTGTCGCAGACGTGATGCCTATATACATGATCATGCCTAGATATTCTCATAACTATGCGCTTTTCTATCAATTACTCGATAGTAATTTGTTCACCCACCGTAGTTATGCTATCTTGAGAGAAGCCACTAGTGAAACCTATGGCCCCCGGGTCTATTTCCATCATATTAATCTCCCGTCTACTAGTTATTTCTGTCGCCGTTTATTTTGCAATCTTTACTTTCCAATTTATATCATAAAAATACCAAAAATATTTATCTTATTATCTTTATCAGATCTCACTTTTGCAAGTGGCCGTGAAGGGATTGACAACCCTTTATCGCGTTGGTTGCAAGGTTCTTATTTGTTTGTGTAGGTACGAGGGACTTGCGTGTAGTCTCCTACTAGATTGATACCTTGGTTCTCAAAAACCGAGGGAAATACTTACGCTACTTTGCTGCATCACCCTTTCCTCTTCAAGGGAAAACCAACGCATGCTCAAGAGGTAGCAAGAAGGATTTCTGGCGCCGTTGCCGGGGAGGCTTACACCAAGTCAAGTCAAGATTTGAACTCCCGCCAACGTGCGATTTCTGGCGCCGTTGCTGGGGAGATCTACACACAAGTCAAGACATACCAAGTACCCATCACAAACTCTTATCCCTCGCATTACATTATTTGCCATTGGCCTCTTGTTTTCCTCTCCCCACTTCACCTTTGCCGTTTTATTCGCCCTCTTTTTCCGTTCGTCTCTTTTCGCTTGCTTCTTGTGTGCTTGTGTGTTGGATTGTTTGTCACGACGGCTCAAGACAATACTAAATTGTGTGATTTTCCAATACCAAAAACAATGATTTTCTTAGCACTTCGATTCCTCCTATTACCGATGCTGAATCTTGGGAAATTAATGCTGCTTTGCTAAATCTTGTCATGCAAGATCAATTCTCTGGCCTTCCTAGTGAAGATGCTGCTAGACATGTAAACAACTTTGTTGATTTGTGTGATATGCAAAAGAAGAAAGATGTGGATAATGATATTGTTAAATTGAAGCTATTTCCATTTTCGCTTAGAGATCGTGCTAAAACTTGGTTTTCATCTTTGCGTAAAAATAGTACTGATTCATGGAATAAGTGCAAAGATGCTTTTATCTCTAAGTATTTTCCTCCCGCTAAGATCATCTCTCTTAGAAGCGAATTTATGAATTTTAAGCAACTTGATCATGAGCATGTTGCACAACCTTGGGAGAGGATGAAATTAATGATACGTAATTGCCCTACTCATGGATTGAATTTATGGATGATCATACAATTTTTTTATGCTGGATTGAATTTTGCTTCTAGAAATCTTTTAGATTCGGCCGCGGGAGACACTTTTATGGAAATCACCTTAGGATAAGCTACTAAACTCCTAGATAATATTATGATTAATTATTATCAATGGCACACCGAAAGATCTACTAGTAAAAAGGTTCATACAATAGAAGAGATTAATGTTTTGAGTGGAAGGATGGATGAACTTATGAAATTGTTTGCTAATAAGAGTGTTTCTTCTGATCCTAATGATATGCCTTTGTCTACTTTGATTGAGAATAATAATGAATCTATGGATGTGAATTTTGTTGGTAGGAAAAATTTTGGTAACAACGCGTATAAAGGAAACTTTAATCCTAGGCTGTTTCCTAGTAATTCCTCTAATAATTATGGTAATTCCTACAACAACTCTTATGGAAATTTTAATAAGATGCCCTCTGATTTTGAGACTAGTGTTAAAGAATTTATGATTTCGCAAAATAATTTCAATGCTTTGCTTGAAGCAAAATTGCCTAAGATTGATGAGTTGGCTAGGAACGTGGATAGAATTTCTCTTGATGTCGATTCTTTGAAACATAGATCTATTCCACCTAAGCATGATATCAATGAGTCTCTCAAAGCCATGAGAATTTCCATTGATGAGTGCAAAGAAAGAACCGCTAGGATGCGTGCTAAAAAAGATTGCTTTATGAAAGCGTGTTCTTCTAGTTTTCATGATAATAAGGATGAAGACCTAAAAGTGATTGATGTGTATCCTATTAAATCTTTGTTTTGCAATTTGAATCTTGATAATGATGGGACTGGAGATGAGTCAACTTTAGTTAAAAGGCGTCCCAATGATTCAGAGTTTTTAGATCCTGATGCAAAAATTGGTAAAAGTGGGATTGAAGAGGTCAAAACTTTACATATCAATGAACCCACTATTTTGGATTTCAAGGAATTTAATTATTATAATTGTTCTTTGATAGATTGTATTTCCTTGTTGCAATCCATGTTAAATTCTCCTCATGCTTATGATCAAAATAAAGCTTTTACTAAACATATCATTGATGCTTTAATGCAATCTTATGAAGAAAAGCTTGCCTATCCCTAGAAAACTTTATGATGAGTGGGAAACTACTATTAAAATGAAGATTAAAGATCATGAATGCTATGCTTTGTGTGATTTGGGTGCTAGTGTTTCCACGATTCCAAAAACTTTGTGTGATGTGTTAGGTTTTCGTGAATTTGATGATTGTTCTTTAAACTTGCATCTTACGGATTCCACCATTAAGAAACCTATGGAAGGATTAATGATACTCTTATTGTTGCAAATAGGAATTATGTGACCGTAGATTTTATTGTTCTTGATATATATTGCAATCCTACATGTCCTATTATTCTTGGTAGACCCTTCCTTAGAACGATTGGTGCAATTATTGATATAAAAGAAGGAAATATTAGATTCCAATTTCCATTAAGGAAAGGCATGGAACACTCCCCTAGGAAGAAAATTAAATTACCTTATGAATCTATTATGAGAGCCACTTATGGATTGCATACGAAAGATAATAATACCTAGATCTATTCTTGCTTTTATGCCTAGCTAGGGGCGTTAAACGATAGCGCTTGTTGGGAGGCAACCCAATTTTATTTTTGTTTTTTACTTTTTGCTTCTGTTTAGTAATAAATAATTCATCTAGACTCTGGTTAGATGTGGTTTTATGTTTTAATTAGTGTTTGTGCCAAGTAAAACCAATAGTATCTTCTTGGATGATAATTATTTGATCTTGCTGAAAAATATAAAAACTTTGTGCTCGCGAAAATAATTGTTAAAATGCAACAGAACGTGATAAATTGCCAATTCTTTTTGAAGTAGATCAATATACAAATTTTCCAGGTTGTCCTAGTTTTTCAGAATTTTTGGAGTTCCAGAAGTATTCGAACAAATCAGATTGGCACAAACTGTTTTGTTTTTGACAGATTCTATTTTTCGTGTGTTGTTTGCTTATTTTGATGAATCTATGGCTAGTATCGGGGGGTATGAACCATAGAGAAGTTGGAATACAGTAGGTTTAACACCAATAGAAATAAAGAATGACTTCATTACAGTACCTTATTGTGGTGGTTTGTTTTATTTCGCTAACGGAGCTCATGAGATTTTCTATTGAGTTTTGTGTTGTGAAGTTTTCAAGTTTTTGGGTAAAGATTTGATGGATTATGGAATAAGGAGTGTAACATCCCAAAATTCTAAATTTTGGAATGTTATAAACAAATAGATAGTTTTGATTGATTGCTTGATTGATTGACCGAAAGTGAGTGAATTCGAAACTTTTGAAAGTTAAATGAGAGGGAATAAAAGGACTTTCCCAAACTTTCATTTTTGCTTTTATGATCTTCGGGAATTCAAATTCTTTTCATCACAAAACCCTGGAGAGAAGATGACATGACTTCTTCCATTTATTTAAATGACAAGGGGTGTTGAAAATATTTGAATTTCATTTGAGAATATTTCCAATTTTGAAACTTTATGCAACTCAATGATTTTCACGAGCGAAGATAAAATGACCTCTACAAAACATATGAAATATGAGTTGGGAGTTTCAAAGAATTAAATTCAAAGTTCCTTTGAATTATTTTCAATTTGGAGTTATTTGAGTTATATTCAAATTATTTTTCTCCAAAAATAAAATATATGGAAAATAGGGTAACATGATTCCCTACCTCAGAAAAATGGAGAGAAATAAATTTGAATTCATTTTGATATTTTTAAAATGATTTTTGTTGGATTTTATTGGTCCAGAAGCACTCTTTGCTTTATTTGAATTTGTGTGAATTTTATTTGACATTAGAATAATGTTCATCGTGTAGGAAATCTATTTTTGAAAATTTTGATATATTATATGCCTATATAATATTTTCATTTTATTTTGTTTTATCATTTTGTTTTCCTCTTTGTTTGTTTTAAAAAAAATCTGCAGCGCCTTGGGCCAAAGGCCCAAGCCGCCAACCAGCCGGCCGAGGCCAAGGCCATCGCTAGCACGCGCGCACCTAGGGAGCCAGGGAGCCAAGGTTCCTATTCTTTTATAAATCCTAGTAGGATTTGATCCCGTTTCGTTATTCCGTTTTTTACTCCTAGGATTCCTAATCCTAGTCTATTTCTTGTCCCCTACCCCAAGCAAAACCCTCCCCTCCCCAATATAAATACCCAAGCACCCCCCTCCAACACATCAAATCAACTCCTCTCCTCTCCTCTCCTCTCCTTTCCGCAGCAGCAGAAGACAAGATCACCACAGCCTTGCCGCCACTTGCCGCCGCCGCCCTACACCACCGCCGCCGCGCCTCGAAACCTCTCCTGAGGTTTATATGATCTCCTCTCCACCGTCCCGTGATCTCCTTTCCTCTAGGAGCAACTGCAACATCGGATCCGATCTTCTTCCCCAACTCCGGCGACTACTCGGTGAGATCCACGAAATCCCGTAATTCATTTTTTTCCAGAAAATAGCAATCTTAGAAAATTCATATCTTTTAGAGTTTTTAGTATTTTGAGTGATTCCAATTGCTATGTGTCACAAATTTGCTGAAGTTTCTGTTAGGGTCTCTGGATTTCAAATTTGAGTAGTTTAAATTTGAATTTGATAAGTTTTGTTCAGATTAGTATTTTGGCCATAACTTGAGTTTAAAAATAGGTTTTTAATTAATTCTTTTTGCTCCTGGTCACTTGTGATATTTTTTAGCTGTAGGATTTAATTTGGTAATTTTGGAGTATTTTAAATTAGATTTTTTAGTAAAAACAGTACTGTTTTGTTTATATAGTTGTTTTTGTTATGTAATTATTGTTTTTAATTATTTTTAGTTCATTCCTTTTGTAGATTTTCACTTGTTGTTATATGTTTATGTTTAGCTACAGTAGATAAATTTTTGTAGTTATTTATTAGTGTTTAGCTACTGTTTTTGTAATTGCTTGTTTAGTTCATAGTGATAGTGGATAAAAATAGTTTTATTAGTTTTAAAAGTAATTCTTTTTCCACTTCAAGTTATTTTGTTTTTGTTTCTGTTATTTGTGAACTCATTAGTTGTTTTATTTATTTAGTATAGTTTATTAATGTTTTAATAAATGATTTGCTGTTATAGTTGTCTTAGTGTTTTGCTGGTTGCTATATTTGTTCTAGTATTAACTAGATGGTTATAGTAGTTTTATATTAGTTCTTTTGTTAGTTATTAAATTAGTAATTTATTTTCTGTTATTTTATTAGATTTATATTTTCTTTGCTGTAAAAAAATGTTAGAGTAATTTAGTGATGTTATGTTAAGATTTGTGTGAGTTGGTCACCACTAGTTTTTCCTTGAATTTTTCTTTCTAAGTTTTTCCTTTGGTTTTCGACTTGGTTTTCTTTGTTGCTTTTATTTTGATTGAGTATTGTTATGATTGATAGAATTGATTGCTAGGATGATTGCTTATATGATTGTATGTTTAATATAGATTTTCAAAGGAGTGACGAATAGTTCTACCAAGTCTTTATTCTGAGAGCGTTATTATCTTCATCAAGTAATACCAGGCAAGTTTACTTTGACCATGTTTTTCATACCTATGTGTTTTATTGCATCTAGTGTCATCTTCGCAACAATCCCTCCAGTAGTGACGTTGAATCCTTGTAGTTGAGTAGTATGCATGAGGTAGGAACCCATCACCCTGTTACCAAGCCCGGGACGTTAATTATTTTAATGCTACGCTATAGTAGACGGGGTTGGTATGAGTGCTCGAGAGTGGTGTGAAGAAGGAGGACTCTACGTCAATGACGACAACTCCATGATGGCATCTGCAAGGACTGCATTTTCAAGGCCTCAAGACTTCAAGACTCGATACAAGAATTCAATACACACTCTTTGGGTGAAGGGCGGTTGTGACGGGCACCTGGAGAATCCAGTGGTTGGCGGGATGCATGGAGAAGCGCCATGACATCTTGCGGAAAGCTTCACCCAGACTCAAAGAGACGGAAGAATACTTCATGCCGGAAGCTTACCTATGCAACCGCAAGTCACTATGGGCTCTGGCTTGGTTGACCTTAGTTGTGACTCACAGCTGGGGCGGTGCTAGCAGATGTAGAACTACGGTAGGATTGAATGAGCACCGACGGTGGTCGAGGGAACTCTTGAGGAAGACCATGTTTCGGTCATCTTGTTCTCAAACACCACGAAGTGCGAGAACGTAAAAGAGGGATCGAATCTTGCGGGTAAAGTGTACAAACCTCTGCAGAGGGTTAAAACCTAATCGATTAGCCGTGTCCCGATTCACGGACAATTTGAGCCTCACGGACTTGGATCTATCTCGGAACTCTCAACACCGGATTGATAACTTAATTATGGGTAACTTATGATGATTTTGGGCTATGAGACATCGGTTGGCGGATCCATGTCATGATAGAAAACTCCATAGTACAGACTTCATTTATACCTTTGATGTAGGGATAATAAAACCAGCTTTTACGCAAACAAAACTCAGATACAGAGCCACAAAACCATACTGCATATAGTATAGTTTATCATCTGCTTTCTCTTATTGTGATCTTGCGGTACATTCAATGTCTTGACCTACACGGCTGCAACGTATCATGTTGCAGATATTTCCTCGACGAGTAAGAGTTACGATACAGGTTACAGATCTACACTCAACCCGCCGATGGCGTTGATGGGACTCCACACCCGACTATTTGTTTCATTGTGACTTATGAGGTATATATCAGTTTTACGTTAATTATACATGTGATTGCACTTTGATATATACATTGATGTACTGTGTGTGCCAGCATACTGATCCAGGGATGGCACAGCAACACAGAGACTTGACCGTCTGAGGTCGGGTCGCTACAAGGAGTGGCAAGAGCCTAAGCTTGGGGATGCCCAAGGCACACCAAGGTAAAATTCAAGGGCAACCAAAAGCCTAAGCTTGGGGATGCCCAAGGCACCCCAAGGTGAAATTCAAGGACAACCAAAAGCCTAAGCTTGGGGATGCCCCGGAAGGCATCCCCTCTTTCATCTTCGTCCATTGGTAACTTTACATGAGGCTATATTTTTATTCACCACATGATATGTGTTTTGCTTGGAGTGTCTTGTATGACTTGATTCTTTTCTTTTTAGTTTACCACAATCATCCTTGCTGTACACACCTTTTGGAGAGACACACATGAATCGGAGTTTATTAGAATAATATTTGTGCTTCACTTATATCTTTTTAGAGCACGGTGGTGGTTTTATTTTATAGTAATTATTGATCTCTCATGCTTCACTTATATTATTTTGAGACTCTTTTAGAACAACATGGTAATTTGCTTTGGCTATAAAATTAGCCCTAATATGATAGGCATCCAAGATGGTAATAATAAAATCTACCATATAAAGTGCATTGAATACTATGAGAAGTTTGATTCTTTATGATTGTTTTGAGATATGAAGATGGTGATATTAGAGTCATGCTAGTTGAGTAGTTGTGAATTTGAGAAATACTTGTTCTAAAGTTTGTGATTCCCGTAGCATGCACGTACGGTGAAACGTTGTGTGATGAAGTCGGAGCATGATTTATTTATTGATTGTCTTCCTTATGAGTGGTGGTCGAGGACGAGCGATGGTATTTTCCTACCAATCTATCCCCCTAGGAGCATGCTCGTAGTACTTTGTTTTGATAACTAATAGATTTTTGCAATAAGTATGTGAGTTCTTTATGACTAATGTTGAGTCCATGGATTATACGCACTCTCACCCTTCCACCATTGCTAGCCTCTCTAATACCACACACTTTTTGCTGGTATCATACACCCACCATATACCTTCCTCAAAACAGCCACCGTACCTACCTATTATGGCATTTCCATAGCCATTCCGAGATATATTGCCATGCAACTTACCACCGCTCCGTTTGTGATGACATGTTTCATCATTGTCATATTGCTTTGCATGATCATGTAGTTGACATCATATTTGTGGCAATGCCAACTTTATAATTCTTTCATACATGTCACTCTTGATTCATTGCATATCCCGGTACACCGTCGGAGGCATTCACATAGAGTCATATTTTGTTCTAAGTATTGAGTTGTAATTTTTTAGTTGTAAGTAAATAAAAGTGGGATAATCATCATTATTAGAACATTGTCCCAGTGAGGAAAGGATGATGGAGACTATGATTCCCCCACAAGTCGGGATGAGACTCTGGACGAAAAAAAGGGAGAAACGAAAAAAGAGGCCATAAAAAAGAGAAAAAGGCCCAAATAAAAAAATAAAAAAAAGATGAGAGAAAAAGAGAGAAGGGACAATGTTACTATACTTTTACCACACTTGTGCTTCAAAGTAGCACCATGATCTTCATGATAGAGAGTCTCCTTTGTTGTCACTTTCATATACTAGTGGGAGTTTTACATTATAGAACTTGGCTTGTATATTCCGATGATGGGCTTCCTCAAAATGCCCTGGGTCTTCGTGAGCAAGCGAGTTGGATGCACACCCACTTAGTTTCTTTTGTTGAGCTTTCATACACTTATAGCTCTAGTGCATCCGTTGCATGGCAATCCCTACTCACTCACATTGATGTCTATTGATGGGCATCTCCATAGCCTGTTGATACGCTTAGTTGATGTGAGACTATCTTCTCCTTTTTGTCTTCTCCACAACCACCATTCTATTTCACATATAGTGCCATGTCCATGGCTCACGCTCATGTATTGCGTGAAGATTGAAAAAGTTTGAGAACATCAAAAGTATTGCTTGGCTTGTCATTGGGGTTGTGCATGATTTAAATATTTTGTGCGATGACTATATGATTTTGTAGGGATAACTTTCTTTGGCCACGTTATTTTGAGAAGACATGATTGCTTTGTTAGTATGCTTGAAGTATTATTATTTTTATGTCAATATTAAACTTTTATCCTGAATCTTTCGGATCAGAACATTCATGCCACAATAAAGAAAATTACATTGACAATTATGCTAGGTAGCATTCCACATCAAATATTCTGTTTTTATCATTTACCTACTCGAGGACGAGCAGGAATTAAGCTTGGCGATGCTTGATACGTCTCCAATGTATCTATAATTCTTGATTGTTCCATGCTATTATATTATCTGTTTTGGATGTTTAATGGGCTTTATTATGCACTTTTATATTATTTTTGGGACTAACCTACTAACCGAAGGCCCAATGCAAATTGATGTTTTTTTGCCTACTTCAGTGTTCCGCAGAAAAGGAATATCAAACGGAATCCAAACGGAATGAAATCTTCGGGAGAGTTATTTTTGGAACAAGCGCAATCCAGGAGACTTGGAGTGGACGCCAAGGAAGCAACGAGGCAGCCACGAGGCAGGGAGGCGCGCCCCCACCCTCGTGGGCCCCTCGTTGCTCCACCGACCTACTTCTTTCGCCTATATATACTGATATACCCCGAATACATCAGAGAACACCACGAAACCCTATTTCCACCGCCGCAACCTTCTGTACCTGTGAGATCCCATCTTGGGGCCTTTTCCGGTGCTCCGTCGGAGGGGGAATCGATCACGGAGGGCTTCTACATCAACACCATAGCCTCTCCGATGATGTGTGAGTAGTTTACCACACACCTTCGGGTCCATAGTTATTAGCTTGATGGCTTCTTCTCTCTCTTTGGATCTCAATACAAAGTTCTCCTCCATTCTCTTGGAGATCTATTCGATGTAATTCTTTTTGCGGTGTGTTTGTCGAGATCCGATGAATTGTGGGTTTATGATCAAGATTAACTATGAACAATATTTGATTCTTCTCTGAATTCTTATATGTATGATTTGATATCTTTGCAAGTCTCTTCGAATTATCATTTTGGTTTGGCCTACTAGATTGATCTTTCTTGCAAAGGGAGAAGTGCTTAGCTTTGGGTTCAATCTCGCGGTGTCCTTTTCCAGTGACAGCAGGGGCAACAAGGCACGTATTGTATTGTTGCCATCGAGGATAAAAAGATGGGGTTTATATCATATTGCTTGAGTTTATCCCTCTACATCATGTCATCTTGCCTAATGCGTTACTCTGTTCTTATGAACTTAATACTCTAGATGCATCTGGATAGCGGTCGATGTGTGGAGTAATAGTAGTATATGCGTAATCGTTTGGTCTACTTGTCACGGACGTGATGCCTATATACATTATCATGCCTAGATGTTCTCATAACTATGCGCTTTTCTATCAATTGCTCGACAGTAATTTGTTCACCCACCGTAGATTATGCTATCTTGATAGAAGCCACTAGTGAAACCTATGCCCCCCTGGTCTATTTTCCATCATATTAATCTCCCGTCTACTAGTTATTTATGTCGCCATTTATTTTGCAATCTTTACTTTCCAATTTATATCATAAAAATACCAAAATATTTATCTTATTATCTTTATCAGATCTCACATTTGCAAGTGGTCGTGAAGGGATATACAACCCCTTTATCGCGTTGGTTGCAAGGTTCTTATTTGTTTGTGCAGGTACGAGGGACTTGCGTGTAGTCTCCTACTGGATTGATACCTTGGTTCTAAAAAACTGAGCAAAATACTTACACTACTTTGCTGCATCACCCTTTTCTCTTCAAGGGAAAACGAACGCATGCTCAAGAGGTAGCACATACTAAATGCCTCTGCATATTTAATACTCCCATCCTCAAATAGAATCATCAAACAAGCAAACATATGCAAACATAACAACAATCTGTCTAAACAGAACAGTTCGTAAAGAATGCAAGACAATTCATACTTCTATAACTCCAATAATTCTTAAAAATTACCACACTGTAGAAAATTTATTATATCATACCGTGTAAAAATTTCAAGATTTTACCACGTTCTGACATTTTTAAACAATCCATACAATGATAGAAAACTTTCTGTTTTCAAAACAGCAACATATGGACTTGCAAAATAAGCATGGTAAAGGCTATACTTGACCTTTTTATTGAACTAAAAGATGCAAAACATTATTCTAAATATCAGAAAGCAAATCAAACTAAAATAAAATGACGCTCCAAGCAAAACTCATATCATGTGACGAATAAAAATATAGCTCTAAGTGAGGTTACCGATAATGTTGAAGACGAAAGAGGGGATGCCCCTGAAGGCATCCCCAAGCTTAGTTGCTTGGGTATTCCTTGAATATTACCTAGAGGTGCCTTTGTCATGCCCAAGCTTATTGTCTTGCAACTCCTTATTCTCCTCATATCGATATCTTAACCAAAACTAGAAAACTTCAATCACACAAAACTTAATGAAACTACGTGAGATGGGTTAGTATGATAAAGACAAATCATTCACTTTGGTACTCTCAGGAGAAGATTCGTAATGGTTCTCACACAGTACCTACTCTTATCATTTCCACAATTTATATCACTTAATATAAGCCATGGAAACACTAAACCAAGCAAACTATGCATTGAAAACAGAATCTGTTAAAAACAGAACAGTCTGTAATAATCCGAACAACAACCATACTTATGTTACTCCAAAAATTATGAAAAATTAGAAAAACGCAGGAAATTTGTATATAAATAATGTGTAAAAAATTCAGAATTTTATCGCTCTCCAGTGAATTTATAAAATTCTGTGACTGGAAGCAAATGTTTCTGTTTTTGCACAGAATCAAGTCAACTATCATCCACACTATCCCAAAGGCATTACTTGTCACTTTATTGAAACAAAAGCTATAAAACATTATTACTACAGTATATTAATCATGTGAACACATAAAAACAGTAGGTACTAGTGTTGGGTTGTCTCCGAACATGCGCTTTTCTTTAATGCCTTTCTAGCTAGGCATGATGATTTCAATGATGCTCACATAAAACATAAGAATTGAAACATAAAATAGAGCATCAGGAAGAATATGAATATCACATTTAATCCTAACCCACTTCCTATGCATAGGGATTTTGCAAGCAAACAATTTATGGGAGCAAGAATCAACTTGCATAGGAAGGCAAAACAAGCACAACTTCGAGGTTTTCAACACATAGAGAGGAACCTTGATATTATTACAATTCCTACAAGCATATATTCCTCCCTCATAATAATTTTCAATAGCATCATGAATGAATTCAACAATATAACCATCACATAAAGCATTCTTTTCATGATCCACAAGCATAGAAATTTTACTACTCTCCACATAAGCAAATTTATTCTCATACAGACTAGTGGGAGAAAATTCAACAAAATAACTATCATGTGAGGCATAATCCAATTGAAAATTAAAATCATGATGACAAGTTTCATGGTTATCATTATTCTTTATAGCATACATGTAATCAAAATAAACATCATAGATAACAACTTTGTTCTCATAACCAATTGGAACCTCTTCCGAAATAGTGGATTCGTCACTAAATAAAGTCATGACCTCTCCAAATCCACTTTCATCAATATAATCATCATAAATCGGAGGCATGCTATCGTCATAATAAATTTGCTCATCAAAACTTGGGGGACAAAAAATATCATCTTCATCAAACATAGCATCCCCAAGCTTTGTGGCTTTGAATATCATTAGCATCATGGATACTCAAAGAGTTCATACTAACAACATTGCAATCATGCTCATCATTCAAAAATTTAGTGCCAAACATCTTATATATTTATTATTCTAACACTTGGGCACAATTTTTCTTTCTGCCATTTTCATGAAAGACATTAAAAAGATGAAGCATATGAGGCAACCTTAATTCCATTTTTTTGTAGTTTTATTTTATAGACTAAACTAGTGATAAAACAAGAAACTAAAAGATTCGATTGCAAGATATAAACATATACCTTAAAGCACTCACCTCCTCGGCAATGGCGCTAGAAAAGGCTTCGTTGACGGGATGTGAGTGTCGCTTACCTAGCCTCCCCCGCAACGACGCTAGAAAAGGGCTTGATGTCTACTACGCAACTTTCTTCTTGTAGACTCGTGTTAGGCCTCCAAGCGCAGAGTTTGTAGGACAGTAGCAAATTTCCCTCAAGTGGATGACCTAAGGTTTATCATTCCGTGGGAGGCGTAGGATGAAGATCGCCTCTCTCAAACAAATAACAAAGAGTTTCTTATGTCCCCAACACACCCAATACAATGGTATATTGTATAGGTGCACTAGCTCGGCGAAGAGATGGCGATACAAGTGTAATATGGATGGTAGGTATAGGTTTTTGTAATTTGAAAATGTAAAAATAGCAAGGTAAGAAGTAACAAAAGTGAGCGAAAATGGTATTGCAATATTTGGAAACAAGGCCTAGGGTTCATACTTTCACTAGTGCAAGTTCTCTCAACAATGATAACAAAATTAGATCATATAACAATCCCTCAACATGCAACAAAGAGTCACTCCAAAGTCACTAATAGCGGGGAACAAACGAAGAGATTATTGTAGGGTACGGAACCACCTCAAAGTTATTATTTCTGATCGATCTATTGGGTTATTCCTATAAGTGTCACAAACAGCCCTAGAGTTCGTACTAAAATAACACCTTAAGATACACATCGACAAAAACCCTAATGTCACCTAGATACTCCAATGTCACCACAGGTATCCGCGGGTTTGATTATAAGATATACATCACACAATCTCAGATTCATCTATTCGAACCAACACAAAGAACTTCAAAGAATGCACCAAAGTTTCTACTGGAGAGTCAAGATGAAAACGTGTGCCAACCCCTATGCATAAGTTCACAAGGTCACAGAACCCGCAAGTTGATCACCAAAACATACATCAAGTGGATCACGTGAATATCCCATTGTCACCACAGATAAGCACATGCAAGACATACATCAAGTGTTCTCAAATCCGTAAAGACTCAATCCGATAAGATAACTTCGAAGGGAAAACTTGATCCATTACAAGAAGGTAGAGGGGGAGAATCATCATAAGATCCAACTATAATAGCAAAGCTCGCGTACATCAAGATCGTGCCAAATCAAGAACATGGGGGGGGGGGAGAGAGAGAGAGAGAGAGAGAGAGAGAGAGATCAAACACATAGCTACTGGTACATACCCTCAGTCCCGAGGGTGAACTACTCCCTCCTCGTCATGGAGACCGCCGGGATGATGAAGATGGCCACCGGTGATGGTTGCCCCCTCTGGCAGGGTGCCGGAATAGGCTCCCGATTGGTTTTTCGTGGCTACAGAGGCTTGCGGCGGCAAAACTCTCGATCTAAGTTTCTTTTCGGGGGTTTCTGTATTTATAGGAATTTTTGGCGTCGGTTCCACGCCAGGGGGGGTCCATGAGTCAACCACAAGGACGAAGCACCCTCCCGGGGGGTAGGGCGTGCCCTCCACCCTTGTGGTTGGCTCGGGACTCTTCTGGCCCAACTCTTTTGCTTCGGGGGCTTCTTCTGGTCCATAAAAAATCATCGTAAATTTTCAGGTCAATTGGACTCCGTTTGATATTCCTTTTCTGTGAAACTAAAAAACAAGGAAAAATAGAAACCGACACTGGGCTCTAGGTTAATAAGTTAGTCTCAAAAATAAAATAAAATAGCATATAAATGCATGTAAAACATCCAAGATGGATAATATAATAGCATGGAACAATCAAAAATTATAGATACGTTGGAGACGTATCACCGTCCAGCAAGCCTATGATGGAATTACTCACTCTCGGCTGTGAATGATGACCCACAAGTATTGGGGATCAATTGTAGTTCCTTTTGATAAGTAAGAGTGTAGAACTGAACGAGGAGTAGAAGGAAATGACAAGTGGTTCTCAGCAAGGTATTTCCTAGAACCATTGAAGTAGTCGATAACAGATAGTTTGATAGCAAGATAATTTGTAACGAGCAAGTAACGGTAACGGTAAATAATGTGTAGAAAGTTAGCCTAATCCTTTTGTGGCAAAGGACATGCCAAAACAGTCTCTTATGATAAGGAAAGCATTCTTGAGGGTACACAGGAATTTCATCATATCACTTGCATCATGTTGATTTGATTCGTATTCGCTAATTTGATAATTTGATATGTGGGTGGACCGGTGCTTAGGTGTTGTTCTTACTTGAAGAAACCTCGTACTTATGATTAACCCCCTCGCAAGCATCTGCAACTATGAGAAAAGTATTAAGATAAAATCTAACCATAACATTAAACTTTTGGATCCAAATCAGTCCTTTACGAAGAAGCGCATAAACTAGGGTTTAAGATTCTGTCACTCTAGCAACCCATCATCTAATAACTACTCCACAATGCATCCCCTTAGGCCAAAATATGGTGAAGCGCCATGCAGTCGACGTTCACATGACACCACTAAGGGAATCACAACATACATATCATCAAAATATTGAGCACATATCAAGTTCACATGATTACTTGCAACATGACTTCTCCCGTGACCTCAAGAACAAAAGTAGCTCCTCACAACTAATAAGCACGCTCAAGATCAGAGGGGTATTAAATAGCATATTGGATCTAAAAAATCTTCCACCAAATAAACCATATAGTAATCAACTACAAGATGTAATCAACACTACTAGTCACCCACAAGTACCAATCTAAGGTTCCGGTACAAAGATTAAACACAAGAGATGAACTAGCGTTTGAGAGGAGATGATGTTATTGAAGATGTTGATGGAGATGGCCCTCCCAAAGATGGGAGACTTGTTGGTGATGAAGATGACGATGATTTCCCCCTCCAGGACGAAAGTTCCCCCGGCAGAATCGCTCTGCTGAAGGGCAACAGTGCTCCTGCCCAAGTTCCGCCTCGAGATGGTGGCGCTTCGTCCCAAAAGTCCTCCCCTTAATTTTTTCTAGGTCAAAATGACTTATATACCACAAGAGGGGCACCGGAGATGGGCCGAGGAGGGCACAACCCACCAGGGCGCGCCTGGGCTCCCTGGCTCGCCTAGGTGGGTTTTGCCCACCTGGTGGGCCCCCTCTAGTAGTTATTTGCTCCAATATTCTTCATATATTCCAAAAATATTCTCCATAAATTTTCAGCTCATTTGGATATGTGCATATTAGGTAACTCTGATGTATCTTTTTCAGGTCCAGAATTCCAGGTGCCGGTATTCTCCCTCTTTGTGTAAACCTTGCATAATATGAGAGAAAATGCATTACAAATACTCCAAAAAGCATTATTATGCATAAAAACATTATAAATAACAGTAGGAAAACATGATGCAAAATGGATGTAGCAAGTCCCCCAAGCTTAGACCTCACTAGTCCTCAAGCGAAAACTGAAATCGAAAAACATGCCCACATGCTTAGAGAGAGAGAGAGGTGTCGATAAAAACAAAATATGGACATAGAAGCTAGCATCATGCATATTATTATAATAGTAAAGAATCTTAACATAAAACTTTGTCAAATAACTTTTATCATATAACTTCTCATGAACAAGTAACAATTCATCACAACATTGAAGTATAAAGCATAAACCTTATTGAAAACCAACAAACTATGTTCTCGGTCAACTTTGCAGCTACAATTCATCATATTTTCAGGAAGGGTCACGTATCGGAGCCTTTAGGCAAGTTCACATACTCAACCATCATTTAATTATTTTCTATGATTGCTAACACTCACAGCGTACCCATGAAAAAAAGTTTCAACCAGACACATAGAAAGATAGGGGCTTATAGTTTCTCCTCCCAACGTATTCACCTCAAGGGTGACATCAACAATAATAACTCATGCCTACTCATATCCAATTGGATATATGTGCCTAGATCTTTCCTCACCACATGATGCTTGCAAAAGGAGAAATAAAAAGGAATAGCGAAGAAAACTTTGACTCTTCATAAAAGTAAATGCATAAAAGTAAAAGATAGGCCCTTCGCAGAGGGAAGCAGAGGTTGTCATGCGCTTATTTGTTTATATGACAAATCCCTTAATGCAAAAGAACGTCACGTTATATTGCCCCTTATGATAGCAACCTTTATTATGCAGTCCGCGCTTTTATTACTTTGCCATCACAAGTTCGTACAACACTCAATTTTCTCTTACACTAAATGATCCAACACATTTAGAAGCAATTTTTATGGCCTTATTGCACCGATGACAACTTACTTTAAGGATCTTACTCAATCCATAGGTAGTTATGGCGGACTCTCAAAGTAAGATTTGGGTTAAGGGTTTTTGGATGCACAAGTAGTATCTCTACTTAGTGCGAAATTTTTGGCTAGAAAAGATATTGAGCAAGCACCACATGTTAAAGGATCTATGGCAATATAACTTCTATGTGAATATGAACAAACATAAATCATTACGTTGTCTTGCTTGTCCAACGTGAACTATTTTGACACAAAATATTTAATGGGGGCTCACAATCATAAAAGTTGTCCAATATAGTGTATTTTCATGTGAATCTTCTCTTCCCTTATTAATTCTTTCATGAGTTGCATCATTGACGAATGCTATGTTTGTCAATCTCCAACAAATTTTACCACTTATACTTTTCCTTATGTGATGTCATTACTTACCATAAGATTAGCATATGATCTTTTTCATTTATTTTCCTTTGTTTTTATTAAGACGTAAAAGTAAAGAAACAAAACTCAAACTACTCTTTATTATATATCTCACACACGATTGCATCGATAGATAAATTACTAAGCAAACACTCTAAAAGAAAGGATCAAACTAAACTTTTATTCAACTAAATCATAGGAAAACTAAAGATCAAACTAAAATAAATAAAAGGGAGATAGTGGTGGTGATACGATATTGGGACACCTCCCCCAAGCTTGGCACAAGCCAAGGGGAGTGTCCATACCATGAACTCAAGTCTCCTTTGGTGATGAAGAAGGTGGTGGTGGTGATGATGTAGTAGCGATCTTATCTTTCGGTTTCCTTGGCAATGGCTCACTATCATAAGAGGAGGAGAGAGTCTCGCGAGTCCTGCAACTAGCAGCCAAACTCATACCTTTAAACCTTGCCTCATATTCAAAGACTTGGTTTTGGAGATCATAGACTTGTCTTTGCAGAAAGTTGATTTACTCGGGTGAAGATGATGCCCTTCATGGATTTGCCATCCACCTTGAGATCACGGGTGTAATCCGCGATCATGAGGTGATTGGCATTGAGTCCACGTTCCACCATCCCTTGCACTTGAAGACCTCCTGCTCCATGGCTTTGAGCCTGGCCTCCATGGTCCTCGTCCCCTTGGGACCCTGGACATCCCGAATGTGGAGCACCCCGTCACGCATCTCAATGGCTTGAGGGTGTTGCATCACCTCCCGCAAATACGGGTTGATGATGTTTCAGAAGGTCTCTTTTATGTGTTCCTCAGCTGTCACAGTTTGAATAATATTGCTTTCAACATTAATAGGCGTACTTGAAATATAATGTTTAATTCTTTGCCCATTGACCACCTTCGGGTTAGTACCTTCGGCATTATTTGATAGCTCCAGAGCGGTAAACCTCTTCAATGATATATGGTCCTTCCCATTTAGAGAGAAGTTTTCCTGCAAAGAGTCTGAAACGAGAGTTGTACAATAGAACATATTCTCCAACTTTGAATTCTCGCTTTTGGATTCTCTTGTCATGCCATCTTGTAACTTTTTCCTTAAATAATTGGGCATTTTCATAGGCTTGGGTTCTCCATTCATCAAATGAGCTAATATCAAATAACCTCTTTTCACCGGCAAGTTTGAAATCATAGTTGAGTTCTTTAATTGCCCAATATGCTTTGTGTTCTAACTCTAGAGGCAAATGACAAGCTTTTCTTTTATAGGGAGACATACCCATAGGATTTTTATATGTTGTTAGGTAGGCCCAAAGTGCATCATCCAATTTCTCAGACCAATTCTTTCGGGACCTATTAAAAGTTTTTTGTAATATTAGCTTTATGTCTCTGTTGCTAAGTTCAACTTGACCACTAGATTGACGATGATAGGGTGATGCAATTCTATGGTTAACATCATATTTAGCAAGCATTTTACAGAAAGCACCATGAATAAAGTGTGAACCACCACCAGTCATTAGATATCTATGGACACCAAACCCTGGGAAAATAACATCTTTAAGCATTTTAATGGAAGTGGTATGATCAACACTAATAGAGGAAGGAATAAAGTCATGACCTCTCCAAATACACTTTCATCATTATAATCATCATAAATAGGAGGCATGCAATCATTATAACAAATTTTCACATCAAATCTTGGGGGACTAAAAATATCATCTTCGTCAAACATAGCATCCCCAAGCTTATGGCTTTGCATATCTTTAGCATCACCGATATTTAAAGAATTCATACTAACAAAATTGCAATCATGCTCATCATTTATACCAAACATTCTATTGAATTCTTCTTCTATCAATTGAGCACAATTTTCCTTTCCATCATTTTCATGAAATACATTATAAAGATGAATAATATGATGCAAGCTCCATTCCATTTTTTTTGTAGTCTCCTTTTTATAAACCAAAGTAGTGATAAAACAAGAAACTAAAAAATTTGATTGCAAGATCTAAAGATATACCTTCAAGCACTCACCTCCCTGGCAGCGGCGCCAGAAAAGAACTTGATGTCTACAACACAACTTGTTCTTGTAGATTTGAGTTGGGCCTCCAAGCACAGAGTCTTGTAGGACATTAGCAATTTTCCCTCAAGTGGATGACCTAAGGTTTATCAATCTGTGGGAGGTGTAGTATGAAGATGGTCTCTCTCAAACAACCCTGCAACCAAATAATAAAAAGTCTCTTGTGTCCCCAACACACCAAATACAATGGGAATTTGTATAGGTGCTCTAGTTTGGCAAAGAGATGGTGATAAAAGTGTAGTAATGATAGTAGATATTGGTTTTTGTGGTAGTAGCAATAAAAACAGCAAGGTAGCAAGTAACAAAAGTGAGCACAAATGGTATTGCAATGCTTGAAAATGAGGCCTAGGGTCTGTACTTTTGCTAGTGCAATCTCTCAACAATGCTAATATAATTGGATCATATAACCATTCCTCAAAACGTGCGGTGAAGAATCACTCCAAAGTTCTTATCTAGCGGGGAACATAAGAAGAAATTTTTTGTAGGGTACGAAACCACCTCAAAGCTATTCTTTCCAATCAATCCATCCTAGAGTTTGTACTAAAATAACACCAAGCTATTCTTTCCGATCGATCTAACCAATAGTTCATACTAAAATAACACCATATGATACACATCAACCAACTCTAATGTCACCTAGATACTCCAATCTCACCGCGAGTATCCATGAGTTGATTATGCGATATGCATCAAAGAATTTCAGATTCATAATAATCAATCCAACACAAAGAACCTCAAAGAGTGCCCCAAGATTTCCACTGGAGAAACAAAAACGAGAATGTGCATCAACCCCTATGCATAGATTACCCCAATGTCACCTCGGGAATCTGTGAGTTGAGTGCCAAAACACATATCAAGTGAATCAATATGATACCCCATTATCACCACGGGTATTGATAGCAAGACATACATCAAGTGCTCTCAAATCCATAAAAGTATTCAATCCGAGAAAACGAAATCTCAAAGGGAAAACTCAATTCACAACAAGATAGAGAGGGGAAAACACCATATGATTCGACTATATTAACAAAGCCTGCGATACATCAAGATCGTGACATCTCAAGAACACGAGAGAGACAAAGAGAGAGAGAGAGATTAAACACATAGCTACTGGTACAAACCCTCAGCCCCGAGGGTGGACTACTCCCTCCTCATCATGGTGGCCGTCGGGATGATGAAGATGGCCACCGGTGATGATTTCTCCCTCTGGTAGGGTGCCGGAACGGGGTCTAGATTGATTTTTAGTGTCTACAGAGGCTTGCGGCGGCGGAACTTCTGATCTAGGGCTACCCCTAGGGTTTTTGGAATATTTGGAAATTTACAGGGCGAAGAGGCAGTGCGGGAGGCCACCGAGGTGGGCACAACGCACCTGGGCGCGCCCTGGTGGGTTGTGCTCTCCTTAGAGTTCCCCTCTAGTACTTCTTTTTCTTGGCCCACCGAGTGTCTTCTGGTCCAGAAAAAATTTCCAAAAAGTTTCGCTGTGTTTGGACTCTGTATGGTATTGGTTTTCCACGATGTAAAAAAGCAGGCAAAAAACAACAACTGACATTGGGCACTATGTCAATAGGTTAGTCCCAAAAAATGATATAAAAATGCTATAAAATGATTGTAAAACATCCAAGAATGATAATATAGCAGCATGAATACTTCATAAATTATAGATACATTGGAGACGTATCACTCCCTTCTTAGGGACACAATGAACGGGTGAGGGAGTCCTGGATTAGGGGGTGTTCGGATAGCCGAACTATCACCGTTGACCGAACTCCTGGACTATGAAGATACAAGATTTAAGACTTCGTCCCGTGTCCGGATGGGACTTTCCTTGGCGTGGAAGGCAAGCTTGGCGATACGTATTTGTAGATCTCCTACCGTTGTAACCGACTCTGTGTAACCCTAACCCTATCCGGTGTCTATATAAACCAGAGGGTTTTAGTCCGTAGGACGAAGAACAATCATACCATAGGCTAGCCTCTAGGGTTTAGCCTCTCTGATCTCGTGGTAGATCCACTCTTGTACTACCCGTATCATCAATATTAATCAAGCAGGAGTAGGGTTTTACCTCCATTGAGAGGGCCCGAACCTGGGTAAAAACATCGTGTCCCTTGTCTCCTAGAGCGAGGAGTCGGCATTGTCCGGCCAAGGCGTGGATAGCGCCCCGAACTCGGTCTTCCGAATACTAGGGGCTTCGCCGAAATTTAAAATTATAGAATTTTATGGCTAAGTGAGAGTGTTCAGGCACTATAGTCCGGTTTCCTTGTTCGTTGCGTTGAGTGCCTCCCTCGAAGGACCCAAGAATGGGAACAAGAGCGCTCAAGTTTATTCCGAACACCCCAGCACTCGTGGCATGGGGGCTGAAGCCAACGACTTGCCATCTCTCAAATTTGATAAACGGCCGCCTGAAGGTAATATTTTAAATTCTGGCGTTGCTTAGCGCATATGAACAAGTTTTCAGCGTACATGATAACCAATGCGAGTCTATTCAAAAATGACATCTTTGGAGCATTCACCCGCTATAAGGCGGGCACCCTTCGGGACGCCCTCATAGTACATTTCGGGCTTGCGATGCTCCCTGCCCGACGGTGGCCCGTCCATCACAAGCTTCTCAGCATCCATCTTGCCCCAGTGCACTTTAGCACGGGCAAGGGCCCGACGGGCACCTTCAATGCGCATTTGAGCGCTTGATGACTTCAATCCATGGACAAGCGTCCACCACCGCCAGACTAGCCCGAAGTAGCTCCCAGGCATGGCTTCCGTAGGCCACAGCCGAACTATGAGGCCCTTCATGGCCTGTTCGGCGACCTTGTGGAGCTCGACCAGCTGCTTCAGCTGGTCGCTCAGGGGCACCGGATGTCCCCTCCTCGGCGCGGTAGAATGTGGCAGCATCAGACACACTACGGGGCAGATCTGCGAATGCTCCTGGAGAGCTCCGGATTCGGGTAAGTAATAGATAATTCACTTTCACATGCTTGCTTTGCATAAAGAATGCCTTACCCGCCGCTATGTTCTTTAATGATTCAATTTCCTGGAGGGCTTTTTGGGCTTCGGCCTTAGCGGCTTTGGCACTCTCATGAGCCGAGGCGAGCTCGGACTCTCGAGTCTTCGAGTCATGCTCCAAACTCTCGTGTTTTTCCACGAGAGCACGGAGCTCTTGCCGCACCTCCGCCACCCGCCTCCTGCTTCTCTCGCCAGTGCGCTCATGGCCGCTTTTCTTTCGGCCGTGGACACCGCTTCCTTCAGGGTCACCACCTTGTTCGAGGCCCCTACAATACCCACGTTAGTCCTGTCATTTTTGCAATCAAATCCTTTCTATAAGGTATTACTTTAATAAGGTATTGCTTACCTTCCTTGTCCTCGAGCTGCTTCTTGGCAAGGCCGAGCTCGTTCTCGGACCGCTCGAGGCTCTGCTTCAATGCATTGACCTCCATGATCGGTCTTGTGAGAGGTCGGCAGTGCAACTGCATTCCCATATTGACATACTTATGTTAGACTCCTGCGTATATCTTTTAGATCCTCATTCGGCTTTTCTTTACGAACCTTGAACTAAGCATCGTGGGCTACTGTCTATGCGGTAATATTTTACATATTCTAAACTTACCTCAAAGCCCGTTAGAAGGCTGGTACAGCTTCACCAGCCCGCTCTTGGCGGACTGAACTTTGGATCACCACACTCATAACAAAGGCGGTGCCTCGTCGATGGAGGCGCCGTTAAGCGCCCAAAGAAGCTATCCGGTGCCTCCGGATGGGCCGGAGGTCACCAGCGTCGCGATCTTGCCCTTCTTATGAAGGGGCCGCTTGCCGGACTTGGAACCACTAAAGCTTCGCAGACAGAGTCCCAAGACAGGCGGACTTAGAGCCCTCTGGGGTCTCGCCCCCTTTTGCGCCCGGAGTCCGGGAGGTCGCCTTGCGGCGCCTCTAGGACCACCTCCTCCTGGTCGGGCCCCTTTTGGGACTCCACTGCGGTGTCGTCTGCGTCACGAGGAGAGGAGGTGGTTGGAAGTGAAGTGCTATTCACATCCGACGAATCCAGGGAGCCGCTCGATGAAGCGGCGAGCCTGGCCCTGGGCGGGCTACATGGTTATATTCGGCGTTAGAAGACACTATGCGACAAATAAAAGTCATGAGCTATTCCGAGTCCGGTCACTTACGATCTCGCCAGGGCTTGGCCCTTGGTGGCCACTCCTCCTCGTCGTTGTCGGCGTTGGTGGAGAAGTCCGGAGGAAGGGTCCTTCCTTCGTGAACCCTCCGGCCTCCCGGTCAGGCGACCTTCCTTTCTTCTCTTCACCGGGAGAGGCTTTTTCCTCCTCCTCGTCCTCGGGGAGGATTCCGCCAGAGTCGTGGACGATGAGTCCGACAACACCTTGCGCCGGGCGCTCCTTCGAGTCCACGTGGCCTTCTTCTTGGCCTTCTTCTTCGGCACCACGTGAGGTGCCGAGCCAAGAGCCCGTCAGCGGGCGTCCGCTGGTCTTCGGCAAGGAGCCGGACAGTTAACCTGCCCGGACGTGTAACGCCAGATCTGTCAAAGGTATGGGAGTTTAGATCCCACATAGAGTCAAACTATGAAAAACAAGAGCCCGTAAAGGGTAAAATAGCTTACCTCGGTAGCTTGGCGCCATGAGCTGAATCCGCGATCTTGATGGCGGATGTGGGAGCCTCGGTGCCCTTGAACAACACCTTCCAGGCATCTTCGTACATAGTGTCGAAGAGCCTTTTCAGAGTTTGGTGCTGTGCCGGATCGAAGTCCCACAATTTGAAGGCCCGTTGTTGGCATGGGAGGATCCGGCGGATGAGCATAACCTGGACTACATTGACAAGCCTGAGATTCTTGTCCACCAGGGTTTGCATGCAGGTTTGGAGTCCGGTCAGCTCTTCCGGATTACCCCACACCAGGCCTGTCTCTTTCCAAGAGGTGAGCCGCGTAGGGAAACTAGATCTGAATTCGGGGGCCGCTGCCCATTTGGGGTCACGTGGCTCGGTGATGTAGAACCACCCCGATTGCCACCCCTTCACGGTCTCCACAAAGGAGCCCTCGAACCATAGGACTTTGGCCATCTTGCCAACCATGGCACCTCCGCACTCCGCTTGGCGGCCGCCCACTACCTTCGGCTTGACATTGAAGGTCTTCACCATAAGTCAAGTGGGGCTGGATGCAAGAAAGGCCTCGAACACGACGATGAACGCCGAGATGTTGAGGATGAAATTCGGGCCAGATCGTGGAAATCCAGGCCGTAGTAGAACATGAGCCCCGGACAAATGGGTGAAGTGGAAAACCTAGTCCATGGAGGAAGTGGGTGAGGAACACCACCCTCTCATGGGGCCTTGGGGTGGAATGAGCTGCCTCGTCGGGGAGCCGGTGCGCGATGTCGCTGGACAAGTATCCGGCCTTCCACAGCTTTTTTGACTTGTCCCTCCGTGACGGAGGAGACCATCCACTTGCCTCCCGCTCCGGACATGGCTGGAGAAGGTTGAGGAGGGATGTGCGCACTAGGGCGCTGGAGCTCGAGTGCGCGGAAATGGATGAGCAAAGGAGGAAGAAGGCGTAGGTTAAAAGGTGGATCCTTATCCCCTTATATGGACGGACGAAGCTATGCGTCCCCCGCCAGCCTGGTAAAACTCGCTTATCTCCCGAGCACCGTAATTGATGGTGCGGTTGGGTTACCCACGTCCGTATTGATGGGAATCCCGAAATAAGGGGGCACGATCTCCGCTCTGATAAGACGTGCCAAGGAAACCGCCTCGCTAAACGCGTTGAGGTGGAACAGTAAAAACAATTCGTATAAAGGCCTGGCCGTGGTGTGATGTCATGCCGCGGAATACATCTGCAGATCTGTGCAAAGGTTATTCTCTCTACGATGGTATGTGGAACTTGTTTTGCAGAGCCGGACACAATCCTTGTGTTCAAAATCTTCTATGAAGTATTCGGAGGAGGAACCCGCCTTGCAATGCCGAAGACAATATCTGGCGTCGGACTAAATGTCGTCATTGAAGCCCTGGTTCAGGAGCTCTTGAGGAGTCCTGGATTAGGGGTGTCCGGATAGCGAACTATCACCATTGGCGGACTCTGGACTATGAAGATACAAGATTGAAGACTTTGTCCCATGTCCCGGATGGGACTTTCCTTGGCGTGGAAGGCAAGCTTGGCGTCTGAATATGTAGATCTCCTACCGTTGTAACCGACGTGTAACCCTAACCCTATCCGGTGTCTATATAAACCGGAGGGTTTTAGTCCGTGGGGCGAACAACAATCATACCATAGGCTAGCCTCCGTGGTTTAGCCTCTTTGATCTCGTGGTAGATCCACTCTTGTACTACCCATATCATCAATATTAATCAAGCAGGAGTAGGGTTTTACCTCCATCGAGAGGGCCCGAACACAGGTAAAACATCGTGTCCCTTGTCTCCTGTTACCATCCGCCTAGACGCACAGTTCGGGACCCCCTACCCGAGATCCGCCGGTTTTGACACCGACAACGGGTATTACCCATCTACTATCAGCTATGGGATAGATTATACCTGCTTCTAGAAGCTTTAGTATTTCAGTTCTTACCACTTCTTTCATCTTAGGATTCAAACGTCGTTGATGATCAACAACGGGCTTAGCATGAAGTTCCATATTAATCTTGTGATGACAGAGAGTGGGACTAATGCCCTTAAGATCATCCACAGTATATCCAAAAGCAGCACGGTGCTTCTTCAGAATTTTCAATAATCTTTCTTCTTCATGTTCTGAAAGGTTAGCACTAATAATAACATGATATATCTTTTTCTCATCAAGGTAGGCATATTTCAAAGTGTCAGGCAATTGTTTCAATTCAAACACAGATCACCTTTAGGTGGAGGTTGACCTCCTAGAGTTTCAATAGGCAAATTATGTTTTGAGCAAAGGACGTTGTTCAAAGAAATTTTTATCTATCTCATTTCTTTCATGCATGTGCATATCATTTTCATGGTCTAGTAAATATTGTTCTAGTGGATCAGTGGGGGGCACGGCAATAGAAGCAAGACCATTTATTTCATCCTTACTAGGTAATTCTTTCTTGTGAGGTTGTCTATTAAACTGGAAAATTAAACTCATGAGTCTCATCACCAAAGCTAACGCCGACATGTTGTTTTTCACAATCTATTTTAGCATTGACAGTGTTCAAGAAAGGTCTATCAAATATAATGGGACATAAGTCATCTTGTGGGGAACCAAGGACTAGAAAACCAGTACGGTATTTTATTTTCCCACACAAGACTTCAACATCTCTAACAATCCCAAGTGGTGTGATGGTGTCTCTATTAGCAAGCTTAATAGTAACATCTATGTCTTCTATTTCAGCGGGTGCTATGTCATTCATAATTTCTTGGTATAAAGTAAAGGGAATAGCACTCACGCTAGCACCTAAATCACATAAACCATGATAACAATGATCTCCTATTTTAAGTGAGACAACATGCATGCCAACAACAGCTCTATGTTTGTCTTTTTCATCGGGTTTGGCAATTCTAGCAGCTTCATCGCAAAAGTAAATAACATGCCCATCAATATTTTCTACCAGGAGATTTTTAACCATAGCAACACTAGGTTCTACTTTAATTTGTTCAGCAGGTTCCTTTATCCTAACAGGGAAAGGTGGTTTTTGTGAACCACAGTTGAAACCTTTGCATGTTTCTTGATCCTAACAGTGAAAGGTGGTTTTTCAATATAAGCATAGGAACAACTGGGTCAACATTATAAATAATAGTTTCATCCTTAGCTATGTCGGGTTCTTTAATTTCTTCTTTGATAGGTGGGTGATATTTAAACCACTTCTCCTTAGGGAGATCAACATGAGTAGCAAATGATTCACAAAAGGAAGCTACTATCTCAGAGTCAAGTCCAAATTTAGTGCTAAACTTGTGAAAAGCATTGGTACTCATAAAATATTTAACACAATCAAGTTCAAGCTTAATACCTGACTCTTTACCTTCGTCGAGTTCCCAATCCTCAGGGTTGCATTTAATTATTTCTAAAAGATCCCACCTGAATTCAATAGTCTTCTTCATAAAAGAACCAGTACAAGAAGTATCGAGCATGGATCGATCATCATGAGAAAGCCGAGCATAAAAATACCGAATAATAATTTCTCTTGAGAGCTCAATATTAGGGCATGAATATAAAATTGACTTAAGCCTCCCCCAAGCTATAGCGGTACTTTTTCCTTCACGAGGCCAAAAATTATATATATAATTCCGATCACAATGAACTAGATGCATAGGATAATTTTTTGGTGAAATTCCAATTTCAATCAATTCCAGTTCCAAGATCCAATATCATCGCACAGCCTATACCATGCCAATGCTTTTCCCTTCAAAGATAAAGGGAAAAAATTCTTCTTAGCTTCATCTCCGGGCAAACCTGCAAGCTTAAATAATCCACAAATTTCATCCACATATATCAAGTGCATATCAGGATGTTTGGTTCCATCTCCTGCATAAGGATTAGCTAGCAGTTGTTCTATCATACCCGAAGGAATTTCATAACCAATATTTTTAGTAGGTGCACTAGGTTGACGGGTAGCTAATTGTGGTTCCGGTCGAGGTGAAGATACCCTGAGAAACCCCTCAAAGGATGATTCCCCATAGTAAGAAGTGACAATAAATTTCAGCATGTAGTAATCATTTTCCCTTGCTGTTAGGGATATAACTACTGAATATGACCCGCCCAGGAGGGGCCGGGTCATGCCACTGGTGGCTTAAGATGAAGCGGCCCGATAAGATCCAAGAAGATGGCGGTTCATAGAGCAAGCTTATTGAAGTCCCAAGACCCGGAGACGACTCGAGGCCCACGGGTGTGAGCCGCCATATGTTTAACTTGTACTGTAAGGCAAGCTTAGTTAGAAACCGAGCCGGTCATGTTTGTGTGAGCCGGCGGGGACTCTGTAAGCCGCCGGGCATCAACCTGTATATAAAGGATGACCTGGCGGAGGGTTAACTCAAGAAACAACTGATCGAGAACTAGGTCAAACGTATTCGCTCCCTGTTAATCGAAACCCAAGCAATACAACCTAAAGCAGGAGTAGGCTTTTACCTCGTTGAGAGGGGCCAAACCTAGGTAAACTCTTTGTGTCCTTTTTCCCGTTTAACCCCTTCAAGCTAACCTAGCTGTGATGGCTCAACACCTAAGTCCTTTTGCTAGGGCATCTTTCGTCTTATATCCACGACACTTACCAATTTCCACTTACCAAGAGCGCTTCACTCCCCGGCAATGGCGCCAGAAAAGAGCCTTAATGACCCACAAGTATAGGGGATCAAGCGTAGTCCTTTTGATAAGTAAGAGTGTCGAACCCAACGAGGAGCAGAAGGAAATGACAAGTGGTTCTCAGCAAGGAATTTTCTGCAAGCACTGAAATAGTCGGTAACAAATAGTTTGATAGAAAGATAATTTGTATCGAGCAAGTAACAGTAATGGTAAATAATGTGCAGCAAGGTAGCCCAATCCTTTTGTGGCAAAGGACATGCCAAAACAGTCTCTTATGATAAGCAAAGCGTTCTTGAGGGTACACAGGAATTTCATCATATCACTTTCATCATGTTGATTTGATTCATGTTCGCTACTTTTATAATTTGATATCTCGGTGGACTGGTGCTTAGGTGTTGTTCTTACTTGAACAAACCTCCTACTTATGATTAAAGCATCCGCAACTACGAGAAAAGTATTAAGATAAAATCTAACCATAGCATTAAAATTTTGGATCCAAATCAGTCCCTTACGAAGTAGCGCATAAACTAGGGTTTAAGCTTCTGTCATTCTAGCAACCCATCATCTAATAACTACTCCACAATGCATCCCCTTAGGCGCAAATATGGTGAAGTGCCATCTAGTTGACGTTCGCATGACACCACTAAGGGAATCACAACATACATATCACCAAAATATCAAACACATATCAAGTTCACATGATTACTTGCAACATGACTTCTCCCGTGACCTCAAAAACAAAAGTAACTACCCACAAATAATAATCATGCTCAAGATCAGAGGGGTGTTAAATAGCATATTGGATCTGAACATATAATCTTCCACCAAATAAACCATAGAGTAATCAACTTCAAGATGTAATCAACACAACTATTCACCCACAAGTACCAATCTATGGTTCCGGTACAAAGATTGAACGCAAGAGATGAACTAGGGTTTGAGAGGAGATGGTGTTGTTGAAGATGTTGATGGAGATGGCCCTCCCAAAGATGGGAGAGTTGTTGGCGATGACGATGATGATGATTTCCCCCTCCGGGAGGGAATTTCCCCGGGCGGAATCGCTCCGCGGGCAAAAGTTCTCCTGCCCAAGTTCTGCCTCGAGACGGTGGCGCTTCGTCCCGAAAGTCATCCCCTTATTTTTTTTCTAGGTCAAAATGTTGGGAAACATAGCGTGCAATTTCAAAAATTTCCTACGCTCATGCAAGATCTCTCTAGGATATGCATAGCAACGAGAGGGGGAGAGTGTGTCTGTGTACCCTCGTAGACCGAAAACAGAAGCGTTTGACAATGCGGTTGATGTAGTCGAACTTCTTCTCATTTCGACTGATGAAGCACCGAACATACGGCACCTCCGAGTTTTGCACACATTCAGCTCGATGACGTCCCGCGAACTCTTGATCCAGCAAAGTGTCGAGGGAGTAGATGAGTTCCGGCAGCACGACGGCATGGTGACGATGATGGTGAAGTGATCCGCGCAGGGCTTCGCCTAAGCACTACGAAGATATGACCGGAGGCGTAAACTGTGGAGGGGTGCACCGCACACGGCTAACAATTGTTGGTGTGTGTTCTAGGCGCCCCCTCCCCATGTATATATAGGTGGGAGGGGAAGGGGGACAACCTTGGGGCTCCCCAAGTAGGAGGAATCCTACTTGGGGCCCTAGTCCAATTCCCCCCCCCCCTACCATGTTTTCCGGAGGGGAAAGGAAGGAGGAGGGAGGAGGGAAGGAAGGGGGAGGCTGAATCCCTCCCCTTCCTTCTCTCTTCCCCTCTTCCCTTTCTCCTCTAGTGAGGCCCATATGGGGGGCACGGCAGTCTCTGCTGTCTACTGCGTTTCCCCTCTGGGCCCATTAGGCCCATATCTTTGCCGGGGGTGCCCGGAACCCCTTCACTACAAAAAAATACACTTCCGTGATGACACGTGTTTGTCACAGTAGGTCGTGTTTTTTGTCATGCATGTACATCCATGACAAATTTATGACAGACTCAAGATAGTCATACTGCGTCGTCAGAGAAGTGTTCCATGACATTATGAAAATTATCATCACGGAAGTGTCCACTTCCATGACGATAAATCGTAGCGTCATAGAAGTGCTTTCGTCAAGGGTGATGAACCGTGGCATCCACCGTAATGAACGCCGTTAAGCTATCGGGTCGGGTTTTGGATCCGATAACCCGTTAATGACCCGACCAATGGGGATTTTCCACGTGTAAAATCATCATTGGCTGGAGGAAACATGTGTCGGCTCACCGCTGGGACAGATGTCATCCACTCATTGGACAGAAGGCGCCTATGATACGTCGACACGTGGCACGACCCAACAAGTTTAATTGGGCCGGCCCAATTAAAGGCCCACAAGTTTTGCGGACCATAATGGGCCGGCCCAGCTAAAGGCCCACAAGATTTTATGGACCATAATGGGCCGGCCCAGCTAAAGGCCCACGAGATTTTGCGGGCCATAATGGGTCGGCCCAGGTAAAGGCCCACTAGATTTTGCGGGCCATAATGGGCCGACCCAGCTAAAGGCCCACAAGATTTTTGTGTGCCATAATGGGCCGGCCCAGGTAAAGGCCCACAAGATTCTTGCGGATCATAATGGGCCGGCGTAGCTAAAGGCCCACGATATTTCGCCGACATTAATGGGCCGGCCCAGCTGTAGGCCCACAAAATTTTGAGGACCCTAGTAGGCCGGCCCATTAACTGGCTGCCATGTTTTGGGCCAAATGCCGGCCCATATCTGATCCGGTCCATTAATGGCCTGCCACGATCCGGACCTAAAAGTGGCCCATATGAGATCCGACCCGTTATAAGCCTACCACGTTACGGGCGATCAGGTCCGACCCTTTAAGAGGCTTTGGGCTCAATTATGGCCCATATCAAATTCGCCCAAGAATCGGACACTATACTTTTGGGCCCACTTGCTAAAGGCCCACTTAGTAATTCGCCACGATATTAGTTTTGGCACATTAAGGGCCCGTTTAACATTTCGGCCCTATATTAATTTCGGTACATTAAAAGTCCGTCATATAGTTGGGCCTAACTTCACGCATCGATTTGCATCCGGCTTTCGCATGACCGATATCCGATTGGGCCAAACAAGGACCGAGACAATTTTGGCCTGTTAAAGCCCGCTATTTGATTCGCACAATCATGGGCGGGCTCATTTCGACTCTTTGCCGGCCCATGAGCTATTCGGCATGTTTCAGGCCCAACGTACATCGTGATTGCATGACCCGATTATGTACCGTAACTACGGTTTGGCGGTTTAGTGCGAAGACAGGATATATATCTGATAAAATAACCGCAGCATCGTGAATAAGAAAAACCTAGACTATACAATAAAGAAATTACGGCATATTACATCCATCGGGCATCAAAGTTCGCCACTATGATAATAAAGCACAAGCATAAAGACATATTACATACGGTGGGCATCAAAGATCGCCACCGGTGCAAATAAACACGCCGACAAAATAATATACAAAACCGACAAAGACTTCAATAGAGTTCAAGAAAGGTTAGCCTATTGGGAGTCAGCGCATAAGCACCGAAAGCAAGATGATGAGGCGTGCTTGTTCAACACTTATATCTTCCTCACTCTGAAAGATAAACAAGCAGACAGATGATAGGTTTTGCACATAAAAGTATCAGTGCTGACAATTCATCACATTTCTTACTGACGAATAAAGTGACATAGTTTAAAATTGCATTAACACAATATGGTATTGTTCAGGTCAAGACATGGCAGGAAATGACATTGTGAAGGAGTTGGCAGCTTCACGACTACACTGGATTACAGATCAAGAACTCATAAGTATCAATGGTTAGTGTGCTGTCAATTTATACCATTTCAGATTGGCAAATAAAGAGATGGTTTAAATAATAGTAGAATGATATGACATTGTTCATATTTAAGACATTGCAGAATATGACATTGTCTTTGTAGTGGGTAGGTTCACCACACCACTGGATTACGGATGAAGAACAGAAGCATACATGCAGTGCAAAAGAAGATCACTTGCTGTGTATAGTTTAATTTACATGGTATGAAGAAGGAACTTGGTTGTAGAACTGAAAACTTAAATTGATAAAGGACAAACTTTTGTTTATGAACTACATAATAAACTTCAAATAAGCAATTTGATGCAAACACCAAAAATAAACAGTTGTTGCAGTCATGCCTAACCAAATATATACAACAAAGTTTGAAGGCTTGAGATGGACAAACTTACATTATTGGTGAAGACAGGCTCTATAAAGGCCTTGTCCATGTTGATGGGGGGGGGGGCAATTCAAGAAGTTCACCACAGAATCTTCTTCAAAAGCATTGCCTTCATTCTACATTTTGTTAAGAGTAAATATAGATGTGATAATATACGAAAAATGGAGAATATTTAAGATAAGGTGAAGAGTGATGCTACATAACCAAGTAGCTATAAATGTAAGTGCAGCGTCTGAGCAAAAGGTACAGCCAAGAGCAATGCACAACTAAACTTCCTTGATTACCAACCTTATGGTAAGAGTAAATATAGATCGATGTGTAGAAAATGGAGGGCAAAGGAAAATAAGTCGCAAAGTGATGGTACATGAACAACTACTGTCATTATAAGTACATCGATAAAGGGCAGCATGTACTTACAAGAACAATGCGAGAGCTAAAAAACATTGGCATTGGATATATTCTACACTAGTGTAACCATTCATCTGGATCGAGATAATTTGGAGCGAACAATTGATAAGCAAGCTATCATGCATCTTCTTTGTCACATAATGAACCGGTATGTATGCAAGTACAGTGATACAGGACAACATGTACTAACAAGAGCAAAGCAGCGGGCAGCATATTTGCGATATCCTGTCATTCTTTTCAAACCGGAATTCTTCTTCGAGCAGATTTCCTTCAAAAAAGATCTGTAAGGCACATGCGGAAAAGTAGAAGTTCAAATTGTCATGTGATTTCATAGACAATACCTCATCCTGGGAACGAGACCAGTGCATAACAAGGTTTTTCCATTCAATGTCTTCTAAATTTAGCACGGGGAGACTTCTTTGGAAATTCATTTATAGACTTGCCATCAAAGTGTGATTTCCTCAGGTAACACCGAAACTGCTGCAATGCTTCCTTGAAAAGCACAAGCAAGCTTTGCTCATCATGACTATCCAGATTGACCCTCGCCTAGTTACAATAATATAATGTAAATCATTGATGTGTTCAATCAATAGAAAACAGGAAAATGATAACCATGAATAATGACACTTACACGTTAGTTGGACAGGAAGATGTGAAAATGGTGTTTGTCTTCACTATAATCTTCCTATGATGGGAATATATGCACGTAGTCCCTACAACATTGAAAGCATTGTCTTTTAAACTGGAAATAAATGGAATGGGGTTCCAATCTGCAGGAATTGGCCATCTCTGCAGTTGGGATAGGTCTTGACGGTGGACTTGCTTTGTACTTTTCTTTGGAGTGGGATTTTTACGTGGTACAGCTGGTGCTATGGCAAATGAAATCAGTATACCTTTTGCTGGAGTGCAGGTCCTGAGTGGTGGGGCTAGTGGTGTGGCCAGTGAAGTATGGGTACAGTCTGCTGGAGTCGGTCCTACATTTTGTATCACTGGTTATACAGCCAATATAAGTGGGGTGTTGTCTGATTTCTCCGGCACCACCACATTTTTCAAGGTCTTTGCTGGTGCTCCTTCAGGTTCGGCAATCACCCTCTTCCTTTTTGATGTCTGATGCAAAAGAACAGCATTTGAGTGGAAAAACATGGTATGATGACAGATGGAATATGTATTGATAATGGATGGGCATGGCATCTCGACATATATGATGAGTAAAGTAAGCAGATGGCGGTGCAAAAAAGTGGAAGAAATGCAAGACAACATATGCAAGATACCCGCAATCAATAAAACATTGCCAAATTAGAACAGGCACCTTGATGGGTGAACAGGACATGCCATCTACCTTTGACTCCTCGAGGTTAGAATAGTCATTAGGATCATATTCTAAACAAGAATCAACAGGTGGGGAGCGTATGAGTTTCATTGCATCCAAAATGGCACTCAATGCCTTGGTGCCAATTTTGTAAGTCATTGCGATGTTTAGCTTCAAGAGTGGACTCGCTAGTGTGACACAAAGCAGCTACACAGATCATAGTGTAGATATAACGGAAAACCTTATGCATCAGAGTAAAATCAGCAAAGTGGAACTTGCGGAATATATGTGCTAGTATTATTGCAGTGCTTGCTAGAAAGGCTTGGATACCGGCTCTCTTCAAGTGAAGGTGCTTGATTAATATCGATGTAACTCTCAAAGGCGACACAGCTCCCGCATTTCCTTGCTATTCTTATAGGATTCAAGTGGGCAGGCCACTACAAATCCTATTCCTATGTTTACAAGATCCTACGGATCAAAGAGGCTCAAAGTGTCCATCACAACCTAATCGTATAGACCTCTACATCGCAAATGTCCTGCTCATCTTGATTACAAGGAACATCTTGTACTACTAGCATACTCCCTGTTCCAAAATATAAGTCTTGGTAGAGATTTCCACTATGGATCACATACAGATGTATCCAGATACATTTTAGAGTGTAGATTCACTCATTTTGCTCCATATGTAGTCCATGGTGGAATCTATACAAAGACTTGTATTTAGGAACGGAGAGAGTACATATTAAAGAAGAATGGAAGATGAACATGGTAAAGAAGAGCAAGAAGATTTTGGATATTAAATGTTGGTTGCGCAGTGCCCACACATGATGAACCAGAGCGCATTAAGAATGCAACTCCTAGCTGTCTCTCGACCATTTCAGGCGGTTGGATGAAGATCCTACATCTCCTAACCCTTCTTCTTCCTCGTCTCTGATTCTTCCCATACAGAACACCGACGGGCACGGCCGGCGGACCACCGCCCCCACCGCTGTGTTCCTCCGCCACCCCACCCCACCCCCACCCGCCCCAACCCCCACCAGCGTCGAGTTTTCTTTGTTCGGTGAGGCCCCCACAACCACCCGAGCCCCTTCGATCGCACCAGCGAACTCCGGCGAGCTCTAAAAAATCGACTGACCCAATTTTAAAATTTAGTCTACTATGATTTAACTAGTGTGGAATATAAAAGGGGAAAACCATAAGCATTGGGAGTATAGTGTTGAGCGTGCCATGGCGGATCTGAAGGTGCAAACCGAACAAAGGCAACTTCGCAACCAAGACAAGAAATCGAGTAAAGCAGTGGCGATCTATTTTCTTGCTGCGACAAATAAGTTGAGCAGAAATGAAAGAGTACCGCCTCATTTGTTGAGAATTTGACGGTGTTGCGGTAGCAATGGCTATCGGCGGCGTGGAAGCAGATCTAGGAGGGTAGACGGTGGCGGCGGGGCGCGGTGGACGAGACGGTCGTAGGAGCGGCGCCAACAAGGTGGACGACGGCGGGGATGAAGCGAGAGGACGGGATGCAAGGATCCCGGTCAAGGCGTGGATGAGAGAGGTCGATCTCTTGTAATGGACGGCGGCGTCCGGGTATCGGCTACTGGCATGGTGGAGGAGGACGGCGGTGGATGGGGTGGCGGACGGCGGACGGAGGAGGGTGGGGTGGAGAGGGTGTTTTGGCACCCACGGAGTACGAATGGGGAAAAAGGAGGTAGAGAGGAAGGGGGGAACCATGTATTCAGGGCGCACTTGTCTCAAATGCAAGGAAATTTACAAACTTAGCCCCCGTTTCAAATTTCTACTACATCACAACAACATTAGTCCGTTGGGGATAGGACGGTAATCTCGCATACACCGAATATTTGCCGATTTAGAGTTTGTTTTTGGCGCCCACCGTGTATGAATATGAATCGGGGAGGGAGTCGATTTCGGCCGAGGACACACCGTGTTTTGGCGCCCACCGTGTATGAATCCGGGTGAGAGGCGGTTACGTCACGTTTGGGTGAAATTACAAACCTACCCCTATCGAAACCTATAGAAATCCAGCAGATAGGCTTTGCGTGGCAGGGATAGGCAGTAGTGATTTCCATCTCGCAGATTTTGGTTTCGGGCGGTTACTACGACTTTCCCCGCTTCGTTCAAATTTTGCAGAGTGCACGTTTACCATGCCAACTCAATTCGAATCCCGTTTGTATTCTATTTTTTTCGGGCGGGATCCATTTTCAATTGGAATTACATTCTATATACATCATTTTTTTATATATACTTTCAAAAGCACAACAAAGAATTCTGCTCTTTTATATGTATAATATGATTTACAAATACAAGGATCTCGAAATATTTTGAATTTGAATTTTTTAACCAAATTATGTTCTACTAAAATGTATGGATCAGTAATACCTACATATTAAATAACATAGATGTGCGTGAATTCATATGAGTATGCATGTTTGATAGATCAATTTTGGTTCGAGTATGGATTACATGTACATCATCTCGAATTCAAATATTTGAATCCCTTTTTTTACTGCTTTCACGCCCATCTCTCTCGCATGCATGCTCCTTCAGGTAGCTATCACTCTCTTTTCTCTAGCTCACCCGCACGCTCACTTCATGTTTCTCCTATCCTCGCAAACATGGTCTCTCGACGTCTCCCTTTAGAAGTGTCACACTCTCCCTATCATTACACATTACACGGTTTTCATTATCTCTCACGTCTCTCTTTCTCACGGTACTCGGTACCTAAGCTTTCTTTTCACCGGCACACACACACTCTCCACTCGTTTTCACTTTCTCTTCTCGTCTATGGGATTCTCTCACACACCCTATATGTCTCTACATATGACTCATACCACTAAAATTACTCTCTCTCTCTCTCTCTCTCTCTCTCCTGAGACACAACATTTGTTGCGGTCTCCTTTCGTCTCCATCCTGTCGACATTATTCATTTGTTTACCGATCAGACAACCCTGACTACCGTCTCCTCTCTCTCTCACACAGACACACACACACACAACTCCTGCTTCCACTCCCCTTCCCGACTACCGTCTCTCTCTCACACACAAAACTCTCGCTTTCGCACCTCGACTCATACTTCTCTCACAAACATTTATCGACTAGCTAGCCTCTAGATAGGTTTACACACCCGCACACTCGTGCTTCCACCATCGCATACATGTCTCTCTCCTGCTCCTTGTATCTATGTAGATTTTTCTTCCCTTCTCGAGACACGCCCTCTCGATCGTGCACACACGCACTATCGCCTCATTTTAAGCTGATACCTATCGCACACACACTCATACATGTTTGTCACACATGCACTCCGTCCTCCTCCACTCTCCCTCTCTCTCACACACACATGGGATTTTTGCAACAACTAGCAAGATGCCCATGCGTTGTCTGGAACATCAAGATGCATTTGTATGAGTAGTTTATCTTGTGGGGAAAAGGATGAGCGAGGAAGGCCTTATTTGCAAATGTGGAGAGGTGTGGGTATCTTTTGCAAAATTTCCATAGTTTCCTTCCTATCCGTCAGATATAGATCGGACGGCCTATGTTGCAGGATGGCAGGCACACGATCATCACCGACAATGCTTTTTTATAAGAGTAGGGATAAAAATAGAGTTGGTGATGATGGTGGGCCTGCGATCCTGCAACGTAGGTCGTCCGATTTATATCTGACGGATAGAAAGGAAAATAGGGCAATTTACTCGCACTCTTCACCACATTTGCAGATAAGGCCTTCCCTCGTTCATCCTTTTCTCCCACAAGATCTTGATGTTCCGTGCAACACACGGGCATCTTGCTAGTAAGAGTAAAAATTAGACATATACCACTTCTCGAATCTTGAAACGAACAACATTCCTCCCTTATCTCATCAAAAACGCCAAAGGAATATATTTTGAGTTAAACATAACATATTTTTAGTGATATACGTATTTCAAAACTAGAAATTTTTCTATCAAATCGGTGAATATGTAATAATCTACTTTGATTGTGTGGCAACGCATTGGCACATTGCTAGTAGTTATTATAATTTTTGGACACCGCATAAACGGTGGAGTACATATACGAAGAGAAGAGGCGACGACGCAGTCAGCCTCTCATTGTCTCGCACACATGAGTGTTACATAAAGGCGGCGTTAACAAATAGACCCTAAAACCCTAGGTGCACGATTGCTGCATTCATGGGTACCGGGTACGTGGTGGAGCACCTTTGTAGGAATAGTCATTTCGGCGTGATAATTTGATCCGTAGGAGTTGATGGTCGGGACCACAGGTGAACGACTTGGAGCGCGGTGGTTCACCAGTTGCCACAGATCGAGTAGCCACGTTTAAAATATCGTTTTTCTAGCGGTGTTAAGAGTTCCGATTTTCAATGGCGCGTTATAAGTAGTAAGTAGTTTTCAGAACGATTGGTATGGAGCGAAAATGGAATTCATAGTACTACGTACCTCCTTGGCGTATGGTTGTATGGTTTCTTTTGCGATGGAGGTTGTATGGGTTTATGTTGCAAGATGTTGAACGTGGTAGTTCTAGGGCAAATACTATGGTTTAGATTTAGATGCTGGTTTTCAGTAATGAAAATCGGAAGGGGAAACCCTTCTTTGATTAAAAAAATTACTACCTCCATTCTGGTTTACTAGTCCTCATCGTACTTTGGGTCAAAGTTTGTCCACGAATTTTACTTGTAAAATGTGAATGGAAAACGAGATTTTGTTATACCCAAACAAAAAAGGACTGGAGGGAGTGATTGCTCTGACACGGACGCGACCTCTCATAGTGCAGGCATTGAACCGGCGCACCGGCCAACAGGGCCGCACTCACTGCAGGCCCGGCTGAGCACGCCTCCTTGCCGCGTGCAACCAGCTTAAGACTGCCCCGCCTGCCTTCATTGAATCCGCGTGTGTTCCGGCAACACGTCACGTCCTTCCGCGAGCCTACAGGCATTTTAGAACACAAAAAATGACTAAAATATAATTAATTTACGCATGGTCTTGACTTGTTGTGCTCGCATTGGTAGCAGGAACTAGTAGAGGTTTTTCTTTATTTAGAAATCTCCTCACATTTTTTTTAGCTTTGAAATGAATCATGGTTGTGGACATTATGTATGAAATGTGCAGATATCTGTGAACATGAGTTTGATGTGGAAGTTGAACTTGGAATGTCGGGCTTCTTGGCGTGAACTATAGCATGTCCAATGCTTAAATGCATTATTGTTTGGAAAGTAATTGCTGTTATTACATGACCCAGAAAAAACATTTTGTGCCACATCAGTAGATGCACGGACATCACAACAGGCATGCTGACTGGATAAACATTTGAACCTCGATATTATGAAGGAAATTTTGTATTGACAACAGTTCTAGATAGCAGGAGACGCCTAGCCTGCTCCGCCTCTGCTAGCTTATTTCTGGCTTCTTCCATCTCTTCTTTGGCTTGGGTGAAGAGAGCATCTGATTGCTCTTTTCGCATCCTGACATGAAGTTACTTCTTTTTTAGATCAATACTCAGAGCAACCTAGATCCATTTAGTAGAAGCCAGATAAACAGAACTCGGAGAAGTGAATTCAAAAGGAAAAAAAATAGACTACAAGGTGAGAACACCCACTTCCTACATCAAGCTAAAAACGAAAGCATTAGGACGATTAAGACTCTTCTTATTACACATCGAAGAACATCACGCTTAAGAGAAATAGAAACTACAACATATACACATCGAAGAACACGAAGCTACACGAAAGTAATTGAAAGGGTGTTACTTACCAAAGCTCGCTTTTACTGTGTTCGGTGCAGCTCCTCTTTAACTTGCCACGCTCCTTGAAGATGTCCCGAATATCCCGTGTTTGGTCTTCATTGCTCCTCTGCATGTTTGCACTCGTGGTTTTAAAATCTCAGCATGGCAAGAAAAATATACTACTAGTAATACTCGCGCATCTTGTGGGCAACATTAAAGCACTAAATGCGCCATGTTAGAGCATCTCCAACAGAATTGTAACGCGGCGCTTTAAAAAGCGTTCTGATCTTGAGATCGAGAAGTAGATAGAGTAGATGATAGTTCTCAGCATAGATAGATAAAAAAGATAATTCAACTACTCCTCGTCGTCCGACTCCTCCTCGGTGATGTCCTCCTCTGACGTAGCGTGAAGACCCAATCGTCGTCGGATTCCCAGGGTGACGCTGCTCCTAGCCTCATGTTGAATTGAGCGTCCGCTTTTTGCCTACGCTTGTCCTCGCGATAGGCGGCTCGCTCCGCCCACTTTGCGCGTAGAACTCACGCTCGTTGATGATGTCCTGCGGGAAGTGTTGGCGCCACAGCGCCATGGCTTCCTCGTCCATCTCGACGATGCCTAGACGGTGCTCCCGCCTCCGGTTGTCGCGACGATCTTCGTCGGTGCTAAGCCGCGGTAGAGGTGCGAGCTCCTGCGCCTGCTCCCCGTCGGCACATTGGGGAAGTTCAATGTTCTATGAGGCCACCGGAGTCGCCACGCCGTCGCGTCGTACGCGCGGGCGGACTTGTTGGCGGTGTCAAAATTGCCGAGGCCGAGGCGCATCCGCGGAACCGGATCTCGGCGGAGCGCCGGAGGGGCGCGCACGGACGCCGCGGTATCCCCAAGTTTCCTGGCGACGCGGCGGCATGATGGCGCGGCGGCGGCGAGGCGAAAATGAGCGGGGAGAGAGTGGTGGCAAGGTACAGAGCGGTGGGAGGGCGTTGGATTTTATAAAGCGCGCCGGACTCCGCGCGCCAAAACTAGCGCACACCCGACTGCTTTTTCCCGCGCGCGCGCGATCCTTTCCCGACGTCTCTGCTATCTCTACTCTCTTCTCTACTGTTATATTTATTTAATATTTAATATTTAATATTTATCTATACTTCCTTGAGTGTCTACTTTTTTTCTCTATACTTTTTTTCTTGCAATATAGGCCGTCCGATTTATATCTGACAGTTAGGAAGGAAACAAATGGGAATTTTGCAAAAAGATACCCATACCCCTCTCCAGATTTGCAAATAAGGCCTTCCCTCATTCATCCTTTTCTCTCACAAGATAAACTACTCATACAAATGCATCTTGATGCGTACAACGCATGGGCATCTTGCTAGTTCTAAAAACCTTTCCTTCATTTGCCACACTACTGGTTGCAGATGAAAAACCTACCCAAGCACATCGCGATACAGGAGCGACGCACAATTACAAGCTGATATTCTGTTGGACAATGGAGGCTATAACCAATTACTTTTACGGGAACAATAGCACCCAGGAAATTTGAAGGGTAGGTATGAACAAAATTGGAACTGCACATGTACTGCTAAGTGATTCAATACACACATTACCAATCGAGGAGGAGAACGATGGTCGCGGCGGCCTCTGTGAGTCATGGTCGGCAATGGGAGTCGGTTCATTGTCCACGACGGTGGTACTTCTGCGCTTGGCGTCGGCTTCCGGGAAGCAGATCCGAGACCGTGGAAGACGATGCCGCGGAAGAGGCTCCGTGTACGACGACGACGGTGCACCGACTCTAGTGCGGCGTACGAGGTCGTCGATGAGGCAGATGCGCTGCGATGGACGAGTGCGCCGATTTAAAGGGGAGGAGCACGAAGGCTACAGTGCCGTGGAGAAGTCTATTTTGCGGTGGGGATAGAAAATGAGGAGTATTCAGGTGTACTACTCTGGGTGCCGGGGTGGGGTTGGCTGGGTAGGGTGAACTGGTTACGAAAACAGCCCCTACCAAGCGTCATCTCAGAGGCCTGTTCGAAGGCTATGATGGTAACTTCCTCTTGCTTTCGAATCAGGGTCGCGGGAGATTTTCCGTCGACCTCAAAATTTTGTGACACCGGACTCCCGTGTGGTGTGTTGAGTGATTAAGCTAAGCAACTAGTGAGTAGTAGTAGTAAACTCTGCATATTAGGTTTGACCAAAGTCAAACTTCCTAAAGTTGACCAAGTTTATAGAAAAATATAAACATTTACCATAACAAATATGTATGATGTGAAAGTACATTCAATAATGAATCTAATGGTATTTATTTGTTATTGTATATGTTAATATTTTTTGTTATAAGCTTTACGAGAGTTTACAAAACTTGACTTTGACCAATGCTAATACGCCGGACGTAAATAAAAATGGAGGGAGTACACATTTGTTTTCTTAGTTTGTAGTGAACTAATCATTTGTTGAAATTGTGAAATAAATATATTAGGCTATTGACTTCGAATGTAATGGTCTATACAATTCAATAGTTACAATCATTGTCGAATCCCAAGATGTATACAAGGTCTATAGTACTTCACAACATGCTCAAACTCACATAATCCCAGTCAAACGAGAATCTAAATGCATTCCATAGTTATTACTTTGTAGGATGCAACAAAACAACCATAACTCTACATCAACCATATAGAAGCAACATTTTGACATATCCCAATGTGTGAATGAAACGTGCAGAGAGAGCTTTTGAAGATGGAGCAGATAGTGCGGGAAAGATTGTATGTATGTGGATGAGAGAGTAGGAGACAAACCTAACGAGACAGAGGGGGAGAGGTAGAGAGAGAAAGAGAGAGGAAGAAATTAGGTTTGTGAGAAAGATGGAGACATGTAATATACGTGAGATGCGTGTGCATCCAGATTCTGTATACGTGGAAGGAGAAGAGACAACGTTTGATGAGAGAGCTGGAAAAACATGGACGATAGGGGAAGGATCTCATGGGTTGAGGGATTGACAATTTTGTGCAGGGGAGAGAGGGATTGGTAATTTTGTGCAAGAGAGATAGAGAGAGAGAGAGAGAGATAGAGAGAGAGAGGGTGGGGGAAGGAGTCAGTCAGCCGTCATCACATCACCCTGCTTCCAAATGACCCTACATTCTCTAGCATGGTGTGGTCGCCGTCTTCGATCTGCTCGTTGCCCTCTTTGAAGATTGAGGTGTTGTGCATGTTGGGGTGCAAAGAAGCACAAGCGAGAGTGGTCGCCGTATAACCTTGGATGCGGATGAATTGTGTGCTCGGGGGAGTGTGTGTGTTGTGCTGCGTGCGTCTCTGTGTGTGTGTGTGAGAGAGAGAGATATTGAGAGAAAACAAACCTAAGGAGAGAAATGGGTATTCACAAAGAGATTGTGCGGGCCTTGAGGTGGGCAGGGGTCGGGTGAGGGTGTCAAAATGTGCGCGTTGATGCATGTGTTGCATGCGACCGTGCGAGGGACGGACGAATCGAGAGAGATGGTTGTTGTGTTACGGATGCTCCTCTCTCTCTCTCACACACACACACAAGTAAACTAGAAGACCGTTCTCTCATGTATACACAACGTATCGACATATCTGTCTATGTCTCACTCATGCATGATTATTTGCACATTCACACCTCTCTATGTCTGTATCACACGCACACCGTCTCCACATTGCCCTTCCGCCACAACACACATATGGACACATACACACGTTCTCTCTCACTCACACACACAAAATCAGTATTAAAAAAACTAGGGCGGACCTAAAACGTCCAAATCCAAATAAACACGAACTGGAGCTAAATTCAAATATATGGAAATATTGCAGCGTCAAGAACTTTCCCAGGAAAAAAAGTTGAGTAATATTCGAGGATTGTTTTTACACACACAAAAAGGTTCGGTGGATGTCCTTCGAGCGCGACACGGTGACGCACCATTCGATCGACCGCGCGGCCGCGGTTCACGCGCTTGCACAGGATTCCGTATCGTGGTTGTGGTACTAACTAATAAAAGCGCTGCCTAAGTCTACTGTTTATGTGTACTAGTACGGTTTTCTTTTAAGTTTGACCAACCTTATATAAAACTAAAGTAAGCTCCCACACGCGCACTCATCAATATGCCGCCGCCGCCGTTGCGCATGCCGGCGCCCGCCTACTCCGGCCAACAATTTCTCGTCCATCACCGCCGTGTCGCCGCCATCCCTGTGCCATGAAGCCGAAGGCTCGCCCGCTCACGTCGTCTGCAGTCCCTCCTCGCGATGCCGCCACGCTGCCAAGCACGCGAAATTGGTGGAGCAGCGTCTATGCATGCAGCGTGACTGAAGAGGAGGACGGCGTGTGCTCTAGCACGCCGGCGAGGAGGAACTAGCATGTCATTGTCGTCTCCGCCCAGCGGAGGAGGCGCGATGGTGGCTGTCGCGCGGAAGCGATCGCTGCTGCCGAGCCCACAAAGCGGGTGCGGACGCGGAATCTACCTTCGAGACCTTGAATGCCATGTGGATCCTGCAATCTCATGGAGCAATTTGGGTCAGTCGACTCATGTGAGCCGTTTGATGCAACATGGATGGCTAGAAGGGCTTCTTCCACCTCTTCTGCCGTCTTCTTCCTTCGCTCCGTCGAACTTCTTTCACAAATCAACTGACCCAAATTATACTACTAGTACGAACGTATTAAGTACGGTAGGAACACGAAGATAGGAGCAAGAGTACCAACTGCAAGAAGAACAATAGTAAGACCGCGATTACTAGTACTACATGCGTACTAAAGAGTTCAAATAACGAGAAAGAACATACTAAACATAGTTATGCTGGGGCCTCGGCACAACACACTCTTGAAAATAAACTAAGCAACAAGTCCGCTTGACACTGCAGTAGAACCAGCATGAGCGACGGCACTGCCACCTACTCGGAGTCCGAGTCCACGTCCTCGACTTCGTCCTCGTCCCTCTTCGTCTTCCTCGTCGCCGACGCTTCTTTGCTTGAACCAGACAATCGGCTCGCTTCTTCATCCAACCCTTGTAGATATTTAAACAAAGGTTGGCATCCATTGCTGCATACAGGATGTGATCTTCATCTAATGTCTTCGACTCCCATGCATGATGAAACTTCGTGATGAGGTTTCTTCAGTTTAGCGTATGAAGGATCAATCATGGCTGCTGCCAGGGTCAGCATTGAAGGTTGAGAGGAGGACACCAGGCTTGCCTTCTGGAGATCAAAGGGCTGGCCTACAACGAGACCTATCCGACGCAGGACATCCCTGTCGTTCTTAAAGCCTACAGTAACGAATTTCACTCTTTTGTCCTTGAGGAAGTTCTTAAAATCTTGGCACTCAACGTTGGCATGGCATATGTGGTAGACCAAGCAAACGTTATGTACGCAAACCTGGATCACGGCGGGCTTCTTCCTCTCTTCGTCCTTTAGATCCTTCTCTCGTCCCAGGACTGTGGTGTACTCAACATCTAGCCCAGCGACCCACTCATCCGTTGAACTGTTGAACATGCGTAGGAAGCGAGCAAGCCATGCTTTCACCGTTGCGGATCCACGTGTGTAGATGACGATGAACTGATCGCCGGTGATGGCTCTAACCTGGTACTCAGCGGTGACCATGAAGATTTGGGAGGCCATGGATTTTGGAGGAGGGTTAGGAGAAGTTGAACTGTTGTACCTCGCAAAAACTGGGAGCGAACTAATGTGAAAGGGCGGGACGACTGGGAGCGAACTGTTGTAAGGTAGTAGAAGACGGGACGAGTAGGGCGTGCGAACGGCGTAGGGTTGTTGGCTTGCCCGGTGGATAAACGGCTTCATGCCCCCAAAGAGTTCTCGAGAACTATGCGGGACCCACTAGATGTCATGTCTACTAGACCCATATCGTAGGCCTGACGGTATAGCTTCTGCTCGCAAGCATGCCATGCCGGTAGCGTGGATGTAACTTCACTTAATTCCGCCAACCACGCGCCCCACGACCTTTCGCCTCCCTCGCTGGGTCGGGCCCTTTGAGACTTCGACCGGCTATAAATGAGGAATTTTTTTTGCCTACTCCGCATGCATGATACTCCCTCTGGTCCTTTTTACTCCCGTCAACCGTTTGCAAAGTGTTTGACCAAATTTATACTTTTTTATTGAAAACCACCTTATATTAATTAACCAGCCACACCATTACACTCATTCGATACAATATTCACCACACATGGTGGTACGTTATTTACAAGAATACCATCTAATCTATTGTCAAAGCTATACTTAGCGATTAAGTGTGCCACCTTATTGGCCGAACGGCTAATCTTTGACAATTGAAGATTGTTGATCAACTTCGAGATGCTCAACACTTTCATCTTCAGGTCACGCATAGCAGAACTGTCATAGTCCCCCGATGCAACATACGCTACCACAAAAGCACAATCAATCTCTAAAATTACAGGATTATGAAGAGAAATACCTATGTAGAGACCGGCAATGCAAGCCCTAAGCTCCGCTTCCTCCATGCTTTGACGCGCATTACAGAGACGGGGCGGCGGCCTGCGCGGGCCTCGCCGGTGCCCACGATCAAGAGGAAGACGCTGCCGTCCTCCTTCGAGACTAGCAGGTGGCGGTGATCCTCCAGCGACTCCGACATGGTGAACCGGTAGCACGTGTCGTACTTGATGTTCTCCACCAAGGGCCAGCAGTGACCGCTGCACGCATCCGTGAGGTGATGCACCATGTCCGCCGGTGAGCCACAAAACGGCATCGGGCACTCATAGCAGTGGGACGAAGGGCTCCTTGGAGGCATCGACCAGCCGTCCATGAAATGGGAGTGGCTGTAGGGGACGTTGCGCCCGATTGAATTTATGAGCAAGTTACTACGAGATTTAATCCGAATAAGCACAAAATAAATCATGACGGCTATAACAGAGATGAAACTAATCATGTGGACTAGCATAGTAGTAGGATACAGAGTAGAAACAGGAATTCTACCATGATTTCGAACAGGAAGGACAGAAACACATATGGTGCAACGGGAGCAGCACCATTGGCGTTGAGGTTGTCGCCCATGTCATTGAGGAAGAGGTTGCCGAGGTCGGGGAAGAAGTCGTCATCGGTGAAGTCGTGGCTGCCCGATCGAGAGTGCGCTCCCAGATTTCAACGGCACCCACCGAATGGAGCGGGAGGGGTGGCTGTAGGGGACGCTATGACCGCCCGAATGGAGCGCAGGAGTAGCACACGGCAAAGAGATGGTGTCCTTACTAGTACTCCCTAGTCTCTATCTATCTATATCTATATATATCTACTCTTATAGAAAACCGAGTTGGTGATGATGGTATGCCTGCCATCTTGTAATATAGACCGTCCGATCTATATCGGCGGATAGAAAGCCAACTATGACAATTTTACAAAAGATACCGCACCTCTCTCCACATTTACAGATAAGGCCTGGCCTCGTTCATCTTTATCTCCCACAACCTCGTGCTCCTCCCTATGTCTCTATCTCTACTACTCTTCTTTGTTTTTTATAACAAATCGAATAGTGTTGCGCTCTCCCTGCATGCCTGGCTGAACACGCCTCCTCACCTCCATCATCACCAACTGAGTCTTTTATAGGAGTAGGAGTAGAGAAAAAACCGAGTTGGTGATGATGGTGTGCCGTGCAATGCACGGGCATCTTGCTATTTTTTGCATATAAGTCCAAACACCACGTAGACCACGGTCTTTGAGCACGGTTCGTAGTCGTTCCATGCTCGGGCATTGAAGTTTGTAACTATTTTAGATTAGAATATACTACTACTCCTCCGGTGCTAGTAGTAGAGCAGAGTCCTACTCTAGTACTCTACTCTATCAAGCTAGGGCATAGTAGTGTAGTAGGTACTGCAGGGAGTACCAGTACTGTGATCACTCAAGCAAGTTGTCTGGCATTGATATGATCCTACGCTGCTGGTATGTGTCTCGTAAGTCAAGCGGCGTGCTGTAGTCATCATCACCGGTCCACTTCCCGCAGCACATATTCGCTTCTCCATCTTTGTCCGCACATAATCCCGTCCAAGCTTCCATCCCCGCTAAGGCGCCTCCCCCCCTCATCTGAAACCCAAGCAATAACAATGGCAGAACCGAGCAGCGTCCGCCGAAAGAGTGGCTGGAATTTTCTCCCCACAGAGGTAATCAAGCTCATTGTTTCGCTGTGGACAATCTCAGTACCATGCCGCTACTTGGCGTGCTCGTCGGGGCTGTACCGTTTACTCAAAGCCCTCGGTCGGAGCTTTTAAGCCAGCTCCTTGCTTGCGATGCCGCTGATCTTGAAACAGCATGTCACGCCGCATAACGATCGTGGGATGGCGAGCATCAACCCCTTCATCGCGATCCGATCCCGTCGACCTCGGCTACATTAACGGTATGTCTTTGGGTCGGCATGAACACGTCTTGGATGGTGCTCGTCGACGGTCGTGGCAGCTGGATGCTCGTGGAGGTCTACACCGCGATTGATCCCCTTCCTTCGATTAACACTTTGACCTTTGCTTTGGCACCATGCCCGTAATACTCGGAATCTTACAGTAGCCAACATGATACCAAGTTTGATTTGCTCAAGGTTGTAATCTGCCAAGTGCCCACAAGATATGCGAATTATAAAGACTTTAGGTTAATTGCATTTTTCAACCGCGGTCTCGCCTATCTGAAAGGTCACAGCGGTAAGTGGATAAATCTGCACGTCCACCGCAGGATCATACATCCTCCATGATTCTCTCATGCCATTGAACACAAGGGCTTCATTTACGCTGTGGACTCCTTCTATGGTTGGACATATTGCTGGCCTACTCCAGTCATCGCTACAAATGGTTGTTACAGCAGTATGTTACTTTCCTATGATATCATGATGGCTTGCTTATATTACTTTCAACATTTACTGGAAAAATATTCATGCTCATAACATGCTGTTCTTAAGATTGACTAAATCAAGAGCCCTTTTTTATTTGACTCCAACTTGATATGATGTTGTAGGCCGCCTGGTGTCCCTACCCTTCCTAATCCCAGAACCTTTCAAAGAAAAGCGGCATGGCAGTTGCAGGTGGTTCCTGGCCGATTAGACGACAACGAAAGATTGATGATCGTTCGCATATACCGGACGTGTTGTTTCGCGGAATACAATCACAGTCACTGCAAGGTCTTTGAGCAGGATCCCAACTTCTCTGGGCCTTCAGGAATTTTTGACTGGAGGCTGGTAAGTAGCCTTGGTGCACGCTCTCTGTTTGTGGGACTGAATTATCCGATTAACCAGGAGATAATCGACGACAAGGATCATGATGGCAGCACGGTTTCATTCATCAGGCAAAACTGTGTGTACACAGCGTACCATGCGTCTCTGCATGCACCATACCCTGATATGTGCCGCCACGCTCTGCAACCCAAAGTAGGAGAGAGGGTCGCAAGTATCAGACTTCGACCTGCTTGCTGGAGTTCCCCCCGTCAGGCACCCATCTGGTTCAAGCCGTCAGCCAATCTCCACAGCTTAATAAATAGTATTGTCTAACCGAGCCAGTTAGTTAGATGCGTACACTTGTGTAGTAGGATCTTTATTTAGTTTGATGCATACACTTGTTCTTTTTGGTAGCCCTTTTGTAATGATGGCTGATGTTTGGTTTGGAAGAGAGAGCTGCGTCTTCACTCTTACGGCGCCTTCTTATCGCTTATTGCACCCCGATACAGTTGTCAGCTTGCTGTTTTCAATGTACAATCAGTAGTATATTTTGTCTGTTGATTGAATAAATGTGTTGTTAGAACGACAAACACAATGTTTTGGAAGTCGTTGCACGGTTCGATCCTTTAGTGCCCCGTACCGTACGTAGCTCATACTATTTTTCGTACGGAGCACATTTTCCACTTGTTGATAAGATGCAGCCCATTCATGAAGGCCTAATAGAGAAGCCCATAATTAACTGGAAGGGAGGCTCTCACATGAATCCGGCCCAGGTACATGCTCATGGTCCCCTAAACATAAATAAGTAAATAAATAAATAAAGCTAAATGCTCATGCACCAGTTCTTTGGGAAAATAGGTAGCCCAGTATTTCTTTTTGAAGAATACCCAAGCTAGGCCTATTTGTTTTCTCCGAATTACTGAGCTGCAAATCTTTTAAGACGAGGAGGGATGCATTTCGTCCTGGCCAAAGAGTATGGTCAATGTCTGTTAAAAGTAATATCAAAAGGGGTTGAAAATTCCAAAAAATTTATAGCAAATGAGATGTTAGTTTTTTTTTTGTTTTTGTTCTTCACTGATATCTTATACGTATTTCATTGGATTTAACCAAACATAGTACTAAATTATTTTTAAATTATGGCGATTAATTTTTGGATTAAGAATATTTCGTTCCCCAACAAAAATTTGTGAATTTTCAAAATTTTCCCACATATTTAGTTAATTTTCTGACACTGGTACTGACCAGAAAATGGCCAGCAATTCTAAAAATGGAAAACGGGCTCCAATAAATTCCATATGAATTAGAAAATGAGTAAAAATTATAAAAATAATAGCAAATGGCTGACTTGTTTACGCAAGGCTTTGTCAGTGAACACACGATTCTAGCAAAGAAGGATCGTTGGATGTCCATCCAACGGCCGAAGTGCTTCTTCAATCTCTAATCTTCCTGCTCCAGCCGCCTAAACTAGCGTCGACGGGACTGCCTGCTCCCTCCTCTTGTGGCCCGTTGTGATGCCGCGCAGGCTTCCTCGGCCCACCCTACTCCTTCCGCTGGCCTGGCCGCACGCAATCAACTGCCTCCTTATTATGTGAAAAAAATATTCCTCCCACTGACATCTGGGCCGCACCAGTTGGGAGGCTGACCTGTGGGCCTACTACGTTGACGCGTATGCAGGGCTTGTCCACTTAGTCAACAAACGATTCTAGCAAAGAATCGTTGGATTTGAATCGAACGGTCCTGCCGCTTCTTCAATCGCTGCTCTTCTTGCACCGGCCGCACAAACCAGCGCGGGAGACCGCTGCTCCGCCTCCGGTGGCCCGGCTGTCTTTGCCGTTGAGGCCTCATCGCCCCTACTACTCCCACCGCTAGCTTGAGGCCTGCGGCGGCAGCGACCTCACAGGCGGCCGAACCGGTGAACCCTCATACTCCTCTCGGCGTGGGCATCCATCGCCGCGTCTTCCCGGCTCCGCGCCGTCCCCTTCCTAGGCCTCGTTGCCGTCCACCGCCTTGGTGCTCTCGGCGTGGCGTGGTCAATGTGGTCAACGACATTCCATCGGAAGAGTATCAGACGTGGAGAGGCCGATACTGGGTCCACGGCCACAACCCAATTTTTTGTGATTTGCCAAGTAAGTCGCTTTGTCGGGCTGTTGGGCTGCAAATCTTTCAAGACGAGGAGAGCTTTCATCTTTGGCCGAGAAAATGGCCCATCAGTAATGAGAAATGGGTTGTACATTTTTAAAACACATAAAACCGACAATTACTTTCAAATATCTTTTTTTCATTTTGAGATTTTAAATTACATTAATTTTTATGCGTGGAGAATTTGTTAGATTTTATATTGATATACATTTATTTTTAAAATCAGTTTGAATGTGAGTCGAAATTTCGGGATTAAAAACAGTTCGGACCAAGACCGAAATATGCAAAATTTCGTAAATTTTTTAACCGTGGCCACAATATGGGCAATAATGCTAACAAAAAGAATATGGGCTCAAAAAAACCCTTAAGAATTAGCAAATGGGCTGTAAATTATTAGAAATAATGGCAGATGGGTTGTATGCTGTTTTCCACAGACTTGAGGCTTTCCTAAAAAAAGGTTGACGACAGCGGTGGCTGTTGGATGGCCATCCAACGGTCGCCGTCTTCTTCAATCTCTGCTCTTCTGCTCGGCCGCTCAAACAAGCGCCGCCGGACTGCTGCTCCCTCCTCCCTGCGGCCGGGTTGTCTTTGTCACAGCCTCACCGCCCCATCGTACTCCCATCGCTGGCCTAGCCATCCCTCTACTCACCCACACCTGTTGATATTCTCCGGCGACGGCAGACGAACCAGTAAACCCTCATACAGTCATACTCCCCTCCGCGTGGGAAACAACTGCCGAGTCTTCCCTGCATCCGTGTCGTCCCCTTCGTAGGCCTCGCTGTCGTCCACCGCCGTGGTGCTCTCGGTGCGGCGTGGTCAATGTGGTCAACGACCGACTTCCATCGGAAGAGTACTGTGCATGGAGACGCTGACAGCTGGGTCCACGACCGTAGCAAGGAAGTGCCTCCTTATTACGCGCAAAATAATTATTCCTCCACCTGATAGCGGGGACCCATCGGACGGGCCACCGTATTTCATGAAAAAAACATTTCCCCCTGACTGCTGGGACCCACCAGCTACACCTTCGCACGCAATGAAGTGTGTCCGGGCAAAAAAACGATTCGCCCCCTGACTGCTAGGACCCACCAGCTACATCTTCGCACGCAAGGAAGTGCGTCCGGGCAAAAAAATGATTCGCCCCCCTGACTACTGGGACCCATCAGCTACATCTTCGCACGCAAGGAAGTGCACGGCGGTCGGGACCCACCTGGTCAAGCGCACGTGGTGTTGTCATTACGCCGCGAACGCGTAATGCACATACCGGTCGTTGTAGAGGCGCCGCGACGTGTCGTAGTAGAGGCACACACGTAGCATATACACGCACGCATAAACGCCAGGTGGTGCAAGAAAGAAAATACGACCACGTATGTGTACATCTGGCGGGGTCTCGAACGCCTACTCGCGCATACGTACGGTCAGGGCTCGTGTACATGGCTGGGTCGGAACGGAGAAACAGCGTCGTCGTCGTGTTCATGGGGAGGCAACAGAGTGCGTCGTGTTCATGGGGAGGCAACGGATGCGTCGTGTTCATCGGGAGGCAACGGAACGCGTGGGAGCCAACCAGCTGGGTCGGAACGGAATGCGTTGTCGTGTTCATCGGGAGGGCTTGGACGGAATAGGCGATGGAAACGGGGCCTGGCGTACCGCACAACAGAGGAAACGGACCTCCTACGTTCGGAACAGGGTCCTGTTGATCGGGAGGGGTGTGGCGTACCGCAAAACGGAGGAAACGGACCTCCTACGGTCGAAACGGGGGTCCTGTTGATCGGGTGGGGTGTGGCGTACCGCAAAACGGACGAAACAGACCTCCTACGGTCAAAACGGGGGTGGAGGGGTGTGGCGTACCGCAAAACGGACGAAACGGACTTGTGTTGGAGCGCTATGGTCGAAACGGGGGTCCTGATCATCGGGAGGGGTGTGGCGTACCGCAAAACGCGACTCCACGGGATACTGTTCATCTCCACCGTCGACCTCCTTCAGCCTCCACGGGCTCCTGTTCATCCAGCCTCCACCGCGCGCTACTCCACCGGGCATCGCTCAACCACCCTCCACCGTCTCTGTTCATCCAGCCCTCCACACCACGGGTCCTGTTCAACCACTCCTCCACGGGCACCCCTCCACCCGTCTCTGCTCATCCAACCCTCCACACCACGGGTCATGTTCAACCACCCTCCACGGGCACCCCTCCATCGTCTCACTATTCATCCAGCCCTCCACCACACCACGGGTCCTGTTCATCCAGAGGCAACGCCACCGCTCAATCGCTCATCCAAACCCCTCGCAACACTCACCGCTCATCCCAGAGGCAGCATCGATCGCCTTGATTAGCAGAAGATGCGGCGAATCGCTCGATCAGTTCGATTAATCGCCATCGATCGATCGCCGGGTTCGATAACGCGTAACTGCGGTCTGCAATCGCCGGGTTCGATTAGAGCCCAACGCCTCGCTTCGGGTTGATTAGAGCCAATGCCTCGCACACACAGCGTCGTACGAGAGAACGCACATCGCTCGACCACCGACCTCCCACCGTAACCGGGAACTCCCGAAATTTTCCTCCCCTCGCTTCTACCATGGTTTTTTCCGTCATGGACGGCCCAAAGAATGTCATGCACCGCCTCCGCCCGCCTGTGACGAAAAGCCCATTCTTTGTCATGATTTTTTGTCATAGAAGTAGGAGCCCACCACATCTATGATGATACCAGGTTTTGTTACAATTATCGTCATAGAAGTGTCATATGTATGACAGAAAAAAAATTCGTTCGGCCCAAAATGTCACAGATGTGTCTTTTTTTTGTAGTGCTTCCGGTGACCCGATATGTACCTGATACTATCCGGAACACTTCCGATGTCCGAATACTATCGTCCTATATATCAATCTTTACCTCTCGACCATTTCAAGACTCCTCGTCATGTCCGTGATCTCATCCGGGAATCCGAACAACATTTGGTCACCAAATCACATAACTCATATAATACAAAATCGTCATCGAACGTTAAGTGTTCGGACCCTACGGGTTCGAGAACTATGTAGACATGACCGAGACACCTCTCTAGTCAATAACCAATAGTGGAACCCAGATGCTCATATTGTATCCTACATATTCTACGAAGATCTTTATCGGTCGAACCGTAATGACAACATACGTTATTCCCTTTGTGATCGGTATGTTACTTGCCCGAGATTTGATCATCGGTATCTTCATACCTAGTTCAGTATCGTTACCGGCAAGTCTCTTTACTCGTTCCGTAATACATCATACCGCAACTAACTAATTAGTCTCTTTGCTTGCAAGGCTTCTTATGATGTGTATTACCGAGAGGGCCCACAGATACCTCTCCGATACTCGGAGTGACAAATCCTAATCTCGATCTATGCCAACCCAACAAACACCTTTGGAGATACCTGTAGAGCATCTTTGTAATCACCCAGTTATGTTGTGACGTTTGATAGCACACAAGGTATTCCTCCAGTATTCGGGAGTTGCATAATCTCATAATCAAAGGAATATGTATATGACATGAAGAAAGCAATAGCAATAAAACTGAACGATCAATATGCTAAGCTAATGGATGGGTCTTGTCCATCACATCATTCTCCTAATGATGTGATCCAGTTCATCAAATGAAAACACATGTCTATGGTTAGGAAACTTAACCATCTTTGATTAACGAGCTAGACTAGTAGAGGCTTACTAGGGACGCGGTGTTTTGTATATGTATCAACACATGTATCAAGTTTCCAGTTAATACAATTCTAGCATGAATAATAAACATTTATCATGAATAAGGAAATATAAAATAACAACTTTATTATTGCCTCTAGGGCATATTTCCTTCACAAAATGGCTTATATACCAGAAGAGGGGCATCAGAGGTGGGCCGAGGAGGGCACAACCCACCAGGGCATGCCTAGGATCCCTGGCGCGCCCATGTGGGTTGTGCTCACCTAGTGGGTAACTCTAATGTAGCTTTTTCAGGTCCAGAATTCCAGCTGCCGGTATTCTCCCTCTTTGTGTAAACCTTGCATAATATGAGAGAAAAGGCATTAGAAATACTCTAAAAAGCATTATTATGTATAAAAATATTATAAATAACAGTAGAAAAACATGATGCAAAATGAACGTATCAGTGAACACCATGAAATTAGTGATTGAGGAAAGTTGATGATGACGACGGCGTCGATTTCCACCCTCCGGAGCCCCGAACGGCCTCCAGATCAGCCCTCCCGATGGAGAACAAGAGTTGGCGGCGGCTCCGTATCGTGAAACGCGATGAATCCTTCTCTCTGATTTTTTTGTTGGCAAATAGGAATATATGGAGTCGGAGTTAGGGGTGTCGGAGGTCCAGGGGGCACAAGCCTCGGAGGCGCGCCCTGGGGCGGTGGGCGCGCCCCTGAGCTTGTGGCTCCTGGGTGGCCCCCCCTCTGGTATATTTTTTCACCGGTATTTTTCATATTTTCCAAAAGTATTCTCCGTAATTTTCAGGTCAATCCGAGAACTTTGATTTCTGCACAAAAATAGCACCATGGCAATTCTGCTGGAAATAGCGTTAGTTTGGGTTAGTTTCATTCAAATCATGCAAATTAGAGTCCAAAACAAGAGCAAAAGTGTTTGGAAAGGTAGATACGATGGAGATGTATCAAATCCCTCCTTCCTAAAATCTTAGGCGTCTAACTTTTTAGAAAATCCCAAAATCTAAGGCGCGTTACCACTTAACTCATGATATTCTTTCTTGTACCGTCAGCGTAGGCTAACCATTGATAGTCGTGGTTCAACCAACCATGTTTATTAAAGGATATCGTGGAGGAAATTTTCTATAACCATGGTTGCATTTAGCCTTGCACTAATTTTCGTGCCAAAAACTTACACGCCCTACATAATGGGAAGGTTGGAGTATCGAGATACCCATGCATAATGGTGTTATAGCATCATTGTCATGTGTGCAATCGAGGGAGTTTCGATGCTCATCGATGTTTATCGTCATTGACTTGTGTGCAGCTGAGGGAGGGAGCGAGAGACTGTTGAGTAAGGGATCTAGTTGATTTCTTTTTTGTTAGTTTTTTTAAATCTAGTAGAAACACACTTTATATTAATCGAATAAACCAAATTACATTGTTGATTTTAGCAATCGGTCCCAAAAACTAGCTCATACTTGTACCAAAGGATCATTAGATCCACTCCTCGCCTTTCAACACCATATAACTACAACAACAGTGCAGGTACCTAATGACGACCGCGACTAACACATTATTTTCCATAAAGAAACACATCGTGTGTTAGGTAAGTTATTTGAACATATATAACTTACCTAACACACAATGTGTTTCTTTAGGGAAAACCATGATTTTTTCATTGTTTTTTATATAGCTCACCATCCACCACAGAAGAAGACCCGGAATGGCCTGGGCGATGGGATATGTCCTCTATGTGGTATAGAAGAGGACTCGAATGACATCTTCTTTTCGTCTGTGTCCGCCTAGTTCCTCTGGAGCTGCCTCCGCGAGGTGGTTGGTTGTCGTTGGTGTAACACCAACTTCCCGGACCTCTTCGCCGAGATCAAGGCCCCGCCCCCAATGGGCCGCCACATTAGGTGGCTGGCTATTGGGGTCCTAGCATGGACGCTTTGGACGGTTCAAAATAAGCTTGTGATCCAGTGTGTACCTCTTCGACGTGCTACTGATGCGGTGTTCAAAATGTGTGGCTATTTGCAGCATTGATGACCACTTAGCCGCCACCAGAACCAGGACACCATCAACATCATCACTGCTGACCTTCGTGCGATGGCTCTTCGCTTGGCATCGCCACTCCCTCCTCCACCATGTGAGATAGATTACTTTCTTCGCTTGCGGTGCTACCGCCTTTGCTTTTTAATTTTAGGACTTGTTGAGTTGTGCCCTCAGCAGAACCCTCATGCACTTTTGTGTTGTGCTACCTTGTGTATGTGGACACATGTTGAACCTTGTGGCTGTGGTGGTTTGCTTTATATATAAAAGCGGGGCAAAAACCTTTTTCGGTATAGCTCATCATGTCAAATGTTGTAATGAATGATTGTATTCAACTTTTTTAATTAATTAATACATGTTTTTTCAAAAAGAAATTAGATATCCAAAACGAGAACATGGGTAGACAATATTTTCCTCTTTGGAATAGAAATTATGCATCTGCTTCCTCTTCGTTGGACTTGTGTTACTCACATAGCTCGTAGTCAGAACGAGGTTAGCAATGATAGTGTCAAAAACGTCTATATTCTGAGACAGAGGGGGTGTTTGACAAATTTTGCTAGAATAATGAGTAGAGCAGTGGTTTGGTTGGGTTCTGATCCTCCAAATGCACTAGAGTTTTGTCGTTATGATTGTAATTTGGTGCATCAGAGCAACTTCAACGTGTCGAACCAAACGTACGGGTGCTTTGTCCGCTTTTCGCCTATTTGGATTGGCCGCCCGCTCATTGTTCGCCCCGTTTTGCAATTGGGTCGGCCGTGCGCCCAATGCGCAGACCCATTTCATGTCCGCACATAAATTTTGAAAAAGCCCCGTGGCCATAGGTCATGTCAGTAGCCATGCCATCGCCCGGAGTTCATGTCGGCGTCATGCCAGCCTCCAAAAAAACCACGACACAGTTCAGGTTGAAGCACTTGCCAGTGACCGTCACACACGCCAACACACAAAAATGGGTGGGAGGTCAACCACGCCATCTCAGCCGTGGTCATGCCAGCACACTTGCCGGCATACAAAAAAAAAGGATAGCGCTCTCCGCCATAGATCACTTGTCATCGAACTTGAACATGTCGGCCTGCAACTTCTCGAACCATGACCTCTTCCTCGGCGACACCGTACTCAAGTCCACCTTCATGATCTCCATCTTCGTTTGCTAGCTTTTGCGCTTAGTGTTTGCGCCGGCTTGGTTGGCGAGCTCGTCCTCGAATAAAGGCTCCCCGCTGATGTCCACTTCATCCTCTTCCTCAAGGCCGTAGTCCTCCGGGAATTCATGGTCGAGCGGGAAGGCACTGCCCATTCAACCTGGTCTTGCAATAAGGATTCTTCCATGCCAGCTTGATCAAAGGTGGTGGGCATGAAGGGCACTCGACCGTCTTGGCTTTGGGTTTCATCGGGATCGAAGGCAGCTGTGCCCGCACTGCCTGCGGATACAGCGGCTCCCGCACCGCCTTCGAAGATGATGTTCTCGATGATGAAACGGTTGGCCGTCTCGTCGTCACCGGTTGCCGGCATTCTATAGAACAGGTTGCGGGCATCGGGAAGCTTGTGGGCTGGCATATCCCGCGGGTGTTTCCTCGCCCCTCCGGAGGATGGTCCACCGACCACCGGTGTGGCGTTGAGGTCGATGGGCATGGCCGCGGGCGTGGACGACACCACCACGCTCGCCTCCGACGAGCATTCCTCAGAGAAGCGGGTGGCCCGCGGAAAGACATGGATGACGGGAATCGGTTGCGTGGCAGACGCGTGCAGTGACTCTGGCAGTACCACACGAGGAAATGCCGATGAGCCCATGGTGACCGCGGCCACAGCGGCGCTGACGAGCCCATGGTGATCGCGGCCACGGCGGCGCTGACGAGCCCATGATGGCCAGGGTTTAACCCTAGGTACAGCAGGGCCTCCCTCGTTGCCGTGGCGACTCGGGCATTGGTTTCCTCCTGTTGTGCGGCAGCGGCCGCGGCTTCGAGCTTCGCGTCCTGAGCATGCATCCGGCCCTTCCTCTTGGCCGACTGCACGACCCGCTCCTCCGGCGTCAATTGCTTCTTCTTGGGCGGCACCGCAGTCTTGCGGGGCGCGCGAGGCTTGGCTTTGGCAGAGGTGAGGCCGAAGGAGGCGGGGGAGGCGAGGCCGGCGGCGGCGTCGAGGGTTGGCGCGTCGTCCATGGCAAGCGGCCGGGAGTTTTTCTGGATGTGGGAGGAAAAAGGTGGTGGCTGTGCCACCGACTAGTAGGCCAGAGGAGGAGTAGGCGGGCGTCACACGCGTCCGTTTCGTTTCCGCGCCGATGCAAATGAGACCCAAATTTGGGCCGGGAATGAGTCGACGTGGCGGATAAAAAGCGGACGTGTGTCCGTTTGGGTCGGCGCATTAGGCCGACTTTTGTGTTCGTTTTAACCCAAATGGATACGTACAGACGAAATGGGTCGGGACGTTGAAGTTGCTCTCATGCCTAATACAAGTTCTGCCCCGAAAAAAAAACACAGGGGTGTGACACAACCACACAATCTTTGGACCATGGGTGTGTGTTTCTGGGTACATGTAACGAAAACACAAGTTCCAGGCAGGGCCTGGACAGGGAGGTGCCGGTAGAGTAGATGCGCATCTGTTCCTCCATACTGGTGATCAATCATTTTATTTCTTTTTGCCTGGCACAAGGCGCTGGCCAATCCTCATCCCCAACCCTGCTTGTAAACCGTCCAAGAACACCTCAGAAAACTTATCAGGAAGGAAAAAATCCCGAGAAAAGAAAAAGAAAAAACTAGTTCTGTCTATTTCTTTTCCTTTTTTGTGGGAATAGCTGCGTCTGATTTCAGCGTCAACACAGCCTGTTGTCCGATTGTATTCGCCTGGAATAGAAGTGCCCCACGAGAGCGGCGTTGCAGCACCCGAGCACCAGTGCTCTCTATATTTGACTTTTTCAAATTCGTATTTTTAAAGTTTCAAAAAAATGTGAAATTATTTCCCAGGATGCATATACACATTCTGAATACCCGTTACAAGTTTCGGTACAAATCTCGTTTTGTTTTGGACTATAGAAAAAAAACAAATTTCTGACAGTATATAGGAGAAAAAAGGTGCCATTTCTGTCAGAAATTTCTCTTTTTTGTATTTCCCAAAATACATAGTATTTCTTCTCTAGATTTCTACCGGTCTTTAGAAATATGTGTACGTATTCACATATTTGTTTTAAGATTCTTTTGAGCATCGAAAGTGTGTTTTTCAAAAGATTCAAATATCAAGAGCAATGAAGCACGGTAGCTGCAGGCACTTTTTCGTTGCCCCACACCTAGCTCGGCCGCGATCCTGCTCTCACCAGTCAGTAGCCATTCAAGGCCACTGACCGGAAATCCATCCAGCAAGCCACTGTGCTGCATGCAGTGTAGCGTTCAACAGCCACCCGCTGTGGAGAGTCCGCCTTCAGGTGTTTTGTTTGTCCTGGGTGAACGAGTGGGCCATGGTGCAGCAGGGCCCGTTCGTCAGTTCGCCAAGTTTGTGTGAATCGCATCGAATGATTGGTGCGATACGTCTGTCCATAGCCCGGTCGCGATCCGAACAAGGAACAATGTTGCTGGTTTACTTTACTTGATCGGACAAGGACAGCGTGTCGTTGTTCGTGGCAGTACCTCAAGAAGATTAGTGCAGTACGTCAAAACGGCAGATCGGAGCCACACGCAACCAAGCGTTTAAGAAAATGGGGAAGCGTTTGACTGGCTTGTCGTGTTGCAGCAACGTGCGCACGTACCGGAAAACGGCGGGGGGCATGTGGATGATTAAGGTAGATCGCGTGGGACTGTTCATCTCATGGGATCTTTTCTTTTCCCGGAAAAGGCCCAAAGTTCGTATATTAAATAAAACTGGCTTTTATAAGAATTTTCTTAGAAAAATGAAATTATAGGCTAACCCTTGGGAAAAAATCAGCATCGCCTTCCCTCTGCAACTCCTAGCGGCATGTCGCGAGTAAAGCTCCTTGCCGCCTTTGGACCTCCATCTTACCGAAACAATCTTATTTTGCTCTTTTCTAGAACCGCCCTTTAATGCATTCTATTAAATTGCAGGTGTTTTTTTTTGCCCAAGATAAGCCCGTTTTCCAAAGCCAAGCCTATTATAAGAGTCCAACTGCCATGTTCGGATGGAGTCCAAATGCTTGCATCTTGGGCTGAAGAATGACCAAATTCTTTAGCTTCCATGCATTAATCATATTCGGGGATGTCGGAATGGGGAGACGCCATCCATCTACACGACATGATAGCTTAAGCCCAGCGAAGCAAACCAATTCATCAATCAATTGCATTGAATTTTTTTCAATGGGAACGCTATTGTGAGAACTCTCATTCACGCCTAGAGATCCCACTGTACAAACAAGTTCGCCCATTCATGTTCAAACTCTCTTTGAACCTTCTTAATCGTTCGCTTCACGTCACCAAACTTGCAGTTTGCATATTCATAAGTGCATCATTCAAACCCATAAGGCCAGCCTGAGACAAGCCAGGAATCCATCCTTGGCTCCTTGCACTACTGCTTTATCATATGATTCTTCCCGTTGCTAGGCTTATTCACACATGAGTTTTTTTCGCCCATGATGACCCACAAGTATAGGGGATCTATCATAGTCATTTCGATAAGTAAGAGTGTCGAGCCCAACAAGGAGCAGAAGGAAATGACAAGTGTTTTTCAGCAAGGTATTCTCTGCAAGCACTGCAATTATTGGTAACAGATAGTTGTGTGATAAGAGAATTCGTAACGGGTAACAAGTAACAAAAGTAACTAAGGTGCAGCAAGGTGGTCCAACCCTTTTTGTAGCAAAGGACAAGCATGGACGAACTCCTATATAAAGCAAATCGCTCCCGAGGACACATGGGAATTACTGTCAAGCTAGTTTTCATCATGCTCATATGATTCGCGTTCGTTACTTTGATAATTTGATATGTGGGTGTACCGGTGCTTGGGTGTTGTCCTGACTTGAACAAGCCTCCCACTTATGATTAACCCCTCTTGTAAGCATTCGCAACTACGAAAGAAGAATTAAGATAAATCTAACCATAGCATGAAACATATGGATCCAAATCAATGCCTTACGAAGCAACGCATAAACTAGGGTTTAAGCTTCTGTCACTCTAGCAACTCATCATCTACTTATTACTTTCCAATGCCTTCCCTAGGCCTAAACAATGGTGAAGTGTCATGTAGTCGACGTTCACATAACACCACTAAAGGAGAGACAACATACCACTGGTACATGGAGGTGCTATACACACGGTTTTTAACCCCTTTCCGCGGCGGCATTTGGAACCATCGCCAAGTGGGTGTGGGCGATAGGGGGGGTCCTTCCCACACGACCCAGAAACTGTCGGAGATAGGCCCTCCTGGCACACAGGCTGGGGTAAAATGAGTTTGTGTGCGATTGGGCAAGGCATCGAAACCCAATCGTTTCCGTTCGTATGTACATCCCACACGGTGAATCCCAGAAAAATATTTCCGTTCGTATGTATATCGCACACAGTCAATCCAAGGAATACGTTTCCGTTCTTATGTACATCCCACACAGTCAATCCAGGGAAAACGTTTCCATTTGTATGTACATCCCACACAGTCCAAACGGAATGAAAACTTCGCGATGATTTTTCTTGGACCAGAAAACAACAGGGAGACTTGGAGATGAATTCGAAGGAGCCACGAGGCGGCCACAAGGACGGAGGGCGCGCCCAGGGGTTAGGGGGCGATGTGTGGATAGCAGGCGATGTGTGGAGTAATAGTAGTAAATGCAGAATCGTTTCGGTCTACTTGACACGGATGTGATGCCTATATTCATGATCACTGCCTTAGATATCGTCATAACTTTGCACCTTTCTATCAATTGCTCGGCAGTAATTTGTTCACCCACCGTATTATTTTCTATCTTGAGAGAAGCCTCTAGTGAAACCTATGGGCCCCGGGTCTATTTTCCATCATATAAGTTTCCGATCTACTATTTTGAAATCTTTTACTTTCTGATATATCAACCAAAAATACCAAAAATATTTACTTTACTGTTTATCTATCTCCATCAAACCTCACTTTTGCAAGTAACTGTGAAGGGATTGACAACCCCTTTATGGCGTTGGGTGCAAGTTGTTTGATTGTTTGTGCAGGTATTCAGTGATTTGTGCGTTGTCTCCTACTGGATTGATACCTTGGTTCTCAAACTGAGGGAAATACTTATCTCTACTTTGCTGCATCACCCTTTCCTCTTCAAGGGAAAAACCAACGCCAGCTCAAGAAGTAGCAGGAAGAATTTCTGGCGCCGTTGCCGGGGAGATCTACGCTAAGTCAAGACATACCAAGTACCCATCATAAACTCTCATCTCTTGCATTACATTATTCGCCATTCGCCTCTTGTTTTCCTCTCCCCCACTTCTAAATCGATTTTCGAAAAGATTTGCCCCTTTCTTCGCACTCTTTCCGTTCGTCTTTCCGTATGCCTTTTTGCTTGCTTGCTATCCTTGTGTTATCATGTGCCTTGTATTTTCTTGCATATTTGCTTGCTAAAAGTCTACTGTTTTGGATCCTCATCCACTTGCTAATCTTTTTAAAATATCCAACTATGATGAACCAATTGCTAGTGAGTTGAGTGCACTAGATTATCTTTATGAGATTCTGCTTGAAATTCGTGAATCTGAAAATCGTGATGAAGTGTTCAAAGAGGAAATTTATACAATGATTCACGATAGCTCCTTGAATGAAAAGCATGATTGCAATGATGTTATTATAAATTATATTAATGTCAATTGTATTAATGATATGCAAAACCCTAAGCTTGGGGATGCTAATTTTGCTACGTCTACTACTTGTTGCAATGATCATGATTGGGGTGATTCTTCTTATGATCTTGAAAATTTATTTAAGCCCCATGATGAATATGAGATTGATAATAATGTTTGAAATAGTATTGAAAGTGGGTTTGGAAGAGTGTCAACTTTAGATCCCACATATTTGGAGAATGTTCAGTCTTATGAAATTTTTGATAAAAGTGGGTTTGGAGAGGTCATGACTTTAGTTAATGTTAATCCCACTATTTTGGAAGAGTGTCAACTTCGCATGCATATGGATCATGTTGAAGTATGTTATGTGATAGCTATATTGTTGAATTTGATTATTATCCTACATGTAATTATTATGAGAGAGGAAAATATGGTTGTAGAAATTTTCATGTTACTAAATTACCTCTCTTCATGTTGAGATTGCTATCGTCTCTTTCTTCTTACTTGCATATGCTAGTTTTTTCTTGCCTTGATAATTGTTTGCTTATAAAATGCCTATGCATAGGAAGTATGTTAGACTTAGATGTGTTTGTCACGTGTTTTATGATGCTCTCCTTGCGCTTCAATTCTTGTCTTTCATGTGAGTATCATTGAAATCTCAATGCCTAGCTAAAAGGCTTTAAAGAAAAGCGCTTGTTGGGAGGAAACCCAATATTTTGCCTTGCTGTTTTGCAATAAATAATTCATCTAGCCTCTGGTTAGATGTGGTTTTGTGTTTTAATTAGTGTTTGTGCCAAGTAATACCTTTGGGATGGCTTACCGTGATAGTTGATTTGATCTTGCTGAAAAACAGAAACTTTTGCGCTCAGGAAAACAATTCTCATTTTTAACAAAAGAGTGGTTTTAATTTGATTCTTTTTTAAGAAGATTAATAAACAAATTGCTTAGGTCTTCCTAAATTTTCAGAAATTTTGGAGTTACAGAAGTATTCGAGAGTTATAGATTACTACAGACTGTTCTGTTTTTTGATAGATTCTGTTTTCTATGTGTTGTTTGCTTATTTTGATGAATCTATGGGTAGTATCGGGGGGGTATGAACCATGGATAAGTTGGAATACAGTAGATATTACACCAATATAAATAAAGAATGAGTTCACAACAGTACCAAAAGTGGTGATTTATTTTCTTATACTAACGAAGCTTATGAGATTTTCTGTTGAGTTTTGTGTTGTGAAGTTTTCAAGTTTTGGGTAAGGATTTGATGGACTATGGAATAAGGAGTGGCAAGAGCCTAAGCTTGGGGATGCCCAAGGCACCCCAAGGTAATATTCAAGGACAACCAAGAGCCTAAGCTTGAGTATGCCCTGGAAGACATCCCCTCTTTTGTCTTCGTCTATCGGTAACTTTACTTCAGGCTATATTTTTATTCACCAAATGATATGTGTTTTGCTTGGAGCGTCTTGTATGATTTGAGCCTTTGCTTTTTAGTTTGCCACAATCATCCTTGCTGTACACAACTTTTGAGAGGGACAAGCATGAATCGTGATTTATTAGAATACTCTATGTGCTTCACTTATATCTTTTGAGCTAGGCAATTTTGCTCTAGTGCTTCACTTATATCTTTTTAGAGCACGGCGGTGGTTTTATTTTACTGAAATTATTGAACTCTCATGCTTCACTTATATTATTTTGGGAGTCTTTAAACAGCAAGGTAATTTGCTTTGGTTATAAATTTAGTCCTAATATGATAGGCATCCAAGAGGGATATAATAAAAACTTTCATATAAAGTGCATTGGATACTATGTGAAGTTTGATTCCTTATGATTGTTTTGAGATATAAAGATGGTGAAATAAGAGTCATGCTAGTGAGAAATTGTGAATTTGAGAAATACTTTTGTTAAAGTTTGTGATTCCCGTAGCATGCACGTATGGTGAACCGTTATGTGATGAAGTCGGAGCATGATTTATTTATTGATTGCCTTCCTTATGAGTGGCGGTCAGGGACGAGCGATGGTCTTTTCCTACCAATCTACCCCCCTAGGAGCATGCACATAGTACTTTGTTTTGATAACTAATAGATTTTTGCAATAAGTATTTGAGTTCTTTATGACTAATGTTGAGTCCATGGATTATACACACTCTCACCCTTCCACCATTGCTAGCCTCTCTAGTGCCGCACAACTTTCGCCGGTACCATAAACCCACCATATACCTTCCTCAAAACAGCCACCATACCTACCTATTATGGCATTTCCATAGCCATTCCGAGATATATTGCCATGCAACTTTCCACCGTTCCATTTATTATGACACTCTTCATCATTGTCATATTGCTTTGCATGATCATGTAGTTGACATCGTATTTGTGAAAACACCACCATTCATAATTCTTTCGTACATGTCACTCTTGATTCATTGCACATCCTGGTACACCGACGGAGGCATTCATATAGAGTCTTAATTTGTTCTAAGTATCGAGTTGTAAGTAAATAAAAGTGTGACGATCTTCATTATTAGAGCACTGTCCCATGTGAGGAAAGGATGATGGAGACTATGATTCCCCCACAAGTCGGGATGAGACTCCGGACAAAAAAAAGAGCCCAAAAAATGAGAGAAGGCCCAAATAAAAAAATGAGAGAAAAGAGAGAAGAGGCAATGATACTACCCTTTTACCACACTTGTGCTTCAAAGTAGCACCATGATCTTCATGATAGAGAGTCTCCTATGTTGTCACTTTCATATACTAGTGGGAATTTTTCATTATAGAACTTGGCTTGTATATTCCAATGACGGGCTTCCTCAAAATTTCCCTACGTCTTCGTGAGCAAGTGAGTTGGATGCACACCCACTTAGTTTCTTTTTTATCTTTCATAAACTTATAGCTCTAGTGCACCCGTTGCATGGCAATCCCTACTCACTCACATTGATATCTATTGATGGGCATCTCCATAGCCCGTTGATATGCCTAGTTGATGTGATACTATATCCATCTTTTTGTCTTCTCCACAACCACCTTCTATTCCACCTATAGTGTTATGTCCATGGCTCACGCTCATGTATTGCGTGAAACTTGAATAAGTTTGAGAACATCAAAAGTATAAAACAATTGATTGGCTTGTCATCGGGGTTGTGCATGATTTGAACATTTTGTGTGATGAAGATGGAGCATAGCCAGACTATATGATTTTGTAGGGATAAGCTTTTTTGGGCATGTTATTTTGAGAAGACATAATTGCCTTGTTAGTATGCTTGAAGTATTATTGTTTTTATGTCAATATTAAACTTTTGTTTTGAATCTTATGGATCTGAACATTCATGCCACAATAAATAAAATTACAAGGTTAAATATGTAAGGTAGCATTCCACACGTAAAATTCAGTTTTTATCATTTACCTACTCGAGGACGAGCAGGAATTAAGCTTGGGGATGCTAGATACGTCTCCAACGTATCTATAATTTTTTATTGTTCCATGCTATTATATTATCTGTTTTGGATGTTTTATGTGCATTAATATGCTATTTTATATTATTTTTGGGACTAACCTATTAACCTAGAGCCCAGTGCCAGTTTTTTCCCCTTGTTTTTGAGTTTCGCAGAAAAGGACTACCAAACGGAGTCCAAACGGAATGAAACCTTCGCGATAATTTTTCTTGGACTAGAAGACCACCAGGAGACTTGGATATGAAGTCGGAGGAGCCACGAGGCGGCCACAAGGATGGAGGGGCGCCCCCACCCTTGTGGGTCCCCCCGTGACCCTCCTGACCTAATTCTTTCGCCTATATATTCCCATATATCCCCAAACCAGCAGAGGCATCCACGAAAACACTTTTCCACCGCCGCAACCTTCTGTACCTGTGAGATCCCATCTAGGGACCTTTTTCGGCACCCTGCTGGAGGGGGATTCGATCACGGAGGGCTTCTACTTCAACTCTATTGCCCTTCCGATGACCTACGAATCCATAGCTAGTAGCTAGATGGCTTCTTCTCTCTCTTTGATTCTCAATACCATGCTCTCCTCGATGTTCTTGGAGATCTATTCGATGTAATACCTTTTTGCGGTGTGTTTGCCGAGATCCGATGAATTGTGGATTTATGATCAGCTTATCTATGGATATTATTTGAATCTTCTCTGAATTCTTTTATGCATGATTTGATACCTTTATAATTCTCTTCAAACTATCAGTTTGGTTTGGCCAACTAGATTGGTTTCTCTTGCATTGGGAGAAGTGCTTAGCTTTGGCTCAATTTTGCGGTGTCCTTTCCCAGTGACAGTAGGGGCAGCAAGGCACGTATTGTATTGTTGCCATCGAGGATAAAAAGATGGAGTTTTCATCATATTGCTTGAGTTAATTCCTCTACATCATGTCATCTTACTTAATGCATTACTCCATTCTTTATGAACTTAATACTCTAGATGCATGCTGGATAGCGGTCGATGTGTGGAGTAATATTAGTAGAAGCAGAATCGTTTCGGTCTACTTGACAAGGACGTGATGCCTATATTCATGATCATTGCCTTAGATATCATCATAACTTTGCGCTTTTTTATCAATTGCTCGACAGTAATTTGTTCATCCATTGTATTATTTTCTATCTTGAGAGAAGCCTCTAGTGAAACCTATGGCCCCCGGGTCTATTTTCCATCATTAAGTTTCTGTTTTCCATCATATAAGTTTCTGATCTACTATTTTGCAATATTTTACTTTTCGATCTATAATCCAAAAATACCAAGAATATTTACTTTACCGTTTATCTATCTCTATCAGATCTCACTTTTGCAAGTAACCGTGAAGGTATTGACAACCCCTTTATCGCGTTGGGTGAGAGTTGTTTGATTGTTTGTGCAGGTATTCGGTGATTTTGTGCGTTGTCTCCTACTTGATTGATACCTTGGTTCTCAAACTGAGGGAAATACTTATCTCTACTTTGCTGCATCACCCTTTCGTTTTCAAGGGAAAAACCAACGCAAGCTCAAGAAGTAGAAATGTGGTAAAAAATTGGCCTGTTTGACGAAAGTTTGGACACACACCCCTCACAAACTGGAGCAACTCGCTAGAAGGCTCGTGGTTCCGAGAGGGAACAATGCATGTTTGATGACGAACGAGACCTTCCTCTTACGGCCTTTAATTTTTTTTCTACGTTTAACGTGCAATAATACACTTGTCATGTGAAAATTTGGAAAATTCTAGGGGTCATTTGACCTTTTAAAGACATTTTAGTGATTTTCTAGCCATTTAATGACCATAATTCAAATTTGAACTACATCTACATGCAACGGCTAACCATAACGTTTTGAAAAATCATATTTTTGTGTACTTGTGTGCGAGTTAAAAAATAATCAGACGATGTGAATATCTGGTGTTAAAAAAAGAAAATGTAAAGATCTGGCAAGACAACCGGCCCCCACACGATTGGCACTCTATCTCGCGCCTCAAGGTTTGGAAGGTGAGTGGCGGGGGTTATTAATCAGACACGGTTATGTATTGGAAACCGTCAGCTATTAAGTTCACACACGGATCTTGCTGCGGGAAAATCATGGATAATTCAAACTACAGTACTCGTAAATTCCAGCGACCGGCGTGTGTACTATTCCCGTCGATCTAGATTCTGGACGCCAATAAATACTATCTTGCTCAGGTCATCTCGCCTGCTTTCTCATCTACATCCTCCACTCGCTCTCTCTCTCTCTCTCTCTCTCTCTCTCTCAAATCTCTGCCATGGTGCCGCCGGTCTGCCCACGCGCCGACGAGGAGTCGTTGCCCCCCGAGGATGCCCAGTCCAAGAGCAGCGACGAGGAGGACCCCCATGCGCCGCTGGACGAGGTTGCGTCGGACCCCCCAACTTTGGATTGGTTTTGGGGCCAGTACAATCTTTGTCTGTGGAAGCCGCTGCCGCCGGCTGAGAAAGCCAGGCAAGTGGCATTCAAGAAGGAGATGGCGGAGGAGGAAGCCAGGTACCAGGTGGCCTGTGAAGCCTGTGATGCCGCCTAGAAAAAGGAGGCGGTGGAGCTTTGGGGGCGGGCGCGTCATCATGCGGAGGAAGTGTATGAAGACGGGTACTTTGCGAGGAAGGTCAAAGGCGCTAGGCGCCTCATCGCTGCGTGGAGGTGGGCTGATTAGCTCCAGCGTGCCACCGACGAGGAGCTCCGATGGGCGCCCAACAAAATGGCAAGATCGTTTGCGCTCGTCCGCCAGCAAGAGGAAGATCGGTATGTCAAGCGCTGCGAGGCGGAGGAGGTGGAGTACTACCTCCCCGCTGGGAAGACGTCGCGCACCAGGGAGCTGCTGGCGAGGGGCTGCCGGAATACTACCCTCAGGAGGGCTTATTAGTTTTAGTATTGTTCGTTTTCAATTTTATGCATTGTACTTAGTAGTTAAGTATCGTCACCTATATGTGATGATATTATATATATTCTCTGATGAACTAATGAACAGTTAATATATATATTATGAATTCCATTTTGAAAGATTGTGGATGTCGCCTAGAGGGGGGGTGAATAGGCGCTTTAAAATAATTATGGTTTAGGCTTGAACAAATGCGGAATAAACCTAACGGTTAATTTGTCAAGCACACAACCTAAAACAACTAGGCTCACCTATGTGCACCAACAATTTATGTTAACAAAGATAAACAACTATGTGATAGCAAGATATATGACAAGAAACAATATGGCTATCACAAAGTATAGTGCATAAGTAAAGAGCTCGGGTAAGATATAACCGAGGCACGCGGAGACGATTTATGTATCCCAAGTTCACACCCTTGCGGATGCTAATCTTCGTTTGGAGCGGTGTGGAGGCAAATCCTCCCAAGAAGCCACTAGGGCCACCGTAATCTCCTCACGCCTCAAGACAATGCAAGATGTCGTGATTCCACTAAGGGACCCTTGAGGGCGGTCACCGAACCCGTACAAATGGCAACCCTTGGGGCGGTCACCGAACCCGTACACTTTGGCAACCCTTGGGGCGGTCACGGAACCCGTCAAATTGCTCGGGCGATCTCCACAACCTAATTGGAGACCCCGACGCTTGCCGGAGCTTTACAAAGACAATGATTGAGCTCGAACACCACCAACCGCCTAGGGCGCCCAAGCACCCAAGAGGAACAAGCTCAAGGGTACCAAGCACCCAAGAGTAATAAGCTTCTCAACTTGTAACTTCCACGTATCATGTGGAGAACTCAAACCGATGCACCAAATGCAATGGCAAGGGCACACGGAGTGCCCAAGTCCTTCTCTCCCAAATCCCACCAAAGCAACTAATGCTAGGGAGGAAAATGAGAGGAAGAACGAAAGAAGAACACGAAGAACTCCAAGACCTAGATCCAAGGGGTTCCCCTCACTTAGAGGAGAAAGTGATTGGTGGAAACGTGGATCTAGATCTCCTCTCTCTTTTCCCTCAAGAACTAGCAAGAATCGTTGGAGGGATTGAGAGTTAGCAAGCTCGAAGAAGGTCAACAATGGGGGAAGAACACGAGCTAAAGGGATGAGATCTCAATGGGGAAGAAGACCCCCTTTTATAGGTGAGGAGAAATCCAATCGTTATCCCCTCACTCAGCCCGCACGACGCGGTACTACTGCACGGAGCTGCGGTACTACATGATTGGCTGCGGTACTATCATTGCAGTTGCGGTACTACATAAGTGCAGATCGCCAGATAACGAGCGGTAGAACCGCCGAGCGGTACTACTGGCGCCCTCACGGTACTACCGTAAGGCAGGCAACACTAGGCGCAGAGAAAGCACGGAAGTAAAAGATTACCTGTACCTACTCACCGAGGGAGGACTGCGCAAAAATCCGCACGGTACTACCGCACATGAAGAGTGGTACTATCACAGAGGGCGCAGATGTAAAATTACATCCGCCCTACTTCCGCTCATGTCGCTAAGCTGGCGAGCCCACGGTACTACCCCTCCCACAGCGGTACTCAAGGGTACTACCGCAAGGGCTCATGATACTATCGCTCCGGAGAGCAGTACTACCGCATGCCCCAGATCAACAACACTAGGAGTCCTTCATTTTGCAGAGAAGACAACAGAGGGATACAATAAAACCAGAACTGCCATAACTTCTGCAAATGAGCTCCGAATTGAGCAAACTCAAGCTTGTTGGATACAAGACAACGAGTAGCATCGAAACAGAGACCACACGGGAGGTAGGGGAGGTATGCCTAACAAAAGGAGGAGAGAAACCTCCAACAGAGAAGAACCGGCATACCCTCCAACATCGAAAACATCATAGAAGATGCAAGTGAACTCCGTTTTCGATGAACTCGAGCTTGTCATAAAAATGACCATAAGCTCCAAATCTCACAAGGAGAAGAACCAAACAAGAACCAATAAATATGATGCAAGGATGCAATGGTTTGAGCTCTCTACGAACGATATGATCAAGCAACTCATCGAGAGCCCCCCTTGATAGTACGACAATCGATCCTATAACCCGGTCTCCCACAACTACCATGAGACCGGTAAAATAGAAAACCTATCAAGGGAAAACCTTTGCCTTGCACAAAGTCCACTTGAGCTAGATGATGACGATCTTGACTCCCTCAAGTTGGACCACCTTTCTTGATTGCGTTAGACTAGATGATTGCTCCCCCATAGTCCACTATGGGTGAGCCACTCTTTGGCTCATCTTCACAAGTCCATTGTAACCACAACGGACGGCAAGCTTCAAGCACTTGATCTCTTCGTGATGCATCACTTGAACTTGCACACTGCATCCTAACCCCACAAAGAACTCTCACGAAGACCATGGGTTAGTACACAAAGCATAATTGACAATGCTTACCATACCATGGGATCACTTGATCCCTCTCGGTACATCTTCTACGCTTTGTGTGTTGATCAACTTGATTCACTCTTTGACTTAGTCTTGATCAACCTCTCATAAGACCAATCTTTTAGGTAATTCCTTGAATAGCACCTTGGTCGACACAAACTCTCCTTGAAACCAACACATGTACTCCAAGAAAAGCCTATGGACAAAACCTTCAAATATAACTCAAGGCAACCATTAGTGCATAGAGATTGTCATTAATTACCAAAACCAAACATGGGGGCACCGCATGTTCTTTCACATTTTCTATCTGTTTTTGTATACTAATTTGTATCTAGTTGTTATCACCCACATATACATAATGAAAAGCGTATATACACACATTGAAACAGAACATATAAGAACGGAAAACAGAGTACACACATTGAAATAGAGCAATAAACAGAGCAATATTATGATTGATGTGAATACATAGCTACCCACGTCGAAACGACTCAATAGAATAAAACGCGTCCATGAGACCATGACTAGCAGCCCTTGCCTACGGTAGCTCTTGGCTCTGCCTGAACTCGTGCAGGCGTTCGTCCAAGCGGTCGACACACTCGCGGTACATCTGGAGCGCGATATCGAGCTCCAAGTTGGATATTTCATCAGAGATCACCAGCTCGAGGATGCGACGGCCATGTTCCTCTACTGCGCCCAGGTGGACACTTGGGCCAAGGAGGCAATCGAGCCTACCGACCAGCGCATTGGCATCGAGCGGGCTGCGGACAAGGCGAACGGCGCGACCCATGCGAACGGCGCAGCGGGTGTCGGGTGCAAGTACGGCGCGGACGGCCTCTGGTGCAAGTATGGCGCAGAGGGCCTCTGCCCACTCCTAGCGAGGAATGGGGGCACTAACGGGACGTGTACCCAGCTGCAACGCCCTGTCGACAGCAGGCAAGCGCCGATGGATCCGCTCTTGCTGTGCGGTGCGCCGCGCCTCTCGCTCTGCGGCGCTCCAACAGTCTCGCCATTGAAGGAAATATGCCCTAGAGGCAATAATAAAGTTGTTATTTATATTTCCTTATATCATGATAAATTTTTATTATTCATGCTAGAATTGTATTAACCGGAAACTTGATACATGTGTGAAAACATAGACAAACAAAGTGTCCCTAGTATGCCTCTACTTGACTAGCTCGTTAATCAAAGATGGTTAAGTTTACTGACCATAGACATGTGTTGTCATTTGAGGAACGGGATCACATCATTAGGAGAATGATGTGCTGGACAAAACCCATCTGTTAGCTTAGCATAATGATCGTTAAGTTTTATTGCTATTGCTTTCTTCATGGCTTGTACATATTCCTTTGACTATGAGATAATGCAACTCCCGAATACCGGAGGAACACCTTGTGTGCTATCAAACGTCACAACATAACAGGGTGATTAGAAATATGCTCTACCGGTGTATCTGAAGGTGTTTGTTGGGTTGGCATAGATCGAGATTCGGATTTGTCACTCCGAGTATCGGAAAGGTATCTCTGGGCCCTCTCGGTAATGCACATCACGATAAGCCTTGCAAGCAATGTGACTAATGAGTTAGTTGCGGGGTGATGCATTACAGAACGACTAAAGAGACTTGCCGGTAACGAGATTGAACTAGGTATGAAGATACCGACGATCGAATCTCGGGCAAGTAACATACCGATTACAAAGGGAATAACATATGTTGTCATTGCGGTTTGACAGATAAAGATCTTCGTAGAATATGTAGGAACCAATATGAGCATCCAGGTTCCACTGTTTGTTATTGACCGGAGATGTGCCTCGGTCATGTCTACATAGTTCTCGAACCCGTAGGGTCCGCACGCTTAATGTTTGATGGCGATTTGTATTATGAGTTATGTGTTTTGGTTACCGAAGATTGTTCAGAGTCACGGATGAGATCACAGATATGATGAGGAGTGTAGAAATAGTCGAGAGGTAAAGATTGATATGTTGGACGATGATATTCGGACACCGGAATGGTTCCGGATCATTTTGGATATTTTTCGGAGAACCAGGAGGTTACCGGAACCCTCCGGGGAAAGTAATGGGCCTACATGGGCCATAGGGGAGAGAGAAGGCAGCCCACAAGGGGTGGCCGCGCCCCCCTCCCATGGGGGGTCTGAATTGGACTAGGGGAGGGGGCGCGCCCCCCTTTCCTTCTCATCTTCCCTCTCCTTCCCCCTTTCCCCCTCCGGAAGAAAGAAAGGGGAGGCCGAATTGGACATGGAGTCCAAGTCGGTTTCCTCCCCCCATGGCACGCCCCTTGGCCGGCCTCCTCCCTCTCCTCCTTTATATACGGGGGCAAGGGGGCACCCCAAAGCACATCAATTGTTCTCTTAGCCGTGTGCGGTGCCCCCCTCCACAGTTTACTCCTCCGGTCATAGTGTCATAGTGCTTAGGCGAAGCCCTGCACGGATCACATCACCATCACCGTCACCACGCCGTCGTGCTGGATAAACTCTGCCTCGACCCTCTGCTGGATCAAGAGTTCAAGGGACGTCATTGAGCTGAACGTGTGCAGAACTCGGAGGTGTCGTACGTTCGGTGCTTGATCGGTTGGATCGAGAAGACGTTCGACTACATCAACCGCGTTAAACTAATGCTTCCGCTTTCGGTCTACGAGGGTACGTGGACACACTCTCCCCCTCTCGTTCCTATGCATCTCCTAGATATATCTTGCATGATCGTACGAATTTTTTTTGAAATTGCATGCTACGTTACCCAACAGCCGTGCGGCGAGCCGCAGCCTGTCGGCACGGACGCGCCTAGCTTGCTCTGTGACGCACCATCGATCATGTTGTGCAGCGAGCTGCAGCCTCTCGGCGCTGACATGCCTATCTTGATCCGCGACGCTGACATGCCTATCTTGATCCGCGGCGCTGAAGCGCCATGCGCCAAGGGTCTGCTCAACCATGGCGATGACGCGCATCACGGCGTTGTCCATCGCATTGCCGGGGAGCGCCTCGGCCTCGACATGCCGTGGCGCCTTCTCGTTTTCCTCATCGACGAGGTTGATGTCGGTGTCAAAACCGGCGGATCTCGGGTAAGGGGTCCCGAACTGTGCGTCTAAGTTCGATGGTAACAGGAGACGGGGGACACGATGTTTACCCAGGTTCGGGCCCTCTTGATGGAGGTAATACCCTACTTCTTGCTTGATTGATCTTGATGAATATGAGGATTACAAGAGTTGATCTACCACGAGATCGTAATGGCTAAACCCTAGATGTTTAGCCTGTATGATTGTGATTGCCTCTACGGACTAAACCCTCCGGTTTATATAGACACGGAGGGGCCTAGGGTTGTTCAGAGTTGGTTTACAAAGGAAGGAATCTACATATCCGAATGCCAAGCTTGCCATCCACGCCAAGGAGAGTCCCATTCGGACACGGGAAGAAGTCTTTTGTCTTGTATCTTCACAACCCATTAGTCCGGCCCATGTTACATAGTCCGGACGCCCGAGGACCCCTTAATCCAGGACTCCCTCAGTAGCCCCTGAACCAGGCTTCAATGACGATGTGTCCGGCGCGCAGATTGTCTTCGGCATTGCAAGGCGGGTTCCTCCTCCGAATACTCCAAAACAACCTTTGAACACAAAAAACATGTCTGGCTCTGCAAAACAAGTACCACACACACACACCAGTAGAGAGTATAATATTTCACGAGTCCAATCTACTGACAACTTTTGTAGCGTGACATCGCTTCGCTGCCCGGTCATTATTTCGAACTGTTTTTAGCCTCCCGCTCCATGTTTCAAGATGCGGTTTTATTGGCATGTCTTGTCGAAGCAGAGATCGTGTCCCCTTATTGTGGGATCCACATCAATACGGGAGTGGGTAATCCAACCGCGCCGTCTGCACAACCCTTGGGGAATAGGTGAGTTTTAAGGCGAATGGGGAGGCACTTGATATTCGCAGCCTTTATAAAGGGATAAGGATTTCACCTTTTCACCCACGCCTTCTTTCTCTCTGCCCATCCATTCTCGAGCTCCAGCGCCCAAGCTTCCATCCTTTCCACCTCAAAAAAGCACTCCATCCATGTCCGAATCTGGAGCGCAAGGCAAGTGGATGGCCTTCTCCGCCAAGGAGAAGGACATCACGAAGCTCCGAGAGGCTGGGTACTTAGCCCAGGAAATCGCCCACCGGCTTCCAGCAAAGGGGCAGATCATACCCACTCCGGAGCCCCATAAGAGGGTGGTGTTCATCCCCTACTTCGTCAGCGAGTTCGGATTTCCTCTCCACCCATTCGTCCGCGGACTTATGTTCTACTACGGGCTAGATTTCCATGATCTCGCCCCCAACCCTTTCCTCAACATCTTGACATTCATTGTCGTGTGCGAGGCCTTCCACAACATCCCACCCCACTTCGGATTGTGGCTAAAGATCTTCAATGTGAAGCCAAAGGTGGTGGGTGGTCAACATGCAGAGTGTGGAGGCGCCATGGTGAGCAAGATGCCCAATGTCTCATGGCCCAAAGGTACCTTCATGGAGACCATCAAAGGGTGGTAGCAGCTGTGGTTCTACGTCACAGAGCCCCGCGACACCACCTGGGCCGCGGCTCCCGAATTCAAATCCGGGGCCCCGATGTGGCTCACCTCCTGGCTAGAGAAGGGCCTGGACTGGGCGTCGTCGGACGAGGTGTCCGTGCTGCAGACGCGCATTAGGAGCATGGTGGACAAGAACATCAAGCTTGTCAATGTGATCCAGGTGATGCTCTTTCGCCGGATCCTTCCATGCCAAAGCCGGACTTGCCATTTGTGGGAGTTCGATCCGGCCGAGTGATACGTCTCCAACGTATCTATAATTTTTTATTGCTCCATGCTATATTATCTACTGTTTTGGACAATATTGGGCTTTATTTTCCACTTTTATATTACTTTTGGGACTAACCTATTAACCGGAGGCCCAGCCCAGAATTGCTGTTTTTTTGCCTATTTCAGAGTTTCGAAGAAACGAAATATCAAACGGAGTCCAAACGGAATGAAACCTTCGGGAACGTGATTTTCTCACCGAACATGATCCAGGAGACTTGGACCCTAAGTCAAGGAAGCTTCAAGGAGGGCACGAGGTAGGGGGGCGCGCCTACCCCCCAGGGCGTGCCCTCCACCCTCGTGGGCCACACATTGCTCCACCGACGTACTTCTTCCTCCTATATATACTTACGTACCCCCAAACGATCAGATATGGAGCCAAAAACCTAATTCCACCGCCGCAACCTTCTGTACCCACGAGATCCCATCTTGGGCCCTGTTCCGGAGCTCCGCCGGAGAGGGCATCCACCACGGAAGGCTTCTACATCATCACCATAGCCCCTCCAATGAAGTGTGAGTAGTTTACCTCAGACCTTTGGGTCCATAGTTAGTAGCTAGATGGCTTCTTCTCTCTTTTTGGATCTCAATACAATGTTCTCCCCCTCTCTCGTGGAGATCTACTCGATGTAATCTTCTCTTTGCGATGTGTTTGTTGAGACCGTTGAATTGTGGGTTTATGATCAAGATTATCTATGAACAATATTTGAATCTTCTCTAAATTCTTTTATGTATGATTGGTTATCTTTGCAAGTCTATTTGATTTTTCAGTTTGGTTTGGCCTACTAGATTGGTTTTTCTTGCAATGGGAGAAGTGCTTAGCTTTGGGTTCAATCTTGCGGTGTCCTTTCCCAATGACAGTAGGGGCAGCAAGGCACGTATTGTATTGTTGCCATCGAGGATAACAGATGGGGTTTTTATCATATTGCATGAATTTATCCCTCTAGATCATGTCATCTTGCTTAAGGCATTACTCTGTTTTCTTGAACTTAATACTCTAGATGCATGCTGGATAGCGGTCGATGAGTGGAGTAATAGTAGTAGTTGCAGGCAGGAGTCGGTCTACTTGTCTCGGACGTGATGCCTATATACATGATCATACCTAGATATTCTCATAACTATGCTCAATTACATCAATTGCTCAACAGTAATTTGTTCACCCACCGTAGAATACTTATGCTCTTGAGAGAAGCCACTAGTGAAACCTATGGCCCCCGGGTCTATCTCTATCATATTAATCTTCCATCACTTTATTATTGCCTTTGCTTTTATTTTTATCTTGCATCTTTATCACAAAAATACCAAAAATATTATCTATCATCTCTATCAGATCTCACTCTCGTAAGTGACCGTGAAGGGATTGACAACCCCTAATCGCGTTGGTTGCAAGGAGTTATTTGCTTTTGTAGGTACGAGGGACTCGCGCGTAGCCTCCTACTGGATTGATACCTTGGTTCTCAAAAACTGAGGGAAATACTTACGCTACTTTGCTGCATCATCCTTTCCTCTTCAAGGAAATCCAACGCAGTGCTCAAGAGGTAGCAAGAAGAATTTCTGGCGTCGTTGCCAGGGAGGTCTACGCAATAGTCAACATACCAAGTACCCATCACAATCCCTTATCTCCCGCATTACATTATTTGCCATTTGCCTCTCGTTTTCCTGTCCCCCACTTCACTCTTGCCGTTTTATTCGCCCTCTCTTTTTCCGTTCGCCTCTTTCTCGCTTTCTTGTCATCATGGCTAGTCTTATATCTTCTCCCTTGTCTCCCGAGAATGAAGTTCTAAATTTTAAGCAAAGGGAGGGAGAAAATCTAAAAGACGCTTGGTAAAGAATTTGCAATGCTCAAAATAGATCTACCAGGAAGCAATCTACTTTCGTTCTTCTCTGCAATTTTTATGTAGGTGCTAATCCTTGGTATAGATATATCCTTGATACCATTACCGGAGGGAATTTCTTGGGTAGCCACACTTTTGATTCTTATAATGCTATGATAGATTTATTTGGCTCACCACCTCTCTTGGTTAATGGAACTATGTTGACTTTGGAGCATGTAATGCAAAGACTTGAAATTATTGAACATAAAGTTGCTACCATTGAGTTAATTGAAAATCTAGATAAAAAGATCCACAATCAAATTACCCAATATGGATCTAAGGTACGAGTAACTTTGAAACATATTAAGGAGAAGGAACCCATAGTTAATGAGAGAATAAATCAAGATTCCACTAGAATCGATAAACTTGAGGGTATCATTACCAATTTGGGAACCGCTTTTTCTTCCATAAAGAATACTCCAAGTCCTTCTACTAAAATTTCCAAGCTTATGTATGTTCCTAAGAATAAGGATGAATCCTCCAGTAAGGAAACTGCGGATCTTAAATCTATAAGTATTCACCCCAATCTTTTTGCTATCATTAAGGAACCATTTGCTACGGATGAATTTTTCAATTTTGTGCCTAAAAGTTTGATAATTACTAAAAAGAAAGAAATTCCTAAGGAAGATAGATGTCTCATTGAAGAGTTGCCTACCAAAGATGGCAATACCTAGATCTATCCTTGCTTTTATGCCTAGCTAGGGGCGTTAAACGATAGCGCTTGTTGGGAGGCAACCCAATTTTATTTTTAGTTTTTTTTTTGCTTTTGCTTCTGTTTAGGAATAAATCTTAGATCTAGCCTATGGTTAGATGTGTTATTATGTTTTAACTGGTGTTTGTGCCAAGTTAAACCTATAGGATCTTCTTGGATGATAGTTATTTGATCTTGCTGTAATTTCCAGAAACTTTCGGTTCACGAAAACAATTGTTAAAAATCACCAGAACGTGATAAAATAGTGATTCCAATTTCTGCTGATCAATAAACAAATTGCCTAGGTCTTAATATTTTGGCTGAATTTTTGGAGTTCCATAAGTTTGCGTTAGTTACAGATTACTACAGACTGTTCTGTTTTTGACAGATTCTGTTTTTTCGTGTGTTGTTTGCTTATTTTGATGAATCTATGGCTAGTAAGATAGTTTATAAACCATAGATAAGTTGGAATACAGTAGGTTTAACACCAATATAAATAAAGAATGAGTTAATTACAGTACCTTGAAGTGGTCTTTTGTTTTCTTTCGCTAACGGAGCTCACAAGATTTCTGTTAAGTTTTGTGTTGTGAAGTTTTCATGTTTTGGGTGAAATCTTTTGATGGATATGGAACAAGGAGTGGCAAGAGACAAAGCTTGGGGATGCCCATGGCACCCCCAAGATAATCTAAGGACACCAAAAAGTCAAAGTTTGGGGATGCCCCGGAAGGCATCCCCTCTTTCGTCTACTTCCATCGGTAACTTTACTTGGAGCTATATTTTTATTCACCACATGATATGTGTTTTGTTTGGAGCGTCTTGTATGATTAGAGTCTTTGCTTTTTTAGTTTAAAACAATCATCCTTGCTGTACACACCTTTTGAGAGAGGCATACATGATTGGAAATTATTAGAATACTCTTTGTGCTCAACTTATATCTTTTGAGTTATATAGTTTTGCTCTAGTACTTCACTTATATCTTTTAGAGCACGGTGGTGGATTTGTTTTAAAGAAACTATTGATCTCTCATGCTTCACTTAGATTATTTTGAGAGTCTTAAATAGCATGGTAATTTTCTTAAATAATCCTAATATGCTAGGTATACAAAAATAGTAAAAACTTTCTTATGAGTGTGTTGAATGCTAAGAGAAGTTTGATGCTTGACGATTGTTTTCAGATATGGAGGTAATAATATTAAAGTCATGCTAGTTGAGTAGTTGTAAATTTGGGAAATGCTTGTGTTGAAGTTTGCAAGTCCCGTAGCATGCACTTATGGTAAACGTTATGTAACAAATTTGAAACATGAGGTGTTCTTTGATTGTCCTCCTTATGAGTGGCGGTCGGGGACGAGCGATGGTCTTTTCCTACCAATCTATCCCCCTAGGAGCATGTGCGTAGTGCTTTGGTTTTTTATGGCTTGTAGATTTTTGCAATAAGTATGTGAGTTCTTTATGAATAATGTTGAGTCCATGGATCATACGCACTCTCACCCTTCCATCATTGCTAGCCTCTTCGGTACCGTGCATTGCCCTTTCTCACATTGAGAGTTGGTGCAAACTTCGCCGATGCATCCAAACCCCGTGATATGATACGCTCTTTCATACATAAACCTCCTTATATCTTCCTCAAAACAGCCACCATACCTACCTATTATGGCATTTCCATAGCCATTCCGAGATATATTGCCATGCAACTTTCCACCATTCCGTTTATCATGACGCATTCATTATTGTCATATTGCTAGCATGATCATGTAGTTGACATTGTATTTGTGGCAAAGCCACTGTTCATAATTCTTTCATACATGTCACTCTTGGTTTGTTGCATATCCTGCACATCACGGAGGCATTCATATAGAGTCATACTTTGTTCTAGTATCGAGTTGTAATCATTGAGTTGTAAATAAATAGAAGTGTGATGATCATCATTTAATAGAGCATTGTCCCAAAAAAAAAAGAGAAAGGCCAAAAAAAAGAAGGCCCAAAAAAAGAAATAAAAGGGGCAATGTTACTATCCTTTTTTCCGTTGGATGCACGCCCACTTAGTTTTCTTTTGTTGAGCTTTCATACATTTATAGCTCTAGTGCATCCGTTGCATGGCAATCCCTACTCCTTGCATTAACATCAATCGATGGGCATCTCCATAGCTCATTGATTAACCTCGTTGATGTGAGACTTTCTCCTTTTTTGTCTTCTCCATATAACCCCCATCCTCATATTCTATTCCACCCTTAGTGCTATGTCCATGGCTCGCGCTCATATATTGCGTGAAAGTTTATAGGTTTGAGATTACTAAAGTATGAAACAATTGCTTGGCTTGTCATCGGGGTTGTGCATGATGAGAGCATTCTTGTGTGACGAAAATGGAGCATGACTAAACTATATGATTTTGTAGGGATGAACTTTCTTTGGCCATGTTATTTTGAGAAGACATAATTGCTTAGTTAGTATGCTTGAAGTATTAATATTTTTATGTCAATATGAACTTTTGTCTTGAATCTTTCGGATCCGAATATTCATATCACAATTAAGAAGAATTACATTGAAATTATGCCAAGTAGCACTCCACATCAAAAATTCTGTTTTTATCATTTACCTACTCGAGGACGAGCAGGAATTAAGCTTGGGGATCCCTGATACGTCTCCAACGTATCTATAATTTTTGATTGCTCCATGCTATATTATCTACTGTTTTGGACAATATTGGGCTTTATTTTCCACTTTTATATTACTTTTGGGAATAACCTATTAACTGGAGGCCCAGCCCAGAATTGCTGTTTTTTGCCTATTTCAGAGTTTCGAAGAAACAAAATATCAAACGGGGTCCAAACGGAATGAAACCTTCGGGAACGTGATTTTCTCACCGAATATGATCCAGGAGACTTGGATCCTAAGTCAAGTTAGCTTCGAGGAGGGCACGAGGTAGGGGGCGCGCCTACCCCCCAGGGCGCGCCCTCCACCCTTGTGGGCACCATGTTGCTCCACCGACGTACTTCTTCCTCCTATATATACCTACGTACCCCAAACGATCATATACGGAGACAAACACCTAATTCCACCGCCACAACCTTCTGTACCCACGAGATCCCATCTTGGGGTCTGTTCCGGAGCTCCGCCGGAGAGGGCATCCACCACGGAGGGCTTCTACATCATCACCATAGCCCCTCCGATGAAGTGTGAGTAGTTTACCTCAGACCTTCTGGTCCATAGTTAGTAGCTAGATGGCTTCTTATCTCTTTCTGGATCTCAATACAATGTTCTCCCCCTCTCTCGTGGAGATCTATTCGATGTAATCTTATTTTTGCGGTGTGTTTGTTGAGACCGATGAATTGTGGGTTTATGATCAAGATTATCTATGAACAATATTTGAATCTTCTCTGAATTCTTTTATGTATGATTGGTTATCTTTGCAAGTCTCTTCGAATTATCAGTTTGGTTTGGCCTACTAGATTGGTTTTTCTTGCAATGGGAGAAGTGCTTAGATTTGGGTTCAATTTTGCGGTGTCCTTTCCCAAAGTGATGAGGGGCAGCAAGGCACGTATTGTATTGTTGCCATCGAGGATAACAAGATGGGGTTTTTATCATATTCCATGAATTTATCCTCTACATCATGTCATCTTGCTTAAGGCGTTACTGCTTTTCTTGAACTTAATACTCTAGATGCATCTTTGGATAACTTGATCGATGAGTAGAGTAATAGTAGTAGATGCAGTGTGAGTCGGTCTACTTGTCTCGGATGTGATGCCTATATACATGATCATACCTAGATATTCTCATAACTATGCTCAATTCTGTCAATTGCTCAACAGTAATTTGTTCACCCACCGTAGAATACTTATGCTCTTGAAGAAGCCACTAGTGAAACCTATGGCCCCCGGGTCTATCTCTATCATATTAATCTTCCATCACTTTATTATTGCCTTTGCTTTTATCTTTACCTTGCATCTTTATCACAAAAATACCAAAAATATTATCTATCATCTCTATTAGATCTCACTCTCGTAAGTGACCGTGAAGGGATTGACAACCCCTAATCGCGTTGGTTGCGAGGAGTTATTTGCTTTGTGTAGGTACGAGGGACTCGGGCGTAGCCTCCTACTGGATTGATACCCTGGTTCTCAAAAACTGAGGGAAATACTTACGCTACTTTGCTGCATCATCCTTTCCTCTTCAAGGAAATCCAACGCAGTGCTCAAGAGGTAGCACCGAGCACCAAACCTTGCAACAGTTCTTCGGCACTACACACGAAGACATCTGGAAGGTGCTTTTCAAGGCCAATGAAACGTGGCCGGAGACGACCGAGGATCGTGGGTACAACCTGACCCATCCCGCCAGTTCAGTAAGTTTTTCGTATTCTAAGGTGCGTCCTTCACCTGTACCTCTAATGAGGATGTCCAAGCTTCCCTTATCCGTCTTTTCAGGGCTGGACAAAGAGGGTGGGGCGGATCCAGTGTCCGGCTCCACTGCCTGAAAACCCAACAATCCCGCTTCTGATGAAGATGCTGGTTCCGGCGCCCTACCAGGCGCCGGAGAAGAAGGCCTAGGAGACCAGAAGTGTCCTCCGCCGTAAGGGTACTTCAGACGTGACGTCCAAAGACGCTGAAACCCACTCCTCCCCCACCGATGATGATGATGAGGAGGAAAGCAACTCCCCCCCTGAGGGGGGAAGGAAGAAAAGGGCGGCCTCCACGCATCTGGAGGCAGAAGCGTCCGAGAAGGGGAGAGCCTCCCTTGCGGACAACACCGCGTTGGATACTGACAACAGCTCGTAGTGGCGCCGCGGGGATAAGCCCCTACCGAATCGTAAGTACTGATACGTCTCCAGCGTATCTATTATTTTTTTTATTGCTTCATGCTATATTATATTCTATTTTGGATGATTAATGGGCTTTGTTATTCACTTTTATATTATTTTTGGAACTAACCTATTAACCGGAGGCCCAGCCCAAATTGTAGTTTTTTGCCTATTTCAGAGTTTCGCAGAAAAAGAATATCAAACGGAGTCTAAACGGAATGAAACCTTCGGGAACGTGATTTTCGGAACAAACGTGATCCAGAGGACTTGGGGTGTACGTCAAGAAATCAACCAGGAGAGCACGAGGCAGGGGGGAGCGCCTACCCCCCTAGGCACACCCTCCACCCTCGTGAGGCCCACGTTGCTCCACCAACATACTTCTTCCTCCTATATATACCTACGTACCCCCAAACCAACAGAAGCATCCACGAAAACCTAATTCCACCGCCGCAACCTTCTGTACCCATGAGATCCCATCATGGGGCCTTTTCCGGCGTCCTGCCGAAGGGGGCATTGATCACGGAGGGCTTCTACATCAACACCATAGCCTCTCCGATGATGTGTGAGTAGTTTTCCTCAGACCTTCGGGTCCATAGTTATTAGTTAGATGGCTTCTTCTCTCTCTTTGGATCTCAATACAAAGTTCTCCATGATTCTCGTGGAGATCTATTCGATGTAATCTTCTTTTGTGGTGTGTTTGTTGAGACCAATGAATTGTCGGTTTATGATCAAGTTTATCTATGAACAATATTTGAATATTCTCTAATTCTTTTATGTATGATTGGTTATCTTTGCAAGTCTCTTTGAATTATCAGTTTGGTTTGTCCTACTTGATTGATCTTTCTTGCAATGGGAGAAGTGCTTAGCTTTGGGTTCAATCTTGCGGTGTCCTTTCCGAGTGACAGCAGGGGCAGCAAGGCACATATTGTGTTGTTTCCATCGAGGATAACAAGATGGGGTTTATATCATATTGCATGAGTTTATCCCTCTACATCATGTCATCTTACTTAAAGCATTACTCTGTTCTTTTGAACTTAATACTCTAGATGCATGCTGGATAGCGGTCGATGTCTGGAGTATAGTAGTAGATGCAGGAAGGAGTCGGTCTACTTGTCACGGACGTGATGCCTATATACATGATCATACCTAGATATTCTTATAACTATGCTCAATTCTATCAATTGCTCAACAGTAATTTGTTCACCCACCGTAATACTTATGCTCTTGAGAGAAGCCACTAGTGAAACCTATGGCCCCCGTGTCTATTTTCCATCATATTAATCTTCCAACACTTAGCTATTTTTAATGCCTTTTATTTTACTTTGCATCTTTATTATAAAAATACCAAAAATATTATCTTATCATATCTATCAGATCTCACTTTCGTAAGTGACCGTGAAGGGATTGACAACCCCTTTATTGCGTTGGTTGCGAGGTGTTTAGTTGTTTGTGTAGGTGCGAGGGATTTGAGCGTGGCCTCCCACTGGATTGATACCTTGGTTCTCAAAAACTGAGGGAAATACTTACGCTACTTTGCTGCATCACCCTTTCCTCTTCAAGGGAAAACCAACACAGTGCTCAAGAAGTAGCAAGAAGGATTTCTGGCGTCGTTGCCGGGGAGGCTTACGCGAAGTCAAGTCAAGATTTGACTCCCGACAACGAGCCATTTCTGGCGCCGTTGCCGGGGAGTCTATGCACAAGTCAAGACATACCAAGTACCCATCACAAACTCTTATCCCTCGCATTACATTATTTGCCAGTTGCCTCTCGTTTTCCTCTCCCCCACTTCACCCTTGCCGCTTTATTCGCCTTTTATTTGCCTTCTTCCCGTATGTCTTTTTGTTTGTGTTTCCACGTGCCTCCTATTTGCTTGCATATTTGCTTGCTAAAAATCTATTGATATGGATCCACTTAATGTGTTCTACTTGGATCATCTTCGATCCTTATCTACTGGTCTTTGAAACCCCAACTAGCCTAGTTGATGGGAAATCTTTAGATGAGCATGCTCATTTTGTGCGTCACCGTTTGTCTGAAAAGGGGAAACTCTTATGGAATCAAATAAAAAGATTGTTGTCTTATGCTTGGAATCTTTGTGAAATTTGTGATTTTACTTGTTGCTCTAAGAACCCTAAAAAACACCTTCCCTACCTATGTGAGTTTAATGATAATGAAATCTTATCTTCTTATGTAAAGGGTGTTTATAGTTACTACGATATCAAACAAAAAAATTGAAGAATTTGTTGCTTTTAAGGGTTCTTATGAAGTTGCTTCTTTATTGAAAAGTATGATATTACTCTCTACGAAACTGAAAATTTTGACACACTTAAATATTGCTATGAAAACTATGCTCATAATGTCTATGTCAAAGAATTTATTGAGAGAATGACCGTTGCTTTGGAAGGAAATAATGATATGCATGAATCTATAGATAATGATGATTCCGATGATTTGATTGAAAAATCCCTTGATGAACATCATGCTTGCTATTCTTGTGGCCATGATGCCAATATTTATGAAGATGAATTTGCTATAGTTCCTTATGTTAAACATGAGATCGTTGCTGTTGCACCCATACTTGGTAGTTCCTTCGATGAAAAGCATGATTGCAATGATGTTATTATAAATTCTCTTAATGCCAATTGTGTTAATAATATGCAAAACCCTAAGCTTGGGGATGCTAGTTTCTATGTCTACTACTTGTTGCAATGATCATGATTGGGGTGATTCTTCTTTTGATCTTGAAAATTTATTTAGGCCCCATGATGATTATGAGATTGATAATAGTGTTTGCAATATTATATAAAGTGGGTTTGGAAGAGTGTCAACTTTAGATCCCACATATTTGTAGAATGTTCAATCTTATGAAATTTTTGATAAAAGTGGGTTTGGAGAGGTCATGACTTTAGCTAATGTTAATCCCACTATTCTGGAAGAGTGTCAACTTTGCATGCATGTGGATCGTGTTGAAAATATTTTATGTGATGGCTATTTTGTTGAATTTGCGTATGATCCCACATGTAATTATTATGAGAGAGGAAAATATGGTTGTAGAAATTTTCATGTTACTAAATTACCTCTCGTTATGTTGAGATTGCTATTGTTTCTTTCCGCTTCCTTGCATAGGCTAGTTTTTGCTTGCTATGATAATTTGTTTGCCTATAAGATGCCTATGCATAGGAAGCATGTTAGACTTATATGTGTTTGTCACGTGTTTCATGATGCTCTCTTTGCGCTTCAATTCTTTTCTTTCATATGAGCATCATTGAAATCTCAACGCCTAGCTAAGGGCGTTAGACGATAGCGCTTGTTTGGAGGCAACCCAATTTTATTTTAGTTTTTTGCTTTTGGCTTCTGTTTAGGAATAAATATTTGATCTAGCATCTGGTTATATGTGTTTTTATGTTTTAGTTAGTGTTTGTGCCAAGTTAAACCTATAGGATCTTCTTGGATGATAGTTATTTGATCTTGCTGAAAATTCCAGACTTTCTGTTCACGAAAACAATTGTTAAAAATCACCAGAACGAGATAAAACACTGATTCCAATTGCACTAGATCAATAAATTTTTTATCTAGGTCTTCCTATTTTGGTAGATTTTTCTGACTTCTAGAAGTTTGCGTTAGTTACAGATTACTACAGACTGTTCTGTTTTTGACAGATTCTGTTTTTCGTGTGTTGTTTGCTTATTTTGATGAATCTATGGCTAGTAAAATAGTTTATAAACCATATAGAAGTTGGAATACAGTAGGTTTAACACCAATATAAATAAAGAATGAGTTCATTACAGTACCTTGAAGTGGTGTTTTGTTGTCTTTCGCTAACGGAGCTCACGAGATTTTCTGTTAAGTTTTGTGTTGTGAAGTTTTCAAGTTTTAGGTAAAAGAATTGATGGATTATGGAACAAGGAGTGGAAAGAGCCTAAGTTTGGGGATGCCCATGGCACCCCAAGATAATCTAAGGACACCAAAAAGCCAAAGCTTGGGGATGCCCCGGAAGGCATCCCCTCTTTCGTCTACTTCCATCGGTAACTTTACTTGGAGCTATATTTTTATTCATCACATGATAAGTGTTTTGCTTGGAGCGTCTTGTATGATTTGAGTCTTTGATTTTTAGTTTACCACAATCATCTTTGCTGTACACATCTTTTTGAGAGAGACACACATGATTCGGAATTTATTAGAATACTCTATGTGCTTCGCTTATATCTTTTGAGCTATATAGTTTTTGCTCTAGTGCTTCACTTATATTTTTTTAGAGCATGGCGGTGGTTTTGTTTTATAGAAACTATTATTCTCTCATGCTTCACTTATATTATTTTGAGAGTCTTAAACAGCATGGTAATTTTCTTAAATTGGGAAATTAATCCTAATATGCTAAGTATTCAAGACTAGTAAAAACTTTCTTATGAGTGTGCTGAATACTAAGAGAAGTTTGATGCTTGATGATTGTTTTGAGATATGGAGGTAGTGATATTAAAGTTGTGCTAGTTGATTAGTTGTGAAATTGAGAAATACTTGTGTTGAAGTTTGCAAGTCCCGTAGCATGCACGTATGGTAAACTTTATGTAACAAATTTGAAACATGAGGTGTTCTTTGATTGTCTTCCTTATGAGTGGCGGTCGGGGACGAGCGATGGTCTTTTCCTACCAATCTATCCCCCTAGGAGCATGCGCCTAGTGCTTGGTTTTTGATGACTTGTAGATTTTTGCAATAAGTATGTGAGTTCTTTATCACTAGTGTTGAGTCCATGGATTATACACACTCTTACCCTTCCATCATTGCTAGCCTCTTCGGTACCGTGCATTGCCCTTTCTCACATTGAGAGTTGGTGCAAACTTCACGGTGCATCCAAACCCCGTGATATGATACGCCTCACACGCATAAACCTCCTTATATCTTCCTCAAAACAGCCACTATACCTACCTATTATGGCATTTCCATAGTCATTCCGAGATATATTGCCATGCAACTTTCCACCGTTCCGTTTATCATGACACGTTCATCATTGTCATATTGCTTTGCATGATCATGTTGTTGACATCGTATTTGTGGCCAAGCACCGTTCATAATTTTTCATACATGTCATTCTTGATTCATTGCCTATCCCGGTATACCGCCGGAAGCATTCATATAGAGTCATACTTTGTTCTAGTATCGGGTTGTAATCATTGAGTTGTAAATAAATAGAAGTGTGATGATCATCATTCATAGAGCATTGTCCCAATAAAAAAAGAGAAAGGCCAAATAAAAAAAGGGTAGGCCCAAAAAAAAGAGAGAAAATAAAAAGGGACAATGCTACTATCCTTTTTTTTCACACTTGTGCTTCAAAGTAGCACCATGATTTTCATGATAGAGGTCTCTTGTTTTGTCACTTTCATATACTAGTGGGAATTTTTCATTATAGAACTTGGCTTGTACATTCCAACAATGGGCTTCCTCAAATTCCCTAGGTCTTCGTGAGCAAGAAAGTTGGATGCACACCCACTTAGTTTCTTTTACTAAGCTTTCATGCATTTATAGCTCTAGTGCATCCGTTGCATGGCAATCCCTACTCCTTGCATTAACATCAATCGACGGGCATCTCCATAGCCCGTTGATTAGCCGTGTTGATGTGATACTTTCTCCTTTTTTGTCTTCTCCACATAACCCGCATCATTATATTCTATTCCACCCATAGTGCTATATCCATGGCTCACGCTCATGTATTGCGTGAAGGTTGAAAAAGTTTGAGATTACTAAAGTATGAAACAATTGCTTGGCTTGTCATCGGGGTTGTGCATGATGAGAGCATTCTTGTGTGACGAAAATGGAGCATGACTAAACTATAGTTGTAGGGATGAACTTTCTTCGGCCTTGTTATTTTGAGAAGACATAATTGCTTAGTTAGTATGCTTGAAGTATTATTGCTTTTATGTCGATATTAAACTTTTATCTTGAATCTTTCGGATCTGAGTATTCATACCACAATTAAGAGGGTTACATTAAAAACTATGCCAAGTAGCATTCATCATCAAAAATTCTGTTTTTTATCATTTACCTACTCGAGGACGAGCAGGAATTAAGCTTGGGGATGCTTGATACGTCTCCAACTTATCTATAATTTTTTATCGCTTCATGCTATATTATATTTTGTTTTTGATGATTAATGGGCTTTGTTATACACTTTTATATTATTTTTGGGACTAACATATTAACCGGAGGCCCGACCCAAATTGCTGTTTTTTGCCTATTTCAGAGTTTCGCAAAAAAAGAATATCAAACAGAGTCCAAATGGAATGAAACCTTCGGGAACGTGATTTTCAGAACAAACGTGATCCAGAGGACTTGGAGTCTACGTCAAGAAATCAACCAGGAGAGCACGAGGCAGGGGCGCACCCTCCACCCTCGTGTGGCCCATGTTGCTCCACCGACGTACTTCTTCCTCCTATATATACCTACGTACCCCCAAATCAACAGAAGCATCCACGAAAACCTAATTCCACCGCCAAGAACCTTCAGCACCCATGAGATCCCATCATGGGGCCTTTTTCGGCGTCTGCCGGAGGGGCATTGATCATGGAGGGCTTCTACATCAACACCATAGCCTCTCCGATGATGTGTGAGTAGTTTACCTCGGACCTTCGGGTCCATAGTTATTAGCTAGATGGCTTCTTCTCTCTTTGGATCTCAATACAAAGTTCTCCACGATTCTCATGGAGATCTATTCTATGTAATCTTCTTTTATGTGTGTTTGTTGAGACCGATGAATTGTGGGTTTATGATCAAGTTTATCTATGAACAATACTTGAATCTTCTCTTAATTCTTTTATGTATGATTGGTTATCTTTGCAAGTCTCTTCGAATTATCAGTTTGGTTTTGCCTATTAGATCGATCTTTCTTGCAATGGGAGAAGTGCTTAGCTTTGGGTTCAATCTTGCGGTGTCCTTTCCCAGTGACAGCAACGGCAACAAGGCACGTATTGTATTGTTGCCATCGAGGATAACAAGATGGGGTTTATATCATATTGCATGAGTTTATCCCTCTACATCATGTCATCTTACTTAAAGCATTACTCTGTTCTTTTGAACTTATTACTCTAGATGCATGCTGGACAGCGGTCGATGTGTGGAGTAATAGTAGTAGATGCAAAGGAGTCGGTCTACTTGTCACAGACGTGATGCCTATATACATGATCATACCTAGATATTCTCATAACTATGCTCAATTCTATCAATTGCTCAACAGTAATTTGTTCACCCACCATAATACTTATGCTCTTGAGAGAAGCCACTAGTGAAACCTATGGCCGCCGGGTCTATTTTCCATCATATTAATATTCCAACACTTAGCTATTTTTATTGCCTTTTATTTTACTTTGCATCTTTATTATAAAAATACCAAAAATATTATCTTATCATATCTATCAGATCTCACTTTCGTAAGTGACCGTGAAGGGATTGACAGCCCCTTTATTGTGTTGGTTGCGAGGTTTTTATTTGTTTGTGTAGGTGCGAGGGACTTGAGCGTGGCCTCCTACTGGATTGATACCTTAGTTCTCAAAAACTTAGGGAAATACTTACGCTACTTTGCTGCATCACCCTTTCCTCTTCAAGGGAAAACCAACGTAGTGCTCAAGAGGTAGCAAGTACTCAAAGGCAATGACGCACTCATACATCCAACTCCTTTTATTTCGCAGTTTTAACATGTTGAATCATGCACTACAGTACGTCTCGTTCCCACCTCCAGCGATCCTCATCTTCGGGGAATTCGCTGGATCCCAAGGTGATGGACAACAGGTCCTTTCCGGCGGTCTCTTCTCCCAAGGCCATGGATGACACCGAGGTGCTGTCCCGAAGGACCTCCCCAGACCAGCGAGAGAAGCAGGAGGCCGCCAGGGTGGCGCCAGAGGGTGATACCTCGGTCGCCGGACACATGGGGGAGCGAATCCCGCTGGAGACTAGCGATGGGGGCCATATTCAATTCGTCCCCCTACCGAATACAATTCCGGAGACCTATACAGCTTCGGAATCAGGCAAACAGCCTCCTTCGAAAGAAGGAGGTGCACCGATTCCACCGGTGATCTCTGTCCATCCAGAGGCACCGAATACTCTATTGGAAGCGCTGCAAAGCGCTTCCATTGTTGAGGAACGTCGTATCGTTATGGGTACGGTGGTTGAGAGGGTTCAGTCCATTAAGAGCGGACTGACCGAAGCCTGCACCAACCTTCTAACAGGCTTTGAGGTATGCGACGTAATTATGCAAAAGTAATGTCATAGTATAGATAGTAGCCCCTGAGACTCAGTCCGATGTTCGAAAAGAAAAGCCGGATAGAGGATCAAATAATTTTCGCAGGAGACTAACCATACATGTTTATGTGAATAAGCAGGCGTCGTTGCTGGCTGCGACCACCCATTCTGCCGAAGTCTCCGGACTGAAGCGGAGTCTGGAGCGGAGTGAGGAAGAGCTCGACCGTGTGAAAAAACAGCTAGAGCACAATCAAGGTATGCAATGACCTTGTGTAGATTCATAAAGGATGAATGATTTGTGTTGAACATAGTGCCATGATATTTTGTAGGTGTGGCGACCGAGGTGGAGACCCTTAAGAAGGCGCTGGCCGAAGCCTAGGAGAGAGCGGCAAAGGAACAAGTCGCTCGCGAAAAACACGATGTCGGATTTCGGGTTCCGGCAAAACCCTTGAGGTTCGAACACTAGGGTGCGCACATAGGTCTCTCCACCCACTAACACTCTCCCTCACCACGATCTCAAGGCTCAGCGTGTCGAACTCGCAGAACAAAGGGACACAAGGTTTATACTGGTTCGGGGTACTGATGTGGTGTAATACCCTACTCCAGTGTGGTGTGGTGGATTGCCTCTTGGGCTGAGGAGGAACGGTTACAAGGGAAGAACAGCCTCCTGAGGAGAGGTGCTCTTGTGCTTGGTGAGTTTGTGTGGATGAGGATGATCTGAATGGCCCAAGATAAGTTGCCTCCTACTATGGTGGCTAGCCCTATTTATAGTGGCCCTGGTCCTCTTTCCAAATGCTGGCGGGAAGGGATGCCTGTTGGGGAACGTAGTAATTTCAAAAAAATTCCTACGCACATGCAAGATCATGGTGATGCATAGCAACGAGAGGGGAGAGTGTGTCCACGTACCCTCGTAGACCGAAACCGGAAGCGTTACCACAACGCGGTTGATGTAGTTGTACGTCTTCACGATCCGACCGATCAAGTACCAAACGTACGACACCTCCGAGTATAGCACACGTTCAGCTCGATGAAGTCCCTCACACTCCGATCCAGCCGAGCTTTGAGGGAGAGTTCCGTCAACACGACGGCGTGGTAACGATGATGATGTTCTACCGACGCAGGGCTTCGCCTAAGCACCGCTACGATATTATCGAGGTGGACTATGGTGGAGGGGGACACCGCACACGGCTAAGGTTGTGTCTATGGGGTGCCCCCTGCCCCCGTATATAAAGGAGCAAGGGGGGAGAGGCGGCCGACCAGGAGGAGGCACGCCAGGAGGAGTCCTACTCCCACCGGGAGTAGGACTCCCTCCCTTCCTAGTTGGAGTAGGAGAAGGGGGAAGGAGGAGGGAGAGAGGAAGGAAAGGGGGGCGCCATCCCCCCTCCATGCCCAATTCGGACTAGAGGGGGAGGGGGCGCGAGGCCTGCCCTAGCCGCCCCTCCTCTTCTCCACTAAGGCCCATGTAGGCCCATTAAACCCCTGGGGGGGTTCCGGTAACCCCAGTCCTCCGGTAAAATCCCGATTTCACCCGGGACACTTCTGGTATCCAAATATAGCTCGGCTTCCAATATATCAATCTTTATGTCTCGACCATTTCGAGACTCCTCGTCATGTCCGTGATCACATACGGGACTCCAAACTATCTTTGGTGCATCAAAACACATAAACTCATAATATAACCGTCATCGAACTTTAAGCGTGCGGAGCCTACGGGTTCGAGAACTATGTAGACATGACCGAGACACGTCTCCGGTCAATAACCAATAGCGGAACCTGGATGCTCATATTGGCTCCCACATATTCTCCGAAGATCTTTATCACCAAAATCAAGATAACAACATACATTGTTCCTTTTGTCATCGGTATGTTACATGCCCGAGATTCGATCGTCGGTATCTCAATACCTAGTTCAATCTCGTTACCGGCAAGTCTCTTTACTCATTCTGTAATACATCATTCCGCAACTAACTCATTAGTTGCAATGCTTATAGTGATGTGCATTACCGAAAGGGCCTGAGATACCTCTCCGATAATCGAGTGACAAATCCTAATCTCGAAATACGCCAACCCAACAAGTACCTTTGGAGACACTCAGAGAGCACCTTTATAATCACCCAGTTATGTTGTGACGTTTGGTAGCACACAAAGTGTTCCTCCGGTAAATGGGAGTTGCATAATCTCATAGTCATAGGAACATGTATAAGTCATGAAGAAAGCAATAGCAGAATACTAAATGATCGAGTGCTAAGCTAACGGAATGGGTCAAGTCAATCACATCATTCGCCTAATGATGTGATCCCGTTAATCAAATGACAACTCATGTCAATGGCTAGGAAACATGACCATCTTCGATCAACGAGCTAGTCAAATAGAGGCATACTAGTGACACTCTGTTTGTCTATGTATTCACACAAGTATTATGTTTCCGGTTAATAAAATTCTAGGATGAATAATAAACATTTATTATGATATAAGGAAATAAATAATAACTTTATTATTGCCTCTAGGGCATATTTCCTTCAGTCTCCCACTTGCATTAGAGTCAATAATCTAGATTACACAAGAATGATTCTAACACCCATGGAGCCTTGGTGTTGATCATGTTTTGCTCGTGGAAGAGGCTTAGTCAACGGGTTACGCAACATTCAGATCCGTATGTATCTTGCAAATTTCTATGTCTCCCACCGGACTAGATCCCGGATGGAGTTGAAGCGTCTCTTGATGTGCTTGGTTCTCTTGTGAAATCTGGATTCCTTTGCCAAGGCAATTGCACCAGATTGTCACAAAAGATTTTCATTGGACCCGATGCACTAGGTATGACACCTAGATCGGATATGAACTCCTTCATCCAGACTCCTTCATTTGCTACTTCCGAAGCAGCTATGTACTCCGCTTCACACGTAGATCCTGCCACAACGCTTTGTTTAGAACTGCACCAACTGACAGCTCCACCGTTCAATGTAAACACGTATCCGGTTTGCGATTTAGAATCGTCTAGATCAGTGTCAAAGCTCGCATCGACGTAACCATTTACGACTTGCTCTTTGTCACCTCATAAACGAGAAACATATCCTTAGTCCTTTTCAGGTATTTCAGGATGTTCTTGACCGCTGTCCAGTGATCCACTCGTGGATTACTGGTACCTCCCTGCTAAACTTATAGCAAGGCACACATCAGGTCTGGTACACAGCATTGCATACATGATAGAGCCTATGGCTGAAGCATAGGGAACATATTTCATGTTCTCTCTATGTTCTGCAGTTGGTCGGGCATTGAGTCTTACTCAACTTCACACCTTGTAACATGTGCAAGAACCCTTTCTTTGCCTGATCCATTTTGAACTTCTTCAAAACTTTGTCAAGGTATGTGCTTTGTGAAAGTCCAATTAAGCGTCTTGATCTATCTCTATAGATCTTGATGCCCAATATGTAAGCAACTTCACCGAGGTCCTTCATTGAAAAAATCTTATTCAAGTATCCCTTTATGCTATCTAGAAATTCTATATCATTTCCAATCAGCAATATGTCATCCACATATAATATCAGAAGTGCTACAAAGCTCCCATTCACTTTCTTGTAAATACAGGCTTCTCCAAAAGTCTGTATAAAACCAAATGCTTTGATCACACTATCAAAGCGTTTATTCCAACTCCGAGAGGCTTGCACCAGTCAATAAATGGATCGCTGGAGCTTGCACACTTTGTTAGCTCCCTTTGGATCGATAAAACCTTCAGGTTGCATCATATACAACTCTTCTTCCAGAAATCCATTCAGGAATGCAGTCTTTACATCCATTTGCCAAATTTCATAATCATAGAATGGGGCAATTGCTAACATGATTCGGACGGACTTGAGCATCGCTACGGGTGAGAAGGTCTCGTCGTAGTCAATCCCTTGAACTTGTTGAAAACCTTTCGCAACAAGTCGAGCTTTATAGACAGTAACATTACCGTCAGCGTCAGTCTTCTTCTTGAAGATCCATTTATTCTCAATTTCTTGCCGATCATTGGGAAAGTCAACCAAAGTCCACACTTTGTTCTCATACATGGATCCCATCTCAGATTTCATGGCCTCTAGCCATTTTGCGGAATCTGGGCTCATCATCGCTTCCTCATAGTTCGTAGGTTCGTCATGATCTAGTAACATGACCTCCAGAATAGGATTACCATACCACTCTGGTGCAGATCTCACTCTGCTTGACCTACGAGGTTCAGTAGTTACTTGATCTGAAACTTCATGATCATCATCATTAGCTTCCTCACTAATTGGTGTAGGTGTCACAGGAACCGGTTTCTGTGATGAACTACTTTCCAATAAGGGAGCAGGTACAGTTACCTCATCAAGTTCTACTTTCCTCCCACTCACTTCTTTCGAGAGAAACTCCTTCTCTAGAAAGGATCCAAATTTAGCAACAAAAGTCTTGCCTTCAGATCTATGATAGAAGGTGTACCCAACAGTTTCCTTTGGGTATCCTATGAAGACACATTTCTCCGATTTGGGTTCGAGCTTATCAGGTTGAAGCTTTTTCACATAAGCATAGCAGCCCCAAACTTTAAGAAACGACAACTTTGGTTTCTTGCCAAACCACAGTTCATAAGGCGTCGTCTCAACGGATTTCGATGGTGCCCTATATAATGTGAATGCAGCTGTCTCTAAAGGATAACCCCAAAATGATAGCGGTAAATCAGTAAGAGACATCATAGATCGCACCATATCTAGTAAAGTATGATTACGACGTTCGGACACACCATTACGCCGTGGTGTTCCGTGTGGCGTGAGTTGCGAAACTATTCTGCATTGTTTCAAATGAAGACCAAACTCGTAACTCAAATATTCTCCTCCACGATCAGATCGTAGAAACTTCATTTTCTTGTTACAATGATTTTCAACTTCACTCTGAAATTCTTTGAACTTTTCAAATGTTTCAGACTTATGTTTCATTAAGTAGATATACCCATATCTGCTTAAATCATCTGTGCAGGTGAGAAAATAACGATACCCGCCGTGAGCCTCAACATTCATCGGACCACATACATCTGTATGTATGATTTCCAACAAATCTCGCTCCATAGTTCCGAAGAACGGCGTTTTAGTCATCTTGCCCATGAGGCACGGTTCGCAAGTACCAAGTGATAAATAATCAAGTGGTTCCAAAAGTCCATCAGTATGGAGTTTCTTCATGGGCTTTACACCAATATGACCTAAACGGCAATGCCACAAATAAGTTGCACTATCATTATCAACTCTACATCTTTTGGCTTCAATATTATGAATATGTCTATCATACTATCGAGATTCAATAGAAATAGACCACTCTTCAAGGGTGCATGACCATAAAAGATATTACTCATATAAATAGACCAACCATTATTCTCCGATTTAAATGAAAAACCGTCTCGCATCAAACAAGATCCAGATATAATGTTCATGCTCAACGCCGCACCAAATAATGCTTATTCAGGTCTAAAACTAATCCCGTAGGTAGATGTAGAGGTAGCGTGCGACCGCGATCACATCGACTTTGGAACCATTTCCCACGCGCATCGTCACCTCGCCCTTAACCAATCTTCGCTTAATCAAGAGTCCCTGTTTCGAGTTGCAAATATTAGCAATGTAACCGATATCAAATACCTGTGTGCTCATGCGAGCATTAGTAAGGTACACATCAATAACATGTATATCACATATACCTTTGTTCACCTTGCCATCCTTCTTATCCGCCAAATACTTGGGGCAGTTCCGCTTCCAGTGGCCAGTCTGTTTGCAGTAGAAGCACTCAGTTTCAGGCTTAGGTCTAGACTTGGGTTTCTTTTCCTGAGCAGCAACTTGTTTGCTGTTCTTCTTGAAGTTCCCCTTCTTCTTCCCTTTGCCCTTTTTCTTGAAACTCGTGGTATTGTTGACCATCAACACTTGATGCTCCTTCTTGATTTCTACCTCCGCAGCCTTTAGCATTACGAAGAGCTCGGGAATCGTCTTATCCATCCCTTGCATGTTATAGTTCATCACAAAGCTCTAGTAGCTTGGTGGTAGTCATTGAAGAATTCTGTCAATGACGCTATCATCTGGAAGATTAACTCCCAGTTGAATCAAGTGATTGTTATACCCAGACATTCTGAGTATATGCTCACTGACAGAACTATTCTCCTCCATCTTACAGATGTAGAACTTATTGGAGACTTCATATCTCTCAATCCGGGCATTTACTTGAAATATTAACTTCAACTCCTGGAACATCTCATATGCTCCATGACGTTCAAAACGTCGTTGAAGTCCCGGTTCTAAGCGGTAAAGCATGGCACACTAAACTATCGAGTAGTCATCAGCTTTGCTCTGCCAGACGTTCATAATATCTGGTGTTGCTCCTGCAGCAGGTCTGGCACCTAGCGGTGCTTCCAGGACGTAATTCTTCCGTGCAGCAATGATGATAATCCTCAAGTTACGGACCCAGTCCGTGTAATTGCTACTGTCATCTTTCAACTTTGCTTTCTCAAGGAACGCATTAAAATTCAATGGAACAATATCACGGGCCATCTATCTACAATCAACATAGACAAGCAAAATACTATCAGGTACTAAGTTCATGATAAATTTAAGTTCAATTAATCATATTACTTAAGAACTCCCACTTAGATAGACATCCCTCTAATCCAAATCAACTAAACCAGTTCCGATCATCACGTGAGATGGAGTAGTTTCAATGGTGAACATCACTATGTTGATCATATCTACTATATAATTCACGCTCGACCTTTCGGTCTCAGTGTTCTGAGGCCATATCTGCATATGCTAGGCTCGTCAAGTTGAACCAGAGTATTCCGCATGTGCAACTGTTTTGCACCCGTTGTATTTCAACGTAGAGCCTATCACACCCGATAATCACGTGGTGTCTCAAAGACGAAGAACTTTACATAGCGGTGCATCGTGGAGAACACTTATACCTTGATAATTTAGTGAGAGATCATCTTATAATGCTACCGTCAATCAAAGAAAGATAAGATGCATAAAAGATAAACATCACATGCAATCAATATAAGTGATATGATATGGCCATCATCATCTTGTGCTTGTGATATCCATCTCCAAGCACCGCCATGATCACCATCGCCACCGGGCGCCGACACCTTGATCTCCATCGTAGCATCGTTGTCGCCTCGCCAACTTATGCTTCTACGACTATCGCTACCGCTTAGTGATAAAGTAAAGCATTACAGTATGCTTGCATTGCATACAATAAAGCGACAACCATATGGCTCTCGCCATTGTCGATAACTCGGTTACAAAACATGATCATCTCATGCAATAAAATATAGCATCATGCCTTGACCATATCACATCACAACATGCCCTGCAAAAACAAGTTAGACGTCCTCTACTTTGTTGTTGCATGTTTTACGTGGCTGCTACAGGCTGAGCAAGAACCATTCTTACCTACGCATCAAAACCACAACGATAGTTTGTCAACTTAGTGCTGTTTTAACCTTCTCAAGGACCGGGCATAGCCACACTCGGTTCAACTAAAGTTGGAGAAACCGACACCCGCCACCCAATTGTGCAAAGCACGTCGGTAGAACCAGTCTCGCATAAGCGTACGTGTAATGTCGGTCTGGGCCGCTTCATCCAACAATACCACCGAGCCAAAGTATGACATGCTGGTAAGCAGTATGACTTATATCGCCCACAACTCACTTGTGTTCTACTCGTGCATATAACATCTACGCATAAAACCAGGCTCGGATGCCACTGTTGGGGAACGTAGTAATTTCAAAAAGATTCCTACGCACACGCAAGATCATGGTGATGCATAGCAACGAGAGGGGAGAGTGTGTCCACGTACCCTCGTAGACCGAAAGCGGAAGCGTTATCACAACGCGGTTGATGTAGTCGTACGTCTTCATGATCCGACCGATCAAGTACCAAACATACGACACCTCCGAGTTCAGCACACGTTCAGTTCGATGACGTCCCTCGAACTCCGATCCAGCCGAGCTTTGAGGGAGAGTTTCGTCAGCACGATGGCGTGGTGACGGTGATGATGTTCTACCGACGCAGGGCTTCGCCTAAGCACCACTACGATATTATCGAGGTGGACTATGGTGGAGGGGGGCACCGCACACGGCTAAGAGATCAATGATCAATTGTTGTGTCTTTGGGGTGACCCCCTGCCCCCTATATAAAGGAGCAAGGGGGGAGGCGGCCAGCAAGGAGGAGGCGCGCCAGGAGGAGTCCTACTCCCACCGGGAGTAGGACTCCCTCCCTTCCTAGTTGGAGTAGGAGAAGGGGGAAGGAGGAGGGAGAGAGGAAGGAAAGGGGGGCGCCGCCCCCCTCCTTGTCCAATTCGGACTAGAGGGGGAGGGGGCGTGCGGCCTGCCCTGGCCGCCCCTCCTCTTCTCCACTAAAGGCCCATGTAGGCCCATTAAACCCCCCCCCCCCCGGGGGGGGGGGTTCCGGTAACCCTCGGTTCTCCGGTAAAATCCCGATTTCACCCGGAACACTTCTAATATCCAAATATAGGCTTCTGATATATCAATATTTATGTCTCGACCATTTCGAGACTCCTCGTCATGTCAGTGATCACATTTGGGACTCCGAACTATCTTCGGTACATCAAAACACATAAACTCATAATATAACCATCATCGAACTTTAAGTGTGCGGACCCTACGGGTTCGAGAACTATGTAGACATGACCGAGACACGTCTCCGGTCAATAACCAATAGTGGAACCTAGATGCTCATATTGCCTCCCACATATTCTACGAAGATCTTTATCGCTCAAACCGCATAACAACATACACTGTTCCCTTTGTCATCGGTATGTTACTTGCTCGAGATTCGATCGTCGGTATCTCAATACCTAGTTCAATCTCGTTACTAGAAAGTCTCTTTACTCGTTCTGTAATACATAATTCCGCAACTAGCTCATTAGTTGCAATTCTTGCAAGGCTTATAGTGGTGTGCATTACCGAGTGGGCCCAGAGATACCTCTCCGACAATCGGAGTGACAAATCCTAATCTCGAAATACGCCAACCCAACAAGTACCTTTGGAGACACCAGAGAGCACCTTTATAATCACCCGATTACGTTGTGATATTTGGTAGCACACAAAGTGTTCCTCCGTAAACGGGAGTTGCATAATCTCATAGTCATAGGAACATGTATAAGTCATGAAGAAAGCAATAGCAGAATACTAAACGATCGAGTGCTAAGCTAACGGAATGGGTCAAGTCAATCACATCATTCTCCTAATGATGTGATCCCGTTAATCAAATGACAACTCATGTCAATGGCTAGGAAACATAACCATCTTTGATCAACGAGCTAGGCAAGTAGAGGCATACTAGTGACACTGTTTGTCTATGTATTCACACAAGTATTATGTTTTCGGTTAATACAATTCTAGCATGAATAATAAACATTTATCATGATATAAGGAAATAAATAATAACTTTATTATTGCCTCTAGGGTATATTTCCTTCAATGCCACAACAGCCAAATTTGAAGGGAGACAACTAGTACAAGTTATCCCGACTAAAAGTGGTCTTCGCCTGCCAAAGGCTCTGGTGATGACGCCGTCTTGGGCTCCACGGTGACCTCCATCCTGCCGTCCTGCTGGTCCTGGTCTCGTTGCACTGATATGGAAACCTTTGCCTGATGCCTCGGGACTCCTCGTCTGTGCTTGCCTCTTTAGAACCAAAGAGGAAACGAGGACACTCTGCGCGCTGGCGCCCGCCTGGGCCCGGTCGTCATGGCTTGCATCATAGAAACCTCGCGAGGTGCCCCTTGCCTTGATCTCTCTGCCCCTCACGAGCCAGCCTGGTGAGGCCGCCCCCGAGGTGGTCATGTGTCATCCGCCTCGCGAGGCCTGGCCCCTCGCGAGGGTCTTGAGTGTTTGCCGGTGAAGATGGGCCGTACAGGGCCGCTGGTGGAGCCACGCCGTGGGCCGTAGACAGGCAAGTCTGGGGACCCCCGTTCCCAAGACACCGACACACGAGGCCAGGGTCGGTGTTGTCCAGCAGGAGCTCCAGGACGCCGTGAAGAAATGTGACTCCTTGGAGCGCAATATTGCGGATCAAGAGTCCGAACTTGCCAAGGCCCGCCAAAGTGCACAAGATACCCAGGATGAAGCCCAGGGCGCCCTCTAGGAAATCCAGGAGGCCAAAAAAATTGAGGCAGGTAAGGCCTTTATGATGCAGAGAGAGTATGTGAAGAAAAGGTAGCTCTTGCTGACCCGGATTTGGAGTTCTCCAGGAGCGTTTGCAGATCTGTCGTGCAGTGTTGCTGACGCTGCGGATTTCTTCCGAGCCGAAGAAGGGAGCTCAACGGAGAAGCTGTTCTGGTCGCAATACCTTGCGCCAGAGCATCCGGTGCCCTTCAGCGATCAGCAGAAACAGCTGACCGAACTGCATAGGGCAGCCGAATTGGTCATGAAGGATTTGATAATCCGTTTATGGCCTGCCGAAGCCATACCCAGCAGCTACTTCGGGCTCGTGAAGCGGCTAGTCAATGCCAGCCCTTGGCTTGATGCCATCAAGCGGTCGGTCTGCATCGAAGGTGCGCGGATGTCCTTCGCCCGCGTCAAGGTGCAGTGGGCGAAGATGGACACCGTCAAGCTCGCGACTGAGGGACCGCCCGTGGGCAAGGAGCACTGCACGCCCGAGCGGTATTTTGATGATGTCCTGAAGGGATCCCGCATTGTAGAGGGCTAGTGTTCAAAAGACATTATCTTTGAATGAAGTCATTCATGTTATCCCTTCCTATATTATGAAACAAAGTCGTTATGTAATATAATATTCGCTGCTTTAAAATTTTACCTCCTGCGGCCGCTTTTGTTACATCCGAGAATTGGCCGTCATTTCAAATTTCAACGTAGGTAGTACGTGGGTGTTCGGGACAGAATCTAAACACTCTTGATCCAAGAGTTTGGTCCTTGAAGGAGGTGTTTAGAGCAACAAACCAGACAATCAGACTATGTGGCTTTATCACCCTCACTTAGCCATAGGAGTTTGACAATAGAAATGTAGGCGCAACCCCTAGTTAGTATTTAATCCGGACTAGGGTGCTATAGACACCTGATCGGGTAGAGGCCGATTCTTCCATAATGCGAAAAAACTCGCAAAAGATTTTTAACCTCCGAATGGCTGACCAGCTCTCGCCGCATCATGACAGTCAGTTTTCGGCTTTCTCTACTGAGGTGTTTGCTCGGATGAATCAGAAACACAATCGCAGTAGTTCTCCCTTTACTACCTTAGTCGATAGGACGGAACGTAAGGTAGCAAGCACAGGAGCCGGGCAACCCAACTATTGACCAAAGACATGATTCCGAGCCGATGCATATAATGCTAATTTCGGGGTGCCGAACTATACTACAAAAGGTGTTCTGACTTTGTTGCCGTAGTATGGAGCACAATGAAGCCCCTGGCGAATTAAAGCATACCAAAGTGTACGGGTGCAATCGATAAGAATAGTGAAATAAAATGAAGTAGTAAGCTAGTGCCACATAAGTTGGGCCACAAACTGTTTCCATTATAATTTGATTAATACGTCAAAGCGTATTTGTACAAATAGTGCGATAAGCAACAGGGCTATTTAACATGCCAAGACCAAGGGGGAGCTATGTGCGGGTCCTGAAAACAGGTAGAATGATCGTCAAGAAGAACATCTAGAGATTCCCCCACACGTCTGTGCTGCTTGCTACGTTGGTATATCCATCCTTTGAAAGGACCGATGATCAGGCCATCGGGAGGGGCCTATAGAGAAGAAGCCTGAAAAGGGAAGGCATGTGTGCTCAGGTTAGGTTAAGCCGTATTATGGGCCACCATCTAGTTATGCCTCCATCTCTGCCCATGGTATTTTAGGTGCGTAGTTATGTACGCGTGGTATGTACGCCGCCATTTGGTCGGGACTGAGATGGAGGCCGAATTTCTAGTCTAACTCCTGACGAGCTGGACTGTTATGCTGCGGAGTAGTCCGGACTCGTTTGATAGTCTCCGGGAGCTTGGCCGCTGAATTAAAGTTCTCCTTGATAAGGCCGCTCTGTACTTTTGCTGCCAGGTCCGCGGTGTGCTCCTCGGTACGGAGGGAGCACTCTGTGTTTCCATTGGACACCGCGTGGTCTGGGCATCTTGAGTTTGAGATAAGCATACTGTGGCACCGCATTGAGTCGAGCAAATGCAGTTTTTCTGAGCAGTGTGTGATAGCCACTGCGGAAGGGGACGATGTCGAAGATCAAGTCTTCGCTTTGGAAGTTGTTCAGGGATCCGAAGGCAACTTCCAATGTGATTGAACCCGTGCAGCGGGCCTCTACACCTAGTATTACTCCTTTAAAGGTAGTTTTTATGGGCTTGATCCTTGATGGATCGAATCCCATTTTGCGGACTGTATCCTGATAGAGCAGGTTGAGGCTGCTGCCACCGTCCATGAGGACTCATGTGAGGTGGAATCCATCAAAGATTGGGTCAAGAACTAGTGCGGCTGAACTGCCATGACGGATACTGGTCGGATGGTCCCTGCGATCAAAGGTGATCGGGCAGGACGACCATGGGTTGAATTTTGGGGAGACTTGCTCTATCGCATAGAAGTCTCTGAGCGCACGTTTGCGCTCCCTCTTGGGGATATGGGTAACGTATATCATGTTCACCGTTTTAACCTGGGGGGAAACTTCTTCTGTCCCCCTGTGTTCGGTGGACGGGGCTCCTCGTCGTCGTCCTCACTCTGCGACCCCTTCTCCTTGTTCTCGGCATTTAACTTGCCGGCCTGTTCAAAGACCCAACAACTTCTGTTGGTATGATTGGCTGGTTTATCAGGGGTGCCGTGGATCTGACATGGACGATCGAGTATGCGGTCCAAGTTGGATGAGCCCGGATTGTTCCTTTTAAATGGCTTCTTCCGCCGGCCAGATTTGGAGCCACTAAATACGGGGTTGACCGCCGTGTCATCGGTATGGTCACCGTTGTTTCGATGTTTGTGCCTGTTGCGTCGGGGCTTGTCGTTGCTATTTCTGGCTTCAGAGGTGCCAGTTTTGCTTGCATTATTATTGCTATGGGCTAGCCAGCTATCTTCGCCCGCGCAAAAGCGGGTCAAAAGTTCCGTGAGGGCTGCCATTGACTTCGGCTTTTCCTGGCCGAGGTGTCGGGCAAGCCATTCGTCACGGATGCTATGCTTAAATGCCGCTAGGGCTTCGGCGTCCGGACAGTCGACGATCTGGTTCTTCTTAGTTAGGAACCTAGTCCAGAATTTCCTGGCTGACTCTTCGGGTTGTTGAACTATGTGACTTAAGTCATCGGCATCCGGAGGTCGGACGTATGTACCTTGGAAGTTGTCACGGAAGGCGTCTTCCAAGTCCTCCCAGCTACCAATTGAGTTTTCAGGCAGGCTGTTCAACCAGTGACGAGCTGGTCCCTTGAGTTTTATTGGGAGGTATTTGATGGCATGAAGATCATCATCATAGGCTATATGAATATGGAAAAGAAAATCCTCAATCCATATCACGGAATCTGTTGTTCCATCATATGATTCGATATTCATGGGTTAAAACGCTTCTGGGAATTCATGCTCCATTACTTCATCAGTGAAGCAGAGAGGGTGTGAGGCGCCTCTATATCGAGCCAAGTCGCGACGTAGCTCGGATGGAGTCCGTCTGTGGTTTTTGGCCCGGGCATGATTATGCTTGTCTCGTCCGGCTAGATAGCCGTCATCGCGTGTCGGGGCACACCCCCGCGATCCGGTCTGACCTGCTCTACTGTCCAGGTCTTGCCGCAGGTCATATGTATATCCCCGAGCTGTTATATCTCTACCTTTACGGCGAGGTAGTATGGGCTGCTGTTCGGCTTGAGTTGTCGTTTTGTACCGGCCACGAGGTGGTCGGTCAGCCGCATTACATGCTGATGGTGCGGGCTCGAGGGCCTCGTCGTCAAATTGGGGCAGTAGTTTATGCTTCGGGTAACTTTTGGTTGGGCGCTCGAGGCCGTATTCCTCGGCTGCCAGGACATTAGTCCACCTATCGTTGAGCAGATCATGATCAGCTTGAAGCCGCTGCTGCTTCTTTTCAGGCTCCTTACAGTGGCAATTAGCTGGCGCTTAAAGCGCTCCTGCTCGAGAGGTTCCTCACGTACGATAAAGTCTCCGTCACCGAGGCTCACCTCGTCCTCGGAGAGTGGGAGATAATTACTATCCTCCGAGTCTTCGTTTATGGGCTGTTCGTCAGGGCTAACTTGCCCATCTTCCCGATCGTCCTGTTCGAAAGTTGGCTCGATGGGGTCTTATTTGTCTTCGGCATCGTCCGGAGTGTTGTTGTCTCTTGTGCCGGTATTGCTGTCTTTTCCGCGGCGTGATTTAGAGCGGCACCGCTGACGTCGGCGCTTTGGCTGTGTCTCAGGAGGTTTATCCTCGACTGGATCTTCTTTATCATCGCCGTTACCCTCTTTGGGTGTGTCCACCATGTACACGTCATACGAAGAGGTGGCTGTCTGATACGTCTCCGTCGTATCTATAATTTTTGATTGTTCCATGCCAATATTATTCAACTTTCATATACTTTTTGGCAACTTTTTATACTATTTTTGGGACTAACATATTGATCCACTGCCCAGTGCCAGTTCCTATCTATTGCATGTTTTTGGTTTCGCAGAATTTCCATATCAAACGGAATCCAAACGGGATAAAAACGGACGGAGAATTATTTTCAAATATTTGGAAAATCTGGGAGAAAGATCAACGCGAAACGGTGTCCGAGGTGGGCACGAGGTAGGGGGCCCGCCCGACCCCCCCAGGGCGCGCCCCTGACCCTCGTGGGCCACCCGTAAGGCGGTTGATGCCCTTCTTCGACCGCAAGAAAGCTAATTTTTGGCAAAAAATCACGGCGGAGGTTTCAGTCCAATCGGAGTTACGGATCTCCATATATATCTGAAAGCGGTGAAAGGGCGTGAGAACGGAACGCAGTAAACAGAGAGAAACAGAGATAGATCCAATCTCGGAGGGCTCTCGCCCTCCCACGCCATGGAGGCCAAGGACCAGAGGGGAAACCCTTCTCCCATCTAGGGAGGAGGTCAAGGAAGAAGAAGAAGAAGAAGGGGCCCCCTCTCCCCTTCCCTTCCGGTGGCGCCGGAACGCCGCCGTGGCCATCATCATCATCACCGCGATCTTCACCAACACCTCCGCCATCTTCACCAATATCTCCATCACCTTCCCCCTCTATCTACAGCGGTCCACTCTCCCGCAACCCGCTGTACCCTATACTTGAACATGGTGCTTTATGCTTCATATTATTATCCAATGATGTGTTGCCATCCTATGATGTCTAAGTAGATTTTCGTTGTCCTATAAGTGGTTGATGAATTGCTATGATTGATTTAAATTGCTTGTGGTTATGTTGCTATCCTTTGGTGCCCATCATATGAGCGCACGCATGTATCACACCATAGGGTTAGTTGTATGTTGATAGGACTATGTATTGGAGGGAAAGAGTGACAGAAGCTTCAACCTAGCATAGAAATTGATGCATACGGGATTGAATGTAGCGACCAGACCTCAAACAGTCTGGTCCGTGTGCATCAGTGTCATCCCTGGATCAGTAATGCTGACACGCACAATACTTGAAGGATTTATAACAGAGTAGCAATCACACACTTATTACATCGAATGTCCCAAAAGAGAACTTATTACAATAAATATGGCTTAAGGCCATCTAATAACGATAACAGCGGAAGGCTTGGAAGATAAGCGAGTCCATCAACTCCAACGGCATCACTGAGTATAGAACCACAACCTAAAGGCACCTTACTGTCGTTGCGAAAAGTCTGCAACATGAACGTTGCAGCCTGAAAACGGGTCAGCACATGGAATATGCTGGCAATGTAACACATAGAGAGTAATATGAAAGAGTAATGCTATACTACTTGCATATATGGCTGGTGGAAAGCTCTATGGTTACAATTTTGTGTAAAGCCAATTTTTCCCTACTGCAAAGGAATAAATTTTATTTAACTATCATGGTGGTTGTTAAACATTAAGAATGGTTGACAGCATTCTCAATCCCAATTAAGTAACATCATTAAACCCAACAATATTAATTAAAGTAACATGATGAGATTCACATGATAATCCAAGTACTAGATACTCAAGATGTCCCTAACCGGGGACACGGCTAACCATGATTAGTTTTATACACTCTGCAGAGGTTTGCGCACTTTTCCCCACAAGACTCGATCTCCTTCGTTGGGATTCTCGCTCTACAAGGTGTTTGAGAAACGGATGATCGAGACATAGTCTTTCAGAAGTGCTAGCACCTTGCGATGGGTAGACCGTTACACCTACATCCCCTACATCTGCTAGTCTACCACTGTAAGAGTTCGCACGACTTATCAACTATGCTAGAGCCCATAGTAGCTTGTGGCTGCACACGGAAGTTTCTAGCATGAATAATCTCATGATCCCTTTGAGCCTGGGTGGCGGTTCATAAAGAAAAACAGGCAATCCTGGAATACCCAGGTACCTCAATCCACCCAGATGTGTGTTTAAGTTGCCACCTTAAGTTTAACCATTAATTAACAAACTCACATCTGTCATGGATACCCTCACCCAATCCACGTCTACTAGCATAGCATGGCAATATAAGCAAACGTAGAAGTAACTCCCAAGGGTTTGAAAATAAAACAGGTAATAGGTACTACCTCAACTACTTCCCAAAACCCACAATTTAATAAGATCCTAATCATGCAATGTTTGAGGATTGATCTAATGCACAAAAACTGGGTATGAAAAGGGATATGATCAAAGTGTTACTTGCCTTGATGATGATCCGCGAAACCTAGCGATTCAAAGTAGCAAGCGGCGCACTCCGAGTACTCTATCGGAAACAAACAAGCATACAATAAGTACTCATCGAATGCACAAGTAAAACTCAAATAAAAGATCTAACCAGAGAGTTCAACTTAAGACCTCCGGTTTCCAAAAAGAATCAAATCAAACGAAGCAACGAAAGTCAAACGGCGAAAGAAACGAGCTTTGTTTACTAATCTGGACCTAAGTCAAATTTTACAGAGGCAAAAACATGTTTGAGTTGATTAATCGGAAAGAGGGTTTCGAGACGAAACTCTAGACGCTTGAATCGCCCGATTCCGATAAACGAGAGAAAAGTTAAACTAGATCGAAAATCGGATCAGAAATCGCGATCAGAAATAATCGCGAAAAATCCAAGAAAAAGAAAAACGGACGAACAGGCTAACGAACGAACGTTCGTTAACTGAAACTAAACGACGAAAATCGTTCGTCAAAACGAACGAATGAGCGAACGCTCGCTAAATAAACTAAACCGGAAAAACAGATCTAGGTTTTTTTAAAAAGAAACCAAACGAAAAACCGGCGGAAAACCGAACGGTTTTCTCGAGGAAAACCGCCGGCGGTGAGGCGGCGGCTTACTCTGGCGAGGGGGCGGCGGGGTCCGGCGGGGTCGGCGGCGTCCGGCGGCGCGGCGAAGTCGGCGGCGGGGCTCGGCGGGCTGGCGCGGAGGCGGCGGCGAGTCGGCGGGCGGCGGTGTGAGGCTTGGCGGGCGGGGTTTCGGCCAAGGGCGAACGCGCGGCGGCGGCGCTGGTCGGGGCGTCGGCTAGGGTTTCGGCGGCGGGGCTGGCGGCTCGGGCCTCCGGCTCTTAAAGGACCGGCCGGGTCGGAGTCCCGGACGGACACGACCTGGTTAGGTCGGTTCGTTTTTTTAAATACTTTCGTGCAAAAAACAAACAAAAGAAATACTAAACGGACTTCAAAAATCCTGAAATAATTTTCCCCGGCTTCTAAAATCAAGCCGGACAAGGTGAACATTTATTTGGGGCCCGAATGCAATATGGAAAAACGCGCATTTTTCCTAAATTCAAATAAAATAGCGATAAACTCCAAATAAAAATCTTATTTGATTTTTTATTAAACCTTCAATATTTCTTTATTTTGGGAAAGTCGTTTTATTCCCTCTCTCATATTTTTATTATAGAAATAATTGAAGATAAAATAAATAAAATCAAATGATCCTATTTTCAAAATTTGAGAAAGCTCAAATATGAAAATAACGAAATCTCCAACTCTCTCCGTGGGTCCTTGAGTTGCGTGAAATTTCTAGGATCAAGCCAAAATGAGATAAAATATGATATGCAATTATGATATATGTATAACATTCCAAATTGAAAATTTGGGATGTTACAAACCTACCCCCCCCCCCCTTAAGATGAATCTTGCCCTCGAGATTCGGGTTGGCTAGAAAATAGGTGAGGGTGGTCCTTTAGTAGATCTTCCTCTCGCTCCCAGGTGGCGTCATCCTCGATGTGGTGGCTCCACTGGACTTTGCAAAACTTGATAACCTTGCTGCGGGTGACTCGGCTGGCATACTTGAGAATTTTGACTGGTTTCTCCTCATAGGTCAAATCATTATCCAAGCTGAATTACTTACAATGACCTTTGTATCCCTCAGCGGTATATCAGCCATCTCTGCGTGGCACTTCTTCAACTAGGAAACGTGGAACACGTCGTGAACTCCTGACAATCCTTCGGGCAATTCCAATTTGTAAGCAACTTCCCCCATGTGCTCCAAAACTTTGTATGGTCCCACAAAACGTGGCACTAATTTCCCCTTAACTCCAAAGCACTTAACTCCTCGAAGTGGAGATACTCGAAGATAGACTCTATCTCCGACTTCGTAAACTGTCTCCTTGCGTTTTGAATCTGCATAGCTCTTCTGTCTAGACTGGGCTACCTTGAGCCTGTCACGAATTAACTTCACCTTCTGTTCAGACTCCTTAATCAAATCTGGTCCAAACAACTGGCGGTCTCCAACTTCATCCCACGACAATGGTGTTCTGCACCTCCTTCCGTACAAGGCTTCAAAGGGCCATCCTCAAACTAGATTGATAACTGTTGTTGTAAGAGAACTCCGCATATGGCAAGTTGTCATCCCAACTAGATCCATAATCTAGTGCACAAGCTCTCAACATATCCTCCAAAATCTGATTGACTCTCTCGGTCTGTCCATCAGTCTGCGGATGAAAAGCTGTATTGAACTCTAGTCTGGTACCCAAAGTTTCGTGCAACTGATTCCAGAACTTTGAGGTGAATTGGGTTCCTCTATCTGATACGATGCTCCTCGGAACTCCATGCAGACACACGACCCTGGTCATGTATATCTTTGCTAACTTAGCACTGCTATAAGTAGTCTTCACTGGGATGAAATGAGCTACCTTCGTCAAACGATCGACTACAACCCAAATCGAGTCATAGTCTGAACGAGTCCTGGGAAATCCCGTCATAAAATCCATGCCTAGTTTATCCCACTTCCATTCGGGTATCGGCAACGGCTGTATCAATCCTGCTGGCTTCTGATGTTCTGCCTTCACTCTCTGACATACATCACAAACTGCTACATACTCCGCAATATCCTTCTTCATTCCGGTCCACCAGAAAGTTCCTTCAAATCCAAATACATCTTGGTATTTCCTGGGTGAATCGAGTACGGCGAATCGTGGGCCTCTTGCAAAATCAACTTCCTGATTTCCGGATCATTAGGCATGTAAACGCGGTCCTCAAACCATAAGGTATCGTGTTCATCCTCATGAAATCCTTTAGCTTTTCCCTTGCTCAATTTCTCCTTTATAGCGGCAATCTCCTTGTCAGTTTTCTGGGCTTCTCTGATCTTATCCATCAAAGTAGACTGAATCTCCAATGCTGCTACATAGTCTCTCGGAACTATCTCTAAACATAGCTCTCGAAGATCCTCGGCTAACTCCTTTGGTATATCTCTGGTCATTAGTGTGTTGACATGGCTCTTGCGGCTCAACGCATCGGCTACTACGTTAGCCTTTCCGGGGTGATAATGCAATCTCATGTCATAATCCTTAATGAGCTCCAACCATCTCCTTTGCTCGAGATTCAACTCCTTAGCGTGAAGATGTACTTCAAACTCTTGTGATCCGTCTACACCTCACAATGGTTTCCAATGAGAAAATGTCTCCAAGTCTTCAATGCGTGTACTACGGCTGCTAACTCCAAATCATGTGTAGCATAATTCAACTCATGGGGCTTAAGTTGTCGTGAAGCATACGAAACAACTGTTCCCTCCTGCATAAGTACTGCCCCAAGTCCTCGTCGTGAAGCGTCACAATATACCTCGTAATCTTTACTCTGATCTGGCAGAATCAACACTGGTGATGTAACCAAACGTTTCTTTAACTCCTGGAAACTAGCCTCACATTCTTCAGTCCAATTGAACTTGGTATCCTTCTTTAATAACTCCGTCAGAGGCTTCGCAATCTTCGAGAAATTATCAATGAATCTCCGGTAGTATCCTGCCAGTCCAAGGAAACTCCAGATCTCTCCAACTGTCGTTGGTGCTTCCCAATTTGTCACAGTGACAACCTTGGTGGGATCTACTGCTATACCTTCTCCGGATATAACGTGTCCGAGGAATCCAACTTCCTTCAACCAAAACTCACATTTGCTGAACTTGGCGTATAACTGATGTTCTCTGAGCTTCTCAAGTACTAAACGCAAATGCTCCTTATGCTCCTCTTCATTCTTCGAGTAAACCAAAATATCATCAATGAACACCACGCATTTAACTTATCCAAAAACTCCATAAACACCTTGTTCATCATGTTCATGAAATAGGCAGGTCGTTAGTCGCACCAAATGACATAACGGTATACTCATACAGTCCATACCTGGTGGTAAAAGCGGTTTTAGGTATATCCTGCTCTCGAATCTTTAACTGATGGTATCCTGATCGCAAATCGATCTTGGAAAATACCTTAGCTCCTTGCAATTGGTCAAACAAATCGTTGATCATCGGCAACAGGTACTTATTCTTAATGGTCACTTCATTCAATCCTCGATAATCAACAACCATTCTCAATGATCCATCCTTCTTCTCCACTAGAAATCTTGGCGATCCCCAAGGCGAAGAACTTGGGCGAATAAAACCTTTATCCAGTAACTCCTTAATCTGCTTCTTAATTTCTTCCAAATCTTGTGCGGGCATCCGGTACGGTCTCTTAGATATCGGCCCTGTGCCTGGAAAAACCTCAATCAAAAACTCAATGTCTCTATCCGGTGGCATGCCTGGCAACTCCTCTGGAAATACGTCTGGGCAATCCTTCACCACTGGTACTTCCTCCTGCACGACTCCTGATAACGAATTTACTTGTGTCCTCTTCGGCTCATGCCGTGACACATACTTGATCCTTCTTCCTTCTGGAGTGGTAAGTAAAATCGACTTACTGGCGCAATCGATGTTTCCTCCATACATCGATAGCCAATCCATACCTAGAATCACGTCCAAACCTTGCGATTCCAGAATGATTAAATCAGTGGGGAAAACATGCCTACCTATGCTCAAAGGCACTTGAAAACATCCTCGACTAGCCATATACTCCGCTCCTGGTGAGCTCACTAACATAGGTGTTTTAAGAACCATGGTGGGCAGTTTATACTTATCCACAAATCCCCGTGATATGTATGAATGCGATGCACCAGTATCAAAAAGAACGATTGCAGTAAATGTCTTAACCAAAAACTTACCTATTACTGCATCTGGTTGGGCTTCAACCTCCTCCACGTTAGCGTGGTTCACCTGTCCCCTGTTGAAAGGGTTCGGCTTCTTCCTAGAGCTTCCATTGCCATTTCCATTCTGGGCTTCAGGACATTCATTGGCATAATGTCCAGTCTTCTGACACTTAAAGCAAGTGACTTGGCTCAGGTCTCTCTTGGCTGGGGTTGACGGGTTGGTGCGGTTTTGTCCGTTGCTTCCTCCATTCCCGTTACCATTCTTGGAACCATTATGATTGTGCGAGCTACCTCCTCCATGGGGTATGCTGAAATTGTCCTCCCGGTTTCGGGGTAAAGCGTAGCTTTTCTTTGAGCTCGAATTGTACTTCCCTTGACCATACTTCCTCTTGCGGTTTTCAATCTGTTTGCTTCCCTTCAATCATAAGAGCATGATCTACCAACTCCCCGATAGTTGTTGAAAGTTGCAACCATCAACTGCATGCTCAGCTCATCATTTAGTCCTTCCAGAAACTTCTCCTGCTTAGCTGCATCTGTAGCAACGTCATCTGGGGCATAACGTGCTAACTTACTAAAGTCCTCCACATACTGGCCTACAGTGCGTCCTCCTTGGCGTAAGTTGCGAAACTCACACTTCTTCATGGCCATAGCTCCTGCTGAAACGTGGGCAGTATGGAAAGCTTGCTGAAACTGGTCCCATGTGAGATGTGACAGTATCATCAAGGTGTGTGGCTGTGTAATTCTCCCACCATGATGCTGCGGGTCCATCAATCTGATGTGCGGCAAAACGCACTCTCTCCGCATCTGTGCATCCTGCAGTGGCCAGCTCCCTTCCAACCTTGTGGAGCCAATCATCTGCAACAATCGGCTCGGTGCTACTGGAAAACACCGGCGGATTCAGCCTCAAGAAACGAGTCAAATGGTCAACAGGTGGTGGTGGTGGTGGGTTGTTGTTGTTGTTGTTGCCTTGGTTCTGTACTAGTGCTTGCATCAAAGCATTCTGCTGCTGAATCAACTGAGTGATCTCCGGTGGGAAAACAAATCCGGTGTCGTGTCTCGGAGGCATCTGGGGTTTTTAGAGAAGATGAGAATATAGAATAGAATGAGGTCTAGTGAGAAAACACTACCCATATGCACATGAGACAAATGCAAACAAAAATCACTCCAATCAATTCAAACAAGGGTACACAACGGTCTATCTATCGTTACAAAAGTGCTCGGACTAAACTAGATACATAGGGAAATACTACTACTGTTATGGTGGTCAACTAGAAAAACTGCTCCGATGAAGACTCCATTATATCCGCTCCAGCTTCATCAACATAGTCATCATCGCCGTAAATGCGGGTCCGAGTCGGTGTCGTCGATGATGATATAGTTATCCGGGCAAGTGGAATCGCCGTCTTCTCTTCCTGGTGCAGGGTCTCCCATGAAAACTCCTAGCTTCCTGGTTAAGTCGTCATTCTTCTCCACTAGCACTTCAATTTCTTCCATGTAATCTTCACGTGTAGCCTTGAGTTCTTCCTCTAGCCCCGTGATCTTGGTCAAGGCCTTCTGCAGATCCATCATGCATGCGCACATCTGGTTCTCCTAGTGTCGGATGTGCTGGTTTAACTCCTGGATAAAAGCTGTGATTGATCTATCCTTCCTGGTGCTGATCATCTCCCATTGCTCATCTCGGCACCCACAAATCTGGTATATAGTATCCTTGAGAACATTGCGGTAAACTTCTCCAATACGTCCCATGGTGATGTGGGCTGCCATGCTCTTTCCTAGATTCCAGGTTGGCGCATCAAAGGAAAACTCTATGGGCTCCGTGACTGGCGCGAACGTCCTTCCTGGAACTTGAACTTGAATCATCCAGCGCTCTTCTTCGAGTAAAGTGGCGTTGTGGGTCCCGGAGAAGCTTGGTATTCCAATGTTCAGATATCTAGTGACTTCCTTCAAGTGGTTTCCAAAAGGTGTATCTTCATCCGGTTGCAAGAACCTATTCCTTGCATCCGCCATCCTAAAAGAGTAGAAAATATTAGGAGTCAGAAATGAGAAGAAAGAGTAGTGATCTAGGGCTTTAGCTTAGTGGTCATGTCCTCTGATCGGTGTGTGCTCGATACCATCTTGTAGCGACCAGGACCTCAAGCGATCTGGTCTTTGTGCATCGATGTCATCCTCGGATCAAGAATGTTGACACGCACGATGAGTTGAAGGATTTATAACAAAGTAGTAATCACACACTTATTACATAGATTGTCTCAAAAGAGAACTTATTACAATAAATATGGCTTAAGGCCATCTAATAACGATAATAGCGGAAGGCTTGGAAGATAAGCGAGTCCATCAACTCCAACGGCATCACTGAGTATAGAACCACAACCTAAAGGCACCTTACTGTTGCGTTTGAAAAGTCTCGCAACATGAACGTTGCAGCCCGAAAACGGTTCAAAGACATGGAATATCCGGCAATGTAACACATAGAGAGTAATATGAAAGAGTAATGCTATACTACTTGCATATATGGCTGGTGGAAAGCTCTATGGTTACAATTTTGCGTAAAGCCAATTTTTCCCTACTGCAAAGGAATAAATTTTATTTAACTATCATGGTGGTTGTTAAACATTGAGAATGGTTGACAGCATTCTCAATCCCAATTAAGTAACATCATTAAACCCAACAATATTAATTAAAGTAACATGATGAGATTCACATGATAATCCAAGTACTAGATACTCAAGATGCCCATAACCGGGGACATGGCTAACCATGATTAGTTTTATACACTCTGCAGAGGTTTGCGCACTTTTCCCCACAAGACTCGATCTCCCCCGTTGGGATTCTCGCACTACAAGGTGTTTGAGAAACGGATGACCGAGACATAGTCTTTCAGAAGCGCTAGCACCCTACGATGGGTAGACCGTTACACCTACATCCCCTACATCTGCTAGTCTACCACTGTAAGAGTTCGCATGACTTATCAACTATGCTAGAACCCATAGTAGCTTGTGGCTGCACACGGAAGTTTCTAGCATGAATAATCACATGATCCCTTTGAGCCTGGGTGGCGGTCCATAAAGAAAAACAGGCAGTCCTGGAATACCCAGGTACCTCAATCCACCCAGATGTGTGTTTAAGTTGCCACCTTAAGTTTGACCATTAATTAACAAACTCACATCTGTCATGGATACCCTCACCCAATCCACGTCTACTAGCATAGCATGGCAATATAAGCAAACGTAGAAGTAACTCTCAAGGGTTTGAAAATAAAACAGGTAATAGGTACTACCTCAACTACTTCCTAAAACCCACAATTTAATTAGATCCTAATCATGTAATATTTGAGGATTAAACTAATGCATAAAAACTGGGTATGAAAAGGGATATGATCAAAGTGTTACTTGCCTTCCTGATGATCCGCGAAACCTAGCGATTCAAAGTAGCAAGCGGCGCACTCCTGGTACTCTATCGCAAACAAACAAGCGTACAATAAGTACTCGTTTAATGCATAGGTAAAACTCAAATAAAAGATCTAACCAGAGAGTTCAACTTAAGATCTCCGGTTTGCAAAAAGAATCAAATCAAATGAAGCAACGAAAGTCAAACGGCGAAAGAAACAAGCTTCGTTTACTAATCTGGACCTAAGTCAAATTTTACAGAGGCAAAAACATGTTTGAGTTGATTAATCGGAAAGAGGGTTTCGAGACGAAACTCCAGGCGCTTGAATCGCCTGATTCCGATAAATGAGCGAAAAGTTAAACTAGATCGAAAATCGGATCAGATATGGCGATCAGAAATAATCGCGGAAAATCCAAGAAAAAGAAAAACGGATTTAACAAAGCTAACGAATGAACGCTCGTTAATCAAACTAATGATTTAAAAATTGTTCGTTAAAACGAACGAACGAGCGAACGCTCGCTAAATAAACTAAACCAAAAAAAACAGATCTAGGGTTTAAAAAAAAACCGAATGAAAAACCGGTGGAAAACCGAACGGTTTTCTCGAGGAAAACCGTCGGCCGCGAGGCGGTGGCTTACTCTGGCGAGGGGGCGGCGGGGTCGGCGGGCGGCGGCGTTCGGGCGGCAAGCGGTCGGCGGCGACGGCGGGCGGCGGCGTCACGGCGGCGGGTTTGGCGGGCTGGCGACGGCGAAGTCGACGGGCGAAGTGCGGCGGCGTGGGCGGGGTTTTAAGGCGGCAATGGTCAAGGGCGGCGCGGGTCGGGGCTGCGTCTAGGGTTTCAGGGGCGGGGGCTGGCGGCTCGGGCCTCCAGCTCTTAAAGGGCCGGCTGGGTCGGAGTCCCGGACGGACACGGCCCGGTTACGTCGGTTCGTTTTTTTAAATACTTTCTCGCTGAAAAGCAGACAAAAGAAATACTAAACGGACTCCAAAAATCCCGAAATAAATTTTCCCCGGCTTCTAAAATCAAGCCGGACAAGGTGAACATTTATTTGGGGCTTAAGTGCAATTTTGAAAAATGCGCATTTTTCCTAAATTCAACTAAAATAGCGATAAACTCCAAATAAAAATCTTATTTGATTTTTTATTAAACCTTCAATATTTTTTTATTTTAGGAAAATCATTTTATTACCTCTCTCATATTTTTATTATAGAAATAATTGAAGATAAAATAAATAAAATCAAATGATCCTATTTTCAAAATTTGAGAAAGCTCAAATATGAAAATAACGAAATCTCCAACTCTCTCCGTGGGTCCTTGAGTTGCGTGAAATTTCTAGGATCAAGCTAAAAATTCAATAAAATATGATATGCAATGATGATCTATGTATAACATTCCAAATTGAAAATTTGGGATGTTACATTGAAGGAGGACCAATATATCTTAATGCTATGGTTGGGTTTTACCTTAATGAACATTAGTAGTTGCGGATGCTTGCTAATAGTTCCAATCATAAGTGCATAGAATTCCAAGTAAGGGATGACATGCTAGCAGTGGCCTCTCCCACATAATGTTGGGGAACGTAGTAATTTCAAAAAATTTCCTACGCACACGCAAGGATCATGGTGATGCATAGCAACGAGAGGGGAGAGTACTGTCCATGTACCCTCGTAGACCGTAAGCGGAAGCGTTATGACAACGCGGTTGATGTAGTCGTACGTCTTCACGATCCGACCGATCCAAGTACCGAACGACGGCACCTCCGAGTTCAAAGACATCGCTCAGCTCGATGACGATCCCGGACTCGATCCAAAGCAAAGTGTCGGGATGAGTTCCACAAGACGACGGGCAGGACGATGATGATGTTCTACCGCGCAGGGCTTCACCTAAACTCCGCGACGATATGACCGAGGTGGAATATGGTGGAAGGGGCACCAGACACGGCTAAGGAACGATCCATAGATCAACTTGTGTGTCATGGGGTGCCCCTGCCTCAGATATAAAGGAGTGGAGGAGGGAGGGCCGCCTCTCTATGGCGCCCTAGGGGAGTCCTACTCCCACCGGAGTAGGATTCCCTTCCTAGTCCAACTAGGAACCCTTCCATGTAGTAGGAGTAGGAGAGAAGGAAAGGGAAGAGAGAAGGAGAAGGAAGGAAGGGTGCGCCTCCCTAGTCCAATTCGGACTAGTCCAAGGAGGGTGCGCCACTCTTTGGCCCTTTCTCTCCTTTCCCGTATGGCCCAAAGAGGCCCAATACGAATTCCCGTAACTCTCGGTACTCCCAAAAATACCCGAATCACTGAACCTTTCCGACTCGAATATAGTCGTCCAATATATCGATCTTTACGTCTCGACCATTTCGAGACTCCTCGTCATATCCCCGATCTCATCCGGGACTGTGAACTCCTTCGGTACATCAAAACTCATAAACTCATAATATAACTGTCATCGAAACCTTAAGCGTGCGGACCCTACGGGTTCGAGAACCATGTAGACATGACCTAGAACTATTCTTGGTCAATAACCAATAGCGGAACCTGGATGCCCATATTGGCTCCTACATATTCTACGAAGATCTTTATCGGTCAAACCACATAACAACATACGTTGTTCCCTTTGTCATCGGTATGTTACTTGCCCGAGATTCGATCGTCGGTATCCAATACCTAGTTCAATCTTCATTCTTGGCAAGTCTCTTTACTCGCTTACGTAATGCATCATTCCGTAACTAACTCATTAGCTACATTGCTTGCAAGGCTTATAGTGATGTGCATTACCGAGAGGGCCCAGAGATACCTCTCCGACAATCGGAGTGACAAAACCTAATCTCGAAATACGCCAACCCAACATGTACCTTTGGAGACACCTGTAGTAATCCTTTATAATCACCCAGTTACGTTGTGACGTTTGGTAGCACCCAAAGTGTTCCTCCGGTCAACGGGAGTTGCATAATCTCATAGTTACAGGAACATGTATAAGTCATGAAGAAAGAAATATCAATATACTAAACGATCAAGTGCTACGCTAACGGAATGGGTCATGTCAATCAACATCATTCTCATAATGATGTGATCCCATTAATCAAATGACAACACATGTCTATGGTTAGGAAACATAACCATCTTTGATTAATGAGCTAGTCAAGTAGAGGCATACTAGTGACTATATGTTTGTCTATGTATTCACACATGTATCATGTTTCCGGTTAATACAATTCTAGCATTAATAATAAACATTTATCATGAAATAAGGAAATAAATAATAACTTTATTATTGCCTCTAGGGCATATTTCCTTCAGTCTCCCACTTGCACTAGAGTCAATAATCTAGTTCACATCATCATGTGATTCAACACTTATATTCATATCTGTATGTGATTAACACCCATAGTTCACATCGTCATGTGACCAACACCTAAAGGGTTTACTAGAGTCAATAATCTAGTTCACATCGCTATGTGATTAACACCCAAAGAGTACTAAGGTATTATCATGTTTTGCTCGTGAGAGAAGCTTAGTCAACGGGTCTGTCACATACAGAGCCGTATGTATTTTGCAAATATTCTATGTCTACAATGCTCTGCACGGAGCTACTCTAGCTAATTGCTCCCACTTTCAATATGTATCCAGATTGAGACTTAGAGTCATCCGGATCAGTGTAAAAGTTTGCACCGATGTAACTCTTTACGACGGGCTCTTTTTATCACCTCCATAATCGAGAAATATTTCCTTAGTCCTCACTAAGGATGTTCTTGACCAATGTCCAGTGAACTACTCCTAGATCACTATTGTACTCCCTTGCCAAATTCAGAGCAAGGTATACAATAGGTCTGGTACATAGCATAGCATACTTTATAGAACCTGTGACTAAGGCATAGGGAATGACTTTCATTCTCTTTTCTATTTTCTGCCGTGGTCGGGATTTGAGTCTTACTCAATTTCACACGTTTGCAACACGTGCAAGAACTTTTCTTTGACTGCTCCATTTTGAACTACTTCAAAATCTTGACAAGGTATGTACTTATTGAAAAACTTATCAAGCCGCCTTGATCTATCTCAATAGATCTTGATGCTCAATATGTAAGTAGTTTTACTGAGGTCTTTCTTTGAAAAACTCCTTTCAAATACTCCTTTATGCTTTGCGGCATAATTCTACATTATTTCCGATCAACAATATGTCATTCACATATACTTATCGTAAATGTTGTAGTGCTCCCACTCACTTTCTTGTAAATACAAAGCTTCTCCAAAAGTCTCAGATAAAACCATATGCTTTGATCACACTATCAAAGCGCTTTTATTCCAACTCCGAGATGCTTGCACCAGTCCATAGATGGATCATTTGAAGCTTGCACATTTTGTTAGCTCCTTTAGGATTGACAAAACCTTACGGTTGCATCATATACAACTTTTCTTTAATAAATCCATTAAAGAATGCAGTTCTCGACATCCATTTGCCGATTTCATAAAATGTGGCAATTGCTAACATGATTCGGACAGACTTAAGCATCGCTACGCTTGAGAAAATCTCATTGTAGTCAACACCTTGAACTTGTCGAAAACCTTTTGTGACAAGTCGAGCTTTGTAGATGGTAACACTACTATCGTTGTCCGTCTTCCTCTTGAAGATCCATTTATTTAACATGGCTTGCTGATCATCGAGCAAGTCAATCAAAGTCCATACTTTGTTCTCATACATGGATCCTATCTCAGATTTCATGGCCTCAAGCCATTTCATGAATCTGGGCTCATCATCGCTTCCTCATAGTTCGTAGGTTCATCATGGTCTAGTAACATGACTTCCAGAACATGATTACCGTACCACTGGGTGCGGATCTTACTCTGGAAGACCTACGAGGTTTGGTAGCAACTTGATCTCAAGTTTCATGATCATCATCATTAACTTCCTCACTAATTGGTGTAGGAATCATCGAACTGATTTCGTGATGAACTACTTTCCAATAAGGGAGAAGGTACAATTACCTCATCAAGTTCTACTTTCCTCCCACTCACTTCTTTCGAGAGAAACTTCTTCTCTAGAAAGGATCCATCTTAGCAACGAATAACTTGCCTTCGGATCTGTGATAGAAGGTGTACCCAATAGTTACCTTTGGGTATTCTATGAAGACGCACTTCTCCGATTTGGGTTCGAGCTTATCAGGTGAAAACTTTTTCACATAAGCATCACAACTCCAAACTTTAAGAAACGACATCTTAGGTTTATTGTTAAACCATAGTTCATACGGTGTCGTCTCAACGGATTTAGATGGTGCCCTATTAAACGTGAATGCAGCTGTCTCTAATACATAACCCCAAAATGATAGTGGTAAACCGATAAGAGACATCATAGATCGCACCATATCCAATAAAGTGCGGTCACGACTTTCGGACACACCATTATGCTGTGGTGTTCCATATTGCGTGAGTTGCTAAACTATTTCAAATTGTTTCAAATGAAGACCAAACTCGTAACTCAAACATTCATCTCCACGATCAGATCGTAGAAACTTTATTTTCTTGTTACGATGATTTTCCACTTCACTCTGAAATTCTTTGAACTTTTCAACTATTTTCAGACTTATGTTTCATCAAGTAGATATACGCACATCTGCTCAAATCATCTGTGAAGGTCAGAAAATAATGATACTTGTCACGAGCATCAACACTCATTGGATCGCATACATCGGTATGTATTATTTCCAACAACTCAGTAGCTCGTTCCGTTGTTCCGGAGAACGGAGTTTTAGTCATCTTGCCCAAAAGGCACGGTTCGCAAGCATCAAATGATTCATAACCAAGTGATTCCGAAGATCCATCTTTATGGAGTTTCTTCATGCGCTTTACACCAATATGACCTAAACGGCAAGTACACAAATAAGTTGCACTATCATTATTAACTTTACATCTTTTGGTTTCAATATTATGAATATGTGTATCAAACGATCGAGATCCAACAAACTATTTTCATGGGTGTATAACCATCGAAGGTTTTATTCATGTAAACTGAACAACAATTTTTCTTTGACTTTAAATGAATAACCGTATCACAATAAACATGATCAAATCATATTCATGTTCAACGCAAATGCTAAATAACATTTATTTAGGTTTAACACTAATCCCGAAAGTATAGGGAGTGTGCGATGATGATCATATCAATCTTGGAACCACTTCCAATATGCATCATCACTTCACCCTTCAACTAGTCTCTGCTTATTCGTTAACTCCTGCTTCGAGTTACTAATATTTAGCAACGAACAAGTATCAAATACTCAGGGGCTACTATAAACACTAGTAAAGTACACATCCATAACATGTATATCAAATATACCCTTGTTCACTTTGCCATCCTTCTTATCCACCAAATATTCAGGGCATTTCCGCCTCCAGTGGCCATTTCCTTTGCAGTGTAAGCACTCAGTTTCAGGCTTTGGTTCAGCTTTGGGCTTCTTCGTGGGAGTGACAACTTGCTTGTCATTCTACTTGAAGTTCCCTTTCTTTCCCTTTGCCCTTTTCTTGAAACTAGTGGTCTTGTCAATCATCAACGGTTGATGCTCTTTCTTGATTTCTACCTTCACGATTTCAACATCACGAAGAGCTCGGGAATCGTTTTCGTCATCCCTTGCATACCGTAGTTCATCACAAAGTTCTAGTAACTTAGTGATGGTGACTAGAGAATTCTGTCAATCACTATCTTATCCGGAAGATTAACTCCCACTTGATTCAAGCGATTAAAGTACCCGGACAAACAGAGCACATACTCACTAGTTGAGCGATTCTCCACCATCTTTTAGCTATAGAACTTATTGGAGACGTCATATCTCTCAACTCGGGTATTTGCTTGAAATATTAACTTCAACTCCTGGAACATCTCATATGGTCCATGACGCTCAAAACGCCTTTGAAGCCCGATTCTAAGCCGCTAAGTATGGTGCACTAAACTATCAAGTAGTCATCATATTGAGCTAGTCAAACGTTCATAACGTCTGCATCTGCTCCTGCAATAGGTCCGTCACCTAGCGGTGCATCAAGGACATAATTCTTCTGTGCAGCAATGAGGATAAACCTCAGATCACGGATCCAATCCGCATCATTGCTACTAACATTTTTCAATACAATTTTCTCTAGGAACACATATAAAAAACATAGGGAAGCAACAACGCGAGCTATTGATCTACAACATAATTTGCAAAATACTAACAGGACTAAGTTCATGATAAATTGAAGTTCAATTAATCATATTACTTAAGAACTCCCACTTAGATAGACATCCCTCTAATCTTCTAAGTGATTACGTGATCCATATCAACCACACCATGTCCGATCGACACGTGAGATGGAGTAGTTTCAACGGTGAACATCAATATGTTGATCATATCTACTATATGATTCACGCCGACCTTTCGGTCTCGTGTTCCGAGGCCATATCTGTTATATGCTAGGCTCGTCAAGTTTAACCTGAGTATTCGCGTGTGCAACTGTTTTGCACCCGTTGTATTTGAACGTAGAGCCTATCACACCCGATCATCACGTGGTGTCTCAAAGACGAAGAACTTTCGCAACGGTGCATACTCAGGGAGAACACTTCTTGATAATTTAGTGAGAGATCATCTTAAAATGCTACCGTCAAACTAAGCAAAATAAGATGTATAAAAGATAAACATCATATGCAATCAAAATATGTGACATGATATGGCCATCATCAACTTGTGCCTTTGATCTCCATCTCCAAAGCATCGTCATGATTTCCATCGTCACCGGCATGACACCATGATCTCCATCATCTTGATCTATATCAATGTGTCGTCACATGGTCGTGTCGCCAACTATTGCTCTTGCAACTATTGCTATCGTGACAGCGATAAAGTAAAGCAATTATTTGGCGCTTGCATCTTATGCAATAAAGAGACAACCATAAGGCTTCAGCCAGTTGCCGATAACTTCAACAAAACATGATCATCTCATACAACAACTTATATCTCATCACGTCTTGACCATATCACATCACAACATGCCCTGCAAAAACAAGTTAGACGTCCTCTACTTTGTTGTTGCAAGTTTTACGTGGCTGCTACGGGCTTAGCAAGAACCGTTCTTACCTACGCATCAAAACCACAACGATAGTTTGTCAAGTTGGTGCTGTTTTAACCTTCGCAAGGACCGGGCGTAGCCACACTCGGTTCAACTAAAGTTGGAGAAACCGACACCCGCTTAGTCACCGTGTGCAAAGCACGACGGTAAACCAGTCTCGCGTAAGCGTCTGGCGTAATGTCGGTCCGGCCGCTTCATCCAACAATACCGCCGAACCAAAGTATGACATGCTGGTAAGCAGTATGACTTATATCGCCCACAACTCACTTGTGTTCTACTCGTGCATATGACATCTAGGCATAAAACCAGGCTCGGATGCCACTGTTGGGGAACGTAGTAATTTCAAAAAATTTCCTACGCACACGCAAGGATCATGGTGATGCATAGCAACGAGAGGGGAGAGTATTGTCCACGCCCTCGTGAGACCGTGAAGCGGAAGCGTTATGACAACGCGGTTGATGTAGTCAGACGCCTTCACGATCCGACCGATCCAAGTACCGAACGCACGGCACCTCCGAGTTCAGCACACGCTCAGCTCGATGGCGATCCCGGACTCCGATCCGGCAAAGTGTCGGTATGAGTTCCACAAGACGACGGCGTGTGACGATGATGATGTTCTATCGCGCAGGCTTCGCTTAAACTCCGCGACGATATGACCGAGGTGGAATATGGTGGAAGGGGCACCAGACACGGCTAAGGAACGATCCAGATCAACTTGTGTGTCATGGGGTGCCCCGCCCCGTATATAAAGGAGTGGAGGAGGGAGGGCGGCCCTCTCTATGGCGGCGCCCTAGGGGAGTCCTACTCCCACCGGGAGTAGGATTCCCCTTCCTAGTCCAACTAGGAACCCTTCCATGTAGTAGGAGTAGGAGAGAAGGAAAGGGAAGAGAGAAGGAGAAGGAAGGAAGGGTGCGCCTCCCTAGTCTAATTCGGACTAGTCCAAGGGAGGGTGCGGCCTCTCTTTGGCCCTTTCTCTCCTTTCCCGTATGGCCCAAAGAGGCCCAATACGAATTCCTCAGAATCCTCTCGGTACTCCCAAAAATACCCGAATCACTCGGAACCTTTTCGAACTCCGAATATAGTTGTCCAATATATCGATCTTTACGCCTTGACCATTTCGAGACTCCTCGTCATATCCCGATCTCATCCGGACTCTGAACTCCTTCGGTACATCAAAACTCATAAACTCATAATATAACATCGCCATCGAAACCTTGTTGCATGGACCCTACGGGTTCGAGAACCATGTAGACATGACCTAGAACTATTCTTGGTCAATAACCAATAGCGGAACCTGGATGCCCATATTGGCTCCTACATATTCTACGAAGATCTTTATCGGTCAAACCGCATAACAACATACGTTGTTCCCTTTGTCATCGGTATGTTACTTGCCCGAGATTCGATCGTCGGTATCCAATACCTAGTTCAATCTCGCATCGGCAAGTCTCTTTACTCGTTTACGTAATGCATCATTCCGTAACTATCTCATTAGCTACATTGCTTGCAAGGCTTATAGTGATGTGCATTACCGAGAGGGCCCAGAGATACCTCTCCGACAATCGGAGTGACAAAACCTAATCTCGAAATACGCCAACCCAACATGTACCTTTGGAGACACCTGTAGCAATCCTTTATAATCACCCAGTTACGTTGTGACGTTTGGTAGCACCCAAAGTGTTCCTCCGGTAAATGGGAGTTGCATAATCTCATAGTTACAGGAACATGTATAAGTCATGAAGAAAGCAATAGCAATATACTAAACGATCAAGTGCTAGGCTAACGGAATGGGTCATGTCAATCACATCATTCTCCTAGCGATGTGATCCCGTTAATCAAATGACAACACATGTCTATGGTTAGGAAACATAACCATCTTTGATTAATGAGCTAGTCAAGTAGAGGCATACTAGTGATTATATGTTTGTCTATGTATTCACACATGTATCATGTTTCCGGTTAATACAATTCTAGCATGAATAATAAACATTTATCATGAAATAAGGAAATAAATAATAACTTTATTATTGCCTCTAGGGCATATTTCCTTCACATAATACTTGCTATCGGTCTAGTAAAATAGTCAATTGCTTAGGGACAATTTCGCAACTTCTACCACCACTTTTCCACACTCGCTATATTTACTTTTTTTCTTCTTTACTTACAACATCCCCTAGCTTTTATTTACGCGCTCTTTATTTTCTTGCAAACCTATCCAAAAATACCTACAAAGTACTTCTAGTTTCATACTTGTTCTAGGTAAAGCGAACGTCAAGCGTACGTAGAGTTGTATCGGTGGTCGATAGAACTTTAGGGAATATTTGTTCTACCTTTAGCTCCTCGTTTGGTTCGACACTCTTACTTCTCGAAAACTTTTGCGATCCCCATACTTGTGGGTTATCAAGACCTTTTTCTGGCGCCGTTGCCGGGGAGTTATATCGTGGGGTGAATATTCTCGTGTGTGCTTGTTTGCTTTATCACTAAGTAATTTTTATTTGCTGTTCTAGGTTGTTCTCTATCTTTAGTTATGGATATGGAACACGAAACACCAAAAAAATTAGGTGTACTTGCTCCTCATGGAGATGGGGAACCTCCTAAACCCTAGATGCTCAATACGTGGAAAATATTATGTACCACTTTGATAATCCTAAGAAAACCTCATTCAATTTGGTAATGCGAGTAACGTAGGATCAACATGAATACTTTAGGGATTATTTCTTGACACAAAAAGGGAAACTATTATGGGATCAAATTTATATATTGAAGTGGTATGCTCGGCAAGTATGCTTGAGTTATGATTATACTTGTTGCTCTAGGATGAAGGCTCCACACCTTCCCTTTTCATGCAAATTTAATGATAACAAAACCTTTGCTTCTTATGCTAGAGGTATATATGATTACTATGATGTGGAACAAATAGAAGAATTTGTTGCTTTTAAGGGTGCTTATGAAATTGAATCTTTGTTTGAAAAGTATGAAGCTTTTGATGATGATGTTTATAGGCCTGAAAATCTTTCTATATTGAAATATTTCTATGATAATTATGAATATAATTCCTATATTAATGCACTTATTAAGAAGGCCTCCTCTGTCCAAGAAGAGACTAATATTTTGCAGGAATCTATGGAAGAAGAAATTGATGAAACTGTGAGCTCATTGGATGAAAAAGATGAGGAGGAGAGCGAAGAACAAAAGGAGGAAGAGCGTATTAGCTACCCGTGCCCACCTTCTAATGAGAGTAACTCTTCAACTCATACATTGTTTAATTCCCCTTCGTGCTTACCGAAGGATGATTTGCTATGATGACTGTTATGATCCCTTTGTCTTTTGAAATATCCCTTTTTGATGATGCTTACTATGCTTGTGGCCAAGATTCCAATATGAATTATGCTTATGGAGATGAACTTGCTATAGTTCCTTATCTTAAACATGAAATTGTTGCTATCGCACCACGCATGATAGTCCTATTATCTTTTTGAATTCTCCCAACTACGCTATATCGGAGAAGTTTGTGCTTATTAAGGATTATATTGATGGGTTGCCTTTTACTACTACACATGATGATTTTAATAGATATAATATGCATGTGCTTGATGCTCCTACTTGCAATTATTATGAGAGAGGAACTATATCTCCACCTCTCTATGTTTCCAATACAATAAAATCGCAAGAAACTGTTTATACTATGCATTGGCCTTTACTTTGTGTGCATGAATTGTTCATTTATGACATGTCGATGCATAGGAAGAGAGTTAGACTTCGTCATTACTTGATATATGTTACTTTGTGCTCACTACTAAATTACAAATCATTGTTAATTAAAATTGGCTTTGATATACCTTGGGATCCGGGTGTATCCATTACTTGAGCACTATATGCCTAGCTTAATGGCTTTAAAGAAAGCGATGCCAGGGAGACAACCCGGAAGTTTTAGAGAGTCATTTATTTCTGTTGAGTGCTTTCATATATAGTTTAAAAACAACAAAAATAAAGAGGGGGACCCAAAAATATTTCAAAAAGGAAAGCGAAAGTGAGAAAGACAAGCATTGTTGAAGTGGGAGAGCTCCTTGAACTTTGTTCATGCTCACGGCAACTTTGTGAATCTTGATTACAGAAACTTTTCAACAAACATAATTACCCCCTTGTAAAATTCCTTTGTATTATAAAAATAATGTGCCAAGGTTTGCCTTTAGGATGTTTACAATACTTGTTGGTTTGTACGGTGCAGGACAGGAACTTCGGCTGTAGTGCGCGATTTTTAATTTCTTACTGGAACGTCAAATGGTTCTGATTCTTTTTGCAATGTCTTGCTGTACAATTTGTTTTATTTTCCTAATTTTGGAAGAATTTTTCAAGTATCATAAGTATGGTGAATGTTCATATTATTACAGACTGTTCTGTTTTAGACAGATTCTGTTTTTGATGCATAGTTTGCTTGTTTTGATGAAACTATCAATTTATATCAGTGGATTAAGACATGAAAAAGTTATACTACAGTAGACACAATGCAAAAAAAATATGAATTGGTTTGCAACAGTACTTAGAGTAGTGTTACTTTATTATACTAACGGATCTTACCGAGTTTTCTGTTGAAGTTTTGTGTGGATGAAGTGTTTGATGATCGAGAAGGTTTCGATGTGAGAAGAAGAGAGGAAAGAGCTCAAGCTTGGGGATGCCCGAGGCACCCCAAGTAAATATTCAATGACACTCAAGCGTCTAAGCTTGGGGATGCCCCGGAAGGCATCCCCTCTTTCTTCAACAAATATCGGTATGTTTTCGCATTCGTTTCATTCATGTGATATGTGCAAATTTTGGAGCATCTTTTGCATTTAGTTTTCATTTTTCTTTTATGCACCATGCTGGTATGAGATAGTCCTTGATTAATTTATAGAATGCTCTTTGCACTTCACTTATATCTTTTGAGTATGGCTTTATAGAATGCTTCATGTGCTTCACTTATATCATTTGAAGTTTGGATTGCCTGTTTCTATTTACTTAGACAACCGCCATTTGTAGAATGCTCTTTTGCTTCACTTATATTTGTTAGAGCGTGGGCATATATTTTGTAGAAATAATTAAACTCTCTTGCTTCACTTATATCTATTTAGAGAGATGACAGGAACTGGTCATTCACATGGTTAGTCATAAAACCCTACATAAAACTTGTAGATCACTGAATATGATATGTTTGATTCCTTGCAATAGTTCTGCGATATAAAGGTGGTGATATTAGAGTCGTGCTAGTTGAGTAATTTTGAAATTGAGAAATACTTTTGTTGAGGTTTGCAAGTCACGTAGCATGCACGTATGGTGAACCGTTATGTAACGAAGTTGGAGCATGAGATGTTTATTGATTGTCTTCCTTATGAGTGGCGGTCAGGGACGAGCAATGGTCTTTTCCTACCAATCTATCCCCCTAGGAGCAGGCGCGTAGTACTTTGTTTTGATAGCTAATAGACTTCAGCAATAAGTATGTGAGTTCTTTATGACTAATGTTGAGTCCATGGATTATACGCACTCTCACCCTTCCATCGTTGCTAGCCTCTTCGGTACCGTGCATTGCCCTTTCTCACCTCGAGAGTTGGTGCAAACTTCGCTGGTGCATCCAAACCCTGTGATACGATACACTCTATCACACATAAACCTCCTTATATCTTCCTCAAAACAGCCACCATACCTACCTATTATGGCATTTCCATAGCCATTCCGAGATATATTGCCATGCAACTTCCATCATCATCATATACATAACTTGAGCATTTATTGTCATATTGCTTTGCATGATCGTAAGATAGCTAGCATGATGTTTTCATGGCTTGTCCGTTTTTTGATGTCATTGCTACGCTAGATCATTGCACATCCCGCACAAATGACTGGAGGCATTCATATAGAGTCATATATTTGTTCTAGATATCGAGTTGTAATATTGAGTTGTAAGTAAATAAAAGTGTGATGATCGTCATTATTAAAGCATTGCCCCGGTGAGGAAAGGATGATGGAGACTATGATTCCCCCACAAGTCGGGATGAGACTCCGGACGAAAAAAAAGAGAAAGGCCAAAAAAAAGAGAAGGCCAAAAAAAGGAGAAAAAAAAAGAAAACAAAAAAATGAGAGAAAAAGAGAGAAGGGGCAATGTTACTATTCTTTTACCACACTTGTGCTTCAAAGTAGCACCATGTTCTTCATATAGAGAGTCTCTTGAGTTATCACTTTCATATATTAGTGGGAATTTTCATTATAGAACTTGGCTTTTATATTCCAACGATGGGCTTCCTCAAATGCCCTAGGTCTTCATGAGCAAGCAAGTTGGATGCACACCCACTTAGTTTTAGTTTGAGCTTTCATATACTTATAGCTCTAGTGCATCCGTTGCATGGTAATCCCTACTCCTCACATTGACATCAATTGATGGGTATCTCCATAGCCCGTTGATTAGCCGCGTCGATGTGAGGCTTTCTCCCTTTTTGTCTTCTCCACATAACCCCCATCATCATATTCTATTCCACCTATAGTGCTATGTCCATGGCTCACGCTCATGTATTGCGTGAAAGTTGAAAAGGTTTGAGAAACGCGAAAAGTATGAAACAATTGCTTGGCTTGTCATCGGGTTTTGCATGATGTGAATATTTTGTGTGGTGAAGATGGAGCATAGCCAGACTATATGATTTTGTAGGGATGAGCTTTCTTTGGCTATGTTATTTCAATAAGACATAATTGGTTGGTTGGTATGCTTGAAGTATTATTGTTTTTATGTCAAAGGATAGACTATTGCTTTGAATCACTCGTGTCTTAATATTCATGCCATGATTAGATACATGATCAAGATTATGCTAGGTAGCATTCCACATCAAAAATTATCTTTTTTATCATTTACCTACTCGAGGACGAGCAGGAATTAAGCTTGGGGATGCTGATACATCTCCATCGTATCTATAATTTTTATCTTTTTATACTATTTTTGGGGCTAACATATTGATCCAGTGCCCAGTGCCAGTTCTTGTCTGTTGCATGTTTTTGGTTTCGTAGAATATCCATATCTAACGGAATCCAAACGGGATAAAAATGGACGGAGAATTATTTTGGAATATTTGGAAAATCTGGGAGAAAGATCAACGCGAAACGGTGTCCGAGGTGGGCACGAGGTAGGGGGCGCGCCCTACCCCCCGCCCCCCAGGGCGCACCCCTGACCCTCGTGTGCCACCCGTAAGGTGGTTGATGCCCTTCTTCGGCCGCAAGAAAGCTAATTTTTGGTAAAAAATCATGGCGAAGGTTTCAGTCCAATCGGAGTTACGGATCTCCATATATATACGAAACGGTGAAAGGGCAGCAGAATGGAACGCAGAAACAGAGAGATAGATCCAATCTCGGAGGGGCTCTCGCCCCTCCCACGCCATGGAGGCCAAGGACGGAGGGGAAACCCTTCTCCCATCTAGGGAGGAGGTCAAGGAAGAAGAAGACGAAGGGGCCCCCTCTCCCCTTCTCTTCCAGTGGCGCCGGAACACCGCCGTGGCCATCATCATCACCACCGTGATCTTCACCAACACCTCCACCATCTTCACCAACATCTCCATCACCTTCCCCCCTCTATCTATAGCGGTCCACTCTCCCGCAACCCGTTGTACCCTCTACTTGAACATGGTGCTTTATGCTTCATATTATTATCCAATGATGTGTTGCCATCCTATGATGTCTCAGTAGATTTACGTTGTCCTATCGGTGGTTGATGAATTGCTATGGTTGATTTAATTTGCTTGTGGTTATGTTGTTGTCCTTTGGTGCCCATCATATGAGCGCGTGCGTGGATCACACCATAGGGTTAGTTGTATGTTGATAGGACTATGTATTGGAGGGCAAGAGTGATGTAAGCTTCAACCTAGCATAGAAATTGATGCATACGGGATTGAAGGGGGATCAATATATCTTAAGGCTATGGTTGGGTTTTACCTTAATGAACGTTAGTAGTTGCGGATGCTTGCTAATAGTTCCAATCATAAGTGCATAGAATTCCAAGTAAGGGATGACATGCTAGCAGTGGCCTCTCCCACATAATACTTGCTATCGGTCTAGTAAAGTAGTCAATTGCCGACAATTTCGTAACTCCTACCACCACTTTTCCACACTCGCTATATTTAATTTTTTGCTTCTTTACTTACAACAGCCCCTAGCTTTTATTTATGCGCTCTTTATTTTTCTTGCAAACCTATCCAAAAATACCTACAAAGTACTTCTAGTTTCATACTTGTTATAGGTAAAGCGAACGTCAAGCGTACGTAGAGTTGTATCGGTGGCCGATAGAACTTTAGGGAATATTTGTTCTACCTTTAGCTCCTCGTTGGGTTCGACACTCTTACTTATTGAAAACTATTGTGATCCCCTATAATTGTGGGTTATCACTGTCCAGCGTCCGGTAAACGGCGGGTTTTCGGCCTTTCTCCTCACTGACATCGTCGTCCATACCCTCGATGTCTTCGGAGCCGTAGTCGAGCATGTCAGTTAAGTCCTCGACAGTGGTTATGAAGTGGGTGGTGGATGGGACGTAAAATTCCCTGCTCTTAGCCCCTAGTCCGGGTTGGGCGTAGTTCGGACACTGCTCCTCTATAATGATGAGGGATCGCATCAAGTCCAGAGCCTCACTTAAAGGCAAGGTTTGGCCAGGGAGAAGAAAATCCGTGGAGTACGGCGGGAAGGAAACTCCTTGGCCGAGCTCACATGATGCTGACTCTGAGGGTTCGGAGCCAGTGTCCAGAGAAGAGTCCGGCTTCATAATGGTTGCGAGCGACACTACTTCCTCCGGCTCTCCCATACTAGGTTTAGTGGCTGCAGATAGTCTGGCGGGCTCAGTAATCCCGTCTTCGGACCTGGCGATGCGCTCCGGATCTAAGGCCAGAGCGGAGGTTGGGGTCGCGAACCCTTGGAAGATCAAGTCTCCTCGGATATCGGTGACATAGTCTAGATTTCCAACACTAATCTGTTGACCTGGGGCGTAGCTGCCGATCTGCTCTAGATCTGGCAGGGGGAAAACCTCCCCCAGGGCAGCATTGTTGTAGATGATTGATGGAGCCATTGAACCTTCTGATGACGTCACATTGGAACTCTCAATGAAAGCACCAATGTCGGTGTCAAAACCGGCGGATCTCGGGTAGGGGGTCCCAAACTGTGCGTCTAAGGTCGATGGTAACAGGAGACGGGGGACACGATGTTTACCCAGGTTCGGGCCCTCTTGATGGAGGTAATACCCTACTTCCTGCTTGATTGATCTTGGTGAATATGAGGATTACAAGAGTTGATCTACCACGAGATCGTAATGGCTAAACCCTAGATGTCTAGCCTGTATGATTGTGTTTGCCTCTATGGACTAAACCCTCTGGTTTATATAGACACCGGAGGGGCCTAGGGTTGTACAAAGTCGGTTTACAAAGGAAGGAATCTACATATCCGAATGCCAAGCTTGCTATCCACGCCAAGGAGAGTCCCATCCGGACACGGGAAGAAGTCTTCTGTCTTGTATCTTCACAGCCCATTAGTCCGGCCCATGTTACATAGTCCGGACGCCCGAGGACCCCTTAATCCATGACTCCCTCAGTTGATGGCAGAGGCGGCGCTTTGGTGGGTTGGCATTCTTGGAAAAGGTGGATGTGCTACAGGCTGCGCTTGTTGACTCCGTGCGTCGCGTGCCGCCTAGGTTTATGCGCAATATTGCTGGGTGGCGGAAAACAGGTGAGGAAATGGCGGGAAATGGTGGTGTGTTCATAAAACACCATCAATTAATGGAAACTTAGCATAGAAGGAACATCGAGCTTGCACAAGAAGTAGATGATGATTAGATGATCATTTATCCTAGTTAATTATGCATGTAATAGTTTACTTTGGTGTGTGGAAATGTCATGTGTGTACTAGCCACCAATGTAATTGGATGTTTGCCGCGTATTACACACATCTTGTTTATGTGAAACGTTTCCGTTCTCTTGGCTCAACACAAATAGTTTATCAATTGATCTGGCTGACCCTTTCTTTTGTGTTGCCTAATCACAAACAATTCATCCGAGTGAACTGTATGTTGTATATCGCACAGACCTTCATCTGGCTGCCCGTTTCTGATGTTCCGCCTCATCACAAACAGTTCATCCGAGTGAACTGTATGCCGTATATCGCACACGCCTTCATCTGGCTGCCCGTTTCTGTTCTTTTTTCTCATCTCAAACAATTAATTAAACTTAACCGTATGCCCTGCATCGCACATGCAACTATCAGAACCGTGTTTGATGGCTCTGCCATCGCAAACGTTTTGCATCTTTTTTGACGGTTTTTCTACATCACCATTTGCGATTAAGGCATCGCACGCAGTTTCGTCAAAGGGTCTCTGATCGTAGTGTCGCATTAGCAGCATCCTACAGTAGTGTACATCTCATCAAAATATCGAACAAATACCAAATTCACATGATTACTTATAACAAGACTTCTCCCATGTCCTCAGGAACAAACGGAACTCACAAAGAATACTCATGTTCATAATCAGAGGAGTATTAATTATCATTAAGGACCTGAACATATGATCTTCCACCGAATAAACCAACTAGCATCAACTACAAGGAGTAATCAACACTACTATCAACCCACATGTACCAATATGAGGTTTTGAGACAAAGATCGGATACAAGAGATGAACCAGGGTCTGAGAGGAGATGGTGCTGGTGAAGAGGTTGATGGAGATTGACCCCCTCTCAATGATAGGATTGTTGGTGATGATGATGACGATGATTTCCCCCTCCGAGAGGGAAGTTTACCAGGCAGAACAGCTCCGTCGGAGCCCTAGATTGGTTCTGCCCAAGTTCCGCCTCGAGACGGCAGCGCTTCGTCCCGGAAGTTTCCTCTTAATTTTTCCAGGTCAAAACACATCATATAGCAGAAGATGGGCACCGGAGGCCTGCCAGGGGGCACACAAGGCAGGGGGCACGCCCCCCACCCTTATGGATGCCTGGTGGGGCCCCTCTGGTACTTTCTTCGTCCAATATTTTTTTATATATTCCAAAATAATTCTTCATAAATTTTCAGGACTTTTGGAGTTGTGCAGAATAGGTCTATCGGATTTGCTCCTTTTCCAGTCCAAAATTCCAGCTGTTGGCATTCTCCCTCTTCATGTAAACCTTGTGAAATAAGAGAGAAAACACATAAGTATTGTGCTATAATGTGTAATAACAGCCCATAATGCAATAAATATCAATATAAAAGCATGATGCAAAATGGACGTACCAGCCCACTCTCGACCCCATGTGCAAGCCGCCTAATTTTAGTTGAAAAAACACAATGATCCGACCTCGGAGACGGTATAAGTCTCACACATGTCGTCAAGTATATCTGAATAAAGGTCCATTCTACCAGGAATCTGCCAAGCCAAACCTTGACGTTAGCCTCTCCATCATGTTCGTTATCCCATGTACATAGCACACCATTAAACCCTATATCTTGGAAGTTACAGAAATCAACTACCTATGTGAACCCTTGGATTTTCCATTCCACTCTTTCATTGGCTCCAAAATACTCTGAGTTATCAAGTATCTAGTACAAATCTCATGCCACAAAGCCACGGGAGGTCACATTGCCCTTGTAACCATCTCAACAACTCCCAACTCTAGGATCGCTTGCTTCTTCGAGCTTTCGCATAAAAACTTGTAAATGCCAAGTTTTCATATCTCCTCCCACATTCTGAACCTTTGCATCTACGTGTTGATTTTTTGTGATGTTCACAATTGTGACATCCACTTCTCCTGGCCGAAACAACGCCAAACCGCCACTTAAGCCATCACTTACTGCGAAAGCATACAACCTATTTAAACCCAATCTAGAAGTTAGGTCAGCTACTCATTTCCCCTCGATCTTTGTCTCACACAAAAAGAACAATGTGTCCCTTTCAGCATCACAATTATTTGAAGCTCGCGAACTGTCTCATGGTTCTCAAGCCTTTGACATTTCCATGCTAAGTAACTCATTGGTCTTGGTGGGACTGCCACGCAACCTCCGTCAAAAAAACATTGTTCTCCTGCATATTCTCAATTATGTTCTTCTTTGAGTCTATGCTTCTATCTCTCGATTCATTAGACAACTCATTTTCCCTCGCCATTTGTTATTTAGAGTGTATTGATGCATGAGCATCAATTGTGTGTTCGACTCTCCATGGCTGGCTACAATATTCCCATCAAGATCCGCAAGGCGATATACCTACTTGTTCCCAGGGCATGACCTCAGATATCATTGGCATCCCAGCTACCGAGACCTCCCTAGCATCTAATAAACATCATCTCTAACTTTGCTCCCGCCAGGTTTCTCTGGGAAGGTTACTTCTTCCCCTTGTTCAACCTCATCGTGATCCCACTCATCATTCATCTTACTCACTCAAGGGCCAACTTTGGTATCTTGGCGGCACACTCCCCAACTTCTCCTACTTCTTTTCCAACGTAATTTCTTACTGTATGGGAGGTGGCTTTGTTCATCCCTCTCCATTGGATTTGGGAAGAAACCATCTACATGCCCAACTAAACTACATGAGAAGCGGAAGTATGGTAGATTTTCATTGGTTATCATAGAACACCCGCTCCCTCGTTCGAGCTAACTCGAGTTGCAACAATCTTATTAATGGCTCATTAACATTGATTTTCTTACCCTCAATGACTCACCATAGGAGAATCCTTTAGCGCTGACATCGACTTTAATCACCTCACCTAACATCTCCACAATCTTCAATGGCAATGGATGATACCGAAGATTAAAAGTCTGCTTAATAATTCTAACTCATATCTACAATTTCTCAAATTTCCATTCTGCTGGACAAGACCGACGATCAAAAATCTCCAACACCATCAAGATACATCCATGGGCCTCCGTCCAAAATCCTATCTCTATCCTATTTTCCCTCAAGATTAGCCATGAACATGCTTTCTCCAACTGAGTTGAATGAGAAACCTCTCGGATTACCCCACCCTAGGAGTAGGGAATCTATAAATATTGTGTTCACATGTAGCATTTTTGGTGCAGAAACTTGCTAATCAGCACCCACTGCGGGAGCCCCTGATCCTCCACCTGGTCATCCACTATCAATTTTGTGCTTTAATTCTCCGACAGATGCACTGAGGGAGTCCTGGACTAGGGGGTGTCCGGATAGCCGAACTATCATCGCGGCCGGACTCCAAGACTATGAAGATACAAGATTGAAGACTTCGTCCCGTGTACGGATGGGACTTTCCTTGGCGTGGAAGGCAAGCTTGGCGATACGGATATGTAGATCTCCTACCATTGTAACTGACTCTGTGTAACCCTAACCCTATCCGGTGTTTATATAAACCGGAGGGTTTTAGTCCAGAGGATCTAACAACAATCATACCATAGGCTAGCTTCTAGGGTTTAGCCTCCTTGATCTCGTGGTAGATCTACTCTTGTACTACCCATATCATCAATATTAATCAAGCAGAGTAGGGTATTACCTCCATCGAGAGGGCCCAACCTGGGTAAAAACATCGTGTCCCTTGTCTCCTGTTACCATCCGCCTAGACGCGATTCGGGACCCCTACCGAGATCCGCCGGTTTTGACACCGACATTGGTGCTTTCATTGAGAGTTCCTTCCGTGTCGTCACCTATAGGCCCGATGGCTCCTTCGATCATCAACAACGATGCGGTCCAGTGGTGAGACTTTTCTCCTGGACAGATCTTCGTGATTCGGCGGCTTTTGCATCATGGGCAATTCACTTGGCCATCCGGAGCAGACTGAAAGCTACGCCCCTGGCCATCAGGTCAGATTTGGAAGCTTGAATTATACAGCCGACATCCGCGGAGACTTGATCTTCGACGGATTCGAGCCACAGCCAAGCGGGCCGCACTGTCTCGATGGGCATGATCTAAATCTGCCAACAAAGGTCTCCGAGGCCGCACTAGTGTCCGCTCGAACATTGATTCAGTGAGCCGATCTCGCCGATCGAGGACGGTTGGTTGGACACTACCTCGGGGCTGAAATCTCTACGGCGATTGAGCGAACACAATCCTCTTTTGCGAAGACCATGACTCCAAGGTGCTGGACTCCTCTCCGGACTCAACCCTCTCGCGCCTCGCTAATCGAACCCGATTGGGCGCCCGGTCATGGAGTTCATCGCCGCGGACATCTTTCCGCACTCGCCCTTTGGCGACATCCTGAATTCACTAAAGTCTCTCTCTTTATCCGGAGAGCCCTGGACGGACTACGGTCAGGAAGGTGGGGATGCGGACGACGGAGAAATTCAAGGCCCACCCACCACCCACTTCGTAGCCACTGTCGAAAGCTTACACGACGTGCTCGATTTCGACTCCGAAGACATCGACTGTATGGACGACGATGAAGGACACAACCATGAACCAACGCCTATAGGACGCTGGACAACCACCTCATCCCATGATGTATACATAGTGGATACACCTAAAGGAAGTGACGACGAGGAACAACGGGACGCTACGAAGAATAAATCCCTCGAAAAGCAGTCAAAACGGCAACGTAAACGCCGCACCAAGTCCCGCCTCAACAAAGACCCAACCATAGAGCAGGGCGAGCCGGTGGACGACGAACATGCTATCGAGCAACCATCCGAACAGGACAAGTTGGATAAACAACCCGTCCCCGGCGAAGATAACAGTCCGGACGATCTCATGCCGGACAAATTGTTGGAGCAGAATAACCTCCACAGAAGGCTCGTCGCCACTGCGCGTAGCCTGAAAAAGCAGAAGCGGAAGCTCAAAACAGCGGAAGATGCACTCAGAATCAGATGGAACAAAGTATTCGACACCGCAGACAAATACGGCGACAGTCGCCGAACAAAGAGCTACCCGAAGAGAAAGCTACTTCCCGAATTTGATGAGGAGGCCGTAGAGCCCCCACAATCAAAAAGTAAGAAGGCCACCTGGTCGGATGGACGACCCCACGGCAAAAAGAGAGCGGCAAATGGCGCCGCACACAAGGCGGTACGCGATCCACATAAGGATTCACATCAAAAGGATGGCCCAGTTAGGTCCATCTATGGGGCGAGAAAGCAAGCTCTTCAAAGCAATGCAACACGCCAAATATCCGAACATCACGGCACACCCAAATACAGGGCGCGCAGACATCCCCTATGTTTCACCGATGAGGTCTTTGGATCATGCATTTCAGCTGGATTCAAACCCGTAAACATGGAGGCATACGACGGAACAACAGACCACGAGTCTAGATTGAGGATTACATCCTCCACATACACATGGCTAGAGGAGATGATCTCCACGCCATAAAATACTTACCCCTCACACTCAAAGGGCCAGCTCGGCATTGGCTTAAAAGCCTCCCCGAAAATGCCATTGGAAGCTGGGGAGAGCTCGAGGATGCGTTTCGGGCAAATTTTCAGGGGACCTATGTCCGCCTCCGGATGCGTGACGATCTAAGTCACATAACTCAACAGCCCGGAGAGTCAGCCCGAAATTCTGGAATAGGTTCCTTACTAAAAAGAACCAAATAGTCGATTGTCCGGACGCCAAGCCTTAGCAGCTTTCAAACACAACGTCCCGAGACGAATGGCTCGCATGACACCTCGGCCAAGAAAAGCCGAGAACAATGGCTGCATTAACAAGCCTCATGACCCGCTATGCTGGAGAGGATAGCTGGCTAGCAAGACGCAGCACCAGCGACCCAAGTACATCCAAGTCGAGATGGAAATGGGAAACCACGGGCGCAACAAGGACCAGCGCCGGATTAAAGGAACGGTCCAAAGAGCGCGCAATAACGCCGGATTCAAAAGCTCACGGCAGAACAATAAAAACTGCCCTTAAGGACAATAGCGATGAGCTATCCAACTTAAACAAAATCTTGGACAAGATATGTCAAATCCACAGTACTCGGAAGCACGCAAACCATACCCATAGGGATTTTTGGGTCTTCAAACAGTTCGGCAGACTCAACGCCGAACACAAGGGGCTCGACACACCAAGTGAGGATGATGACGAACCCCACAAGCAGAGCACCGGAAAACAAAAGAATTTCCCACAAGAGATTAAAACAGTAAACTCACTTCACGTGATAAAAGGAAATAACAGAGCGGCGCCCACTAAAATGCGCGCCGCACATACTACCCTAGCGGAGTACCAACACTGGTTGTCAAAACCAATCACCTTCGACCATCAGGACTACTCTGAAAGTATCCGGAACGCAGGATGGACTGCCTTGATATTGGATCCTATAATCGATGGATTCCAATTTACACAAGTCCTCATGGACGGCGGCAGTGACATAAACCTGATATATCAGGACACAATCCGCAGGATGGGGATAGACCCAACCAAAATTCGCCATAGCAACACCTCCTTCAAAGGGGTGATGCCAGGCCCATATGCCCATTGTACGGGCTCCCTACTGCTAGAAGTTGTGTTCGGTTCATCTGACAACTCCCGACGTGAAAAGTTAGTCTTCCATGTCGCCCCATTTAAAAGTAGCTACCAAGCACTATTGGGACGTGAAGTTTTCGCCCGCTTTAACGCAATACCGCATTATGCATCTCTTACACTTAAAATGCCCGGTCCACGCGGCATCATCTCATTAAAAGGGAGTATTAAGTGTTACTCGAGCACGGAAGAATGCATGGCTGCCTTGACAGCCCCACACCAATCCGGCTCCGCTAACCAAAGCACCTGAATAGGTAATTCGAACCCCGGACACGGCTAGACGAGTCCGGCGCCTACTAGCGGCATACCCCCATACAAGGGGTTGCATGCATGTACAACAAGAGACAATAAAGCTCAATTTTATTCACTTCTTCGAATCGTACTCTTTTTATTTAATATAAAGTACATCTTCCGCACGATCTTTTTTCTTTTAAACTAAGTTCCTCTCTTTTACAGATGAACAACGTGCTACACCCGTCCAGGATACGGCTGCGCGGAGACACAGCGCAGACGTGCAGAGGGACCCGTTGCAAGGATTCTTTTCAGATTAAGATCCTGCGTAAACCTTTTCTTGTCTCTTGTTGATATACATCCCCGGTTTCTTACTATAACCGAGGAGGAGGCTGGCGTTTTGGCATTGGCCGCACCAGAATTTTTGCTGCGTGCACACACGAGGGCTTAGGGCATTATTCTGCCCATTTTTATAAAGACCGAATACCTTAGGGAGTATTCGGCGTCTCGAGTTAGGCCTTATATGCATCAGCTCCGAATCATGTCTTTGGTCAAATGTTGGGTTTGCCCGGCTCCTGTGTTTTGCTGCCTTACGTTCCGTTCTATCGGCTAACGCGACACCGGAGAACTATCGCGATTGTGCCCGGTTCGCCGGCGAGCACCTCGAGAGAAAGCTGAAAACTGACTGTCATGATATAGCGAGAGACTGGTCAACCACTCGATGACTCACCGGAATGTTTAGAATTCCTCCGCATTAACGAAGGACCGTTTTTCGGTCAGGCACATACGCACCCTGAATTCGGGAGAGTGCGGTGCCCCCAGGGGCTATATAGTAGCCCCACCCTCGAACTCCTATGGCTAAGTGAAAGTGATAAAGCATTATAGTCCGGTTGCCTTGTTTGCTACGCTACCACCTACTTAATAGGACCAAGACATTTGATTAAGTGTGAAAAAGCTCCTTCTTTGCAAACACCCCCGCACTATGTGCGTGGGGGCTGAAGCCAAGGACTGCCATCTTTCAGGTTATATATACATATACATCAACGGCCGCACAGGGAGTAGTTTACTACTTGAACACACAAGTATAAAAAGCTCTTATATTATATCGAAACATCGTTTTCACAAATCATACATGTCATTTAAACATAAAATCCTTCGAGCACTGCGTCTCTATTAAACGAGCGCTCAGAGGACTTCCTCAAAATAGTGCTCGGCGGTACTTGGCTTCATCCAATTCTTGGGATGCAACGTCGGTGGCCTTCATCTCCGCCCAAAGATGTCTTGACACGGGCGAGCCATCCGCTCACTCAATACACGCCGACCGCTTCATTGCGTCGATACGCGGTACCGCACCAAGGAACTGCTGCACTAAACCAAAATAACTCTTCGGCTGGCGTCCGCCTGGCCACAAATGAGTCATGACATGCTTCATGGCAAGTCCGGATAATCGATTCAGCTTGGCCCATTCGGCCAACCGATCGGTCAACGGAAGAGGACGCTCCGGACTATGGAATTGCGACCAATATAGCTCTTCCCTTCTGTGCCCCTTCTGGCCTCGGAAGTGCTCAATCGCGTCCGCAACACTCGCCGCTAAGTCCAGATAAGCATCCTTCGAACCCCACAACTTGTCCAACTGAGCATACTTCGGATCCGTATATTTCCTCTGCAGCAGAAACGGTTTTCCAGCCGTAATAGCCCCGGCCTGACTCATCTCCTCCTTGGCAGCTCTCAAAGCGGAACGGGCATCCTTGGATTTAGCGGTGGCCTTTTTCAGGCCCTCTTGCTCCGCTTGACGTTCTTTTTCAAGAACCTCGCAGCGGTCGGTAGTATTCTTCTACTTTATGGCCATATCGCCCATTTCCTCTTTGCTTCGGTAGTGAGCAGCCCGTTCGGTTTTTAGCTCTTCGGCCGCCCTTAAAGCGGCCGCATTACTATTTCTGGCTTGCTCTTTCGTTCGGGCAAGTTCCGCCCGCAGCTCCTCCACAGCAGCGGCACCACCTTCATTAAGCATACAAGTAGTAAGGCATGGGCGTCAAGCTCCCTTACCAGGTGTCTGCATAGAAGTCACATACCTTGTGACTCGTCAAACCGTTTATTGACCACTGCGATGTCCGCATCCACCTCGTCAAGTTGCCGCTTTAGTTCGGCATATTCATCAGTTCGGCTGGTCACCGGACGCCCCGCCACCTAGTTAGGAGCGGCGATATGTTATAACTGAGATTATGATCCTCGGCACGCTGTCAATTTTGACAACATACCGAGTCTCAGGGGCTACTATCTATACAGGGCGCATTCTATATGCATAACTGTCATAAGGTACATCATTTTTGCGTTCCTCGAAACCCGTCAGCAAGTTTCTGGCGGCTTCATGCAATCCGCTCTCAGCAGATGCAATTCTTTCAATCACCATACCCATTAGAGCACGGTGATCTTCTGAGATAGCCGCTCGCCCAAGCAGATCCTTCAGCTCCTCCGACCGCACGCCAGTTGGCGCCGGACCTTCCGGCCCCGCCGGACTCGGGGAAACCCTCCGCGACGACACCTCAGGGGCATCCGCCTCACATGAAGGTGCGACAGGTGGGGCGTTTCGCTCTCCATCATCTCCGGAAGAAGATCCCCTGAAGACGAGCTCTGGTGAGAAGGGCTGAGATCCGAACTACAAGGTACAATTTCGGTTATCTTCAGAAATAAATGCAGGGATGTTCCTTATTTACAAGACCCCTTCTTTTTTACTTACGGCTCGCTGGAGGGCTGATCCCCTTGGGGAAACAGTGCGGCTGGGTTACTTCCCAATGCCGGACTCTTTGACGAAGATTTCTTTCCCTCTTTGAGGCCTTGACCTCCGGATCTTCCGAAGCGGTCCTCTTCTCTCCTTGGAGAGTGGGACCTTTGATCCCTCCTTCCTCGAGAGTCTCCTTCATGGAGGCAGTTGCTTCCCCGCTCCCCCCTTTGCCTTCTTTAAAAGGCGCGGCCTTAAACATCTTGGTTAGCATGGGATCCGGCCTGGTCTCTGGGAGGGGAGCCGGACACCTTATTAATTTTGCCTTGGCTATCCACTCCTGTTCAAGAAACGACTCCTTTAAAGGGCATGTATATGATAAATGAATGAACAGCCTGTCCAGTTACAGGACTACTTACTTGAGTATCTGGGCGATTGCAGCTTAGTCCTGCGTCCTCAGTCAGGTCCGGACACTTCTCTTGTGATCCGAAGAACAATTTATACATCTCCACGGGTGTCGCACCCATAAAATGCTGGAGAGCTCGTGGTCCCTCCGGATTGAATTCCCACAGACGGAGGGGGCGACCTTTGCAGGGCTGAAGGCGCCGAATCAACATAACCCACGCCACTGCGACCAGATTGATCTCTCTTTCTTGGAGGTCTCAACACGGCCCAAAGAAGAGGAACGCCCTTGGACGGCCCCAGTCGAGCCCCTTGTTGACCCATGACGCCCGGGCTGTGGTGGACTGAGCGAAAGCGGGTGGTGCCACCCATTTGGTGCCCACAGGAGCGGTGATATAAAACCACTCCCGTTGCCACAAACCAAGCTCCTCTTGAAAAGAGCCCTCGGGCCACAGAGCATCAGCACACTTGCTTATGACCGCCCTCCAGACTCTGCTTGTTGCCCCTCGATCATCTTTGGCTCCACCTTGAAGGTCTTGAGCCACAATCCAAGTGAGAGGTAATATGGAGGAAGGCCTCACATACGACAATGAATGATGAGATATGGAGGATGGACTCGGATTCAAGTCATGGAAATCCAGCCCATAATAAAACATGAGCCCCCGCACAAAGGGATCCGTCGAGAAGCCTAAACCCCGAAGGAAGTGTGACACGAACACCACGCTCTCGCCGGGCTCGGGAGTAGGAATGACCTGCCCTGAAGCAGGCAGCCTAAGAAATCTCGCCGGTTAGATACCTGGCGTCTCGCAGCTTTAGCACATCTTCTTCTGTGACGGAAGAAGCCATCCATCGGCCAAGCTGATCGGAGCCGGACATTATCGAAGGTCCGAAGCGCCTAAATCTGAAGCTTTGGGTGTTAGAACTCGAAGCGCGAGGCGAACTCGATGGAGGGTGTAAAAAAGAAGAGGGCCTTGGTCTCATTAGAAAGAGGTTGAATACCAAGAGCCCTCCCCGTGGTCGAGTAGGACTCGCCTTTGATAGAGGAGGCGCTAACGCACGGTTGGGTTACCCACGTCCGTATTGATGGGAATCCCGGAATAAGGGGGCGCGATCTACGCTTTGATAAAGACGTGCCAAGGAAACCGCCTCGCTAAACGTGCTAAGGTGGAACAGTAAAAAACGATTCATATAAAGGCCTGGCCGTGGTGTGATGTCACGCCGCGGAATACGTCAGCAGATCTGTGCAAAAGTTATTCTCTCTACGGTGGTATGTGGAACTTGTTTTGCAGAGCCGGACACTATCCTTGTGTTCAAAACCTTCTATGAAGTATTCGGAGGAGGAACCCACCTTGCAATGCCGAAGACAATGTGCGCGCCGGACTCGTCGTCATTGAAGCCTGGTTCAGGGGCTACTGAGGGAGTCCTAGACTAGGGGGTGTCCGGATAGCCGAACTATCATCGCGGGCGGACTCCAAGACTATGAAGATACAAGATTGAAGACTTCGTCCCGTGTCTGGATGGGACTTTCCTTGGCGTGGAAGGCAAGCTTGGCGATACAGATATGTAGATCTCCTACCATTGTAACCATCTCAACAACTCCCAACTCTAGGATCGCTTGCTTCTTCGAGCTTTCGCATAAAAGCTTGTAAATGCTAAGTTTTCATATCTCCTCCCACATTCTGAACCTTTGCATCTACGTGTTGATTTTTTGTGATGTTCACAATTGTGACATCCACTTCTCCTGGCCGAAACAACGCCAAACCGCCACTTAAGCCATCACTTATTGCGAGCATACAACCTACGAAACCCAATCTAGAAGTTAGGTCAGCTACTCATTTCCCCTCGATCTTTGTCTCACACAAAAAGAACAATGTGTCCCTTTCAGCGTCACAATTTTTGAAGCTCGCGAACTGTCTCATGGTTCTCAAGCCTTTGACATTTCCATGCTAAGTAACTCACTGGTCTTGGTGGGACTGCCACGCAACCTCCGTCAAAAAAACATTGTTCTCCTGCATATTCTCAATTATGTTCTTCTTTGAGTCTATGCTTCTATCTCTCGATTCATTAGACAACTCATTTTCCCTCGCCATTTGTTATTTAGAGTGTATTGATGCACGAGCATCAATTGTGTGTTCGACTCTCCATGGCTGGCTACAATATTCCCATCAAGATCCGCAAGGCGATATACCTACTTGTTCCCAGGGCATGACCTCAGATATCATTGGCATCCCAGCTACCGAGACCTCCCTAGCATCTAATAAACATCATCTCTAACTTTGCTCCCGCCAGGTTTCTCTGGGAAGGTTACTTCTTCCCCTTGTTCAACCTCATCGTGATCCCACTCATCATTCATCTTACTCGCCCCGAAGGGCCAACCTGGTATCTTGGCGGCACACTCCCCCAACTTCTCCTACTTCTTTTCCAACGTAATTTCTTACTGTATGGGAGGTGGCTTTGTTCATCCCTCTCCATTGGATTTGGGAAGAAACTATCTACATGCCCAACTAAACTACATGAGAAGCGTAAGTGTGGTAGATTTTTACTGGTTATCATAGAACACCCGCTCCCTCGTTCGAGCTAACTCGAGTTGCAACAATCTTATTAATGGCTCATTAACATTGATTTTCTTACCCTCAATGACTCACATAAGCGAATCCTTTAGCGCTGACATCGACTTTAATCACCTTACCTAACATCTCCACAATCTTCAATGGCAATGGATGATACCGAAGATTAAAAGTCTGCTTAATAATTCTAACTCATATCTACAATTTCTCAAATTTCCAGTCTGCTGGACAAGACCGACGATCAAAAATCTCCAACACTACTGCATACATCCATGGGCCTCCGTCCAAAATCCTATCTCTATCCTATTTTCCCTCAAGATTAGCCATGAACATGCTTTCTCCAACTGAGTTGAATGAGAAACCTCTCGGATTACCCCACCCTAGGAGTTGGGAATCTATAAATATTGTGTTCACATGTAGCATTTTCGGTGCAGAAACTTGCTAATCAGCGCCCACTGCGGGAGCCCCTGATCCTCCACCTGGTCATCCACTATCAATTTTGTGCTTTAATTCTCCGACAGATGCACTGAGGGAGTCCTGGACTAGGGGGTGTCCGGATAGCCGAACTATCATCGCGGCCGGACTCCAAGACTATGAAGATACAAGATTGAAGACTTCGTCCCGTGTCCGGATGGGACTTTCCTTGGCGTGGAAGGCAAGCTTGGCGTCTGGATATGTAGATCTCCTACCATTGTAACCGACTCTGTGTAACCCTAACATGTCCGGTGTCTATATAAACCGGAGGGTTTTAGTCCGTAGGACGAACAACAATCATACCATAGGCTAGCTTCTTGGGTTTAGCCCTCTTGATCTCGTGGTAGATCTACTCTTGTACTACCCATATCATCAATATTAATCAAGCAGGAGTAGGGTATTACCTCCATCGAGAGGGCCCGAACCTGGGTAAAAACATCGTGTCCCTTGTCTCCTGTTACCATCCGCCTAGACGCACAGTTCGGGACCCCCTACCCGAGATCCACCGGTTTTGACACCGACATGCACCCTTCCCACCATTCTCTCCACTCCCTCATAGTGCTTGCCCCGATTATCCGAGCTTACCATGTCTGTCGCCCTCCACCAAAACCCTAGCTCTCGACGTGCCCACCAAGGTTGGGTGGGACAATAGGAACCCCCCACAATCACCTCAAGATCGACAACCCAACAGATGTGGCAGGAATTGACCTAACGGGTCAGATAGCACTATCACATGAATCATGATTGTGCCCCGGAGATCAGAAATCGCCATCCGTGTTGCCGCTCGGAACCGTGACAAAACAGTCCAGGGACTTGCCTCTCGAAGAACCTTGTTGAAACTCAGAAACTTGTAGAAGCAGCGACTGAGAAGTCATCGATGTAGAGAAGACACTCACGACTGGGTTCCGGACAGACCGTCATCCTAGAGAAGCTGGTACCGAGGAGGGTCCAAAGCTAATTCGAACTCCGTGGGACACAAACCTCGTAAGTTCCCCGACGGGTCCACATTTGGTTGAGCTTCATGGAATGAAAAATGGAACTAGAGAACCAAAACATGTAACGACATGCCCTCCACAGGGAGCCGCTACCGTGGACAAACGCTAATCACGCTAGACCGAGTGTCTGACGATGGACACCATGCTTCCTCTACACTCCGAGGAAGAGTATCGACATGGGGAAAGTTGAGGAACCATTATTCTCGTAGCACCCATTGTCCCAACTTCATCGTCGATGAAGAGCACAATTTTTTTCGTTCCCACATCCCCTCCCACCGCCTTAGCGGCCAGAAGAGGGAGGGAACCCACGCCGCCGCCAGCGGACCGAGGGGAAGTGTTGGGTGCTTCCTATAAGTGAAACCCTTGAAAGTTGCTGTGTGACACATGACAGGTCGCCTCCTCTGGCGCCACAAGGAAACCCCATCCGCCGTCGCCGGGTAGCCACCCCCCTCCTCGCCCGCCCACCACCGCTGCCGCATGCCGGGATGGCGGCGGTGGGGCGGGTCTGTCTCTCCCACTCTGTTCGCTCCCCCATGCCCGTCTTGAGTCGAGATCCATCTGCTGCCGCCGCCGGGAGGCACCCACTCCTCCGCCCGCTTCTGCCGCGCCGTCGCCGGAGGGTCGGCCAGCTAGGCTGCGCCGTGCCCTAGGATGGCCGCGGTAGGGTGGATCTGTCCCTCCCGCGCTTCCCCAACACCGCCCCTCCCCCGCGTCCCCGAGTTCCTCGCGCGTCGCGAGCGCACCCTCCCAGATGATGTGTTCCTGCTGGTCCGGCTACGGGTGCGGCGTGCTAGGCCATGGCCTTGTGCGCCCTTCCCTTCCTTGTGGTCTCCCCTTCCCTCGGCGTGGTCCTGTCCTCCTGGTGCTACTTGGGCGTAATTTTGGTGGACCTGCGGCCGGTCACAGGGGTGTTCGCAACCTGCCTTCTGTGCATTGGCGGACCCCCTTGTCTTTGGCGGCCCTTCCTCCCCTCGAGCCACGGTGAAGGCTCACACGGTGGCGATGAGGCTACGGTGCTAGTGGCAGTCCCGAGGCTCCGTAAGGACGGTACTTGCTGGCGTTGCTCTGGCCCCGGCGACCTTGGACCCGCGTCTCTCCGGTGTCCATGGCTGACGGCGTTCCTTGCCGGGAAGCTCTGGCCTCGGCGACCAGGCAGTTGCATCCCTTCCAGCTCGTCTGGCTCATGACGTCCCGACATCTATGGCCATGATAACATGGATCTGCGTCCCTCCAGTCCCTGCTTGCCGGTGTTGCTGATCGCTGTCGCCCCATCCCCTCGTGGTTTGCTTCGCCACATGCCCTACTCTGTACGACTCAAAGCCCCCCGTTTTCGCCAGATCCAACGCTTGTGGGTTGGGAAGCAGTGCCACCTGTCGGTGTCAAAACCGGCGGATCTCAGGTAGGGGTCCCAAACTGTGCGTCTAAGATCGATGGTAACAGGAGAAAGGGGACACGATGTTTACCCAGGTTCGGGCCCTCTTGATGGAGGTAATACCCTACTTCCTGCTTGATTGATCTTGATGAATATGAGGATTACAAGAGTTGATCTACCACGAGATCGTAATGGCTAAACCCTAGATGTCTAGCCTGTATGATTGTGATTGCCTCTACGGACTAAACCCTCTTGTTTATATAGACACCGGAGGGGCCTAGGGTTGTACAGAGTCGGTTTACAAAGGAAGGCATCTACATATCCGAAAATCAAGCTTGCCGTCCACGCCAAGGAGAGTCCCATCGGGACACGGGAAGAAGTCTTCTGTCTTGCATCTTCACAGCCCATTAGTTCGGCCCATGTTACAAAGTCCGGACGCCCAAGGACCCCTTAATCCAGGACTCCCTCGGTAGCCCCTGAACCAGGCTTCAATGACGATGTGTCCGGCGTGCAGATTGTCTTCAGCATTACAAGGTGGGTTCCTCATCCGAATACTCCAAAACAGCCTTTGAACACAGAAAACGTGTCCGGCTCTGCAAAACAAGTACCACACACACCCGTAGAGAGTATAATATTTCACAAGTCCAATCTACTGACAACTTTTGTAGCGTGACATCACGTCGCTGCCCGGTCATTATTTCGAACCGTTTTTTGCCTCCCGCTCCACGTTTCAAGATGCGGTTTTATTGGCACGTCTTCTCGAAGCAGAGATCGTGTCCCCTTATTGCGGGATCCTCATCAATACGGGCGTGGGTAATCCAACCGCGCCATCTGCACGACCCTTGGGGAATAGGCGAGTTTTAAGGCGAATGGGGAGGCACTTGATATTCGCAGCCTTTATAAAGGGATAAGGATTTCACCTTTTCACCCACGCCTTCTTTCTCTCTGCCCATCCATTCTCGAGCTCCAACACCCAAGCTTCCATCCTTTCCACCTTAAAAAAGCACTCTAGCCATGTCTGGATCTGGAGCGCAAGGCAAGTGGACGGCCTCCTCCGCCAAGGAGAAGGACATCACGAAGCTCCGAGAGGCTGGGTACTTAGCACAGGACATCGCCCACCGGCTTCCAGCAAAGGGGCAGATCATCCTTACCCCGGAGCCCCATGAGAGGGTGGTGTTCATCCCCCACTTTGTCTGCGGGTTGGGATTTCCTCTCCACCCATTCATCCGCGGACTCATGTTCTACTACGGGCTAGATTTCCATGATCTGGCCCCCAACTCTTTCCTCAACATCTCGGCATTGATTGTCGTGTGCAGGGCCTTCCTCCGCATCCCACCCCACTTCGGATTGTGGCTAAAGATCTTCAATGTGAAGCCGAAGGTGGTGGGTGGTCAACACGTAGAGTGCGGAGGCGCTATGGTGAGCAAGATGCCCAACGTCTCATGGCCCAAAGGTACCTTCGTGGAGACCATCAAAGGGTGACAGCAGTTGTGGTTCTACGTCACAAAGCCCCATGACACCGCCTGGGCCGCGGCTCCCGAATTCAAATCCGGGCCCCGATGCGGCTCACCTCCTGGCTAGAGAAGGGTCTAGACTGGGCGTCGTCGGACGAGGTGTCCGTGCTGCAGACGCGCACTAGGAGCATGGTGGACAAGAACATGAAGTTTGTCAATGTGATCCAGGTGATGCTTTTTCGCCGGATCCTTCCATGCCAAAGCCGGACTTGCCATTTGTGGGAGTTCGATCCGGCCGAGCACTAGACATTGCAACAGTTCTTTGGCACTACACAAGAAGACATCTGGAAGGTGCTTTTCAAGGCCAATGAAACGTGGCCGGAGACGACCGAGGATCATGGGTACAACCTGACCCATCCCGCCAGTTCGGTAAGTTTTTCGTATTCTAAGGTGCGTCCTTCACCTGTACCTCCAATAAGGATGTCTAAGCTTCCCTTGTCTGTCTTTTCAGGTCTGGACAAAGAGGGTAGAGCGGATCCAGTGTCCGGCTCCGCTGCCTGAAAACACAGCAATCCCGCTTCTGACGAAGATGCTGGTTCCGGTTCCCTACCAGGCACCGGAGAAGAAGGCCAAGGAGACCAGAAGTGGCCTCCTCCGTAAGGGTACTTCGGACGTGACGTCCGAAGACACCAAAACCCACTCCTCCCCCTTCGAGGATGACGACGAGGAGGAGGAAAGCAACTCTCCCCCTGAGGGGGAAGGAAGAAAAGGGCGGCCTCCACGCATCTGGAGGCAGAAGCGTCCAAGAAGGGGAGAGCCTCCCTTGCGGACAACTCCGCGATGGACACTGATAGCAGCTCGGAGTGGCGCCCCAGGGATAAGCCCCTGGCCGAATCGTAAGTAATCAAAGGAACTGATGCACCCATATATCCAACTCCTTATATTTCATAGTTTTAACATGTTGAATCATGCACTGCAGCCCGGCTTGTTCCCACCTCCAGCGATCCTCATCTTCGGGGAATTCGTTTTATCCCAAGGTGATGGACAGCGGGTCCCTTCTGGCGGCCTCTTCTCCCAAGGCCATGGATGACACCGAGGTGCTGTCCCAAAGGACCTCCCCAGGCCAGGGAGAGATGCAGGAGGCCGTCAGGGTGGCGTGATAACCCACAAATATAGGGGATCGCAAAAGTTTTCGAGGGTAGAGTATTCAACCCAAATTTATTGATTCGACACAAGGGGAGCCAAAGAATATTCTCAAGTATTAGCAGTTGAGTTGTCAATTCAACCACACCTGGACAACCTAATATCTGCAGCAAAGTATTTAGTAGCAAAGTAATATGGCAGTAGTGGTAACGGTAACAAGGTAACAGTAGCAAAAGTAATATTTTTGGTATTTTGTAGTGATTGTAACAGTAACAATGGAAAAGTAAATAAGCGAAGAACAATATGTAAAAAGCTCGTAGGCATTGGATCGGTGATGGATAATTATGCTGGATGCGGTTCATCATGTAACAATCATAACATAGGGTGACACAGAACTAGCTCCAATTCATCAATGTAATGTAGGCATGTATTCCGAATACAGTCATACGTGCTTATGGAAAAGAACTTGCATGACATCTTTTGTCCTACCCTCCCATGGCAGTGGGGTCCTAATGGAAACTAAGGAAATTAAGGCCTCCTTTTAATAGATTACCGTAACAAACATTAGCACATACTGAATACATGAACTCCTCAAACTATGGTCATCACCGGGAGTGGTCCCGATTATTGTCACTTCGGGGTTGCCGGATCATAACACATAGTAGGTGACTATAGACTTTCAAGATAGGACCAAGAACTCACATATATTCATGAAACCATAATAGGTTCAGATCTGAAATCATGGCACTCGGGCCCTAGTGACAAGCATTAAGCATAGCAAAGTCATAGCAACATCAATCTAGAACATAGTGGATACTAGGGATCAAACTCTAACAAAACTAACTCGATTACATGATAGATCTCATCCAACCCATCACTGTCGAGCAAGCCTACGATGGAATTACTCACGCACGGCGATGAGCATCATGAAATTGGTGATGGAGGTTGGTTGATGATGACAACGTCGACGAATCCCCCTCTACGGAGCCCCGAACGGACTCTAGATTAGCCCTCCCGAGAGGTTTTAGGGCTTGGCGGCGGCTCCGTATCGTAAAACGCGATGAATTCTTCTCTCTGATTTTTTTCTCCCTGAAAGCAAATATATAGAGTTGGAGTTGAGGTCGGAGGAGCTCCAGAGGGCCCACGAGGTAGGGGGCGCGCCCCCACCCTCGTGGACAGGGTGTGGGACCCTTGGTCTTCATCTTTTGCAACAATTTATTATTATTTCCAAATAGACGTTGTGGAGTTTCATGTTATTCCGAGAACTTTTGTTTCTGCACATAAATAACACCATGGAAAGTCTGCTGAAAACAACGTCAGTCCGGGTTAGTTCCATTCAAATCATGCAAGTTAGAGTCCAAAACAAGGGCAAAAGTGTTTGGAAAAGTAGATACGACGGAGACGTATCAACTCCCCCAAGCTTAAACCTTTGCTTGTCCTCAAGCAATTCAGTTGATAAACTGAAAGTGATAAAGAAAAACATTTACAAACTTTGTTTGCTCTTGTTGTTGTAAATATGTAAAGCCAGCATTCAAGTTTTCAGCAAAGATTATGACTAACCACATTTGCAATAACTCTTAGGTCTCATGTTTACTCATATCAATAGCATAATCAACTAGCGAGCGATAATAATAAATCTCGGATGACAACACTTTTTCAAAACAATCATAATATGATATAATAAGATGGTATCTCGCTAGCCCTTTCTGAGACCGCAAAACATAAAGGCAGAGCACCTTTAAAGATCAAGGACTGACTAGACATTGTAATTCATGGTAAAAGAGATCCAATCATAGTCATACCCAATATAAATTAATAGTAATGAATGCAAATGACAGCTGCGCTCTCCAGCTAGTGCATTTTAATAAGAGGGCGATGACTCAACATAAAAGTAAATAGATAGGCCCTTCGCAGAGGGAAGCAGGGATTTGTAGAGGTGCCCGAGCTCGGTTTTGAAATAGAGATAAATAATATTTTGAGCGGCATACTTTCATTGTCAACATAACAACTAAGAGATGGTGATATCTTCCATGCTACACACATTATAGGCGGTTCCCCAATAGAATGGTAAAGTTTATACTCCCCTCCACCAACAAGCATCAATCCATGACTTGCTCGAAACAACGAGTGTCTCCAACTAGCAACAGTCCCAGGGGGAGTTTTGTTAGCAATTATTTTGATTTAGTTTGCATAAAGCACGGGACTGGGCATCCCGCTGACCAGCCATTTTCTCGTGAGTGAGGAGCGAAGTCCACTCCTCTTGAGAATAACCCGCCTAGCATGGAAGATACGAGCAGTCCTAGTTGATACATGAGCTATTCGAGCATACAAAACAGAATGTTTATTTGAAGGTTTAGAGTTTGGCACATGCAAATTTAGTTGGAACGGCAGGTAAATACCGCATATAGGAAGGTATAGTGGACTCATATGGAATAACTTTGGGGTTTAAGGGATTGGATGCACAAGCAGTAGTCCCGCTTAGTACAAGTGAAGGCTAGCAAAAGACTGGGAAGCGACCAACTAGAGAGCGACAACAGTCATGAACATGCATTAAAATTAATAAACATTGGATGCAAGCATGAGTAGGATATAATCCACCATGAACATAAATATCGTGAAGGCTATGTTGATTTTGTTTCAACTACATGTGTGAACATGTGCCAAGTCAAGTCACTTAAATCATTCAAAGGAGGATACCACCCCATCAGACCACATCACAACCATTTTAATAGCATGCTGGCACGCAAGGTAAACCATTATAACTCATAGCTAATCAAGCATGGCACGAGCAACTATGATCTCTAATTGTCATTGCAAACATGTTTATTTATAATAGGCCGAATCAGGAACGATGAACTCATCATATTTACAAAAACAAGAGAGGTCGAGTTCATACCCGCTTCTCTCATCTCAGTCAGTCCATCATATATCATCATAATTGCCTTTCACTTGCACGACCGTTCGATGTGAATAATAATAAGAGTGCACGTGCATCGGACTAAGCTGGAATCTGCGAGCATTCAATAAACAGGAGAAGACAAGGCAATATGGGCTCTTGGTTAAATAAAAAATAATGCATATAAGAGCCACTTCAACAATTTAATCATGGTCTTCTCCTACGACCCCCGAAGAAAAGAAAAGAAATAAAACTATTTACACGGGAAAGCTCCCAACAAGTAAAAGAAGAACGGGAAATCTTTTTGGGTTTTCTTTTTAATTATTACTACTACAGCAAGAAAAGTAAACTAACTAGAAGCTATTGCTAATTTTTTTTGTTTTTCTTAAAGTTTAACAAACACACAAGAAGAAAGCATGAAAAACAAAATAAACTAGCATGGATATTACAGTGAAAGAGTATGAGCACCGACATCTAGCAATGAGTGTGTGTAAACATAAATGTAATGTCGATGGGAAATACGTACTCCCCCAAGCTTAGGCTTTTGGCCTAAGTTGGTTCATTGCCATGGATGGCCTGGCGGATATCCATAGTTGTAGCCGGGGTCGTACTAAGATGCAGCGGCTATCGCCTCCTGAGCTGCGGCGTGGCGGCGAGCTGCCTCCGCACTCCTCTCGTACTCATCGGCCTCCTCTCTAGTAATAACATATCTTCTTTTTGCCTGATAATCAAAGAAGGCAGGAGCAGGGAGAGTAATAGGGACAACACGATGTTTGTCAAAGATTAAGCGATACCGGAGAGGTGATTCATTCCTCTCGATAAACTGGTGGTGGACCATAGCATTATAGTCTAAATAAGTAGGAGGCAACTCAATATCATCCTCACGAACGTCCACACCAAGAAAATCAGCTAAGCGGGTTGCATAAATTCCTCCAAAGAAATCTCCATTAAATCTATTATGATGCAACCTACGTGCAACAATGGCTCCCAAGTTATAAGATTTGTCTCCTAACACAGCACTCCTAAGAACACTGAGGTCAGGGACACACATGTGACATGCTTCATCCTTACCATTTATGCACCTACCTATAAAGAGAGCAAAATAATGTATAGCAGGAAAATGGATGCTCCCTATGGTAGCTTGTGCTATATCACTAGATTCCCCCACGGTTATGCTAGCAAGAAAGTTTCTAAATTCAGATTTATGGGGTTCACTAACACTACCCCATTGTGGAAGTTTGCAAGCAGAACTAAAATCCTTTAAGTCCATGGTATAAGATTTTTCATAAAGACCAAACAGGACAGTTGGAGAATTACGTGAAGTTGAAAATTCAAAACTCCTCACAAATGTACTAGTGAGATAGTGGTACTGGCGGCATTTGTTTGCCTCAAAGCTCACAAGATCGGCGTTACGCAAATATGTGTTAAATTCTTCCTTGATTCCCCTTGATCCATAAAATTTTCTGAAGGCCATTCACAGGGTTGCACAGGAGCGTCCCTTGGTGGCTCCTCGTCAGCATCACGCATTGCAAGCCTGGGTCCTTGCTTCCTTGAAGAACCACCTTGAAACATTTTCCTAAACATATTTCTTCCTCTGAAAAATTTCTGAAATTTTTAGTAACTTCAAACAAAAGTGAACCAAACTCAGTAAAATTGATAGCAACTACTCCTACAAGTGCCTACAGCCTATATCAAGCATTAGAACTACTTGGAACCATATAAATTTGACATGCAAGCTCAAGAACATGGTCACCTAGGCAGCACAAATTTGCAATGAATAAAGCACTAGAACAAAAACTAATTGGACCAATGGAGGAGTCACATACCAAGGAACAATCTCCCCAGGCAGTTTTGTGAGAGGTGCTTTGAGCAAGGAGATCGAAAATCATAGCAAAGTGAGCTAGAACTCGTGCTTGAACTGGATATCGGTGTTCGCGGGAGGAAGAAGGAATGTATGGGTGCAGGAATAAGTAGAGGAGGGCCACCATGGGCCCACGAGGCAGGGGGGCGTGCCTAGGGGGTAGGGCGCGCCCTCCACCCTCGTGACCAGGTGCTTGCCCCTCCTGCTGTGTTCTCAGTACCAGAAATTCTCAAAAATTCTAGAAAAAATCATATTCCAGTTTCTGGGCATTTGGAGAACTTTATCTTCGGGGAATTTTTATATTGCACAGATAAATCAGGAAACAGACAGAAAAATACTATTTTTACTTTATTTCAACTAAATAACAGAAAGTAGAGAGAGGGTACAGAAGGTTGTGCCTTCTAGTTTCATCCATCTCATGCTCATCAAAAGGAATCCACTAACAAGGTTGATCAAGTCTTGTTAACAAACTCATTCCGAATAATATGGAACCGGAGAAATTTCGCATAACACTATGTTACCTCAATGGGGATATGCACATCCCCAATAATAAGAATATCACATTTCTTCTTGACAGTAGGAAGAGGAAATTCAAAACCTCCAAATATAATCGATGGAATTTTTCCAATAGAATTGATACTGTGGACTTGAGGTTGTTTCCTCGGAAAGTGTACCGTATGCTCATTACCATTAACATGAAAAGTGACATTGCCTTTGTTGCAATCAATAGCAGCCCTACGGTATTCAAAAGGTCTTCCAAGAATAATAGACATACTATCATCCTCGGGAATATCAAGAATAACAAAGTCCGTTAAAATAGTAACGTTTGCAACCACAACAGGCACATCCTCACAAATACCGACACGTATAGCAGTTGATTTATCAGCCATTTTCAAAGATATTTCAGTAGGTCTCAACTTATTCAAATCAAGTCTACGATATAAAAAAAGAGGCATAACACTAACACCGGCTCCAAGATCACATAAAGCAGTTTTAACAAAGTTTCTTTTAATGGAGCATGGTATAGTGGGTACTCCTGGATCTCCTAGTTTCTTAGGTATTCCACCCTTAAAAGTATAATTAGCAAGCATGGTGGAAATTTCAGCTTCCGGTATCTTTCTTTTATTAGTAACAATATCTTTCATATACTTATCATAAGGATTCATTTTGAGCATATCGCTTAATCACATACGCAAAAAGATAGGTCTAATCATTTCACAAAGCGCTCAAAATCCTCATCATCCTTTTTCTTGGATGGTTTGGGAGGAAAAGGCATGGGTTTACGAACCCATGGTTCTCTTTTATTACCATGTTTCCTAGCAACAAAGTCTCTCTTATCATAACGTTGATTCTTTGATTGTGGGTTATCAAGATCAACAACAGGTTCAATTTCTACTTCATTATCATTACTAGGTTGAGCATCATCATGAACATCATCATTCGCATTTTCATTAGGTTCATGTTCATTACCAGATTGTGTTTCAGCATCGGAAATAGAGATATCGTTCGGATTCTCAGGTGGTTCAGCAACAGGTTCACTAAAAGCATGCAAAGTCCTATCATTTTTCTTTTTCTTCATTTTAGAAGGACTAGGTGCATCAATATTATTTCTCTGAGAATCTTGTTCAATTCTCTTAGGGTGGCCTTCAGGATACAAAGGTTCCTGAGTCATTCTACCATTTCTAGTAGCCAATCTAATAGCATAATCATTTTTCTTACAATTCATTTCATTGAGCAAATCATTTTGACCTTTAAGTACTTGTTCTACTTGAGTCGTAACCATAGAAGCATGTTTAGTAATGAGTTTAAGGTCACCTTTAACTCTAGACATATAATCACCTAAGTGTTCAAGCGTAACGGAATTGTATTTCAATTGTCTGCCAAAATAAGCATTGAAGTTTTCTTGTTTGACAATAAAATTATCAAACTCTTCTAAGCATTGTCTAGCAGACTTATAGTGAGGAATCTCACCTTCATCAAATCTATAGAGAGAATTTACCTTTACTACCTGTGTCGGGTTATCAAGACCAGGAGGTTCTTCAATAGGTGGAGGATTAAGATCATATGTTTCTTCAACAGGCTGTAGATTAAGACCATGTATTTCTTCAATAGGAGGTAAATTCTTAACATCTTCAGCTTTAATACCTTTTTCTTTCATAGATTTCTTTGCCTCTTGCATATCTTCAGGACTGAGAAATAGAACACCTCTCTTCTTCGGAGTTGGTTTAGGAATAGGCTCAGGAATTGGCTCAGGAGCTGTCTCCGTAAGTGTCCAATTATTTTCATTTGTCAACATATTATTCAATAGAATTTCAGCTTCATCCGGTGTTCTTTCCCTGAAAACAGAACCAGCACAACTATCCAGGTAATCTCTGGAAGCACCGGTTAGTCCATTATAAAAGATATCAAGTATTTCATTTTTCTAAGAGGATGATCAGGCAAAGCATTAAGTAACTTGAGAAGCCTCCCCCAAGCTTGTGGGAGACTCTCTTCTTCAATTTGCACAAAATTATATATTTCTCTTAAAGCAGCTTGTTGCTTATGAGCGGGGAAATATTTAGCAGAGAAGTAATAGATCATATCCTGGGGACTACGCACACAACCAGGATCAAGAGAATTAAACCATACCTTAGCATCACCCTTTAATGAGAACGAAAATATTTTAAGGATATAAAAGTAGCGAGATCTCTCATCATTAGTGAACAGGGTGGCTATATCATTTAATTTAGTAAGATGTGCCACAACAATTTAAGATTCATAGCCATGAAAATGATAAAATTCAACCAAAGTAATTATATTAGGATCAACAAATAATTCATAATCCTTATCGGTAACACAGATAGGTGAAGTTGCAAAAGCAGGGTCAGGTCTCATTCTATCATTAAGAGATTGCTGATTCCACTTAGCTAATAATCTCTTAAGCTCATCTCTATCTTTGCAAGATAAAATAGCTAAAGAAGCTTCTTTATCAAAAGTATAACCCTCAGGAATAACAGGCAAGTCTTCATCATCAATTTCATCAACATAATCAGTTTCAATAATTTCTTTCTCTCTAGCCCTAGCAATTTGTTCATCAAGAAATTCACTAAGTGGCACAAAGCATAGAAGTAGTCTCATCATAAGTATCATGCATAGCAGAAGTGGCATCATCAATAACATGCGACATATCAGAACGAATAGCAGAAGCAGGTTTAGGTGTCGCAAGCTTACTCAAAACAGAAGGTGAATTAAGTGCAGAGCTAGATGGAAGTTCCTTACCTCCCCTCGTAGTTGAGGGATAAATTGTTGTCTTAGCGTCTTTCAAGTTCTTCATAGTGACCAGCAGATATAAATCCCAAGTGACTCAAAGAATAGAGCGATGCTCCCCGGCAACAGCGTCAGAAAATAGTCTTGATAACCCACAAGTATAGGGGATCGCAACAGTTTTCGAGGGTAGAGTATTCAACCCAAATTTATTGATTCGACACATGGGGAGCCAAAGAATATTATCAAGTATTAGCAGTTGAATTGTCAATTCAACCACACCTGGATAACTTAATATCTGCAGCAAAGTATTTAGTGGCAAAGTAGTATGATAGTAGTGGTAACGGTAACAAGGTAACAGTAGCAAAAGTAATATTTTTGGTATTTTGTAGTGATTGTAACAGTAACAACGGAAAAGTTAATAAGCGAAGAACAATATGTAAAAAGCTCGTAGGCATTGGATCGGTGATGGAGAATTATGCCGGATGCGGTTCATCATGTAACAATCATAACATAGGGTGACACGGAACTAGCTCCAATTCATCAATGTAATGTAGGCATGTATTCCTAATATAGTCATACGTGCTTATGGAAAAGAACTTGCATGACATCTTTTGTCCTACCCTCCCGTGGCAGCGGGGTCCTAATGGAAACTAAGGGATATTAAGGCCTCCTTTTAATAGAGTACCGAAACAAAGCATTAGCACATAGTGAATACATGAACTCCTCAAACTATGGTCATCACCGGGAGTGGTCCCGATTATTGTCACTTCGGGATTGCGGATCATAACACATAGTAGGTGACTATAGACTTGCAAGATAGGATCAAGAACTCACATATATTCATGAAAACATAATAGGTTCAGATCTGAAATCATGGCACTTTCGGGACCTAGTGACAAGCATTAAGCATAGCAAAGTCATAGCAACATCAATCTTAGAACATAGTGGATACTAGGGATCAAACCCTAACAAAACTAACTCGATTACATGAAAGATCTCATCCAACCCATCACCGTCCAGCAAGCCTACCATGGAATTACTCACGCACGGCGGTGAGCATCATGAAATTGGTGATGGAGGTTGGTTTATGATGACGACGGCGACGAATCCCCCTCTCCGGAGCCCCGAACGTACTCTAGATCAGCCCTCCCGAGAGGTTTTAGGGCTTGGCGGCGACTCCGTATCGTAAAACGCGATGAATTCTTCTTTCTGATTTTGTTTCTCCCCGAAAGCAAATATATAGAGTTGGAGTTGAGGTCAGAGGAGCTCCAGGGGGCCCACGAGGTAGGGGGCGCGCCCTAGGGGGCAGGCGCGCCACCTCGTGGGATGTGGTGTGGGCCCCCTGGTCTTCATCTTTTGCAAGGATTTTTTATTATTTCCAAATAGACGTTGTGGAGTTTCAGGTCATTCCGAGAACTTTTGTTTCTGCACATAAATAACACCCTGGAAAGTCTGCTGAAAATAGCGTTAGTCCGGGTTAGTTCCATTCAAACCATGCAAGTTAGAGTCCAAAACAAGGGCAAAAGTGTTTGGAAAAGTAGATACGACGGAGACGTATCATGGCGCCAGAGGGTGATACCTCGGCCGCCGGACACATGGGGGAGCCAATCCCCCTGGAGACTGGCGATGGGGTCCATATTCAATTCGGCCCCAGCCGAATACAATTCTGGAGACCTATACGGCTCCGGAATCAGGCAAGCAGCCTCCTTCGAAAGGAGGTGCACCGATTCCACCGGTGACCTATGTCCATCCAGAGGCACCGGATACTCTACTGGAGGCGTTGCAAAGTGCTTCCATTGTTGAGGAACATCGTATCCTTATGGGTACATTGGTTGAGAGGGTTCAGTCCGTTAAGAGCGGACTGACCGAAGCCTGCACCAGCCTTCTAACAGGCTTTGAGGTATGCGATGTAATTATGCAAAAAGAATGCCATAGTATAGACAGTAGCCCCTGAGACTCAGTCCGGTGTTCGGAAAGAAAAGCTGTACAGAGGATCAATTAATTTTCGTAGGAGAATAACTGTACATGTCTATGTGAATAAGCAGACGTCATTTCTGGCTGCGATCTCCCATTCTTCCGAAGTCTCCGGACTGAAGTAGAGTCTGGAGCGGACAGAGGAAGAGCTCGGCCGTGTGAAAAAACAGCTGGAGGACAATCAGGGTATGCAATGACCTTGTGTAGATTCAGAAAGGATGAATGATTTGTGTTGACCATAGTGCCATGATATTTTGTAGGAGTGGCGACCGAGGTGGAGACCCTCAAGAAGGCGTTGGCCGAAGCCCAGGAGAGAGCAGCAAAGGAACAAGCTGCTCGCGAAAAACACGAGGCCAGGGTAGGTGAGGTCCAGCAGGAGCTCCAGGACGCCGTGAAGAAATGTGAGTCCTTGGAGCGGAATATTGCGGATCAAGAGTATGAACTTGCCAACGCCCACCAAAGCGTAGATGCCCGGGTTGAAGCCCAGGGCGCCCTCTAGGAAATCCAAGAGGCCAGAAAAATCACGGCGGGTAAGGCCTTTATTATGCAGAGCAAGTATGTGAAGAAAAGGTACCTCTTATTGACCAGGATTTGGAGTTCTCCAGGGGCGTTTGCGGATCTGCCGCGCAGTGGTGCTGACGCTGCGGATTTCTACCGAGCCGAAGAAGGGAGCTCAACGGTGAAGCTTTTCTGGTCGCAATACCTTGTGCCAGAGCATCCGATGCCCTTTAGCGATCAACTGAAACAGCTGACCGAACTGCATAGGGCGGCCGAATTGGCCATGAAGGATTTGATAACCCGTTTATGACCTTCCGAAGCCATACCCAGTAGCTACTTCGGGCTCGTGAAGCGGCTGGTCAATGCCTGCCCTCGGCTTGATGCCATCAAGCGGTCGGTCTGCATCGAAGGTGCGGATGGCCTTCGCCCGCGTCAAGGTGCAGTGGGCGAAGATGGACGCCGTCAAGATCGAGACCGAGGGACCGCCTGCGGGCAAGGAGCACTGCACGCCCGAGCGGTATTTTGATGATGTCCTGAAGGGATCCCGCTTTGTAGAGGGCTAGTGTTCAAAAGACATCTTTGAATGAAGTCATTCATGTTATCCCTTCATGTATTATGAAACAAAGCCATTATGTAATATAATATTTGTTGTTTTAACATTTTACCTCCTGTGTGGCCGTTTTGTTAAATCTAAGAGTTGGCCAGTCGTCGGCTTCAGCCCCCACGTAGGTAGTGATGACGATATGTACCTAGGGTAGGGTCATAGGCCCGACCTAGACACCCACCCCTAGGACATCACTCTAAAGTCAGAAGCATTCAAGGGATATCATCATCCACTCGACCAGAAACATCCCACTCAGAAGACTCAAGTTCATTCAACCAGAAAGTACTCACTCGACCGTAACAAGAATCACTAGATGGATAGAAGATCTAAAGCCACTATGTATGGCAATGGCCAGGCGTTACTCTGTAAACTTATTGGTCATTCATGTATCTTTATTGCTGGCGTTATCAGTAACGCCCTATCTTTATGTACCTTAAACCCTGTGTAACTGAGGGCAGGAGGGGTCTCGCGAACTCTATATAAGCCACCCCCCTCCTCAGGGACAAGGGTTCGCACCCCCTGTAACTCCACACACATAATCCAATCGACCAAGCTCCCGAGCACCGAGACGTAGGGATGTTAATTCCACCGTGAAGAGCCTGAACTCGTAAACCTTATGTGTACAACTTCACCATAGTTGTGATCTTGCCTCCTCATACCTACCTCCTATTCTATTGTCAGTCTTAGAACCACGACAGTTGGCGCCCACCGTGGGGCAGGTGTCGGTTCAATATCCGGTGTATCTCGTAGTAGGGGTCCTAAGTTAGGCGTCTTGGAGCGATGGTAACATGGACACGGGGTTTTACCCAGCTTCAGGCTCTCTTGATGAGATAATACCCTACATGCTGCTTTTGATTATATTCATATGGGTGTAGTACAGAGTACACGTATCTACCATGAGATTGTAGTAATGAATGAGATTGTCTATTGACTAGCCTGGCCCCGGTTTATATAAGACACCGGAGGCCTAGGGTTTAGGAGAGTCCTTGTCTTGGGCGCCAAGTCTTGTGGAGTCTTCCTTGTATGCGGCAGGGGTTGTCCGAACTGGCCCATGAGTATACGGCCATAGGGGTCCTCGGCCCAATCCAACTGATTGGGAGACGATGTGTTGAGTACCCCCTAGTCCAGGACACCGTCAGTATCCCCCTGAACCGGTCTTCAAGTTGGGGACGCTCCTCGATTCTTCTGAACTGTTCTTCACCTTCGATCGTTGGTCTTGAAAACTGGTTCAACAAATTTTCTCGTCTTTGATCTTGAGGATCGCCGAGGTGACTCCGAAGAGTTTACACGTCGGGTATCCGAGGAGCCCCTTTAAGTTTCCGGCCTTTATCAATGCCTTGTTATTTTTATGCCATACCTCGGGTTTCAAGTTGTTCCCGAGCGGCAACGTCCTCTTGCGTCCGAGCTCCAACGTCGGACTGCATTCGAGGTATCTTTAGCAGTCGAGCACCAACGCCGGACCGCTTCCGAGCTCCAACGTCGGAATGTATCCGAGCTCCAACGCCAGACCATGTCCAAGCTCCAACGCCGGACTGTATTCGAGGTGTCATAGATCACCTTGGTTCAAAAAAGTTGAAGGAGTTTAGCCGAGCTTAATGCCGGAAATGCCCTCTACGGAGCCAGCCACTGGCGTCCGAGCTTTATGCCGGACTGCTTCCGGGGTGTCTATTGTAGTCGAGCACCAACGCCAGACTGTATCCGAGGTGGTGCACCATCTCGACCATGGGCTGATTTTTATGAATTTAATTCTGAATTGTGCAATGTAATCTCTGCCGAGATGTATAGCCAGTATCCCTCAAGGTGCGTGTTGGCCTAATATCTGGGATGCACCTGAAGTAAAAAAAAACCGCTGACCCTAGTAGCCCCCGAGACTCAGGTCGATTCATAAAATCAGCCTGAGGATCAATTCCCAGCTCGGCAGCATACTTAGGAATAGAAACGCGGTGTGCAAAGTCCTCGAAACTCAGGTTGGGTGCGGCCGACCAACCTGAGGATAATAATCTCCTCGAAAACTATATTGCACTTTAAATTTTCTGAATTGGATTGCCAATAAAGTAGCCCCCGAGACACTGGTCGGGTGGCAACACCAGATCAGGGATCGATGTGCCCTTTTAATATTTTTAAATAATAAGCCTGAAGCCTAGTAGCCCCCGAGCCTTAATGCGGGCACGGGAGGCCGAATTAAGGATCGATATCCATAGTAAAATCACAAATTATGTGTAATGACTCTATGTAATCCAAGTACTTTACATCATTAATGCTCGGATCCGCATTGTACAAAACTTTGTTGACCGGCCATCAGCTTCAACCTCCTCGGCCAGCAGCCGAGGAGTGTTTGTCCTACTTTATAAAGCCTTTATGAGGGCAAAGATTTACGGCAAACAAGGCAATCCGGACATACGGTTTTATAAACAAAGGTACAAAGAGAGACATGTTATATTATTGTTTAACATAAGAAACATCGTCCAAAGAAAATAGTCTCGTTATCGGTTCCTTTCATTGGGTTGTCATGCTAAGCATGATCATGAAACCTCAGCGCTGATCAACGTGGGAGGAAAATACTGAGGATTTAGTTCGGGGAAAGCTTCCAAACTCTGTGGTCTAAATGAACCCAAATTTTCACTTCCGTTGCGACCGTTTATAATCTGAAAGTGACCCATCGTCGGCTTCTACCCCCTTTTAGATACTATGCAGGGTGTTTCCGAAATAACAAAACAACCCTTAGCCGACGTCTCGGTGCCCGAAGGCGGTTGTGTTGGCGGAAACGAGGCAATCAGATATGCGGGCTTTATAACTTTCACTTAGCCATAGGAGCTTAAAGTTGGGAGGCCAGCAAGTAGCCCCCCGATTAGTGTTCGGCGATAGCCGAGGTCAAGCCGTAAACACTTAGGCCAATGTTATGAACGGTCCGTCGTTTAATATAGTCATCAGACCGCTGACCAGTTCACGCTTATTGTGATAGTCAGTTTTCGGCTTTCTCCACTGCGGTGCTTAACCATGCGAGCTGGAAGTACAATCGCAGTGGTTCTCCCTTTGCACACCTAGCCAAACAAAGCGGAACATAGGAGGCAAGCACAGGAGCCGGGCAACCCAACTATTGACCGAAGACACAATTCAAAACTGATGCATATATAGCAATATCCGAGAATGTTTTTGCCGAATCTCTAAAGGTGTCCGCAAGGTAATCGCAAGACTTATGCTGAAAACACACAAATAGTTTAAAAGTGCCATAAGCTTGGAAAACCAAAAAGTCTGTAAAAACTTGACGTCCGAACAAGATCAAGTGTTCGGTGCCAATCCAAAAATTGGAAAAAAATGTGCTTCTGTCGTGCTTTAACATGGCACATCCGATCTCAAGACTTCACGCGGGTCAGCCTACGGCTTCAAGCTCCTTATCCTGAAGGCGGAGTACTTCTCCAAAGCTAGTTTAGCAAACTACACTCGAGCAGCTTTTAGAGAGAAGACAGGCTATCCGGTTATTGACCATATACTCGAGTCGAAAAAGGAGTGGTAAAAAAAGACTTTGCAACGACCAAAAAGAAGATACATTTACTATAAAACAACTCATATAAATTTAAGAGCCCCCGAGTAACTTGGGTAAAAGAATTTTTATGTATAATGATCGTATGTACCGAAGTACTTGTATCATATGTGTGTTCACCCAAACTTTAAACGCGTCTTAACCGACCGTCGGCTTCTCCCTCTTCAGTCAAGGACCGAAAAGTGTCATGTACTCCACCTGTCGAGAATATCAACGGTGTTTCCGATAACGGCCATAAGGCTGTAAAAGACAAAGCACGCTCAGGGAACTTATGCTATATTACTGACAAAGTGTAAGAAGCATCTTCAAAGAAAATAGTACCCCCACCGATACCTTTCTTCGGTGCTCATTGTTACTATGAGACTTGTGCAATAGATTTTTTGTACTCATGAGTTCCGTTGTGTGCCGACCATAATTGAAAACAATAAGAGCGCTAGCTTTCGGCTTCACCCAGTCTGAGGTCCGGCTCGGATGACCCAATCGTGACAATCGCAGAGGTGCTCCCTTTACTCCCTAGCCGAACAATCGGGAACGCAGGGGTAAACACAGGAGCAAGGCAACCCAGCTTGCAAATCGCTTAAGTCAACATGGTGCATATTGTGGCGTAATACACGAACAAGGAACGAAGCCGTACAAGTATAATCATTTGCAAGAGGAAAAGCTTCATAAAGGAAGCCCCTAAGTAAACGGGGTATGCGAGTTTGTGTGTCACAAACAAAGTTTTGACAAGGCTTTTTTTTCACAAACAACTTTTTGCCAAAAAAAGTATAATGCTTGGTCGAACCGATCAAAATTTAAAACCAATTGAGCATGAAAGCGACTTAGCTGGTTAGTGTGCTTGGCGTTGATGACACAGTCCGGCCTTGTGGTGGGATGAAGACACCCATTGATCTCTGAAGGATCCGACATGGTGCGTAGTGTTCGGTCTAGCCGAGGTCCCAGCCCCAAGCCGGTTTCGAGCTGCCCGAGCGAATAGTTCAGGGTGATGAAGTGATAGCACTATCCGGCAGATGTGTCGAGACGAAGCCCCTGGTCCAGCCATTGGAGAAAGTAGGTCGGCATTGTGACGCCGAAGTCCTCGAAGGGGGTTAATGAAGCGATGGCGAAGCCCCCGGTCTACCTAAGGTGACGGAGCAGGTCAATAATGTGACGACGGAGCCCCCATGCCAAAGGCGAGACTACTACGTCGGTACGGCGTGGTGACAACGTAGCCCGACCCAAATCATTTACCTGCACACATAAAATAGTGCAAGACAAAAGTAATAACAAGTAATGATAATAATAATATATCCTTTTTAAAAAAAGGTTCTTCCACTTAATTAACTTAAGCAAGGTAAATAATTAAAGTAATTTGGCCTGGGCACCGAGGCCGGCCCGACGGAGTGACAACGCGGAGATGCCAACACAGGGATGCACGCCGGGGCCAGCCCGCCACTTAACCTACCAACGACGTGGTGTAGTCGAGGCCGATTATCTGCAAGCATGAAGTTGCACAAACCAGATAGGAAAAAAAATATTTACAAGATTCTTTATGCGGAATAAATTGTTAAAAGAAAGGTGGCTTGGCACAAGGCCATTGTCAACATAGGGCGCCGGCGCAGCGAGGTGACAAGATCCGAATTCGCATTGTCACCCGAGTTACGGACGCAATGCACACATGGTAGCAATGGCGTATTGGATCGCCCTGAAGTGGCGGCCGCAGTGTAGACCCGATTTCAAAACCTGCCGCACCAAAAATCGCTGACGAGCAGAAAATACTCTTCGAAATATTATTAATAGGCGCATCACGAATAACTAGAAGAATTGCTCCTGATGATTTATCCGACAACATCCGAACTGATGGCGGATGAGGTAATTATGCATGTGGGATGTCCTGGGCGGAGTGATTCCAGACTTCGTCGGTCCGACCAATATACGGAACGACCGGTCCGAACGTGAAGGTTAGTCTGACGAAGGTTCGGACGCGTGAGTCGGCTCGCCCGATTGGCGCAGACGGAAAACACATCTATAAGCGTCGACAAAATATCTCTGATCTGGACACAGCCATCGGAGTAACAGCACTATTTGAAAAAAAAGTAATAAGAAATTGCTGGATTTAAAAAGGGACAAGAAATCCCCCTGAGCTCATCTGCAGAGTTGAACTCTTGTCATTTCCGGTGCGTTGCTCCGCAGTACCATCTCTGCGCACCTCGTCGGCACTGTAGAGACGCCGACTTAGGCCACAGTTCAAGAGACTAGGACTTCGAGGTGTTGCGCTGACGCTGTGACGAAGTTGCAGTACATAGAGTAGGTTATATCGTGCGGGAAGTTTTTGCCGACCTGCGGATAAAAATCCACGCTCCCAATTGGGGAATAGTTAGCATACTTCGATTATATATATGTTCGTATGCAAGAGGTGTAGGCCACTACTTGTAGTATATGAAAAGTGCATGAAAGACAAACTACTTAGTCAAAAGCACAGACTACCTCCACGTCTAATTAAATAACGAGTAAAGAGATAAGAAAAGATCGAATCTCCCTGTGCTGCCATCATGCTGAATGCCTGTCGGCCCATGTGCATGGTTTCACCTAAACAGTGGCTATGCTAGGTCCCTTCGGCTGGCCGAGCACCTTGGCTCGATCGCTGCTGGCCGAATTGCTCTTTTTTATACGGGCTTGACCTAGGTAGCGGCGCTACCTTTCATCTGATGTACTGGCGGACAGCGCCGCCGCCGCTAAATATCTCCTCGATGATGCCCAATCTGCATGCAACAAAATAGCACAACGCAACAACAAGAATTCTGGATCTTATTGAAAAAATAACACCTGATCATCGCATTGATCCGTGACGATCGCCCAGCAGGCTCTCAATGAAAGCACCAACGTCGGTTCAATATTCGGCATATCTCGTAGTAGGGGTCCTAAGCTAGGCGTCTTGGAGCGATGGTAACATGGACACGGGGTTTTACCCAGCTTCAGACTCTCTTGATGAGATAATACCCTACATGCTGCTTTTGATTGTATTCATATGGGTGTAGTACAGAGTACATGTATCTACCACGAGATTGTAGTAATGAATGAGATTGTCTATTGACTAGCCTGGCCCCGGTTTATATAGGACACCCGAGGCCTAGGGTTTAGGAGAGTCCTTGTCTTGGGCGCCAAGTCTTGTGGAGTTTTCCTTGTATGCGGCAGGGGTTGTCCGAACTGGCCCATGAGTATACGGCCATGGGGGTCCTTGGCCGAATCCAACTGATCGGGAGACGACGTGGTGAGTACCCCCTAGTCCAGGGCATAGTCAGCAGGTGTCTTAGCGACTTTTTGGCGAGGTTGTGATTTTTCCGATTCCCATCATCATGGTTTCCAGCCATGGATTGGCTGAGGGCCGCGAGATCCGTCTCGGTGCGCTTGTCTTTGTCGCCGACGACTCCGCCTGGCTTCAGGAAGCTCCCCTCGAACTCGAGACGCTCCTCGTCCGCGGGGCGACGCACTTTCGCGCATGCGTTCGCGGCGTCCTTCTCCGCAGCCGTCGACCCAGTATCAGCCGGCTCCCATGGTGTCCCCGCTCCCCGCTATTTGCCGATGCAAGCGATCCGGTCGGTCGTGGATTCAGCGGTGGGTGAAACACGCGGTGGCTCGTCAGTCCGCCACCCCACAAGTCGCGGCAATCGAGCCCGATGAAACTCTCTACGGCATGTTCGACTGGCTCCATCGAGACCGCATCCGAGTGCAATAGCAGCGATCCTGCGGCTGAAGTCTTGATGGTCGACGGGTCAGGCAGTCCGCCTGGTTTCCGTCGCGACGGCGGCGGTGATGGTGGCGGCGATCCGCCGTGCGTTCACGAGGAGTACCACCCTGAAACCCTTCGCGGCAGAGGGAGGAGCTCTAACGCCGCAACATGGAGGCGCTCCACACACCCATCGTTGGGGAAACCTCTGAGGCTCGGGCCTTGGAGGAGGCGCGCCTTGCCAATTTAGCTGAGCGCACTCGACTGGAGAACCTTCAGCATGCACTCGACAAGCATGCTCGGCAGTGGATCCCTGAGTCTAGTCGACGACAGTGACAACTTTTTCTGCCTCAACCTCAGGTATACCGCACTCCGATTCAAAATCTCACAGCTGCGGCCCGTATAGCGGAGTCAATCCAGCCTTCCCAGTCGGAGGCTGGCAGGAGTTTGATGCAGATTCGGGCCTTACTCCGGGCAGCAGGAGAGCAGAACATATCGGTGTCTCAGTCACGGAATAGAATTCATAGCAGATCTGTGATGGCAGATACAGTTCAGTCGGCCCATAGCCCAAGATCGCCCCCGCGGCGTGAGGGACGTGGGCACCAACAGGATCAGTACGTGGGACGGAACCATGAGCAGTATGATCACCGACTCGGCCGTGATGACCGTCGTCGAGTGCCCACACCTCCTCCGAGGAGTGGATCATATGTGCCACGACATTATGATGATAGACGCCCTCACAGTGGCGAGCGAAGAATACCAGTCGACCCAAGGGAGCCAGGCTTTGATGCGAGATCTATTCTCATTTAAGGTCTGGTCGACAGGAACAGAGCACACAGAGAGGGCCTTGACAGAGATCGCCCGACTAGCAGCAGAGTTCATGTTTCAGGTCCAGAGTATTTCAGCAGAGCCATCAGGGCTGCATAGATTCCTCCCAACTTCAGGTTGGCGACTGGAGTCAGCAAGTTCACTGGTGAGTCCAAGCCCGACACTTGGCTTGAGGATTACCGAGTGGCTGTGCAGATTGGTGGCGGCAATGATGAAGTGGCCATGAAGCATCTTCCTCTGATGTTGGAAGGTACGGTCAGAGCATGGCTGAATCAATTAACCCCAGGTAGTATATTCAATTGGGAGGAGCTTGCCAGAGTGTTTGTTAGAACTTTTGAGGGTACTTGCAAACGGCGAGCAGGATTGACAGAATTGCAACATTGCATGCAAAAACCGAATGAGACTCTGAGGGATTACATTCAGAGGTGGACCACTTTGCATCACACCGTGGAAAATGTATCCCAGCATCAAGCAGTTTGTGCCTTCAAGGAAGGCGTTTAGTATCGGGAGCTTAACCTGAAATTTGATCGGACAGGAGATACGTCTCTAACTCGGATGATGGAAATAGCCACTCGGTATGCTAATGGAGAAGAAGAGGATCGACTCTGCAGTGGGAAGAGCAAACCAGTCGGTCAGGACACTGGTGGAGGCAATTCCAATCGGAAACAGAAACGTAAAGCTGAGCTTGCAGGACCTGGAGAAACTGCGGTAGTGATTCAAGGAAAGTTTAAAGGGAAACCTAAGGGGCCCTGGACCCCCAAGAAGGTAAAAGATCAAGCAGGAATGATGTGTTGGATTTGCCATGTCACATTCACACCAAGAAGGATGAAGAGGGTAATCTGATTTATCCTAAACACACCACTCGGCAGTGTCGACTCCTGATCCAGCAATTCCGAGAGAAGCAGCCTAGTGAAAAGGAAAAGGAGTCAGACAAGGAAGAAGGTGATGATGGTTTTCCCAACGTCAATTCCACTCTGGTGTTTTTTCGTGATGTTGAGAGCAAAAGTCGACTGAAAGTGATAAACCGAGAAGTGAATATGGTTGCTCCGGCAATGAAAACATACCTAAAGTGGTCACAAACAACTATCACATTCGACCAATCTGATCATCCTGCACGCGTTGCCACTCCAGGGAGGCAAGCATTGGTAGTCGACCTAGTTGTCGGAGGCACTCGACTGACCAAAGTATTGATGGATGGCTGTAGCGGCCTGAACATTCTTTACGCTGAGACCTTCAAGGGGATGGGCATTCCGATGTCCAAGCTTAGCGAGAGCAACATGAGTTTCCATGGCGTTATCCCTGGAAAGAAAGCCGAATCACTCGGCCAGATATCTCTTGACGTGGTTTTCGGTGATTCAAAGAATTACCGTAAGGAAAAGCTGACATTTGAAGTAGTGGGTTTGTATAATCCCAAATTTCAATTTGGAATGTTATACATAGGTCATTCATGCATATCATATTTTATTGCATCTTCGTTCCGCAATCCTCGAAATCCTAAGCAACTCAAGGACCCTCGGAGAGAGTTGGGGATTTTTCGGTTTTCATATTTGATTTTTTATCAAATAATGAAACGAGGATTTTTTATTTTAAATATTTTCTCTCCAAAAAATATTTCATATTAAAATATATGAGAGGAGATAATATGACTTCTCCAAAACAACTGAAATATCGGAGGAAAAATGTTAAAATCAATTATTTGATTTTATTCGCCTTAGAAAAATTGCACGTTTTCAAAATTGCATTTTAGGGCCAAGAAAATGTTCATCTCGTTCTAAATATTTCATTTAGACGGTGAAAATTTGTTTTGGCATTTTTAGGTTTTTATTTTATTTTCTAGGATTTTATTTACATTGGCGAAATTATTTAAAAAACTTCAAGGCTTAGATCGGGCATAAGGCCCAACAGGCCAGCCGCCGCCACAAGATCTTGTCTCTGGCGTCGCCGCTCGAACGAGGAGTCCGAGCCGGACTCGTCGCCGCCGCCTTGGCCCTCCTCCAAGCCCCCCTCTTTAAAAGCCGCCACCCCGCCCGAACCACCACCACCACCGCAGCCCACGCCGAGCCATGAGCGCCGCCGCTTGCCACCACCGCCGCCCGAGCCTCGCCGCTAAGCCCGCACCATGAGCCACCGCCCAACCCCCGCCACGCCGGAGCCCTCGCCGGAGGTACCGCGCCGATCCGAGCCGCCGGTTTTTTTAAAACCGTTCGGTTTATTTTTAGAAACCCTAGTTTGGTTTTCTTTCGGTTCACCGGTTTTCCTCGGTTCTTCAAATTTGTGGACGTCCGTCCGTACGTTCGTTTTAACGAACGATAGTTTGCCCGTTAGTTACAGCTAGCGAACACTCGTTCGTTAGTCTGTTCGTCAGTTTTCTTTTATCAGATTTATCTGCGATTATTTTCGATTGCGATTTCTGATCTGATCTTAGTTTCTGTTTATCTTTTCGCTCATTAGTCGGAATCAGGCGATTCAAGCGCCTAGATCTTCGTCTCGAGACCCTCTTTCTGTCTAATCAACTTAAACAAGATTTTGGTACTGTAAAATTTGACCTTAGTTCGGTTTAGTAATGGGATCTTGTTTATTTCGCCGTTTGAGTTTCGTTGCTCCGTTTGGTTTGATTCTTTTTGCGAACCGGAGTTCTTAAGTTGAACTTTCTGGTCAACCTCTTTTATTTGAGTTTTGCTTGTGCACATTTGCTTGTTGCTTATGTAAGTTGTTGTTTGTTTGCGATAGAATTCCCGGAGTGCGAAGCGTGTTACTACGAGTCTCTAGGATTCGTGGATTGTCAGTAAGGCAAGTAACACATTCATCATACTCTTTTCATACCCATTTTTTATGCATTAGTTCCAACCCTCAAACATTGCATGGTTAGGATGTCATTAACTTGTGGGTTGGGAAGTAGTTATTGAGGTAGAACCTATTGCCCTGTTACTATCAAACACTTGGGAGTTACTTCTATGTGTTGCTTATATTACTATGCTATGCTCGTAGACGTGGTTGGGTTTGAGTGAATCCATGACAGATGTGAGATTGTTAATTAATGGTTCAACTTAAGGTGGCAACTTAAAATTAACATCTGGGTGGATTGAGGCACCTAGGGAACCCAAAGTGTTGTCTGCTTTTATTTTTTGAAATCCCGGGGTACCCGTGTGATCTTCCTATGGACTGCCACCCAGGCTTAAAGGGAACTGAGATGATTCATGCTAGAAACTTTCCTGTGCAGCCACAAGCTATTATGGGCTCTAGCATAGTTGAGTAGGTTACATGAAGCTCTTGAAGAGGTAGATCAGCAGGTAGTGGGTTTTGTAGGTTTGGTATGGTCTACCCGGAGTAGAGAGTTAATGTTTCTGAAAGACCGTGTCTCGGTCATCCGCTTCTCAAACACCATGCAGTGCGAGAAATCAATGGAGGCGATCGAGTCTTGTGGGGAAAAGTGCGCAAACCTCTGCAGAGTGTACAATCTAATCATGGTTAGCCGTGTCCCCGGTTATGGACAAATCTTGAGTATCTAGTACTTGGGTTATCACATGTATCTCATCACTCTTAATTAATATTGTTGGGTTGTTAACTACTTTAATTGGGATTGAGTTGGGGTTATACCTTCTCAATGTTTCAACCACCATGATAGTTAAATTAAAATCTATTCCGTTGTTGTAGGAAAAAATTGGCTTTTCGCAAAACTATAACCATAGAGCTTTCCACCAGCCAAATATGCATGTAGTGATAGCATTATCCTGTTCTTACTCTACTGTGTTATATTGCCAGCATATTCCATGTGCTGACCCATTCTCGGGCTGCAACGTATTATGTTGCAGACTTTTTAGACGAAGAGTAAGGTTCGTTAGGTCGTTGTCGTGCAGCTCAGCTATGCCGTTGGAGTCGATGGACTCACTTTATCTTCCAAGCCTTCTGCTGTTATCGCATTAGATTGACTTAATCCATATAATTGTAATAAGTTCTCTTTTGAGACATTCGATGTAATAAGTGTGTGATTGCTACTCTGTTATAAATCCTTGAGTCTTGTGTGTGTCAAAGACATTCTTGATCCGAGGATGATTTGAAGCTACAGAGACTTGACCATCTCGAGGTCGGGTCGCTACAAGATGGTATCGAGCACACGCTGAGTGTAGGACACGACCACTAAGATAAACCATAGGCCACTCTTCTCTACTCATTTCTGACTCCTCTCCATTTTTCCACTCTTTAGGATGACGGAGATGAAGAACAAGTTTGCGCAACCGGATGAAGACACACCTTTTGGATGCCACTTGAAGGAAGTTACTAGATACTTTAACATTGGAATACCAAGCTTCATCGGGACGTACAACGCCACCTTACCAGAAGACGAACGCTGGATGATTCAAGTACAAGTTCCAGGAAGGACGTTCTCGCCAACTTCTAAACCCATAGAATTTTCTTTCAAAGCACCCACCTGGAGCCTAGGCAAGAGCATGGCTGCCCACATTACCATGGGACGTATTGGAGAAGTCTACAATAGGGAACTTAAGGACACCATCTATCAAATATGTGGGCGCCGAGAAGAGCAATGGGAAGTAATCAGCACCAAGAAGGATAGATCCATTGCAGCTTTCATCCAGGAGCTAAACCAGCACATTCAACGTCAGGAGAACCAGATGTGCGCAGACATGATGGAATTGAAGAAGGCGAAGACCAGGATCATCGAGCTGGAGGAAGAACTCAAGTTTACACGCGATGGATATGAGGAGGAAATCAAGACATTACTGGAGAAGAATGACGACCTGATTAAGAAGAACGGAGTATTCATGGGAGGACCAGCACCGGAAGAAGAAGACGGCGACCCCGATTGCGGACAACTACATCATCATCGATTTACACCGATTCTGATCCAAGTGATGATGACTACGAAGACGAAGCTGGAGCAGACATCATGGAGTCTTCCACCGATCAAAATTTCTAGATGACCACTATATATTAGTAGTATTTCCCCCATGTATTTAGTAGCAGTTGAGCACTTATGCGATAGTTCTAGACCGTTTGTATGCCCTTGCTTGATTGATTGAGTGAAATGATTGTGTTTGTCTCATGTGCATATGGGTAGTGCTTTCTCGTTAGACCTTTTTCTATTCTAATCTCTTCCATCTAAACCCATCAGATGCCTCCGAGACGTGACACCGGTTTTGCTTTCCCACTGGAGCTCACCCAGTTGATCCAGCAGCAGAATGCTTTGATGCAATTGCTAGTTCAGAACCAGTGCAACAACAACAATAACCCGCCGCCAGTGGACAACTTAGCCCGTTTTCTGAGGTTACAGCCGCCGGTGTTTTCCAGTAGCACCGAGCCAATAGTTGCTGATGATTGGCTGCGACATATTGGAAGGGAGTTAACCACCACAGGTTGCACAAATGTTGAGAAGGTGCGCTTTACCGCACACCAATTGGATGGACCAGCAGCCTCATGGTGGGAGAATTACACGGCTACTTTTCCTATAGCCAATGTTACTTGGGACCAGTTTCAGCAAGCTTTTCGCATGCACCATGTCTCAACCGGAGCCATGCAGATGAAGAAGCGGAGTTCCGCAACTTACGCCGGGGAACCGATTTATGGCTCAAGACGTGGATGAGTTTAGCAAGTTATCACGCTATGCCCCTGATGATGTGGCCACAGATGCCGTGAAGCAGGAGAAGTTTATGGAAGGGCTGAATGATGAGATGAGCATGCAGTTGATGGTGGCAACCTTCAACAACTACCAGGAGTTGGTAGATAAGGCCCTTATGATTGAAGGGAAGCAGCAGCAGATTGAGAGCCGTAAAAGGAAGTATCGACAAGGGAAGTATAACTCAGGAGCTCAGTAGAAGCCTTGCTTAACCCCGAATTCGGGAGGACTTGTTCATAACCAGGGAGGTCACAACCACACAGGAGGAGGATCGCATAACCACAATGGTGCCAAGAACAGAAATGGGAACGGAGTTAATAACAATCAGAACCGCTCCAATCCAGCTACACCCGCCAAAAGAGACCTAAGTCAAGTTACTTGCTTTAAGTCCGGGAAGACAGGGCACTATGCCAATGATTGCCCTGAAGGAAGGAATGGAAATGGAAATGGGAGCGCTGGGAAGAAGCCTAATCCATTCAACAAAGGACAAGTGAACCACGTTAACATGGAGGAGGTTGAAGAACAAATGGACGGTAATAGGTAAGTTTTTGGTTAAGTCATTTACCGCTCTTGTTCTTTTTGATACTGGTGCATCGCATTCATACATATCAAGGGGATTTGTGGATAAGTTTAAACTACCAACCCAAACCCTTAGGACCCCTCTTTTAGTGAGCTCGCCTGGAGAAGAGTACATGGCAAGCCGATGGTGCAACCAAATACCCCTAACCATTGGCACACATGTTTTTCCGTCCAACCTAATTATCTTGGAGTCACAAGGATTGGATGTGATATTAGGCATGGACTGGATGTCAAAGTATGGAGGAAGCATTGATTATGCTAGTAAGTTGACTTATCTCACCACCCCGGAGGGAAAAAGGATTAAGTATGTATCTAGGCATGTGCCTAGGAGGAGCCAAGTGAACGCCCTCACGGGAGTTGTTCAGGAGGAAGTGCCTGTAGTAAAGGATTTTCTGGATGTTTTCCCAGAAGAGTTACCAGGCATGCCACCAGATAGAGACATTGAGTTTCTGATAGAGCTACTGCCAGGTACAGGACCAATATCCAAGAGACCCTATCGGATGCCCGCTAATGATATGGAGGAAATTAAGAAACACATCAAGGAGTTATTGGAAAAAGGTTACATTCGAAGGAGTTCATCACCTTGGGGAGCCCCAGTGCTTTTGGTTGAGAAGAAGGATAAATTCCTAAGGATGGTTGTTGATTATCGAGCCTTTAATGAAGTTACGATTAAAAACAAGTACCCGCTGCCAATGATCAATGATATGTTTGATCAGCTGCAAGGAGCTAAGGTGTTTTCGAAGATTGATCTACGATCAGGATATCATCAGTTGAAGATCCGCGAGAAGGATATACCGAAGACAACATTTACCACACGATATGGATTATACGAGTATACGGTCATGTCGTTTGGACTGACTAACGCCCCTGCCTATTTCATGAGCATGATGAACAAGGTGTTCATGGAGTACTTGGACAAGTTTGTTGTGGTGTTTATTGATGATATTATGGTATACTCGAAGGATGAAGAGGAGCGCAAGGAGCATTTGTTTAGTTCTCGAGAAACTCAGGGAACACCAGTTGTACGCTAAGTTTAGAAAATGCGAGTTTTGGTTGAAGGAAGTCGGATTCCTTGGACATGTTATATCAGGAGAAGGTATAGCAAGAGACCTCAAAGAAGGTTCGATCCAACATCGAATGGTTGGCACCCACTTCAGTTAGCGAGATCCGCAGTTTCCTTGGACTCGCAGGATACTATTGGAGATTCATTGAGAATTTTTCCAAGATTGCTAAGCCAATGACTGAACTATTGAAGAAGGATACCAAGTTTAAATGGACGGAAGATTGCGAGGCAAGTTTTCAGGAATTGAAGAAACGTTTGACTACAAATTTCAAAGCTAACACTGCCAGATATACATAAGGAGTTCCAAGTGACGCCTCTCGCTTAGGACTTGGATGTGTGCTTATGAAGGACGGAAGAGTTGTTTTGTATGCCTCACGACAACTGAAACCTCATGAGTTGAACTATGCCACACATGATTTGGAGTTAGCAGCCATAGTGCATGCATTGATGACCTAGAGACATTATCTTATTGGAAACCGTTGTGATGTGTACACGGATCATAAGAGTTTGAAGTACATTTTCACGCAAAAGGAGCTGAACCTTAGGCAGAGGAGATGGTTGGAGCTTATAAAGGATTACGATATGAAGCTACACTATCATCCAGGAAAGGCCAATGTCGTAGCAGACGCTTTGAGCCGGAAGAGTTATGCTAATATCCTTGAAAGTAAGGGATTGCTGAAGGAGTTAGCTGAGGATGTTATGGAACTTTGGTTGGAAATTGTTCCAAGAGGTTTCGTTGCGACAATGGAGGTTCAGTCAACATTGTTGGACAAGATTAGAGAAGCTCAGAAGGATGACAAAGAGATTGCCGAGATAAAGGAGAAGATGAGCAAAGGAAAGGCCAAAGGTTTTCCCGAGGATGAGCACGATACCTTATGGTTTGAGGACCGAGTTTATGTGCCCAATGACCCAGAGATCAGGAAGTTGATACTTCAGGAGGCTCATGACTCATCATACTCGATACACCCCGGAAACACCAAGATGTATTTAGATTTGAAAGAAAGTTTCTGGAGGACTGGTATGAAGAAGGATATTGCCGAGTATGTAGCCGTATGTGATGTATGTCAGAGAGTGAAGGCAGAGCATCAGAAGCCAGCAGATCATATGTACCGTGCCGATACCCGAATGGAAGTGGGATAAACTTGGCATGGATTTTATCACCGGATTGCCCAGGACCAAAGCAGGATATGATTCAATATGGGTAGTAGTGGATCGCTTGACCAAAGTGGCTCACTTCATCCCAGTGAAAACAACTTATACAAGTGCGAAGTTGGCCAAGATATATATGACCAGGATCGTATGTCTGCATGGAGTTCCAAGGACCATTGTATCAGATAGTGGAACACCGTTTACCTCAAAGTTTTGGCATCAACTGCACCAGACTTTGGGAACGAGATTGGAGTTCAGTACAACATTTCACCCGCAGACGGATGGACAGACGAGAGAGTCAACCAGATTCTGGAGGACATGTTGAGAGCCTGTGCGCTAGATTATGGATCTAGTTGGGATGACAATTTGCCTTACGCAGAGTTCTCATACAACAATAGCTACCAGGCCAGTTTGAACATGGCGCCGTTCGAAGCTCTGTATGGACGCAGATGCGTAAGAATCACCGATGTGGGATGAGGTAGGAGACCGACAGCTGTTTGGACCAGACCTGATCAAGGAGTCTGAGGAGAAGGTTAAACTGATCCGTGATAGACTGAAGATTGCTCAGTCTAGGAAGAAAAGTTATGCAGACACAAAACGCAAGGAGATAACTTATGAAATTGGAGACAGAGCATATCTGCACCCTTGCGAGGAGTGAAACATTTTGGAGTTAAGGGGAAATTAGCTCCGAGATTTGTAGGACCGTTCCGTGTTTTGGAACGGATGGGAGAAGTTGCCTACAAATTGGAGTTACCTGAAGGATTGTCAGGAGTTCACGATGTGTTCCACGTTTCACAGTTGAAGAAGTGTCATGCTGATATGGCCGATATACCCTTAAGAGATACAAGACTTCGGAGGCAATTCGGTTGGACAAGAATTTGACTTATGAGGAGCAAGGTGAAGATTCTTGACTTTGCCAAATGAGTCACCCGCAAAGAAGGTTATCAAGTTCGCAAAGTTCAGCGGAGCCACCATACCGAGGAGGAAGCCACCTGGGAACGAGAGGATGATCTTCGCAAGGACCACCCGCACCTATTTTCTAGCCAACCCGAATCTCGAGGACGAGATTCATCTTAAGGGGGGTAGGTTTGTAACATCCCAAATTTCAATTTGGAATGTTATACATAGTTCATTCATGCATATCATATTTTATTGCATCTTCGTTCCGCAATCCTCGAAATCCTAAGAAAATCAAGGACCCTCGGAGAGAGTTGGGGATTTTCCGGTTTTCATATTTGATTTTTTTATCAAATAATGAAACGAGGATTTTTGATTTTAAATATTTTCTCTCCAAAAAATATTTCATATTAAAATATATGAGAGGAGATAATATGACTTCTCCAAAACAATTGAAATATCGGAGGAAAAATGTTAAAATCAATTATTTGATTTTATTTGGATTTTATTCGCCTTAGAAAAATTGCACGTTTTCAAAATTGCATTTTAGGGCCAAGAAAATGTTCATCTCGTTCTAAATATTTCATTTAGACGGTGAAAATTTGTTTTGTCATTTTTACGTTTTTATTTTATTTTCTAGGATTTTATTTCTGTCGGCGAATTTTTTTTTTTAAACTTCCTCATACCGATCGGGCCTAAGGCCCAGCCGAGCCAGCCGCCCAGCCATCGCCTCACAGCGTCTTGGCCAAATTACGCCGGGACAAGGAGTCCGAGCGGACTCCGCCGCCGCCTTTGGCCCTCCTCCAAGCCGCCTCTTTATAAGCCATTCAACCACCACCACCACCACTGCAGCCGCACCGAGCCTGAGCCTCGCCGTCGCCAGAACCGAAGCCGCCACCGCTAAGCCCGCCCATGAGCCGCCGCCCTTTCGCCGCCTCACGGAGCCCTCGCCGGAGGTACCGCGCCAATCCGAGCCGCTGGTTTTTTTTAAACCGTTCGGTTTATTTTTAGAAACCCTAGTTCGGTTTTTTCGATTCGCCGGTTTTCCTCGGTTCTTCTAATTTGCGGACGTCCGTCCGTACGTTCGTTTTAACGAACGATAGTTCGCCCGTTAGTTACAGCTAGCGAACGCTCGTTCGTTAGTCTATTCGTCAATTTTCTTTTATCAGATTTATCTGCGATTATTTTCGATCGCGATTTCTGATCCGATCTTAATTTCTGTTTATCTTTTCGCTCGTTAGTCGGAATCAGGCGATTCAAGCGCCTAATCAACTTAAACAAGATTTTGGTACTGTAAAATTTGACCTTAGTTAAGTTTAGTAACCGAATCTTGTTTCTTTCGCGGTTTGAGTTTCGTTGCTCCGTTTGGTTTGATTCCTTTTGTGAACCGGAGTTCTTAAGTTGAACTTTCTGGTCAACCTCTTTTATTTGAGTTTTGATTGTGCAACTTTGCTTGTTGCTTATGTAAGTTATTGTTTGTTTGCGATAGAATTCCCGGAGTGCGAAGCGTGTTACTAGGAGTCTCTAGGATTCGCGGATCGTCAGCAAGGCAAGTAACACATTGAGCATACTCTTTTCATACCCAGTTTTTATGCATTAGTTCAAACCCTCAAACATTGCATGGTTAGGATGTCATTAACTTGTGGGATGGGAAGTAGTTATTGAGGTAGAACCTATGCCCTGTTACTATCAAACCATTGGGAGTTACTTCTACGTGTTGCTTATATTACTATGCTATGCTCGTAGATGTGGTTGGGTTTGAGTGAATCCATGACAGATGTGAGATTGTTAATTAATGGTTCAACTTAAGGTGGAAACTTAGAATTAACATCTGGGTGGATTGAGGCACCTCGGGAACCCAGTGTTGTCTGTTTTCTTTTTTTGAAAATCCCGGGGTACCCGTGTGATCTCCCTATGGACCGCCACCCAGGCTTAAAGGGAACTGAGATGATTCATGCTAGAAACTTCCGTGTGCAGCCACAATCTATTATGGGCTCTAGCATAGTTGAGTAGGTTACATGAAGCTCTTGAAGAGGTAGATCAACAGGTAGTGGGTTTTGTAGGTTTGGTATGGTCTACCCGGAGTAGAGAGTTAATGTTTCGAAGATCGTGTCTCGATCATCCGCTTCTCAAACACCATGCGGTAGGCGAGAAATCAACGGAGGCGATCGAGTCTTGTGGGGAAAAGTGTGCAAACCTCTGTAGAGTGTACAATCTAATCATGGTTAGCCGTGTCCCCGGTTATGGACAAATCTTGAGTATCTAGTACTTGGGTTATCACATGTATCTCATCACTCTTAATTAATATTGTTGGGTTGTTAACTACTTTAATTGGGATTGAGTTGGGGTTATACCTTCTCAATGTTTCAACCACCATGATAGTTAAATTAAAATCTATTCCGTTGTTGTAGGGAAAAATTGGCTTTTCGCAAAACTATAACCATAGAGCTTTCTACCAGCCAAATATGCATGTAGTGATAGTATTATCGTGTTCTTACTCTACTGTGTTATATTGCCAGCATATTCCATGTGCTTGCCCGTTCTCGGGCTGCAACGTATTATGTTGCAGACTTTTCAGACAAAGAGTAAGGTTCGTTACGTCGTTGCCGTGCAGCTCAGCTGTGCTGTTGGAGTTGATGGACTCACTTTATCTTCCAAGCCTTCCGCTGTTATCGCATTGGATGGCCTTAAGCCATACTCCCTCTATTCCTAAATATAAGGTGTATTAGTTTTTGAAAAAGTCAACTGTTGTCTATGTTTGACCAAATTTACAGCAAAATATATAAAGATTTATAATACTAAATGTATAAAATGTAAAAACATAGTACATGATGAATCTAGTGATAATGATTTGGTATTCTAGACATTGATATTTTGCTCTATAAACTTGGTCAAACTTAGAGAAGTTTGACTTTTTGGAAAAATAATACACCTTATATTGAGGAACGAAGGGAGTATTATCGTAATAAGTTCTCTTTTGAGACATTCGATGTAATAAGTGTGTGATTGCTACTCTGCTATAAATCCTTCGAGTACTGTGTGTGTCAGCGTTACTGATCCAGGGATGACACTGAAGCACAGAGACTTGACCATCTGAGGTCGGGTCGCTACAATTTCCAGAGTGCTTATCATGCTATTCTGGGTAGGCCTGCATATGCACATTTTATGGCTCGACCATGTTACATGTATCTCAAACTGAAAATGCCTGGTCCTAGAGGAGTGATCACGGTCACTTGCAATCGGCAGAAGGCAGAAGATGCCTCCAAAAGGGTTCAAAAATTGTCGACGCGCAAATGGCAACAGTTGAAATGCAAGAATACCAGAAGAATGTAGATACGAGTGATTTGTTGCGAGCCAAGAAGCCTGCCACAGATTCGACATTTCAGTCGTTCGGTGAAACAAAGTCGGTTCATATTCATCCGACCGATCCTAATGCTGCTCCTACTCATATCTCAACTTCACTCGACATCAAATAGGAAGAAGCGCTCATCTAGTTCCTCTGTGAGAACTGGGACATCTTTGCATGGAAACCTTCTGACATGCCGGGTCTACCCAGGGGACTGGCTGAGCACCTCTTGCGAGTCGACCCCAAAGTGAAACCAGTCAAATAGCATCTTCGACGGTACGCTGTACAGAAGAGAAAAGCAATTGGCGAGGAAGTGGCTCGGCTTCTGGCAGCTGAGTTCATCCGAGAGATTTACCACTCCGAGTGGCTCGCCAATGTTGTCATGGTCCCCAAGAAGGACGATTCACTTCGTATGTGTATTGATTTCAAACATATCAATCGGGCCTACCCGAAAGATCATTTTCCTCTCCCCCGCATCGACCAAATTGTCGACTAAACTGCGGGATGTGAGCGTTTGTCTTTTCTGGATGCATATTGCGGGTATCATCAGATCCGACTGTATGGGCCCGATGAAATAAAAACAGCTTTCATCACCCCATTCGGGTGCTTTTTCTATGTCACCATGCCATTCGGTCTCAAGAACATTGGTGCCACATTTATGAGGATGATTCAGAAGTGCCTGCTCACTCAAATCAGTCGGAATGTGGAAGCATATATGGATGACATTGTGGTCAAGTCGCGTAAAGGTTCCGACCTCCTGACTGACCTTGCTGAAACCTTTGCCAACTTGAGAAGGGATGATATCAAGCTTAATCCGTTGAAGTGCACATTCGGAGTTCCAGGAGGAAAGTTACTCGGTTTCCTCATTTCCGAACGAGGGATCGACGCGAACCCAGAGAAAGTTGGGGCCATACTCCGGATGAAACGCCCTGTGCGTGTGCATGACATTCAGAAGCTTACTGGTTGTTTGGCCGCCTTGAATCGATTCATCTCTCACCTCGGTGAAAATGCATTGCCTATTTAGCGACTGATGAAGAAATCTGATAAGTACGAGTGGACTCCCGAAGCTGACGCGGCGTTTGCGGAGCTCAAAGCCCTGCTTTCCACCCAGCCGGTGCTCGCTGCCCCAATCAGCAAAGAGCCTTTCCTGCTTTATATTGCGGCCACTGGACAAGTTGTCAGTACAGTACTCACGGTCGAGCGGGAAGAAGAAGGAAAAGCCTATAAAGTTCAACGCCCAGTGTACTATATTTCTGAAGTCTTGACTCCGTCCAAGCAGAGATATCCGCATTATCAGAAGCTTGTTTATGGAATTTACATGACCACGAAGAAGGTTGCACATTATTTCTCAGATCATTCCATTACAGTCGTCAGTGACGCACCATTGTCAGAAATTCGAACAATGAGATGCAACTGGTCGAGTGGCAAAGTGGGCGATTGAACTCCTTCCATTGGATATCCAGTTTGAAGCAAAGAAAGCTATCAAGTCCCAAGCAATAGCAGATTTCCTCGCCGAGTGGGTTGGGCAGCAACAACCGACTCAGATTCACTCGGAGCATTGGACCATGTTCTTTGACGGATCCAAGATGTTGAATGGTTCGGGTGCTGGGTTGGTATTGGTATCTCCCCGAGGAGACATGCTCAGCTATGTTCTTCAGATTCATTTTGATTCCTCCAACAATGAAGCTGAATATGAAGCACTTCTGTACGGGTTGCGTATGGCCATTTCACTCGGCGTCCGTCGCCTAATGGTCTACGGCGACTCAGATTTGGTGGTTAATCAAGTAATGAAGGAGTGGGATGTCAGGAGCCCGGCTATGACTGGCTATTGTAATGCAGTGAGAAAGTTAGAAAAGAAGTTTGAGGGATTAGAGCTTCATCATATACCTCGATTGAAAAATCAAGCAGCGGATGATTTGGCAAAGATAGGTTCCAAGCATGAGCCCATTCCCAGTAATGTGTTCTTCAAACATCTTCACACACCGTCTGTCCTAGAGGATCCCTTCACGGAAGAGCCCCCACAACCTAAAAGCCCTACCGAACCGACTGAAGTTGAAATCCCAGCCGTGGTCGACTTGATCATGGAAATTTTGGTCGTCATACCTGATTGGACAGTGCCATACATTGCATATATTCTCAGGAAAGAACTCCCAGAGGATGAAGAAGAGGCCCGTCAGATTGTCCGTCGATCTAAAGCTTTCACAGTAATGGGTGGATAGCTTTATAGAGAAAGTGTTACCGGAGTCGCTCAGAAGTGCATAACACCGGAAGAAGGTCGAGTGATCCTCAACGACATCCACTCAGGGACCTGTGGTCACCATGCGTCCTCTTGGACCATTGTGGCCAAATCATACTGAGCGGGATTTTATTGGCCACGAGCGAATGAAATGGCAAAAGACATAGTCGACAAATGTGAAGGTTGCCAGTTCTACTCCAACATGCCTCACAAGCTCATCAGCCACGAAGACCATTCCACTCGTGCGGCCTTTTTGTCATGCAGGGATTAGATATGGTTGGAGCTCTGAGGACTGGCAGGAGTGGCTTCACCCATGTGCTCGTAGCAGTCGACAAGTTCACCAAATGGATTGAAGCCGAGCCTATCAAAAACCTCGAAGCCAGTACTGCTGTCAGCTTCATCAGAGAGTTAACATTCAGATATGGTGTTCCGCATAGCATCATCACTGATAATGGGTCGAACTTTGATTCCGATGAGTTCAGAGCCTTCTATGCTTCCCAAGGCACTCGGGTCGACTATGCTTCAGTCGCCCATCCCCAGTCGAATGGGCAAGCTGAAAGAGCAAACGGATTGATTCTCAAAGGACTGAAACCCCGATTGATGCGCGACCTCAAGCATGCGGCAGGCGCTTGGGTCGATGAACTTCCATTAGTGCTTTGGGGATTAAGGACAACTCCTAATCGGTCGACTGGTCGAACTCCATTCTTCTTAGTCTATGGGGCTGAAGCTGTGCTACCGAGTGACTTGCTTCACAATGCACCCTGAGTCGAACTTTTCTCAAAAGATGAAGCAGAACAGGCCCGGCAAGATGCAGTTGATCTCCTGGAAGAGGAAAGAGAGATGGCTCTGATCCGTTCGACCATTTATCAGCAAGACCTGCGTCGATTCCATGCCAGAAACATGAGAGGTCGAGCATTTCAAGAGGGGACTTGGTTCTTTGAGTGGATGAGCAGTGACCACACAAGCTCGCTCCTGCTTGGGAAGGCCCCTTCATCATCACCAAAGTGCTCCACAACGGAGTGTATAGCCTCTACAATGTGGAGCACAATAAAGACGAGCCACACACTTGGAATGCGGAGCTGCTCCGCCCCTTTTATACTTAAGCATTCAGACTGTTGAGATGTAATAAGTAATACCTCCTAGTTCGATTATTAAAGACACAGTTTTACAGTCTCCTAAATGATTTTTGTTCCTTTTTTATGTGTTCTAAATCCCCCAGTGGTGCCATAGCTGCGAATCCGCTTCACCTAAGTTCCAAAAAATCCTACCGAGTGGTGAGCAAGCCTCTCACTTGGGGGCTTAGCTGCGAATCCGTTTCGCCTAAGTTTGAAAATCCTACCGAGTGGTGAGCAACCCTCTCACTCGGAGGCTCAGCTGCGAACCCGTTTCGCCTAAGTTTAAAAAATCCTACCGAGTGGTGAGCAAGCCTCTCACTCGGGGGCTTAGCTGCAGTCCAGTACTCGCCAAGTTTGAAAAATCCTACCGAGCAGCGAGCAAGCCTCCCACTCGGGGGCTTAGCTGGAGTCATTACTCGCATAAGTTTGAAAAATCCCGCCGAGTGAAGAGCAACCCTCCCACTCGGGGGCTTAGCTGCAGTCCAGTACTCGCCTAAGTTTGAAAAATCCTACCGAGTGGTGAGCAAGCCTCCCACTCGGGGGCTTTGATGCAGTCCAGTACTCGCCTAAGTTTGAAAAATCCCACCGAGTGAAGAGCAACCCTCCCACTCGGGGGCTTAGCTGCAGTCCAATGCTCGTGTAAGTTTGAAAAATCCCACCGAGTGAAGAGCAACCCTCTCACTCGGGGGCTTAGCTGTAGTCCGGTACTCGCCTAAGTTTGAAAAATCCCACTGAGTGAAGAGCAACCCTCTCACTCGGGGCTTAGCTGCAGTCCAGTACTCGCCTAAGTTTGAAAAATCCCACCGAGTGAAGAGCAAGCCTCTCACTCGGGGGCTTAGCTGCAGTCCGGTACTCGCCTAAGTTTGAAACATGTTCCGAGTGAGGACCGATCTTCTCCTCAGGGCTGCCCCATAAGTACAATGTGCGCTCCATCCCGATCCGCAAGGACAACGAGGTGCAGGTCGACTGCGACCTTCTCCTCCGAGCTGCGCCATAAATACAATGTGCGCTCCATCCCGATCCGCAAGGACGACGAGGCACAGATTGACTGCGACCTTCTCCTCGGAGCTATGTGATAAATACAATGCGCTCTCCGTCCTGATCCGCAAGGACGATGAGGTGCAGATCGACTGCCACCTTCTCCTCGGAGCTGCATCACAAATACAAAGACAATTTCGAGTGAAGAAACAAGTTCCACTCGAAGGCAAACACCTGCATATTCAGAGATAAACCAAGTTCAGATAAATCCTAAGGTTCCAGACCATGGATTAAAGTACTCGGGCATCAGGCCCGAAGGAGTTTAACGGTTACAAAATCACTCGGCATTTCGAGGAAAATTTAAGGCAAGGCATAAAGTTTGTTCACTCCGCAGGAGGAGGGCTAGCAGCTCGATTTAATTCGTCGTGTCGATTCCATCAGCAATCCGAGTGGCAGCAGCAATGAAGGTTTCCATGAAGGATTGGAAGTCATGCTTTTTGGTATTGGCAACCTTGATCGCCGCTAGCTTCTCTTCTCACGCTTCCTTGCAGTGGACACGAACCAGAGACAGAGCCACGTCAGCACCACATCGAGCAGAAGACTTCTTCCATTCCTGCACTCGACCAGGGACCTCATTGAGTCGAGTCATCAGAGACTCGAGGTCATTTTGGAGCGTCGCCCCTGGCGAAGTCTTTGTGTCGATTCGCGACACCGCAACTTTCAGCCGAGCAAGGTAGTCGACAACACCAGCGAAACGGGATTCCAGTCGGAGCACGTTCATGGCAGCTTCGTCCTTAACAGGAGAAAGGATGGGGTCCAAACTTTTCTCAATCCACCCAGTCTCTTCCTCGAAGTTCTGGCAAAATTCTGCACACGCAATACAACAATGAGTCAATAGCTATATATCGAGTCGACAGCAACAAGTCAGTCGTACAAAGGAAAGCACCTTCAAGCATAATGAATAACTTCTTGGCAAGTCCCTCCAGATAATTCTCCAGCTCATCTCTCTTGCGGGCGATGTCTTCTACCTTGTCAGTCAGGGCCCTCTTGTCCTTCTTCAGACGAGTCGCCTCCTTGTTGGCTTCATCCAGGGCAGTCTTCAGCTTGGCATTCTCTTCCTCCAGTTTACCGACTGAAGCAAGCTTCTGGTCAGAGAGTGTGGTTTTTTCTCTTCTGCTGCTTTTTGTGCAGCTGCAAGGTCCAGATCCTTCTTCGCCAGAGCCTGGTTCATTGTTTGTGAAAGAAATAACACTTGGTTCAGAGAAAGGAAATAACACTCGATTCAGAAACAAATCAGTCAACAAAATTTTCATACCAGCGGCTTCATCCTTGGCCTTCTGCAAGTTCGTCTTGGCCAACTCCAAATCGAGATTGAGCTAAATTTGTTTCTGCTCCAGGTCAGCAAAACGAGCTCCAAGTTCACAAGATTTCTGTGATCAGAGGATGGTTAATCGACAGACGCAATGATTGGTTACTTCAAAACAATAGGGTGACAAATTCAGCAACTTCTAAGACTACTGCCGAATCAAACATCCAACGGTAGTCCCGGGGACTACACCCAGTGGGTGCACTTAGCGTGCCCCCACTGGTCCAGTTTCCACTCGACATGGTCCGTCCAGGCCGAGTGTAAAAAAAGGGAAGAGTAAAAGCTGTTCTTAGACCACAGTCGACTGCCCGCAGTCGACTACGGTCTCGGGGACTACACCCAGTGGGTGTACTCAGCGTGCCCCCACTAGTTCAGGTTCCACTCGACATGATCTGTTCAGGCCGAGTGAGAAAGTTCAGATTCTCAGACCATAGCCGACTGCCCGCAGTCAACTATGGTCTCGGGGACTACACCCAGTGGGTGCACTTAGCGTGCCCCCACTGGTTCAAAGACTCAATCGACACAACCTAGTCGACCCAGGAAGCAAAACTATTCAGCAGTAAGTTAAACACCCAGTGGGTGTACAAATGCAAAATGCAGACTGATGAAAAGATGCTCAAGGAAAGTTTTCAGGTAGCATATCCTAACAGAACAAGCGACAAGCTAAAGGAACAGTCAGTAATCAACCAACCAGGACGTTGCTCTGGAGAGCTGAGCTAGCATCGTAAGCAGCTTGATTGGCCTCCCGAACCACCTTCATCTGCTCCATCATGATGCTGGCCTGGCGTATAGCCTCCTTGGCAGCACCCACTTGGTCCTCTGGGACGTGATGCGCAGTGAAGAGTGAAGATGGATCGGCTGGAATCTGTGCAGTCGACGCTGAAGGTTGGGCACTCGAGAATGGTACGACAAAGGTCACAGAAGCCCGGTTGGCATCGCCGGTCTCCTGGATCACTGGTTCTGTCACCCGCGTCGACTGAGGCGCCTTGCCAGTTGACGTTTTCTTGCTCCTCCTTCCCATGGGCCTCAACGGCACATCCTCGTCGTCGTATGGAAGATCAATAACATTGGGAGGAGCTGCAAAAGAATCAATCGCCAGAGTTCAGTCGACCAACAAAATGGATGAGAAAGTAGAGAAAAGATTACAAGAGTCATACCCGGATTAGAGGTGACTGCATCTTCCATTTCCTCGTCTTCATCTCTGTAAACAGAAGTCCCCGAGGTAGTAGCACTGCAAATCTCAAATTTCAGTCAGTCAGATCTTCCGAAATGAGTCGACCAAAGTTCAATTCATGCTAAACTAAGAAATCGACTCCAACTATTACCCAGAAGCAATGGGAACAACCACTTTGATCTTGGGCAAGGCCTTCCGCGGTTTTGACGTCGTAGCTTTAGATTGCTTCGGGGCCTTCTCAGTCGGCGCTGGAGAGGACGTCCGAGGGCGCTTTGAGGTCTGTCCAGTCCGCGCAGTCGCTTTGTGCTACATCTCGAGCTTGCGTTGGTTTTCCTCAAAGAGGAGAGGGTGATGCAGCAAAGTGTAGCGTAAGTATTTCCCTCAGTTTTGAGAACCAAGGTATCAATCCAGTAGGAGGCTCCTCAAAAGTCCCACACACCTACACAAACAAACTGAGAACTCGCAACCAACGCAATAAAGGGGTTGTCAATCCCTTTGCAGCCACTTGCGAAAGTGAGATCTAATAAAGATAGTATGATAAAATAAATATATTTTTGGTATTTTATGATATAGATGCAAAAAGTAAAGATGCAAATAAAAGTAGATTGAAAGCAAATATAATGAGAGATAGACCCGGGGGCCATAGGTTTAACTAGAGGCTTCTCTCAAGATAGCATAAGTATTACGCTGGGTGAACAAATTACTGTCGAGCAATTGATAGAAAAGCGCATAGTTATGAGATTATCTAGGCATGATTATGTATATAGGCATCACGTCCATAACAAGTAGACCGACTCGCCTGCATCTACTACTATTACTCCACACATTGACCGCTATCCAAAGCATGCATCTAGAGTATTAAGTTCATAAGAACAAAGTAACGCATTAAGCAAGATGACATGATGTAGAGGGATAAACTCATGCAATATGATATAAACCCCATCTTGTTATCCTCGATGGCAACAATACAATATGTGCCTTGCAACCCTTTACATCACTGGGTAAGGACACCGCAAGATTGAACCCAAAGCTAAGCACTTCTCCCATGGCAAGAAAGATCAATCTAGTAGGCCAAACTAAACCGATAATTCGAAGAGACTTGCAAAGATAACTCAATCATACATAAAAGAATTCAGATAAGATTCAAATATTATTCATAGATAAACTTGATCATAAACCCACAATTCATCGGATCTCGACAAACACACCGCAAAAAGAGATTACATCGAATAGATCTCCACAAGAGAGGGGAGAACATTGTATTGAGATCCAAAAGAGAGAAGAAGCCATCTAGCTAATAACTATGGACCCGTGGGTCTGTGGTAAACTACTCACAACTCATCGGAGGAGCAAGGATGTTAATGTAGAGGCCCCCTGCTTGATTCCCTCCCAGTGAGTGTCGTGAAGGCTCCAAGATGGGATCTCGCGGATCTGAGAAGGTTCTGATGAGTGGAAATTGTGTTTCGTGGTGCCCCGGATGTTTTCGAGTGCGAGGTATATATAGGAAGAAGAAATGCGTCGGTGGCATGAGGGGCCCACGAGACGGGCGCGCCTATAGGGGGCGCGCCCTCCTATCTCGTGGAGGCTCTGGTTGCTTCTTGACTTGCACTCCAAGTTCTCTGGATCACGTTAGGTGAGAAAATCACGTTCCCGAAGGTTTCATTCCGTTTGGACTGCGTTTGATATTCCTTTTCTTCGAAATACTGAAATAGGCAAAAAAACAGTAATTCTGGGCTGGGCCTCCGGTTAATAGGTTAGTCCCAAAAGTAATATAAAAGTGGAAAATAAATCCCAATAAAGCCTAAAACAGTAGATAAAGTAGCGTGGAGCAATCAAAAATTATAGATACGTTGGAGACGTATCACTTTGCCACGGATACTTGTCGGGTCATGGGTTTGCTTGGATCATCTTTCAGTGTGAGGTGGTGAGTCGACTTCCTCGCCGTCGCCAGAGTTATCGCTCTCATTGTCTTCTTCTCTGTCAGAGTGCCACTAGCCGCTTTCGCCTCCGCTCGCCTCCCCTTCCGATCTTGCTCCTGCTCTCCGTTGGGCATCGAGTACATCTCAATGAAGGCCTGAAAGACAACAAGTCGAACAAATGGCAGTCGATTGAAAAGAGCAATTACACGATAGATCAAGAAGACACTCGGAAATTCAGAGTTGGACCTTGTCTGGTTCATAAGAGTTGTCGAGTGGAGGAATCCTCCTGGACCCTCTGGGGTTGTCCTTATTACCAGTGATGCCCTTCAGCCACTGCGCCACCGTATCCTCGTCGACTTCTTCTGGGTGGATCCGAGTGGTGTCATCAATGCCCGAATACAGCCACATCGGATGGTCACGAGCTTGAAGCGGCTGAATTCATCGTCTGAGGAAGGCCTCTAATAGATCCATGCCAGTCACGCCGTCGCGGACAAGCTGGACCACTCGCTCGACCAACGCCTTCACCTCCGCTTTCTCCGCCGGAGTCACTTTCAATTTAGAGGGCTTCTCGACTCGAGCCATGGAAAAGGGGGGAAGTCTAGTCGACTGGCCCGGAGTCGGCTAGTCTTTGCAGTAGAACTAGGTCGACTGCCACCCTCTGACTGACTCGGGAAGAATCATGGCTGGGAAAGTACTCTTACCCCTCATTTGGATCCCAAGACCCCCTCACATCTGGATCACATGCGTCCTCTCATCACTCGGGTTGGCCTTTTTGACCGACTAAGAATGACAGGTGAAAATGTGTTTGAAGAGAGCCCAGTGCGGTCGACAACCGAAAAAATTCTCACACATGGACACGAATGCGGCGAGGTACGTGATGGTGTTGGGGGAAAAATGATGAAGTTGAGCTCCAATGAAGTTTAGAAAGCCTCGAAAGAAAGGATGGGGAGGCAAAGAAAAACCGCGGTCAACATGAGCGGCGAGAAGTACGCACTCACCCTCCTGCGGCCGCGGCTCGGTTTCGTCCTCCGGAAGCCACCAAGATCCGTGGGGAATCAGTCCCCCCTCGGCCAAATCATCCATGTCCTCCTGCTGGATCGTCGACCGAATCCAATCGCCCTGGATCCAGCCGGGCAGCAAACCATACCTCGACGAGGACCCTCCTCGGCTCGTCTTCTTCCCCTTCGCCTTCGTTGTCGCCTTCTTCACGCGCTCCAGAGCCACCCTCTTCTCCTTCCCCATTGTGGAGGGTGGAGCTCAAGCAGAGCAGCGGCGCCGAGGGAGGAGGCGGATGCGATGGAGAAACAGAGGAGGAAGGGAGGAAATGGGGCGCACTGTGCAGAAAACCCCAGCCGTGATGCCTTATATAAGGTCTTCTCCCGAGTGGCTGACCCGTGGGCCCAGGCGATCCTATCAAATCCTGCAATAGTCGCGCGCGCAGTACGTGGCGAAAAAGGTGGCACAGAGATCGAGGCACTCCTGCCTAATCCACTCCGGTTACCGCGGCCTCCTCCGTCGCGTGCGCTTCCCAAAATTTCAAATCCTGCAAGATCCGGAGACGGCAGATCAATCTGTCAGGCCGAAGATTTTATACCGCATCGAAACACTCGAAGCTTATCAACAAAATTCACTCGACAAACTAAGAATGGATCAAGGCGACTGAAAAAGAAGTTTAAGTCGTCACATGGTTCATTGATCTCAGCAAAACGCTTCCGAAGCGTAAGAACTGAGTGGGAATCACTTTTGACTCCTCTTCCACTCGAACACTGAACCATTCGGGGGCTAATGATGACAATGTGTACCTAGGGTAGGGTCATAGGCCCGACCTAGACACCCACCCCAAGGACATCACTCTAAAGTTAGAAGCATTCAAGGGATATCATCATCCACTCGACCAGAAACATCCCACTCGGAAGACTCAAGTTCATTCGACCAGAAAGTACTCACTCGACCGTAACAAGAATCACTCGATGGATAGAAGATCCAAAGCCACTCTGTATGGCAACGGTCAGGCGTTACTCTGTAGACTTAATGTTCATTCATGTATCTTTGTTGTTGGCGTTATCAGTAACGCCCTATCTTTATGTACCTTAAACCATGTGTAACTGAGGGTGGGAAGGGTCTGGCAAACTCTATATAAGCCACCCCCCTCCTCAGGGACAAGGGTTCGCACCCCCTGTAACTCCACACACATAATCCAATCGACCAAGCTCCCGAGCACCGAGACGTAGGGCTGTTACTTCCACCGTGAAGGGCCTGAACTCGTAAACCTTGTGTGTACAACTTCACCATAGCTGGGATCTTGCCTCCTCATACCTACCCCCCATTCTACTGTCAATCTTAGAACCACGACAGGTAGTACGGGGGTGTTCGGGATGGAATCTAAACACTCTTGATCCAAGAGTTTGGTCCTTGAAGGAGGTGTTTAGCGCAACGAACCAGGCAATCGGACTATGTGGCTTTATCACCCTCACTTAACCATAGGAGTTTGACAATAGAAATGTAGGCACAGCCCCTAGTTAGTATTTAATCCGGACTAGGGTGCTATAGACACCTAATCGGGTAGAGGCCGATTCGTCGCATAATGCAGAAAAAATCGCAAAAGATTTTTAACCTCCGAATAGCTGACCAGCTCTCACCTCATCATGACAGTCAGTTTTCTGCTTTCTCTACTAAGGTGTTTGCTCGGATGAACCAGAAACATAATCTCAGTAGTTCTCCCTTTACTACCTTAGCCGATAGGACGGAACGTAAGGTAGCAAGCACAGGAGCCGGGCAACCCAACTCTTGACCAAAGACATGATTCGGAGCCGATGCATATAATGCTAATTTCCGTGTGCCGAACTATAATGTAAAAAATGTTCGGACTTTGTTGCCATAGTATGGAGCACAATGAAGCCCCTGGCGAATTAAAGCGTACCAAAGTGTACGGGTGCAATCGATAAGAATAGTGAAATAAAATGAAGTAGTAAGCTAGTGCCACATAAGTTGGGCCACAAACTGTTTCCATTATAATTTGATTAATACGTCAAAGCGTATTTGTACAAATAGTGTGATAAGCAACTGGGCTATTTAACATGCCAAGACCAAGGGGGAGCTACGTGCGGGTCCTGAAAACAGGTAGAATGATCGTCAAGAAGAACATCTAGAGATTCCCCTAGAGATTCCCCCACACGTCTGTGCTGCTTGTCGCCTTGGTATATCCGTCCTTCAAATGGACCGATGATCAGGCCATCGGGAGGGGCATGTAGAGAAGAAGCCTGAAAAGGGAAAAAAGAAAAGGGAAGGCATGTGTGCCCAGGTTAGGTTAATCCGTATTATGGGCCACCATCTAGTTATGCCTCCATCTCTGCCCATGGTATTTTGAGTGCGTAGTTATGTACGCGCGGTATGTATGCCACCATTTGGTCGGGACTGAGACGGAGGCCGAATTTCTAGTCTAACTCCTGACGAGCTGGACTGTTATGCTGCGGAGTAGTCCGGACTCGTTTGATAGTGTCTGGGAGCTTGGCCGCTAAATTAAAGTTCTGCTTGATAAGGCCGCTCCGTACTTCCGCTGCCAGGGCCGTGGTGTGCTCCTCGGTACGGAGGGAGCGCTCTGTGTTTCCATTGACTGTTATGACACCGCGTGGTCCGGGCATCTTGAGTTTGAGATAAGCATAGTGTGGAACCGCATTGAATCAAGCAAATACAGTTCGTCCAAGCAGTGCGTGATAGCCACTGCGGAAGGGGACGATGTCGAAGATCAAGTCTTCGCTTCGTAAGTTGTTCGGGGATCCGAAGACAACTTCCAATGTGATTGAACCCGTGCAGCGGGCCTCTACACCTGGTATTACTCCTTTAAAGGTAGTTTTTGTGGGCTTGATCCTTGATGGATCGATGCGCATTTTGCAGACTGTATCCTGATAGAGCAGGTTGAGGCTGCTGCCACCGTCCACGAGGACTCGCGTGAGGTGTAATCCATCAATGATTGGGTCAAGGAGCAGTGCGGCTGAACCGCCATGACGGATACTGGTCGGATGGTCCCTACAATCAAAGGTGATCGGGCAGGACGACCATGGGTTGAATTTTGGAGTGACTGGCTCTATCGCATAGACGTCCCTGAGCGCAGTTTGCGCTCCCTCTTGGGGATATGGGTAACATATATCATGTTCATCTTTTTAACCTGGGGGGGGGGGGACTTCTTCTGTCCCCTGTGTTCGGTGGACGGGTCTCCTCGTCGTCGTCCTCACTCTGCGACCCCTTCTCCTTGTTCTTGGCATTTAAGTTGCCGACCTGTTTAAAGACCCAACAGCTTCTGTTGGTATGATTGGCTGGTTTATCGGGGGTGCCGTGGATCTGACATGGACGATCGAGTATGCGGTCCAAGCTGGATGAGCCAGGATTGTTCCTTTTAAATGGCTTCTTCCGCTGGCCGGAATTGGAGCCACTGAATCCAGCGTTGACCGTCGTGTCGTCGGTATTGTCATCGTTGTTTTGACGCTCATGCCTCTTGCGTCGGGGCTTGTCGTTGCTTTCTCTGGCTTTAGAGGTGCCAGGTTCGCTTGCATTATTATTGCTACGAGCTAGCCAGCTATCTTCGCCCACGCAAAAGCGGCTCATAAGTGCCATGAGGGCTGCCATGGACTTCGGCTTTTCTCGGCCGAGGTGCTGGGCGAGCCATTCGTCCTGGATGCTATGCTTAAATTCCCCTAGGGCTTCGGCGTCCGGACAGTCGACGATCTGGTTCTTCTTAGTTAGGAACCTAGTCCAGAATTTCCTGGCTGACTCTCCGGGCTGTTGAACTATGTGACTTAAGTCATCGGCATCCGGAGGTCGGACGTATGTACCTTGGAAGTTGTCGCAGAAGGCGTCTTCCAAGTCCTCCCAGTTGCCAATTGAGTTTTCAGGAAGGTTGTTCAACCAGTGCCGAGCTGGTCCCTTGAGTTTTAGCAGGAGGTACTTGATGGCATGAAGATCATCACCGCAGGCCATATGAATATGGAGAAGAAAATCCTCAATCCATACCGCGGGATCTGTTGTTCCATCATATGATTCGATATTCACGGGTTTAAACCCTTCTGGAAATTCGTGCTCCATTACTTTATCAGTGAAGCAGAGGGGGTGTGCGACGCCTCTATATCGGGCCAAGTCGCGATGTAGCTCAGATGGAGTCCGTCTGCGGTTTTCGGCCCGGGCATGATTATGCTTGTCACGTCCGGCTAGATAGCCGTCGTCACGCATCGGGGCATGCCCACGTGATCCGTAGATCGATCTGGTCTGACCTGCTCTACTGTCCACGTCTTGTCGCCGGTCATATGTATATCCCCGAGCTGTTATATCTCTACCTTTACGGCGAGGTAGTATGGGGTGGTGTTCGGCTTGAGTTGCCGTTTTGTCCCGGCCACGAGGTGGTCGGTCAGCCGCATTACGTGCTGATGGTGCGGGCTCGAGGGCCTCATCATCAAATTGGGGCAGCAATTTACGCTTCGGGTAACTTTTGATTGGGCGCTCGAGGCCGTATTCCTCGGCTGCCAGGACATTAGTCCACCTATCGTTGAGCAGATCTTGATCAGCTTGAAGTTGTTGCTGCTTCTTTTTCAGGCTCCTTGTAGTGGCAATTAGCCGGCGCTTAAAGCGCTCCTGCTCGAGAGGTTCCTCAGGTATGATAAAGACTTCATCACCGAGGCTCACCTCGTCCTCGGAGAGTGGGAGATAATTATTGTCCTCCGAGTCTTCGTTTACGACTTGTTCATCAGGGCTAACTTTCCCATCATCCCGATCGTCCTGTTCGAAAGTTGGCTCGACGGGGTCTTCTTTGTCTTCGGCATCGTCCGGAGTGTTGTTGTCTCTTGTGCCGGTATTGTTGTCTTTTCCACGGCGTGATTTAGATCGGCGCCGCTGAGGCCGGCACTTTGGCTATGTCTCAGGAGGTTTATCCTCGACTAGATCTTCTTTATCATCGCCGTTACCCTCTTTGGGTGTGTCCACCATGTACACGTCATACGAAGAGGTCGTCGTCCAGCGTCCGGTAAACGGCGGGTTTTCGGCCTGCTCCTCTCCGGCATCGTCGTCCATACCGTCGATGTCTTCGGAGCCGTAGTCGAGCATGTCAGTTAAGTCATCGACAGTGGCTATGAAGTGGGTGGTGGGTGGGACGTAAACTTCCCCGCTCTCAGCACCTAGAACGGGCTGGGTGTAGTTCGGACATTGCTCCTCTGTAATGACGAGGGATCGCATCAAGTCTAGAGCCTCGCTTAAAGGCGAGGTTTGGCCAGGGAGAAGAAAATCCGTGGAGTACAGCGGGAAGGAAACTCCTTGGCCGAGCTCACACGATGTTGACTCCGAGGGTTCGGAGCCAATGTCCGGAGAAGAGTCCAGCTTCATAATGGTTGCCAACGACACTACTTCCTCCAGCTCTCCCGTACTGGGTTTAGTGGCCGCAGATAGCCCGGCGGGCTCAGTAATCCCGTCTTCGGACCTGGTGATGCGCTCCGGATCTAAGGCCAGAGCGGAGGTTGGGGTCGCGAACCCTTGGAAGATCAAGTCTCCTTGGGTATCGGCGCCATAGTCCACATATCCAAAACTAATCTGGTGACCTCGGGCGTAGCTGTCGATCTGCTCTAGATGGCCAAGCGAGTTGGCCCGCAGTGCGAAGCCGCCAAACACAAAGATCTGGCCAGGGGGAAAACCTCCCCCAGGGCAGCATTGTTGTAGATGACTGATGGAGCCATCGAACCTTCTGATGATGTCATAGTGGAACTCTTAATGAAAGCACCAATGTCGGTGTCAAAACCGACGGATCTCGGGTAGGGGGTCCCGAACTATGCGTCTAAGGTCGATGGTAACAGGAGACGGGGGACATGATGTTTACCCAGGTTCAGGCCCTCTTGATGGAGGTAATACCCTACTTCCTGCTTGATTGATCTTGATAAATATGAGGATTACAAGAGTTGATTTACCACGAGATCGTAATGTCTAAACCCTAGATGTCTAGCATGTATGATTGTGATTGCCTCTACGGACTAAACTCTCCGGTTTATATAGACACCGGAGGGACCTATGGTTGTACAGAGTCGGTTTACAAAGGAAGGAATCTACATATCCGAACACCAAGCTTGCCATCCACGCCAAGGAGAGTCCTATCCGGACACGGAAAGAAGTCTTTTGTCTTGTATCTTCACAGCCCATTAGTCCGACCCGTGTTACATAGTCCGTACGCCCGAGGACCCCTTAATCCATGACTCCCTCACCACCGTCCGACAGTAGGTGCAACCCCGCCAACCCCCTTCTGACCTGGTGGCTCCAACCAGCGTGGGCTTCCTCATCTCCGACTTTAGATACGGCGGTGTAACGCCCGGATATTTAAGCTACAGTAGACCTCTGTTAATGATGCCACCTCACCACGGTTACTGTTACTAATCTCGGGTTGATTCGAAACCGTTTCAAAATTCAAATTTAAATTAGTGTCAACAATAAAAGTTTTCAAAAGTTGAAAAAAAAATGTTCGGTGGGTGCCGAATATTACAAGGGTAATTATAATAAAGCAAACACATTTTTATGAAATGCGTAAATGATTAAAATGAAATAAAACAGAAAAGAAGATAAAAGAAAATACAAAACAGAAAGCAGAAAAAAAAGGGGGAAAGTGCCCCTCGCCCAACTCTGGGCCAACTGGCCCAGCTGGCCACTTCCGCCGGCCCGGTCGAACCAGCCCAACCGGCCACCTCTTATCCCCTCACCCACCGAAACCCTAACCTACCCACTCCCCACTCGCTCTCCCCCACCCTCGCTTCGATCCGGATCGAGGAGCCCGATCCCCTTCTCCCTCGCTCGGCACCCACGCCGTAGCCCGTCGCCGCCTGGAGACCACGCCGCCTGGACCTAGCCGGCGCCCTTCCCCACCGGCCTGCCTCCTCGACGCCGACGATGTCCCCGTCCCCCTCGACCCCCGCTGCCACGGTCCCTACACCCCCCCTGTGAGGCCCTCCCCTCCTCTTTCCCCGCGCTCACCGCGCCCATAAATCCCGCGCCAAGACAAGCTCCTCGGCCGCGCGCCTTCGCCACCGTTCACATGAGCCCCCGCCGTCACTACGGCCACCACAAACGTCGTGTACTGCACACGCCGCCCGCTTACCTCTGTTGCGACCCGTCCCTGCGGCCACCGGCCAGCGTCGCACCACTCGCCCCATGCCCGCCTCCGCCTTCGGCCTCATATCGCCATGACGGCGGCCACCGGCTCTTCCTTCCCTTGATCGGCCCGCTCCCTCAATCGTTCCGCGCCTGGCCTCGCCCAACCCGCTCGGCGCCGCCCGATGCTCCTCCCGACCCTTCGCGTCGGCCCGATGGTGGTCGGCCTCGCCACACCCGGCCCCTCGGCCGCCGTCTTGCGCTTCGGCGTCCGGTGACGCCGTCGCCGTTCCCTGTTAGCACTGGCGGCGCCCACTCTGGTGGCGCTCAACGCCTGCGTTGACTCCACCCGCTAGCGCCCCGCCCCGCTAGGCCTCTGTGCCACAGACAAACGGGGCCCACCCCCCTTGAACGAAAATAAAAAAATGAAAAATGAATTAATAAATAATAATTAAAATTAATTAAAATGATAATTAATTAATTAATTAAAGAATTAATTAAACTAATTAAACCAGATTAGATTAACCTAACCACTAATTAAACTAATTGACCATGTTTAATTAGCCTGCTAATCAAACAACCAATGACATGTGGGCCCCACACTAAGTTGACCCGATCAATCGCACAGTTTGATCACGACGTCAGCATGATGTCATGCTGACGTCATCATTTACTATTCTGGATAATGTTGGATTTAAATAATTAATTAAATTCTAGAAAATGTTTAAATCTTTAGAAAATCATTTAAAATAATCCGTAACTCGGATGAAAATACTTTCAACATGAAAGTTGTTCAGAACGACGAGACGAACCCGGATACGCAGCCCGTTCGTCCGCCACGCACCCCTAACATATCAAACTCGCAACTTTCCCCCTCCGGCTCCTCTGCCCGAAAACGCGAAACACCGGGAATACTTTCCCGGATGTTTCCGCCTTTCGCCAAGATATCACCTACTACCGCGTTAGGCGCACCTAGCACCACTCATTGTCATGTCTTGCTTACGTCATGCTTATGTTTGCATTATATTTATTGTTTCTTCCCCTCTTTTCTCCGGTAGACTACGAGACCGACGCCTTGCTACCCAAAGACGACTATGGTGTTGGCGACCCTCTCTCTTGCCAGAGCAACCAGTGCAAGCCCCCCCTTGATCACCGATATCGCCTATTCTTCTCTATCTTGCTTGCATTAGAGTAGTGTAGCATGTATTCTTATTTGATTAATCCTATACTGCTACATAGCCTGTCCTTGCTACTACTGTTGTTACCTTTACCTGCTATCCTACCGCTTAGTATAGGATGCTAGTGTTCCATCAGTGGCCCTACATTCTTGTCTGTTTGCAATGCTACACTACTGGGCTGTGATCACTTCGGGAGGTGATCACAAGTTGGTGTCAGAGCCGACTGCCTGTAGGAATCCCCCTTCCACACTTCTTGGCCGAAGTCGAACAGGGCCAAGATGGCTGAGTGGCTTACGGGCCCACGTCGCCATTGGGTGGTATTAGGATCTTTTACTCCTCGATCTTTACTCTGGGACTCTGAGCTCTTCTATTCGGGTTAAATGATTTTGCTAAAAACAAAACTAACTTTAGGTTCTCGCAAGTACTTTCTCCCGGAGAGCCCCTTGTTACCAATGACCGCCTGCTGCACCAGAAGATTCCGAAGATACTCTACGATGTGCTCTCGAGACTATGTGCCATCACTTTTGCAATTCACTTCCATCGATAAATCCCTCTGGATAACTACTTTCACCTATCGCTCGTATTGTCATCCCCAGTTGCTCTTGTTATTACAAGATGCCCTAAATTGCTCTCCATTGTTCTGAAAATCCTTTAAGCTTACTGCCTTGCAGTTCTTTACCACATGAATATCCCTATTGAAAACTCCTCGCACTTATTGAGTATCTGTTCATCTCCAGTTGTTAGTATGCTTCATAAGATACTCTGAAATACTATCTGACCTTCTGAGCATCCTCTTCAAACGATTGCTCTGCAAATACTTGTATGCTTACATTATGGATGCCCCCATATCACTAGCAATATTCACTAGTATCTTTTGACACCGTCATTTTGATCCTATTGATTCAGCATGTGTGTGAATGCACACAATCATCTACCAACCCTTCTAAATTATCTTTCCGACTCAGACATCATTTTTGAACATGAGCTGGTTCTCGACCAAACTATTGGTCGTGAATTGTGCCTCTGGTCTATCCAACTTATCCATCCTTGATCAGAGCGACTGCTTCTGATCCTTTGTTTTGGAAATCGTAATTCCTTTGTTATCTAAGCATCGAATTATTCAGATGTTCTATAATATGATGCCCGTGCATTCTTCTTCCTTCCGGTTGAGTACCGATGCTCACATCGGATCCCTTGTGGACCATCGGTTCCTTTGTTGGATTTTATCCGGATGTCCTTCATATTGAATAACCTTGAGAGCCTCTCCATGGGTATATAATGCCTTTGGTAAATTGTATCATCTGCTTTTGAACATGCTCTACTTTTGAGCTTGTGTTATTTACTCCTGAAGTTCATGGTATATGTTCTAAGATGCCCCGATGGGTTGAACCTATGCTTTCCTTAATCTGTGTGAACCCGAAAGTTTTCACGGGTCATACTCCTCTAGTATTTCACCAGGTAGGTTTTGACACTGAAATCATTTTTATTTTGAGAAGTGAATGGAAGATTATACATTGAAGAAGTGGGAGTCGACCTTGAACTTGTGTTCATGCCCATGGACACGATGTAGATCCTATCATGGAAGCTTCTTGTAATAATAACTATTGCCTTGATATAATATCATCGGTATCCGTGAATTGATCCTTTGCAATCATGGTTCCGACCATATTTTCTACTTGATCCCATTTCTCAAGCAAGTGAAAACACTTGTCTTCTGCAGATCAATACATCTCCGCAACCCCTATGTCAATCTTCCTTCGAGTAATACCCTCCAGTATCTCGAGAATATCAATGAACTGTGTTGTTTCCTATGAGTCTTCATCTATTATTGCTTCTCACCGATTTCAGATTTCCCCCGGGTTCTGAGTTATTTCACTCGAGAACACCGGTAAGTGAATCAATTCCGCACCTCGATTCAATAACTCTAAGTATTCTTCATTGCTTATGAGTTTATTAATCCTTCAAGTCATTGCTAACTTTGATCGGCTATATCATTATCGTGCAACTTTTTAACTGTGCTACCTGGCCCCTCTTTCCGGAGCACAGATTTAGATGGTAAGCTAATCTTCTGTGATCTTCCTCGTCATATAATTTCTCCTTGAACAGACTTGATTTTTAGTTTGTGTCGTACCCATGGTTCCAATAATCTTTTGCTACATCATTCATTTGACTTGATGTCATCGCCGACCGATGTCATGAAACCTCTCGACAATTGTGTCGGGGTCATCATCAACATTTTGAGCTCTTCCAGGATATCAATTGAATTCATGAAGAGAAATACCATCCTTTCCCTCGATGATTTATATTATCATCGACCACTTTATTGCCTCCCGTTCAACACAAACTTGTTCGTGTTTCGTGTTATACCTTGAGCTCCATGCTATCCAGCAATTGTTCTTCTTTACCTTGGAGTATTACCTTCTTTTATGTCAATAATGTCGTGAGAATTTCACCACCTCTTATGCATTCTTGGTACAAGTGATACTTCCTGCCATCTCCGCTCCTTCCTTGGTTCCCGTGTTGTTTCTAACCGGAAAACCGACAATTGAACTATGCTGTACGACTTCAAAATTCTAGCAACCCTAATGCTTTGAAGTTATTGGTCGATATTTCATTCTTAGACCATTGGTTATCGAATCACCATACTAACATTGATCGTGCTACCTAGGCCCATATTTCGGGTGCACCTTTCAACCAATGTTTAGTTGGGTATGTTTCCTCGAGCATACCTCATTGTATCATTTGCTCTGGCAATTGTTATCTCCTTGTTCACCTAATCATGGAGATCCATCTTTTCGAAATCTCCATGAATTGTAGATGAGTTCATCAACCACCCCTTCATCCTCTCCTTGGTTAAATGGTGAACTCATGAATCTTATGACGACTTCTCGTCAATTCGTGTCGCACCTTTTTATCTCAGGATCCTGAGTCTGAGTTATCCTAACACCAATCAGATCTGAATCTCGGTCAGATATGATGGTTGGAACATATTTCCAAAGAGTTATAACATTGGTCTTCGTATATGGCCCGGTAAGATAATGGCATGCCTAGCACCTTTGGCCGGAGGCCCTATTGTTATAGTTTCCTTTTTAGCAAGATTATCCATTTCTCCATGAGGAAATTGTAAGACTTATTCTACAAGTTGTTCCTAATGGATCATTCCTATATCCAAAGTCTGACCTTTGCTTGAAGACCATGTCAATGCTATCTCGAAGCATGTCTGTGATACTCTGAATTTTCAACAAGAACCTTTGAAGCCCAATGCTAAATGTTTCTTGCTCAATTATCCAAACACCGTTGTATGGGTAATGTCATGAAATTTCTCTCCCCTACCTAAGGAGTTTTCTTCATAATATCCTGTCATGGATATCATGCTCGCTTGTCCTTGGGAAGGATATACCCTGAATTATGTGTTTAAATTTCCTTTCCGTTGTTCTCGCTTAACCTGATGATCACATTTTCCTTTCCATTGGTTTGTTTGACCTTTCTTGTGATCTATATAATCTAAGCAGTAATAATTCACTGCTTAGGTAAACACCTCGGTGTACAATCGTGTCGGTAAGATCTTGTTACTATCGTTGATGATATTCCGGTAACCACCGATTGACGACAACTTTGCCTATTGGTCCGCCTCGTTCAACGAGCAGGAGAATGGTTCTCTTCGTCCCTCGCCCTTGGTACCGATGTTGTTGCCGACATAACTGACGGGCTATCCTCTGACATGCCTTGTTATCATGACTATGCAAAATATCACCGCCCTTTCTACTTTTTATCCCACATGGTGGGCCCTTAACCCACAGTTCCACAGGATCGAAACCTGACTCCCCTGTACACCCCCTGTTACCATAGTTATTCCTCGCGCGTGGCCTCGTAAGTAATTCATGAGCCACCTTTCGAGAGATCATCAATATTGGTATCAGACGCAATACTTATTCCCATTGCTCTGAACCCCTTTCACACTCTGTTTCAGGCAATGAACGATTGTCTATCTGCTCGAAACTTCTCAGGATACCTCCTCACTTTGCTCTCAATAATGTCTAAAGTTGCAATTCGAGAGTTACTTTCCGCCACCTTCCCTGATGTTATCTGCTAGATAAGCAAACATCGTAGCGGCCCGTTCTTTCGTATTACCCCATTATCCTTTCGTAAGTACAATGGAGTTCTCGAAGGAAGACAACTTCATCATGATGCATTCAAATAAAAAATTGAAGACATCAACGAAAGGGATTAACTTCTTCGAGAAGATCCGTTAGAATATCGTAACCAGAACTTTCCCCCTTTCTCCCCTCTTAAATCTCAGGACGAGATTTCTTGTAGTGGAGGAGAATTGTGACGCCTGGATATTTAAGCTACAAAGAAACCTTTGTTAATGATGCCACATCACCACGATTCTTGTTACTAATCTCGGGTTGATTGAAACCATTTCAAAATTCAAATTTAAATTAGTGTCAACAATAAAAGTTTTCAAAAGTTGAAACAAAAATGTTAAATTGGGTGCCGAATATTACAAGGGTAATTATAATAAAGCAAACATATTTTTATGAAATGCCTAAATGATTTAAAATGAAATAAAACAGAAAAGAAGATAAAAGAAAATACTAAACAGAAAGCAGAAAAAAAGGGGAAAAGTGCCCCTGGCCCAACTCTGGGCCAACCGGCCCAGCTGGCCACTTCCGCCGGCCTGGTCGAACCAGCCCAACCGGCCACCTCTTATCCCCTCACCCATCGAAACCCTAACCTACCCCACTCCCCACTCGCTCTCCCCCCACCCCCTCGCTCTGGATCTGGATCGGGAGGAGCCCGATCCCCTTCTCCCTCGCTCGGCGCCCGACGCCGTCGCCCGTCGCCGCTTGGAGGCCGGCGCCCTCCCCCACCGCCTGCCTCCTCGACGCCGACAGCGTCCCGTCCCCCCTCGACCTCACCGCCACGGTCCCTACACCCCTGTGAGGCCCTCCCTCCTCTTTCCTCAGCTCACCGCCCATCGTCTCGCAGACGGCCGAAGCTCCTCGCGCCTCGCCGCCACCATTCGCATGAGCCCTCCCCACCGCGTCACCACGACCACCGCAATCACCGTGTGCTGCACACCGCCTGGCTACCTCCGGTTGCGACCCGTCCTCATGACCACCGGCCAGCGTCTGCACCACTCGCCCCATGCCCCGCCTCCGCCTGCCTCATGGTCGCCGCCATGACGGCGGCTAACTCCGGCCACCGGGCTCTTCCTTCCCGCAATCGGCCGCTCCCTCAACTGCTCAGCTTCGACCTCGCCCTACCACGCTCGGCCGCCTGTGCTCCTCCGACCCTTCGCGTTGGCCCGGTGGCCGGCCTACATGCCGGCAGCCCACCTCGCTGGCCCCTCGCCGTCTTGCTTGACGTCCGGTGGCGTCGTCGCCGTTCCCAGATTGGCTGGCAGGCGCCCATATGGTGGCGCTCGGCACGCGCCGAAACTCCACCGCTAAGCGCCCGCCCGCTAGGCCTCTCAGGTTACGCATAAACAAGCGGGGCCCACCCTTGAACGTAAATAAAAATATGAAAGATGAATTAATAAATAATAATTAAAATTTATTAAAATGATAATTAATTAATTAAAGAATTAATTAAACTAATTAAACCAGATTAGATTAACCTAACCACTAATTAAACTAATTGACCCTGTTTAATTACCTGCTAATCAAACAACCAATGACATGTGGGCCCCACACTTAGTTGACCCAAATTAATCAAGACATTGATCTTGATGTCAAGATGATGTCATGTCGACGTCATCATTTACTAATACGGATAATGTTGGATTTAAATAATTAATTAAATTCTAGAAAATGTTTAAATCTTTAGAAAATCATTTAAAATAATCCGTAACTCGGATGAAAATACTTTCAACATGAAAGTTGTTCGTAACGCATTTAGACGAACCCAGATACGCAGCCCGCTCGTCCGCCACGCACCCCTAACATATCAAACTCGCAACTTTCCCCTCCGGCCTTCTCTTCGAAACGCGAAACACCGGGAATACTTTCCCGGATGTTTCCGCCTTTCGCCGGTATCACCTACTACCACGTTAGGGCGCACCTAGCACCGCTCATTGTCATGTCTTGCTTCGTCATGCTTATGTTTGCATTATATTTATTGTTTCTTCCCCCTCTTTTCTCCGGTAGACTACGAGACCGACGCCGCTGCTACCCAGTACGACTACGGTGTTGTGACGATTCTCTCTTGCAGAGCAACCGTGCAAGCCCCCCTTGATCACCAGATATCGCCTATTCTTCTCTATACCGCTTGCATTAGAGTAGTGTAGCATGTTATCGCTTTCGCTTAATCCTATATCACTGCATAGCTTGTCCTTGCTACTAATTTTGTTACCTTTACCGCTATCCTACGGCTTAGTATAGGATGCTAGTGTTCCATCGATGGCCCTACATTCTTGTTCGCCCCGCCATGCTATACTCTTTGGGCTGTGATCACTTCGGAGGTGATCACGGGCATATACTATACACTTTACACTATTATATTACCCGTGATCTTGTTCGGAGATGAAATTTGAAAGGACGGTGGCTCCATCCCGGTAGAGGTGGGCCCGGGTTCCCGACGGCCCCATCGTTACATTTAGGGCGGAGCGACAGGCAGGTTGAGACCACCTAGGAGAGAGGTGGGCTGGCCTCTGCTCGGGCGTTCATGGGATACTTAACACGCTTAACGAGATCTTGGTATTTGATTTGAGTCTGGCTACTGGCCTATACGCACTAACCAACTACGCGGGAACAGTTATGGGCACTCGACGTCGTGGTATCAGCCGAAGCACTTCATGACATCAGCGACTGAGCGGCGCGCGCCCGATTGGAACGTAAGCCTGCTCTTGTATTAAGGGGGCTAGTTCTGCTTCCGGCCGCCCTCGCAACATGCAGGTGTGCTATGGGCGATGGGCCTGCACTGCGGCGCTTAGGTTTAGACCGGCGTGCTGACCTATCTGTTGTGCCTAGGTGGGGCTGCGACGTGTTGATCTTCCGCGGCCGGGCATGACCCAGAAAAGTGTGTCCGGCCAAATGGGATCAAGCGTGTTGGGTTATGTGGTGCACCCCTGCAGAGAAGTTAATTTATTCGAATAGCCGTGATCTGTAACAAGACGACTTGGAGTTGTACCTTGACCTTATGACAACTAGAACTGGATACTTAATAAAACACACCCTTCCAAGTGCCAGATATAACCCGGTGATCTCTCTCTAACATGGCAAAGAGGAGGGGATCGCCGGGTAGGATTATGCTATGCGATGCTACTTGGAGGACTTCAGTTTACTCTCTTCTACATGTCAAGAAGACCGGAGGTCGCCAAGCGTAGTCTTCGACGTGATTAGTTATCCCCTCTTATTCTCGCATTCTGCAGTTCACCAATCGATATGGCCCTTTACACATATATCCGTGCATATGTAGTGTAGCTCCTTGCTTCAAGTAGTACTTTGGATGAGTACTCACGGTTGCCTTGTTCCCCTTTTTCCCTATCTCTATCCGATTGTCTGCGACCGGATGATGAGCAGACGCCACCGTCGATGGCGACTACTATACCGGAGGTGCCTACTACTACGTGCAGCCGGCGACGACGCAGAGTAGTTAGGAGGATCGAGCGGGAGGCATGCGCCTCTTTCGATCTGTATCCCAGCTTTGTGCTAGCCTTCTTAAGGCGAGACTTGTTTAACTTATGTACGTACTCAGATATTGTTGCTTCACGACTTCGTCTATGATCGAAAGCACTTGTATTCGAGCCCTCGAGGCCTCGGCTTGTATTATGATGCTTGTATGACTTATTTATGTTTTAGAGTTGTGTTGTGATATCTTCCCGTGAGTCCCTGATCTTAATCGTACACGTTTGCGTGCATGATTAGTGTATGATTGAATCGGGGGCGTCACAGGCGGCTATGGGATTGTTCAGCCTCAGGCCAAGGAGAAACCCTTCCTCGGCTTGCCGATGCTGGCAGCGACGGCGTCTGCGGATGTTGGTTTCCTTCTTGGAGGCGCTGTCAACGCCCTCAGTTGCGTCCCTCTTCGAGCTCAGGGAAAACCCTAGGTCTGGTTTCTCCGGACCGGATGGCAACGGCGTCTCGGCGTCGACTTCCTTCTTGAAGGCGCTATCTTGTTCGCTCGCGGTGTCCCTGGTTTTGGCTTAGGTGATGTTGGAATTCTTGCTGGTTCAGCATTGCTATTCTTGGTTCGGGTTTGGTAGGTTTAGCTGTGATGTATCCTCTGTTCGGGCTGAGCATCCCTTGTCTCTTTGCTCCGGACATCATGTTCACGCCTGTATGCATTCGTGTCGTGTATTGTACCTCTATTTGTACTCATTCTACTTCTTCTATCAATGCAATGATACGCAAGCTTTGTGTATCGTGAAAAAAAGAAACACATGACAATACGAGGAAACAGCATAAAACCATCACAATTTGTGGTTGAAATCGTGAAAACCCACCGTTTCTCATTTGTTTTTCTAGAAAAAAATGTACTACTCAGGGGCAATGACCGAGAAATTTTTCTCACAACTGTCAGGCTAGAAGAGGTAAAATTGCATATAGCAGTTTGGAAAAGGAGGTCGGAATGCTACAGAGATCCGCGTTGCCGTCAGGCTCTGCGTTGGGAAAGACCGGGTAGGGACGTGTAGGTGCATGTAGCACAGTAGCACGGTGCGATGCCCACCCGGCTGTCTTGCGTGCACAAGAGCATGTGGCGGATCATGCGTCCATGTGCATGTGCTGGTGCTGCTTCCGCTGGCTGGCACTGGCAGCTGCGCAATCTCACACACACTCACAGCGGAAAGAAGTTCCCGAAGAAAGGCAGGCAGGCAGGCGCACGACGCCGTCGGAGCACCACCACATGGATCCCCTCCCTTGATCGATGCGCTGATTCCGCTGCAGCAGAACCGATTCGTCGCCGCAGAAAGCCAGAAAAGGCTCTTTAACAGAGGGACGAAGCCGAACCCGGCCTTCTTCCAGAACTGACGCCGAATCGCTTTCCGTGCCTGCCAGCCCAACTCTGTTCCAAGGCACATTGATTATCTTCTCGTCCTTTCTGAGAGCTTCACAAGATTGATCACACGAGTGGTCTTGGAGACCACGCGAGCTTGAGAAATAGGAAACCTGGGCCCATGAAACACACCACGGGTCTGGGCGAGTCGACACGTCGCGCTGCATTGATGGGCATGGCAAGATAAGAACTGGAAACTTGTATCTGCGGGTTTGCGTCGTGACGTGCGAGTGCGACCGATGTGTAGGTTTACGGGGCGGCTGGTCAATTCTGAAACGGCCGCGGGTGGCGCTACGCTTGTTCAGAGAAGAAAACGCCGTGTCTCTGCTTCATTGCACGCAGCCAGTCCAGCTTGCCGGTGTCGTTTGGCGTCGTGCCAGACCGACGTGACGATGCGCCGGGTCAGTGGACCGGGAGCGGGAGATGGCGGCTTCCATGATTGCGAGGAGGAGAATATGACATGAGAATATCCGTTTTGCAGGGCGCAGATGGTATTGGTAACGACTAACGAGACGAGAGCAGCATATCCTGATCCTGGGTGCCGAGCTTCTTTCCCACGCCTGGAGCAGGACGGGCCGGCCAATCGGTACGGCGCAGCGATCCGTGCGCCTGTGTTGTTTACTCGTCTGGCACCCTGTTCGTACTCGTTCCTGCGCGGTCTCCAAACTTGGGGCCAACCAATGACAGCACCGGAGTACTGTTTTTTGTAGTTGTTTGGTACCCTGTCCGTAGTTGTTCCAAGTCACCTTGATTATTTGTTCTAGTGTACCTTTTTTTTCTTTTTTTGAGCGGACCTCGCTAGTAGCTGCTTGGCGTTTTTTTTTTTTGGAGACAAAGATCCTTGACGGCTGTCACACAAAGCATCAGACTTCAGACAAGAAAGAACCTGCGTTCAAGCACGGAAGGCCGCCCGCTTATAAGGGAGACGGATGGCCTAGGCCTAGGCCCAGGTCCACAGATGAAAAGGCCGCCTACGTCTCACAGTAATCCGTGAATTTTGTTCAAGGAATTCGTTGTTCACTCACTGTCAAGTTTGCCTCCAAAAAAAAACTCACTGTCAAGTGTTCAGTTAAACTACTACTATACCCCCAAAACAAAGTTAAACCACTACTGATCTAAAAAAAGGAGTTTGACTCCTAACTTTTGCTTACCGAAACTTCAAGCGGTTAAATATACTCACTGAGTCACTGTCAAGCACTCAAACAGACTTATAAAGTAGCGGAGTATAATGCTAAAGAGCTGACGATGAGTCCCCGCCCCTAAGCTCTTCTCGAGACAAATTGTATGCATGCAAATAGTGCACTTGCGACTTCAAATAATGGGCGATCTTGAGCCTTCACATACAATGGAAGCTTATTCCTCCAACAGAATGTCCACAATACAGATGAGCTACCAGTTCCTCCGCTAAATGGGGAGCGTCACGTCAAAAAGGATCTAACCATTATACACTGATGGTCAGGGTACACACAAGGAACAACACACGGTGTGGGAAGAATTTCCTATAGCTATGTGCACTGCAAAGAGAGGCGTAAACTATCAACAAGCAGGGGCAAAACTTTACGCGTTGAACAGCTTACGGAACGGCCCGTCCTTCCGGTCTTTGGCCGCCTCTGTCAATGCGAGGAACCTCTTGAACCCCGTCGTGGCAGCGCCACGTCCAAGCGCTGCGGCGCGGGCAAGCACATCCTCCCGGTTGGCCAGGGCGCCCGTCAAGGCGGTGGACATGCTCGGTGACGCTGCGACGGCTTGGGTTGGGAGCGGGACTGGTGCCATCGGGACTGATGCTGTGGCTGTGGCAACTGGTGGCGCGGCTGTGGGGGTAATGGTAGGGTGTTTGATGCTGGGGCTGTGCTTGTTGAAGTCTTCTAGTATAGCTTGTTGGTCTGCTTTCTTCAAGCCCTGTGATGACGATGCAAAGAACAGCAGAAATAATGAAGTTATGTTAGGGCAACCATACTGATGGAAAGCTGCAACTGGCATATAAGGACTTCAAATTTTTAAGCAAAAACCTTGAGCTCAAGTATCCGCTGAAACTCAAGAGGCGTGCCTTCTGGAAGGAGAGCGCGGTAGGTACTAGCAACAGAATCAACTGGTGACAAAATAACCTGCATTGAGTAATGTTATTAGCTTGATCCAATCTGGATGTCATGCAAAGTGCCTTTCCACAGTACTCATGTAGACCATCGAAACCTAAATTCATTTTCCCAATTTACCTTGAGGAGTGCTTCAGCTTTGCTCATTTCCCGGGTTACAAACTTTGAGTAGCTAGCTGCAACTGTAGTCTGTTAAATGAAATACAAAGAAACCAAATGTGAGTTACGAAAAGTAACGCAAAAAAAAATGTCTTTCTGCAACCAAGTATAAAGTGCAAATATGCGCATTAACTAATATTTATGGGGCTGGAGACTGCGCTAAAGCATGCACATAAATAGATGAATGAGAGATTACAAGGCAAGGAGATACAGATCTGGGGGTTGACTCAGAACTGCTGCCTTATGAAGCCAACAAAGCAAATTTATTGCATTCATTGGCTGCCAACCTTCTTTGAGTAACATTTTGAATTTGAACAATTCTAAACATATTTAACTATTTGCATGGCCAAATTTCTTTCAAAGATTCAATGAAGACCTAGTACAAAATAGTTACTACTCCACCTGGCTGGTTTCCTAAACCAGTCACTGTCAACTGAAAACACATAGGCTATGCAGTATGGCATGATGATTTTGTTCTGACAAGACAAGGTTACCTGTTTCCCAAGAGCTGGGATGTCCAATAGAACAGTCTTAACCGCTTGAGTGTCCAAAAGCATCTGAAGAAACAATGCAAAGTGATGAAATCTGTGCTAAATAGTAGTACTAAATAGCTTTGCTAAATTCATACGCACCTGCTGTGCACCAGTTTCCGATATGTGCTTACACTTGTATATATTGAGATAAAACCGAGGACCAAGCGAGGCAGCCAGCTGCAGCACAACAATGAAAAAAGTATAATAAACAACGCTGATAGAAACAAGTGATGAGGACCTACAAGGTTTTATCTATAATAAAGAAAATACTGAACTTACTTTGTCGAGGAAATACTGGAAGTAAGTAGGTGAAAGCAGGCTACCTAGCGCAGGAACGGTACTGGACAAAATAGAGCTGATACCATTCACGTACCTGAAATGGAACAATGTAAAACTGCTTCAAATAGAGTAGGGAAAAACTCAGTGAAACCACTTAGCAGTTATTTATAAAGTTGAATAAACTGAAGAATACAGCGTTCCAAACTTTCAATGAACTGATTTTTATGACAATAAATATGTAGTGCAAACATATTTGTGCTCGAGTGTGCTAGTTTTAGCATGAGCCATTGGTTGGACTATTTAGAAAAACCCGATGGGGCGATAACTTTGAATTTTAGGGGATTGCATGCAAATTCTGCATCCATGCTTATGCCATGAGAGTTGGTGTATATGCATCTCTTTACAAGTAACGGCGTGCCGCTTCCCATAACACAGACCCCAATTGGCAGTTCATAAGTTATCAAATATCCTCTTCTTTTAAGTCAGAGAAAAGTAACTACATCAGCTATGAGATATGTGACATCATTGCAATTTTATGGAACAGATACATTTTTCACAGCCCATGAAATATAGGCCATGGGGCAGTGAGTGGCTTAGCATAACTTCATATTACTTTCAAATATTAGTGGGGTTGTACTATAAAGGAGATTTGGCAAAATCCTACTCGGATTGATCGCCGACACTTTCAAGAGTCGACCATGGAACGCGAGTCATTGCAACCATTTCAGCGTCAAATTTGGTTTCTACGCCATGCACAAGTGTCATCAATGCTTTTGTGATCACAGCTGAGAATTCATCCTGCAAGCATTGAAGTATTAAGGTATTTCCTAGAAATCTAATAGTGATATTAGAATCAGGTAGAAAGAAGAATAAAACAGAAAGATCAGTCACCTGAACATCAGACATGTCCACCTTGTCAGAAAACTGAGAACTAATTATCTTAGCAACATTCTCAGCTAGCTCACCAGACTGCCAAATTTACAGAGAAAGTTAATTCACATGAGCATACAGAGGCATCACACACATGCAAGCACAGACATAAGGAAAGATTAGGTACATGCTGCTCCGTACTAGGCTTCCCTCTCCTCCCACCAACTTTGCACTGAGACTGACAACAGGCCAGCTATGCTGACAAACCAGCATATATGATGCCGTTTTTTGCTCAATTGCAATCAGAGTAGTATACCATCTTTTTTTAATCAAGAAACGTAAAGCTATTGAAGGGACTTTCACTGTGCGGCCCATCTCTGGTGCCACCCACTTCCAATGCCAGCTTTCCGATGTGAAATGCATGGTGGCTGGGTCTTATGATGAGGGACTGGAAAAGTGCCAGGTGTTATGCTATGGGCATCACAACATGGTACGCTTGGAGAACTGTGGAGAAGGGCTAGGTAACTGAAAATATGCAGGGGTCCGATTCCAAAAGTAACCAATGTTGGCAGCATGTGTTACACACTTGTTTGCGGTGGCTTTTTTTTTAAGTGCGGTAATAATTTATGACACATAGCTAACTTTCCCCAGAAGGGGAAGAAACGTTTTGGTGAACAGCAGAGCTGTAAACATTTACTGGAGAATAGAACCCTACTACTTGAATGCATAAACCTATAATTAATTTAGTCCGAACATGTTGTTTCTGTCTCTCCAAGCAAGTTCCATAATTCTTGTCGTGGACAGTAATTTCTTTCTGTTTTCTTCTACACCTACCAGTTATGGCTTAATAGAAAGAAAACTTACCGTTTGGTGACAATATTCTGCGGTATTTACAATGTAACATATCATTTTCTCGTCCCTGTCAGAGGTCTGCAGTGCCCACAGAACATAAAATGCTGTTAACAGATGAGAAAAACAAGTGATCGAAAAGCAACCGGTGCAATGATGATTGTCATACCCTGATCTGCCCGTCGGTACCAGTAGCAGCTGCAACAATGCCAGTACCACCTTTTGGCAACCTGGCATATAATTTTGCTGCATAGGCCTTAAGTATTCTTTGAAATACCTAAAAGCAAATGTATTTCATCAGCAATGAATCTGTTTAAATTTATCAGATGTGATAACTTATAAAATCGGCAGACAGAACCATAGCCGCTGAACTCATAAACATGTGTTCAGTTGAATCATATGGTTGATTATTCCAGGTTATTTCATGGCGCATTCTTGTTCTGTAGGATGATACCTGTCCTATACTCTTTTTAACAATTGAACGATGGATAAGAATCAATATTAGACATTGAAAGCAAACATATATGGTTCTCCATTGCATGCAGCAATTTTCGGTGATGGAAATGCCAAATCACCTAATGTCGAGTCCATATTAAATTTTAGCACACCTGGATCAAGCATCATTATACATAGCAAAACAAAATGCTCAATAATCACATGTGTAGAAAGTCGGTGAAATTGGAAAATAAAGAAAATCTGAGAGGTGCGCAAACAGTATGCATGAAGGCATAACATTTGGAAAGAACATGGAATTATCCATACAAAGGAAAACTGTTAACAAAATCTGGAAACACTGTATACCTGAAACAAGTTGAATAATGTTTGGTTCTTTGTCAATGCACTGCACCTCTTTAAGCTTCTTCTAATTACCAAGAACACCTGCATAAGGGAAATTGCAAAGCAGATTAACATAATGTTTTGAAATATGTTGTGGACCATCAAATGTAGATTTGCACATGAGATCTTCTACAGACGGCTTCAGGAAAACCTAGCATAGTTATAGCATACTGGCAAAGTTTTGAATTTTGACCAATCCTGAATTACTATTTGCTATCAGTCACATGTATTAAATTTGCCAGAAACAAGATTTCGAACTAGCAAGAATTATTTCCCATACCTGCATGCTGCTTGATAGTATGTTTGTTTGACTCCCTTCCTCGGTTTCCCATTTTTCTTCCTGCCAGCATAGAAGGGCGAAATCAAGCTAAGCAGGCTCAAACACCAAGAGTTCAAACTTTAAGTATGTCTATACTTGTCTAGCGTACCTGCATAAGTTTATCTAATTGTTCGACCAAAGATTTCTCCTCTAGTTCTGTGTACACAGCCATGTATGGCTCAAAACAAGATGATATAATCCCATGAAAGTTGAACTGCCAGAGTACAGAGCAAAATATGATATACATGAGTATATGACACATAGCTCGTAATTCAAAGAAGTAATAAATATGCACTGGCCCATAGTTGATAAACTACTAACCCCAGCACCAGGAACTGACAAATCTTTCTGCTTCTCTTTGTCCTGCCAGTAAAGAATTGCAGAAGAGTTGGAAAGAAAATATCAACAGAGGAAGAAAAGAGTTGAGACTAAGCAAGTAAGCAGCAAATACTTGTTCAGCTTCATCATTGGGCACTCCCAGTTTCTTCTCGTATTTCTTCCGTATATCTGAAACAATTTTATTGTGTTCTGTACCCTCATTTTCATCATCACTTTCCAGCTCTTTATTCCGAGCAGTCGTGGTTCCTCCACTGAATTTCTCAGCCAGTTCTTCCTCAAATTCAAGGGTTCTTTGCAACGCCTGCATTCAAGAATCTCAGAGTGTTTGGCGCAGAAGTTCCATATCGTAAATGAATGATTGCACACTCAGTTAAAACATTCGACATATGTAGTATGACACAGCTCATAATCCAAGATATAAGCTGCTACGGCATTAATGCATTATGTTGCACATAATTCCGTTACTTCATCGATATTTTGTCGCATTAAAACCAACAGAAATCTAACAGTATACCAGAAGCAAGATGAAACCAATAGAAAAATCATCCAAAAGATAAAATGATTTGATATGATATAGGTATCAGTCGTCTGCACAGAATGGTAAGACAAAGGGCACATAGTAATTCCCATCTGTCACCCATACTTCCAAGAAATAACAAGCAACTCACCAATAATAAAGTTGCAACATCTGGCTTTTCTTTGAGATTATTCAGGATATCGACAAGCTGGGTCCTGGAAAAGAAGCAATTTGTTACCAGTAAATTAATTCGTCCAGCAGAAGATAATAATTGATCTTACATCTGAGTGGTCAAATATAATTAGCGACATAATGCATAAAAGAGGATGTAAACTAAGTTAAGTGATAGTTGCTTTAGTTCTATGTAAAATTCCGTGCTTGGCGAAGAAAAGTAGGAAGTTCATAAAATGCAAAAGTGGAGAAGCAAAATCAAACCTTGTAATCTTGCAAAACTGGATACACAAAAGATAATCAACATGCCAGGAAGGTGGAAATATTTTCCAGGTATCTTCATTTGACCGCAATCGACGCTTAATCCATGCATATCTCCTTTCAGTCTTGTCTAACTTGGCTAATTCTGTTCCCCCCAAAGAAGCATCAGAATAATAATGGAGTAACATGTACACACATTTGTAATAAAGTGAAATAGACAACTGATGTACGTAACATATACAAGGTTTTGACCTGCTCCGTCAAAGATCTGCTTATACGAGATAAGCTCCTTGCTGCAAAAATTCTTTACTAGTTCTTCCCTCACGGACGGTTCCAGAGCATCAACCACCAAACAAGCATCAGATAGCTGCTGCAATAGATCCTCATCTTCTGTTTCCTTCCCAGTCCCTAAGCTGCAAAATTATACTAATTTGTGGATCTGTTTCATAGTTTGAATTATATAGCAAACAAAACAGTTGGTTGGTAAATACTCCCTCAGTCTAAAAATAAGCGTCTTTGATTTAGTACAACTTTGTACTAAAGCGAAGACACTTATTTTGAGATAGAGGGAGTACAACTTTGCAGTGCTTCCATGTGTTCCCATTTCTCAGGCATGAAATAGTCAGGATTCCCAAACTATCGGTCCAGCAGGGAAAGTATTTGAGAAAGTAGCCTATTTAGGGAATATAATTTGTTATGCCTCTTTCAATCAAGTTATTTGCTATTCACTGGATTCGAACTATAACCGCTGATAAAACCTCACTTATTGAGTGATAATACTTGAAAAATGACGAGGAAATGAAAAGGTGCCACTTCCAAAGTTTGGCCACCTGTTTCTGGCTAACTCAGGGATTAACTGTCATTTGCATTGATCTTACTTGCAGTATGTGACTGGTTTACTACTCCAGATAGTGTTGCTACCAAGGACAAAATAAAGTTCATTTGTTGTGTACCTTGTAAAATCTGAATATACATGAGATTTGAGGATTTTCTTGATGTTCTTGAGTTTCTCTCTGAGCTCTGATATTTTTGGCACATCCCGATAGGCTTCAAAATGACTGCACAACTGGTTCACTGCCTGAAGGAAAAAAAGGGTAATGAACTTTCCTGAATAACATATGCACACAAATAAAAGCACCAGCATGCCAATTCAAAATGGTTACAGTAAGAGGTAGCATGGAGATCAACACTAGAAGGATTGCGGATGTATCGCCGATTAATGTGTCTTACACGCTTACCTCGAGTTGTGCAGCTGCTTCTTTGTACTGACGCTTTGAGGCCATGACCTGAAGTTGCTCGACAGCAGAAACTGGACATGACGTATGCACATTATGAATTAGCTTGGGTGGATGTATTTTTGCTATTGAACATTTATTTTAAGCACAATAGCACATACCCCAAATAAAGTGAAGTAAAGAAACTAACCAAGCATAGTAAGGCGGTGAAGAGCCGTTATTGTAGTTGTTATATGCCTCTTGGCGCAATCCAACTTTTTAATGTCGCGGCAGATTTCTTGAACCATTGTTTCACTTTGTTCAGCCTTCGTTTTTATTTCACGTATCTTATACATTAGTTCCTGTTAGTACACAGCAAAGTTAAACTCCAATCATTTCATTAAGTGTGCACTCCAGTACCTGATTAACATCCTACCCTTTTCCCCCCAAATAAACATCCTACCGTTTCCAGAGCTAATCTAACTATAGCTTAGTAAGGCTTGCCGCTCAATCAATTATGCAGTAAGTTCATTGTGATTAATATGCAAATCACAAGGAAAAGGGAAAATATGACCTGAACAGCATTTGTGGCAGCAGCAAGTTCTTCCTTGGCCTTGGTTCCCGAGTTACTCTGCAGAGTAGCAATATCTTCCCATTGTCAGATATAGTATAGCAATAAGCAATAAGTAATAATAAGCAAATACCAAGCAATTCTGGGGCTTCCAGCCACACATTCTCAATGAGTGCATATTCAAAGTAAATTCACTGCAATTGCATCATCGCAATACCACACTACCTACTTACACCAAAGTGCATAACCCATCAGTTTGGGCACATTGACCAGCTCTGATGCAAAGAGTGAAGGTAGTGCAAATCACACCACTGCGCAAATGGAACACTGGATCACGAGTCCGAACCTGCTGCCGGACGGCGGCGAGGATGCTGGCGTCCACCCGGCGAATCTCGCTCTGTATCTTCTGCATCAGCGGCTCGACCCCCGACAGCGACGCCTCTGCCAAGCCGCAGAAAAACAAACGCAAGCTGTGAACCCTATAATCCTCTAGCAACCAATGCTAAATCCCGGGACGGCGAAGCTCAAAACGAGCGCATTGCCGCCGCAGCAGCAGCAGCATCGCGAGCGAGCAGCCTATAGCCGAGGAAACGGGAATCGAAATCGAGCGGCGCGCGTACCGGTGGGGAACATCTGGTTGATGTACTCGAGGGCGCTGGACTTGTCCATGCTGGGCAGAGATCTCGCTGCCCCGAGCGCCGGCTCCCCGGGGATCTGGAGGGTTCTAGAAGGATCTGGGAGCAGGGAAGCGCGACTAGAAGGGGGCCGATCCGATTGGACCCAGGCGGTTGGGGCTCTCGCGTGCGCGGGGGAGGAAATGGAAGGCGGGGGCTCGTCGGCGGGGTCGTCCGCGTCGGCGTCGGCGTCGGCGTCGCCCGCTCGACCGATTTGTGCTCGGCGGCGGTGGGCGCCGAGTCGTGACGAGTCGGTTGCTGGCAGGTGGAGCCCCGGTTTACCCGCTTTCCTGCTCTGAACCCGAACTTCATCACCTGGTAGTTAGGCTATTTAAAAAAAAAAAAACTTGTTGGTCGAGTAGAATGAAATGCACATAGTGACTTTCTTGCTAGTGAGGGGGTCATGCAGAATTAGTGAGCTAATAATAGTACGAATATTCAAATATACATAAGCTTCTAAAACCTACACTTAAAGTTCAAATTTCAAGGTTGGCAAGTTCCAACGAGGTTAGGGTTCGGTGGAGGAAGAGCCGAACACGTAGCTTCGGACGCACTGGCAAAGTAAGGGGGAAAGCCGAGTACCACAACATCGTCAAGCCCTCGCATGAATGCGTTGTTGATCAATGCTACCGCAACTAGGATCATATACATGGTAACAAATCCGCCCGTTGCGCTCGTCGCTTCCCCACAATAGGGACTAGGCCCTAACAGTGACTTGGTCTAATTTTATGAATTTTGCGTGAACTGCAATGCGGGTATTTGGTGGACTTGGCTTCGCTCATGTAATTGTTGTCTGGTCATCCAAATCTCAATGGTATAGCTGACACAAGTTTTTGTTGCTGTTGATTGTGTACTTCATTTGGTTATTGTTGATTGCTCTTGTTCATATAATTGCTTTCTTGTTGATGTATGTAGTTGATGCAGAGGAGAAACTGTTTACTGTGTAGTTGACTATTTCACTTTTTACTGTTGTGTAGTTCATGCAAGTCTTTTTGTGCAATTTTGTTGTAGTTTCACAGGTGGATCAGATCTATGATATGCCGTGATTTTTGTGATATATGATGATCACTGTGTATGCAGGCGAGTTGTAATACCAGATTGGAACAAAGATTAACTAAAATAAAATCAGTGAAACATGGCTAAAATACTGTGAAGTCAATATTTATCAGCTAAACAACACACCATTTCAGTTCAGTATAAAACTCAGACGACAATAACCAAAAAGGACTGGGAACTGGACTTGGTGTCAAATTAAAAGAGCAACAAAGATGTTTTGGATATTTCAATAAGGACTACATACGGACTGAAATGAGTGAACACACACACACCAAAACATGTCTATATACATCCTAAAAAAGGTTAGAACATTTTATAATTGTGAACAAAGGAAATAGTGGGGAACCGGGAACTCAGACAAACTCTCAAGTGATACTACTGAATACTGATACTGGTGTTAACACAACTTCAAACCGGAGATGGTGTCGCACAAAAACAAAATGGAGACGGCGTCGTGACAACTGATCTTACAGTGAAAGTGAGTTGTGTTTGTAGCTAAAACTTTGAGGTGTTATGTACAGGGTACAGGTACAGTCGTTCATGTTCATGTCGCATGCCTGTTACAAACTTACAGTCAAATTCTACTCCAGAATTTCTTCGAACTCTGCCCTTTCCGAATGACCGGCCACAGAAAACCTACCAGCACAGCAACTGCGGAGCCTGGGGGCTGATCCGCTGCACGGATGGCAGCAGCCTTAAGAGTCACCAAGCATAGCTTCTGAGTTGGCCCCTTGAAAGTTGACATTCCAGATCCGAGGTTTGCATGGACACGTCCTTCCTGTTCAAAGCTCCAGCGCAATGTCTGAAAGGTCATCACCGTTCATCATCTCTTGCTCTATTGTTTCTTAGCCAACGCAAGGGCTTTTGCCAAGTTTGATTTGGCAGCGTCAAGCAAGTCGTCAGACTTGACAGCCTTCTCGAAACAGCTTACGGCATCCTCCCAACGGCCCTCCGCGACAAACACAAGACCCAGGTTGTTGTTGGCTGGTGCATACCCAGGACAAATTTCCAAAGACCTGGATAACATCTTTCTTGCAAGTTCATACAACCTGTGCTGCCGATAAAGGATCCCAATGTTCGAGAGGATTGCGTACGACTGCTGGCTGGACGATAGCACTAATGCCCGTTTATACACAGTTTCAGAGGACGGATCATTCGATAACTGCAACGCAATACCTGTGTAAACAGCCATCAGTGCATACACATTAGTCATGTAGTTAATGCAGAAATAATGTATAGGGAAGTACAGATAATGATTGGGGGTTCCGGTAAATCAATTATGGTGGTGAAGTTCCTTTGTCCAGAGGTATGACTTAGAGCATTGCTAGACTAATTAGATAACTTGATAAAATTTGAAGACTGATGGAACTTTAACCAAGTATACTAACAAGAAAATGTTAGAAGATTTTTTAAGCATATACTCCCTCCATCCCAAAATAAGTGTCTCAAGCTTAGTACAACTTTCTGCTGGCTTGCTGGCTTGCTGGCTTGCTTACTCAAGATATATACATGACTGAACTGAGCTTCAAACTTACCGAGATTAGACCAAGCATAGCAGCATTCTGGGGAACGAGCTATTGCAGCTTTGAGAAAATTTACAGATCGACTAAACTGAGTCGTGCACATATTGTATAAGCCAAGCTGATGCCATTGAACAGCATCATCTGGGTCCTCTTGGATTGCCTGCGAATAAGATGTCAATATAATATATTATTTTAGTTGCTGTTTTCCAATGCCCATTTTTTGCACTTGTCAGTTCAGGATGAAGTGAATGGCTTCGTGGTGGTGATAGTTTGCAAAATTCACCTGCTTTAGTGTATAAAGAGCTCGCTCTTCTGCCTCATTTAGAATTGCCTGCTCACCATCATAAGCAGCTGCAATTTCATGTTGTGCCCTGTGAGCCATTGCCAACCCCGCCCATGCAACCGGGAGATCAACTACTGAAGTGTCTCCTTCTTTTAGAACCGTTGCCATCTCATTTGCAGCCCAGATAAGCTGATCATCAGAACATTGCGATCTTACAGCATCTCTGATACGGTGAACTGCAATAGCATACCGAGCAGGCATATGATTGGGTTCAAATTTTGCTGCCTGCAAAGAATGAAAAAAAAAAGAATGTGATATCTACTTTGCCCATTTACCAAACCATCAGCAACTTCGTCACAGTGAAATGTAACACTGCGATTATCTAGTACCATAACAAAAAGTAAGTACTTCACGGTATTGAGTAGCTTCAGTGTTCGGCAATGGTGATGCTGGAGGGAGATTGACTGGTGGACAAGCATGTTTCAACTTGAATATAGTAAATTTCATTGAAGTTCCTAGACCACAAACTCACAGTGATAACAGAGTCCGGATCCACGGTTTAAACCACATAAAACCAGTTGGAAGCTCTGTGACTCACCCAGTTTGAGGTACTGGTAGGGCAAGCGCCAAGAACTAGCTAATAACTCCAATATAACAAGCTCAGGCCATCATGTCACAGCACACGCGGTAACCAGCTGGTAAACAGGCCACAGTTTATTTGGATGAGCCATAGTAATGTTCTTAGCAGTGGACTTCATGCACCTTCCCTCCCCCCACCCCCAAAAAACGCACACACAGAAATCCACACAAGTAAAAGAGACAAGACACATCGAAGAATGAATCATCATTAAAATTTTACTAAAAGCTGGTACCAAGTGCTTATAGGATATATATAGTATCAATGGTAAATAAGTGTATATGACAGCTAATTTGAGCAGCACTAAATTCCCCAGAAATAACGTTAATAAAAGAAAAAATAACAACAGTTGTTACCTGCTCCAAACACCTCTTTGAATTTCTATGTTCACCAGCCATGTGATATGCATTTGCAAGATTGACCCATATCGATGCGGCTTTAGGATCAGACCTCACAGCTGCAAGTAAGCACTCTTTTGCAGCAACTAAGGCTTCTTTCTGATGCAGATAAGACCCAGCATTGACAGTACCACTCGCCCCTGCTATGTGACAATTGTATTAGGCAGCAACTAAAAGTAGTATCCACTCATCCAAATACCATGATACAGATTAGCTTGGTTCTAAACTGCGACCGCACAGCTTTAAGATAAGATATGAAAAGACTAAAAAAGAGAAGACTATGCCAAAGACGTTGCTCGTGTACCTGTGGCCAAAGAGCCATATTTACATAGAAGGAGAGCACCGTAGTTCACCAGCGCAGCTGGGTGACTTTGATCTTTCAGAACAAGCTCTTGAAAGCATTTTGTTGACAGTTCTAGATCCCCACTGAAAATTGATAAATATATTATTAACAGTGTGAAACAAAGGAAAATTGGAATGGTAATTTCACAGTTCACACCTTTGAATATATGCAACACCAAGATTGGCAAGCGAGTCCAGGTAATCTGGAGCAACAGTCGTGAGAGTAGAAAAAACTGAGATAGCACTCTGGACAGGGTGAACAATCAGGTAGTATTCCAAGAAATTTCTTTTTAGGCACTGACATGTGACAAATGGAAAGAATCGCATCACAATCAGCATATTGGTACCTGCAGTTGACCACCCCGAAGAAGAACTAAACCGAGAATGTTCCAAACAGCGGCCTGCCTAGGGTCCAATTCAACTGAACTCTTCAGCTTAACAAGGATTTCACTCAATTCACTAGCATCAAGTTCTTCGTCAAAACTATCACCCATGCTTGCTTGCAAAATACACTGCATGATAAATAACTGCATCAAGGGGGAGTGGAGGGGGGATACACAGCCAGAAGAGTTGCAAGTAGGCTGATGAACCTGAGCATGGTGAATCCTCACTGATGAGAGTAAATCAGGCCTCCGCACTTCTTGTTCATCTTGTAGCAATATTTCAGACGACTTATCATATGCTATTATTGCCTGGCAGATTTCAGGAGTCAATTAAGCTCTATGCATATGTTACAGAGTTTAATTTTCCGAAGTGAAGGACCATTTACCTTCTGTGGCTGACCAAGCCTTTGGTACATCAAACCCAACATAAAATGGGCATGAGCATTCTTAGGCATCTTCCGGGCAACATTTACCAGAGCCTGCAAACGAACATTAAGTTCGTAACCATAATCATACCGAGAATTCCCCTTCAAATTACCAGCTTACGCTCAAAGCAATGGGATGACAACCCCGAGGTTGATACAATATTAAATGGTATCTAAATACAGTTTCACCTTTTTATATTAGAGATATAAAAAGGAACTAAGAATGCTCATTATCCGGGGACATTATAAGGACTAATAACTCACAGCTTTCAAGTTGCTAACTTTCTCCTCGCGTGAAACGGAAGCCCCTGGACAATGTTGCTCGACATCTGTTCACAAAGAGTCATAAGTAATCAATTCACAACAGAAAACTTCCCTTCTACTGCTTAGCATGCCCTCACCTTCGCATTCAACAGTATCAGGCTCCTTCGCCGTGGTCGTGCTTTTTGCCAAACTACCCTCATCGTTGCAACTCCTGCAAGTAAAATATACAAATTATCAGTGCCTAAGGCCTAAGCACTCAATACAGAACCAGGAAATTACCAGGCAGGTGATATTAAAGGCCATCTAGTGCTGAAGAGATGTGTGCTAATTCTAAAAGACTGCCAAGCAAGCTTCGAACTTCGTTGGATGAGCATGTGCAGTAAATCTAGCAGTCCATGTAAAGGGATCGTGCTGAACTCAGCACAATTCGCCAGAGAAGTTCAATGCTATGGCAGGATCACTCTCCCAGGCAAAAAAAGAAAGAGAGAGGACATCCTAGGGTTATGACCTACGAGTGACGACCGTGAGTGCGCGAGGAAGAACGCCCAATTCGAAACTATTTGCTCGTACCTAGTGGAGGAGTCGACGGCGACCATCGGAGCAGCGGCGGCGGCTGCTACGGCGGCGGCGGCGATGGCGGGGTTGGGTTTGGGGGTTGGTGGGTGATCCTCGCCGTCGCTCTCCGGCGGGTCGACGTTGAGGTCGGCGAGCATCATCGCCCTCTGCGGCGGCGGAGGCTGGGCCTCCAGCATCGTCTCCGCCCGTGTGTCTCCGGCGAGGGGGCGAGCTCCGGCCCGCGGATGCGCTGCCGGGTACAGTAGCGACGAGATGTCCTCCTCGCCTGTGGGTCGATGGGAGTGAGGCCGGGTCTGCGGTGGTACGTCGCCTGGACTGCGTACAGTGGGCCGAGTGAGACTGCTACGGCCTGTATCAGTGATGGGCCTCACTGAGGCAGGCCCAGCTACTCGTTGAGGCGCGGCATGGGCGAATGGATTTTATGCCAGCAACTACTGCCGGATTTTGTATCGGGAAGGCTAATAACTGATAACATAATCTCGGCTTACGAATGCTTGCATTTTATAAAGAGGAACAGGTCAAAGAACAACAGTTTTGCAGCTCTAAAACTTGATATGATGAAGGCATACGATCGTGTGGAGTGGACCTATCTGAGATCGATTATGGAGAAGTTGGGTTTTGCGGCACCATGGGTGTCCATTGTGATGAACATGGTGAGCTCAGTATCGTTTTCAGTAATGTTTAATGGTGTGAAGTCAGAAGTTTTTCATCCTACAAGGGGTATTCGACAGGGAGATCCAATCTCTCCATACCTTTTCTTGTTAGCAGCAGAGGGCCTTTCGTGTCTCTTAAAATCCCAGAACCAATCATCCCAGCTCAGCGGCATTAAGGTGGCACCGTCGGCACCGGCGGTGAACCATCTTTTATTCGCGGATGACAGCCTGCTGTTTTTCAGGGCAAGTGTTGATGGAGCGGAAACAGTATCAAACCTGTTGGACAAATATTGTTTGGCATCTGGTCAACGGATAAACAAGGATAAATCTTCAATTTTCTTTAGCAAGGGCTGCCCAGAGATAGTACGTGCTGCGGTGAAAGGCCACTTGCAGGTTCCTAATGAATCATTAAGCGACAGATATTTGGGTATGCCAACGGACGTGGGTCATTCAAAGAAAGGTACTTTCAAATATTTGAGTGACAGAGTTTGGGACAAGGTAAAGGGATGGATGAGCAAGTGCCTGTCAGTGGGTGAAAAAACATGCTAATTAAATCTGTAGCCCAAGCTATCCCGGTGTTCTCGATGTCATGTTTTAAACTCCCAAGAGGCTTATGTGATCATATCAAATCCATCATCGGAAAATTTTGGTGGGGCTGCAAGCAGGGAGAGCGCAAGCCGGCTTGGGTTTCATGGGATGTGATGACACGCCCGAAACACCTAGGCGGGCTAGGCTTCAGGGACCTTGAGATTTTCAATCTAGCTTTATTGGCTCGTCAAGCTTGGAGACTCTTACAAGAACCAATGAGCTTGAGTGCAAGAATTTTGAAGGCTCCATACTACCCTGACAGGACGGTCCTAAACACGGAGTTGGGGTCAAGACCGTCTCAGATTTGGCGAGCTATACTTGAAGGACGGGATTTGTTGAAGCAGTGACTCATTCGCCGGATTGGTAATGGTCTAACAACGGAGATATGGAGCGACAACTGGATACCGAAGGAGATGACGCCACGGCCCATCATATCACTGGTTGCTAATCCTTCTAGGTATGTTTCGGAGTTGCTCTCCCCGGCGACAGCCTCCTGGAATGAGGCTATAGTCCAGTCAGTGTTCATGCCCATAGATGTTGATGCTATCTTGAAGATCCCGGTCTATACTCGCAATGTGGAGGATTTTTGGGCATGGTATCCGGACAAGAAAGGTAAGTTCAGTGTTAGTTTGGCCTATAAGTTTTTGCTTAAGACAAAAATGCAGAGGGAGGAGTGGCTGAACGGAAGTAGCGGATCATCTCACACCGAGAAAGATAAAAAAGCTTGGACATCCTTGTGGAAACTTAAAATCCCGTCGAAGGTGAGGATCTTCCTCTGGAGGCTTGCTCATCACTCACTCCCCACAACGGATGTCCTGAAGAGAAAAAACATGTCAGACAGAGATGTGTGCCCGCTTTGTGGATGTGAGCATTCATGGAGACATGCGTTGGTAGCATGCACTATGTCCCGGTGCATGTGGGCGCTGTCGGATGAAAATTTGGTGTCACTCATGGCTGAGAATGAGGAATCCAACGCAAGAATATGGCTGTTTGATCTTAATGAGAAACTGGACCATGCTAGCTTCACAAGAATGGTCATCACGCTATGGTCCATATGGTATTGCCAGAAGGAAGGCTATCTATGAATCTATATTTCAGAGCCCCCAACACACGGTGTCTTTTATCAATAATTACATTGACGAGTTGGGACACATTGTTGATGGACGAGTGCATGAACGTTCTGTTGCTGCACCACCACAACCGAACAGGTGGCTTCCTCCACCAAGCGGCATCGCGAAGATTAATGTTGATGGGGCTGTCGTACGACCACGGAGAGGAGGTGCAGTTGTTGCCCTATGCCGCGACCATGACGGGCACTTTTTGGGCTCTTCGGCGATGGTTTACTATGGGATCACGGACCCCTTAACCTTGGAGACATATGCATGCCGTGAGGCTCTTGCTTTGGCGGATGACCTGGGACAACAGAAGATTTGCTTGGCATCGGACTGCCAAGAGGCGGTTAATGATATCAACAGGGGAACAGGAGGCCCCAATGCTGCGTTGGTACATGAAATAATGAACCATTGTAATAGTTTTATTACTTGTTCTTTTGTTTTTGAGCGTAGGAACTTTAATTTTGAAGCTCACAATCTCGCCAAGTTTGCTTGTAACCTAGATATAAGTAGACATGTTTGGTTGGGCAATCTCCATGACCCCAATCTTGTACCTATAACAATTGCTTCTGAATAAATAAAGCAGGCGAGATTTCTCAAAAAAAGAAGCAACTACAGCCTTTTATTCCTCAAAAAAAAGCAACTACTGCCTTTTTCATTTGTTGTTCACAAATTTTCTAAAAAAAATGTTGTTCACAAATGACAGTTTGCTGTTTTCCAAAGCAACGCGGGCAGCAGAAAAAAAGTCTAAAAAAAAGCAATGCGGGCATTAGTCGGAAGAAGTATATTTTTTTGTTGGATTTTTATGTAAATGCTTCAGGTCAATGTATAAATCGAGGAAGGTCCTCTTCCATAGGAGTTGCTCTAACAACATCAATGAAGAGGTATACAAAATATATTCGGTAAGTATACCAGATAAACAACTTAATGAGAAGTACCTTGGCATTCCGATGGATATGTGTAGCGTGAAGGATGGGGTGTTTAAATATATCAAAGATAGGCTGTGGAGCAAAGGTCTTCGGTGCTATAGTGTGGGTGGAAAAAAACCGATGTCTTTCGCTGGGAGATGTGTCTTGATTAATCTGTTGCACTTTCGCTCGCATGAGGGAAAGTGTTATCGCATGCAACTTTCACTCGCCTGGTAGTTACTCAATCAGCTATTTGGTCGACAAGGCAAAAAGTAATGGTAAACGTTTCACGACGGGGCACCGGCCGAGTGCGGACGTACCCAGCGACTCACCTAGCAACACGTAGGATTGGGCGGGGGGCCCACGCGCGTCTTCTTCCTCCTTTTTCTCTTCTTCCCGTCGCTCGTCTCTCTCTCTCCCCGCTGCCATGGTCAACCTTCGCCGCCCGGAGGCCTCCCAGGGTGCCGCCGCCATGGGAATCAGCCGATCCGGCTGCCCTTGGCCAGATCTGCTCGGATCCGCACCACCGGAGCTCTGCCTGCCTCGTCGGTCCCGACCACGTCTGAGCTGCAACCAACCACGCGCGGAGCTGCAACCGTTGAACCTTTTCCCTCCGGAACGGCACCGCGGCGACGATGGCCATGGGCAGGCGTGCGAGCTTGGCGGAGCAGTAGCAAGTAGCTGTGAAAATGGTTGTAGCAAATTCCAACGCCGTTTGTAGCAAAACCAACTATGGTTGCAGCAAAACTAACGTCATCATCATCGCGTGGTTCATAGCTAAGACATTTAGTTTGAAGCTTTTTTCAATGCCGGTTGTAGCTTTTTCGTTTGTCGTCCATGGCTTACAGCTCCACAATTGAAGCTTTTTCATCGTCGGATGAAGCTTTTTTCGTCGCCGGTTGTAACTTTTCTTTGGTCGTTGGGGGGCCCACGCGCGTCTTCTTCCTCCTTTTTCTCTTCTTCCCGTCGCTCGTCTCTCTCTCTCCCCGCTGCCATGGTCAACCTTCGCCGCTCGGAGGCCTCCCAGGGCGCTGCCGCCATGGGAATCAGCCGATCCGGCTGCCCTTGTCCAGATCTGCTCGGATCCGCACCACCGGAGCTCTGCCTGCCTCGTCGGTCCCGACCACGTCTGAGCTGCAACCAACCACGCGCGGAGCTGCAACCGTTGAACCTTTTCCCTCCCGGAACGGCACCGCGGCGACGATGGCCATGGGCAGGCGTGCGAGCTTGGCGGAGCAGTAACAAGTAGCTGTGAAAATGGTTGTAGCAAATTCCAACGCCGTTTGTAGCAAAACCAACTATGGTTGCAGCAAAACTAACGTCATCATCATCGCGTGGTTCACAGCTAAGACATTTAGTTTGAAGCTTTTTTCAATGCCGGTTGTAGCTTTTCGTTTGTTGTCCATGGCTTACAGCTCCACAATTGAAGCTTTTTCATCGTCGGATGAAGCTTTTTTCGTCGCCGGTTGTAACTTTTCTTTGGTCGTTGGGGGACCCACGCGCATCTTCTTCCTCCTTTTTCTCTTCTTCCCGTCGCTCGTCTCTCTCTCTCCCCGCTGCCATGGTCAACCTTCGCCGCTCGGAGGCCTCCCAGGGCGCTGCCGCCATGGGAATCAGCCGATCCGGCTGCCCTTGGCCAGATCTGCTCGGATCCGCACCACCGGAGCTTTGCCTGCCTCGTCGGTCCCGACCACGTCTGAGCTGCAACCAACCACGCGCGGAGCTGCAACCGTTGAACCTTTTCCCTCCCGGAACGGCACCGCGGCGACGATGGCCATGGGCAGGCGTGCGAGCTTGGCGGAGCAGTAGCAAGTAGCTGTGAAAATGGTTGTAGCAAATTCCAACGCCGTTTGTAGCAAAACCAACTATGGTTGCAGCAAAACTAACGTCATCATCATCGTGTGGTTCACAGCTAAGACATTTAGTTTGAAGCTTTTTTCAATGCCGGTTGTAGCTTTTTCGTTTGCCGTCCATGGCTTACAGCTCCACAGTTGAAGCTTTTTCATCGTCGGATGAAGCTTTTTTCATCGCCGGTTATAACTTTTCTTTGGTTGTTCACAGTTTCCCGTTGTACGAGTTGAAACTTTTTTCATAGCCGGCTGAAGCTTTTTTAGTCAGCGATTGTAGCTTTTCCCGTTGTCGGTTGCAGCACTGGGCATCTCCCCATGGGCTCGATTTTTTGTTGCAAGCGGGAGATGAGCGCCGGCGAGCACGCCGGTGAGCTCCGGTCGTCGCCACCGGAGCTACAACGGTTGCCACGAAAGCTACAACCGCAGGGGTGGGCTGTTGCATGGGCGAAGCCAGTGATGAGGACGGTCGCCGAGGGCTGGGACCGACCACCAGGGCGGCCGGCGATGGCGGCAACCAGAGACGAGGAGGGCAGGCCGGGGGGGGGGGGGGGAGGGGGCGGCGACGAGGAAGAACTCGTGCGGCCGGCAAGACAGGGGATTCCTTTTTCTCGTACACGCTTGCGAGAGGAAGAAGATGATCTGGTTGGATAAAGATCCAATGGCTTGGGGCGGACCGATCTGACGGTTAGGATGCGACCGGTCGAAACGTTCGGCCGGCGCGCCGACGCCCATTATCGCCCAAAATTAATTCATGAACGGACCCATTAGAGAACTCTGTCTACCCATCTATTCATCTTTCGATACATTGTTGAGTTTGATCACATGAATCACTTCCAACGCCTCATGAGTAACCATTTATTGGGGATTACTGCTCAACTGAACAGGAGGTGGATTCCACCGCCGGTCTTGTTAAATTCAACGATGGTGCCAAAGTATCTAGAGCGAGTGAAAGGGGAGCTATTGTTGTCATTTGCCGGGATGAGACAAGAATGTATTTGGGTTCTTCTTTTGTAATCTGCACAGCATATCAAATCTTCAACTCTTGAGGTGCTTGCTTGTCGGGAATCACTCTCACTAGTTGATGATCTTGGTGTTCATCATCTCTATATAGCGTCGGATTGCTTAAGCGTCATCAAGAACATTAAGGAAGGAGGGGTGGCCAGTATAGGGCGATCATTAAGGAAATCACAAGTCGGAAGGTTTCTTTTGTTGGGAAACGTAGTAATTTTAAAAAATTCCCTACGCACACGCAAGATCATGGTGATGCATAGCAACGAGAGGGGAGAGTGGTGTCCACATACCCTCGTGAACCCAGCAGGCGTTAACTGCTTAGCGGTTGATGTAGTTATGCGTTTTCACGATCCGACCGATCAAGTACCGAACGTCTGGCACCTCCGAGTTCAGCACACATTCAGCCCGATGGCGTCCCTCGAACTCCGATCCGGTAAGTGTTGAGGAAGAGTTTAAATCGGCACGACAGCATGGTGACGATGTTGATGTTCTACCGACTCAGGGCTTTGCCTAAGCACCGCTACAGTATTATCGAGGTGGACTATGGTGGAGGGGGCACCGCACACGGCTAAAAGATCACACAGATCAATTGTTGTCTCTATGAGGTGCCCCTGCCCCCGTATATAAAGGAGCAAGGGGGGTGCGGCCGGCCAAGGGGAGAGGCGCGCCAGGAGGAGTCCTACTCCTACCGGGAGTAGGACTCCCCCCCTTTTCCATGTTGGACTAGGAGAGAGAGGGGGAAGAGGTGGAGGGGAGGAAGGAAAGGGGGGCGCCGCCCCCTCTCCTTGTCCTATTCGGACTAGGGGGGAGGGGCGCGCGACCCTGCCGTGGCCTCCTCTCCTCTCTTCCACCAAGTCCCACTAAGGCCCATTAAGTTGCCGGGGGTTCCGGTAACCTCCTGGTACTCCGGAAAAATCACGATTTCACCCGGAACACTTCCGATGTCCAAACACAGGCTTCCAATATATCAATCTTCATGTCTCGACCATTTCGAGACTCCTCGTCATGTCCGTGATCACATCCAGGACTCCGAACAACCTTAGGTACATCAAAACACATAAACTCATAATAAAACTGTCATCGTAACGTTAAGCGTGCGGACCCTACAGGTTCGAGAACTATGTAGACATGACCGAGATGAAGGAAATATGCCCTAGAGCCAATAATAAAGTTATTATTTATTTCCTCATATCATGATAAATGTTTATTATTCATGCTAGAATTGTATTAACCGGAAACATGATACATGTGTGAATACATAGACAAACTTAAATGTCACTAGTATGCCTCTACTTGACTAGCTCATTGATAAAAAATGGTTATGTTTCCTAACCATAGACATGTGTTGTCATTTGATTAATGGGATCACATCATTAGGAGAATGATGTGATTGACTTGACCCATTCCGTTAGCTTAGCACTTGATCGCTCAAAGATATTGCTATTGCTTTCTTCATGACTTATACAAGTTCCTATAACTATGAGATTATGCAACTCCGTTTACGGAGGAACACTTTGTGTGCTACCAAACGTCACAACGAATCGGGTGATTATAAAGGAGCTATATAGGTGTCTCCAAAGGTACATGTTGAGTTGGCATATTTCGAGATTAGGTTTTGTCACTCCGATTGCTCGGAGAGGTATCTCTGGCCCTCTCGGTAATGCACATCACTATAAGCCTTGCAAGCAATGTAACTAATGAGTTAGTTACGGAATGATGTATTACATAACGAGTAAAGAGACTTGCCGGTAACGAGATTGAACTAGGTATTGAGATACCGATCGAATCTCGGGCAAGTAACATACCGATGACAAAGGGAACAACGTATGTTGTTATGCGGTTTGACCGATAAAGATCTTCGTAGAATATGTAGGAGCCAATATGAGCATCCAGGTTCCGCTATTGGTTATTGACCAGAAACAATTCTAGGTCATGTCTACATAGTTCTCGAACCCGTAGGGTCCGCACGCTTAAGGTTTCGATAACAGTTATATTATGAGTTTATGAGTTTTGATGTACTGAAGTTTGTTCGGAGTCCCGGATATGATCACGGACATGACGAGGAGTCTCGAAATAGTCGAGACATAAATATTGATATATTGGACGACTATATTCGGACACCGGAAGTGTTCCGGGTGATTTCAAGAAAACCGGAGTCTTGGGAGGGTTACGGAACCCCCACAGAAGTAATGGGCCTTATGGGCCTTAGTGGAGAGAGAGAGGGCAGCCGGGGTGGGCCGCGCCCCTCCTTCTGGTCCGGTGGACTAGGAGAGGGGGGGGGGCGCTCTTCCCTCTCCCTCTCCCCCTTCTTTTCCCCCTCCTAGTAGGAGTAGGAAAGAGGGGAGTCCTACTCCTACTAGGAGGACTCCTCCTCCTGGCGCGCCTAGCAAGGGCCGGCTGGCCTCCCCCTTGCTCCTTTATATACGGGGGCAGGGGGCACCCCAGAGACACAACAATTGATCCTTGAGATCTCTTAGCCGTGTGCGGTGCTCCCCTCCACCATAGTCCTCCTCGATAATACTGTAGCGGTGCTTAGGCGAAGCCTTGCGTCGGTAGAACATCAAGATCGTCACCACGCTGCCAGTTGCCGACGGAACTCTCCTCGACACTCGGCTGGATCGAGTACGAGGGACGCCATCGAGCTGAACGTGTGCTAGAACTTCCGGAGGTGCCGTAGTTTCGTGCTTGATCGGTCGGGCGAGAAGACGACGACTACATCAACCGCGTTGTTATAACGCTTCGCTTTCGGTCTACGAGTGCGTGGACAACACTCTCCTTTCGTTGCTATGCATCACCATGATCTTGCGTGTGCGTAGGAATTTTTTGAAATTACTACGTTCCCCGACAAAGCGGCATCGAGCCTGGTTTTATGCGTAGATGTTATATGCACGAGTAGAACACAAGTGAGTTGTGGGCGATACAAGTCATACTGCTTACCAGCATGTCATACTTTGGTTCGGCGGTATTGTTGGATGAAGCGGCCCGGGCCAACATTACGCATACGCTTACGCGAGACCGGTTCTCCCGATGTGCTTTGCACAGAGGTGGCTAGCGGGTGTCAGTTTCTCCAACTTTAGTTGAATCGAGTGTGGCTACACCCGGTCCTTGCGAAGGTTAAAACAACACTAACTTGATGAACTATCTTTGTGGTTTTGATGCGTAGGTAAGAACGGTTCTTGCTAAACCCGTAGCAGCCACGTAAAACTTGCAACAACAAAGTAGAGGACGTCTAACTTGTTTTGCGGGGCATGTTGTGATGTGATATGGTCAAGACGCGATGCTATATTTTATTGTATGAGATGATAATGTTTTGTAACCAAGTTATCGGCAACTGGCAGGAGCCATATGGTTGTCGCTTTATTGTATTCAATGCAATCGCTTACTGTAATGCTTTACTTTATCACTAAGCGGTAGCGATAGTCGAGAAGCATAAGATTGGCGAGACGACAACGATGCTACGATGGAGATCAAGGTGTCGCGCCGGTGGCGATGGTGATCACGACGGTGCTTGAGATGGAGATCACAAGCACAAGATGATGATGGCCATATCATATCACTTATATTGATTGCATGTGATGTTTATCCTTTATGCATCTTATCTTGCTTTGATTGGCGGTAGCATTTTAAGATGATCTCTCACTAAATTATCAAGAAGTGTTCTCCACGAGTATGCACCGCTATGCGAAAGTTCTTCGTCTTTGAGACACCACGTGATGATCGGGTGTGATAGGCTCTCACGTCAAATACAACGGGTGCAAAACAGTTGCACACGCGGAATACTCGAGTTAAACTTGACGAGCCTAGCATATCTGAGATATGGCCTCGGAACACGGAGACCGAAAGGTCGAACATGAATCATATAGTAGATATGATCAACATAGTGATGTTCACCATTGAAACTACTCCATCTCACGTGATGATCGGACATGGTTTAGTTGATTTGGATCACGTGATCACTTAGATGACTAGAGAGATGTCTGTCTAAGTGGGAGTTCTTAAGTAATATGATTAATTGAACTTAAATTCATCATGAACTTAGTACCTGATAGTATTTTGCTTGTCTATGTTTGTTGTAGATAGATGGCTTGTGCTGTTGTTCAGTTGAATTTTAATGCGTTCCTTGAGAAAGCTAAGTTGAAAGATGATGGTAGCAACTACTCGGACTGGGTCCGTAACTTGAGGATTATCCTCATTGCTGCACAAAAGAATTACGTCCTGGAAGCACCGCTGGGTGCTAGGCCTGCTACAGATGCAACTGACGACGTTAAGAACGTCTGGCGAGCAAAAGTCGATGACTACTCAATAGTTCGGTGTGCCATGCTTTACGGTTTAGAACCGGGTCTTCAACGACGTTTTTGAACGTCATGGAGCATATGAGATGTTCCAGGATTTGAAGTTAATATTTCAAGCAAATGCCCGGATTGAGAGATATGAAGTCTCCAATAAGTTCTATAGCTGTAAGATGGAGGAGAATAGTTCTATCAGTGAACATATACCCAAAATATTCGGGTATAATAATCACTTGATTCAACCGGGAGTTAATCTTCACGATGATAGTGTCATTGATGTAATTCTTCAATCATCGCCACCAAGCTACAAGAGCTTCGTGATGAACTATAATATGCAAGGGATGGACAAGACTATTCCCGAGCTCTTCGCAATGCTAAAGGCTGCGGAGGTAGAAATCAAGAAAGAGCATCAAGTGTTGATGGTCAATAAGACCACCAGTTTCAAGAAGAAGGGCAAAGGAAAGAAGAAGGGGAACTTCAAGAAGAACAGCAAGCAAGTTGCTGCTCGGAGAAGAAACCCAAGTCGGACCTAAGCCTGAAATCGAAGTGCTTCTACCGCAAGCATCGACACTGGAAGCGGAACTTCCCTAAGTATTTGGCGGATAAGAAGGATGGCAAGGTGAACAAAGGTATATGTGATATACATGTTATTGATGTGTACCTTACTAATGCTCGCAGTAGCACCTGGGTATTTGATACTGGTTCTGTTGCTAATATTTGCAACTCGAAACAGGGACTACGAATTAAGCGAAGATTGGCTAAGGATGAGGTGACGATGCGCGTGGGAAATGGTTCCAAAGTCGATATGATCGCGGTCGGCACGCTACCTCTACATCTACCATCGGGATTAGTTTTAGACCTAAATAATTGTTATTTGGTGCCGCGTTAAGCATGAACATTATATCTGGATCTTGTTTGATGCGAGACGGTTATTCATTTAAATCAGAGAATAATGGTTGTTCTATTTATATGAGTAATATCTTTTATGGTCATGCACCCTTGAAGAGTGGTCTATTTTATTGAATCTCGATAGTAGTGATACACATATTCATAATGTTGAAGCCAAAAGATGCGAGTTGATAATAATAGTGCAACTTATTTGTGGCACTTGCCGTTTGGGTCATATTGGGGTAAAACGCATGAAGAAACTCCATCTTGATGGACTTACGGAATCACTTGATTATGAATCACTTGGTACTTGGCGAACCGTGCCTCATGGGCAAGATGACTAAAACGCCGTTCTCCGGAACTTTGGAGCGAGCAACTGATTTGTTGGAAATCATACATACCGATGTATGTGGTCCAATGAATATTGAGGCTCATGGCGGTATCGTTATTTTCTAACCTTCACAGATGATTTGAGCAGATATGGGTATATCTACTTGATGAAACACAAGTCTGAAACATTTGAAAAGTTCAAAGAATTTCAGAGTGAAGTGGAAAATCATCGTAACAAGAAAATAAAATTTCTATGATCTGATCGTGGAGGAGAATATTTGAGTTACGAGTTTGGTTTACATTTGAAGCAATGCGGAATAGTTTCGCAACTCACGCCACCCGGAACACCACAACGAAATGGTGTGTCCGAACGTCGTGTCGTACTTTACTAGATATGGTACGATCTATGATGTCTCTTACTGATTTACGCTATCATTTTGGGGTTATGCTTTAGAGACGGCCGCATTCACGTTAAATAGGGCACCATCAAAATCCGTTGAGACGACGCCTTATGAACTGTGGTTTGGCAAGAAACCAAAGTTGTCGTTTCTTAAAGTTTGGGGTTGCGATGCTTATGTGAAGAAACTTCAACCAGATAAGCTCGAACCCAAATCGGAGAAATGTGTCTTCATAGGATACCCAAAAGAGACTATTGGGTACACCTTCTATCACAGATCCGAGGGCAAGATTTTTGTTGCTAAATTCGGATCCTTTCTAGAGAAGGAGTTTCTCTCGAAAGAAGTGAGTGGGAGGAAAGTAGAACTTGATGAGGTAACTGTACCTGCCCCCTTATTGGAAAGTAGTTCATCACAAGAACCTATTCCTGTGACAACTACATCAATCAGTGAGGAAGATAATGATATTGATCATGAAACTTCAGATCAAGTTACTACCGAACCTCGTAGGTCTACCAGAGTAAGATCCGCACCAGAGTGGTACGGTAATCCTATTCTGGAAGTCATGTTACTCGACCATGGTGAACCTACGAACTATGAGGAAGCGGTGATGAGCCCAGATTCCGCAAAATGGCTTGAGGCCATGAAATCTGAGATGGGATCCATGTATGAAAACAATGGACTTTGGTTGACTTGCCCGATGATCGGCAAGCCATAGAAAATAAATGGATCTTCAAGAAGAAGACTGACGCTGATGGTAATGTAACTGTCTACAAAGCTCGACTTGTTGCGAAAGATTTTCGACAAGTTCAAGGGGTTGACTACGATGAGACTTTCTCACCCGTAGCGATGCTTAAATCTGTCCGAATCATGTTAGCAATTGCCGCATTTTATGATTATGAAATTTGTCAAATGGATGTCAAAACTACATTCCTGAATGGATTTCTGGAAGAAGAATTGTATATGATGCAACCGGAAGGTTTTGTCGATCCTAAAGGTGCTGACAAAGTATGCAAGCTCCAGCGATCCATTTATGGACTGGTGCAAGCATCTCGGAGTTGGAATAAACGATTTGATAGTGTGATCAAAGCATTTGGTTTTATACAGACTTTTGGAGAAGCCTGTATTTACAAGAAAGTGAGTGGGAGCTCTGTAGCATTTCTGATATTATATGTAGATGACATATTGTTAATTGGAAATGATATAGAATTTCTGGATGGCATAAAGGGATACTTGAATAAAAAAATTTCAATGAAAGACCTCGGTGAAGCTGCTTACATATTGGGCATCAAGATCTATAGAGATAGATCAAGACGCTTAATTGGACTTTCACAAAGCACATACCTTGATAAAGTTTTGAAAAAGTTCAAAATGGATCGTGCAAAGAAAGGGTTCTTGCACGTGTTATAAGGTGTGAAGTTGAGTCGGACTCAATGCCCGACCACGGCAGAAGATAGAGAGAAAATGAAAGATGTTCCTATGCTTCAGCCATAGGCTCTATCATGTATGCAATGCTGTGTACCGGACTGACGTGTGCTTAGCAATAAGCTTGGCGGTAGGTACCAAAGTAATCCAGAGTGGATCATCGACAGCGGTCAAGAATATCCTGAAATACCTGAAAAGGACTAAGGATATGTTTCTTGTTGATGGAGGTGACAAAGAGCTAGTCGTAAATGGTTACGTTGATGCAAGCTTTGACACTGATCCGGATGATTCTAAATCACAAACCGGATACGTGTTTTTATTAAACGGTGGGGCTGTAAGTTGGTGCAGTTCTAAATAAAGCATCGTGGCAGGATCTACATGCGAAGCGGAGTACATAGCTGCTTCGGAAGCAGCAAATAAAGGAGTCTGGATGAAAGAGTTCATTTTCGATCTAGGTGTCATACCTAGTGCATTGGGACAAATGAAGATCTTTTGTGACAATACTGGTGCAATTGCCTTGGCAAAGGAATCCAGATTTCACAAGAGGATGAAGCACATCAAGAGACGCTTCAATTCCATCTGGGACCAAGTCCAGGTGGGAGACATAGAGATTTGCAAGATACATACAGATCTGAATGTTGCAGACCCGTTGACTAAGCCTCTTCCACGAGCAAAACATGATCAGCACCAAGACTCCATGGGTGTTAGAATCATTACTATGTAATCTAGATTATTGACTCTAGTGCAAGTGGGAGATTGAAGGAAATATGCCCTAGAGGCAATAATAAAGTTATTATTTATTTCCTCATATCATGATAAATGTTTATTATTCATACTAGAGTTGTATTAACCGGAAACATGATACATGTGTGAATACATAGACAAACTTAAATGTCACTAGTATGCCTCTACTTGACTAGCTCATTGATCAAAGATGGTTATGTTTCCTAACCATAGACATGTGTTGTCATTTGATTAATGGGATCACATCATTAGGAGAATGATGTGATTGACTTGACCCATTCCGTTAGCTTAGCACTTGATCGTTTAGTATATTGCTGTTGCTTTCTTCATGACTTATACAAGTTCCTATAACTATGAGATTATGCAACTCCCGTTTACCGGAGGAACACTTTGTGTGCTACCAAACTTCACAACGTAGCTGGGTGATTATAAAGGAGCTCTATAGGTGTCTCCAAAGGTACATGTTGAGTTGGCATATTTCGAGATTAGGTTTTGTCACTCCGATTGTCGGAGAGGTATCTCTGGGCCCTCTCGGTAATGCACATCACTATAAGCCTTGCAAGCAATGTAACTAATGAGTTAGTTATGGAATGATGTATTACATAACGAGTAAAGAGACTTGCGATGCGAGATTGAACTAGGTCTTGAGATACCGACGATCGAATCTCGGCAAGTAACATACCGATGACAAAGGGAACAACGTATGTTGTTATGCGGTTTGACCGATAAAGATCTTCGTAGAATATGTAGGAGCCAATATGAGCATCCAGGTTCCGCTATTGGTTATTGATGTAAACAATTCTAGGTCATGTCTACATAGTTCTCGAACCCGTAGGGTCCGCACGCTTAAGGTTTCGATAATGCTTATATTATGAGTTTATGAGTTTTGATGTCTTTGAAGTTTGTTCGAGTCCGGATATGATCACGGACATGACGAGGAGTCTCGAAATAGTCGAGACATAAATATTGATATATTGGACGACTATATTCGGACACCGGAAGTGTTCGGGTGATTAGGAGAAAACCGAGTCTTGGGAGGTTACCGGAACCCCACAGAGAAGTAATGGGCCTTATGGGCCTTCTTGGAGAGAGAGAGGGCAGCCACGGTGGGCCGCGTGCCCCCTCCCTTGGTCCGAATTGGACTAGGAGAGGCGGCGCCCCCTTTCCCTCTCCTCTCCCCTTCCTTTCCCCTCCTAGTAGGAGTAGGAAAGAGGGGAGTCCTACTCCTACTAGGAGGAGGACTCCTCCTCCTGGCGCGCCTAGCAAGGGCCGGCCGGCCTCCCCCTTGCTCCTTTATATACGGGAGCAGGGGGGCACCCCAGAGACACAACAATTGATCCTTGAGATCTCTTAGCCGTGTGTGGTGCCCCCCTCCACCATAGTGCTCCTCGATAATATTGTAGCGGTGCTTAGGCGAAGCCCTGTGTCGGTAGAACATCAAGATCATCACCACGCCATCGTGCTGACGGAACTCTCCCTCGACACTCGGCTGGATCGGAGTACGAGGGACGTCATCGAGCTGAACGTGTGCTAGAACTCGGAGGTGCCGTAGTTTCGGTGCTTGATAGGTCGGGCCGTGAAGACGTACGACTACATCAACCGCGTTGTTATAACGCTTCCGCTTTCGGTCTACGATGGTATGTGGACAACACTCTCCCCTCTCGTTGCTATGCATCACCATGATCTTGCGTGTGCGTAGGAATTTTTTCGAAATTACTACGTTACCCAACACGAGACACGTCTCCGGTCAATAACCAATAGCGGAACCTGGATGCTCATATTGGCTCCCACATATTCTGCGAAGATCTTTATCGGTCAGACCGCATACAACATACGTTGTTCCCTTTGTCATCGGTATGTTACTTGCCCGAGATTCGATCGTTGGTATCTCAATACCTAGTTCAATCTCGTTACCCGCAAGTCTCTTTACTCATTCCGTAATACATCATCCTGCAACTAACTCATTAGTTACAATGCTTGCAAGGCTTATATTGATGTGCATTACCGAGTGGGCCCAGAGATACCTCTCCGACAATCGGAGTGACAAATCCTAATCTCGAAATACGCCAACCCAACAAGTACCTTCGGAGACACCTGTAGAGCACCTTTATAATCACCCAGTTACGTTGTGACGTTTGGTAGCACACAAAGTGTTCCTCCGGTAAACGGGAGTTGCATAAGCTCATAGTGATATGAACATGTATAAGTCATGAACAAAGCAATAGCAACATACTAAACGATCAAGTGCTAAGCTAACAGAATGGTTCAAGTCAATCACATCATTCTCGTAATGATGTGATCCCATTAATCAAATGACAACTCATGTCTATGGTTAGGAAACTTAACCATCTTTGATTAACGAGCTAGTCAAGTAGAGGCATACTAGTGACACTATGTTTGTCTATGTATTCACACATGTATTATGTTTCCGGTTAATACAATCTAGCATGAATAATAAACATTTATCATGAAATAAGGAAATAAATAATAACTTTATTATTGCCTCTAGGGCATATTTCCTTCAGTCTCCCACTTGCACTAGAGTCAATAATCTAGTTCACATCGCCATGTGATTTAACACCAATATTCATATCTGTATATGATTAATACCCATAGTTCACATTATCATGTGATCAACACCCAAAAGGGTTTAGCAGAGTCAATAATCTAGTTCACATCGCTATGTGATTGACACCCAAAGAGTACTAAGGTATGATCATGTTTTGCTCATGAGAGAAGTTTAGTCAACGGGTCTGTCACATTCAGAGCCGTATGTATTTTGCAAATATTCTATGTGTACAATGCTCTGCACGGAGCTACTCTAGCTAATTGCTCCCACTTTCACACTACTAGGGAAAACCTTATACACAGAATGTTACCAGTAGCGCTTGTTAAATTGAGGCGCTACTGCTACTTAGCAAGAGCGCATCCGCCGTAACCGCCATCATTACCCGCTTAGCAGTAGCGCGGCAGGAACAGAACACGCTACTACTATAATTGCCACATCGTTCCCGACATGCTAGGTATATTAGTAGCGCCCTTCTACGAACAACGCTACTACTACGGATTTTAGCAGCAGCGCGTTTTGCCTTCCCACGCTACTGTTAAAGCTATTTTCACCTAACCCCCCGCACAGCCTGATTCCCTCTCCTCTGTTTCCTCCTCCAATTCTCCTCTACTATTCCTCGTCGCCTCCGCCTCGCCGCCTTCTCCCCCGACCCTGCCTGCCGCCGTCTCCCCCGACCCCGCCTCGCCGCCGTCTCCCTGACCCCGCCTTCGCCCGTCTCCCCGACCCGCCTGCTTGCCCGTCTCCCTCGACCCGCCTCGTCATTTGTCTCCCCGACCCGCCTCGCCGCCGTCTCCCCGACCCGCCTCGCGGCGCCTCGGTGCCGCCGTCTCCCAAACCCCATCTCTCTCCGCCCTCTGTAAGCACTCTCCCCTTCGATCCCTCTTCTCTTGCTAGTATGAACCCTAGCTATTTAGTGCTAGTTAGTATGAGCCCTAGGCTATTTTTAGTGCTAGTTAGTTAATTACTTATATGGTAATTAGGGCAGTAGTTCCTAGGTACTAATTAGTTAGAACTAGGTACTAATTAGGTACTAGTATATTTTTATTTATAGTAAGTTTATTTTTAGTAAGAACTAGTTGAATTAATAGAACTAGTTAGTAAGAACTTATTGCTATTTTTTTAGTTAAAGCAATTTTTCTCGCATCGACGTGGACGATACCTATCCCGCATCCTCGTCGTCGAGTCGGCGGAGGACGACACCTGCTTGACCAGATGGGCCATGTCTGGGACTGGGCTCCGCCGGGGTGGTACTGGGAGGCGCTACCTACCGGGGGGCGCAGGTTGGCGAGGAGCCAGCCTGTCGTTGACCCGAACCTTCTTTGGTGGCGGTCGCGTGGGCGATGGTATCGAGGCTCGAGGACTCCGCGGAGGTGGTGCGTCACCGTGTCGATGAGGAGGACGCGCCGTCCGTCGCTACTTGTTTGCGTTGGAGCACAGGTTCTCCAATACTGGCAGGTTCTCCGAGGATCTCACTGGAGCTATGATCCCGTGATGGTTCCTTCTCTGTGGTGTCCACCGCTCGCGCGCCGATACCCGTCGTGTGCTAGGTTTTTAGTTGTATTAGTGATTTTATATGTATGACACTATTTGGGATGTATTAGTGATAATATTCGACGATGTACGGACGCATGAGATGATTTACTTTTGCTTATTGAATGCATGCTAATTTGAGTCATATAAGATATTTTGGAATGTATATCTTGTGTTGCTCAATATCCAAGTGGCCGGTCATGTTTGCAGGTTACACCTCCGAGTGGCCTATGTTTTGCCGGAGTGTTGATTCATTTTCGTTCGGCAAATTTCAGGCGCCGATATGTCCTATTTTAGCAAAGGTCATGCCGGATTTTTCCGTGAATTTTGGCATGACTTGTGCGAATATGTAGGAAATATCGAGTGCCCCGGATTTGTATGTTGAGTATCCTGGTAGTTGTCTTGATCGATTTTCAATTAATGTTTTAACTATGAACATAGGAAATGTCGTGACGAAAAGGATTTCGGTATTTGAAAATACTGCGAAGACGAGCGCGGCCTGTGCGACGGAATATTCCTAGATGATGATAGGCGCTTCAGCATCAAGCTGGACGAGAACTTCGAAGTGGATATAGTAAGTCACAATGACAAGTCTTTTTCGTAATTAAGCATGACATCTGCTTCATTTGCTTTAACTTATATATTTTTTTACTATTCTACTAGCGTATCCCCTGCTATGCAAGAGTTTCTGTATTGGATAAGATAGGTTTCAGTCATACTAGGGAGGTAAAGAAAGTTTACTTGAAGACCGAGCATGGTTATATTTTCCATGCAAAATTATACAATTCAGACGACTACACCTATTTTGGATGCAAAACATGGCGAGCACTATGCAAGACTTATGCATTTGAGCCTGATATGGTTATCACCTTTAATATTCGTCCAGAAGATGATATTGAAGGTAATACCAACATCTGGGTCGATGTGCATACGCCTCCAATTATACCATTATGTAAGTTTCTCAACCATATTTATGTCTTTGATATTGTTTATTCAAAAATAGTTGACAACTAATTTGTATTGTTAGCTTATTTCGGTGCAAGCAAACATGTCCGGTAGCTTGGTAGACGGGACCTACTACTGTCTCGGGCTGAACTCAACTGCGAGGAGCTAAGTCATTATGTTTCATGGCTTGCGGATCTTGATCTTGTGAAGACAAATTTTCTTCCTGCATTTAGAAATGTTAATCTGAAAGCGTCGACCAATAGTGTTCGTAATGAACTACGGTCACATCTATTTAGGAAGGATGGTAAGATTTTTACTATTTGTCCTCGGTGCATCTTTTCCATACATTATTTTTGAAGCTAAACTTCATTGCTAAGTATGTTACCATACGATGTTCTTCAACAGGACTCCCGATGAATGTTGTGCCTTATGGGATCGAGACTGAAGGTACCATGAGTATTATTAGCTTACGGCCAAGATATCCCATGATTACTTTAGTGCATTCAAGATTAGCGACGGATGCTTAATAGTGCAAGACTGGACCAAATATGTGATGGGGGAGCGCAGAGAAGTACTAGGGGGCAGCAAATAGATCGCTACCCACGATTAGGAGACGAGTTCATCTGCATGCTCCAACTTGATCAAGGAGGAGAGCTACACATGTTTTATGTTATTTTACCTATGAGAGAGCAGCAGGAGTGATTAGCTAGCTAGAAATGAGTTTGAGGATGATGATGTGCTACACTATTACTATGATGATAAAATAGCTAGTGTTGGTGGTAATGACTATGATGATTATTATTAGCTAGTGTTAGTGGTGATTAAATAAATACTGTTGGTGGCAATGACTATGATGATGATTAAATAGCTTGTGCTGGCGGATTAGATTCAAGTGGAGGCAACATGTGGTGCACATCGAAAGTACTATTAGTCCAAACTAGATCAAGTTTGGATTAGTAGTATACTTTTGACATGCACCACATATTGCCTCCACTTGAACCTAATCCACCTTCATTGACACCTTTATTATGGACATAATGATGTAAACTTCATAACTGGTATTGTACCAATATTTGTACGATGGCGCATAAATACACTAAAAATAAAAAAATAAAAAAAGAATAGTAGTAGCGATGGAGAGAAAACACACTGCCAGTAGTTACATTAGCAGTAGCGTGGGAGTGAACAATAGCTGCAGCTATTTGTCCTAGCAGTAGCGCGTGCGCACATGCGTTACTGCTAAGCAATAGCTGTAGCGCCTTATTAGTAGTGCACCTACCCGCGCTACTAGTGAGCACAAAACCAGCGCTACTGCTAGGGTTTTCCCTAGTAGTGTCAATATGTATCCAGATTAAGACTTAGAGTCATCTGGATCAGTGCCAAAACTTGTATCGACGAAACCCTTTACGATGAACCTTTTGTCACCTCCATAATCAAGAAACATATCCTTATTCCACTAAGGATAATTTTGACCAATGTCTAGTGATCTACTCCTAGATCACTATTGTACTCCCTTGCCAAACCAGGGCAGAGTATACAATAGGTCTGGTCCATAGCATGGCATACTTTTATAGAACCTGTGACCGAGGCATAGGGAATGACTTTCATTCTCTTTCTATTTTCTTCCGTGGTCGGGATTTGAGTCTTACTCAATTTCACACCTTTGCAGCACAGGCAAGAACTCTTTCTTTTACTGTTCCATTTTGAACTACTTCAAAATCTTATCAAGGTATGTACTCATTGAAAATCTTATCAAGCGTCTTGATATATCTCAATAGATCTTGATGCTCAATATGTAAGTAGCTTTACTGAGGTCTTCCTTTAAAAGAACTCCTTTCAAACACTTCTTTATGCTTTCCATAAAAATTCTACATCATTTCTGATCAACAATATGTCACTCACATATACTTATCAGAAAGGCTGTAGTGCTCCCACTCACTTTATTGTAAATACAGGCTTCACTGCAAGTCCGTATAAAACTTATATGCTTTGATCAACTTATCAAAGCGTATATTCCAACTCTGAGATGCTTGCACCAGTCCATAGATGGATCGTTGGAGCTTGCACATATTGTTAGCAGCTTTAGGATTGACAAAACCTTCTGTTTGCATCATATACAACTATTCTTTAAGAAAACCGTTAAGGAATGCAGTTTTGACATCCATTTGCCAGATTTCATAAAATGTGGCAATTGCTAACATGATTCGCACAAACTTAAGCATCGCTACGGTTGAGAAAATCTTATTGTAGTCAACACCTTGAACTTTGTCAAAAACCTTTTTGCGGCAAGTCGAGCTTTGTAGATAGTAACACTACTATCAACGTCCGTCTTCCTCTTGAAGATCCATTTATTTTCTATGGCTTGCCGATCATCGGGCAAGTCCATCAAAGTCCACACTTTGTTCTCATACATGGATCCTATCTCAGATTTCATGGCCTCCAGCCATTTCGCGGAATCTGGGCTCATCATCGCTTCCTCATAGTTCGTAAGTTCATCATGGTCTAGTAACATGACTTCCAGAACAGGATTACCGTACCACTTTGGTGCGGACCGTACTCTAGAAGACCTACGAGGTTCTGTAGTAACTTGATCTGAAGTTTCATGATCATCATCATTAGCTTCCTCACTAATTGGTGTAGGAATCACTGGAACTGATTTCAGTGATTAACTATTTTCCAATTCAGGAGAAGGTACTATTACCTTATCAAGTTCTACTTTTCTCCTACTCACTTCTTTCGAGAGACTCCTTCTCTAGAAAGGATCCATCTTAGCAACGAATATCTTGCCTTCGAATCTGTGATAGAAGGTGTACCCAACAGTTTCCTTTGGGTATTCTATGAAGACGCACTTCTCCGATTTGGGTTCGAGCTTATCAGGTTGAAACTTTTTCACATAAGCATTGCAACTCCAAACTTTAAGAAAGCGACGACTTAGGTTTATTGCTAAACCATAGTTCATACGATGTCGTCTCGGCGGATTTTGATGGTGCCCTATTTAAAGTGAATGCAAATTTGTCTCTAATGCATAATCCCAAAGCGATAGTGGTAAATCGGTAAGATACATCATAGATCGCACCATATCCAATAAAGTGCGGTTATGACGTTCGGACACATCGTTCTGTTGTGGTGTTCGGTGGCATGAGTTTGTGAAACTATTCCACATTATTTTAATCAAGGCCAAACTCGTAACTCAAATATTCATCTCCACGATCAGATCGCAAAAACTTTATTTTCTTGTTATGATGATTTTCCACTTCACTCTGAAATTCTTTGAACCTTTCAACTATTTTAGACTTATGTTTCATCAAGTAGATATACCCATATTTGCTCAAATCATCTGTGAAGGTGAGAAAATAACGATACCCGCCATGAGCCTTAATACTCATTGGTCTGCATACATCAGTATGTATTATTTCCAACAAGTCAGTAGCTCGTTCCATTATTCTGGAGAACGAAGTTTTAGTCATCTTGCCCAAGAGGCATGGTTCGTAAGCATCAAGTGATTCGTAATCAAGTGATTCCAAAAGCCCATCAGCATGGAGTTTCTTCATGCACTTTACACCAATATGACCTAAACGGCAGTGCCACAAATAAGTTGCACTATCATTATTAACTTTGCACATTTTGGTTTCAATATTGTGAATACGTGTATCACTACGATCGAGATCCAATGAACCATTTTCATTGGGTGTGTAACCATATAAGGTTTTATTCATGTAAACAGAACAACAATTATTCTCTAACTTAAATGAATAACCATATTGCAATAAACATGATCAAATCATATTCATGCTCAACGCAAACGCCAAATAACATTTATTTAGGTTTAACACTAATCCCGAAAGTATAGGGAGTGTGTGATGATGATCGTATCAATCTTGGAACTATTTCCAACACTCATCGTCACTTCCCCTCAACTAGTCTCTGTTTATTATGTAACTCCTGTTTCGAGTTACTAATCTTAGCAATCGAACAAGTATCAAATACTCAGGGGCTACTATAAACACTAGTAAGTGCTATGTCTTGAGCTTGCGTTGGTTTTCCCCGAAGAGGAGAGAATGATGCAGCACAGTAGCGTAAGTATTTCCCTCAGTTTTTGAGAACCAAGGTATCAATCCAGTAGGAGGCCACGCGCAAGTCCCTCGTACTGCACAAAGCGATAGCTACCATTTGTTGGGGAGCGTGGCGAAATTCAAAATTTTCCTACGTGTCACCAAGATCTATCTAAGGAGAAACCAGCAACGAGGGAAGGAGAGTGCATCTACATACCCTTGTAGATCGCTAAGCGGAAGCGTTCAAGAGAACGGGGTTGAAGGAGTCGTACTCATCGTGATCCAAATCACCAGAGATCCTAGTGCCGAACGGACGACACCTCCGCGTTCAACACACGTGCAGCCCGGTGGCGTCTCCCATTCCTTGATCCAGCAAGGAGAGAGGGAGAGGTTGAGGAAGACTCCATCCAACAGCAGCACAACAGCGCGGTGGTGGTGGAGGAGCGTGGTAATCCTGCAGGGCTTCGCCAAGCACCGCGAGATATGAGGAGAAAGAGAGGTAGGGTTGCGCCAACATGAGAAGAACTTCGTGTGTTGGGCTGCCCCTTTGCCTCCACTATATATAGGGGGAGAGAGGGGGCTGCGCCCCCACCTAGGGTTCCACCCCTAGGGGCGGCAGCCAGCCCTAGATCCCATCTAGGGGCGGCCAGGGGAGGAGTGCCTCCCAAGTCAAGTGGAGGCCCTCACTTAGGGTTTCCCTCTCCCATGCGCATGGGCCTTGGGGGCTGGTGCCCTGGCCCATTAAGGCTAGGCGCCCCTTACAGCACATGCTGCTGTATTGGACGTGGTGGAACAATTTCCGGACCTCCGGACCCTTCCGGAATCCTCCGGGACCTTCTCGAAGCTTCCTGATACAATACCAGAAAAACCCGAACTTTTCCCGGAACCCGAACAACAACTTTCCATATATAAATCTTTACCTCCGGACCATTCCGGAACTCCTTGTGATGTCCGAGATCTCATCCGGGACTCCGAACAACATTTGGTAACCACATACAAACTTCCTTTATAACCCTAAGCGTCGCCATCGAACCTTAAGTGTGTAGACCCTCACGGGTTCGGGAACCATCTGAGACATGACCGAGGCGTTCTCCGGTCAATAACCAACAGCAGGATCTGGATACCCATGTTGGCTCCCACATGTTCCACGATGATCTCATCGGATGAACCACGATGTCAAGGACTCAATCGATCCGTATACAATTCCCTTTGTCTAGCGGTATTGTACTTGCCCGAGATTCGATCGTCGGTATGTCGATACCTTGTTCAATCTCGTTACCGGTAAGTCTCTTTACTCATTCCGTAACACATCATCCCGTGATCAACCCCTTGGTCACATTGTGCACACTATGATGATGTCCTACCGAGTGGGCCCAGAGATACCTCTCCGTCACACCGAGTGACAAATCCCAGTCTCGATCCATGCCAACCCAACAGACACTTTCGGAGATACCTGTAGTGCACCTTTATAGCCACCCAGTTACGTGGTGACGTTTGGTACACCCAAAGCATTCCTACGGTATTCGGGAGTTGCACAATCTCATGGTCTAAGGAAAAGAGACTTGACATTAGAAAAGCTTTAGCATACGAACTACACGATCTTTGTGCTAGGCTTAGGATTGGGTCTTGTCCATCACATCATTCTGCTAATGATGTGATCCCGTTATCAACGACATCCATGTCCATGGTCAGGAAACTGTAACCATCTATTGATCAAAGAGCTGGTCAACTAGAGGCTTACTAGGGACATGGTGTTGTCTATGTACCCACACATGTATCTGAGTTTCCTATCAATACAATTATAGCATGGATAATAAACGATTATCATGAACAAGGAAATATAATAATAACTAATTTATTATTGCCTCTAGGGCATATTTCCAACAGTCTCCCACTTGCACTAGAGTCAATAATCTAGTTCACATCGCCATGTGATTAACACTCAATGAGTTACGGGTTTGATCATGTTTATGCTTGTGAGAGAGGTTGTAGTCAACGGTACGCAATATTCAGATCCCTATGTATTTCACAAAACTTTATGTCATATCGTAGAATCTTTGCTACCATGTTCCACTTGGAGCTATTCCAAATTGTTGCTCCATTATACGATCCGTATCTCTACTCGAGCTATCCGGATATGTGTATTAAGTTTGCATCGGCGCAACTCTTTACGTCGAACTCTTTATCACCTCCATAGCAGAAACATATCCTTATTCCTCTAAGGATAATTTTGACCGCTATCTGGTGATCCACTCCTTGATCACCTTTGTACCCTCTTGCGGATATGCAGCAAGGCACACATCAGTGCGGTACACACGGCATAGCATCTTGTAGAGCCTACGTCTAAGGCATAGGGGCGACCTTCGTCCTTTCTCTCTTTCTGCCGTGGTCGAGCTTTAACTCTTAACTTATACCTTACAACTCGGGCAAGAACTCCTTTTTGGTGATCCATCTTGAACACCTTCAAGATTATGTCAAGGTATGTGCTCATTTGAAAGTATTATTAAACATTTTGATCTATCTTATAGATCTTGATGCTTATTGTTCAAGTAGCCTAATCCAGGTTTTCCATTGAAAACACTTTTCAAACAACCCTATATGCTTTCGGTAATTCTACATCATTTACGATCAACAATATGTCAACAACATATACTCATAAGAAATTCTATAGTGCTCTCACTCACTTCTTTGGAAATACAAGTTTCTCATAAACTTTGTATAAACCCAAAATCTTTGATCATCTCATCAAAGCGCACATTCCAACTCCGAGATGCTTACTCCAGTCCTTAGAAGGATCGCTGGAGCCAAGATACCTTTTAGCATCCTTAGGATCGACAAAACTTTACGATTGTATCACATACAACCTTTCCTTACGAAGACCGGTAAGGAAACTTCGTTTTGACATCCATCGCCAGATTTCATAAATGCAGCTAATGCTAACATGATTCCGACGGACTTAAGCATCGCTACGGATGAGAAAATCTCATCGTAGTCGACTCCTTGAACTTGTGAAAAACTCTTCACCACAAGTCGAGCTTCATAGACGGTGACATTACCGTCCACGTCCGTCTTCTTCTTAAAGATCCATTTATCTCAATGGCTTGCCGATCATCGGGCAAGTCCACCAAAGTCCATGCTTTGTTACGATACATGGATCCTATCTCGGATTTCATGGCTTCTAACCATTTGTCGGAATATGAGGCCACCATCGCTTCCCCATAGCTCGTAGGTTCATTGTTGTCTAGCAACATGACCTTCAAGACCGGATTCTTGTACCACTCTCAAGTAGTACGCATCCTTGTCCCCTACAAGATGCAGTAGTGACTTGATCCAAAACTTCATGATCACTATCATAAGCTTCTACTTCAATTGGTGTAGGCACCACATGAACAACTTCACGTGCCACTGCTACACACTTGTTGAAGTGACGGTTCAATAACCTCATCAAGTCTCCACCATCCTCCCACTCAATTCTTTCGAGAGAAACTTTTCCTCGAGAAAGGACCCGTTTCTAGAAACAATCACTTTTGCTTCCGGATCTGAATTAGGAGGTATACCCAACCATTTTGGGTATCCCATGAAGATGCATTTATCCGTTTTGGGTTCGAGCTTATCACGATGAAACTTTTTCACATAAGCGTCGCAGCCCCAAACTTTCAAGAAACGACAGCTTAGGTTTCTCTAAACCATAGTTCTCATGGTGTCATCTCAACGGAATTACGTGGTGCCCTATTAAAGTGAGTGCGGTTGTCTCTAATGCCTAACCCATGAACGATAGTGGTAATTCGATAAGAGACATCATGGTGCGCACCATATCCAATAGGGTGCAACTATGATGTTCGGACACACCATCACACTATGGTGTTCCAGGCGGTATTAATTGTGAAACAATTTCCACAATGTCTTAATTGCGTGCCAAAGCTCGTAACTCAGATACTCATCTCTATGATCATATCATAGACATTTTATCCTCTCGTCACAATGATCTTCAACTTCACTCTGAAATTACTTGAACCATTCAATAATTCAGACTTGTGTTTCATCAAGTAAATATACTCAACATCTACTCGAATCATACGTGAAGTAATAACATAACGATGTTCCTTTGCATGCCTCAGCACTCATTGGACTGCACACATCAAAATGTGTTATTTCCAACAAGTTGCTATCTTGTTCCATCTTACTGAAAACGAGGCTTTTCAATCATCTTGCCCATGTGGTATGATTTGCATATCTCAAGTGATTCAAAATCAAGTGAGTCCAAACGATCCATCTGCATGGAGTTTCTTCATGCGTATACACCAATAGACATGGTTCGCATGTCTCAAACTTTTCAAAATGAGTGAGTCCAAAGATCCATCAACATGGAGCTTCTTCATGCGTTTATACAAATATGACTTACATGGCGATTGCCACCGCGTAAGTGGTACCATCATTACTATCTTATATCTTTTGGCATGAAAATGTGTATTACTATGATCGAGATTCAATAAACCATTCCTTTAGGTGCAAGACCATTGAAGGTATCATTCAAATAAACAAAGTAACCATTATTCTCCTTAAATGAATAATCAGTATTGCGATAGACATAATCCAATCATGTCTATGCTCGGTATAAACACCAAATAACAATTATTTAGGTTTAACACCAATCTCGATGGTAGAGGGAGGCGTGCGATGCTTGATCACATCAACCTTGGAAACACTTCCAACACCTATCGTCGACTCACCTTTAGCTAGTCTTCGTTTATTCCGTAGCTTTTATTTGAGTTACTAACACTTAGCAACCGAACCGGTATCTAATACCACGGTGCTACTAGGAGTACTAGTAAAGTACACAATAACTTAATGTATATCCAATATACTTTTATCGACCTTGCCGACCTTCTCATCTACCAAGTATCTAGGGTAGTTCTGCTTGATGTCCGTTCCTCATTACGAAGCACTTAGTCTCGGGTTTGGGTTCAACCACGGGTTTCTTCCTTTGGGCGACAAGCGATTTGCTTTGTTTCATGAAGTACCCCTTCTTCCCCTTGCCCTTCTTGAAACTAGTCGTTTCATTAACCATCAACAATTGATGCTCCCTCTTGATTTCTACATTCGCTGTGTCGAACATTGAGAGTAGCTCAAGGATCATCATATCTATCCTGTTATGTTATAGTTCATCACGAAGCTCTAGTAGCTTGGTAGCAATGTCTTTGGAGAAACATCACTATTTCATCCGGAAGATTAACTCCCACTCGATTCAAGTGATTGTTGCACCGGACAATGCGAGAATAAGCTCAACGATTGAGATCTTCTCCCTTAGTTTGTAGGCTAGAAAACTCGTCGGAGGTCTCATACCTCTTGACGTGGGCACGAGCCTGAAATCCCAATTTCAGCCCTCAAAACATCTCATATGTTCCACGACGTTTCGAAAAATGTCTTTGGTGCCTCAACTCTAAACCGTTTAACTGAACTATCACGCAGTTATCAAAACGTGTATGTCCGATGTTCGCAACATCCACAGGGCGGCGTTTGGGGTTCAACACCTGTGGCGGTGCATTAAGGACATAAGCTTTCTTCTGTCCGTATAATCGCTACTGTCAACTTTCAACTATATTTTCTCTAGGAACATATGTAAAAACAGTGGAACTAAAGTGTGAGCTCACGACATAATTTGCAAAGATCTTTTGACTATGTTCAGGATAATTAAGTTCATCTCATGAACTCCCACTCAGATAGACATCCCTCTAGTCATCTAAGTGATTACATGATCCGAGTCAACTAGGTCGTGTCCGATCATCACGTGAGACGGACTAGTCATCATCGGTGAACATCTTCATGTTGATCGTATCCTCCATACGACTCATGCTCGACCTTTCGGTCTCTTGTGTTCCGAGGCCATGTCTATACATGCTAGGCTCGTCAAGTTAACCTAAGTGTTTCGCGTGTGTAAATCTGGCTTACACCCGTTGTATGTGAACGTAAGAATCTATCACACCCGATCATCACGTGGTGCTTGAAGCGACGAACTTTCGCATGGTGCACTGCAGTTAGGGGAACACTTTCTTGAAATTTTAATGAGGGATCATCTTATTTACTACCGTCGTTCTAAGCAAATAAGATGCATAAACATGATAAACATCGCATGCAATCAAATAGTGACATGATATGGCCAATATCATTTTGCTCCTTTTGATCTCCATCTTGAGGCTCCATGATCATCATCGTCACCGGCATGACACCATGATCTCCATCATCATCATCTCCATCATCGTGTCTCCATGAAGTTGTCTCGCCAACTTATTACTTGTACTACTATGGCTACCGGTTAGCAATAAAGTAAAGTAATTACATGGCATTTGTTCAATGACACGCAGGTCATACAATAAATTAAGACAACTCCTATGGCTCCTGCCGGTTGTCATACTCATCGACATGCAAGTCGTGATTCCTATTACAAGAACATGATCAATCTCATACATCACATATCATTCATCACATTCTTCTTGGCCATATCACATCACATAGCATACCCCGCAAAAACAAGTTAGGCGTCCTGTAATTGTTGTTTGCATGTTTTACGTGGCTGCTATGGGTTTCTAGCAAGAACGTTTCTTACCTACGTAAAAGCCACAACGTGATATGCCAATTGCTATTTACCCTTCATAAGGACCCTTTTCATCGAATCCGATCCGACTAAAGTGGGAGGCGGCACCCGCTAGCCACCTTATGCAACAAGTGCGTGTCGGTCGGTGGAACACATCTCACGTGAAATGCGTGTAAGGTCGGTCTGGGCCGCTTCATCCCACAATGCCGCCGAATCAAGATAAGACTAGTAACAGTAAGAAAATTGAACAAAATCAACGCCCACAACTACTTTGTGTTCTACTCATGCAAAGAATCTACGCAATAGACCTAGCTCATGATGCCACTGTTGGGGAACGTAGCAGAAATTCAAAATTTTCCTACGTGTCACCAAGATCTATCTAAGGAGAAACCAACAACGAGGGGAAGGAGAGTGCATCTACATACCCTTGTAGATCGCTAAGCGGAAGCGTTCAAGAGAACGGGGTTGAAGGAGTCGTACTCATCGTGATCCAAATCACCGAGAGATCCGAGTGCCGAGCAGACGGCACCTCCGCGTTCAACACACGTGCAGCCCGGTGACGTCTCCCATGCCTCGATCCAGCAAGGAGAGAGGGAGAGGTTGAGGAAGACTCCATCCAACAGCAGCACAACAGCGCGGTGGTGGTGGAGGAGCGTGGTAATCCTGCAGGGCTTCGCCAAGCACCGCGAGATATGAGGAGAAAGAGAGGTAGGGCTGCGCCAACATGAGAAGAACTTCGTGTGTTGGGCTGCCCCTTTGCCTCCCCTATATATAGGGGGAGAGGGGGGGCTGCGCCCCCACCTAGGGTTCCACCCCTAGGGGCGGCGGCCAGCCCTAGATCCCTTCTAGGGGGCGGCCAAGGGGGGAGGAGTGCCTCCCAAGTCAAGTGGAGGCCCTCCCCCTTAGGGTTTCCCCTCTCCCATGCGCAAGGGCCTTGGGGGGGCTGGTGCCCCTGGCCCATTAAGGCTAGGGCGCCCCCTTACAGCCCATGCTGCTGTATTGGACGTGGTGGAACAATTTCCGGACCTCCGGACCCTTCCGGAATCCTCCGGAACCTTCTGGAAGCTTCCCGATACAATACCAGAAAAACCCAAACTTTTCCCGGAACCCGAACAACAACTTTCCATATATAAATCTTTACCTCCGGGCCATTCCAGAACTCCTCGTGACGTCCTGGATCTCATCCGGGACTCCGAACAACATTTGGTAACCACATACAAACTTCCTTTGTAACCCTAGCGTCATCGAACCATAAGTGTGTAGACCCTACGGGTTCGGGAACCATCTGGAACATGACCGAGACATTCTCCGGTCAATAACCAACAGCGGGATCTGGATACCCATGTTGGCTCCCACATGTTCCACGATGATCTCATCGGATGAACCACGATGTCAAGGACTCAATCGATCCCGTATGCAATTCCCTTTGTCTAGCGGTATTGTACTTGCCCGAGATTCGATCGTCGGTATGCCGATACCTTGTTCAATCTCGTTACCGGCAAGTCTCTTTACTCGTTCCGTAACACATCATCCCGTGATCAACCCCTTGGTCACATTGTGCACATTATGATGATGTCCTACCGAGTGGGCCCAGAGATACCTCTCCGTCACATGGAGTGACAAATCGATCTCGATTCGTGCCAACCTGAGACACTTTCGGAGATACGTAGTGCACCTTTATAGCCACCCGATTCACGTGGTGACGTTTGGTACACCCAAAGCATTCCTACGGTATTCGGAGTTGCACAATCTCATGGTCTAAGGAAAAGAGACTTGACATTAGAAAAGCTTTAGCATCTGAACTACACGATCTTTGTGCTAGGCTTAGGATTGGGTCTTGTCCATCACATCATTCTCGCTAATGATGTGATCCCGTTATCAACGACATCCAATGTCCATGGTCAGAAACTTTAACCATCTATTGATCAACGAGCTAGTCAACTAGAGGCTTACTAGGGACATGGTGTTGTCTATGTACCCACACATGTATCTGAGTTTCCTATCAATACAATTATATCATGGATAATAAACGATTATCATGAACAAGGAAATATAATAATAACTAAATTTGTTATTGCCTCTAGGGCATATTTCCAACACTCGCAACCAACGCGATTAGGGGTTGTCAATCCCTTCACGGTCACTTACGAGAGTGAGATCTGATAGAGATAATATTTTTGGTATTTTTGGTATGAAGATGCAAAGTGAAAATTAAAAAAGCAAAGTAAAAACAAAGCAAGTAAATAAAGTGATGGAGATTGATATGATGAGAATAGACCCGGGGGCCATAGGTTTCACTAGTGGCTTCTCTCAAGAGCATAAATATTCTACGGTGGGTGAACAAATTACTGTTGAGCAATTGACAGAATTGAGCATAGTTATGAGGTTATCTAGGTATGATCATGTATATAGGCATCACGTCCGAGACAAGTAGATCGAAGCGATTACGGATCTACTACTATTACTCCACTCATCGACCGCTATCCAAAGATGCATCTAGAGTATTAAGTTAAAAGCAGTAATGCCTTAAGCAAGATGACATGATGTAGAGGAATAAATTCATGCAATATGATAAATACCCCATCTTGTTATCCTCGATGGCAACAATACAATACGTGCCTTGCAACTATTTACATCCTTTGGGTAAGGACACATAAGATTGAACCCAAATCTAAGCACTTCTCCCATTGCAAGAACTACCAATCTAGTTGGCGAAACCAAACGGATAATTCGAAGAGACTTGCAAAGATAACTCAATCATACATAAAAGAATTCAGAGAAGAATCAAATATTAATCATAGATAAGCTGGATCATAAACCCACAATTCATCGGTCTCAACAAACACAGCGCAAAAAAAAGAAGATTACATCGAATAGATCTCCACGAGAGAGGGGAGAACATTGTATTGAGATCCAAAAGAGAGAAGAAGCCATCTAGCTACTAGCTATGGACCCGAAGGTGCAAGTAAACTACTCACACTTCATCGGAGGGGCTATGGTGTTGATGTAGAAGCCCTCCGTGGTGGATGCCCCTCGTGAGCTCGGAACAGGCCCCAAGATGGGATCTTGTGGATGCTGAGGAAAATGGCGGTGGAATTAGGTTTTGGCTCCTCTTACGATCGTTTGGGGATACGTAGGTATATATAGGAGGAAGGAGTACGTCGGTGGAGCGTCGGGGGCCCTACGAGGTGAGGCGCCCTCCACCTCGTAGAATCCTCTGGCACTTCTTGGAGTAGGGTCCAAGTCTCACGGATCACGTTCGGTGAGAGAATCACGTTCGAAGGTTTCATTCCGTTTGGACTCCGTTTGATATTCCGTTTCTTGAAACACTAAAATAGGCAAAAAACAGCAATTACGGGCTGGGCCTCCGGTTAATAGGTTAGTCCCAAAAGTAATATAAAAGTGGAAAATAAAGCCCAATATAGTCCAAAACAGTAGATAAAGTAGCATGGAGCAATAAAAAATTATAGATACGTTGGAGACGCATCAGTAAGCCACACATCAATAACATGTATATCAAATATACCCTTGTTCACTTTGCCATCCTTCTTATCCACCAAATATTCAGGGCATTTCCGCTTCGGTGACCATTTCCTTTGCGATTATAAGCACTCGGTTGTGCTTTGGTCAAGCTTTGAGCTTCTTCGCGGGAGTGACAACTTGCTTGTCATTCTACTTGAAGTTCCCTTTCTTTCCCTTTGCCCTTTTCTTGAAACTAGTGGTCTTGTCAATCATCAACACTTGATGCTCTTTTCTTGATTTCTACCTTCGTTGATTTCAACATCGGGAAGAGCTCGGGAATCATTTTCGTCATCCTTTGCATACTATAGTTCATCACGAAGTTCTACTAACTTGGTGATGGTGACTAGAGAACTCTGTCAATTACTATCTTATCTGGAAGATTAACTCCCACTTGATTCAAGCGATTGTAGTACCCGGACAATACTGAGCACATGCTCACTAGTTGAGCAATTCTCACCGCATCTTTTAGCTATAGAACTTGTTGGAGACTTCATATCTCTCAACTCGGGTATTTGCTTGAAATATTAACTTCAACTCCTGGAACATCTCATATGGCCCATGACGTTTAAAACGTCTTTGAAGTCCCGATTCTAAGCCGTTAAGCATGGTGCACTTAACTATCAAGTAGTCATCATATTGAGCTAGCCAAACGTTCATAACGTCTGCATCTGCTCCTGCAATAGGTCCGTCACCTAGCGGTGCATCAAGGACATAATTCTTCTGTGCAGCAATGAGGACAATCCTCAGATCACGGATCGAATCCGCATCATTCTTGGGTAGGCCAAGATAGTTAGGTTATACTCTATATCAGAGCAAATTCCCTTTTTTTATTCAAGCCCCTCCTATCTGATAGAAAAGGGTCCCATGATCCCGAGCCGATCTTACCACTATCGTCTAGTGGTTCAGGACATCTCTCTTTCAAGGAGGCAGCGGGGATTCGACTTCCCTTGGGGGTAGGGAGTATTATGAAAGGAGGTTAATCATAGATTAGCAAAAACCCTAGAATAAATTCTTCACGGTCGATGCCCGAGTGGTTAATGGGGACGGACTGTAAATTCGTTGACAATGTCTACGCTGGTTCAAATCCAGCTCGGCCCAAACAAAAAATCTAGGTCAATTTATAATCTTTAACACCAGCTTGAAATCCAACACCTGCTTTAGTTTCTGTTTGTGGTGACATAAGTCCCTCCCTATAACTCTTGAATTAAGAATTCTCACAATAACAGGTCTACTAACATCTTTCAACACAGTTTCTCTAGGAACATATCAAAATAAACATATGAAACCAACAACACGAACTATTGATCTACAACATAATTTGCAAAATACTACCAGGACTAAGTTCATGATAAATTTAAGTTCAATTAATCATATTACTTACGAACTCCCACTTAGAAAGACATCCCTCTAATCCTCTAAGTGTTCATGTGATCCAAATCAACTAAACCATAACCGATCATCACGTGAAATGGAGTAGCCTTCAATGGTGAACATCACTATGTTGATCATATCTACTATATGATTCATGCTCGACCTTTCGGTCTCAGTGTTCCGAGGCCATATCTGCATATGCTAGGCTCGTCAAGTTTAACCTGAGTATTCTGCGTTTGCAAAACTGGCTTGCACCCGTTGTAGATGGACGTAGAGCTTATCACACCCAATCATCACGTGGTGTCTGGGCACGACGAACTTTGGCAACGGTGCATACTCAGGAAGAACACTTTTTATCTTGAAATTTAGTGAGAGATCATCTTATAATGCTACCATCAATCAAAGCAAGATAAGATGCATAAAAGATAAACATCACATGCAATCAATATAAGTGATATGATATGGCCATCATCATCTTGTGCTTGTGATCTCCATCTCAAGCACCTCCATGATCACCATAAATCACCGGCGCGACACCTTGATCTCCATCGTAGCATCGTTGTCGTCTCACCAATCTTATGCTTCTCGACTATCGCTACCGCTTAGTGATAAAGTAAAGCATTACTGAAGCGATTGCATTGCATACAATAAAGCAACAACCATATGGCTCCTGCCGATTGCCGATAACTTCGGTTACAAAACATGATCATCTCATACAATAAAATATAGCATCACGTCTTGACCATATCACATCACAACATGCCCTGCAAAAACAAGTTAGACGTCCTCTACTTTGTTGTTGCAAGTTTTACGTGGCTGCTACGGGCTTAGCAAGAATCATTCTTACCTACGCATCAAAAACCACAACGATAGTTTGTCAAGTTGGTGCTGTTTTAACCTTCGCAAGGACCGGGCGTAGCCAAACTCGGTTCAACTAAAGTTGGAGAAACTAACACCCGCTAGCCACCTTTGTGCAAAGCACGTCGGGAGAACCGGTCTCGCGTAAGCGTCTGGCGTAATGTCGGTCCGGGCGCCGTCCAACAATACCGCCGAACCAAAGTATGACATGCTGGTAAGCAGTATGACTTATATCACCCATAACTCACTTGTGTTCTACTCGTGCATATGACATCTACGCATAAAACCTGGCTCGGATGCCACTGTTGGGGAACGTAGTAATTTCAAAAAAAATCCTACACACACGCAAGATCATGGTGATGCATAGCAACGAGAGGGGAGAGTGTTGTCCACGTACCCTTGTAGACCGAAAGCGAAAGCGTTAGCACAACGCGGTTGATGTAGTCGAACGTCTTCACGATCCGACCGATAAAGTACCGAACGTATGGCACCTCCGAGTTCAGCACACGTTCAGCCCGATGACGTCCCTCGAACTCCAATCCAGCCGAGTGTTGAGGGAGAGTTTCGTCGGCACGACGGCGTGGTGACGATGTTGATGTTCTACCGACGCAGGGCTTCGCCTAAGCACCGCTTCTGATGTGCTCGAGGTGGACTATGGTGGAGGGGGCACCGCACACGGCTAAAAGATCAAACAAATCAATTGTTGTCTCTTTGGGGTGCCCCCCTGCCCCCGTATATAAAGGAGCAAGGCGGGGGGGGGGGTGCGGTCGGCCAAGGGGAGAGACGCGCCGGAGGAGTCCTACTCCTACCGGGAGTAGGACCCCCCCCCCCGTGTCCATGGTGTACTAGGTGAGAGAGGGGGAAGAGGTGGAGGGGAGAAAGGAAAGGGGGGGCGCCGCCCCCCCTCTCCTTGTCCTATTCGGACTATGGGGGGAGGGGCGCGCGGCCCTGCCCTAGCCTCCTCCCCTCTCTTCCACCAAGGCCCACTAAGGCCCATTAAGTTGTCGGGGTTCCGGTAACCTCCGGGTACTCAGGAAAATCCGATTTCACCGGAACACTTCCGATGTCCAAACATAGGCTTCCAATATATCAATCTTCATGTCTCGACCATTTCGAGACTCCTCGTCATGTCCGTGATCACATCCGGGACTCCGAACAACCTTAGGTACATCAAAACACATAAACTCATAATAAAACTTTCATCGTAACGTTAAGCGTGCGGACCCTACGGATTCGAGAACTATGTAGACATGACCGAGACACGTCTCCGGTCAATAACCAATAGCGGAACCTGGATGCTCATATTGGCTCCCACATATTCTACGAAGATCTTTATCGGTCGATCGCATAACAACATACGTTGTTCCCTTTGTCATTGGTATGTTACTTGCCCGCGATTCGATCGTCGGTATCTCAATACCTAGTTCAATCTCGTTACCGGTGATACGTCTCCAACGTATCTATAATTTTTGATTGCTCCATGGGCTTTATTTTCCACTTTTATATTACTTTTGGGACTAACCTATTAACCGGAGGCCTAGCCCAGAATTGCTGTTTTTTGCCTTTTTCAGTGTTTCGAAGAAACATAATATCAAACGGAGTCCAAACTAAATGAAACCTTGAAGCGTGATTTTCTCACGAGCGTGATCCGGAGACTTGGACCCTCGCCAAGGAACATTAGAGGCGGTCGGGAGGTGGGGGCGCCCCTAGGCGCGCCGCCTCGTGGGCCCCTCAAGCTCCACCGACGTACTCCTTCCTCCTATATATACCTCATTGCCCCCAAACGATCGAGCAGGGCCAAAACCTAATTCCACCGCCGCAACTTCCTGTATCCACGAGATCCCATCTTGGGGCCTGTTAGGAGCTCATGGGGGGCATCCACCACGGAGGGCTTCTACATCAACAACATAGCCTCTCCGATGAAGTGTGAGTAGTTTACTTGAGACCTTGGGTCCATAGCTAGTAGCTAGATGGCTTCTTCTCTCTTTTGGATCTCAATACAATGTTCTCCCCCTCTCTCGTGGAGATCTATTCGATGTAATCTTCTTTTTGCGGTGTGTTTGTTGAGACCGATGAATTGTGGGTTTATGATCCGACTTACTACTGTATTACATTTTTGACAGATTACATTTATGCGTGTGTTGTTTGCTTATTTTGATGAATCTATGGCTAGTAAAATAGTTTATGATCCATAGAGAAGTTGGAATATGTAGGTTTAACACCAATATAAATAAAGAATGAGTTCATTACAGTACCTTAAAGTAGTCTTTTGTTTTCTTTCTCTAGCAGACTCACGAGATTTCTATTGAGTTTTGTGTTGTGAAGTTTTCAAGTTTGGGTGAATTCTTTTGATGGATTATGGAACAAGGAGTGGCAAGAGCCTAAGCTTGGGGTTGCCCATGGCACCCCAAGATAACAAGGACACCAAAAGTCAAAGCTTGGGGATGCCGGGAAGGCATCCCTCTTTAAATCCACTTCCATCGGTAATTTACTTGGAGCTATATTTTTATTCACCACATGATATGTGTTTTGCTTGGAGCGTAGTGTATTATTTGCGTCTTTGCTTGTTAGTTTACCACAGTCATCCTTGCTGCACACACCTTTTTGAGAGAGCCATACATGAATTGGAATTTGATAGAATACTCTATGTGCTTCACTTATATCTTTTGAGCTTGATAGTTTTACTCATAATGCTTCACTTATATCTTTTGAGTGTGATAATTTTTGCTCTAGTGCTTCACTTAGATCTTTTAGAGCACGGTGGTGGATTTGTTTTAAAGAAACTTGATCTCTCATGCTTCACTTAGATTATTTTGAGAGTCGTTAATAGCATGGTAATTTGCTTAATGTTAATATACTTGGTATTCAAGATATGTGAAACTTTCTTTTGAGTGCGTTGAATACTAAGATAAGTTTGATGCTTGATAATTGTTTTGAGATATGAAGATAGTGATATTAGAGTCATGCTAGTTGTGTAGTTGTGAATTCAAAGAATACTTGTGTTGAAGTTTGTGATTCCCGTAGCATGCACGTATGGTGAACCGTTATGTGATGAACTCGGAGCATGATTTATTTATTGATTGTCTTCCTTATGAGTGGCGGTCGGGGACGAGCGATGGTCTTTTCCTACCAATCTATCCCCCTCGGAGCATGCGTGTAATACTTTTCTTTGATAACTTCTAGACTTTTGCAATAAGTATATAAGTTCTTTATGACTAATGTTGAGTCCATGGATTGTACACACTTTTTCCCATCCTTTCACTATTGCTAGCCTCTCTAATACCGCGCACCTTTCGCCGGTATCATACACCCACCATATACCTTCCTCAAAACAGCCACCATACCTACCTATCATGGCATTTCCATAGCCATTCCGAGATATATTGCCATGCAACTTTCCACCGTTCCGTTTATTATGACACGCTCCATCATTGTCATATTGCTAGCATGATCATGTAGTTGACATCGTATTTGTGGTAAAGCCACCGTTCATAATTCTTTCATACATGTCACTCATGTTTCATTGCATATCCCGGTACACCGCCGGAGGCATTCATATAGAGTCATATTTTGTTCTAAGTATCGAGTTGTAATTGATGAGTTGTAAGAAAAATAAAAGTGTGATGATCATCATTATTAGAGCATTGTCCCAAGTGAGGAAAGGATGACGGAGACTATGATTCTCCCACAAGTCGGGATGAGACTCCGGACGAAAAATAAAAAAAATAAAAAAAGAGGCCATAAAAAAAAGAGAAAAGTCCCAAATAAAATAAAAAAATGAGAGAAAAAAGAGAGAAGGGACAAAGTTACTATCCTTTTACCACACTTGTGCTTTAAAGTAGCACCATGATCTTCATGATAGAGAGTCTCTCATTTTGTCACTTTCATATACTAGTGGGAATTTTACATTATAGAACTTGGCTTGTATATTCCAATGATGGGCTTCCTCAAATGCCCTAGGTCTTCGTGAGCAAGCGAGTTGGATGCACACCCACTTAGTTTCTTTTGTTGAGCTTTCATATACTTATAGCTCTAGTGCATCCGTTGCATGGCAATCCCTAATCACTCACATTAATATCTATTGATGGGCATCTCCATAGCCCGTTGATACGCCTAGTTGATGTGAGACTATCTTCCCTCTTTTTTGTCTTCTCCACAACAACCGTTCTATTCCACATATAGTGCTATATCCATGGCTCACGCTCATGTATTGCGTGAAGATTGAAAAAGTTTTGAAAATGTTAAAGTATGAAACAATTGCTTGGCTTGTCATCGCGGTTGTGCATGATTTAAATACTTAGTGTGGGGAAGATGGAGCATAGCCAGACTATATGATTTTGTAGGAATAACTTTCTTTGGCCATGTTATTTTGAGAAGACATAATTGCTTTGATTAGTATGCTTGAAGTATTATTATTTTTATGTCAATATGAACTTTTGTCTTGAATCTTTCGGATCTGAATATTCATACCATGATTAAGAAGATTTACATTGAAATTATGCCAAAGTATCACTCCGCATCAAAAATTCTCTTTTTATCATTTACCTACTCGAGGACGAGCAGGAATTAAGCTTGGGGACGCACGATACGTCTCCAATGTATCTATAATTTTTGATTGCTCCATGCTACTTTATCTATTGTTTTGGACTATAATAGGCTTTATTTTCCACTTTTATATTACTTTTGGGACTAACCTATTAACCGGAGGCCCAACACAGAATTGCTGGTATTTTGCCTTTTTCAGTGTTTCGAAGAAACAGAATATCAAACGGAGTCCAAACAGAATGAAACCTTCGGAAACGTGATTTTCTCACCGAACGTGATCCAGGAGACTTGGACCCTACGCCAAGGAACATCGGAGGCGGTCACGAGGGTGGGCCCCCCCTAGGGCGCGCCCCCTGCCTCATGGGCCCCTCGAAGCTCCACCGACGTACTCCTTCCTCCTATATATACCTACGTACCCCCAAACGATCAGAACAGGAGCCAAAAACCTAATTCCACCGCCACAACTTCCTGTATCCACGAGATCCCATCTTGGGGCCTGTTCCGGAGCTCCACCGGAGGGGCATCCATCACGGAGGGCTTCTACATCAACACCATAGCCTCTCCAGGTGAAGTGTGAGTAGTTTACTTCAGACCTTCGGGTCCATAGCTAGTAGCTAGATGGCTTCTTCTCTCCTTTTGGATCTCAATACAATGCTCTCCCCCTCTCTCGTGGAGATCTATTCGATGTAATCTTCTTTTTGCGGTGTGTTTGTTGAGACCGATGAATTGTGGGTTTATGATCCGACTTATCTATGAATAATATTTGAATCTTCTCTGAATTCTTTTATGTATGATTGAGTTATCTTTGCAAGTCTCTTTGAATTATCCATTTGGTTTGGCCAACTAGATTGGTAGTTCTTGCAATGGGATAAGTGCATGGCTTTGGGTTCAATCTTGCGGTGTCCTTACTCAGTGACAGAAAGGGTTGCAAGGCACATATTGTATTGTTGCCATCGAGGATAACAAGATGGGGTATTTATCATATTGCATGAATTTATTCCTCTACATCATGTCATCTTGCTTAAGACGTTACTCTGTTTTTAACTTAATACTCTAGATGCATGCTGGATAGCGGTCGATGAGTGAAGTAATAGTAGTAGATATAGAATCGTTTCGATTTACTTGTCTCGGACGTGATGCCTATATACTCCCTCCATTTTTATATACAAGGCCACTATGGAATATACATTTTGCATCTATACAAGGCCACCAACAGTAATCGAGGCAAAATTAATGATATTTTCTCGTATTAACAACCTGTTTATACTTGTATGCATGCAGTCATAATGACACGCTACTTCCTCCACTCGGTTTCTTTGCATGCATGCAGAGTATTAATGATCCCACGAAACAAGAAGAAAAGTTGACTTGTAAAGCAGGCATTAAATTTTACATTGGTACCTGTAATTCAAGTTTGTGGCCTTGTATACAAAAATGGAGGGAGTACATGATCATACCTAGATATACTCATAACTATGCTCAATTCTGTCAATTGCTCAACAGTAATTTGTTCACCCACCGTAGAATATTTATGCTCTTGAGAGAAGCCACTAGTGAAACCTATAGCCCCCGGGTCTATTCTCATCATATCAATCTCCATCACTTTTATACTTGCTTTGTTTTTACTTTGCTTTTTTACTTTTCACTTTGCATCTTTATACCAAAAATACCAAAAATATTATCCCTATCAGATCTCACTCTCGTAAGTGAACGTGAAGGGATTGACAACCCCTAATCGCGTTGGTTACGAGTAGCTATTATTTTGTGCAGGTACGAGGGACTTGTGTGTGGCCTCCTACTGGATTGATACCTTGGTGCTCAAAAACTGAGGGAAATACTTACGCTACTGTGCTGCATCATCCTCTCCTCTTTGGGGAAAACCAACGCAAGCTCAAGACGTAGCAACCGGCAAGTCTCTTTACTCGTTCCGTAATACATCATCCTGCAACTAACTCATTAGTTACAATGCTGGCAAGGCTTATAGTGATGTGCATTACCGAATGGGCCCAGAGATACCTCTCCGACAATCGGAGTGACAAATCCTAATCTTGAAATACGCCAACCCAACAAGTACCTTCGGAGACACCTGTAGAGCACCTTTATAATCACCCAGTTACGTTGTAACGTTTGGTAGCACACAAAGTGTTTCTCCGATAAACGGGAGTTGCATAATCTCATAGTTATAGGAACATGTATAAGTCATGAAGAAAGGAATAGCAACATACTAAACGATCAAGTGCTAAGCTAACGGAATGGGTCAAGTCAATCACATCATTCTCCTAATGATGTGATCACATTAATCAAATGACAACTCATGTCTATGGTTAGGAAACTTAACCATCTTTGATTAACGAGTTAGTCAAGTAGAGGCATACTAGTGACACTATGTTTGTCTATGTATTCACACATGTATTATGTTTCCGATTAATACAATTCTAGCATGAATAATAAACATTTATCATGAAATAAGGAAATAAATAATAACTTTATTATTGCCTCTAGGGCATATTTCCTTCATCTTTTGCTGCATTTTTGTTCAAGAACCTAGGAACTCAAACTATGGCACTCACCATATTTTTAGGCATGTGATTTCTCTGATCAGAGTCGACATATTTGGCCAGGTCAAACATTATCCCTATAACCATTGCTATTGTCAATAAAGTATCACAAATTGTTCTAAAGAACTACTGCATGTTCCGGTTCTCTTTTGCTATATGATGTAACTATGATTACAAGTAAATAAAGAGCATGTCTTAGTTATAAAAACACAACAATTGCTCAAAAAACACGTACATGTCATATTACACACGGACTCATCTTGATGTCCAACAGAAGTAGCGACTCAACTCAATACGAAGCCGATCTAGGCACTCCTTAGGTTTAACATGAATCCACACTAACACATGTAGTGACCCACCCTAGAGCTCATCAAGATCCTAATAAACAAGACTTGCTTATTTATAACGTTCACCATGCACATGTCTCAGCCAACATCGTACAACGCCTCGGGAGTGTGTTGCGGAGCTAGCCAACAATCGAGGAGGGGGTTGAAAATAAAACAAACTTTGGGGGGAGGTGAAAAAATACTTTATTTTTTTCTATTCCATTTCCTCTAAGGCTATGGGGCAATGCCCCCTCCCCCAAAAAAAAAGAACAAAGTACACATAACTCTAGCGTTGTTGTGCCATCGGCAACCCGTTGGACGTAGACCCATTGGATGGGGTGAAAAGAAAACATCCCTTTTTGGCGTTAAGCTCCACACGTGGTATCGTGATGTTGCTCTTACCAGTGAGGTTGAAGACCGTGTCTCGGGTGCCGCTCGATGGCCCCGTTGAGTACCGCGTCATCCTGTCCTTGAAGATCAAGGAGAGCGTCCTAGAATCCAGCATCGACCCGATGGAGAAGCGGACGAGGTCCAACAATAGTTCGAACGGTGTGTCAGCCTGGATGACACAACGCACCGAGGAGGTGTCACTGTCGGTATGACGAGGAATGTCGAGGACACAATCCCAATGGTCACCAAGTACTCCATCGAGCCTAGCGCAACTCCCAGGAGGGTCGTCACGCTCACGTTGACTGGTGCAGCCCGTCGGCAACCCATTGGATGTAGCCCTCTCGGACGATGTCAAGGCGCAGCCGCTCCGCCAAGCTTCACTCTTTAATGGATACATATGAATATGTGTTCAGTTCGCAAGCTGTTGGAATTTCACGGTCTCTCTATCGTGTGGGTATTTCCTTGTAATTCTTAACCATGTTAAGATACTAGCATTCTTGGGCCATCTGTGCGTGTGAACAAGCCTTAGTGTAGACTGTTTGTTTGCTCTAAGTCTATATAAGCGTGTTCTTCGCTATCTATAAAGGGTGTATAGTTCGGTCTGTGTTTTTAAGACATTGTATGTGTTGTATATTTATGTTCTCTTATACTCTCTTTTTCTTTCCCCCTTCTTTTTACGAGGTACATTTCCTTGGCAAGATTAAGGAGTGGCGTGCACCTTCAACTCGCTTGGAAGGTTAGGGCAGAAATTAAAACTCAGATTTTTGCCGCAAAGTGAGACGTGCAATTTGTGCTTCACACCTAAAGATGTCTTGCCCTTTCTCCAAACAAGTTTGGCTTTCTTTTCAAGCTAGTCACCTGTCGGTATGTCATGTTGCGACCTATGCGCAGGTGCGGAAACAACATTTCCACGGGCAAATGGGACGAATTTGAGAAGAAGACAAACCACAATCTGCTTGTTTATTCTACCCGCAAAAAAAATCTGGTTGTTTATTCATAGTGGCATTTATGGAAGGAACGAAACAAAAGAATATTTGAGCACAAGGAAGGCACTCCTCCCGCGATAGTTGCGATGATCAAGGATGATACCAAGGCTCTTGACTCTTGAGGACGCGTTCACTGTGTAATTAAATTGAGTTTGTGTGGGCGTGTTAGCACGCGTGTTCCTTCTTTTTCTCCTTTTTCTTGTGGCCTAGCGACACCTCGGTAACATGGGGTAATTTATGAAGATCCAGCGATTTGCTGGGGTTCATTGATTTAGCAGATAGCAAGCCGGAAAAACATAGTTTGATCAAGCGATCAGTGAATGGTTAAGAGAAAGAAAAGGAAAGAAAAAGGGAAAATGCCCGTAGGCTCCTTGTAGTCTAACTTCTCACGCTATGTCACCAAACGGGCTCTCCATGCATTTTGCAGCTGCAAGGCGCCATTTCTCGACGTTTCTTCTGATTTCCCCATTGACGTCGCTTTGGGCCGGCAGCTTCCCTCTGAATGAGCAGTTGTCGCGCTCATGCCAAATTTCCCAGGAGATCAGGATCACCATGGATCTAATACCTCGCCATGCAGATGTGCAGCCGTGCAGGGATTGATCCAGCCCCTCCGTTGCAGTCTGTCATTGCACCATAGGTGGTTTTGGTGCAACAGCCATGTGAACAACTTTGCCGCACGCTTTCGGCCTCTGTCGTAGCGACTTGCAGACGGTATGCACAACTTGTGTCCCTCTTAAGAACATGCAAAAGCAAAGCTCCTGCTGGTTCGGGTCTAAGTGATATGTTCTTCTTTTTGTTTCTGTATATACAAATCATATATACATATATTCCAGTGACCGCAAAATGCTTTCTGCTGCAAGGAATTAACACCCTCAACACAAGAAGTTCTTTCAAATTCGTCGTCTATCTTGACGGATCCACCTCCATTATAGGCCGAAGACCAAGACTAGTAAGATCAACAAGAGAACCATAATCTTGGCACGCCTCCACTACGGTGTCATACGACTTTGCAGAGAGCTTGAGCCCTTGGTTGGAGGCCCTGATGTACATCTCATAGGCCAGTTTGGGCTTACCGTCTTGCACAAGGGCTTCGATCAACACCTGGTATGTGACCTCACTCGGCTCAACGTTGTGCATTTTCATCCTGTGGAACCACTCGAACGCCGCGCCACTCCTCGCGCAAGCCGTGATGATCGCGTTGAAGGTCACGACGGTCGGCTCTATCTTCGCGGATATCATGTCCCGAAGAACTGCGTCCGCCTTATCATGGTCGCCCTTGCCGGCGTAAATGGACGCCAGGATCGTGTACGCGTGCAGGTTCGGATCGACGCCGACCTTGCGCATGTGCTCCCACACCCTCAGCGCCTCGTCGTACAGCTTGCCCTTCTCGAGCGCGCTGAGCAATGCTCCATAGGAGACCACGTCGGGTTTCAGCCCCTGCTCTATCATCTTCTTGAACGTGTCCACTGCAGCGGACGACTCGGCCGCTCTGGAGCAGGCGAGGAGCACGGCGTTCCACTCCCGGCCTCCGGGATCCAGGCCCTTCTCCTGCATCTTCTCCAGCAGCCTCACAGCCCACCTCCAGATGCCCCTCCTCTTGGCAGCGCTGAGCAGGACGTTGAAATGCGACCTGATGAGCTCGTGTGACAGATTGTTCGGCTTCGGGCCTTTCTCCAGCAGATCCTCGTAGATCTCCAGAGCCGCCCACCACTTCTTGGCCTTGCCCATGAGCCAGATCAGGTGGTTGCACACTGACAAGCTTATCATCTCCCCGTCGTCGCGCTCGCGGATCCTCTGGTACAGCTCCTTGGCAATGGTGTAGTGCTCCTCCCCCGTGCAGGCCCAGACGAGGCGCTCGTAGTAGCTCCTGTCCGGCCTCACCCCTGCCTCGTCCATGGCGAGAAGCACCTTCAATGCCGCACCGGCTGGGTTGTCCGCACTTGCGAGTGACCGCCGCATCGCCATATGACATACCCGGATGGCCAGCTTCTCATACTTGACAAAGTCTTGCTCCCAATCCGCCGGGTTCCCCGCGAGCTCGCCGTTCTTGTGCCTCTCCCTCAGCTTGACGAAGAACTTGAGCGCGGCGAACCCGTCCCCGGCGCTCTTGTAGGCCGACATGACCGTCGAGTAGGTCGCGGCGGCCGGCACCAGCCCGCGGCCCTCGATGTCGTCGTACACCCTGAAGACCTCCTCGACCTTGCCTTGCTCGACGTAGACGGACATCAGGGTGTTGAAGGTCACTATGTTCGGGGAGATCCCCTGCGCTTCCATGTCCGCGAGGACATCCTGGATCCTCCCGAACTCCCCGGAGTTCTTCACCGCGCCCAGCAGGCAGTTGTACACGAACTGGTTGAGGCCGCTGCCGTCTCCCCTCCCTTTGAGATGCTCCACGACGGCGAAGGCGGCGTCGAGGCGCTTCTCCTTCCCGAGCCCCCGAATCACCGAGGTGTATACCTGGAGGGGCAGGTGCTCGCCGTCGCCGCCGCCGCCGCCGAGGAAGTCCTCCACCGAAAGCTTCACATCCTCGGCCGTCTTCGCGTCGCGTAGCGCCGCGGCGACCGCGACGACGTCGACGGGCCCTCCCCTCCTCTTGCCGCCGCCGACGGCTGCGGACTCGGCGGCGAACCCGCGGGGGCGGCGGGGCGGCGCGGAAGCCGGGGGGCGGAGGAGCTTCAGGGAGGTGCGCTGGCATGCGGGGCTTTGTGGACGGCGGGGAGAGGGGAGGTGGCCGGCGGGGTGAAAGACGGCGAGGGAGGAAGCCATTTGGCGGGTTGCCGCCGCAGTGCCCGGACGCTGGTGACCGCGGAAGGTCTAGAGGGCTCCCACGTGGCATGGTTTAGGATTTTTCAGGATAACGCGAGATCCTATTTCTCCACCGAGCACTGGCTCGTCTTATGGCGTGCTCTCGCGCGCACGATCCAAATCGTGCGGTCTAGGCGATGCGTATGAGAAAACTATACTTCTCCCCCACAAATTCTCAATCCTCTTATAACTTTAAAAATGATAAATAAAGGCGGCTGCTATGAATCAACCGTGAAGAAATCAGCCGCGTCGCCAACCGTCTGATCTATTTTATCCCAGCCCTTAAAAGAAAAGTTAACGCACGCACGCCCTGCTTCGGTCCCGTCTAGGATGCCACTGCAAAAGCATCATGGCTGCTGCCAGCAAAGCACCGCGCTGCAACACCGGAGCCACCACCGGCCGCTGCATCACAGCACCAGGAGCTGCTGGCGAGAGCTCCATTGGAGCACCGAGCTGCTACACTACAACTTCGAGCCCGCCGACGAGCGCTGCAACGAGCATCGGGCGCTGCCGACGAGAGCTCCATTGGAGCACCGAGCGCTACACTGCAGCTTCGAGAGCGCCGGCGAGCTCCATTGGAGCATCAAGCGTTGCACTGTAGCTTTGAGAGCACCGGCGAGCTCCATTGGAGCACCGAGCGCTGCATCTTCAACACTCGTCGACGAGTGCTACAACGCAGTATTGGGAACCGTCGTCGAGAGCTCGATTGCAGCACCACCGTCGGTGAGCTCCCGGGGTTGCGACTCCGCTTGTGCTGCACTGGGAGCGTCGTCGAGCTCCATTGGAGCACCGAGCGCTGCACTGCAGCTTCGACATCAGCCGGCGAGAGCTCCATTGCAGCACCTTCATCGGCGAGCTCCACAGGGTCGCGGCGCCACTTGTGTTGCACTATAGCTCCACCACCACTGCGAGGTCCACGGGAACGCAACTCCCTCCGACGATGTGCGGTGCCCGCCTCCGGTCTCCTCGTGTTGCCTGCACCAGCGATGATGGCGCTGACCTCCGGCCTCTTCTCTCGCGTGTGACGACAGAGGAAGGGGAAACAAAGGAAAAGAATGGGGGAGAACGTGTGGAGGCGAGGATATTAGGCCGGGGCGGTTGCGAGCGGTGTGTGGGGTCGAACATGTCCATGTGCTCCAGACGGTTTGCGCGGGGTAGACAATCAACCGGTGAAAAGCGAACGTTTTCCACAAATAAATCACCTCCCGTACTTCTTAAAACCGGATAAATTAGCCCTTAGATGGATTTGCCCAGAATTGCAAGTGGTTTTTGATATAATGTTGCTGACTAAGCTTGCTCAACCTTATAAATAAATCCATAAGGTAGAAACCACACCGTCATACAAACATAAATCAGACAGACTTAGTTCAGAAGTTGCACACGCAACAACAAGTACAAATAACTAGGCACGCAGGTTGACAACCTACACACTAAGAGGACGACACCAACAAAGGGCTGCAAAACACCAAACTACGCCAAATGATCTTGACCACGCTAGATGAGAGAGAACATCGTTGCTCGAACACGAGAAATCAGAAGCTCCATGGTATCCTCGTTGCAAGCTTTAACCAACGGATTTCACTTCTGTAAAATGATGAGCAATTTGAAAATACGATCGTGATTTGTTAGGAAAGACATGTTCAATAGTGAACTTGTTTCTAATGGTCATAAAACCCAGCACACCGCAGCAAGCCAAACAAGAACACCCATTTCACTTGTCCGGACAAGGTCTTAGCAAGCTAAAGCAACTCAACAAAAGAGTTAGGGGCTTAGTTTACACCTAGCAGGATCGAGTGCAGCTCCAAAGCAAAGCAACTAAATCACATTTGAAAATGATATGATCAGAATCCTCACGCCCAACACACAGGGCACAAAATTCAGACGCCGGCCTGCTACGTTTACGAATTTGATCCGCAAGCACCCTGTTTCTGATAGCTTGCCATACGTAAATTTTGGTTTCCAGAGGGATACAAGCACGCCAAATGTTCTTAAAAATGAGAAGAAACTGAGTCGGAAATCAACTTAGAGTAAAGAAATTTCACTTCTACTTCGGTACACCCCCTCAAGAAATTTAACCAAGAAACAACTAGAAGCAGTATGGGGCCAAATCATTGAATTTGCAGCCTCCGAGAATGTGGGGAAGACAGCAACAATACTGTGCTATTTCTCCAACTCTACAGGATAAAGCACCTAGTGTAACTCCAAGTCCCAATTATTACGAGAGAGGTCCAAAACGAAAATCTTCGGTTAGAACAATAAGAAAAAAAGAATAAGAAAAGAGGCACAAAGCGGGGCATCGCCATACCATCAATCAAGACAATACTGGACAAACTTGCCATCATGGCCGGCAAACTTGACCAATGAACAAAAATCATCACGGAGTTTAACCAAAACACGCCAAAATTGAGAACCTCCAGCATGAGAGGCGAGCATGAGGCTAGAAGTGGAAAAGCATTTAACTTTAAAAATATCATACCACAACATCTCAGGAGAAGAATTGAGAATCCTCCACCATCATTTAACATCAAACATTTGACAAATTTTAACGTGCTCCCTCATACCCCGTCTTTTACATGTGAGGTAAATAACATGCTCCCTCACGCTCGTGGCTTTCTAGGCAATGGCCACCGTCGAGCGCCCACCACGAGATAGCAGCGTGCGTCGAGCTGGTGCTTGGTGGTGCGTCTCCATGGTGGCCTCCGCGGACCGCGGTCCTGGAAGCTACGTGACCTCGGTCATATCCAGTTGCTCATGACCGTCGGGGCCATCAAGGGCGTGTTTGGTTGCCTGTGTGAGGTCCAACCAGGCCCGCGCGGGAAGGATTTGGCCTGTTTAGTAGCCCGCATACACTATTGGGCCTGCATCGCACGCTTCTTAAAGCACCTTAGGGCCTGGCTCACTGGAAACGCACGAATCGGCAGTTTCTCTAGGGCCAGGCCCGAGCGGTGCACGTGGGAGGGCGCGGCTACACGCGCGCGGACACGTGCTTCCGGAAGCACCAGCAACTATTAGCCTCACCGCCCCTCATCGCTCCCTCTCCCCACTCTTCCCCACTCTCCCAACTCTCACCGGCGGCGGCGGATCGGAGCAGAAGAGGAAGACCACCGGACTCCATCACCGGCGCCGGTGGATCGGAGCAGAGGAAGAAGACCACTGGACTCCCCAATGGCGGTAAACACTTCTCTCTCTTCGACATGAACGCTAGATTCGATCCACGGCGATAGATTCGATCCACGGCGGACAGGAATGGGGAATAGAGGTAGCTAAGCATAGGGGTAAATCATACTAGTTCATAACAGTTCATACGAGTTCATACATAGCAGTTCATACATGCAAGATCGGTAGGTTTAGGGATTGGGGGATAGGGGAATAGGGGGAAAGGGGGTACAGAACGGACACCGGCTGACCGCGGCGGCTGTCACCGGCGTGGGAGTTGGTCGAGTCACCGGCATTCATCTTCTTCTTCATCGCTGCAGGCGGTGGCTGGTCGCCCTCGTCGTCCTCGGCGGAGTCAAGGTCGATTGCAGTGTAGGACGGGTGGCTTGGCGCCCTAGCCGGCATGTGCACCGCCTCTTCCTCCTCCTCCTCCTTAGGCTCCCCGCGATGACCGCCATGCGCGATACCTGCCTCCCAAAGACAATCGCTGCAAGACGACGGTCATTAGGAGCAAAGTAGGTCTTGTACTTGTGCCACTTCTTCCTCTGTTTAGGGTCGTCAGAGATGGTCTGATTCATGGCCCAGCAAAGGATGTTAACTGCCATCGCGCCCTTAGTTGGTTCATGAATCAACGTCTTCAGCTCATCTTGAGTGGCCTTCATGAGCACGGCATTGGATTCGTTCTGCTCGCACGCGCCTGCTCTACCCTGCACCTTCTCCGAATCCGTTTGCCGAAGTGCTCAAGAAGGCGCTCGAGGTCAGCAAGCTCGCCGGCAACGCCGGGCCCCTCCCTCCTCCTGATGCCCTCTCCGTCGCCGCCTTGAGCCTCTCCACCCTCTCCCGTGCGGTCGTCCGGGTCCAGGTAAGTCCCTCTCTCCAACCCTGCCACCTGCTCCACCCCATCAATTTGGTTCTTCGCCAGGTGCATCGCCTCATTGAGAAATCACCATGAATGTTCCCAAGACTGTGTATAATTGTTCTGTTATAGGGCTCTTTTTGCGGGGTTATAGGGCTTTATTATAAAAGCTGATTTAACTGACTATTATTCTGCTCTAGATTGCTGCACCTTCTGGTTGTGAGTGGATCCAAGAGTCAGCATGATACAGTATCTTTTCAAAAGATGATAGATTATCTTCATGAAAAAGAAAGGAAGTTGGAGAATTATTATTGAAGAGGAATTCAGTGTCATGTGTTTCTCAAGAGCTAAAATGGAACAAGAACTGCAAAACTGGCAATTCTTTTTGTAATACTATTAAGCTAGTCATGGTGGTTACCATGAATGAGTGTCTGGTTTAATCATTAGAAAGTGAGTTTTGTGTTACAACGTTCCCTTTCAATACTGTTAGACTGTTATATGAGAAATCATCCGCTTAATTGGTGGCTATGTTGATGATAAGGCCCTTAATGGTTCAGATTTCCCGAGGGAGGAAAAGGAGGTGCTGAAAGGGGATGGGAGCAACAAGTATAAATCGAAGAGTATGTTTTGATTTTGAGTTGCATTGCACAATATTTTTATTGTTCTAAGAAATCCATGGAATTCTATGGAACATTCCTTCATGTGATATGCATATTTGTTTACTAAATCAAACTGCGTAGTTCCAACAAACAGACATTCAAATGCACCATTTTACACTTTGAAAGTAGGAAGTGCAACTTCTTTAGTGTTTAGAATGGATCAGGTGTACTTTAGATGTTTTCAGTTTTAAATAATTATGCACATTCTCAATCATCATGTGTGCAAAAAGTGGGTTTATACAGATTTGTACAATTCATTGTAACATCCTGGAGCTGAAACTAATTATGATTAATTTGGTCGTTCTCTGATGTGTGATTACATTAATACCTATGGAACCTTTGTAATTCGCTAAGCTAAATTCAATATTTCAGGTGTTCTGCGACAACTCAAGTCACCTTCGTAAATTCTGGAAGCCAACTTTTTTGACACCAGGCCAAGGAGATAGAGTGCATGATTCAGTCAGTTACAAAAATGCAGTAGCCAAAAACACTAACCATTTTCCACATAAAAAAACCATTAATTACTGTTCCCTCTCCATTTGCCTCTTCAGATCCTTAGGGTCTACATCTATGATACATTCTAGTTAGTTTAGCATCTCACCAGTTATCTGAATAATACATAAGCATCCAGTACAAGGGCATTTTTACCTTGGTACATGGCATCTCATCAGTTATCTGAATAATAAATAAGCATGCAGTACAAGGGCACTTTTACCTTGGGACATGGCCAGGGGTGTATATGGTAGATTTTTCTTGTTATTAAGAAGTGCTGTTGAAGCCTGTTTCTTCTCACGGGCTTCATGACGTCTTTTAAGAATATCATCTTTATTGCGTGCATAATACTATTTTTTCCTCTGCCTCTTCAATTCTTCAAGGTATTTATATATACATACCGCAAGTTAGCACATAAGCAACAACAAAACAGTAGCGCAAAGTAGGAACTGGTTGATGATAGTTACCCAATGTTTGGTTGTTGCTTATATCCTGAAATGGGGTTCGCGCCCCCGCACTATTGGGAGATGTCATACCTTCGCCTTCATGTGAATATTCATGCCATTAAATTTTGAGAAGCATGGAAACTGTGGAAATTAATCATGAACGCCACCATCAGATGCAAACATAGTACAATGTCCTTTCTCTTGATATTGTGTTTCAACAGAGTTCTACTTTGACATTAATAACAATTTTGAATGGCAGATCCCCTTACTGGACCACATTAAGTTGTTGGCCCTACTATTTAACGTCCATGGTGATGCTGATGATGATCTTGGCAGGGGTAATGCTTTGATTTCATAGACTTGTTGCTTTGATAGCTAGAGAACTAATTTCTCAAGAGGACTTGATTTAGTGTTCTTATGATATTTTTTAGCTGGGGCTGTTTGTTTTCATGGATTTTCTCTGTCCACTACATCATAAATCTGGTAATATAAAAGTAATATCTATTTCTGATTATGTAATGACCGACTGTTATCTTGCTTCTTACTCATGTATCTTCACATTTATGTATCTGCTTGGGGTCTTGGCATGTCCTTGAGCACGCATCAGGTATGTATGTATCTGTTGGTATCTTAGTGCACTTTGTAGTTTGAGAGTAGCACTCTATAATTTGGCACATGCCTACGAGTGTATATGTATGTGCATGTGTACTGGCCATAGGCCCGAGCTGAAACTAATTATGATTAATTTGCTCATTCTATGATGTGCGCTTACATTAATACCATTGACACCTTTGTAAATTCTATAAGCTAAGTCCAATATTGCAGGTGTTCTGCGACAACTCAAGCCACCTTCATAAATTCTGAAAGCCAAGGAGACAGGGTGCATGATTCAGTTAGTTACAAAATTGCAGTAGCCAAAAAACTAACCATGTTCCACATAGAAAACCATTAATTACAGATATAAAATGAACGGCTTATAGCATTATGCTGTGCAACTGTTTGTTTTTTAGAACACTATTCTGAAAATTCTAATCCCGTATAATGTTGCAATAGGTGAAAGGAAGAAGTTGAATCTGAAGAAGGGCAGGGAAGAATTATAGCTTCGTGTGGCCAGCTGGTTCATGGGACGTGCAGGGCGGGCGCGGCTCCGCGGGTGCCGGGGCAGGCTCCTGGGCACTGGCTATCTCGCGGACGGTCCACACTGCGAGGGCAGGGTCGTGGGCGCCCGCTATCTCGCTGACGGATTACACGTTGTGAGCGGCAGCAATCGGCAGTGGCGATCTTGCAGGGAGGCGACTGAGCGGTGCAGTGCCGCGAGGTATCGATGCAGGCAGGAGACGGGGTTGGTGGGAGGCACCGTGATCAAGGGCGAGGGGAGCTAATTTAGTTGAGTTTCCTTATTAGTTTGCGATCACAATTGCGTGATTGTACGGGACGTGGGCTGGTACTTGGAATATTCCTCCGGTGGTGGAGTACGGTCAGTCATGGGAATTTGCTAAGTGCACACCGTAGAGGTATTAGATCAATGATGGCTGTTAGATTAGGACTTGTGGGACTAACTGTGTGGTGTTGATTGGTTTGTATGTTTTGTGGTACTAATTGTTGGGTGCACATAAGAAAGTTCTTGTTTGATTGTTTAATAGTAGTGGAGATATGATTGTTTGGGTTACAAGTCAAGGTTGTTGGGAAACAACCGCAAGAGATGTACATGAGGTTCAAGATAGAGATAAAGAAGATCTAGACTAATCTCTAGTTACAATAACAGCCAATACACCTGAGGCATAACCTCCTGAACATATGGGGCATAACCTCCTGAACATATATACTTAACACCCTCCCATAATCATAACTTCACCAAGTTAAAATTTCGTTTAAATTCTTCAAACGCCCTCGTGGGAAGTGCTTTAGTAAAACCATCTACAACTTGATCTTTTGAGTGAACAAACCGTATCTCTAGCTCTTTGCTTGCAACTCTTTCCCTCACAAAATGATAATCAATTTCAATATGTTTGGTCCTTGCATGAAAAATAGGGTTAGCTGAGAGATACGTAGCACCAAGGTTATCACACCAAAGACAAGGGGTTTGAGAATTGTATATGCCAAGTTCCTTAAGCATGGATTTGACCCATATGATCTCTTCCGTTGCATTAGCCAATGCTTTGTATTACCTTCAAAGACTTGACACAGATACCGTGGCTTGCTTCTTTGCACACCATGAGATGAGATTGGGTCCAAGGAATATAGAAAAACCACCGGTAGACCTTCTATCATCCAGACAACCAGCCCAATCAGAATCAGAAAAAGCACTCACAAGTGTGGATGATGACTTGTTAAAAGTTAAGCCAAGATTTAAAGTACTCTTTATATATCTAAGTATGCGTTTGGCAGCTGTCCAGTGTGATGTCGTGGGTGCATGAAGAAATTGACAAACTTTGTTCACAACAAAGGAAATATCTGGTCTAGTCAAAGTCAAGTACTGAAGTGCACCAACCATACTTCTATACCTTGTGCTATCCTCTTGATCCAAGAGTTCTCCTTCTGCAAGAGACAACTTTTCTGAGCTGGATAGTGGAGTTGGTGATGGTTTACAATTCTGCAGACCAACTCTACTCAAAACATCAGTTGCATATTTTTCCTATGACAAGTGAAGTCCTCCTTTGTTTCTTTTAACTTCTATACCAAGAAAATAATGCAAATCTCCTAAATCTTTAAGAGCAAATTCTGAATTCAAGTCCTTCAACAAGGCTGTCACGGCTTCATTTGATGAGATTGTAACAATGATATCATCAACATAAATAAGCACAAAAACAGATGTACGTGATTTATTATAGATGAACATTGATGTATCAGACCTTGAAGGAACAAACCCAAGTGCTTGCAACTTTGAGCTCAAGCGTGAGTACCAAGTCCTGGGAGCCTGTTTCAGTCCATACAGAGATCTATCCAGCCTGCATACATGAAAGGGTTTGTTTTTGTCCTCAAAACCAGGAGGTTGTTTCATGTAAACTTTCTCTTCTAGAACACCATGCAGAAACGCGTTCTGCACATCTAGTTGTCTAAGACTCCATCCTCTGGCTATGGCAATAGACAAAACAAGACGTATAGTGGCAGCTTTAACAACAGGACTGAATGTGTCTTCATAGTCTATGCCATACCTTTGCTTAAACCCCTTTGCTACTAGTCTGGCCTTGTATCTATCTATAGTACCATCTGACTTTTTCTTTATTTTGAACACCCATTTGCAATCAATCAAGTTTTTACCTTGCTGTGAAGGAACGAGGTGCCATGTTTTATTCTTCTGAAGTGCTTGAAATTCTTCTTCCATAGCTTTCATCCACTTTGCATCCTTGCATGCTTCCTGAAATGTACTAGGCTCTCCTGTAGAACAAGTCAAACCATACTTAACTTTATAATTAACAGGCTGAATGACACCTGATCGTAGTCTGGTGCATGGCTGTGTTTGTACAGGCTGAGCCACCACACCAGAACCAGACACAGAGGATTCGGGAGAGACAGCTGCAGGGGATCCCATCAATCTTGGCGCAGATTCGCTGCTGTCAGCTGCGACCGGATCTTCTGTGGCCATGCTGCCACGCGGTGAACAAGAGAGCAACGCAGAAGATCCCGTGGCTTCGGACTCCACGCCAGATCCACGCGCCTCCGTATCAGGGTGGAGATCAGCGCCAACACCTGATTGGTGGGCAGCGCGCCTGATGTAAACACGCGGTGTCGCACCGAACCGGTCGGTTGCGGGTTGGCTAGGCGCGCGTGCCGGAGACCCCTGCCGAGGCCTCGAGCCTGAGGCTGATGCTGGTGGGTCTGGCGCCCCTGATCCCGAGCTTGATGTTGTCGGATCTGACGCGGTCGCGGATCCCGACGCAGATTCGGCGACGTTGTCACGTAGCGGACACATAAAATGTAGTCCGTTCTGAATGTTTTCTGCACTATTTTGCATTGGATTTTTTTCTGCTCCTTCCAGATGAGATCCTGCAGCATCACAAGCCTCATTTGCATGGTTAGAAGCATTAGTCATATGATCAATACAATTGTCATCCGCGTGCTGAGAACCTGTTAAATGAGAAGGTAAAAGGAGAATTCCTTTGCGAAGCAAAGCACCGGCATTAGGATGAAGATTGGCAAAAGGAAACACGGTTTCATCAAAGACAACATCGCAGGAAATATAAACACGACCAGTAGAGACATCTAGACATTTAACCGCTTTGTGTTTGGAACTATAACCAAGAAACACACATTGTTTGGATCTGAACATAAGTTTGCGGTTGTTATAGGGACGTAAATTGGGCCAACAAGCGAAGCCAAACACACGAAGAGAGGTATAATCCGGTCTAGTATTGAGCAGTCTGTGCATGGGTGTATCATTTTGGATGACTCGGCTAGGAAGCATATTGATGAGATGGACCACGGTGAGGAAGGCCTCATCCCAAAACTTGAGGGGCATGGAGGCACCGACAAGTAAGGCTAGCCCAACCTCAACTACGCGCCGGTGCTTGCGTTCAGCGGAGCCATTTTGTTGGTGGGCGTGGGGGCAGGACACGTGATGTGAGATGCCCAAGGTTTGGAAAAACGAGTCTAGTTTCTCATATTCGCCACCCTAATCGGATTGGACGGCAAGGATTTTGCTATCAAATTGACGTTCAACAAGTGCTTGAAAATATTGGAAGACTTGGAAAACTTCAGAGCATTTTTTAAGAAGGTAGATCCAAGTATACTTAGTAAAACCATATATGAAGCTAACATAGTAAGTATGGCGATCAACAGACATAGGGGCAGGACCCCACACATCAGAGAAAACAAGTTGCAAAGGTCTAGTAGAAATACTAGTTGAAACTGGATAGGGCAACTGATGCGACTTTGCTTTTTGACAAGAATCACATATTGTTTCAAAATTATGCTCACCAACACATGGAAGTTTATTATTTCTAAGCACTTGTTGAACAATGATAAAAGATGGATGTCCTAATCTTGCATGCCACCGCTCGGGAGAGAGTCTTATGACACCATAGACTTGTTTATTGAAGCTTCTAAATTGGGGAATCAACGGATACAGCCCATGCACGCATCTACCTCGATAGAGAATGTTCCTCGTGACCTGATCTCGGATCAGAAAGAAATAAGGGTGAAATTCAAGAAACACTTTGTTATCAATGGCAATACGGTGAACAGAAAGAAGGCTTTTTGCTGTTTCTGGAACATGTAAGATATTTCTAAGATGAATATTGCGAGAGGGGTTTTGACAATTGCATGACCAATATGATCAATGTTCATACCTTCACCGTTGGCATTGTGGACTTGATCATGGACATGATACTTCTCGCTCATTGTCACCTTCTCAAGCTCGTTGGTGATGTGATTTGTGGCACCGGAGTCGACATACCAGTTGGTGTCAACCCCATATGATGTGTCTGCAGCCACTGCAACCTTTTTTCTGGAGTTATTCTCAGCATAACGCCAATCACAGTCCTTTGCAATATGATTATTTTTCTTGCAAATTTGACATTTATTTTCATACTCCTCATACCCTTGGAAGGGGTGCCTGTCGATGTCTGATACGTCTCCATCGTATCTACTTTTCCAAACACTTTTGCCCTTGTTTTGGACGTTAACTTGTATGATTTGAATGGAACTAACACAGACTGACGCTGTTTTCAGCAGAATTGCCATGATGTTGTTTTATGTGCAGAAAACAAAAGTTCTCGGAATGACCTGAAACTCCACGGGATGTCTTATAAAAAATAATAAAAAATCCTCGCTAAATATGAAGACCAGGGGCCCACTCCTGTCCACGAGGGTGGGGCGCCCCCTACCTCGTGGGCCCCTCGACACCTTCCGATGCCAACTCAGACTCTATATATTGGCTTTCGGGGAGAAAAAAATCAGAGAGAAGAAATCATCACGTTTTACGATACGGAGCCGCCGTCAAGCCCTAAAACCTCTCGGGAGGGCTAATCTGGAGTCCGTTCGGGGCTCCGGAGAGGGGGATTCGTCGCTGTCGTCATCATCAACCATCCTCCATCACCAATTTCGTGATGCTCACCGCCGTGCGTGAGTAATTCCATCATAGGCTTGCTGGACGGTGATGGGTTGGATGAGATTTATCATGTAATCGAGTTAGTTTTGTTAGGGTTTGATCCTAGTATCCACTATGTTACGAGATTGATGTTGCTATGACTTTGCTATGCTTAATGCTTGTCACTAGGGCCCGAGTGCCATGATTTCAGATCTGAACCTATTATGTTTTCATGAATATATGTGAGTTATTAATCCTATCTTGCAAGTCTATAGTCACCTACTATGTGTTATGATTCGCAACCGAAGTGACAATAATCGGGACCACTCCCGGTGATGACCATAGTTTGAGGAGTTCATGTATTCACTATGTGCTAATGCTTTGTTCTGGTTCTCTATTAAAAGGAGGCCTTAATATCCCATAGGTTCCATTAGGACCCCGCTACCACGGGAGGGTAGGACAAAAGATGTCATGCAAGTTCTTTTCCATAAGCACGTATGACTATGTTCGGAATACATGCCTACATTACATTGATGAATTGGAGCTAGTTCTGTGTCACCCTATGTTATGACTGTTACATGATGAACCGCATACGACATAATTATCCATCATTGATCCGGTGCCTACGAGCTTTCCATATATTGGTCTTCGCTTATTTACTTTTCCGTTGCTACTGTTACAATCACTACAAAATACCAAAAATATTTACTATTGCTTGCACTGCTCTTTTGTTACCGTTACCACCACTATCATATTACTTTGCTACTAAACACTTTGCTGCAGATACTAAGTTTCCAGGTGTGGTTGAATTGACAACTCAGCTGCTAATACTTGAGAATATTCTTTGGCTCCCCTTGTGTCGAATCAATAAATTTGGGTTGAATACTCTACCCTCGAAAACTGCTATGCGATCCCCTATACTTGTGGGTTATCTAGACCTTTTTCTGGCGCCGTAGCCGGGGAGCATAGCTCTATTCTTTGAGTCGCTTGGGATTTATATCTGCTGGACACTATGAAGAACTTGAAAGACGCTAAGACAACAATTTATACCTCAACTACGAGGGGAGGTAAGGAAGCGCCATCTAGCTATGCACTTGATTCACCTTACATTATGAGTAAGCTAGTGACACCTAAGCACATACGCTATTCGTTCCGATATGTCGCATGTTATTGATGATGCCACTACGCTATGCATGATACTTATGATGAAACTACTTCTATGCTTGATACTACTATGCCCCTTGGTGAATTTCTAGATGAACAAATTGCTAGAAATTTGGAGAGAAAGAAATTATTGAATCTGAATACGATGATGAAAGTGATGATGAAAATATGCCTATTATTCCTAAGGGTTATGTTTTTGATATGGAATCTTCTGCAGCTATCTTTGCCTGCCAAGATAGATACGAACTTAAGAGGCTATTAGTTAAATGGAGTAAAGAATCTCTTAGAGGCAGAATGAAACCTGACCCTGCTTTTGCTACTTCACCTATTTGTGTTCCCGATAAGGTTTATTATTAATTCTCTGTTGATCCTGATATAATTACTTTAGTTGAATCTGATCCTTTTTATGGCTATGAATCTGAAACTGTTGTGGCACATCTTACTAAGTTAAATGATATAGCCGCCCTATTTACTAATGATGAGAGAACGCGCTACTTTTATATACTCAAAATATTTCCGTTCTCATTAAAAGGTGATGCTAAGATATGGTTTAATTCTCTTGATCCTGGTTGTGTGTGTAGTCCCCAGGATATGATTTATTACTTCTCTGCTAAATATTTCCCTGCTCATAAGAAACAAGCTGCTTTGAGGGAAATGTACAACCGATGCAAATTAAAGAAGAAAGTCTCCCACAAGCTTGGGGAGGCTTCTCAAGTTACTTAATGCTTTGCCTGATCATCCTCTTAAGAAACCTGAAATACTTGATATCTTTTATAATGGACTAACCGATGCTTCCAGAGATTACCTGGATAGTTGTGCTGGTTCTCTTTTCAGGGAAGAACACCGGATCAAGCTGAAATTCTATTGAATAATATGTTGACAAATGAAAATAATTGGGCCCCTCCTGAGCCATCTTCTGCTCCAATTACTGAGCCTATTCCTAAACCAACTCCGAAGAAGAGAGGTGTTCTATTTCTCAGTCCTGAAGATATGCAAGAGGCAAAGAAATCTATGAAAGAAAAAGGTATTAAAGTTGAAGATGTTAAGAATTTACCTCCTATTGAAGAAATACATGGTCTTAATCTACACTTTGTTGAAGAAACTTATGATATTGATCCATTACTTATTGAAGAACCTCCTGATCGCGATAACCCGACACAGGTAGTAAAGGTAAATTCTCTATACAGATATGATAAAGCTGAAGTCCCTCCTACTAAAATTGCTAGTCAGTGCTTGGATGAGTTTGATAACTTTATGTATAAGCAAGATGACTTTAATGCTTATTTTGGTAGACAATTAAAACAAGATGCTTATATGATTAAACGCTTGGGTGATTATATGGCTAATATTAGAGGTGAACTTAAACTTGTTAGCAAACATGCTTCTATGGTTACCACTCAAGTAGAACAAGTACTTAAAGCCCAAAAAGATGTGCTTGATGAAATGAATAGTAAGAAAATGATTATGCTGTTAGAGTGGCTACTAGAACTGGTAGAATGACTCAGAAACCTTTGTATCCTGAAGGCCACCCTAAGAGAATTGAGCAAGATTCTCAGAGAAATAATATTGATGCTCCTAGTTCCTCTAAAAGGAAGAAGAAGAAAAATGATAGGACTTTGCAAACTTCTAGTGAACCTATTGCCGAACCACGAGAATCCAAAATGATATCTCTATGTCTCGATGTCAAACACAATCTGGTAATGAACATGAACCTAGTGAAAATTTTAATGATGATGTTCATGATGATGCTCAACCGAGTAATGATAATGATGTAGAAGTTGAACTCTTTGTTGATCTTGATAACCCACAATCAAAGAATCAACGTTATGATAAAAGAGACTTCGTTGCTAGGAAACATGGTAAAGAAAGAGAACCATGGGTTCGTAAACCCATGCCTTTTCCTCCAAAACCATCCAAGAAGAAGGATGATGAGGATTTTGAGCGCTTTGCTGAAATGATTAGACCCATCTTTTTGCGTATGCGATTGACTGATATGCTGAAAATGAATCCTTATGCTAAATATATGAAAGATATTGTTACAAATAAAAGAAAGATATCGGAATCTGAAATTTCCACCATGCTCGCTAATTATACTTTTAAGGGTGGAATACCAAAGAAACTTGGAGATCCGGGAGTACCCACTATACCATGCTCCATTAAAAGAAATTATGTTAAAACTGCTTTATGTGATCTTGGGGCCGGTGTTAGTGTTATGCATCTCTCTTTGTATCGTAGACTTGACTTGAATAAGTTGACACCTACTGAAATATCTTTGCAAATGGCTGATAAATCAACTGCTATATCTGTCGGTATTTGTGAGGATGTGCCTGTTGTGGTTGCAAACGTTACTATTTTAACGGACTTTGTTATTCTTGATATTCCTGAGGACGATAGTATGTCTATTATTCTTGGAAGACCTTTTACGAACACCGTAGGGCTGTTATTGATTGCAACAAAGGCAATGTCACTTTTCATGTTAATGGTAATGAGCATACAAGACACTTTCCGAGGAAACAACCTCAAGTTTATAGCATCAATTCTATTGGAAAAGTTCCATCGATTATTTTTGGAGGTTTTGAATTTCCTCTTCCCTCATCCAAGAAGAAATATGATATCCTTATTATAGGGGATGTGCATATCCCCGTTGAGCTAACTTAGTGTTATTCGAAATTTCTCCAGTTTCATGATTACCAGAATGAGTTTGTTAATAAGACTTGATCAACCTTGTTAGTGGATTCCTTTTGATGATCATGAGATGGATGAAACTAGAAGCACAACCTTCTGTACCTCTTTATATTTTCTGTTATTTAGTAGAAATAAAGTAAAATAGTATTTTTCTGTCTGTCTCCTGACTTATCCGTGCAATATAAAAATATCCCAAAAATAAAAGTCCTCAGAATGCCATGCCAATTTAATTTGATTTTTCCGGGAATATTTGACGATTTATAGTGCAAAAATCACCACGGGGGAGCTGCCACCTGGCCACGAGGGTGGAGGGCGCGCCCTACCCCCTGGGCGCGCCCCCTACCTCGTGGGCCCACGGTGGCCCTCCTCCACTTATCCCTGCACCCATCTTCTTCCTCTGCCTCACACAAACCCGAAAAACCAACTCAAGCACGAGTTCCAACCACTTTTGCTGCGATTTTCGATCTCCTTGCTCAAAACACCTCTCGCAAAACTGCTTGGGGATATTGTTCCTTGGTATGTGACTCCTCCATTGGTCCAATTAGTTTTTGTTCTAGTGCTTTATTCTTTGCAAATTTGTGCTGCATAGGTGACCATGTTCTTGAGCTTGCATGTCAAATTTATATGGTTCCAAGTAGTTCTAATGCTTGATATAGGCTCTAGACACTTGTAGGAGTAGTTGCTATTAGTTTTATTGAAGTTGGTTCACTTTTGTTTGAAGTTACTAAAAATTTCAGAAATTTTTTAGAGAAACAATATGTTTAGGAAGATGTTCCAATGTGGTTCTTCAAGGAAGCAAGGCCCTAGGCTTGCAATACGTGATGCTGACGAGGAACCACCAAGAGACGCTCTTGTGAGTCCCTGTGAATGGCCTTCGGAAAATTTTATGGATCAAGCGGGAATCAAAGAAGAATTTAACGCATATTTGCGTAACACCGATCTTGTGGACTTCGAGGCAGACAAATGCCCACAGTATCATGATCTCACTAGTCCATTTGTGAGGAGGTTTGAATTTTCATCTTCACGTAATTCCCCTTCTGTCATGTTTGATCTGTATGACAAATCATTTACCTTGGACTTAGAGGATTTTACTTTTGCTTGCAAACTCCCACAATGGGGTAGTACTGTTGATCCCCGTAAATTTGAATTTAGAGACTTCCTTGCTAGTATAACTGTGGGGGAATCTAGAGATATAACGCAAGCCACTATAGGGAGCATTCACTTTCCTGCTATACATTATTTTGCTCTCTTCATCGGTAGGTGCATAAATGTTAAGGATGAAGCATGTCACATGTGTGTCTCGATCTCGGCATTCTCGTGAGTCTTTGTGTTAGGAGATCAATCTTATCATATGGGAGCCATAGTAGCTCGTAGGTTTCATCATAACAGATATAACGGAGATTTCTTTGGAGGAATTTTTGCAACCCGCTTAGCTAATTTTCTTGAGATAGACATTCGTGAGGGTGATATGGAGTTACCCCCTACTTATTTAAATTTTGATTCTATGGTTTCCCACCAGTTTGTTGAGAGGATCGAACCACCTCTCCAAAGATCGACTAATCTTTAACAAATGGCATGTTGTCTCATATTACTCTTCCTGCTCCTGCCTTCTTTGATTCTCGACAAAAGGAAGATATGTTATTACCAGAGAGGAGGCAGATGAGTACGAGAGAAGAGCGGAGGCGGCTCGACGCCACGCTGCAGCTCAGGAGGCGATAGCCGCTGCATCACAGTACGACCCCAGCTACACCTACGGGTATCCGCCAGGCCATCCCTGGCAATGAACCAACTTAGGCTAAAAGCCTAAGCTTGGGGGAGTACGTATTTCTCACCGACATTACATTTATGTTCACATACACTCATTGCTAGATGTCGGTGCTCATACTCTTTCATTGTAATATCCATGCTAGTTTATTTTCTTTTTCCTGCTTTCTTCTTGTGTGTCTGTTAAACCTTAAGAAAAAAATAGTAGTAGTTTATTTCTTTGCTGTAGTAATTAAAAAGAAAACCCAAAAATATTTCCCGTTCTTCTTTTGCTTGTTGGGAGCTTTCCCGTGTAAATAGTTTTATTTCTTTTCTTTTCTTTGGGGGTCGAGGGAGAAGACCATGATTAAATTGTCGAAGCGGCTCTTATATGCATTATTGTTGATTTAACCAAGAGCCCATATTGCCTTGTCTTCTCCTGTTTATTGAATGCTCACAGATTCCAGCTTAGTCCAATGCACGTGCACTCTTATCATTATTCACACCGTTCGGTCGTGCAAGTGAAAGGCAATTATGATGATATATGATGGACTGACTAAGATGAGAAAAGCTGGTATGAACTCGACCTCTTTTGTTTTTGTAAATATGATGAGTTCATCGTTTGATCCAGCTTATTATGAATAAATATGTTTTGCAATGACAATTAGAGATCATAGTTGCTCGTGCCATGCTTGATTAGCTATGAGTTATAATGGTTTACCTTGCATGCTAACATGCTATTAAAATGGTTGTGATGTGGTATGATGGGGTGGTATCCTCCTCTGAATGATTTAAGTGACTTGACTTGGCACATGTTCACGCATGTAGTTGAAACAAATCAACATAGCATTCATGATATTTATGTTCATGGTGGATTATATCCTACTCATGCTTGTATTCAATGTTTATTAATTTTAATGCATGTTCATGACTGTTGTCGCTCTCTAGTTGGTCGCTTGGGTCTTTTGCTAGCCTTCACTTGTACTAAGCGGGAATACTGCTTGTGCATCCAATTCCTTAAACCCCAAAGTTATTCCATATGTGTCCACCATACCTTCCTATATGCGGTATCTACCGCCGTTCCAAGTAAATTTGTATGTGCCAAACTCTTAAACTTCAAATAAACATTATATTTTGCATGCTCTAATAGCTCATATATCAACTAGGGCTGCCCTTATCTTCCGTGTTAGGCGGGTTATTCTCAAGAGGAGTGGACTCCGCTCCTCACTCACGAGAAAATGGCTGGTCACCGGGATGCCCAGTCCCATGCTTTATGCAAACTAAATCAAAATAATTGCAAACAAAACTCCCTGGGACCCGTTGAATGTTGGAGGCACTTTCGTTGTTTCGAGCAAGCCATGGATTGATGCTTGTGGAGGAGGGGGAGTATAAACTTTACCATTCTGTTTGGGAACCGCCTATAATTTGTTTAGCACGGAAGATATCGTCATCTCTTAGTTGTTATGTTGACAATGAAAGTATACCGCTCAAAATATTATTTATCTTTATTTCAAAACCGAGCTCTGGCACCTCTACAAATCCCTGCTTCCCTCTGTGAAGGGCCTATCTATTTACTTTTATGTTGAGTCATCACCTTCTTATTAAAAGCACTAGCTGGAGAGCACAACTGTCATTTGCATTCATTACTGTTAATTTATATCGGGTATGACTATGATTGGATCTCTTTTACCATGAATTACAATTTTTAGTCAGTCCTTGATCTTTAAAGGTGCTCTGGATTTATGTTTTGCGGTCTCAGAAAGGGCTAGCGAGATACCATCTTGTTATATCATATTATGACTATTTTGAGAAAGTGTTGTCATCCGAGATTTATTATTATAGCTTGCTAGCTGATTATGTTATTGATATGAGTAAACATGAGACCTAGGAGTTATTGAAAATGTGGTTAGTTATGATCTTTGCTGAAAACTTGAATCTTTGGCTTGACATATTTACAACAACAAGAGCAAACAGAGTTTGTAAAAGTTTTTCTTTTTCTCTTTTAGTTTGTCAACTGAATTGCTTGAGGACAAGCAAGGGTTTAAGCTTGGGGGAGTTGATATGTCTCCGTCGTATCTACTTTTCCAAATACTTTTGCCCTTGTTTTGGACTTTAACTTGTATGATTTGAATGGAACTAACCCGGCGGGCACTGTTTTCAGCAGAATTGCCATGATGTTGTTTTATGTGCAGAAAACAAAAGTTCTCGGAATGACCTGAAACTCCACGAGATGTCTTATAAAAAATAATAAAAAATCCTCGCCAAAGATGAAGACTAGGAGCCCACACCTGTCCACGAGGGTGGGGGCGCCTTCTACCTCGTGGGCCCTCGACACCTTCCGACGCCAACTCAGACTCTATATATTGGCTTTCGGGAGAAAAAATCAGAGAGAAGAAATCATCACGTTTTACGACACGGAGCCGCCACAAGCCCTAAAACCTCTCGGGAGGGCTAATCTGGAGTCCGCTCGGGGCTCCGAGAGGGGGATTCGTCGTCGTCGTCATCATCAACCATCCTCCATCACCAATTTCGTGATGCTCACCGCCCGTCGTGAGTAATTCCATCATAGGCTTGCTGGACGGTGATGGGTTGGATGAGATTTATCATGTAATCGAGTTAGTTTTGTTAGGGTTTGATCCCTAGTATCCACTATGTTCGAGATTGATGTTGCTATGACTTTGCTATGCTTAATGCTTGTCACTAGGGCCCGAGTGCCATGATTTCAGATCTGAACCTATTATGTTTTCATGAATATATGTGAGTTCTTGATCCTATCTTGCAAGTCTCTGATCACCTACTATGTGTTATGATCCGACAACCTCAAGTGACAATAATCAGGACCACTCGGTGATGACCATAGTTTGAGGAGTTCATGTATTCACTATGTGCTAATGCTTTGTTCCGGTTCTCTATTAAAAGGAGGCCTTAATATCCCATAGTTTCCATTAGGACCCCGCTGCCACGGGAGGGTAGGACAAAAGATGTCATGCAAGTTCTTTTCCATAAGCACGCATGACTATGTTTGGAATACATGCCTACATTACATTGATGAATTGGAGCTAGTTCTTTGTCACCGTATGTTATGACTGTTACATGATGAACCGCATCCGGCATAATTATCCATCATTGATCCGGTGACTACGAGCTTTCCATATCTTTGGTCTTCGCTTATTTACTTTTCCGTTATATCGTTATAATCACTACAAAATACCAAAAATATTTACTATTGCTTGCACTGCTCTTTTGTTACCGTTACCACCACTATCATATTACTTTGCTACTAAACAATTTGTTGCAGATACTAAGTTTCCAGGTGTGGTTGAATTGACAACTCAGCTGCTAATACTTGAGAATATTCTTTGGCTCCCCTTGTGTCGAATCAATAAATTTGGGTTGAATACTCTACCCTCGCGCACCGGTCCGGGACGAAGGGCAGATCGTCCCTACTCTGGAACCCCACGAGAGGGTTGTGTTTCTCCCCAACTTTGTCCATGGACTCGTATTTCCCCTCCACCCATTTGTTCGCGGGCTCATGTTTTACTATGGACTAGATTTCCACGATTTGGCCCCCAATTCCATCCTCAACATCTCGGTGTTTATCGTCGTGTGTGAGGCCTTCCTCCGCATCAAGCCCCACTTTGGCTTGTGGCTAAAGATCTTCAATGTGAAGCCGAAGATAGTGGTCGGCTAGCAAGCAGAGTGCGGAGGCACCATGGTGGGCAAGATGCCCAACGTCTCCTGACTCGAAGGCTCCTATGTGGAGACCGCGAAGGGTTGGCAGTCGGGGTGGTTCTATATCACCGAGCCGCGCGATGCCAACTGTGCGGCGGCCCCCGAATTTTGATCCGGCATCCCCATGTGGCTCACCTCCTAGAAAAAGAAGGGGTTAGCCTGGGGTGCGCCGGCAAAGCTGACCGGACTCCAGAACTGCGTCAAAAATGTGATAAGCAAGAAGATCAAGCTTGTCAACGTGGTCCAAGTCATGCTTTTCCGCCGGATCCTCCCATGTCAAAGACGGGCATTCAATATGAGGGAGTTCGATTCAGCCAAACTCCAAATGCTGCGAGAGCTCTTCGACACGATGCACAAAGACGTCTGGAAGGTGCTGTTCAAGGCCGCCGTAGTACCTCCTCCCGTCACCGAGGATCGCGAACTCAGCGCAAAGCGCCCCGCCAATCCGGTAAGCTCTCTATATTTCACGAGATGCTCCTTTCCCCAGTGTGTTCGTGAGAGGAGTCTAAGCCCCCATACTAATTTAACAGGACTGGCTGGCGACAGCGGAGCGGATCGACTATCCAGCTCCACTACCTGAAGATCCAGCAACTGCTCTCCTGACGGAGATGCTGTTTCCGGCGCCCTATGAGGTGTCGGAGAAGAAGGCCAAGAAGAAGGCCACGGGGACGAGGAAAGGTCTCCGGCGCAAGGTTGTGTCGGACTCATCGTCCGAAGACACTGAGGCGCACTCCTCCAACGAAAACGAGGAGGAGGAAGAGGAAAACCCTCCCCCCAACCCGAGGGGGAGAAGAAAAGGAAGTCCGCCCCGTCTGGGGAGGCCGAAAGGTCCAAGAAGGGAAGGACCCTCCCTCCGGACCACTCCACAACAGCCGCCTACAGCGACGAGGAGTGGTTGCCTAGGGACAAGCCCCGGGCGAAGTTGTAAGTATCCGGACACTTATAATGCTTCTAGTATATTTTGCTTTATTGCTTCTTATCATGTTAAATGTGATTGTGCAGTCCGTCCAAAGCCCACATCAACGTATCCTCCTTGGATGGTCCTCTGAGCCAGTTGGAGACGAATAGCTATTCACTCCCGACGGCCACCACCCCCCGGCCTGCGGACGACACCGAGGTGTTGTCCTAGAGGATACCTGAACAGGGGGAGACGGTTCTGGAGACGCCCCAAGGCGAAATCCCAGAAGCCGGACACATGGGGGGAAGACCCCCATGGATTCTGATGACGGGGGCCGCAGCAAGTCTGGCCCCCAGCCGGATACTGCGCCGGAACCTCCAATGGTACCGGATTCAGGTAGGCAGCCCCTCGCTAAGGAGGGCGAGCTGCCTGTGCCGATGACCTCTATCCATCCAGAGGCATCGGACAATTTGCTGGAAGCGCTTCGCGGCGCTTCCATTGACGAAGAGCACCGTACTCTTACGAGTACGGTGATTGAGAAGGTTCGGTCCGCCAAAAGCGGATTGACCGAAGCCTGCGCCAGCCTACTAACAGGCTTTGAGGTAAGTAATCTCATTATGAGGAAATATCACAACATAGACAGTAGCCCCTGATGCTCTGTTTGGCGTTTGGAAAGAAAGGTCGAACAGAGGATCAAATAACATCCACAGGAGTCTTATCATATTATGTGAATAAGCAGGCATCGCTGCTGGCCGCTGCCGCCCGCACCACGGAGGTCTCTGGACTGAAGCGGGACCTGGGGCGGGCCGAGGAAGAGCTCGGCCTCGTGAAGAGGCAGCTCAAGGAGAACAAAGGTAAGCGATACCCCGTCCGTGTGTCATATCAAGGAAAAATTGTTGATGCTAATAGAAGCATCATGAATTTTAATAGGGGCCACGACCGAAGTGGCGAACCTTAAGAAAGTGTTGTCCAAGGCCGAGGACAAGGCGGCCAAGGAGCGCCCCGAGCGCGAGAAACAGGAGGCTCGGGTAAATGAGGTCCAGTAAGAGCTCTAGGACTTCGTCAAAAAATTCGAGTCCTTGGAGCGTGACTCCAAGACGCAAGAGTCCGAGGTTGCGAAGGCCCTCCAGAGCGTGCAAGACACCAAGGCCGAAGCCCAAAAGGCCCTCCAGGAGATCCAGTGCCAAGAAGATAGCGGCGGGTAAGGCATTCATTATGCAAAGCAAGCATGTGAAGGAGACTTTCCTTTTACTTACCCGAATTCGGAGCTCTCCAGGAGCGTTCGTAGATCTGTCGCGCGGCATATCGGATGCCGCGGAGTTATACCGTGCTGAGGAAGGGAGCTCGACGGAGAAGCTGTTCTAGTCCCAATATATTGGGGCCGAACATCTGATGCCCTTGAGCGACCAGCTGAAGCAACTGGTCGAACTGCACAAGGCGGCCGAACTGGCCATGAAGGACCTCATAGTCCGGCTGTGGCCTGGCGAGCCCCTGCCCAGCAGCTACTTCGGCCTTGTAAAGCGGATGGTAAATGCATGTCCGCGGCTTGAAGTCATTAAGCGGCCCGTCTGCATTGAAGGTGCACGCAGGGCCTTTGCCCGTGCGAAAGTGCACTGGGCGAAGATGGACGCCAAGAAGCTGGTGACGGAAGGGCCGCAGAGGGAGTCCTGGATTAAGGGGTGTCCGGATAGCCGAACTATCATTGTTGGCCGGACTCCTGGACTATGAAGATACAAGATTGAAGGCTTCGTCCCGTGTTCGGATGGGACTTTCCTTGGCGTGGAAGACAAGCTTGGCGATACGGATATGTAGATTCCTACCATTGTAACCGACTCAGTGTAACCCTAACCCTATTCGGTGTCTATATAAACCGAAGGGTTTTAGTCCGTAGGACGAACAACAATCATACCATAGGCTAGCTTCTAGGGTTTAGCCTCCTTGATCTCGTGGTAGATCTACTCTTGTACTACCCATATCATCAATATTAATCAAGCGGGAGTAGGGTATTAGCTCCATCGAGAGGGCCCGAACCTGGGTAAAACATCGTGTCCCTTGTCTCCTGTTACCATCCGCCTAGACGCGCAGTTCGGGACCCCTACCGAGATCCGCCGGTTTGACACCGACATTGGTGCTTTCATTGAGAGTTCCTCTGTCGTCACCTATAGGCCCGATGGCTCCTTCAATCATCAAGAACGACGCAGCCTGTGGTGAGACTTTTCTCCCCGGACAGATCTTCGTATTCGATGGCTTTGCATTGCGGGCCAATTCGCAGCCATCCGGAGCAGATCGAAGCTACGCCCGCCATCGAGTCAGATTTGGGAGTTTAAACTACACGGCCGACATCGCGGAGACTCGATCTTCGATAGATTCGAGCCGCAGCCAAGCCGCCACCGCACTATCTCGATGGGCATGATCTAACCCCGCCAACAAAGGTGTCACGGAGGCCGATTCAGTGTCCGCTCTGACCATTGATTCGGAGCCGATCTCGCCGATCGAGGATGGTTGGTTGGACACCACCTTGGGGGCTGAAATCTCTACGGCGATTGAGCCGAACACCATCCCTGTCCTTTGCAAAGCTCGTGACTCCCAGGTGCCGGACTCCTTTCCGGACTCCGAACCTCCCGCGCCCTGCGATCGAATCCGGTAGGCGCGATTATGGAGTTCACCGCCACGGACATCTTTCAGCACTCGCCTTTTGGCGATATCCTGAACTCATTAAAGTCTCTCTCTTTGTCAGGAGAGCCCTGGCCGGACTACGATCAGAAAGGTTGGGATGCGGACGACGAAGAAATTCAACGCCCACCCACCGCCCACTTTGTAGCCACTGTCAAAAGCTTAAACGACGTGCTCGATTTCGACTCCGAAGACATCGACGGTATGGACGACGATGTAGGAGATAACCATGAACCAGCACCTATAGGATACTGGACAACCACCTCATCCCATGATGTATACATGGTGGATACACCTACAGGAAGCGACGACGAGGAACGACGGGACACTACGAAGGATAAATCCCTCGAAAAGCAGTCAAAACGGCAACGTAAACGCCGCACCAAGTCCCGCCTCGACAAAGACCCAGCCATAGAGTAGGGAGAACCAGTGGACGACGAACATGCTATCGAGCAACCGTCCGAACAGGACAACTTGGATAAACAACCCGTCACCGGCGAAGATAACAGTCCGGACGATCTCACGCCGGACAAATTGTTGGAGCAGAAGAACCTCCACAAAAGGCTTGTCGCCACTTCGCGTAGCCTGAAAAAGAAGAAGCGGAAGCTCAAAACAGCGAAAGATGCACTCAGAATCAGATGGAGCAAAGTACTCAACACCGCAGACAAATACAGCGACAGTCGCCGAACAAAGAGCTACCCAAAGAGAAAACTACTGCCCGAATTGGATGAGGAGGCCGTAGAGCCCCCACAATCAAAAAGCAAGAAGGCCACCCGGTCGGATGGACGACCCCATGGCAAACAGAGAGCGGCAAATGGCGCCAAGACACAAGCTTGCACGCGATCCGCATAAGGATTCACATCAAAAGATGTCGATTAGGTCCATCTATGGGCCGAGAAAGCAAGCTCTTCAAAGCAATGCAACACGCCAAATATCCGAACATCACGGCACACCCAAATATAGGGGTGCCGCACCCCTCGTGTTTCACCGATGAGGTCTTTGGATCACGAATTCCTCAGTGGGATTCAAACCCGTAAACATAGAGGCATACGACGGAACAACAGACCACGAGTCTGGATTGAGGATTACATCCTCCACATACACATGGCTAGAGGAGATGATCTCCACGCCATAAAATACCTACCCCTCAAGCTCAAAGGGCCAGCCCGGCATTGGCTCAAAAGCCTCCATGAAAATACCATTGGAAGTTAGGAAGAGCTCGAGGATGCTTTTCGGGCAAATTTTCAAGGGACTTATGTTCGTCCGCCGGATGCAGACGATTTAAGTCATATAACTCAACAACCCGGAGAGTCAGCCCGCAAATTATGGAACAAGTTCCTCACCAAAAAGAACCAAATAGTCGACTGTCCGGACGCCGAAGCCTTAGCAGCTTTCAAACACATCGTCCGAGATGAATGGCTTCGCTTGACACCTCGCCAGAGAAGCCGAGAACCATGGCTGCATTAACAAGCCTCATGACCTGCTTTTATGGGAGAGGATAGTTGGCTGGCAAGATGCGATACCGATGACCCAAGTACATCCAAGTAAGGGATGGAAATGGAAAACCACGACGCAGCAAGGACCAGCGCCGAATTAAGAGGAACGGTCCAAAGAGCGCGGCGATAACGCCGGATTCAAAAGCTCACGGCAGAACAATAAAAACTGCCCCTTAAGGACAATAGCGATGAGCTATCCAACTTAAACAAAATCTTGGACAAGATATGCCAAATCCACAAGACTCGAGAAGCCTGCAAACCATACCCACAGAGATTGTTGGGTCTTCAAGCAGTCCGGCAGACTCAATCCGAACACAAGGGGCTCGACACACCAAGCGAGGACGATGACGAACCCCACAAGCAGAGCACCGGAAAACAAAAGAATTTCCCACAAGAGGTTAAAACAGTAAACTCACTTCGCGTGATAAAAGGGAAAAACAGAGCGGCGCCCACTAAAATGCGCGCCGCACAGACTACCCTAGCGGAGTACCAACACTGGTTGTCAAAACCAATCAGCTTCGACCATTAGGACTACTCCGAAAGTATCCGGAACGCAGGACGGTCTGCCTTGATATTGGATCCTATAATCGACGGATTCCAATTTACACAAGTCCTCATGGATGGCGACAGTGATATAAACCTAATATATCAGGACACAATCCGCAGGATGGTGATAGACCCAACCAAAATTCGCCATAGCAACACCTCCTTCAAAGGGGTAATGCCAGGCCCATATGCCCATTGTACGGGCTCCCTACTGCTAGAAGTTGTGTTCGGCTCATCCGACAACTTCCACCGCGAAAAGTTAACCTTCCACATCGCCCCATTCGAAAGTAGCTATCAAGCACTCTTTGGGGCATGAAGCTTTCGCCGCTTTAACGCATAATACCGCATTATGCATCTCTTACACTTAAAATGCCCGGTCCACGCGGCATCATCTCATTGAAAGGGAGTATTAAGTGTTACACGAGCACGGAAGACCATGAGACCGCTTGACAGCCCCACACCAATCCGGCTCCGCTAATCAAAGCACTGAATAGGTCATTCAAACCCGGACACGGCTAGACGAAGTTCGGCGCCTACTAGCGGCATACCCCCATACAAGGGGCTGCGCACGCATACAACAAGAGACAATAAAGCTCAATTTTATTCACCTTCCAAACCGTACTCTGTTTATTTAATATAAAGTACATTTCTCGCACGATATTTTTTCTTTTCAGCTAAGTTCTTCTCTTTTACAGATGAACACCGTGCTACACCCGTCCCGTGATAATGCACAACGGAGACACAGCGCGCAGCGCAAGAGGGACCCGTCGCCGAGATTCTTTTGAGATTAAGACCATGCATAAACCTTTTTTACTGCCTCGTGTTGATACACATCCCCCGGTTTCTTATTATAACCGAGGAGGAGGCTGGCGTTTGGCATCGGCCGCACCAGAATTTTTGCGCGTACCTAGACACCAGGGCTTAGGGCATTATTCTGCCCGTTTTCATAAAGACCGAATACCTTAGGGAGTGTTCGGCGTCTCGAGTTAGGCCTTATATGCATCAGCTCGGAATTATGTCTTTGGTCAAATGTTGGGTTTGCCCGGCTCCCATGTTTTGGTACCTTACGTTCCGTTATATCGGCTAAGGTAGCACTGGGAGAACCACTGCGATTGTGCCCCGGTTGAGCTGGGTTGAGCACCTCAGTGGAGAAAGCTAAACCGACCGTCATGATATAGCATGAGACTGGTCAACCACTCGATGACCCAATGGAATGTTTAGAATTCCCCGCATTGACGAAGGCCGTTTCGGTCAGGCACATACGCCCGAATTCGGGAGAGCGCGGTGCCCCTAGGGGCTATATAGTAGCCCCACCATCGAGCTCCTATGGCTAAGTGAAAGTGATAAAGCATTATAGTCCGGTTGCCTAGTTTGCTACGCCATCACCTCCTTCACAGGACCAAGACGTTGGATTAAGTGTGAAAATGCGCCTTTTTTGCAAACACCCCCGCACTATGTGCGTGGGGGCTGAAGCCGAAGACTGCCATCTTTCAGGTTATATACACATATACATCAATGGCCGCACAAGAGGCGTTTTAATACTTGAACGCACAAGTATAAACAGCTCTTATATTATATTGAAACATTGTTTTCACAAATCATACATGTCATTTAAACATAATATCCTTCAAGCACTGCGTCTCTATTAAACGAGCGCCCTGCAGGACTTCCTCAAAATAGTGCTCGGCAGGTACTCGGCTTCTGTCCGAGTCTTGGGATGCAACATAGGTGGCCTTCATCTCTGCCCATTATGTCTTGACACGGGCAAGAGCCATCCGCGCTCCCTCTATGCATGCTGACCGCTTCATTGCATCGATATGCGGTACCGCACCAAGGAACTGCTGCACTAAGCCAAAATAACTCTTCGCTGGGGTCCGCCGCCACAAATGAGTCATAACATGCTTCATGGCAAGTCCGGATAATCGATTCAGCTCGCCCATTCGCCAACCGATCGGTCAACGGAAGAGGACGCTCCGGACTATGGAATTGCGACCAAAATAGCTCTTCCCTTACAGCCCCTTACGGCCTCGGAAGTGCTCAATCGCGTCCATGGCGCTTGCCGCTAAGTCCAGATAAGCATCCTCCGAACTCCACAGCTTGTCCAACTGAGCATACTTCGGATCCGTGAACTTCCTCCGCAGCAGAAAAGGCTTTCCAGCAGCAACATCCACAGCCTGACGCAGCTCCTCCTTTGTAGCTCTCATTGTGGAGCAGGCATCCTTGGCTTCGGCGGTGGCCTTTTTCAGGTTCTCTTGCTCCGCTCGACGTTCTTTTTCAAGAACCCCGCAGCGGTCGGCAGCATTCTTCAACTTTATGGCCATACCGGCCATTTCCTCTTTGCTTCGGCGATGAGCAGCCCATTCGACTTTTAGCTCTTGGCCGCCTCTTAAAGCGGCCGTTACATTATTTCTGGCTTGCTCTTTAGCTCGGGCGAGTTCCGCCCGCAGCTCCTCCACAACAGCGGCACCACCTGCATTAAGCATACAAGTAGTAAGGCACGGGCGTCAAGCTCCCTTACCAGGCGTCCGCGAAGAAGTCGCATACCTTGTGACTCGTCAAACCGCTTATTGACCGGTAGCGATGTCGCATCCGCCTCGTCAAGTTGCCGCTTTAGTTCGGCAAATTCTTGATCCGGTAGCCACGGACGCCCGCAACCTATTTAGGAGCGGCGCAATGTTATAATCGAGATTATGATCCTCGGCACGCTGTCAATTTTGACAACATACCGAGTCTCGTGGGCTACTATCTATACAGGCATTCTATATGCATAACTGTCAGAAGGTACATCATTTTTGCGTACCTCGAACCCCATCAGTAAGCTTCTGATGGCTTCATGCAATCCGCTCTCCGCGGATGCAATTCTTTCAATCACCGTACCCATTAGCACACGGTGATCTTCTGAGATAGCCGCTCGCCTGAGCAGATCCTTCAGCTCCTCCGACCAAGACGCCCGGTTGGCGCCGGACCTTCCGGCCCACGGACTGGAAACCCTCCGTGGCGACACCTCGTGGTCGTCCGCCTGCATGAAGGTGCGACAGGTGGAGGCGTTGGCTCTCCATCATCTCCGGAAGAAGATCCCCGAAGACGAGCTCTGCTGAGAAGGGCTGAGATCCGAACTACAAGGTATAATTTCGGTTATCTTGAAATAAATCTGAGGATGTCCCTTATTACCCGGCCCCTTGTTTTTACTTATGGCTCGTTGCCGGGCTGATCCCCTTGGGGAAATAGTGCAGCTGGGGTACTTCCCAGCGCCGGACTCTCTGACGAAGATTTCTTTCCCCTCTTTGAGGCCTTGACCTCCGGATCTTCCGAAGCGGTCCTCTTCTCTCCTTGGAGGGTGGGACTTTTGATCCCTCCTTCCACGAAAGCGTCCTTCATGGAGGCAGTTGCTTCCCCGCTCCCCCCTTCGCCTTCTTCAAAAGGCGCGGCCTTTAGCATCTTGGTCAGCACGAGATCCGGCGTGGTCTCTGGGAGGGGAGCCGGACACCTTATCAACTTTGCCTTCGCTATCCACTCCTGTTCAAGAAACAACTCCTTTAAGGGCAAAGTTTATGATAAATGAACAGACAGCCTGTCCGGGTACATGACTACTTACTTGAGTATCTGGGCGATTGCAGCTTAGTCCTGCGTCCTCAGTCAGGTCCAGACACTTCTCTTGTGATCCGAAGAACAGTTTATACATCTCCACGGGCGTCGTACCCATAAAATTTTGAGAGCTCGTGGTCCCTCCGGATTAAATTCCCACTGCATTTTAGGGGCGACATTTGCAGGCGTAAGACGCTGAATCAACATAACCTGCGCCCACTGCGACCAGATTGATCTTTCTTTCTTGGAGGTCTCGAATACGGCCCCTGTGATGGAACGCCCTTGGACGGCCCAGTCGAGCCCGGTTGACCCATGATGCCAGCTGTGGTGGACTGGCCGGAAGGCGGGTGGCGCCACCCATTTGGTGCCCACAGGAGCGGTGATATAAAACCACTCCCATTGCCACAAACCAAGCTCCTCTTGAAAAGAGCCCTCGGGCCACGGAGCATCAAGACACTTGCTTATGACCGCCCCTCCGCACTCTGCTTGTTGCCCCTCGATCATCTTGGCTCCACCTTGAAGGTCTTGAGCCACAATCCAAAGTGAGGGGTAATATGGAGGAAGGCTTCACATACGACAATGAATGACGAGATATGGAGGATGGACTCCGGATTCAAGTCATGGAAATCCAGCCCATAATAAAACATGAGCCCCCGCACAAAGGGATCCGTCGGGAAGCCTAAACCCCGAAGGAAGTGAGACACGAACACCACGCTCTCTCCGGGCTCGGGAGTGGGAATGACCTACCCTGGAGCAGGCAGCATATGCGAAATCTCGCCGGTTAGATACCTGGCATCTCGCAGCTTTAGCACAACTTCTTTTGTGACGGAAGAAGACATCCATCGGCCGAGCTAGTCAGAGCCGGACATCATCGAAGGTCCGAAGCGCCTAAATCTGAAGCTTTAGGTGTTAGAACTCGAAGCGCGAGGCGAACTCGATGGAGGGTGAAAAAAGAAGGGGGCCTTGGTCTCATTATAAAGAGGTTGAATACCAAGAGCCCTCCCGTGGTCGATTGGGACTCGCCGATAGAGGAGGCGTGCCAGCTAACGCACGGTTGGGTTACCCACGTCCGTATTGATGAGAATCCCGGAATAAGGGGCATGATCTACGCTTTGATAAAATGTGCCAAGGAAACCGCCTCGCTAAACGCTACCGAGGTGGGCGGTAAAAAATGATTCGAATAAAGGCACGGCCGTGGTGTGATGTCACGCCACGGAATACGCCACAGATCTGTGCAAAAGTTATTCTCACTACGGTAGTATGTGGAACTTGTTTTGCAGAGCCGGACACTATCCTTGTGTTCAAAACCTTCTATGAAGTATTCGGAGGAGGAACCCGCCTTGCAATGCCGAAGACAATATGCCCGCCGGACTCGTCGTCATTGAAGCCTGGTTCAGGGGCTACTGAGGGAGTCGTGGATTAGGGGGTGTCCGGATAGCCGAACTATCACTGTTGGACGGACTCCTGGACTATGAAGATACAAGATTGAAGGCTTCGTCCTGTGTCCGGATGGGACTTTCCTTGGCGTGGAAGGCAAGCTTGGCGATACGGATATGTAGATCTCCTACCATTGTAACCGACTACTGTAACCCTAACCCTATTCGGCGTCTATATAAACCGAAGGGTTTTAGTCCGTGGGGACGAACAACAATCATACCATATGCTAGCTTCTAGGGTTTAGCCTCCTTGATCTCGTGGTAGATCTACTCTTGTACTACCCATATCATCAATATTAATCAAGCAGGAGTAGGGTATTACCTCCATCGAGAGGGCCCGAACCTGGGTAAAAACATCGTGTCCCTTGTCTCCTGTTACCATCCGCCTAGACGCACAGTTCGGGACCCCCTACCCGAGATCCGCCGGTTTTGACACCGACAGCCGCCGAAGGGCAAGGAGCACCGTCGCCCCGAGAATTATTATGATGGTGTCCTGAAGGGTTCCCGCCTTGTGGCGGATGAATGTGCTAAGGATGTAATAGTTGAATGAATGTACTCATGTCATCCTGTAATATGAAACGAGTTCATGTGCGTTATATAACGCTTGTTGATTTAAAATATTACCTTCTGTGCAGCCGTTTATAAAATCTGAGAGTTGGCTAGTCGTTGGCTTCTGCCCCATGTAACTAGTACTGGGGTGTTCGGGATAAATCTAAACACTCTTTTATCCAAATTTTTGGTCCTTTAAGGAGGTGTTTAGCGCAGCGAACAAGGCAATCGGACTATACAACTTTATCACTCTCACTTAGCCATAGAAGTCAACAATTTTAAATTTTGGCGAAGCCCCTAGTATTCGGAAGGCTGAACTTGGCGCGCTATGCATGCCTAAATCGGACAAGGCCGATTCCTCGCCCGAAGCGGAAAAATCTTTAAGGATTTGAGACCTCTCGAACAGCGACCAGCTCTCGCCGCATCATGACAGTTAGTTTTCGGCTTTCTCTACTGAGGTGCTCGTCCGGAAGAACCGGGACACAATCGCAGTAGTTCTTGATACTTCTCCAACCTATCTATAATTTTTGATTGCTCCATGCTACTTTATCTACTGTTTAGGACTATATTGGGCTTTAATTTCCACATTTATATTACTTTTTGGACTAACCTATTAACCGGAGGCCCAGCCCAGAATTGCTGTTTTTGCCTATTTCAGTGTTTCGAAGAAATGGAATATCAAACGGAGTCCAAACGGAATAAAACCTTCGGGAACGTGATTTTCTCACCGAACGTGATCCAAGAGACTTGGACCCTACGCCAAGGAACAAAAGAGGAGGTCACGAGGGTGGGGGGCGCGCCCCCTACCTCGTGGGCCCCCTGTTGCTCCACCGACGTACTCCTTCCTCCTATATATACCTACGTACCCCCGACAGATCAGAACAGGAGCCAAAACCTAATTCCACCGCCACAACTTTACGTATCCACGAGATCCCATCTTGGGCCTGTTAAGGCTCACGGAGAGGGCCGTCATCCCGGAGGGCTTCTACATCATCATAGCCCCTCCGATGAAGTGTGAGTAGTTTACCTTAGACCTTGGGTCCATAGTTAGTAGCTAGATGGCTTCTTCTCTCTTTTGGATCTCAATACAATGTTCTCCCCTCTCTTGTGGAGATCTATTCGATGTAATCTTGTTTTTGCGGTGTGTTTGTTGAGGCCCGATGAATTGTGGGTTTATGATCCAGCTTATCTATGAATAATATTTGAATCTTCTCTGAATTCTTTTATGTATGATTGAGTTATCTTTGCAAGTCTCTTTGAATTATCCATTTGGTTTGGCCAACTAGATTGGTAGTTCTTGCAATGGGAGAAGTGCTTAGCTTTGGGTTCAATCTTGCGGTGTCCTTTCCCAGTGACAGAAGGGGCAGCAAGGCACGTCTTGTATTGTTGCCATGAAGGATAATAAGATGGGTTTTTTTATCATATTGCATGAATTTATCCCTCTACATCATGTCATCTTGCTTAACGCGTTACTCCATTTTTAACTTAATACTCTAGATGCATGCTGGATAGCGGTCGATGAGTGGAGTAATAGTAGTAAATGCAGAATCATTTCGGTTTACTTGTCTCGGACGTGATGCCTATATACATGATCATACCTAGATATCTTCATAACTATGATCAGTTCTAACAATTGCTCAACAGTAATTTGTTCACCCACCGTAGAATACTTATGCTCTTGAGAGAAGCCACTAGTGAAACCTATGGCCCCGGGTCTATTCTCATCATTATCAATCTCCATCACTTTAATACTTGCTTTGTTTTCACTTTTCCTTTTACTTTTCACTTTGCATCTCTATATCAAAAATACCAAAAATATTATTTATCATCTCTATCAGATCTCACCCTCGTAAGTGACCGTGAAGGGATTGACAACCCCTAATCGCGTTGGTTGCGAGTAACTATCGTTTTGTGCAGTGCACGAGGGACTTGAGGGTGGCCTCCCTGGATTGATACCTTGGTTCTAAAAAACTGAGGGAAATACTTACGCTACTTTGCTGCATCATCCTCTCCTCTTCGGGGAAATCCAACGCAGTGCTCAAGAGGTAGCAGTTCTCCCTGTTCTACATTAGCCAATATAGCGGAACGTAAGGCACCAAAACATGGGAGCCGGGCAAACCCAACTATTGACCCAAGACATGATTCGGAGCTGATGCATATAATGCTATAAGTTCGGGGTGCCGCACTGTCGAAAGTGTTCGGACTTTTCTTGTCGTGTTATGGGGTAAACTGAAGCCCCTGGCGAGCTGAACGTACCAAAATGTACGGGTGCAATTTGTAGTAAATAAGCAGCCAAGGAAAAGCATAAAGAAAGTGTAATAATAAGCTGACGCTGTATATTTTTCCAATTTAAATAATATGTCAAAGCGTATGTATAAAAGTAGTGCGATAAGCAAAAATAGGACTATTTGACATGTCCTAACCAAGGGTAAGCTGCACGTGGGTATGTAAAACAGGTGTAACGATCGTTATCAGAGACCACCTGGGTATTCCCTTATACGTCAAAGCTTCTGGCCTCCTTGGGTTTTCCTTCCTGTGATGAGTCCGATAATCCGGCTACCTGAAAGGGCTTCCAGAAAGTAGGGTCCTGAAATAAAGAAAATGATGAAGGAATACGGGTCCTGGGGTGGTTGAGCCGCATTGTGGACCGCGTTGTAGGCGTGCCTTCGCCTATGCCCATGGTATTTTGAGTGCGTAATTATGTGCGCGTGACACAAATTTCGCCGCTTGATTGAGACTAGGATGGAGGCCGAATTGCTAGTCGAGCTCTGGACGTGCCAGACGATCCTGTTGCAGGATACTCCGGACTCGCTTGACGGTGTCCGGGGGCTTTATCGCCGGATTGGCGGTCTGCCTAAGAAGGCTGCTTTGTGCTTCTGCTGCGAGGGCCGCAGTGTGCTCCTCCGTACGGAGCGAGTGTTCTATGTTTCCATTGACTGTTATAACCCCTCAAGGTCCTGACATCTTGAGATTGAGGTATGCGTAGTGCGGTACCGCATTGAATTGAGCAAATGCGGTTTGTTCTAGTAGGGCATGATAACCACTATGGAAGGGGACGATATCGAAGATTAACTCCTCGCTTCGGAAGTTGTCCGGAGATCCGAATACTACTTCAAGTGTGATTGAGCCCGTACAACAGGTCTGTACACCTGGTATGACACCTTTAAAGGTGGTCTTGGTGGGTTTGATCCTCAAGGGATCGATTCCCATTTTGCGCATTGTATCCTGATAAAGCAGGTTCAGGCTACTACCACCGTCCATAAGGACTCGTGTGTGGTGGAATCCGTCAATGATGGGGTCGAGGACCAATGCGTCCGAACCGCCATGACGGATACTGGTAGGATGGTCCCTGTGATCGAAAGTGATCGGACAAGAAGACCATGGGTTAAATTTTGGGGCGACTGGCTCCATCGCATAGACGTCCCTTAGTGCACGCTTCCGTTCCTGCTACGTCTTGAGCTTGCGTTGGTTTTCCTCGAAGAGGAGAGGGTGATGCAGCAATAGTAGCATAAGTATTTCCCTCAGTTTTTGAGAACCAAGGTATCAATCTAGTAGGAGGCTCCTCAAAAGTCCCGCGTACCTACATAAACAAACTGAGAACTCGTAACCAACGCAATAAAGGGGTTGTCAATCCCTTCACGGCCACTTGCGAAAGTGAGATCTAATAAAGATAGTATGATAAGATAAATATATTTTTGGTATTTTATAAGATAGATGCAAAAAGTAAAGATGCAAATAAAAGAAGATTGGAAGCAATATGATAAGAGATAGACCCGGGGGCCATAGGTATCACTAGCGGCTTCTCTCAAGATAGCATAAGTATTACGGTGGGTGAACAAATTATTGTCGAGCAATTGATAGAAAAGCGAATAATTATGAGATTATCTAGGCATGATTATGTATATAGGCATCACGTCCATAACAAGTAGACCGACTCCTGCCTGCATCTACTACTATTACTCCACACATCGACCGACTCCTGCCTGCATCTAGAGTATTAAATTCATAAGAACAGAGTAACGCATTAAGCAATATGACATGATGTAGAGGGATAAACTCAAGCAATATGATATAAACCCCATCTTGTTATCCTCGATGGCAACAATAAAATACGTGCCTTGCAACCCTTTACATCCTTTGGGTAAGGCCACCGCAAGATTGAACCCAAAGCTAAGCACTTCTCCCATGGCAAGAAAGATCAATCTAGTAGGCCAAACCAAACTGATAATTCGAAGAGACTTGCAAAGATAACTCAATCATACATAAAAGAATTCAGAGAAGATTCAAATATTATTCCTAGATAAACTTGATCATAAACTCACAATTCATCGGATCTCGACAAACACACCGCATAATGAGTTTACATCGAATAGATCTCCAGCAAGAGAGGGGGAGAACATTGTATTGAGATCCAAAAAGAGAGAAGAAGCCATCTAGATAATAACTATGGACCCGTAGGTCTGTGGTAAACTACTCACAACTCATCGAAGGGGCAAAGATGTTGATGTAGAGGCCCTCCATGGTTGATTCCCCCTCTGGCAGAACGCTGGCGAAGGCTCCAAGATGGGATCTCGCGGATACAGAAGGTTATGGTGGTGGAAATTGTGTTTCGTCTGCCCCCTGGATGTTTTCGGGGTACGTAGGTATATATATGAGGAAGAAGTACGTCGGTGGACGCTTGGGGGCCCACGAGACAGGGCGTGCCCTTGCTGTGGGGGCGCCTCCTATCTCGTGGGAGCCTCGGCTGCTTCTTGACTTGCACTCCAAGTCCTTCTGGATCACGTTCGCTCCAAAAATCACGCTCCAAGGTTTCATTCCGTTTGGACTCCGTTTGATATTCCTTTTCTTGAAATCTTGAAATAGGAAAATAACTTGACAATATGGGCTGGACCTCCGGTTAGTAGGTTAGTCCCAAAAATGATATAAATATGTAAAATAAAGCCCATAAACATCCAAAAGAGGTAATATAATAGCATGGAACAATCAAAAATTATAGATACGTTGGAGACGTATCAAGCATCCCCAAGCTTAATTCCTGCTCGTCCTCGAGTAGGTAAATGATAAAAAAGAAATTTTTGATGTGGAACGCTACCTAGCATAACTCTCAATGTAGTTTTCTTTATTGTGGCATGAATGTTCAGATCCAAAATGGTACAAAATAAAAGTTCATATTAACATGAAAATGGTGATACTTCGAGCATACTAATCAAAGTAATCATGTCTACTCAAAATAACATGGCCAAAGAAAGTTATCCCTACAAAATCATATAGTTTGGCTAGGCTCTATCTTCATCACACAAAGTATTTAATCATGCAGAACCCCGATGAAAAGCCAAGCAATTGTTTCATACTTTAATAATCTCAAACTCTTTCAACTTTCACGCAATACATGAGCGTGAGCCATGGACATAGCACTATATGTGGAATAGAATGGTGGTTGTGGATAAGACAAAAAAGGAGAAGATAGTCTCACATCAACTAGGCGTATCAACAGGCTATGGAGATTCCCATTAATAGATATCAATGTGAGTGAGTAGGCATTGCCATGCAACGGATGCACTAGAGCTATAAATATATGAAAGCTCAACAAGAGAAACTAAGTGGGTGTGCATCCAACTTGCTTGCTCACGAAGACCTAGGGCATTTTTGAGGAAGCCCATCATTGGAATATACAAGCCAAGTTCTATAATGAAAAATTCCCACTAGTAAATGAAAGTGACAAAACATGAGACTCTCTATTATGAAGATCATGGTGCTACTTTGAAGCACAAGTGTGGTAAAAGGATAGTAACATTGTCCCTTCTCTCTTTTTCTCTCATTTTTTTATTTGGGCTATTTTCTCTTTTTTAATGGCCTCTTTTTTTTCGTCCGGAGCCTCATCCCGACTTGTGGGGGAATCATAGTCTCCATCATCCTTTCCTCACTTGGGACAATGCTCTAGAAATGATGATCATCACACTTTTATTTACTTACAACTCAACTGTAAGTGCATCTAGTGCCACCCCTAGTTGGTTTTGGAGTATTGACGACAAATTTGATTGAGGGACTAACGCGTTTGTGAGAATTGCAGGATAACACAGGTAGTGTCCCTCATTGATTCGGTTTACCTACCGGAGATGACCCCTAAAAATGCATGAAGACATTGACGACAATGGTGGTATGTGAAGATATTCATATTGAAGACTATGTCATGAGAAGACATTGAGTGAAGACTATGGAGCGCGAAGACTGTGTCGTTTCGTTGTTTCCTTTTTCTTCTTTGTTGAGTCATAGGAACCACCGTCTTTGTTAAGTGGGGTCCAAGTGAACAAAGTCGTAATGATCAAGTGATGCTCAACCAAAATCCTATGTCTTCGAGCGAAGACAATGAGAGCAAATCTTATCCAGAGCTGGATGAGTTAGCTTTGCTTGTAGCCAAAGTAAAGTTGCCTCGTGTGTTTGAAATTTGACCGTTGGAACACGTGTCAGTTCCTTAGTGACCTGTGGTCATTTCGGACATATCAGGTCGGGTTGCCTAGTGGCTATAAATAGCCCACCCCTACACCATAAATTGGTGGCTGCTCGGAGTTAGTGCACAACTTTTTCGCTTTGAGAGCAACCCACCTCGAAGCCTTTGAGAGAGAGAAATCCTTGCGAGGACAAAGCCCAAACACCCAGAGCCAAAGAGTGTTAGGCATCATCAAGTCTTTACGTCTGCGTGACACGAAGACTTATTACACTTGAGGACTGTGAATCCTCCACTGGTTAGGCGTCGCTCGAGCATCCAAGAGTCATTGTGGATCGTCGGTGAACGAAGTCTGTGAAGGTTCGGAAGTCTACCTTGAAGACTTACCAGAGTGATTGGGCGAGGACTGTGTCCTTAGCTCAAGGGGAATAAGGTGAAGACGCGGTCTTCGAGTTGAATCTCAGCCTCCCTAACTGGACGCATAATTGTCACAAAGAATCGAACTGGTCCAACAAATCTGTGTCTTCAACAAGTGACCGGTTCTATCCTCTCCTCCCTTTACTTAGAGTTTGTCTTCGTGAAGTCATTGCCTATTTGTCGCACTGTTTGACTTCATTGCTTGACTACTATCGTTGGTTGGCTTCATACTATCTTCCATCCTGATCCTTACTACTAAGCTGCTATTAGTCTTCGTACTTTCACATTACTGCATACTTGACTATGGTTTGCTTGTTGTAGTTTATCTTCCGCTGCATATCAATTAGGTCATTTCTATTGGAAGTTTTGAAGACTTTCATAAAAATTGCCTATTCACCCCCCCTCTAGACGATAGCTAGCACTTTCAATTGGTATCAGAGCAAGGTACTCCCTTGTTTTGTGTGATTCGGTTTAACCACCTGGAGTTTTAGCTATGTCGACTGCAGGGATAATCAAAGTCTCCGTTGCGTGCCCCGTCTTCGATGGAACTGAATATCCCTACTGGAAGAATAAGATGCGCATGCATCTTGAAGCCATTGATGTCGACCTACGGTATGTCGTCAAGAACGGCGTTCCCAAAAGCTGGTGAAGGTGTCACCCTGCCGATGTCAAGAAGTTCATTCAAGCTGGACTCTACCGCCAAGAACATCATCTGTGGTCATCGACCAAAGGACAAGATGGCCGTGTGAGTGCTCTGGAAATGTCGACGCTAGTCTGGGACTGGCTATCCAAGGTCAACGAAGGCGTCTCAACCCAGTGAGATCAAAGGATCAGTGTTCTTCGCAACCTCTTCAACCGCTTCAAGAGAAACGACAGTGAAAATGTCCAGCTCACATTTGATCGCCTCACCGACATCACGAATGAGCTTCGTGCTCGGCGCCCACCGAGATTACCAATCATGAAATCGTCAAGACACTACCGAGATCACTTGATCGCTCCTTTGACACCCTTGCCCTCATGATACAAGAACGCATACGACTTCAAGACACTCGATCCGTCTCGATATACTTGAGAGGCTCAACACACATGAGTTCCAAATTTTTGAGAAAAGAGATATCTATGGTCCCAACTATGGCCGAACTTCGCGCTTTGAAGGCAAAAGTTGTTTCCTCATCGAAGAAGAATCATTGCAGCCTGATGATCCACGAAGACATTGGAAAGGAACTTGCTATGCTCGTGAAGAAGTTCCAGAAGTTCAGTAAGAAGAAGGGCTTCATTAAGTCTTCGCGATCTAGCTCAAGAAATAATGAAGCTTCCACTCATGACTACAAGAAGAGAACATGTCACAAGTGCAAGAAACCTGGACACTATATCTCTGAGTGTCCACAGTGGGACAATGAGAAGAAGAAGAGCAAGGAATATGATTCTGATGACAAGAAGAAGAATAAATCTTCAAAGTCTTCTTACAAGTCCTCATCAAAGTCTTCATCTCATAAGAAGATCTCATCTGGCAAGGCTCGTGCTTTTGTTGGCAAGGAAATGTATTCAGAGGAGGAGTCTGCTTCTGAGGAGGCGGAGGTGGAGTCTGAAGAGGAGTCCGACCCTGGCGTTGCAAGTCTGGCTCTAGCCACAACCTATGTTGCCAAGTCCATCTTCAACACTAAAGACAATGACTTCCACACCAACGCTGAAGCTGATGACAAGGACGACCCTGCTCCCACCTACTGCTTCATGGCACGTGGTGCCAAGGTAAAATCACGTGATGCTTACTTTCAAACATCAAGTGAAGATGACTCTGATTATGAATCCAAGCCCAGCTACAAAACACTTGCTAAAATTGCAACTGAACAACAAAAAGCTATGGAACATACTCAAAAATTGTTAGACAAAAGTGATGACCTGTTGGACGCGGAAATGACACGTTCACAGCCCTTAGTTGAAGACATAAAAAATCTTCATGCTAAGTACCAAGAACTTGAAAGTCGTCATGAAACGCTCTCAACCACTCATGAAAAGCTCTCCTATGATTATCTTCAAAGGAAGCAAGAGCTTGAGAGATTGAGAGCGGCTCATGAAGATCTTCAAAAAGAGAATGAGTCACTTCGCGCTCAACAGATCAGTCCCGCTCAGGATGGATTTGAACCACCATGTTTAAAATGCCTTGAGCGTGATAACGCTACTTCTGTTGCTGGATGTTCCACTACTGCTACTATTGCATTGTCTTCAGCTACTGATGTGGTAACTAACCCCTCTGCAGAGGATACCACTACTATTCGATGAAAATGCTAGGATGAAGACATTGCTTGAAACAAGGATGTATAAAAGTGCGAAAGGACATCGACACTTTGCGATGTCCTCAAAGCAGATTCTCGAACCAAACCCTAGGAAAGAGGGTGTTGGGTTCGAGAGGAAAATGAATGTTGATGGTTCCCTCTTTGGAAGCCCGAGCGGTATCCCAAAACCACATGTGTTGCTGCAAAGGGACCTTGATGGATCCATCCACCTTATCCGGCTTTACCTGTGCTAATCCTATTATCATTGATGAATCCCTTGATGCAAACTATAAGTTGTTCAAGAATCGAGAATGGTGAAGTGTTTGCCGTGTATATTGGTACTAACTGCAGGAATGGACCACCTATGAAGAAGATCCGGGTTCCCAAAAGTTGTCTTGAGAATCTTCCAAGAATGTGATCATGACACCACACAGGATGAAGACAAACCCCAGACCTAAGGCGGCATATGGTCCAAAGGCTTCAAACAGACAGAGGACTCACCGGAGTCACCCTAACGCCAATGTTTTGCAGGGAAACCATACTCAAACTTATGAATATGAGTGTGTGTCTTCAAACCGCTATGTTCATAGAACTAAGAACTTTTCTGCTTATTCATATGAGTATCATTCATCTCCTGCAAGGCTATTTGCTAGGGATCCAAAGCCGAAGTTCTCAGATGCTGCACTTAGATTCATTACTTCTAAGCCACCCCTGACGATGTGGGTGGTTAAGAAGAATTAACTTTCTTTTGCAGGGAAGGGTGTCCAGCCGAAAATCAAAGGCGTCTGATGCTATTGCTGGGGACCTAAAACATCTTGTAGGACGCAAGATCAAATGCCCAAATGGTCTTACTATGTATTTTGTTCCTGAATTGTTTGCCATTCATCCTATCAGTCCTAATCTTGGTCTGAGCTTCAATAATCCTCTTGCCCGTCAAATGTTTATGCTTCACAATACTCTTGGTGAAGCCTATCCCTAACTGCATCTTGTAGGGTATGACACCTCATGCTTCAGAATGGATTATGGACAGCGGATGCACTAATCATATGACTGGTGATCGAAGTCTTCTCATGGACTCAACCTTACGTCCATCAGACAAGAGTCACATCACATTTTCTAACACTGGTAAAAGCAAGGTATTGGGTCTAGGTAGAGTTGCAATCTCAAAGGATCAACACATGGATAAATTGATGCTTGTTGAATCCCTTGGTTTCAACTTAATGTCTGTCTTGATGCTTTGTGACTTGAACATGATTGTGCTATTCGGAAAATATCGTTGCCTTGTACTCATGGAATCTGACAAGTCTCTAGTCTTTGAAGGGTATCGGCAAGATGATCTATACATGGTAGATTTCTCAGCAGGTCCACAACTTGCCGTATGTCTTCTTGCAAAAGCTTCAGAATCGCCGGCTCGCATCGGAGGTGGGGCATCTTGGCATGAGGAACTTACACACACTCGCCAAGATGAAGCATGTCATAGGCATCGAGGGTGTCAAGTTCAAGAAGGATCATTTGTGTGGTGCCATGCGAAGTTGGAAAGATGACTAGGCAAAGCACCCTCAAGACAATCATGACGACATCTCAACCCTTCGAGCTGTTACACATGGACTTATTTGGCCCTACTCACTACTCTACCCTCACAACAACTTCTTGTCTCTATGGCTTCGTCATTGTTGATGACTACTCAAGATATACATGGGTGCACATAATTCTCTACAAGACTGAAGTGCAAGATGTCTTCAGACGCTTCGCCAATCGAGCCATGAACAATTATGGCGTCAAGATCAATCATATCAAGTGACAACAACACCGAGTTCAAGAACACGGACTTGATCTTTATCTGGATACAATGGGAATCACTCATGAGTTCTCTCGCTCCATACACACCACAAAGAAATGGCATCAGAGAGCGCAAGAACAGAACCCTCATTGAGACGGCTCGAACAATGCTCAACGAGTACAAGACACCAAGAAAGTTACGGCCCGAAGCTATTGATACATCATGTCACGTCATCAACCGTGTTTACATCCATAAGCTTGAACAAAACATCCTATGAGCTCCTTCTTGGCAAGAAGCCAAATGTCGCCTACTTCAGAGTATTTGGAGCTAGGTGTCGGATCAAGGATCCCCATCACAAGTCAAAATTTGCACCTAAAGCTCACGAAGGCTTCATGCTCGATTCTGGAAAGGACTCGCACTCTTCTGAGTCTTCAACCTCTATCTCTACAAAACCGTCGAAACTGTGGACGTGCGATTTGATGAAACCAATGGTTCACAAAGAGAGCTCCTGCCAAGTACACTAGACGAAGCTCCGCCCAGCGAACCTATCAAGCTGATGGGAACTGGTGAAATCATGCCTTCTAAAGCACAGCCTGAAGAGGAACTTATCATTTTTGCACCTAACCAACCTGAAGACAATGCTCAAACTGAAGACAATCCTCCCAATGATGACAATGATCAGCAAGAGCAAGGTCTTCATCCAGTTCATCTTCGAGTTGCAAATGAAGTACAAATTGAGAAGATAATTGATAGCATCAATGCACCTGGTCCACTTACTCGCTCAAGAGGCAACACAGTTAGCAAATTTCTGTGGGCATTTTTCTTTTGTGTCAATATCAGAACCCAAGAAAGTAGCTGAAGCCTTTATGGAACCTGAATGGATACAAGCTATGCAAGAAGAACTTCAACAGTTCAAGCTGAACAATGTTTGAGAACTTGTCAAGCGTCCACGACCCTACATAAGCATAACATTATTGGCACAAAATGGATATATCGAAACAAGCAAGATGAGCATGGTCAAGTCGTCGTAAACAAAGCACGTCTTGTGGCTCAAGGATATACTCAAGTTGAAGGAATTGACTTGATGAAACATTTGCTCTCGTGGCTAGGCTTGAAGCTATTCGCATATTGCTAGCCTATGCTAACCACCACAACATCTTGCTATATCAAATGGATGTGAAGAGTGCATTTCTCAACGGCAAGATTGAAGAAGAAGTATACGTCGCTCAACCACCTAGCTTTGAAGATCCAAAACATCCAGATATGGTGTACAAGCTAAACAAAGCACTGTATGGCCTCAAACAAGCTCCTCGCGCTTGGTATGATACGATCAAAGACTTCCTGAAGATCAAAGGCTTCAAACCTGGATCCTCGATCCCACACTCTTCACGAAGACATATGATGGTGAACTGTTTGTGTGCCAATATATGTGGATGACATTATCTTGGTGCACCAACCGTAAGTATAGTGATGAGTTTGGATACATGATGCAAGAGCAATATCGGATGTCCATGATGGGTGAGCTGAAGTTCTTCCTTGGTCTTCAAATTAAATCGACAAAGGAATGGCATCTTCATATCTCAAGAAAAATACCTCAAAGATTGTGCGAAGAAGTTTGGAATGCAAGATTGCAAAGGTTACACGACGCCAATGCCACCCAAACACCATCCGGGTCCCGGACGACAATGGTAAAGAATTTGATCAAAAGGTATACCGCTCCATGATTGGTTCCTTACTTGACCTATGTGCATCTAGGCCGATATTATGCTTAGTGTTTGCATGTGTGCTCGATTCCAAGCGGCACCAAAGGAATCGCATCACTTAGCCGTGAAGCGAATTCTTGGATATTTGGCTCACACCCCAACACTCGGATTATGGTATCCAAAGGGCTCGAATTTGATCTGGTTGGATTCTCGTATCTTGATTATGCTTTGGTGACAAGGTGGATCGCAAGTCTACATCAGGCACATGTCAGTTCGCACGATCACTTGTCTGTTGGTCTTCAAAGAAGCGTAACTGTGTATCACTCTCAACCGCTGAATCGGAATACTGCTTTGCTGGATCTTCACGCTCGGCTTCTATGGATGAAGCAAACTCTCAAGGACTATGGCATCAATCTGAAACAAGTACCTCTCTTCTGCGACAATGAAAGCGCCATCAAGATTGCCAACAATCGATCCGGCACTTTCAAGACAAAGCACATTGAATTTCGTCATCACTTTCTCGAGAGATCATGTCATGAAGAAAGATATTAACATCATTCACGTCAACATCAAGAGCAATGGCAGATATCTTCACAAAGCCCTTGGATGAGAAAAGGTTTTGCAAGTTACGGTGTGAGCTAAATATCTTGGAATCCTCAAATGTCCTGTGATCAGGCACACATCCTAACACTTATGCATGTTCATGACTTAGATGTGCAACACACGAAGTAAAGTATATCTTTAATCAATGAAGACTTACATTCTGAGTGTGAATACATTAACATGGAATTTGACTTCGGAGCGCCACAATAATTGTGCTTGTGTATCCGGTCTAATACTTCCTATACGGTGGGTAACGCCACCACCAAATTTCTCTGCTTGAAGTGTTTCACTCATGGCGTTATTTTTGCTATGTCTTCGCATTTGGTTTGTCTTCAAATTTCAACTTATCTTCATGATTTTCTTCACTATGTTGATTTGATTGCTTCGATATATATACTAGTGTTACATCCTCTCTGACATTCACTTATAGCTATGTCTTCCTAGTTGAATCTTTTGAACTAAGTGAATGTGATCGGACCCTAATCTCTCTATGCTTTCTATCTCAAACTCTATCTGTCCAAATCATATGCATTCTATTGAAACTATCGAATGTCTTCTCTGCGTCCTTGTCAGCAGAAGACACGTAGACAAACATTAAGTCTGTTTTAAATGATTCATCCTTATTGTTTGAAATCCGGAGAAGCCGGAGCGACCATCAAACAAACCTGGCGGGCGTGGGATCGTGGGACAACTCTGAGTATGTTGCATGCTTGCCACGTGCCCCTCAGATGTGAACCGCCAGGGGCACCTGCATAATTGCGCTGTGCCACACACTTCCTTATAAATACATGTCCCCTACGGTAAAGAAAACCTTAGCGCCACCGCTAGCTCTCGACGACGCTGGCGACGAAGCGCTTAGTTGCCGCGACTTCTCCGACGCCGTCCTCACGCCGGCCGCGGACATCGTCCTCTCCGCCGCCGCCGTAGGTGTCCTCCGTCGCCAAGTTAGGGCACGGTGGATTGAACTCCTTGGTCTCCTACTTATCCCATCTAGCAGTTCTTCGTGTGGTAAATACAACTCTATTTTTACCATCTTTTTGATCCTCAAAGATTCATCCTATTTACCAAAAGTGGTTTGTGCCTATACAATGTTAGATCTATTCATGCGCATCTCATACTGCCTAGTATATTCACTTAAGCTTCATATCTAGTTAGATTCCTCACTTGTACTTATTCACGGATTCGTACAAATCTGGAACCAACTCTCAACATATAAGTGAATGTCTTCGCATCATGAGGTCAATGTCTTCAAACTGATTTATCTTCAAAATCTTTTGAGAATGCATATGAACTCTTCCCCTTCCCTCGCATCTCTAATGCTGTCACATGTACATGTCCGTGGGAGAATCCCTTGGTTCTCATAGTCTGCATTTGTTTGCAGAATTCTTACAGCATCACATTAACTCTCCCGAAGCCGCCTCTGTTTGTCCAAAGAAGCGAAAGCCTTTGAAGCCTTCGAACATGTTGAAGCCATTTAGTTTGAAGTTCTTGGCTGCAGAGAAATCAGTAAGGAAGGGTGGCAGACAGCGTCGTGGGGGAACATCAAGAGATTTGCCTGATGACCTCTCAGAGCTTTACAAGACAGATCCCGAAGAGGATTATAATCAGCGCAAGACACGAATCCAATGGATTCGATGATATTGGGCTGAACAATGGTTCAAATACAAGTTCGTGACCCAGGAATACACTGAGAAGAATGCTATCAAAAGTCCTTGGGGTGATATTCTCTTCGAGGCCTTCCACCCAAGGGCGTATTGAAGCTATTGCACAAGGTTTCTATCCTTGTATGGTCCGTGGACCTCAGCCTGAAAATGCCGACCCATCGACATTGCTCTGGTGTCGTGATGATAATCTCTTCAAGCGCAACTTCCAGCACGCAAAGGCATCGGCCAAGGAAAACAAGAAGTCATTGGGATTAGACTTCAACCCTGGTCCCTCTGCTCCCCGTGCTGACGGCTCACATGATGCGTAACCCAATGTCATCGGTCCTTTCTACAACCTTGATGGCCTCATCACTCACATCTCAGTCCAAGGTGCCAAAGTGGATCATTCGATGATAATATCGACAATCGATGAAGCCCCAACTCCTACTCCAAAGCCGCGAAGCCAAAGAAGGCTAAGGCTTCAAGATCGATTGCTCCTCGAAAGCTTCACGCGAAGCCATCGCCATCGCACCTCCTCGAAGACAAAGTGTGTAGTGCGAAGATCTATCACGTATCTCCAAGAAGGCGGAGAAGAAAAAGAAAATAATCAAAAATACCGATCGACATTGACTCCTGCTGCCATTCTGCGAGAAGAGCACATTGATCTATCCAAATGATGAAGATCTTGTAGATGATGCTCTTGAGAAACCGATCAAGAGCAAGGAAGAAGCAGAGATCTTCAATGACTTGCCTCTCTTTGATGTAGCAATCATCCATAACTTCATTGATGAGTGGTTTGACACCCCAAATCTCAGCTTTGAAGATCTGCAACTTCCCATTGGCCTCAGCGTCTCCTTCAATGGCGCCATTGCTTCTGAGCTAGCTCTTGCTCAGTGCATCGTTGAACTGAAGCACAAGATCGACTATGAGAAAGCTTAGTTCAAGAAGCATGTGGCAGAGCTCAGCGTGCAAGATGTCAAAAACTTCAAGATCATCTTTGCACGAGCTCAAAGAAGCCTTTCTCAAGAAGCGCGACGAAGCTAAAGGCTCTCGTGTGCGCATGAAGAGACTGGCTGACAAGTGTGTGCAAGCCTACAATGAGGCTGAGAAGCGCAAGGCTCTTGGTCGTCCTGGCATTGACCCCAGTGGCTGCAAAGAAGAAGAAGCCATCAACTGACCAATCTGCACCTTCAAGGCAGGAAGAACCTCGCATAGTCTTCCCAAGCATCATGACTGGCTCGAAGCCAAAGGTCAGGTCAACCGCTTCAGAACTGAAGAAGACGAGGACTGCCGAGGCTAAAGCCAGAAAAAGGAAAAATCCTGAAGCCTCTGATGTTGCTCCCTCTAAGAAGAAGCGCAAAACCAAGAAGGATCGGGGTGCTCCCACAGAGCCCTTAGTTGTTGAACCTATCTCAATGGTTCGCCCTGCATCTGAACACCAAGAACAACGGATGATAGTTCATGAGCCTGCTTCCATAGAGGCTCATGAAGCTGAAGACATTCCAAAGCAGCTTGATCCCACCGCTGAAGACATTGGTCACAATGACAATGTTGAAGATGATGTAGTTCTTCCTCAGATCGAACACAACTTGGTATCATCGCTTGTTCTCACGAACAGCGAACTCATCAGCATTGGTCGTCCTCTGACGCCAATTGCTCAGGATACATCATGGGCTGATCACCCACAACAACAAGACTCCCCGAGTACTCCCCAACAACAACAAGTCACACCACCTGTGTAAGAAGAAGAGGCTGATTTTGAGGCCCAGCCAACTCCATCTCCAAAGGCGTTGCCAGCATTACGCAGGCTTCGCAAAGGACCAAGGCCTCAAGTTCCTCTTTGGAGCGTTCCAGAAGGAGAAGTGCACCACCAATCTGTTGCACTTCAAGTGTTTTCAGAAGCCACTCCGACTGTGAATGTCTCCGTGTCTGAAGCCAAAGCTGCTGAAGACAATCCATTTGCATCACCGATGACAACCAAGAAGAAGAACGTGTCCCTACTCCCCCATTCTTGAAGAAGTTGTTCACGAAGTGAGCGTGCGATGCCGACCCTCCGGCTCATCAAGTGGAGGTTGAAAATCTTGAGGTTGCCACCACCAACACAAATGAAGCCAACGACGTAGTCATGGCGGAAGCAAATGTGGAGCTGCACCAACCAATGTGCGAAGCCAATTATGCAACTGCTCCTCAAGCATCTCACAGTAGACTGACACCTCTGTTGTTGGCACTGCTCTGTTCCGCCACCAAGGCCCCATACAATTGAGCAAGCATACAACTATGGTCGGTGATCCTTTGTCAAATGGCCCATTCTGGTCCCTCCGCCTAATGTCTACGGTCCTCGGTTTGATTATCATGTTGAGCATAGGCCTCTGGTCCGTAAACCAAAGCCAAGACTGCCAAGGTTCCTGTGCATCGCCACCTCTATGTGGTCCTTTAATGCAAATGGCTTCAAAGCCCACAACACCTTATTTGACAGAGCAAAGAACCCCTACTCAAGGCCAAGAATATCATCAGATTGTTTCTGGAGCTATCAGAAGCGAAGCTATTACTCCTGCGTTCTGTATGATCAAGGGCGCATTTTCCCTCATATGCGCCTCGACACTGAAGCCATTATTTGGACTGCCATGCTTAGAAGAAGCACTTGACTGCTTTCGTGATGCAGTGCTCAGCTTTGTGATGCAGACAAAGAACATTGGAATGAGGAACTTTTGCTTCAATTCTATGCTACCCTCTACATTCGTGGCTACTACAAGGATACAAAGACATGGGTTCTCGAGTGGATGACAGGAAATGTTCATCATGAAGCCAAAGCTCTTGACGTCATTGAGCTTACAGGCCTACCCACTCCGGAGAGTTGTTCGAACTCGATTGTCAACTCCACCGCAATGCACCGGAGAGCATCTTCCATAAGCGAGCCCAACATGAGCGGATGTTGAGCATGATGAAGCCTCTCGCCACCGACGCTGAATACCCAAAGGAGTTCTTTGTTGATGACCTTGAGTATCCGCCTCGCACAATATATGACATCATCGCTAACTCTATGGCCTATCAAAGGGCATTCATCATCTGCAAAACTTGAAGGAGCCATGAAGACATTGGTCTTTTACATCCTCAATGGCATCAGCTTCAATACACAAGAATTCTTCATCCGGCAATTGGCTGCGTCTGGATCTGACCTTTTTGGCCTAAAATTCTATGCTCCATGGGTCATGCGCCTCATCAAGCTACACTCTGCTATCAACTATCAGCCCTTTGCTCGCAATCATCTGATCTTTCTACCAGAGGTTGATATGTCAGTTGAAGCCATATACCATGAGCCTGCCAAGAAGCCTCTTTGTCTTCAAAATGCTGATCACCAAAGCTTCACTCAACCCATGGAAGGAGTCCAAGCAGTAACTCGTGTCTATCCAATGGCTGGGAACACTCGTCTGCCTCACCGTGCGCAAACTGAAGCTACTGAGAGCACAATTGCCCAAAGGCCTAAGAAGCGCTCTCGCGTCATTTGGACCGAGGACTTCTTGTGGCACTGCATCAAAAACAAGACAAGCATCACTTCTGGCTCAAGCGACAGATGCAAAGCCTCTTGGTGGACGTCAATCGCATTCGAAATCTTGCCACCAAGAATGCTTTTGTCACTCACGAGACCTGTCGGCGATCATGGAAGAGTTTGATGCTGCTCAGTGCTGAAGCAGATCTTCAAGACGATGGCTTCACTGAAAGATTCAAGTTTGACTCCACTCCTCCACAGAATGCTGTCCTACGTCAAACTCCATCCCTTGAAGACTCTGACTATTCTTCCTCCGCGGCAACTATGAATGCCAAAGTGATCGATGATGAAGACGATGCTACTTCACCGCCCCTACTTACGCGCGCATCGACCTGCACTAAGTTCGCTGCGGCCGCCAAACAACAACGACAACCCCGCTGCTTCACCTATTCCTCATGGGAACGAGTAGATGCTCTATGTCTTCAAACCTTTTTGGTCCTTCCTGACAAAAGGGGGAGAAGCATATGAGTTTGATAGTCTTCAAGCGGGTTCATATGGGCGGTTGCTTTATATTTTGCCTAGTGTTTACAACTCTCGCTTTTGATACATTTGGTTCTTTGAGTTGTAACACTTAAACTCGATGGTCGTCTTCTACTTATTTTCTTTTCTGTGATGCGATGATAAATTCCGCATGTGCGATGATAACTTCCGCACTTAGATCATTCTGCAGACATCCATTTTTCATTATGCATGTCATTCTCTTAGTTATATCATTTCATGCATGATGAATTATCTTCATAAGTTGAAGAGGATCTCCACAAGTACAACCTGCCATGTGCATTTGCATTTCCAAAAGAAAATTACTTATATGCACATCTTCAGGGGGAGCCTTTGCCACTTATGAAGACAATACCCTATCCTTTACAATTTCACATACTTTATCCCCGTTGAAAACTTCAACCAGTTTGTCATCAATCAGCAAAAAGGGGGAGATTGTAAGTGCATCTAGTGTCACCCCTAGTTGGTTTTGGAGTATTGACGACAAATTTGGTTGAGGGACTCATGCGTTTGTGAGAATTGCAGGATAACATAGGTAGTGTCCCTCATTGATTCGGTTACCTACCGGAGATGACCCCTAAAATGTATGAAGACATTGACGACAATGGTGGTATGTGAAGATATTCATATTGAAGACTATGACATGAGAAGACATTGATTGAAGACTATGGAGCCGAAGATCGTGGTCGCTTCGTTGTTTCCTTTTTCTTCTTTGTTGAGTCATAGGAACCACCGTCTTTGTTAAGTGGGGTCCAAGTGAACAAAGTCAGAATGATCAAGTGATGCTCAACCCAAATCCTATGTCTTCGAGCGAAGACAATGAGAGCAAATCTTATCCAGCTGGATGAGTCGGTTTTGCTTGTAGCCCAAGTAAAGTTGCCGTGTGTGTTTGAAATCGACCGTTGGAACACGTGTCGGTTCCTTTAGTGACCCAGGTCATTTCGGACATATCGTGTCGGGTTGCCTAGTGGCTATAAATAGCCCACCCCTACACCATAAATTGGTGGCTGCTTAGAGTTAGTGCACAACTTTTGTCGCTTTGAGAGCAACCCACCTCAAGCCTTTGAGAGAGAGAAATCCTTGCGAGGACAAAGCCCAAACACCGAGCCAAAGAGTGTTAGGCATCTTGAAGTCTTTCTGTCTGCGTGACACGAAGACTTATTACACTTGAGGACTGTGGAATCCTCCAGCCGGTTAGGCGTCGCGTTCTGAGCATCCAAGAGTCATTGTGGATCGCCGTGAACGAAGTCTGTGAAGGTTCGGAAGTCTACCTTGAAGAATTACCAGAGTGATTGAGCGAGGACTGTGTGTCCTTAGCTCAAGGGGAATAAGGTGAAGACGCGGTCTTACGAGTTGAATCTCAGCCTCCCTAACTGCACGCATAGCTTGTCACATCAAGCTGGAACTGGTCCAACAAATCCTGTGTCTTCAACAAGTGAATGGTTCTATCCTCTCCCTCCCTTTACTTAGAGTTTGTCTTCGTGAAGTCATTGCCTATTTGTCGTACCTGTTTGACTTTATTGCTTGACTACTATCGTTGGTTGGCTTCATACTATCTTCCATCCTGATCCTTACTACTAAGCTGCTATTAGTCTTTGTACTTTCACATTACTGCATACTTGACTATGGTTTGCTTGTTGTAGTTTATCTTCCGCTGCATATCAATTAGGTCATTTCTATTGCTTGTCTTCGAAACTTCCATGTTTGAAGACTTTCATAAAAATCGCCTATTCACCCCCCTTCTAGTCGATAACTAGCACTTTCAATTGGTATCAGAGCAAGGTACTCCCTTGTTCTGTGTGATTCGGTTTAACCACCTAGAGTTTTAGCTATGTCATTGCAGGGGATAATCAAAGTCTCCGCTGCTTGCCCGTGTTCGATGGAACTGAATATCCCTCTTTGGAAGAATAAGATGCGCATGCATCTTGAAGCCATTGATGTCGACCTATGGTATGTCGTCAAGAACGGCGTTCCCAAAATCGGTGAAGGTGTCAGCCTGCCGATGTCAAGAAGTTCATTCAACTGGATTCTACTGCCAAGAACATCATCTATGGTCATCTGACCAAAGGACAGTATGGCCGTGTGAGTGCTCTGGAAACGTCGAAGCTAGTCTGGGACTGGCTATCCAAGGTCAACGAAGGCGTCTCAACCCAGAGAGATCAAAGGATCAGTGTTCTTCGCAACCTCTTCAACCGCTTCAAGAGAAACGACAATGAAAATGTCCAGCTCATGTTTGATCGCCTCACTGACATCACAAATGAGCTTCATGCTCTCGGCGCCACTGAGATTACCAAGCATGAAATCGTCAAGACACTACTGAGATCACTTGACAGCTCCTTTGACACCCTTGCCCTCATGATACAAGAGCGCCTACGACTTCAAGACACTCGATCCGTCGATATACTTGAGAGGCTCAACACACATGAGTTCCAGCTTTACGAGAAAAGAGATATCTATGGTCCCAACTATGGCCGAACTCGCGCTTTGAAGGCAAAAGTTGTTTCCTCATCTGAAGAAGAATCATTGCAGTTCGATGATCACGAAGACATTGGAAAGGAACTTGCTATGCTTGTGAAGAAGTTCCAGAAGTTCACTAAGAAGAAGGGCTTCAGAAAGTCTTCGCGATCTAGCTCAAGAAATGATGAAGCTTCCACTCATGACTACAAGAAGAGAACATGTAACAAGTGCAAGAAACCTGGACACTATATCTCTGAGTGTCCACAGTGGGACAATGAGAAGAAGAAGAAGAAGAGCAAGGAATATGATTCTGATGACAAGAAGAAGAATAAATCTTCAAAGTCTTCTTCCAAGTCCTCATCAAAGTCTTCATCTCATAAGAAGAGCTCATCTAGAAAGGCTCGTGCTTTTGTTGGCAAGGAAATGTATTCAGAGGAGGAGTCTGCTTCTGAGAAGGCGGAGGTGGAGTCTGAAGAGGAGTCCGACCCTGGCGTTGCAAGTCTGGCTCTAGCCACGACCTATCTATGCCGCCAAGTCCATCTTCAACATCAAGACAATGACTTTCACACCAACGCTGAAGCTGATGACAAGGACGACCCTGCTCCCACCTACTGCTTCATGGCACGTGGTGCCAAGGTAAAATCACGTGATGCTTACTTTCAAACATCAAGTGAAGATGACTCTGATTATGAATCCAAGCCCAGCTACAAAACACTTGCTAAAATTGCAACTGAACAACAAAAAGCTATGGAACATACTCAAAAACTGTTAGACAAAAGTGATGACCTGTTGGACGAGGAAATGACACGTTCACAGTCCTTAGGTGAACACATAAAAAATCTTCATGCTAAGTACCAAGAACTTGAAAGTCGTCATGAAACGCTATCAACCACTCATGAAATGCTCTCCTATGATTATCTTCAAAGGAAGCAAGAGATTGAGAGATTGAGAGCGGCTCATGAAGATCTTCAAAAAGAGAATGTGTCACTTCGCGCTCAACAGATCAGTCCCGCTCAGGATGGATTTGAACCACCATGTCTAAAATGCCTTGAGCGTGATAACGCTACCTCATTCTTGAATGTTCCACTGCTGCTACTGTTGCATTGTCTTCAACTACTGATGTGGTAACTAACCCCTCTGCAGAGGATACCACTACTATTGCTAATGAAAATGCTAGGATGAAGACATTGCTTGAAACGGCGATGTATAAAAGTCGGAAAGGACATCAGACACTTTGCGATGTCCTCAAAAAGCAGATTCTGAACCGAAACCCTAGGAAAGAGGGTGTTGGGTTCGAGAGGAAAATGAATGTTGATGGTTCCTACTGGAAGCCTGAGCAGTATCCCAAAACCACATGGGTTGCTGCAAACGGACCTTCAGTGGATCCATCCACCTTATCTGGCTTTACCTGTGCTAATCCTATCATCATTGATGAATCCCTTGATGCAAACTATAAGTTGTTCAAGAATCAGAATGGTGAAGTGTTTGTCAGGTATATTGGTACTAACTGCAGGAATGGACCACCTATGAAGAAGATCGGGGTTCCCAAAAGTTGTCTTGAGAATCTTCCAGTAAATGTGATCATGACACCACCTGGGATGAAGACACACCCCAGACCTAAGGCGTCATATGGTCCAAAGGCTTCAAACAGACAGAGGACTCACCGGCGTCACCGTAACGCCAATGTTTTGCAGGGAAACCGTACTCAAACTTATGAATATGAGTGTGTGTCTTCAAACCGCTATGTTCATAGAACTAAGAACTTTTCTGCTTATCCATATGAGTATCATTCATCTCCTGCAAGGCTATTTGCTAGGGCTCCAAAGCCGAAGTTCTCAGATGCTGCACTTAGACTCATTACTTCTAAGCCACCCCTGACGATGTGGGTGGTTAAGAAAAATTAACTTTCTTTTGCAGGGAAGGGTCTCCAGCCGAAAATCAAAGGCGTCTGATGCTATTGCTGGGGACCTAAAACATCTTGTAGGGCGCAAGATCAAATGCCCAAATGGTCTCACTATGGATTTTGTTCCTGAATTGTTTTCCATTCATCCTATCAGCCCTAATCTTGATCTGAGCTTCAATAATCCTCTTGCCCGTCAAATGTTTATGCTTCACAATACTCTTGGTGAAGCCTATCCCCTAACTGCATCAGTAGGGTATGACGCCTCATGCTTGAGAATGGATTATGGATAGCGGATGCACTAATCATATGATCGGTGATCAAAGTATTCTCATGGACTCAACTTTACGTCCATCGGACAAGAGTCACATCACATTTGCTGACACTGGTAAAAGCAAGGTATTGGGTCTAGGTAGAGTTGCAATCTCAAAGGATCAACACATGGATAAAGTGATGCTTGTTGAATCCCTTGGTTTCAACTTAATGTCCGTCTCGATGCTTTGTGACTTGAACATGATTGTGCTATTCAGAAAATATCGTTGCCTTGTACTAATGGAATCTGACAAGTCTCTAGTCCTTGAAGGGTATCGGAAAGATGATCTATACATGGTAGATTTCTCAAAGAGGTCCACAACTTGCCGTATGTCTTCTTGCAAAAGCTTGAGAATGTTGGCTCGGCATCGGAGGTGGGGCATCTTGGCATGAGGAACTTACACACACTCGCCAAGAAGAAGCATGTCATAGGCATCGAGGGTGTCAAGTTCAAGAAGGATCATTTGTGTGGTGCCTGCGAAGTTTGGAAAGATGACTAGGGCAAAGCACCCGTCGAAGACAATCATGACGACATCTCAACCCTTCGAGTTGTTACACATGGACTTATTTGGCCCTACTCACTACTCTACCCTCACAACAACTGCTTGTCTCTATGGCTTCGTCATTGTTGATGACTACTCAAGATATACATGGGTGCACATAATTCTCTACAAGACTGAAGTGCAAGATGTCTTCAGACGCTTCGCCAATCGAGCCATGAACAATTATGGCGTCAAGATCAAGCATATCGAAGTGACAACGGCACCGAAGTTCAAGAACACCGGACTTGATCTTTATCCGGATACAATGGGAATCACTCATGAGTTCTCTGCTCCATACACACGAGCAAAATGGCATCAGAGAGCGCAAGAACATAACCCTCATTGAGACGGCTCGAACAATGCTCGACGAGTACAAGACACCAAGAAAGTTACGGCTGAAGCTATTGATACATCATGTCACGTCATCAACCGTGTTTACATCCATAAGCTTCGAACAAAACATCCTATGAGCTCCTTCTCGGCAAGAAGCCAAATGTCGGCTACTTGAGTATTTGGAGCTAGGTGCTGGATCAAGGATCCCCATCACAAGTCAAAATTTGCACCTAAAGCTCACGAAGGCTTCATGCTAGGTTACGGAAAGGACTCGCAATCTTACAGAGTCTTCAACCTCTATCTCTACAAAACCGTCGAAACTGTGGACGTGCGATTTGATGAAACCAATGGTTCACAAAGAGAGCTCCTGCCAAGTACACTAGACGAAGCTCCGCCCAGCGAATCTATCAAGCTGATGGGAACTGGTGAAATCATGCCTTCTGAAGCACAGCCTGAAGAGGAACTTATCATTTTTGCACCTAACCAGCCTGAAGACAATGCTCAGACTGAAGACAATCCTCCCAATGATGACAATGATCAGCAAGAGCAAGGTCTTCGTCCAGTTCATCCTCGAGTTGCAAATGAAGTACAAATTGAGAAGATAATTGATAGCATCAATGCACTGGTCCACTTACTCGCTCAAGAGCAACACAGTTAGCAAATTTACGTGGGCATTGTTCTTTTGTGTCAATATCAGAACCCAAGAAAGTAGCTGAAGCCTTTATGGAACATGAATGGATACAAGCTATGCAAGAAGAACTTCAACAGTTCAAGTTGAACAATGTTTGGGAACTTGTCAAGCGTCCTGACCCTCGCAAGCGTAACATTATTGGCACAAAATGGATATATCGAAACAAGCAAGATGAGCATGGTCAAGTCGTCAGAAACAAAGCACGTCTTGTGGCTCAAGTATATACTCAAGTTGAAGGAATTGACTTCGATGAAACATTTGCTCCTATGGCTAGGCTTGAAGCTATTCGCATACTGCTAGCATATGCTAACCACCACAACATCTTGCTATATCAAATGGATGTGAAGAGTGCATTTCTCAACGGCAAGATTGAAGAAGAAGTATACGTCGCTCAACCACCTAGCTTTGAAGATCCAAAACATCCAGATATGGTGTATAAGCTAAAGAAAGCACTGTATGGCCTCAAACAAGCTCCTCGCGCTTGGTATGATACGATCAAAGACTTCCTGAAGATCAAAGGCTTCAAACCTGGATCCCTCGATCCCACACCTCTTCACGAAGACATATGATGGTGAATTGTTTGTGTGCCAAATATATGTGGATGACATTATCTTCGGGTGCACCAACCAGAAGTATAGTGATGAGTTTGGATACATGATGCAAGAGCAATATCAGATGTCCATGATGGGTGAGCTGAAGTTCTTCCTTGGTCTTCAAATTAAATCGACAAAGGAATGGCATCTTCATATCTCAAGAAAAATACCTCAAAGATTATGCGAAGAAGTTTGGAATGCAAGATTTCAAAGGTTACACGACGCCAATGCCGACCAAACACCATACGGATCCCGATGACAATGGTAAAGAATTTGATCAAAAGGTATACCGCTCCATGATTGGTTCCTTACTTTACCTATGTGCATCTAGGCCAGATATTATGCTTAGTGTTTGCATGTGTGCTCGATTCCAAGAGGCACCAAAGGAATCACATCACTTAGCTGTGAAGCGAATTCTTTGATATTTGGCTCACACCCCAACACTCGGATTATGGTATCCAAAGGGCTCAGAATTTGATCTGGTTGGATTCTCGGATGCTGATTATGCTGGTGACAAGGTGGATCGCAAGTCTACATCAGGCACATGTCACTTTATGGCACGATCACTTGTCTGTTGGTCTTCAAAGAAGCGTAAGCGTATCACTCTCAACCGCTGAATCTGAATACACTGCTTTGGATCTTGCTGCGCTCGACTTCTATGGATGAAGCAAACTCTCAAGGACTATGGCATCAATCTGAAACAAGTACCTCTCTTCTGCGACAACGAAAGCGCCATCAAGATTGCCAACAATCCAGTCCAAAGACTTTCGAAGACAAAGCACATTGAAATTCGTCATCACTTTCTCAGAGATCATGTCATGAAGAAAGATATTAACATCATTCACGTCAACACTGAAGAGCAACTGGAAGATATCTTCACAAAGCCCTTGGATGAGAAAAGGTTTAGTAAGTTACCGTGTGAGCTAAATATCTTGGAATCCTCAAATGTCCTGTGATCAGGCACACATCCTAACACTTATGCATGTTGATGACTTAGATGTGCAACACACGAAGTAAAGTATATCTTCAATCAATGAAGACTTACATTACGAGTGTGAATACATTAACGTGGAATTTGACTTCGAGCGCCACAATAATTGTCTTGTGGTATCCGGGTCTAATACTTCCTATACGGTGGGTAACGCCACCACCAAATTTCTCTGTTTGAAGTGTTTCACTCATGGCGTTATTTTTGCTATGTCTTCGCATTTGGTTTGTCTTCAAATTTCAACTTATCTTCATGATTTTCTTCACTATGTTGATTTGATTGCTTTACGATATATATACTAGTGTTACATCCTCTACAGCATTCACTTATAGCTATGTCTTCCTAGTTGAATCTTTTGAACTAAGTGAATGTGATCGGACCCTAATCTCTCTATGCTTTCTATCTCAAACTCTATCTGTCCAAATCATATGCATTCTATTGAAATCGCCGAATGTCTTCTCTGCGTACTTGTCGTGAGAAGACACGAGACAAACATTAAGTCTGTTTTAAATGATTCATCCTTATTGTTTGAAATCCGAGAAGCCGGAACGACCATCAAACAAACGGGCGGGCGTGGGAACGTGGGACAACTCTGAGTATGTTGCATGCTTGCCACGTGCCCCTCAGATGTGAACCGCTAGGGGCACCTGCGTAATTGCGCTGTGTCGCACACTTCCTTATAAATACATGTCCCCTACGGTAAAGAAAACCTTCGTCCGCCTCTCCACCTCGTCAAAACCTTAGCGCCACCGCTAGCTCTCGATGACGCCGGCGACGAAGCGCTTAGTTGCTGCGACTTCTCCGACGTCGTCCTCACGCCGGCCGCGGACATCGTCCTCTCCGCCGCCGCCGTAGGTGTCCTCCGTCACCATGTTAGGGCACGGTTGTAACATCCCAAAATTCTAAATTTTGGAATGTTATATTAGAAAAACAACTATGCTTATTGTCTGATTGTTTGTTTGATTGATTGAGTGAAATTGAGTGGAATTTGAAACTTTTGAAAGTTGAATGAGAGGGAATGAAATGACTTTCCCAAACTTTCCCCTTTTGCCTTTTTTTTGGATCTCAATGAATTCAATTTCATTCCAACACAAAACCCTAGAGTGAAGATGACATGACTTCTTCCATTTGAAATAAAAAGGGTTTTGAAAAGATTTGAATTTCATTTGAGAATATTTCAAATTCAAAGCTTTATGCAACTCAATGATTTTCATGAGGGAAGATAAAATGACTTCTTCAATTATATGAAATATGAGTTGGAAGTTAAAAGAATAAAATTGAAAAGTCATTTGAAGGTATTTTGAAACTCCCTTCAAATTTGGAACTATTTGGATTTTATTCAAAATTATTTTCTCCTAAAAAAATAAATAAATGGAAATATGGGTAAAATGATTCCCTTCAATGGGAAAATTAGGAGAAAATAAATTTGAAGTCATTTTGGTATTTTTAAAATGATTTTTATTGGATTTTATTAGGGCAGAAACACTCTTTGCTTTATTTAAATTTTTGTGTATTTTATTTGAACTTGAAAAATAGTTCATGTTGTAGGAAATCTTTTTCTGATCATTTTGATATATATTTGTCCTATATAAAATATTTATATTTTATATTTTATATCTCTGTTTTTATTTTCAAAAAAATTAAATTGGAAAAAAGAAAAAAAATACCCAGCGCTACCAGCTAATCGGCTCACCAAAGACTGGGAGACCCAGCCCATGAACCGGCCCAGCCAACGGCCGAGCCAGCCGAGCCGACAAAGACTTCACGCCGAAAACTCCCGCGTCGGTCGACCGACCCAGCCGCCTCTCACCGACAGTGGACCCCACCGTCTCCTACCACCGCCCACGCCACTCGCGCCACGGGATCCCGAAGGATCCGGGATTCGCCGCGGATCTCTCCCCGATTGCCCCCTCGCCCAAGATGAGTCCCCCGCCCTATAAATACCCTCCCCCTCACCCCATTTCCCTCCCCCGTCCGATCTAATCTCGACGGTCTAGATTAGAACCCCCGAAGGGGTATGGGTTTTTATTAGGTCAATTAGTGAACCGGGTTTTTCCCCGGTTAGTTCCGGTTTAATTTTAAGTTAGGGTTTTTTATTTAGACCGGCCCGATTCGTTTAACCCTAGGGCGTTAGTTAGGCCCATTAGGCCATTTTTCTTTTATTTTCGTTTTCTGTTTTAACAGAATAGTTTCAGATTTGAAAAATTCATATCTTTTAATCTACTTAATATTTTTAAGTGATTCTTTTTTGTTAGTTTGCAAATTTCTTATAGTTTCTGTAGAATATATAATTAGCTATGTTAAAATTATTTAAAATTGCTTTATTTTAGATTTAGTCAGAATAGCAAATCTGCTATAAAATGAGTTAGGAAAATTATTTTTTAATGATTCTTTTTGTCCCAACTTTTTTGACATTGCCTAACCGTAGGAATTAATTTGGGCATTTTAGGATTATTAAAAAATTAGTTTTAATCAGAATCATGTTATTCTTAATTAATTAACTAGCTACTGTTTTCCTATTATTTTAATTAGCAAATAAATTTATTTATCAGATGTGATTGATTATTCTAAGTTAGTTTCTGTCACTTTAGAGCATGAACTTTTATTTATAATAAATAAAACTTTTATTTTATTTGTCCTACTAGAATTTGCTTTAGGCCTAATAGGAGTTTTATAATAGATTTTAAAGTGATTCTTTTTGCTCCTAGTTGCTTGATGAATCCTTTTCTGTTAGGTAGCATAAACCCATGCTTAGGTTCTGTTAAGAAATTTTTGTTATGTAAAACTATTTTTAGTTGTTGCTTGAAGTAGGAAAACATTGAGTTGGATTTCTTCGAGTTTTCCTTTGGGTTTTGATTCGTTTGTTGTGTGTGTTTCATATTACTATGCTGTTATGTAAGTGATTATATGTTGTATGCTTATTGTGGTTATTGTTTGCCTCGGTAGAATTTCCGGAGTGCGAAGCTTGCTACCACGAGTCCCTAGTTTTCGAAGATCGTCAGCAAGGCAAGTTCACTTTGACCATGCTTTCATACCTATGTTTATTGCATTTAGTGGCATCTTTGCAACCACCCCTCGAGTGTTATTGAATCCTTGTAGTTGAGTAGTATGCATGAGGTAGGAACCCATCACCCTGTTACCAAGCCCGGGACGTTATTTCTTTTAGTGCTACGCTATAAGTAGACGGGGTTTGGTATGAGTGCACGAGAGTGGTGTGAAGAAGGAGGACTCTACATCAACGACGACAACTCCATGATGGAATCTGCAAGGACTGCACCTTCAAGACCTCAAGACTTCAAGACTCGCGACAAGAATTCAATACGCACTACTGGGTGAAGGACGGTTGACGGGCACCCTGGAGAAACCAGTGGTTGGCCGGGATGCATGGAGAAGCGCCATGACATCTTGCGGAAAGCTTCACCCAGACTCGAAGAGACGGAAGAATACTTCATGCCTGAAGCTTACCTGTGCAACCGCAAGTCAATATGGGCTCTGGCTTGGTTGACCTTAGTTGTGACTCTGCGGGGACGGTGCTAGCAGATGTAGAACTACGGTAGGATGGGATGAGCACGGACGGTGGTCGAGGAACTCTTCGGAAGACCATGTTTCGTTCATCTTGTTCTCAAACACCACGAAGTGCGAGAACGTAAAGAGAGGGATCGAATCTTGCGGGTAAAGTGTACAAACCTCTGCGGAGGGTTTAAAACCTAATCGATTAGCCGAGTCCCGATTACGGACAATTCGAGCATCCGGACTTGGATCTATCTCGGAACTCTCAACACCGGTCGATAACTTAATTGTGGGCAACATAGGATGATTTTGGGCTATGAGACATCGGTTGGCGGAACCATGTCATGATAGAAAATTCCATAGTACAGACTTCTTTTATTCCTTTGATGTAGGGAAAATAAATCCGCTTTTACGCAAACAAAACTCAGACACAGAGCCACAAAGCCATACTGCATATAGTATATTTTATCATCTGTTTTCTCTTATTGTGATCTTGCCGGTACATTCAATGTACTGACCTACACGGCTGCAACGTATCATGTTGCAGATATTTTTCTTCCGACGAGTAAGATGCAGTGCAGTTACGGTCTACACTCAACCTGCCGATGGCGTTGATGGGACTCCACACCCGACTATTTGTTTCATTGTGACTTATGAGGTATATATCAGTTTACGTTAATTATACATGTGATTGCACTTTGATATATACATTGATGTCTTGTGTGTGCCCGACATCTTGATCCGTGGATGGCACGACAACACGTAGGCTTGACCGTCGAGGTCGGGTCGCTCTGAAATGGTATCAGAGCACATGTTGGCTGTAGGACGTGACCCTGGAAAATGACTTAATAATATGAAGACCCCAATAGGAAAGACCTTTGTTTTGTACTACTCTCGTAACACCTGATTTCTTGTACTGAACCTTCCTTATTTCAAACTATAGATGGAGAGCTACATTACGAACAAAAGAGAACACTACGAGAAGGTTCTTGGAGGCCCCTTCCTTGTGGAGCTAGTCAGTGCCTGAAGTTACCGATACACGAGATCAAGGCAACTAAGAGGGCGTCTAGATCGTGGGGAGTCAAGACCCAAGTTTTTGGTCGTAAAGAAGACCCCAAGGCTGCAGACATCAACTTGAACTATAAATGGTGGCGTGATATGGGCATCAACACTGCCGTCCATGATGCTATTGCACGCGTTTATGCTATCGTCATCGTCTGCACTAAACCCACACTTCTTTGGAAGGATTGGATGGCAGAAGTTTGATGGAGCAACTATTGCCTTGACGGAAGTGCAAAAGATGAAGTTCTCCCCCTTGTTAGTATACAATCGGGATCTAGAACAATACATCAAGAATCTTGGATGGACCTCCTGGAAGCCACATTTGACAATGAAGCACTACGAGGAGAGGTCAAGACTCGGAGGTGAAGGTAAACAAGCTGGAGGAGGAGAACCTCGAGATCTCGAGAATGCGTCGAGAACCGAAAAGCAGCAGGACCATGTCTCATGCCAAGGACGTTGAGATCCGAAGCTCAAGGAACAACTTCCGGGACATACTGTGGTCGTCATAAGAAACTCCGCATCGACAGGAAAATCTAGCGAGAAAAAGCTGGAGGAGATTAAGTCCACACGAAGAAGCCCCAATGGGGACAATGATCAAGTTCGATAAATTAGCTTAGTAGTAGCCACCATGAGAGAAATAAAGATGAACGCTTTCTCGATTTAAGTATCGACCATACCAATTTATGTGGGTGGCGATCTTTGTAGAATTGATTGAATAAATGAATGCTTGGTTGCTATAATTTTTTTTGTGTTTATTGAATGGTTGGATAGATGCGATATTCGTAGACTTGTACTTATTTCAACCATGAGAGACGTAAGTTACGGAAGAATGGTAGAAGGCCTTCATATGGGAAAAGCATCAGGAATTGGAAACTCCCGAGCATTGAAGACACGAAGAAATGAGGACTTAGAAAGCGAAACCATAGTAGAACGGCCCATTACAAGCGGTACTTTTGATCTAGGATTCTTTTGTTGATGGGTGGGTATTTGCTTTCTCTTTCTATCCCAACCAGACCCCGAAATCTTGAACCCATGGACAACTGAACACCAAACTTTTTTGGAGACAATTGCAAATTCCCCATGGAGATACATTCTTTGTTCTGAGTACCCCTCTTATCCTACACATGCAGATGACAACCCTTTATGAGTCTTTCCTTAAGGGCCCTGAAACAATCATGACCCTGACGAGTGATCATGATTACCCGAAGATCCTGAAGGACATGATGAAGCATATTCACCTTGAAGGAGATGCAGTCTACAAAGGCTACCCATTCATGCAAAAGGGAGTGGAACTTTGGTATGTGGAGGTACACCTCCACCGTTCGAAAGGAGTTTGCCCAAAGATGATGGGGCAGTACTTTTTCATCTCACGTGTGCCACAAACAACTTTCTTCGACGCTGTTCGTGAAGCAGCCATGGAAGCCATACGCCAGATCGGAGAAATACTTGAAGCAAGACTCCGTTATACTCAGGAATACCTCAGAGAAGTGCATACAGAGATGATGGAGATGAAGCTCAAGGCCACCACGAAGAAATAGAAGATTGAAGATTTCAAGGCGCTTGTCGCACAATTCCAGTTGGATTGAAGAATCCTCAAGGAGGAAAAATGAATAAAGTTGGAAGTAATGTCTGACCATACCGAATCATGTGGGTGGCAGCATTTGTAATAAACTTTTGAATTTGGATTCTGAAAAATGGTTAAGGATGTAATAAAAGATTTGATATGAAAAATAATGAGATTTATGGATAAACTAGTGCATTCTTTTGGTGTCGTAGTACTCCGTAAAGCCACATGATCAATGAAGAAAGAAATGTGTTATTCACGACGGTCCATAGAAGGAGGCTGGACAAAATAAGTTGGAATTTTGTATGATCGTCACCACAAGGGTATGAAGAAAACAAAGTACTACTGGATTTAAAGGAGGTGTAATATGGAACAAGGGAGTTACTCCAAGGATGAGTTCTGACCGCATTAGTGTTGAAGTGGGCCATAACCCACCGCCCAGGATTTTGAAAAGGAGCAGATGTAACCTTGATGAAGGAAGAAAAATTGGAGGAATCGGTGATTCAATCGACATACGTTTCTTAGGAGGTTACGAAAACCCAAGAGTTGTGAAGAACGATAGATGTTTTGTTTGGCTTGCTGAACCAAAGGATTTATTCGAACTCGGTTCGTCAACAAGAGAAATTCCGCAATGCTTGTGAGTATGCCCAAGTGTTAGAATACGTGATTCGATGTGCGCATATGTAGTAATGGTTCCAAAGACGGGATGGATTGGCCCCATACGGAGACTTCTATCATGAACTATCATATGTTGATGGAAAATCGAGAGACTTGAAAACCTTAGAAGAGTGTCGACACGTCAAGCCATAAAACCATAGAATGGTAGGACGATGGAACCCTTGTACGGCAACCGTTGCCAAAGCGTAGGTCATACGGTGAGATCCAACCCGACCATATTCTGCGGGAGAAACCATGAATTGTCGACCACCATGAGAATTTCGATAGTTGTTTAGTATTGGCGACAGAACCGTCGGAGATGAAGACCAGTCTCGAAAGAACCTCACCAGGATGAAAGGACACGTGTTGAGAAAAAGGTTATACCCTACCGAAAGATCCTCGGTGAAACCCGGAGTATTACATCGTCAACCCAAAGGGATGGAGTACCTGAGTTCCGTTGGAACCATAACCCTGCTTTTAAGTGTGGTAGCACACTAGACCACTCCGATCGATGGAATTGCTGGAAGACCCCAAACTCTAACCCTTTCTTGCTAGCCTCTTCGAATCTCGAGGACGAGATTCATTTTAAGTGTGGTAGGTTTGTAACATCCCAAAATTCTAAATTTTGGAATGTTATATTAGAAAAACAACTATGCTTATTGTCTGATTGTTTGTTTGATTGATTGAGTGAAATTGAGTGGAATTTGAAACTTTTGAAAGTTCAATGAGAGGGAATGAAATGACTTTCCCAAACTTTCCCCTTTTGCCTTTTTTTTTTGGATCTCAATGAATTCAATTTCATTCCAACACAAAACCCTAGAGTGAAGATGACATGACTTCTTCCATTTGAAATAAAAAGGGTTTTGAAAAGATTTGAATTTCATTTGAGAATATTTCAAATTCAAAGCTTTATGCAACTCAATGATTTTCATGAGGGAAGATAAAATGACTTCTTCAATTATATGAAATATGAGTTGGAAGTTAAAAAGAATAAAATTGAAAAGTCATTTGAAGGTATTTTGAAACTCCCCTTCAAATTTGGAACTATTTGGATTTTATTCAAAATTATTTTCTCCTAAAAAAATAAATAAATGGAAATATGGGTAAAATGATTCCCTTCAATGGGAAAATTAGGAGAAAATAAATTTGAAGTCATTTTGGTATTTTTAAAATGATTTTTATTGGATTTTATTAGGGCAGAAACACTCTTTGCTTTATTTGAATTTTTGTGTATTTTATTTGAACTTGAAAAATAGTTCATGTTGTAGGAAATCTCTTTCTGATCATTTTGATATATATATGTCCTATATAAAATATTTATATTTTATATTTTATATCTCTGTTTTTATTTTCAAAAAAATTAAATTGGAAAAAATAAAAAAATACCCAGTGACCGAACTGTTTAGCCTAGCCGCACTGGGCGACCGCTGACCCACCGAGCCAACGGCCGAGCCAGCCAATGAGCCAATGACACCCCCGAAACTCCCCGCATCGATCGGCCGACCAGCGCCGCTCCCGCCGTCAGCCGACAGGTGGACCCCACCTCTCCTACCTACGCCCTCGCCACGCCATTGGCCACCGGATCCCGAAGGATCCGGGATTCGCCGTGGATCTCTCCCCCGATTGCCCCCTCGCCCAAGATGAGGCCCCCGCCCTATAAATACCCTCCCCCTCACCCCATTTTCCTCCCGCGTCCGATCTAATCTCGACGGTCTAGATTAGAACTCCCGAAGGGGTATGGGTTTTTATTAGGTCAATTAGTGAACCGGGTTTTTCCCCGGTTAGTTCTGGTTTAATTTTAAGTTAGGGTTTTTATTTAGACCGGCCCGATTCGTTTAACCCTAGGGCCCGTTTAGTTATATTACGCACAGGGCGTTAGTTAGGCCCATTAGGCCATTTTTCTTTTATTTTCGTTTTCTGTTTTAACAGAATAGTTTCAGATTTGAAAAATTCATATCTTTTAATCTACTTAATATTTTTAAGTGATTATTTTTTTGTTAGTTTGCAAATTTCTTATAGTTTCTGTAGAATATATAATTAGCTATGTTAAAATTATTTAAAATTGCTTTATTTTAGATTTAGTCAGAATAGCAAATCTGCTATAAAATGAGTTAGGAAAATTATTTTTAATGATTCTTTTGTCCCAACTTTGTTTTGACATTGCCTAACCGTAGGAATTAATTTGGGCATTTTAGGATTATTAAAAAATTAGTTTTAATCAGAATCATGTTATTCTTAATTAATTAACTAGCTACTGTTTTCCTATTATTTTAATTAGCAAATAAATTTATTTCTCACATGTGATTGATTATTCTAAGTTAGTTTCTGTCACTTTAGAGCATGAACTTTTATTTATAATAAATAAAACTTTTATTTTATTTGTCCTACTAGAATTTGCTTTAGGCCTAATAGGAGTTTTATAATAGATTTTAAAGTGATTCTTTTTGCTCCTAGTTGCTTGATGAATCCTTTTCTGTTAGGTAGCATAAACCCATGCTTAGGTTCTGTTAAGAAATTTTTTGTTATGTAAAACTATTTTTAGTTGTTGCTTGAAGTAGGAAAACATTGAGTTGGATTTCTTCGAGTTTTCCTTTGGGTTTTGATACGTTTGTTGTGTGTGTTTCATATTACTATGCTGTTATGTAAGTGATCATATGTTGTATGCTTATTGTGGTTATTGTTTGCCTCGGTAGAATTTCCGGAGTGCGAAGCTTGCTACCACGAGTCCCTAGTTTTCGAAGATCGTCAGCAAGGCAAGTTCACTTTGACCATGCTTTCATACCTATGTTTATTGCATTTAGTGGCATCTTTGCAACCACACCTCAGTAGTGTTATTGAATCCTTGTAGTTGAGTAGTATGCATGAGGTAGGAACCCATCACCCTGTTACCAAGCCCGGGACGTTATTTGTTTTAATGCTACGCTATAAGTAGACGGGGTTTGGTATGAGTGCACGAGAGTGGTGTGAAGAAGGAGGACTCTACGTCAATGACGACAACTCCATGATGGAATCTGCAAGGACTGCACCTTCAAGACCTCAAGACTTCAAGACTCGCGACAAGAATTCAATACACACTCTTTGGGTGAAGGACGGTTGACGGGCACCTGGAGAAACTAGTGGTTGGCGGGATGCATGGAGAAGCGCCATGACATCTTGCGGAAAGCTTCACCCGGACTTCGAAGAGACGGAAGAATACTTCATGCCGGAAGCTTACTGTGCAACCGCAAGTCAATATGGGCTCTGGCTTGGTTGACCTTAGTTGTGACTCTGACTGGGGCGGTGCTAGCAGATGTAGAACTACGGTAGGATGGGATGAGCACCGGACGGTGGTCGAGGAACTCTTCGAAGACCATGTTTGGTCATCTTGTTCTCAAACACCCTGAAGTGCGAGAACGTAAAGAGAGGGATCGAATCTTGCGGGTAAAGTGTACAAACCTCTGCAGAGGGTTTAAAACCTAATCGATTAGCCGAGTCCCCGGTTACGGACAATTCGAGCATCTGGACTTGGATCTATCTCGGAACTCTCAACACCAGACTGATAACTTAATTGTGGGCAACATAGGATGATTTTGGGCTATGAGACATCGGTTGGCGGAACCATGTCATGATAGAAAATTCCATAGTACAGACTTCTTTTATTCCTTTGATGTAGGGAAAATAAATCCGCTTTTACATAAACAAAACTTCGAACCACGAGCCACAAAGCCATACCGCATATAGTATATTTTATCATCTGTTTTCTCTTATTGTGATCTTGCGGTACATTCAATGTCTTGACCTACACGGCTGCAACGTATCATGTTGCAGATATTTTTCTTCCGACGAGTAAGAGTACGGTACAGGGTTACGGTCTACACTCAACCTGCCGATGGCGTTGATGGGACTCCACACCCGACTATTTGTTTCCACTGTGACTTATGAGGTATACATCAGTTTTACGTTAATTATACATGTGATTGCACTTTGATATTTACATTGATGTACTGTGTGTGCCAGCATACTGATCCAGGGATGGCACATCAACACAGAGGCTTGACCGTCTGAGGTCGGGTCGCTACAACGTTGGATTGAACTGCTCGGTCTCCTACTTATCCCATCTAGCAGTTCTTCGTGTGGTAAATACAACTCTATTTTTACCATCTTTTTGATCCTCAAAGATTCATCCTATTTACCAAAAGTGGTTTCTGCCTATACAATGTTAGATCTATTCTGTCTGCATCTCATACTGCCTAGTATATTCACTTAAGCTTCATATCTAGTTAGATTCCTCACTTGTCCTTATTCACGGATTCGTACAAATCTGGAACCAACTCTCAACATATAAGTGAATGTCTTCACATCATGAGGTCAATGTCTTCAAACTGATTTATCTTCAAAATCTTCTGAGAATGCATATGACCTCTTCCCCTTCCTCGCATCTCTAATGCTATCACGGTACATGTCCGTGGGAGAATCCCTTAGTTCTCATAGTCTGCATTCGTTTGCAGAATTCTTACAACATCACATTAACTCTCCCGAAGCCGGTTCCTGTTTGTCCGAAGCGAAAGCCTTTGAAGCCTTGAACGTGTTGAAGCCATTTAGTTTGAAGTTCATGGCTGCAGAGAAATCGATGAAGGAAGGGTGGCGGACAGCGTCGTGGGGAACATCAAGAGATTTGCCTGATGACCTCTCAGAGCTTTACAAGACAGATCCTGAAGAGGATTATAATCAGCGCAAGACACGAATCAAATGGATTCGACGATATTGGGCTGAACAATGGTTCAAATACAAGTTCGTGACCCAGGAATACGCTGAGAAGAATGCTATCAAAATTCCTTGGGGTGATATTCTCTTTCGAGGCCTTCCACCCAAGGACAGGGCTGAAGCTATTGCACAGGGTTTCTATCCTTGTATGGTCCATGGACCTCTGCCTGAAAATGCCGACCCATCGACACTGCTCTGGTGTCGTGACGATAATCTCTTCAAGCGCAACTTCCAGCATGCAAAGGCATCGGCCAAGGAAAACAAGAAGTCATTGGGATTAGACTTCAACCCTGGTCCCTCTGCTCCCCGTGTTGACGGCTTACATGATGCAGAACCCAATGTCATCGGTCCTTTCTACAACCTTGATGGCCTCATCACTCACATCTCAGTCCAAGGTGCCAAAGTGGATCATTCTGATGATAATATCGACATCGATGAAGCCCCAGCTCCTACTCCAAAGCCGCGAAGCCAAAGAAGGCTAAGGCTTCAAGATCATTGCTCCTCCAAAAGCTTCACGTGCGAAGCCAGCCTTGCACCTCCCGAATACGGTGTGCGATGCGAAGATCTATCACGTATCTCCAAGAATACGTAGAAGAAAAAGAAAATCATCAAAAATACTGATCAGACATTGACTCCTACTGCCATTCTGCGAGAAGAGCACATTGATCTATCCAACGATGAAGATCTTGCAGATGATGCTCTTGAGCAACTAATCAAGAGCAAGGAAGAAGCAGAGATCTTCAATGACTTGCCTCTCTTTGATGTAGCAATCATCCATAACTTCATTGATGAGTGGTTTGACACCCCAAATCTCAGCTTTGAAGATCTGCAACTTCCCATTGGCCTCAGCGTCTCCTTCAATGGCGCCATTGCTTCTGAGCTAGCTCTTGCTCAGCGCATCGCTGAATCAAGCACAAGATCGACTATGAGAAAGCTCAGTTCAAGAAGCATGTGGCAGAGCTCAGCGTGCAAGATGTCAAAAACTTCAAGATCATGCTGCACGAGCTCAAAGAAGCCTTTCTCAAGAAGCGACGAAGCTAAAGGCTCTCGTGTGCGCATGAAGAGTCTGGCTGACAAGTGTGTGCAAGCCTACAATGAGGCTGAGAAGCGCAAGGCTCTTGGTCGTCCTGGCATTGACCCCAGAATGGCTGCAAAGAAGAAGAAGCCATCAACTGACCAATCTGCACCTTCAAGGCAGGAAGAACCTCGCATAGTCTTCCCGAGCATCATGACTGGCTCGAAGACTAGCTTCAAGGCAGGAAGAACCTCGCATAGTCTTCAAGGCAGGAAGAACCCCCCCCCCCCTCTAGTCGATAACTAGCACTTTCATCAACAATTACAACTCGATACTTAGAACAAAATATGACTCTATGTGTATGCCTCCGGCGGTGTACCGGGATATGCAATGATTCAAGAGTGACATGTATGAAAGAATAATGAACGGTGGCTTTGCCACAAATACGATGTCAACTACATGATCATGCAAAGAGCAATATGACAAAAGTAATGCGTGTCATATGAATGGAACGGTGGAAAGTTGCATGGCAATATATCTTGGAATGGCTATGGAAATGCCATAATGGGTAGGTATGGTGGCTGTTTTGAGGAAGGTATATGGTGGGTGTATGGTACCGGCGAAAGTTGCATGGTACAAGAGGGAGGCTAGCAATGATGGAAGGGTGAAAGGGTGCGTATAATCCATGGACTCAACATTAGTCAAAAGAACTCATGCACTTATTGCAAAAATTTATAAGTCATCAAAAACCAAAGCACTAGGCGCATGCTCCTAGGGGGATAGATTGGTAGGAAAATACCATCGCTCGTCCCCGACCACCACTCATAAGGAAGACACTCAATAAATAAAATCGTGCTCCGACTTCATCACAAAGCGGTTCACCATACATGCATGCTACGGGAATCACAATCCTTAACACAAGTATTTTTCATAATCACCTCAACTAGCATGACTTTAATATCACTACCTCCATATCTCGAAACAATTATCAAGCATCATATTGATCATAGCATCCAATTTACTTTCTATGATAGTTTTTATTATACCCAACTTGGATGTTCATCATTATAGGACCAACTTTATGACCATAGCAAATACCATGCTATTCTAAAAGACTCTCAAAAAGATATAAGTGAAGCATGAGAGACTAGCAATTTCTTCAAAATTAAGACACCACCGTGCTCTAAACGATATAAGTGAAGCACCAGAGCAAAAACTATGAAGCTCAAAAGATATAAGTGAAGCACATAGAGTATTCTAGCAAATTCTAATCAAATAGGCTTCTCCCAAAAGGTGTGTACAAGGATGAATGTGGTAAACTAAAATGGAAAGACTAATATAATACACGCCGCTCCAAGCAAAACACATATCATGTGGCGAATAAAAATATAGCTCCAAGTAAAGTTACCAATGAACGAAGACGAAAGAGGGGATGCCTTCCCGGGGCATCCCCAAGCTTAGGCTTTTGGCTATTCTTGAATATCTTGGGGTGCCTTGGTCATCCCCAAGTTTAGGCTCTTGCCACCCTTTATTCCATAGTCCATAAAATCTTTACCCAAAACTTGAAAACTTCACAACACAAAACTCAACAGGAAATCTTATAAGCTCCGTTAGTGAAAGAAAACAAAACCACCACATAAGGTACTGTAATGAACTCATTATTTATTTATTTTGGTGTTAAACTTACTGTATTCCAACTTCTCTATGGTTTATAAACTATTTTACTAGCCATGGATTCATCAAAATAAGCAAACAACACACGAAAAACAGAATCTGTCAAAAACAGAATAATCTGTAGTAATCTGTAACTAACGCAAACTTCTGGAACTCCAAAAATCCTACCAAAATAGGACGTCCTAGAAAATTTGTCTATTGATCAGCAGAAAAAATAATCAACGCAAAAGCACGTTTCTGTGATTTACTAAAAAATTTCTCGTGCACGCAAAGTTTCTGTTTTTCAGCAGAATCAAATCAACTATCATCATAGGTTATCCTATAGGTTCTACTTGGCACAAACACTAATTAAAAGATAAAAACACATCTAAACAGAAGGTAGATGCAAGATTTATTACTAAACAGGAGCAAAAACAAAAAACATAAAGAAAATTGGGTTGCCTCCCAACTAGCGCTATCGTTTAACGCCCCTAGCTAGGCATAAAAGCGAAGATAGATCTAATGAGTGCCCTCTTTGGCACTTGATTCATAAGTAGCACGCATGATAGATTCATAAGGTAATTTGACTTTATTTCTTGGAAAGTGCTCCATGCCTTTCTTTAATGGAAATTGGAATCTAATATTCCCTTCCTTCATGTCAATAATCGCACCAATCGTTCTAAGGAAAGGTCTACCAAGAATAATAGGGCAAGAAAGATTGCAATCTGTATCAAGAACGATAAAATCTACGGGCACCCAATTTCTATTTGCAACAATAAGAACATCATTGATCCTTCCCATAGGCTTTTTAATGGTGGAATCCGTAAGGTGCAAATTTAAAGAGCAATCATCAAGATCATGGAAACCTAGAATATCGCATAAAGTTTTCGGAATCGTGGAAACACTAGCACCCAAATCACACAAAGCAAAACACTCATAATATTAATTCTAATCTTTATAGTAGGTTCCCAGTCATCATTAAGTTTTCTAGGTATAGAAACTTCCAAATTAAATTTTTCATCATAAGATTGCATCAAGGCATCAACGATATGTTTGGTAAAAGCTTTATTTTGACTATAAGCATGAGGAGAATTAACAACGGATTGCAACAAGGAGATACAACCTTTTAAAGAACAATTATCATAATCAAATTCCTTGAAATCCGAGATAGTAGGTTCAATGTTATTTGAAGTTGTGACCTCTCCAATCTCACTTTTACCAAATTTAGCGTCAAGATCTAAAGACTCCGAATTTTTGGGATGCCTTCTAGGAAAAGTTGATTCACTATCAGTCCCATAATCATCAAAATTCATATTGCAAAACATAGATCTAATAGGAGACGCATCAATAACTTTAAGATCCTCATCATTATTTTCATCTAACTTTTCTGGTTTAGCGGCCATCTTATTGACTAAGGTGGCTTGCTTATCAGAAATTTTGGCTATAGCATTTTCAAGACGGGTAATTTGAGCATTAACATCATAAAATTAATTATTCATATCATCAAGCTCTTTCTTCATAAACCCCCAAAAACCTTTTTGTTCCTTAATCTCTTTTCTAAAGAAATTATTATGCTCAAATTGCAAATTCATAAAGCTTCTAATATTTGATTCAATCTCATCCATCCTTCTGAGAAGGTGGTCAGGACCCTTAGGTGAAGCCATAAGGTTAAACAAGCACACGGAAAAAGGTAGGCGAAAAGACAGGAGGAGATTGGGAAAGAGAGGGCGAATAACACGGCAACGGTGAAGTAGGGGAGAGGAAAACGAGAGGCAAATGGCAAATAATGTAAATGCGGGGGAGATGGGTTTGTGATGGGTACTTGGTATGTATTGATTTATGGCGAAGACCTCCCGAACAGCGGCGCCAGAAATCCTTCTTGCTACGTCTTGAGCTTGCGTTGGTTTTCCTCGAAGAGGAGAGGGTGATGTAGCAATAGTAGCGTAAGTATTTCCCTCAGTTTTTGAGAACCAAGGTATCAATCCAGTAGGAGGCTCCTCAAAAGTCCCGCGTACCTACACAAACAAGCGAGAACTCGCAACCAACGCAATAAAGGGGTTGTCAATCCCTTCACGGCCACTTGCGAAAGTGAGATCTAATAAAGATAGTATGATAAGATAAATATATTTTTGGTATTTTATAAGATAGATGCAAAAAGTAGAGATGCAAATAAAAGTAGACTGGAAGCAAATATGATAAGATATAGACCCGGGGGCCATAGGTTTCACTAGTGGCTTCTCTCAAGATAGCATAAGTATTACGGTGGGTGAACAAATTACTGTCGAGAAACTGATAGAAAAGCGAATAATTATGAGATTATCTAGGCATGATCATGTATATAGGCATCACGTCCATAACAAGTAGACCGACTCCTGCCTGCATCTACTACTATTACTCCACACATCAATCGATCGCTGCTGCATCTAGAGTATTAAGTTCATAAGAACAGAGTAACGCATTAAGCAAGATGACATGATGTAGAGGGATAATCTCAAGAAATATGATATAAACCCCATCTTGTTATCCTCGATGGAAACAATACAATATGTGCCTTGCAACCCTTTACATCCTTTGGGTAAGGACACATAAGATTGAACCCAAAGCTAAGCACTTGTCCCATGGCAAGAAAGATCAATCTAGTAGGCCAAACCAAACTGATAATTCAAGGGACTTGCAAAGATAACTCAATCATACATAAAAGAATTCAGAGAAGATTCAAATATTATTCATAGATAAACTTGATCATAAACCCACAATTCATCGGATCTCGACAAACACACCACAAAAAGAGTTTACATAGAATAGATCTCCACAAGAGAGGGGGAGAACATTGTATTGAGATCCAAAAAGAGAGAAGAAGCCATCTAGCTAATAACTATGGACCCGTAGGTCTGTGGTAAACTACTCACAACTCATCGAATGGACAAAGATGTTGATGTAGAGGCCCTCCATGGTTGATTCCCCCTCCGGCAGAACGCCGGCGAAGGCTCCAAGATGGGATCTCACGGATACATAAGGTTATGGTGGTGGAAATTGTGTTTCGTCTGCCCCCTGGATGTTTTCGGGGTACGTAGGTATATATAGGAGGAAGAAGTACGTCGATGGACGCCCAAGGGGCCCACGAGATAGGGGCGCGCCCTACAGGGGGGGGCGCCTTCCTATCTCGTGGGAGCCTCGGCTACTTCTTGACTTGCACTCCAAGTCCTCTGGATCACGTTCGTTCCAAAAATCACGCTCCCGAAGGTTTCATTCCGTTTGGACTCCATTTGATATTCCTTTTCTTTGAAATACTGAAATAGGCAAAAAAACAGCAATATGGGCTGGACCTCCGGTTAGTAGGTTAATCCCAAAAATGATATAAATATGTAAAATAAAGCCCATAAACATCCAAAATAGGTAATATAATAGCATGAAACAATCAAAAATTATAGATACGTTGGAGACGTATCAGTTCCCGCTTGGGAATATGGGTTGCGTATATCATGTTCACCGTTTTCACCTGGGGAGGAAATTTCTTTTGTCCTCCTGTGTTTGGCAGCCGGGGCTCCTCGTCGTCATCGCTATGCAGGCCCCTTTCTTTATTTTCGGCATTCAACTTGTCTGCCTGTTTGAACACCCAACATTCTCTGTTGGTGTGGTTGGCTGGTTTATCGGGGGTGCCGTGAATTTGACACGAGCGACCGAGTATGCGGTCCGGACTGGACGGGCCCGGATTGGTTCTTTTGAATGGCTTTTTCCGCTGACCGGACTTAGAGCCACTGAATCCAGCATTGACTGTCGTGTCTTCGGTGTTATCGCCATTGTTGTGACGCTTATGTCTTTTGCGTCGTGGCTTTCTGTTGCTATCTCGGGCATCTGAAGTGCCAGGATTTCTTGGTATGATGTTACTACGAGCCAGCCAGTTGTCCTCGCCCGCACAAAAACGGGTCATGAGTGTCGTGAGGGCTGCCATGGACTTCGGTTTCTCTTGGCCGAGGTGTCAGGCGAGCCACTCATCGCGGATGTTATGCTTAAAGGCCGCTAGGGCTTCGGCATCCGGACAGTCGACAATTTGGTTCTTTTTAGTTAGGAACCGAGTCCAGAATTTCCTGGCTGACTCTCCGGGCTGTTGGGTTATGTGACTTAAGTCATCAGCATCCGGTGGTCGCACATAAGTGCCCTGGAAGTTGTCAAGGAATGCGTCTTCCAGGTTTTCCCAACTGCCAATGGAGTTTGCCGGCAAGCAATTCAGCCAATGCCGGGCCGGTCCTTTGAGTTTAAGTGGGAGGTATTTGATGGCATGTAGATCATCTCCGCGGGCCATGTAAATGTGGAGAAGGAAATCTTCAATCCATACCGCGGGGTTTGTTGTACCATCGTATGATTCAATGTTCACGGGTTTAAACCCTTCTGGGAATTCATGATCCATTACTTCATTAGTGAAGCATAGGGGGTGTGCGGCGCCTCTGTGCCGGGCTACATCACGACGCAGTTCAAATGAGTCTGGTTTGTTGTATTCAGCCCGGTCGGGCTTGTTTTTAGTGTATCCGGCGTGACGGTCATCATCACGCGTTGTGGCGCACCCCCGTGATCCGTAGATCGATCTTGACTGTCTTGCTTTGTTTTCCAATACGTCTCGCAGGCCCTGCGTGTAGCCTCGGGCCTTAGTGTATTTGTTTGATTGGCGGCGGGGTGTGTGCTGGTGTTCGGGCTGATACGCCGCTTTGTCTCAGCCACGAGGTGGCCAGTCAGCCGCATCGTGCACTGGTAATGTGGGCTTTAATGCCTCCTCCTCGAGCTGAGGTAGCAACCTGCGCTTTGGGTAACTTTTGGTTTGGCGCTCGAGTCCGTATTCCTCGGCTGCCAGGACCTCAGTCCATCTATCAGTTAGCAGATCTTGATCAGCTTGAAGCTGCTGCTGTTTCTTCTTCAGGCTTTTTGCAGTGGCTATAAGACGGCGCTATATGCACTCCTGCTCGACGGGGTCCTCAGGCACGATAAATTCTTTGTTGCCAAGGCTCAAATCGTCTTCAGAGAGGGGCATGTAATTGTCATCCTTTGATTCTCCATCTGTTGCCTGTTCCTTAGGGCTAGCTTTCCCATCCTCCTGCACGGCCTGCTCGAAGCTTGGCTGGGCGGGATTGTTTTCGTGTTCGGCACCATCCGGATTGCTATCATCTCTTGTGCAAGTATCGCTATTTTTGCTATGGCGGCGCTTAGGGCGGCGCCGATGACGCCGGTGCTTAGATTGCTTCTCCAAGGGATTATCCTCCGTTGCCTCATCGCCATCTCCTGTGGGCGGTGGTTCCTGTCCTTCTCCTGCATCATCGTCCATACCGTCGATGTCTTCGGAGTCGAAGTCAAGCATGTCGGTTAAGTCATCGACATTGGCTATTAAGTGGGTGGTGGGTGGGGTGGGGAACAAATTTCTTCGTCGCCCTTTCCCACTCAAGCCGGACATAGTTCGGCCAAGAGTCTCCTGATAGAGAGAGAGACCTCAATGAATTTAGCACGTCACCCAAGGGTGAGTGCTGAAAGATATCCGCGGAGGTAAACTCCATGATCGGTGCCCAATCAGATTTGATAGGCACGGACGCACGCGGTTCGGAACCTATGGCCGGAGACGAGTCCAGGGGTCCCATGACATAGATCTCTTTGGAGGCGAAGTCTGTGTTCGGCTCAATCGCCGATGAATATGCGGCCTCCATGGTGGGGTCCATCCTCCCATCCTCGGATGGCACAATCTGCTCCGGATTAAGGGCAGGGGCAGCCGCAGGTGCGATCTTCCAAACACCGTCCGATGGCAGATCTAAGTCATGCTCGTCGTGACTGTCCGGCGCTCCTGACATGGGCTCGAATCCGTCGAAGATCAAGTCTCCGCGGATGTCGGCAGTGTAGTTCAAGTTTCCAAACCTGACCTGATGGCCAGGGGCGTAGCTATCGATCTGCTCCAGATGGCCAAGCGAGTTGGCCCGCAGGACGAAGCGGCCGAATACGAAGATCTGTCCGGAGAGGAAAACCTCACCCTGGACCGCATCGTTGCTGATGATTGAAGGAGCCATCAAGCCTTAACGCGACGACACAGTGGAACTCTCAATGAAAGCACCACTGTCAGTGTCAAAACCGGCAGATCTCGGGTAGGGGGCCCCGAACTCTGTGTCTAAGGCCAATGGTAACAGGAGGCGGGGGACACGATGTTTACCCAGGTTTGGCCCTCTCGATGGAGGTAATACCCTACTTCCTGCTTGATTGATCTTGATGATATGAGTATTACAAGAGTTGATCTACCACGAGATCGTAGAGGCTAAACCCTAGAAGCTAGCCTATGGTTATGATTGTTGTTGTCCTATGGACTAAACCCTCCGGTTTATATAGACACCGGAGGGGGCTAGGGTTACACAGAGTCGGTTAGTGATAACCCACAAGTATACGGGATAGTTGTAGCCTCTTTCGATAAGTAAGAGTGTCGAACCCAACGAGGAGCTAAAGGTAGAACAAATACTCTCTCAAGTCCTATCGGCCACTGATACGACTCTACGCGCGCTTGACGTTCGCTTTACCTAGAACAGGTATGAAACTAGAAGTACTTTGTAGGTGTAGTTGGATAGGTTTTCAAAATAATAAAGAGCACGTAAACATAAACTAGGGGATGTTTAGATAAAGAAGCAATAAAGTAAATATACCGAGTGTGGAAAAGTGGTGGTAGAAGTTGTGAAATTGTCCCTAAGCAATTGACTAGGTTACTAGACCGGTAATCACTATTGCAATTCTATTTGAGGGAGAGGCATAAGCTAATATACTTTCTCTACTTGGATCATATGCACTTATGATTGGAACTCTAGCAAGCATCCGCAAATACTAAAGTTTCATTAAGGTAAAACCCAACCATAGCATTAAAGTATCAAGTCCCCATTATCCCATACGCAAACAACCTACTTACTCGGGTGTGTGCTTCTGTCACTCACGCCACCCACCATAAGCAAATCATAAACATATTGCAAACCCTACAGCGGGAATCCCTCACGCTTGCGCGACACAGAGAGCACAATAGGACAGCACCAATAATAAAATATGCAACTCAAACCAATCATATCAATTCATCAATCACTGATAGGACAACGAAAATCTACTCAGACATCATAGGATGGCAACACATCATTTGATAATAATATGAAGCATAAAGCACCACGTTCAAGTAGAGGGTACATCGAGTTGCGGGAGAGTGGACCGCTGAATATAGATGGGGGAAGGTGATGGAGATGTTGGTGAAGATGGCGGAGGTGTTGGTGAAGATCGCGGTGATGATGATGGCCTCCGGCAGCGCTCCGGCACCACCGGAAGCAAGGGGGAGAGAGCCCCCCTTCTTCTTCTTCTTCTTCCTTGACCTTCTCCCTAGATGGGAGAAGGGTTTCCCCTCTGGTACTTGGCTCCCATGGCTTGGGAGGGGCGAGAGCCACTCCGAGATTGGATATATCTCTTTGTTTCTGCCTTCTCTGATTCTTCCCCTTCACCGTTTCTTTTATATCTGGAGATCCGTAACTCCGATTGGGGTGAATCTTTCGCCCAGATTTTTCTCGTAAAATTAAATTTCTTGCAGCAAAAGAAGAGCGTCAACCGCCTTACGGGTGGCCCACGAGAGTCCAGGCGCGCCCGAGGGGGGCGCCCCCTGTCTCGTGGCCACCCCGGACACCTATTCACATTGATTCTTCCTCCGGAAAATCCCAAATATTCCAAAATAATTCTCCGTCCTTTTTTATCCCGTTTGGATTCCGTTTGATATTGGGTTTCTACGAAACATAAAACATGCAACAAACAGGAACTGGCACTTGGGCCTTTGGATCAATATGTTAGTCCCAAAAATAGTATAAAAAATTGCCAAAAGTATATGAAAGTTGAAGAATATTGGCATGGAACAATAAAAAATTATAGATACGACGGAGACGTATCAGCGTCCCCAAGCTTAATTCCTTCTCGTCCTCGAGTAGGTAAATGATAAAAAGATAATTTTTGATGTGGAATGCTACCTAGCATAATCTTGATCATATATCTAATCATGGCATGAATATTAAGACATGAGTGATTCAAAGCAATAGTCTATCATTTGACATAAAAACAATAATACTTCGAGCGTATAATAAAGCAATCATGTCTTTTCAAAACAACAAGGCCAAAGCAAGCTTATCCCTACAAAATCATATAGTTTGGCCATGCTTCATTTTCGTCACACAAAATGCTCCCATCATGCACAACCCCGATGACAAGCCGAGAAATTGGTTCATACTTTTTAACGCGCTTCAACTTTTTCAACCCTCACGCAATACATGAGCGCAAGCCATGGATATAGCACTATAGGTGGAATAGAATATAATGATGGAGGTTATGTGGAGAAGACAAAAAAGGAGAAAGTCTCACATCGACGCGGCTAATCAACGGGCTATGGAGATGCCCATCAATTGATGTCAATGCAAGGAGTAGGGGTTGCCATGCAACGGATGCACTAAGAGCTATAAGTGTATGAAAGCTCAACAAAAGAAACTAAGTGGGTGTGCATCCAACTTGCTTGCTCATGAAGACCTAGGGCATTTGAGGAAGCCCATCGTTGGAATATACAAGCCAAGTTCTATAATGAAAATTCCCACTAGTATATGAAAGTGACAATCTAGGAGACTCACTATATGAAGAACATGGTGCTACTTTGAAGCACAAGTGTGGAAAAAGGATAGTAACATTTCCCCTTTTCTTTTTCTTTTTCTTTTTTTTTCTTTTTTTCTTTTTTTCTTTTTTCTTTCGGTGGGCTTCTTTGGCCCCCTTTTTTTATTTAGGCTTCTTTGGCCTTTCCTTTTTTTTCTTTTTTATGGGGCAATGCTCTATAATGATGATCATCACACTTTTATTTACTTACAACCCAATATTACAACTCGATACTAGAACAAAGATATGACTCTATATGAATGCTTCCGGCGGTGTACCGGGATGTGCAATGATCTAGCGTAGCAATGGCATCAAAAAAAAAACGGACAAGCCATGGAAACATCATGCTAGCTATCTTACGATCATGCAAAGCAATATGACAATGAATGCTCAAGTCATGTATATGATAATGATGGAAGTTGCATGGCAATATATCTCGGAATGGCTATGGAAATGCCATAATAGGTAGGTATAGTGGCTGTTTTGAGGAAGATATAAGGAGGCTTATGTGTGATAGAGCGTATCATATCATGGGGTTTGGATGCATCGGCGAAGTTTGCACCGACTCTCGAGGTGAGAAAGGGCAATGCACGATACCGAAGAGGCTAGCAATGATGGAAATGTAAAAGTGCGTATAATCCATGGACTCACATTAGTCATAAAGAACTCATATACTTATTGCAAAAGTTTATTAGCCCTCGAAGCAAAGTACTACTACGCATGCCCCTAGGGGTATAGATTGGTAGGAAAAGACCATCGCTCATCCCCAACCGCCACTCATAAGGAAGACAATCAAAGAAACACCCCATGCTTCAAATTTGTCACACAACGGTTACCATACGTGCATGCTACGGGACTTGCAAACCTCAACACAAGTGTCTCTACAATCCACAACCACCCACTAGCATGACTCTAATATCACCATCTTTATATCACAAAACTATTGCAAGGAATCAAACATATCATATTCAGCGATCTACAAGTTTATATAGGATTTTATGACTAACCATGTGAATGACCAATTCTTGTCATCTCTCTAAATAGATATAAGTGAAGCAAGAGAGTTTAATTCTTTCTACAAAAGTTATGCCCACGCTCTAACAATTATAAGTGAAGCGAAAGAGCATTCTACAAATGGCGGTCTTTTATGTGAAGAGAAACAGGCAATCCAAACTTCAAATGATATAAGTGAAGCACATGAAGCATTCTATAAAGCCATACTCAAAAGATTTAAGTGAAGTGCAATGAGCATTCTATAAATCAACCAAGGACTATCTCATACCAGCATGGTGCATAAAATAAAAGTGAAAACTAAATCAAAAGACGCTCCAAGACTTGCACATAATGCACGAAAGAAACGAATACGAAAACATACCGATACTTGTTGAAGAAAGAGGGGATGCCTTCCGGGGCATCCCCAAGCTTAGACGATTGAGTCTCCTTGAATATTTACTTGGGGTGCCTCAGGCATCCCCAAGCTTGAGCTCTTGCCTCTCTTCCTTTTCCTCATATCGAGACCTCCTCGTTTAGACACTTCATCCACACAAAACTTCAACAGAAAACTCGGTAAGATCCGTTAGTATAATAAAGCAAATCACCACTATAAGTACTGTTGCAAACCAATTCAAATTTTGTTTTTGCATTGTGTCTACTGTAATATAACTTTTACATGGCTTAATCCTCACTAATATAAATTGATAGATTCATCAAAACAAGCAAACTATGCATCAAAAACAGAATCTGTCAAAAACAGAACAGTCTCTAACAATCTGAACATCCACCATACTTCTGGTACCCCAACAATTCTACCAACATTAGGAAAAATAAAAAAGTTGTATATCAAGACAGTGCAAAAGGAATCAGGACAAATTGAGGTTCCAGTTAAAAATGTAAAATCGCGCACTACAGCCAAAGTTTCTGTCCTGCACCGTACAAACTAACAAGCATTGTAAACATCCTAAAGGCAAACCTTGGCACATTATTTTTATAATACAATGGAATTATACAGGGGGATAATTATTTTTGATGAAAAGTTTCTGTAATCAAGATTCACAAAGTTTCCGTGAGCATGAACAAAGTTCAAGGAGCTCTCCCACTTCAACAATGCTTATCTCTCTCACTTTCACTTTCCTTTTTGAAAAGTTTTAGGTTCCCCTCTTATTTTTTTGTTTTTAAACTAAATGAAAGCACTCAACAGAAATAAATGACTCTCTAAAACTTCCGGGTTGTCTCCCTGGCAGCGCTTTCTTTAAAGCCATTAAGCTAGGCATATAGTGCTCAAGTAATGAATCCACCCGTATCCCAAGGTATATCAAAGCCAATTTTAATTAACAATGATTTGTAATTTAGTAGTGAGCACAAAGTAACATATATCATGCAAAAATGAAGTCTAACTCTCTTCCTATGCATCGGCATGTCATAAAAGAAGAATTCATGCACACCAAGTAAAGGCCAATGCATAGTATAAACAGTTTCTTGCAATTTCACAATATGGGAAACATAGACAGGTGGAGAAATAGTTCCTATCTCATAATAATTGCAAGTAGGAGCAGCAAGCACATGCATATTACATCAAAATCATCGTGTGCAGTGGTAAAAGGCAACCCATCAATATAATCCTTAATAAGCACAAACTTCTCCGATATAGTGTAGTCGGGAGAACTCAAAAAGATAATAGGACTATCATGCGTGGGTGCAATAGCAACAATTTCATGTTTAACATAAGGAACTATAGCAAGTTCATCTCCATAAGCATAATTCATATTGGCATCTTGGCCACAAGCATAGCAAGCATCATCAAAAAGGGATATTTCAAGAGAATCAACGGGATCATAGCAATCATCCTTCGGTAAGCACGAAGGGGAATTAAACAATGTATGAGTTGAAGAGTTACTCTCACTAGAAGGTGGCCACGGGTAGCTAATCCGCTCTTCCTCCTTTTGTTCTTCGCTCTCCTCATCATTTTTTTCATCCAATGAGCTCATAGTTTCATCAATTTCTTCTTCCGTAGCTTCCTGCAAAATATTAGTCTCTTCTTGGACAGCGGAGACTTTCTCCGTAAATGCATTAATAAAGTAATTGTATTCATAATTTTCATAGCAATATCTAAGTATAGCAAGATTTTCAGGCCTATAAACACCATCATCATCAAAAGCTTCATACTTTTCAAACAAAGATTCAATTTCATAAGCAGTCTTAAAAGCAACAAATTCTTCTATTTGTTCCACATCATAGTAATCATATATACCATTAGCATAAGAATCTAAGGTTTCATTATCATTAAATTTGCATGAAAAGGGAAGGTGTGGAGCCTTCATCCTAGAGCAACAAGTAATATCATATCTCAAGCATAGATCCCGGGCATACCAACGCAACATAATAAATTGGTCCCATAATAGTTTCCCTTTTTGTGTCAAGTGATAATCCCTAAAGTATTCACGTTGATCCAACATGTCTCCCATTATAAAGTTGAATGGGGTTTTCTCAGGATTATCAAAGTAGTACATAATATCTTTCACATAATGAGAATCGAGGGTTTTAGGAGTTACCCCATCTCCATGAGTAGCAAGTACACCTAATTTTTTGGTATTTCGTGTTCCATATCCATAACTAAAGATAGAGACCAACTTAGAACAGAAAATAAAAATTACTTAGTGATAAAGCAAACAAGCACACACGAGAATATTCACCCCACGCTATGACTCTGACAACGGCGCTTGGAAAAAGGTCTTGATAACCCGCAAGTATACGTGATAGTTATAGCCTCTTTCGATAAGTAAGAGTGTCGAACCCAACGAGGAGCTAAAGGTAGAACAAATACTCTCTCAAGTCCTATCGGCCACTGATACGACTCTACACACGCTTGACGTTCGCTTTACCTAGAACAAGTATGAAACTAGAAGTACTTTGTAGGTGTAGTTGGATAGGTTTGCAAAATAATAAAGAGCACGTAAACATAAACTAGGGGCTGTTTACATAATGAAGCAATAAAGTAAATATAGCAAGTGTGGAAAAGTGGTGGTAGGAGTTGTGAAATTGTCCCTAAGCAATTGACTAGCTTACTAGACCGGTAATCACTATTGCAATTTTATTTGAGGGAGAGGCATAAGCTAACATACTTTCTCTACTTGGATCATATGCACTTATGATTGGAACTCTAGCAAGCATCCGCAAATACTAAAGATTCATTAAGGTAAAACCCAACCATAGCATTAAAGTATCAAGTCCCCTTTATCCCATACGCAAACAACCTACTTACTCGGGTCTGTGCTTCTGTCACTCACGCCACCCACCATAAGCAAATCATAAACATATTGCAAACCCTACAGCAGGAACCCCTCACGCTTGCGCGACACGGAGGGCACAATAGTGAAGGAAATATGCCCTAGAGGCAATAATAAAGTTATAATTTATTTCCTTATATCATGATAAAATGTTTATTATTCATGCTAGAATTGTATTAACCGAAAACATAATACATGTGTGAATACATAGACAAACAGAGTGTCACTAGTATGCCTCTACTTGACTAGCTCGTTAATCAGAGATGGTTAAGTTTCCTAACCATAGACATGAGTTTTCATTTGATTAACATGATCACATCATTAGGAGAATGATGTGATTGACTTGACCCATTCCGTTAGCTTAACACTCGGTCGTTTAGTATGTTGCTATTGCTTTCTTCATGACTTATACATGTTCCTATGACTATGAGATTATGCAGCTCCCGTTTACCTGAGGAACACTTTGTGTGCTACCAAACGTCACAACGTAACTGGGTGATTATAAAGGTGCTCTACAGGTGTCTCCGAAGGTACTTGTTGGCGCGCCCTCCTCCTAGGCCGGCCGCCTTCCCCCTTGCTCCTTTATATACGGGGGCAGGGGGCACCCCATAGACACAACAACTGATCCTTGGATCGCTTAGCCATGTGCGGTGCCCCCCTCCACCATAGTCCACCTTGATAATACTGTAGCGGTGCTTAGGCGAAGCCCTGCGTCGGTAGAACATCATCATCGTCACCACACCGTCGTGCTGACGAAACTCTCCCTCAACACTCGGCTGGATCGGAGTTCGAGGGACGTCATCGGGCTGAACGTGTGCTGAACTCGGAGGTGCCGTACGTTCGGTACTTGATCCGTCGGATCGTGAAGACGTACGACTACATCAATCGCGTTGTGCTAACGCTTCCGCTTTCGGTCTACGAGGGTACGTAGACAACACTCTTCCCTCTCGTTGCTATGCATCACCATGATCTTGCGTGTGCGTAGGAAATCTGTTGAAATTACTACGTTCCCCAATAAATAGGACAGAACCAATAATAAAACATGCAACTCAAACCAATCATAACAATTCATCAATCACTGATAGGACAACGAAAATCTACTCAGACATCATAGGATGGCAACACATCATTGGATAATAATATGAAGCATAAAGCACCATGTTCAAGTAGAGGGTACAGCGGGTGGTGCGAGAGTGGACCGCTGAATATAGATGGGGGAAGGTGATGGAGATGTTGGTGAATATGGCGGAGGTGTTGGTGAAGATCGCGGTGATGATGATGGCCTCCGGCAGCGCTCCGGCGCCACCGGAAGCAAGGGGGAGAGAGCCCCCTTCTTCTTCTTCTTCCTTGACCTTATCCCTAGATGGGAGAAGGGTTTCCCCTCTGGTCCTTGGCTCCCATGGCTTGGGAGGGGCGAGACCCCCTCCGAGATTGGATCTATCTCTCTGTTTCTGCATTCTCTGATTCTTCCCCTTCACCGTATCTTTTATATCTGGAGATCCGTAACTCCGATTGGGGTGAATCTTTCGCCCAATTTTTCTCGTAAAATTAGCTTTCTTGCAGCAAAAGAAGAGCGTCAACCATCTTTCGGGTGGCCCACGAGAGTCCAGGGCGCGCCCAGGGGGAGGGCGCCTCGCCTCTCGTGGCCACCGGACACCGTTGCTGCTGATTCTTCCTCCGAAAATCCCAAATATTCCAAAATAATTCTCTGTCCGTTTTTATCTCGTTTGGATTCCGTTTGATATTGGGCTTCTGCGAAACATAAAACATGCAACAAACAGGAACTGGCACTGGGCACTGGATCAATATGTTAGTCCCAAAAATAGTATAAAAAGTTGCCGTGTTAGTCCCAAAAATAGTATAAAAAGTTGCCGAAAGTATATGAAAGTTGAAGAATATTGGCATGGAACAATCAAAAATTGTAGATACGACGGAGATGTATCAGTTGCAGAGAAGGAGATCTACCTATCCGAATTGCCAAGCTTGCCTTCCACGCAAAGGAGAGTCCCACCCGGACACGGGATGAAGTCTTCAACCTTGTATCTTCATAGTCCAACAGTCCGGCCAAAGTATATAGTCCGGCTGTCCGAGGACCCCCTAATCCAGGACTCCCTCAGCGCCCCCTATTGTTGTTGTAGTAGAGGCCGCCTGTTGTTGCCGCCGCCGTTCTGGTAGTGGCCACCGCCACCACCGCCGCCGTTGGAGTTGTTGGTGTTGTAATGGCCGCTGCCACCACCGTTGCTGCAGTTGTTGTAGGAGCCGCCGCCACCACCGTTGTTGGAGTTGTTGTAGGAGCCGCCGCCGCTGCTACCACCGCCGCGGGAGCCACCGCCACCACCACCCCTGTCAGGGTTGCAGTAGCCTTGATAGCCTCTGGAGTTGTTGATGCGACCTCGAGCTGCAACGTTGGCAGAGGATTTGAAGGCACCTGCTGAAGGAAATATGCCCTAGAGACAATAATAAAGTTATTATTTATTTCCTTATATCATGCAAAATATTTATTATTCATGCTAGAATTGTATTAACCGGAAACATAATACATGTGTGAATACATAGACAAACAGAGTGTCACTAGTATGCCTCTACTTGACTAGCTCATGAATCAAAGATGGTTAAGTTTCCTAACCATAGACATGAGTTGTCATTTGATTAACGGGATCACATCATTAGGAGAATGATGTGATTGACTTGACCCATTCCGTTAGCTTAGCACTTGATCGTTTAGTATGTTGCTATTGCTTTCTTCATGACTTATACATGTTCCTATGACTATGAGATTATGTAACTCCCGTTTAGTGGAGGAACACTTTGTGTGCTACCAAAGGTCACAACGTAACTGGGTGATTATAAAGGTGCTCTACAGGTGTCTCCGAAGGTACTTGTTGAGTTGACGTATTTCGAGATTAGGATTTGTCACTCCGATTGTCGAAGAGGTATCTCTGGGCCCTCTCGGTAATGCACATCACTATAAGCCTTGCAAGCAATGTAGATAATGAGTTAGTTACGGGATGATGCATTACGTAACGAGTAAAGAGACTTGCCGGTAACGAGATTGAACTAGGTATTGAGATACCGATGATCGAATCTCGGGCAAGTAACATACCGATGACAAAGGTAACAACGTATGTTGTTATGCGGTTCGACCGATAAAGATCTTTGTAGAATATGTGGGAGCCAATATGAGCATCCAGGTTCCGCTATTGGTTATTGACCAGAGACGTGTCTCGGTCATGTCTACATAGTTCTCGAACCCGTAGGGTCCGCACGCTTAAAGTTCGATGACGGTTATATTGTGAGTTTATGTGTTTTGATGTACCGAAGGAGTTCGGAGTCCCGGATGAGATCGGGGAGATGACGAGGAGTCTCGAAATGTTCGAGACATAAAGATTGATATATTGTATGACTATATTCGGACATCGGAAAGGTTTCGAGTGATTCGGGTATTTTTGGAGTACCGGAGAGTTACGGGAATTCGTATTGGGCCTTAATGGGCCATACGGGAAAGGAGAGAAAGGCCCCAAAGGGTGGCCGCACCCCTCCCCAAGGACTAGTCCGAATTGAATTAGGGAGGGGGGGGTGCCCCCTTCCTTCCTTCTCCTTCTCCCTTCCATTCTCCTACTCCCACAAGGAAAGGAGGAGTCCTACTCCCGGTGGGAGTAGGACTCCCCCCTTGGCGCACCCTCCTCCTAGGCCGGCCGCCTCCCCCCTTGCTCCTTTATATACGGGGGCAGGGGGCACCCCAGAGACACAACAATTGATCATTGATCTCTTAGCCGTGTGCGGTGCCCCCCTCCACCATAGTCCTCCTCGATAATATCGTAGCGGTGCTTAGGTGAAGCCCTCCGTCGGTAGAACATCATCATCGTCACCACGCCGTCGTGCTGACGAAACTCTCCCTCAGCACTCGGCTGGATCAGAGTTCGAGGGACGTCATCGGGCTGAACGTGTGCTGAACTCGGAGGTGTCGTGCTTTCGGTGCTTGATCGGTCAGGCCGTGAAGACGTACAACTACATCAACCGCGTTGTGCTAACGCTTCCACTTTCGGTCTACGAGGGTATGTGGACACACTCTCCCCTCTCGTTGCTATGCATCGCCATGATCTTGCGTGTGCGTAGGATTTTTTTTTTTTGAAATTACTACGTTCCCCAACACCTGCCCCTGTCCCGTGGAACATCTCAACGCGTTGGTCAAAATTTGCAACCATGCCGAAGAGGTCATCCACCAAGAGGGGTTCGGTGCATACATCCAGCGCTGAGATCAGCGGCTGATAGTCCATGTCGAGCCCTGCAATGATAAAGGAAAGAAGTTCCCCTTCTCCGATGGGTTTCCCAGCCGCAGCTAGTTCATCAGAGAGGGCCCTCATCTGACCAAAATAGGTTGTGGCACTCTGCGAACCTTTCTGAGCATTGGAGAGGGCTATGCGGCAGTTGTTTACACGGGAGAGAGATTGTGCGGTGAACATCTTTGCTAGGGCTGACCATATGGCGTGGGAAGTTTCTAAAGAAGCAACCTGGATGAGTACCTCCTATGAGAGATTTCGAAGGAGAAAGGCTACAATATGCTGATCTTGAATCAGCCTGGGTGATAGGCAGGGCTTGGAACAATCTGTTCCCTTCCTTCTGAGTTTTTGGTGATGATGGTTTTGGCTGGCTCGGGTTTGGTTTGATCTAGGTACCCATATAGTCCGGCGCCCATGATTTGGGAGAGAGCTTGGGCTTTCCATAGGATGTAGTTGGTTCTTGTGAGAGGCTCGGATGTGGTACTGGACAGGCCTATGGATGGAACTTGGGTGGAGGAAGACATTGTTTGGTTTGGTGGAGAGGATGATCAGGAGATGCGGCAGGGAGGAAGATAGATGCTAGATGTGGCTGAAGAGGGAGACTCTGATTACCATGTGAAATATTGTGGAAGCGTCTCAATGCCCATACACGAGCACCCGCATGATTTATATTGATATGATTGTTTGGGTTACAAGTCAAGGTTGTTGGGAAACAACCGCAAGAGATATACATGATGTTCAAATAGAGATAAAGAAGATCTAGACTAATCTCTAGTTATAATAACAGCCAATACAGCTGACGCATAACCTCCCGAACTTATGGTGCATAACCTCCTGAACATATATTCTTAACACGCTCATATTAGCACACATCCACTATAATAAGAGACGAGTTATCATTTGGTTAGCCCAACAATTCATAGCACTCTGTAAGTCTGCATTTCGTAGTCTCAACGCTTGTAAGTCTGCAACCAATAGATAAAGAACATGAAGATTTTATTCTTCGCCCTTGCGCTCCTCATGCTATCTTCAGGTATATATATTTTTAGGGAACTATCTTCAGATATCTAGGAAGTAGACATTACTATATTTAACATGTACGTCTGGGAATTGTGTATATGTATGTTGGGCTACTCTAACTTTTCCTATTTTCTCTTTTGATACCTGTAGATATGGCAGCCTCCCTCCAGTGCAGGCATGTCCTCAAAAGTGGCCCATGTAATCAATGATTGTAGAGCTTACTGCAATCAGATACCTAGAGTGCCCTCATCCAAAAATCCTGACATGTGTGTTCCTGAGGGATGCAAATGTGTCGTGTGTATGGGGGTGCAAGAAGGGATGTTGTTTCCTCTAAGGTTGCGTAACTAATAATAATGATCTCACATACCATGTGGCCTTGTATAACTGTGAAGGTCAATATTGAGCAGAGAATAAAAAAAATGTCATAATGTTGCATTGGGCTCTTAACTTATGAATCATATCGTATTTATCAATCGTCTATCGATTATATAATATATTATGTATCAAATTTACGATATAGAGGAAAATAGGGAGATGAGCTACTTTTTCTTATATAGAAAGGCAAAATACCCTGTCATCGATGTGGTGAATCATCTCATTTTAGAAGACCATGACCATTAGACCCTCCTACCTTTAACATAAACAGACTACACCATTTAGATCTACATCATGCATAAGTTGTTCGATAAAAACGAGGGACAACAAAACATTTTTTTACGAAAAAACCATAGAAATAAATAAATAATAATCCCATAAAGGGTTAGAGACATTAAATTGAAAAAATATCGCAAGAATCTCCGTGTAGAGTCAAATGTCATAGAAGTTTGATAGGAATTAATTCTCATCTAACTGCGAATTAGCAAATTTATTGTTTCTAAACTGCTAATATGATCTCATCTTTGTGATCTGGGATCCAAAGACGAAATCTAATAAGGTGCAACAGGTAGGATAAAAAATGTTGCAGTGAGTAGTAACTGTAATTTTTCATGATAGCAAAGGAGGGGCACCAACGGCTCAGAATTGTCGGCAGATTCATTCACACATGACATATAACAACAGTAAATAACCAATAGAAATATACCAAGAAAAAATATAAAAGAAGAGGAGAGAAAAAAATGTTTTTTAAGTCCGACTTGCCGGATTCGAACCAGCGACCTAAGGATTAATCTGCAACACTACAGTCCTCCGCTCTACCAACTGAGCTAAAGTCGGATTGTGTTCAAATTTGTATTGTGCGCTTAATAGACAAAATACATATTCGATTTACACGTCCAATGCGTGATGCTGAATTCATCATCAGTACTTTTATTCTTAAGAAGGTACTTGGTTTCCGTAGTTTGTAGTGACTAATTATCAAAGCACTTCTCCAGCAGATTACGCATGGACATTTTCTTTCGAGAAACTGACTATTTATTTTTCATATGATCTGTTGATAATTTTGTGCACATTATCGGTATAACGTCTATTCCCTCCGTTCCTAAATATTTGTCTTTTTAGAGATTTCAAATGGACTATCACATACGGATGTATATAGACATATTTTAAAGTGTAAATTCGCTCATTTTGTTTCGTATGTAATCATTTGTTGAAATCTCTAGAAAGACAAATATTTAGGAACGGAGAGAGTACACCAATAAAAATGAAACACCATGATTTATGGCAAGAGAAAGCACGAAACCCATTCCCCACAAGAGTCATCTGTCACCCCCAGATGATTTCGCTCCTTTTTGCCTGCAGTGACTTCGATGAGTGCTCAATTCTACAATGCTTGTGATGTTCTGTGTAGTGCCCACTGTCTGTAGGTCCATTCTTTTCTTCTTTTTTTGCGGGTGTTGGTACTTCTAGGTTTTATGAAGATTTCTTCGTCTCTCGACAATGCAGTGCGTGGCTGGGTAACAAGGAAATGTGAGAGATGCCGTATCACCTTTTGCCAGTGCATCTTGCCCGCTACACAAACAAGGACACCAGGTGGTCTGTCAAAAAAGACCAACCTGTGATTGGATGGTTAGAGGGACAGTGGTATCTCTACCCTAGCCCATCAGGGTTCAAGTCCTGATGCTCACATTATTCCTGGATTTATTTCAGGATTTCCGGCGATGCGCTTTCAGTGGGAGGAGATGTTCCCGTCGACGACGAGGCGCCTACATTGACATCGTAAATTTCAAAATGACATTGCTGGCTCATTCCCTCGGAGGTGCTCATAGAGGCAGGGTGTGCGTGTGTGCGTTCATAGGGGTGACTGTATGCGCGTATGTATGAGCGCTTGCGTTTGTACTGATGTTAAAAAAAAATAGTCAAACGATATTAAAATCGAAAAATGAAAAGAAACAGAGCAAGATAAGATAAAGTATAGAAGGTCATAGAAGAGTCAAATGATGTTTTATCTAGACGGAACATATTAAGTCACCCCCAATTCGCCGCAAATTTTATTCAACACTTAATTTATGGCAATTGATATCCTTAACCGTAAACTATATCATTTTTTCCTAGTCGCCTGTACTTATTATTTTTCTTAATTCAGTATGGTTGTTAGTTGATCTCTTTATCAACATGAATCGAATTACACCAACTTATTGCATAATAGTGTTCTTAATCTAGCACCTTTTCTTTGGTTGTGTATTTATTACTAATTAGTTACAAATAATATTCTCCGCTTATATGAGCACACATCCACTATAAAAAGAGCTTACTTATCATTTGGTTAGCCCAACAATTCATGGAGGAAAATAAATCCCCTTTGTAGCGACTTGTAAGCCTGCAATTCATAGTCCTGGGGCTTGTAGATTTGCAACAAAAAGATGAAGAACATGGAGATTTTACTCTTTAGCCATTGCACTCACTATCTTCAGGTATCTCGGGAGTCTGCACTATCATCGTCAATATCCACACACAGGGAGTCGTACTATATTTATGTTGTTGGGCCACGCAACATTACAACTAATGACTGGTCCGCTTTAACTTTTCTCATTTTCTCTTTTGGTATATGTAGATATGGCAACCTCACTCGAATGCAGGTTTGTCTACAAAGATGGCCCATGTCAAATCGATGAATGTAGATCCTACTGCAATCAATTTTTTAGAGCGGAGCCCTCATCCAAAAATCCAGACATGTGCATTCCTCGGGGATGCAAGTGTGTAATATGTGGAGGGGGTGCAAGAAGGGATGTAGTGTTTCTCTCAAAGTTGATGAAGTAACAACATAATAGTGGTCTCCCATGTTTTGGCATATTGATCAGAGAATAATGAAAAATACCATACTTTGTTCACTCTTTATCACAAGTTTTGGCATATCTGTCACTCTCTACAAAGGCGAATATTTAGGTCATCGTCCTTCTTACCCAACGATTCCGTCTTTCGTTCGCCTTGTCGTCCGCCCAATCCCCTTCCGCTCGCCAAATTGATGATTCAATCAATCCCTTAAATCTCGCTAGCTTCGTCCGCAACCCCACCAGAGCATTGACGCTCCCCTACCAACCCCGTTCCCTAGTTGCCGTCCGCTCTGCTTGGGCCACACCGCCTGTGCTCACGGTCACCCCCGCCCAGCTCGGCGCGCACCGCTCGCTGCCGGTGTCGTCCAAGTCCGCTGCTCTCCTTCTTTTTTCCCTCTCCTTTCCTCCCATCTTCCTCTCTCGGCGCGGCCCGAGCGCCTCGATTGACGCTCGCCCGCGCGTGCTCATCCACCAACGGCTGCCGCCCATGTACGTCGCCCCACAACCACCTCCGCACCCCTCCGCAACGCTGACAAGGGGCACCACCGTGCAGCCCCGCTGGTCAGACCAGCCACTGCCGAAGGCCCAAGCAACCACCATCTCCTCCTCGTCGGCCAGCCCACTTCTCTGGCAATTGTTGCTCGTCATTACTGCCCCCTCCATCAGCTACACGACGACGCCCTATGCCCGTACTTTTTCCCAATCGCGCTATGAACCTTCCCATCAGCCACATCCGAGCACTTCCGAGGCCACCTTCGCATGTCTCCGGCACCTCAGTGGGAACCTCTCTTGCACCCTCACCACAAAGACCCGTACCTTGACAACCATCAATATTCATATCTTGAAACAGGCTTTCGCCCCGCTTTATAAATAAAGCAACATAAAGAAGTACACGACCGAACAATACATTATGGTGAGGAGGCCCTTTTACAAAGCAGATGAAAAGATACAACAAGAACCTAGAACAAGCTAACACCTCGCCAAGGGCCGACCGAAGACTCCTGAGCTCCACGACAACGCCCCCAAGAAGGTGACGGCGCCAAGCGTCGTCATTGCAGAGTCCAAGCAAACAGACAGAGGTTTTCACCCGAAGCCCTGGCATAACGAGACCCACGACGACAGCTCCAAGAAGCAAGCGACACCCACAGGCGCCGCCGAAGCCGGCGCCAGATAGCGCAAAGCTTTCGCTCGGACACTCGCCAATGGCACCAGGAGGGGTCCTGATCAACAACTCCACGAGGGCCAGGCCATCACACTAGATCTGGGCACTGCCAGAGAAGACCAGAACCTCACACCACTCCACCCCTTGCCGCCCACATGACCAAGAAGTGGAGTCACCACCGCCACCACGGAGCCTGCCGGAAAGCCAACTATGAGGCCCACCATCTTAGGCTACCAGCCTACCACCCCGACAACCATGGCCCCAAACACCATCGACCATCCACATCACGACCCCCCGCCACGGTAGTAGGAGTGAAAGGGACCACCTTTCATTTCTAGCCCGGCATCAGCCACCAGGTCTGGGTTAATTAGCGCCTCCACAGTAGGAGGCACCCACACCTGCCGGTCCCGGTGGACCGTGGGATGCAACCTAGTGACTACCGACGACCGCAGACGAGCAACTCGAATGGCACAAAGCCCATGGCCACCGGAGCTGATCCGTTCGACGACACGGCAGCACCCGAAGAGCCGAACTTGGACCGACATGATGAGCAAGCAGCAGGCACGAAAAGAACAATGCGAAGGAAACTAACGTTGACCAAGTCAACGCCTCATACCTACGTGCCAGACACCGTCCACCAAACTGACCGCTGCGTGTAAGTTCTAAAACTCCAAGTGTCTTTACCTCGTCTGTTTACACTTTCGTATTAATTCATTGGAATATTTCTATCCGTTGCATCAGATGAGCAATTGCTTAGTGATTTCTTAAAAAAAAGATCCCCAACACGAGTATGTACACGATGATCGGATGGTAGTTGAGTTGACTGAGATTTAACTAATTCTCAGTTTATTTCAAGTAAGAAATAGCAGAAGTATTTTAGCCCCCGTGAGCTTTGCATCTTATACATAGTGTGCCCGTCCCCCGCGTCCCTCTCTGAGGCGACACGGGGGAACCCTAGCCGCCCTCGCTGCCGGACGTCCTCCACCCTCCCTTCCCCCTCGCCGCCGCCGAGAGCCACTGCTAGGCAAAGCCCAGGCAATGCCGACGGCAGCGGGGCTTCTCCCCTGGCGCGGCTTCTCTTCTTCCTCGCGGCGGCTTAGTCACTCGGTGGGCTTGGTGGCGCGGTGCTTTGAAGCTCCGGCGGCGGCTCGCTTTGCGGCAGGTTGGAGGGCCAGACCCTGTCTGGTGGTATCGCCTAGACAGCGGCTGCGGCCTAGGGCTCTTGACCCCAGATTGGATCTGGGTGGTGCTCGGGCCTAGCCGTGGCTGCCTGTGAGGCGTGGTGGCGGCGAGTCTCGCGGCCTCTGGGCATCGTGGAGGTGCCGACGGCGGCATGTGCTCAGCCTGGTGGTGGCGGCGGCCGTGCACGGGAGTTAGATTCCTTCGAATAGATCTGGGTGAAAACTTGCTTTCGACTACTGCCAAGGCCGGCGGTGGCGGCGCTATCGTTCCCTTTTTGAAGGCATCGTCGTGGAGAAGTTCAAGGCCACTCTCTGCTACCTTCGGGGGGAACCCTAGATCAGATGACGGCGACGCTCTGGCGTCGTTCCCCCCTTGGGGGCGTCATTCTTGGAGGCACACACGTGATCGAGGGACCAGAGGACGGATTCTTTGGTGGAGCGGTGCGTCATCTCACTCATTGATGGCGGCTGGTCTCGGCGGCATGGCGCTGTGATGACTCGGCATCGGATGCGCGGAGATGGACTGGCGCAGGAGGGTGACGCGGTCTGGCATCGTGGTGGCGTCGATGGCAGCTAGACCGAGCAAGGTAGATGCAGCAGTACAACTCCGAAGATGGATTGGTGGCAGGTGGCTGCGGCGGCCTCATACCCGACATGCGTCCTAGTTGAGGAGTGCGCCGGACCGGTGGGTGCCCCATGCCCGGCAGGCGTCCTGGATGGGACCTTGGGTCTTAGATGTTAGGTTTGGCTGCGAGGTCTGTTTGGTATTAGGCCCAAACTATCAGCATCCGTTCATCAATTGCTTTAGTCTTATTGTTGTATTACTTTGTAATGTCTTGTGTGAACAATTAATAAAGTGGTTGCATGCATCGTCCAGATGCAGAGGTCGGGGATCTTCCCCATTTTCTAAAAAAACCTACATTTTCTTTCTAAATTTAGTACGATATCTTTTTTAACACAATTTAGTATGATATCTTTACCATCATCAATCAAATTAATACTCCTTTGGATATGTATATATTCCTAATCAATTCCAATTAATCTTTACCGCTTATACCCCCCCACACCATTCATAAGATAAACCCTTGGGTGCCCGATGAGGCACAAAACAGATAACCAGACTGTGCCCTGGGCAAGGAAATATATCTATTTATATATCAAGTATACTCCATATATAGATATATGGTATGGAAGCCTATCCCCCATATAAGATAAGACGGAGGATAAAAAGAAGGGAAAATAAAAATAGTTAATTAAGTTCAATCAGAAATAAAAGGGGCGATCAACGAATTGACCATGTGTAAGCAGAGGGAACTGGAGCAGGGCAATATGTAGCATACTTTTCCGTTCGAAACCCGTATCTAGACCCCTGTGATCGATAGCCGGACCCATGCTGACGGCACCGAAATCATGCCCCTCCCGCGGAACTAGTACCACCAATAGATAATTATCTCTTCCATTCCAGGGACCCGAGAATGCCAATATTAGCACGAATCGTACAGAAATGTAACTCGGTATTCAAACAACTATTCAGAGTTCCTAGTGCTCATTGTACGACCTGGCCCCCCCCCCCCCCCCATTCCAGTATAAAGGAGCTTCCTTCTCATTTTTCTTAGCACCAACATCCCGTTTGTAGCAACTTCCTCGGTACGGCGAATCAACCTGTGGTTGAGTTGGTTAGGTGGACAGTGGTATCCCCAATCCATCAGGGTTCAAATCCTGGTGCTTGCATTATTCCTGGATTTATTTCAGGATTTCCGGCGATGCGCTTTCAGTGGGAGGAGACGTTCCCGTCGACGACGAGGCGCCTACGGTGACTTCGTAAATCTCAAGATGATATGCCGGCTCAGTCTCTCAGAGGTGCTCATAGGGGTAGGGTGTGCGTGTGTGCGTTTATAGGAATGAGTGTATACGTGTGCAAATGAGCGCTTGTGTATGTACTGATGCTCAAAAAAAACTTCCTCGGTACGCCTGCAAGTTTGCAACCAAGACATGAAGAACATGAAGATTTTACTCTTCGTACTTGCGCTCCTCATGCTATCCGCAGGTAGCCAGGGGGGTCTGCACTATTATCTTCAATCTCCACGCTTGGAGTATTTGTGTTGTTGGGCGATGCAACAATATAACTAATCTCTAACTTTTTTCATTTTCTCTTTTGATATGTGTAGATACGGCAAGCTCACTCGCATGCAGGTTCGTCTACAAAGATGGCCCATGTCAAATCGATGAATGTAGAGCCTAGTGCAATCAGTTTTTTTAGAGTGGAGCCCTCACCCAAAAAATCCAGACACGTGCCTTCCTCGGGGATGCAAGTGTGTAATACTATGTGGAGGGGTAAAAGAAGGGATGGGCATGTAGTGTTTCCTTGAAGGTTGATGAAGTAACAATTGTGATGTCACATGCTCTGGCATGTGTATATCTAGGTCAATATTATTGAAAGAATGATGAAAAATTATCTCGTTGACTCTTTATTTTTGAATGGTGCCATATCTATCCAATATATATTAAAAGCACGATACGAGTTGTTTTAGAGACTTCTGAAAAAAAAAATCACGCTCATAATTATCAGCAGCTACACTGTTTTGGAACTAAGATCCAAGCAAATATAAACTAAGTTTTGTGACTAAGAATTACAATGATATCTTTTAAAAACATCTTCTCCGTGGTGTCAATCTCTTCAAGATAAAATGCTCTGAATACTTCAGTAAAGAGACTGCATTAGACCAGAGCAACAACACTGCCACTCTTTCACCCACACAAACTTGATTATCAATAAAAGTCTCTCGAGTCGCCCATCCAAAGGGACGGGAAGCCTTGAGCCAAGAGCAAGTTGAGTGCAGTATGATTAATTTCACCTATGGGAGTTGTTCTGCTCTTCTTCCCCCAACTATAACTCTTCAACCATAGCTTTGATTGGGTTCATTCAAATTTCTAAATTCATGTTTTGGAGAGCCCTATCTGATGAAGTCATGTATCTGGGGTAGGGTCATAGACCTGTCCAAAGGTACCCCCCACAAGGACACTCGTAAGAGAAGCAGCCTTCCAGTCGACCTAGTAGGTTTCCACTCGACAAATTCAAAGACACTCGGCCATGAAGACCCACTCGACCACCAGGAGTCCAAGAGCCACTCGGTGCCCAAACGGTTTGTAGTTAAATAGTCTTTATAATCTTAATGGCACTTTATGTAAGGCGTTACCAGTAACGCCTAGCTTTAACGCACCTTAAACCCTCTACTACGTGGGCTGGCTGGGGTCCTGGCGCACTCTATATAAGCCACCCCCCCTCCACAGGTAGGAGGGTTCGCACCCCTGTAACACATATGCATATAATCCAGCCGACCGCCTCCGGGTTCCGAGACGTAGGGCTATTACTTCCTCCGAAAAGGGCCTGAACTCGTAAATCCCTTGCGTATACAACTACTACATAGCTAGGATCTTGCCTCTCCATACCTACCCCCATTCTCTTTGTCGGACTTAGTACCACGACAGTTGGCGCCCACCGTGGGGCAGGTGTCCTAGCGATTTGTTGGAGAAGTTGGGATTCTTTCGATCTCCTACATCATGGTTTCAGGTGGAGTTCTAGTCGACGGCCACGAGATCCGTCTCGGTGCGCTCACGTTCGTCGCCGACGACTCCGCTTGGCTTCAGGAGGCTCCACTCGACGTGGACGCGCTCCCCGTCCGCGGGGCGACGCACTTTCGCGCGTGTGTACGCGGCGTCCTCCTGCGGCAACCGTCGACCCAGTATGGGTCGGCTCTTGCGCCGTCTTCACTCCCAGTCTCCCGCCGGCGCAAGCGTTCCGGTCGGTCGACGCTTCAGCGGTGGGTGAGGCATGCAATGGCCCGCCAGTCGGCCACCCCCCAAGTCGCGGCGATCGAGCCCGACGAATCTCTCTACGGCATGTTCGACTGGCTCCGCAGAGACTGTGTCCGAATGCTATAGCAGTGACCCGGCGGCAGAGGTTCTGATGGTCGATGGACCACGCAGTCCTCCCGGATTCACCCGCACTAACGGAGGTGAGGTGGAGGCGATCCGGAGCAAGCCCACGAAGAGTACCTGCCCGAGCCCCTCACTTCGCTCCAGAGGGAGGAGCTTCGCCATCGGAACATGGATGCACTTCACACTCCTATCGTTGGAGAAACCCCCGAGGCTCATGCCTTGGAGGATGCGCGCTTGGCCAACCTGGCTGAGCGCACTCGACTGGAGAATCTTCAGCGAGTACTCGACGAAAGACGTGACCAAGGGTTCCAGAATCCGATCGACGTCGGCTCTTTCAACCGCCAACTCAGGTATATCGAACTCCGATTCAGAATTTAGCGATTGCCGCCCGTATAGCAGAGTCAATTCAGCCTTCCCAAATGGAGGCGGGTAGAGGTTTGCAGAAAATCGAGGATCTGCTCCGGGCGGCGGAGATCAAAACTTCAGTTGTATCCCGATCGCGAACAGGGTTCACAGCCGATACGTCGCTGTGAATTCAGTCCAGTCGGCCCATAGTCCGAGATCGCCCCCGAGGCGTGAGGAACGTGGGGGCCGGCGTGATGATCAATACAAGGGCCGCGAGCAGTATGAGCACCGATTCGATCGCAATGGTTGACGTCGAGTGCCCACTCCTCCCCCAAGGGGTGGATCATACGCTCCTCGGCAAGAGATTTACGACGCCAAAGACTGTGGGCGAAGAGTTCCAGTCGACCCTAGGGAACCAGGCTTTGATGCGAGATCTATTATCGTTCAAGGTTTGGTCGACAGGAACAGAGCTCACCGAGAAGGCCATGATAGAGATGTTCCTTCCAGCAGCAGAGTTCATGTCTCGGGACCAGAGTGTTTCAGCAGAGCCATCAGAGCCGCGGTGATTCCTCCCAACTTCAGGTTGGCGACTGGAGTCAGTAAGTTCACTGGTGAATCCAAGCCTGACACTTGGCTTGAAGATTACCGAGTGGCTGTTCAGATCGGCGGCGGCAACGATGAAGTAGCCATGAAGCATTTGCCTCTTATGTTGGAGGGTTCAGCCGTATGCGGCTGAATCGATTAGCACCCAACAAGATTTACACTTGGGAAGATCTTGCCCGAGTGTTTGTCAGGACATTTGAAGGAACTTGCAAACGACCAGCAGGATTGACGGAGTTGCAGTGTTGTGTGCAAAAGTCGAGTGAAACTTTGAGAGATTATATCCAGAGGTGGATCACTTTGCACCACACAGTTGAGAATGTATCTGACAACCAGGCAGTCTGTGCCTTCAAAGAAGGTGTCAAGAACAGAGAGTTGAGTTTGAAATTTGGTCGAACCAGAGATATGACCCTGAGTCGGATGATGGAGATTGCCACCAAGTATGCAAATGGTGAAGAAGAGGATCGGCTCGAGTGGTAAATATAAATCGGCCGCCAATGAGGCGGCGGAGGAAATTCGATCGAAGCGAACGCATAAAGCCGAGCCGGCCGCTCCGGAGAGGCCTTGGCCGTGACCCCAGAAAGTTCAAGGAAACCCAAGGGTCCTTGGAACCCCAAGAAGGTGAAAGACCAGGATGGAAACGACGTGTTGGATTTGCCATGTCATATGCATACAAAGAAAGATGAAGAGGGTAAACTCATTTACCCGAAACATACCACTCGACAGTGTCGGCTCTTGATTCAGCAGTTCCAAGGGAAACAACTCAAGGATAAGGATAAGGAAAGCAGACAAAAGCGAGGACAGAGATGGCGGTGATGGTGGATATCCCTGGTCAATTCCACCGATGATTTTCTTTGACGTCGAAAGCAAAAGTCGATTGAAGGTTATCAATCGGGAAGTGAACTTGGTTGCTCCGGCGACTCCCAATTATCTGAAATGGTCCTAGACAGCCATCACATTCGACCAGTCTGATCACCCGACGCACATTGTCACCCCTGGGAGGCAAGCATTAGTGGTCGACCCAGTTGTTGAGGGCACTCGACTGACCAAAGTCCTGATGGATGGTGGTAGTGGCTTGAACATATTGTACGCGGAGACATTGAAAGGGATGGGCATTCCGATGTCCAGACTCAGTACCAGTAACATGAGCTTCCACGGAGTCATTCCTGGAAAGAAGGCTGAATCACTCGGCCAAATTGCTCTTGATGTAGTTTTTGGTGATTCGAAGCATTTCCGGAAAGAAAAGTTGACCTTTGAGGTCGTGGATTTCCAGAGCGCTTAATACGCTATTCTGGGAAGTCCAGCTTATGCACGTTTCATGGCCCGACCATGTTACGTGTATCTTAAATTGAAGATGCCTGGTCCCAAGGGCGTGATCACTGTCACGGGCAATCGGAAGAAAGCAGAAGAGTGCTTCCAGAAAGGCTAAGATCGCCGATGCTCAGTTGGCGATGGTAGAGCTACAAGAGTATCGAAAACTGCAGATCCGAGTGATTTGTTGCGAGCTAAGAAGCCTGCTACGGAGTCAGCATTTCAGTCGACTGGTGAGACGAAACAGGTTCACATTCACCCGACCGATCCCAATGCTGCTCCGACCAACATCTCAACAACACTCAACTCAAAATAGGAAGAAACGCTCATCCAGTTCCTCCGTGAGAACTGGGACATCTTTGCATGGAAGCCTCACGACATGCCGGTGTTCAGGGGCTGGCTGAGCATCGCCACTCTGAAGTTGACCCAAAATTCAAACCGGTTAAAGAGTATCTTTGGCGGTCCGCCGTCCAGAAGAGAAAGGCCATTGGCGAGGAGGTGGCTCGGCTCTTAGCAGCAGAGTTCATCCGAGAGATCTACCACTCCGAGTGGCTCGCCAACGTCATCATGGTCCCCAAGAAGGACAAGTCGTTGTGCATGTGCATCGATTTCAAGCATATCAATCGGGCCTTCCCGAAAGATCATTTCCCTCTTCCTCGCATCGACCAAATAGTCGACTCAACTGCGGGATGTGAGAGGTTGTCTTTTTAGACGCCTATTCCGGGTACCATCAGATCCGTCTATATGGACCCGATGAGATTAAAACAACGTTCATCACTCCATTCAGGTGCTTCTGTTATGTCACCATGCCATTCGGTCTCAAGAATGCCGGAGCCACATTCATGAGGATGATTCAGAAGTGTTTGCTCACTCAAATCAGTCAGAATGTGGAAGCGTACATGGATGATATAGTGGTCAAGTCACGAAAGGGTTCCGATCTGTTGGTGACCTTGCTGAAACATTTGCCAATCTCGGGAGGTATGATATCAAGCTTAACCCATCAAAGTGTACATTTGGAGTTCCTGGTGGAAAGTTACTCGGTTTTCGCTTACGAGCGAGGAATCGATGCTAACCCGTAAAAGGTTGGCACCATACTCCGAATGAAGCGCCTGCGGCGTGTGCACGATGTCCGTAAACTTTCTTGGATGCTTGGCCGCTTTAAGTCGATTCATCTCTCGCCTCGGTGAAAAGGCATTGCCTCTTTACCGACTGATGAAGAAGTCAGACAAGTTCGAGTGGACTCTAGAAGCTGATGCAGCGTTTGCAGAGCTCAAAGCTCTGCTCGCCACCTAGCCGGTGCTTGCTGCTCCAATCAGTAAAGAGCCTTTGCTGCTTTACATTGCAGCCATCGGACAAGTCGTCAAGATCTGCATTTACGGCCGAGCGGAAGAAGAAGGAAAAGCCTTCAAAGTTCAACGCCCAGTTTATTATCTTTCAAGTAATCGACCCCATCAAAGCAAAGATACCCTCACTATCGGAAGCTTGTTTATGGGATCTATATGACCACGAAGAAGGTTGCTCATTATTTCTCCGATCATTCCATTACGATTAAATCGTGACGCGCCTTTGTCGGAAATTCTTCATAACAGAGATGCAACTGATCGAGTGGCAAAATGGGCGATTGAAATCATTCCCCTTGATATCAAATTCGAGGCAAAGAAAGCCATCAAGTCCCAAGCAATAGTAGATTTCCTCACGAGTGGACTGAGCAAAGACTTCCGACTCAAGTTCACTCGAAACACTGGACTATGTTTTTCGACGGTTCCAAGATGTCGAACGGTTACAGTGCGGGGTTGTATTGGTTTCCCCGAGGAGATAGGCTCAAATATGTTCTCCAGATTCACTTTGATTCTTCCAACAAAGAAGCAGAATATGAAGCACTCTGTATGGGTTGCGCATGGCCATTTCACTTTCGGCGTCCGTCAGCCTTATGGTCTATGGCGACTCGGATCTGGTTGTTAATCAAGTGATGAAGGAGTGGGATGTCGAAGCCCCGCTATGACAGGTTATTGTAATGAAGTGAGAAAATTTGGAGAAGAAATTCGAGGGGTTAGAGCTTCATCATATACCCCGACTGAAAAATCAAGCTACGGATGATTTGGCGAAGATAGGATCCAAAAGGGAATCCATTCCCAATAATGTATTTTTGGAGCACATTCATGCACCTTCAGCGCAGGAGGATCCTTTCACGGAAGAAGCCCCGCAGCAAAAGAGTGCCAATGATCCGACTGAAGTTGAGGTCCCAGCCGTGGTCGACCTAATTATGGAAGTGGTGGTCATCACTCCACACCGACAAAGGCTGACATCGCATATATCCTAAGGAAAGAGCTCCCAGAGAATGAAGAAGAGGCTCGACAGATCGTCCGACGATCCAAGGCCTTTAAAGTGATCAAGGGACAGTTGTTCAGAGAAAGCGTGACTGGAGTCGGCCAGAAGTGTATCACGCCAGAAGAAGGTCAGATAATTCTTGAGGATATCCACTCGGGGACCTGTGGCCATCATGCATCCTCTCGGACCATTGTGGCTAAAGCATACTGAGCGGGATTTTCTTGGCGAAAGCAAATGAAATGGCAAAAGAAATAGTTGACAAGTGTGAAGGATGTCGGTTCTATTCCAACATGTCGCACAAGCCCGCCTCAGCCTTGAAGACCATTCCACTCGTCGGCCCTTCGCTGTTTGGGGATTGGACATGATTGGACCGTTGAGAAGCTGGCGAAGCGGCTTCACTCATTTGCTAGTAGCGATCGACAAGTTCACCAAGTGGATCGAAGCCAAGCCCATCAAGAACCTCGATGCATGCACTCGCTATCGGTTTCATCGAGAGAGTTGATATTCAGATATGGAGTTCCGCATAGCATCATCACCGACAATGGGTCAAACTTTGATAATGACAAGTTCAAAGCCTTCTGCGCCTCTCAAGGCACGCGCGTCGACTATGCTTCAGTGGCTCATCCTCAATCGAATGGACAAGCAGAACGAGCAAACGGCCTCATTCTCAAAGGGTTGAAACCACGGCTGATGCGTGATCTCAAGCACGCAGCAGGAGCTTGGGTCGCATTTAACTTCCATCAGTTCTCTAGGGATTGAGGACCACTCCTAATCGGTCGATTGGGAGAACTCCATTCTTCCCGGTCTATGGAGCTGAAGCAGTTCTGGCTGAGTGACCTGCTTCACAATGCGCCTCGAGTCGAGCTATACTCAAGAAGAAGCGGAACAAGCCCGGCAAGATGCAGTCGACCTCTTGGAAGAGGAGAGAAATGGCCTGATCCGCTCGACTATCTATCGCCAAGACTTGCGTCGATTCCATGCCAGAAATGTGAAGAGTCGAGCCTTCCAAGAGGGAGATTTGGTCCTCGAGTGGATCAACAGAAACCACACAAGCTCGCCCCCACTTGGGAAGGTCCTTCATCGTCACAAGAGTCCTCCACAACGGAGCATATCATCTCTACAACGTTGATCGCGGATCGACGAGCCTCGAGCTTGGAACACGGAGCTGCTCCGCCCCTTTTACACTTAAAACTCACTCGGTTGAGATGTAATAAAAGTACTTTTGTAGTTTGTTTATCTAAGACAAGAATGTTATAATTTTCCCAGTGATTGTTATTGCTTTTTGTTGAAATTTCCCCCAGTAGGCGGCTTAGTTGCGAATCCGATTCGCCTAAGTTTGTAAAAAAATCCTTTCCGAGTGCGAACCAGTCTCTCACTCGGGGGCTTAGCTGCGAATCCGCTTCACCTAAGTATTCAAAATCCTACCGAGTGGCGAGCCAGCCTCCCACTCGGAGGCTTAGCTGCAGTCCAAGTACTCGCCTAAGTATTCAAAATCCTACCGAGTGGCAGCCAGCCTCACACTCGGAGGCTTAGCTGCAGTCAAGTACTCGCCTAAGTATTGAAATCGCACTGAGTGGTGAGCTATCCTCCCACTCGGGGCTTACAACAGCCCAAGGATTCGCCTTAACATCCAAAATAATAAAAATCCTACCGAGTGGAGAGCAAACCTCCCACTCGGGGGCTTAGCTGCAGCCCAGTGCTCGCCTAAGTAATAGAAATCCTACCGAGTGAAGAGCAAACCTCCCACTCGGAGGCTTAGCTGCAGCCTAGTGCTCGCCTAAGGAATAAAAATCCTACCGAGTGGAGAGCAAACCTCCCACTCGGGGGCTTAGCTGCAGCCCAGCGCTCGCCTAAGTAATAGAAATCCTACCGAGTGGAGAGAAAACCTCCCACTCGGAGGCTTAGCTGCAGCCTAGTGTTCGCCTAAGTAATAAAAATCCTACCGAGTGGAGAGCAAACCTCCCATTCGGAGGCTTAGCTGCAGCCCAGTGCTCGCCTAAGTAATAAAAATCCTACCGAGTGGAGAGCAAACCTCCCACTCGGAGGCATAGCTGCAGCCCAGTGCTCGCCTAAGTAAGGAATACATCCCAATCCGCAAGGACGACGAGGTGCCGGTCGACTGCTACCTTCTCCTTCAGAGCTTCGCCACAAGTACAACGTGCGGTCCATCCCAATCCGCAAGGACGACGAGGTGCAGGTCGACTGTTACCTTCTCCTTCGGAGCTTCGCCACAAGTACAACGTGCGGTCCATCCCAATCCGCAAGGACGACGAGGTGCAGGTCGACTGCTACCTCCTCCTTCGGAGCTTCGCCACAAGTACAACGTGCGGTCCATCCCAATCCGCAAGGACGACGAGGTGCAGGTCGACTGCTACCTCCTCCTTCGGAGCTTCGCCACAAGTACAACATGCGGTTCATCCCAATCCGCAAGGACGACAAGGTCAGTCGCAGTCTGTGTTCCATCTCTACCTGCAGGATAGATGAAGCACAAGACGACTGGAATTTCAACGGAATATCTTCTGAATGAGGAATAAAGTTCTCTCGAAGGCAAACAAAGCATATTAAAGGAAAAATCAAGTTCGGATAAACGTCCTACGGATCCAAAGGTGCTCATGCGTTAAGCCTGTTAAAGTTTATCGGTTAGAAAAACCACTCGGCATTCTGAGGCAAATTTAAAGTGGGACTTAGAAGTTTTTTAGTCCTCCGGCGGAGTTCTGGAAGGTGCAACAAACTGGTCGAGGTCGATTCCGTCGGCAATATGGGTAGCAGCAGCGATGAAAGTTTCCATGAAAGATCTGAAGTCGTGCTTCCTGGTATTGGCAACCTTGAGAGACACCAGCTTGTCCTCTTGCGCTTCTTTGCAGTGGGCACGAACCAGAGATAGAGCAACAGCAGCACCACACCTGGCAGAAGACTTTTTCCATTCTTGCACTCGACTTGGAATCTCATTCAGTCGAGTCATCAGGGATTCAAGGTCATTCTGAAGAGTTTGTTCTGGCCAGAGAGTCCAGTCGATCCGCGACACTGCAACTTTCAGTCGAGCAAGATAATCAACCACGCTAGCAACACGAGACTCCAGTCGGAGCACATTCATAGCAGCTTCGTCCTTCACGGGAGAGTTGATGGGGTCCAAGCTGGTTTCCACTCGACTGGTTTCTTCTTCAAAGTTTTGGCAGAATTCTGAAAACACAGCTCGGACTCAAAATAACGATCATGTGATGAGCGGTGAGAGCAAGACGGTCGGGTAAAAGAGATTACCTTTAAGCATGAGAAAGCGACTTCTTGGCGAGCCCTCCAAGATAAATCTCCGTGTCGTTTCGCTTCCCCGCCATTGGCCAGCCTTGTCGACAGAACAATCTTGTCGTTCTTCATCGACTAACTTCCTTGTTAGTCAGCGTCAAGAGCGGCTTTCAGCTTGGCATTTTCATCTTCAAGTTTGTCGACCGAGGCAAGCTTCTCTTCAATGAGCTTTGTTTTCTCCAAAGCATATACGTGCCTCTCTGCAAGGTCAAGGTCCTTCTTCTTCAAAGTCTCTTCCAGTTTATACGCAAAGCAACAATGAGAACAGAGTTGAGAATGAACAGAAAAACAAAGGCGGTCGTCAAAAATTCTCACCAGCCATACCTTTTGCTTCATTCTTTGCCTTACGCAAATTCTCCCGAGCAAGCTTCAAATCGAGGTTGAGCTGGATCTGCTTGTTCTCTAACTCAGTATAGCGAGCCACAAGCTCGCAAGATTTCTACAAAGAGTCGACCAACGAAAGACATCAAAGACAGATCACTTCCGAGTGATTAAGGAAAAATAGTAGCATTTCTAAGACTATAGTCGAATCAAAACATTCGACAGTAGTCTTGGGGACTACACCCAGCGGGTGCACTCAGCATGCCCCCACTGGTTTACCAATTTGGTTCGACCAATTCGACCAAAAGAGGCAAAAAGGTTATGATTCTAAAACCATGGCTAATTGTCGTGGTCAGCCGCAGATAAAAAACCAGTTCTTTAGACTATAGTCGACTGCACGCAGTCAACCATAGTCTCGGGGACTACACCCAGTGGGTGCACTTAGCGTGCCCCCACCTGTTTTACGTTTACATTCGACTTGGTCCGTAAATGTCGAGTGAATAAGTTCACACATAAAGACTATAGCCGATCGCACGCAATCGACCATAGTCTCGGGGACTACACTCGGTGGGTGCACTCGGCGTGCCCCACAAAAGTTCAATCGACACACCCACCCGGTGGGTGTCTGAGATATGAAAATGTCCAGAAGGAAGCAGTTTCAGGTAGCATATCCTAACAAAGCAAGCAACGATTGACTTACTTGGGCATTGCTCTAGAGAGCTGAACTAGCATCATAGGCCGCCTGACTAGCCTCTCGGACCGCTTTCAGTTGCTCCATCATGATCCCTGCCTGGTGTATAGCCTCCTTAGAAGCACTCACTTGGTCTTCTGGGACGTGGTGTATAGCAAAGAGAGATGGTGGATCAGCAGTCGACGAAGTGGGTCGGGCACTTGTCAGCGGTACAACGAAAGACACAGAAGCCCGAGTGGGGTTGCCTCCCTCGGAAATCAGCGTCTCAGGAATCGCCGCGGCTGGAGCAGCCTTGCCAACAGGCGCTTTCTTGTTCTTCCTCTTCCTCAATGGCGCTTCCTCGTCATCATCGGGGAGATCAATGACGTGAGGCGGAACTACAAGAAAGATTCAGAAGTAAACATGGAAGTCCAATCGACTAAAAGCTCCGATCGACTAAAAGTGAAACCTCGGAGATCTTACCAAGGTTGGAGGTGGCAACATCCTCCATTTCACGATCTTCGTGCTTGGCTGAAGTCTCGGAGGTAGCGGCTACCAGAGGTTTCAAGAATCGGCTGATCAGTCATCAAGTCGACCAAAAGTTCACTCATGTTGAATAAGGAAATACAAGGTTCTGTTGGTTACCCGGAGATGGTGGGGATGACCATTCGCATCTTGGGCAAGGCCTTCGCCGACTTTGACGATGTTGCTCGAGGTTGCTTCGGCGGTTTCTCAGTCGGTGTAGGGGAAGTTGTCCTAGGTCGCTTCGTCGACTGCCCAGTGGGCACAACAGCTTTACCGCGCCCGGCCGCCGGGTCATGCGTCAACTTGGACCTTCCCTCCGAGCGAGGAGGATCGACGTCTTCCTCCTCTTCCTCCTCCTCCTCCTCTTCATCAGAGCTATCATCCTCCTCATCCTCCTCGCCGTTGGACTCCCATTCCTCCGTACTTTCACCTCCACTTCCTTCTTCTTCTTTGACTGTGTCCTGCGCCCTGTTGGGCATCGAGTACATCTCAGTGGTGACCTAGAAGACAAAAAAACAAGGCGAAAGTCAGTCGACGAATTGGCATCAAAACAGAATGAATGCAGCAGAATCACAGTCGGAGATAAGTGGTTATACCTTGTCTGGTTCGTAACTCTGGTCGAGTGGTGGAATCCTCCTAGCTCCACGAGGGTTGTCTTTGTTTCCTGTGATGGCAGTCATCCACTTCTCCAGCGTGGCGTCGTCGACCTCCTCTGGATGGACCCGAGTGGTATCATCCATACCAGAGTACATCCACATTGGATGACCTCAGTATTGGAGTGGCTGAATACGCCGTCGGAGGAAAACCTCCAGGAGATCCATGCCTGCCCTGCTCCAGCGCCGCATCACCCTCCTCTTCCCTGCTCCAGAGGCGCCTCGCCACCCTCCCGTCCTACACCACACCAGTGCCGCATGCCATCCTCACGCCCTGCTCCGGCGACGCCTCACGCCTCAGCCCTCTTCTCCAGTGCCGTCACCTCGCCCTTCCACGGCGTCACTCGACCTGGCCGCCAACCTCGGCGGACAAGGAAACAAGATGAAATATTCAGCGTTTTCTTTCTTTTTCCAATTTGCTCTGCATGTAATTAATTGTGTTCCTGATGTGATTCGGCGTGGGATTATAGGTGTGACTTGAGCATCTTATTGTGATTTGGTAGGGGGTATCGGTGGTGTGATTATCTTGATGAGCGAACCAAGGTAGTTTCAATCTAAAACAAAATGTGAACCAATTTCACAGTACAAAAAGATGGTCCAGATAGAGATCAGTTTCGTTCAGAGGCGCCTGAGATGCTATATATATGTTGTTTCCATTCTCTATAAACCTGCAAGTGGACAGATAGTCTATCTGGGGAACTAGCTGTGGATTTGCAGCTCTATATATATGTAGGGACTATCTAGGGGAACAGTTGGTCTATGTATATGTAATAAACCAGGGTAATCAAATGGTTTAAGGGTTTGCAGCTCTGAAGATGGGGCGTTTAGTTTAAGCAAATAAGATGAAAAATGTCAGTAGGGCATGCATATCACAATAATCACCCATTGCATAGGCATCGTAGAAAATGACCTCACGTTGCTCCACCATCTTCGTCACCACAATGCCCTAGCCAATATGCACTAGGGCAAATAACTATCTTTCAGATTAGTTTGGCTTCTTTCCTTCATACCCAAAGTATGGTGCTATAAAAAGCTCTTGGCATATCTAATGTGGTTGATTGTGAAAAAACCCATAAGGTGAGTGCAGCTGATGCCATGTTAATCTATAATTTCTGTTGGTTGAATTGAAATGGTTATAACTGAAAATGGCCTGAATCTTTGAATGTAGTTGCATCCTGATGCTTTATATGCTCAAGGTAACATGTTTAATTAATCTTTTCCCCATTGTTGGTAGCCAATGTTTTTAAGTTGATGCACCTAGATCAACTTCGGTATGTATCTTAGTGTTGAAGAGTCGGTGTTTCAATGAATAGGAACATGTCAAATATATAAACATACACCATTCTTCAGGTGATTTGTGCTTTCTCAGATTTACATTAGAATGACAAATGATCATTAAAGAAGTCCCTAGGAAGAGCTATTTGCTAAATACTCCTTGAGAGACGTGATTCAGGACAATAGTTCAGCCGAACCTATAGTCTATGCCGGAAGCAGCTTCCCTGACGTACGTTACACGCCGTTGGAGGCACTAGCATGTGGGGCTGGTTCCCGGCGGGTCCACCTGTCAATGGCCGAACGGTACCCTGCCGCACGGCAGAGGATCCGCGTCCGTCTATGCCATACCATTTAACATCGTACTACATGTGGATCTGTGACATGCATGCCAACTGCATTTTTTAATCAATCATGCATGATCCTCATGAATAAACATACATGTCAATTATATTTTTTAATCAACCATGCATAGATCCTCATAAATAGTGTCTAAAAATCAATGGTGTCCTGCATAGGTTCGGCTGAACCATGATTCCATAAAACATTTTCGAATACTCCCTCAATCCCGTAATATAAGATCATTTTTGACACTAACGCTCTTATATTATGGGACGGAGGGAGTAGTACATTATTAGAACACTGGGACGATTCTTAGCAGGAGCTGCTTGCTGCAGGCAAGATTGAGTCAACTTGTTCCATTATGCGTCAGGTTTGCAACCTCACGGTTCTGACAATGCCAATACTTCTTTAGTTACATGTTTTCTCAAATTTGCTTATGTAAAGTTGTTCATTATGAAATTTTGATGCTTAGGTAGGTTAGCAACACAACCACTTCTACCGGAGCCTGTTCTAAGCTAGGTTTGTTGTAGACTTAAAGTTGTATTATTTCACTTTCATGCCACCTTTTACTCTAATAATTGAGGTTTCGTTTCCATTGGATGAGGCTTGCAACTGCAGCTTTGTCATATCAGCTTATTTGTGTCAGCAGACTAAATCAAGGGATTTTGTTTGCAAATGCTCTCACACCGTTGCTTAAAAAACAAGCATTGTATTGTAATCTACTCCTTCCGTTCCGAATTACTTGTCGCAGAAATGGATGTATCTAGACGTATTCTAGTTCTAGATACATTCATTTTTGCGACAAGTAATTCCGAACGAAGGGAGTACCATGTATTAGACATGTCAGTCATCAATTATATATATTCAACAAACGATGTATAATCTAGATTTTTCCCATTCTAAAATCTTGATTGGTGGCTGCCCCATCCTTGAATACTCTTTTTTTAATGTATTAATGGACTGCCAAAGCAATTTCTTGTACCCTCTGGCCCATTGTTATATTATCAGTTCCAGTTCCAGAAGTGCAAGTGAGTGTATTTTGATATTCCCTTTGATTGATATTCAGGTTGGCTTACTCTTGCGCATCTAGATTTTTTTGATTGTTGGCTTAAGGCTAGATGGTTTGCAGCCGATGGATTTCAGACTGGAACTTTGAGGGCCAATCGTACTATTATTTCTCTTCAACTATAGTGAATTTGTTTGCTTATAAGGCTGCAGGAACAAGACATTTCTTTTGTAATCTCTCATACTGGCATTGTATAAATATTACTAACAAAAGTTGAAAATTGATGTGCCAAAGCCCCTAATTTCAAATTATAATATTTATTTATTTTATAGTGCTCAGAAATTCACCAAATATATGTGCTTTTATTGGAAAGTTCTGTATATATAGACAATAGACACTATCGATAGTACATTCCATGCTCACACAGGCTCACGATACAATGAGTTGCACATGGCTTGCATCTCTCTGTGCACAATGTTGCTTTGTCTAGAGGGATATCAAGACAAACAACTAGAATACTTGCAAGGCCAAATAAGGATATTGACCCATCTCAGGGAAAAGTACAAAAATATTGTCTACAGGGACGTTTTGGTATAACCATGTACATGTCGTGTACTGCAGCATGGTGTTCTAATATGGTTGTATTCATGTAAATAGTACCCAGGAAAAATAATGTTAGATAGGGTTTCGGTCATTAGCCTGTACTTGTGAAAATTGTAGACCAAAAGATATGTTTGCAGGGGTAATATTCTACTCCCTCCGTTCCCAAATAATTGTCTTTCTAGCCATCTCAAATGGACTACAACATACGGATGTATGTAGACATGTTTTAGAGTGTAGATTCACTCATTTTGCTCCGTATGTAGTCATTTGTTGAAATCTCTAGAAAGACAAATATTTAGGAACGGAGGGAGTAGTATATACAGCGAAAATTATTTTCTGATCGTGAGCACAGCTGATCCTGAAATCAAGTCCGTTGGCCCTCACCGGGATGCATGCGTTTCCTGTATTTTTACCCGTATGTGTCAGCCGTATTGTCAAATTATTGTTAGGGAGGACCCACACATTAAATTAACGCTCAACCGGTGCGTCGGAGCGGAACGAATGGAGTATGGATGGATCAGTTGTTTTTCTGAGCTCAGGCTGCAAGTGGGACGTTCCGCGGGAGCCCGCGAACACGCCCACATCTGCCGCGTAGTATTGGTGGGAAGCCTGCATATGTCCACATAATTTTTCGCGGGATAAGCGGGCTTCTCACATCCCACGTAATTCCTATGTAAATCACAGGATCAAGCTTATATTTTCTGTTCTGCAATGGACATGAAAGAAGCAGAGAATTTCAGGCCTCATTATCAGGTGAAGAATCTTCATAGTTGGCACTACAAATTACATCTTTTGTAGTACTTTTGTTTATCTGGGAGTGGTAATCCTCTGCCTCTCTGAAGTAGTAGCTCAGTCTTTCAAGCAAGGCCGCTTCAGTAGAAGAATCACATCGAAAATGATATTAGAAGTGCCACTGTTATAAGCTCAAAATAAGAGGTGAGCAGAGTGCAATCTGCTTGTTTGCAGCTGCTTTGTTCCTTGAAGCAGCGAAGCTTCTTCATGACGCGTTCTTCAGAGAAGAAGAAATCAAGGAGGATTAGATGAGGAAGAAAGATACCACAACCGCTGACTCGCATCAATTTAGAGGAAATTGGCTGGAGATGTAGTAGTTGATAGCAAATAAATCACAGATGAGAGAGGGGAAGAAGAAGACTGAACTGCACCTGTACATGGCGGAGGTTGACGATTTACATTACGACGTCCATGGCGGAGTTGGACAGCGGCGCTGGGCCGCCATTGGGAAGGTACACGGCGGGGCGCGGCCATGGCGGCATGTCATAATCGGCTAATCCACACGACTGACGTTTGACTTAGAAAAGATGTGGATTTCATGCGGGTGCCGCGGGACAGCCCACATAATCCGCATCTTTCGGTGCTCTAACCGTGGGTGTCCACGAACGAAAATTATGTAGGCTTGGCCGTGGGCACCGCGGACAGCCCGCGTCCACTCTTGAACATGTTTAATTAATCTTTTCCCCATTTTTGGTAGCCAATGTTTTTAAGTTGATGCACCTAGATCAACTTCGGTATGTATCTTAGTGTTGAAGAGTCGGTGTTTCAATGAATAGGAACAGGTCAAATATATAAACATACACCATTCTTCAGGTGATTTGTGCTTTCTCATATTTACATTAGAATGACAAATGATCATTAAAGAAGTCCCTAGGAAGAGCTGCTTGCTAAATACTCCCTGAGAGACATGATTCAGGACCATAGTTCAGCCGAACCTATAGTCTATGCCGGAAGCAGCTTCCCTGACGTACGTTACACGCCGTTGGAGGCACTAGCATGTGGGGCTGGTTCCCGGCGGGTCCACCTGTCAATGGCCGAACGGTACCCTGCCGCACGGCAGAGGATCCGCGTCCGTCTATGCCATACCATTTAACATCGTACTACATGTGGATCTGTGACATGCATGCCAACAGCATTTTTTAATCAATCATGCATGGATCCTCATGAATAGACATACATGCCAATTGTATTTTTTAATCAACATGCATAGATCCTCATGAATAGTATCTAAAAATCAATTGTGTCCTGCATAGGTTCGGCTGAACCATGATTCCGTATAACATTTTCGAATACTCCCTCAATCCCGTAATATAAGATCATTTTTGACACTAACGCTCTTATATTATGGGACGGAGGGAGTAGTACATTATTAGAACACTGGGACGATTCTTAGCAGGAGCTGCTTGCTGCAGGCAAGATTGAGTCAATTTGTTCCATTATGCATCAGGTTTGCAACCTCACGGTTCTGACAATGCCAATACTTCTTTAGTTACATGTTTTCTCAAATTTGCTTATGTAAAGTTGTTCATTATGAAATTTTGATGCTTAGGTAGGTTAGCAACACAACCACTTCTACCGGAGCCTGTTCTAAGCTAGGTTTGTTGTAGACTTAAAGTTGTATTATTTCACTTTCATGCCACCTTTTACTCTAATAATTGAGGTTTCGTTTCCATTGGCTGAGGCTTGCAACTGCAGCTTTGTCATATCAGCTTATTTGTGTCAGCAGACTAAATCAAGGGATTTTGTTTGCAAATGCTCTCACACCGTTGCTTAAAAAACAAGCATTGTATTGTAATCTACTCCCTCCGTTCCGAATTACTTGTCGCAGAAATGGATGTATCTAGACGTATTCTAGTTCTAGATACAATCATTTTTGCGACAAGTAATTCCGAACGAAGGGAGTACCATGTATTAGACATGTCATTCATCAATTATATATATTCAACAAACGATGTATAATCAAGATTTTTCCCATTCTAAAATCTTGAATGGTCGTTTCCCATCCTTGAATACTCCTTTTTTTTAATGTATTAATGGACTGCCAAAGCAATTTCTTGTACTCTCTGGCCCATTGTTATATTGTCAGTTCCAGTTCCAGAAGTGCAAGTGAGTGTATTTTGATATTCCCTTTGATTGATATTCAGGTTGGCTTACTCTTGCGCATCTAGATTTTTTTGATTGTTGGCTTAAGGCTAGATGGTTTGCAGCCGATGGATTTCAGACTGGAACTTTGAAGGCCAATCGTACTATTATTTCTCTTCAACTATAGTGAATTTGTTTGCTTATAAGGCTGCAGGAACAAGACATTTCTTTTGTAATCTCTCATAGTGGCATTGTATAAATATTACTAACAAAAGTTGAAAATTGCTGTGCCAAAGCCCCTAATTTCAAATTATAATATTTATTTATTTTATAGTGCTCAGAAATTCACCAAATATATGTGCTTTTATTGGAAAGTTCTGTATATATAGACAATAGACACTACTGATAGTACATTCCATGCTCACACAGGCTCACGATACAATGAGTTGCACATGGCTTGCATCTCTCTGTGCACAATGTTGCTTTGTCTAGAGGGATATCAAGACAAACAACTAGAATACTTGCAAGGCCAAATAAGGATATTGACCCATCTCAGGGAAAAGTACAAAAATATTGTCTACAGGGATGTTTTGGTATAACCATGTACATGTTGTGTACTGCAGCATGGTGTTCTAATATGGTTGTATTCATGTAAATAGTACCCAGGAAAAATAATGTTAGATAGGGTTTCGGTCATTAGCTTGTACTTGTGAAAATTGTAGACCAAAAGATATGTTTGCAGGGGTAATATTCTACTCCCTCCGTTCCTAAATAATTGTCTTTCTAGCCATCTCAAATGGACTACAACATACGGATGTATGTAGACATGTTTTAGAGTGTAGATTCACTCATTTTGCTCCGTATGTAGTCATTTGTTGAAATCTCTAGAAAGACAAATATTTAGGAACGGAGGGAGTAGCATATACAGCGAAAATTATTTTCTGATCGTGAGCACAGCTGATCCTGAAATCAAGTCCGTTGGCCCTCACCGAGATGCATGCGTTTCCTGTATTTTTACCTGTATGTGTCAGCCGTATTGTCAAATTATTGTTAGGGAGGACCCACACATTAAATTAACGCTCAACCGGCGCGTCGGAGCGGAACGAATGGAGTATGGATGGATCAGTTGTTTTTCTGAGCTCAGGCTGCAAGTGGGACGTTCCGCGGGAGCCCGCGAACACGCCCACATTTGCCGCGTAATATTGGTGGGAAGCCTGCATATGTCCACATAAACTTTCGCGGGATAAGCGGGCTTCTCACATCCCACGTAATTCCTATGTAAATCACAGGATCAAGCTTATATTTTCTGTTCTGCAATGGACATGAAAGAAGCAGAGAATTTCAGGCCTCATTATCAGGTGAAGAATCTTCAGAGTTGGCACTACAAATTACATCTTTTTTGTAGTACTTTTGTTTATCTGGGAGTGGTAATCCTCTGCCTCTCTGAAGTAGTAGCTCAGTGCTTGGGCGTTGCTTGATGAAGAATCACATAGAAAATGATATTAGAAGTGCCACTGTTATAAGCTCAAAATAAGAGGTGAGCAGAGTGCAATCTGCTTGTTTGCAGCTGCTGTTCCTTGAAGCAGCGAGCTTCTTCATGACGTTCTTCAGAGAAGAAGAAATCAAGGAGGATTAGATGAGGAAGAAAGATACCACAACCGCTGACTCGCATCAATTTAGAGGAAATTGGCTGGAGATGTAGTAGTTGATAGCAAATAAATCACAGATGAGAGAGGGGAAGAAGAAGACTGAACTGCACTTGTACATGGCGGAGGTTGACGACGACATTACGTCGTCCATGGCGGAGTTGGACAGCGGCGCTGGGCGGCCATTGGGAAGGTACACGGCGGGGCGCGGCCATGGCGGCATGTCATAATCGGCTAATCCACATGACTGACGTTTGACTTAGAAAAGATGTGGATTTGATGCGGGTGCCGTGGGACAGCCCACATAATCCGCATCTTTCGGTGCTCTAACCGTGGGTGTCCACGAACGTAAGTTATGTAGGCTTGGCGTGGGCACATGGCAGCCCGCGTCCACTCTTGAACATGTTTAATTAATCTTTTCCCCATTGTTGGTAGCCAATGTTTTTAAGTTGATGCACCTAGATCAACTTCGGTATGTATCTTAGTGTTGAAGAGTCGGTGTTTCAATGAATAGGAACATGTCAAATATATAAACATACACCATTCTTCAGGTGATTTGTGCTTTCTCAGATTTACATTAGAATGACAAATGATCATTAAAGAAGTCCCTAGGAAGAGCTGCTTGCTAAATACTCCCTGAGAGATGTGATTCAGGACCATAGTTCAGCCGAACCTATAGTCTATGCCGGAAGCAGCTTCCCTGACGTACGTTACACGCCGTTGGAGGCACTAGCATGTGGGGCTGGTTCCCGGCGGGTCCACCTGTCAATGGCCGAACGGTACCCTGCCACACGGCAGACGATCCACGTCCGTCTATGCCATACCATTTAACATCGTACTACATGTGGATCTGTGACATGCATGCCAACTGCATTTTTTAATCAATCATGCATGGATCCTCATGAATAGACATACATGCCAATTGTATTTTTTAATCAACCATGCATAGATCCTCATGAATAGTGTCTAAAAATCAATGGTGTCCTGCATAGGTTCGGCTGAACCATGATTCCATAAAACATTTTCGAATACTCCCTCAATCCCGTAATATAAGATCATTTTTGACACTAACGCTCTTATATTATGGGACGGAGGGAGTAGTACATTATTAGAACACTGGGACGATTCTTAGCGTGAGCTGCTTGCTGCGAGCAAGATTGAGTCAACTTGTTCCATTATGCGTCAGTTTGCAACCTCACGGTTCTGACAATGCCAATACTTCTTTAGTTACATGTTTTCTCAAATTTGCTTATGTAAAGTTGTTCATTATGAAATTTTGATGCTTAGGTAGGTTAGCAACACAACCACTTCTACCGGAGCCTGTTCTAAGCTAGGTTTGTTGTAGACTTAAAGTTGTATTATTTCACTTTCATGCCACCTTTTACTCTAATAATTGAGGTTTCGTTTCCATTGGATGAGGCTTGCAACTGCAGCTTTGTCATATCAGCTTATTTGTGTCAAGCAGACTAAATCAAGGGATTTTGTTTGCAAATGCTCTCACACCGTTGCTTAAAAACAAGCATTGTATTGTAATCTACTCCCTCCGTTCGAATTACTTGTCGCAGAAATGGATGTATCTAGACGTATTCTAGTTCTAGATACATTCATTTTATGACATAAGTAATTCCGAACGAAGGGAGTACCATGTATTAGACATGTCAGTCATCAATTATATATATTCAACAAACGATGTATAATCTAGATTTTTCCCATTCTAAAATCTTGATTGGTGGTTGCCCCATCCTTGAATACTCTTTTTTTAATGTATTAATGGACTGCCAAAGCAATTTCTTGTACTCTCTGGCCCATTGTTATATTGTCAGTTCCAGTTCCAGAAGTGCAAGTGAGTGTATTTTGATATTCCCTTTGATTGATATTCAGGTTGGCTTACTCTTGCGCATCTAGATTTTTTTGATTGTTGGCTTAAGGCTAGATGGTTTGCAGCCGATGGATTTCAGACTGGAACTTTGAGGGCCAATCGTACTATTATTTCTCTTCAACTATAGTGAATTTGTTTGCTTATAAGGCTGCAGGAACAAGACATTTATTTTGTAATCTCTCATAGTGGCATTGTATAAATATTACTAACAGAAGTTGAAAATTGCTGTGCCAAAGTCCCTAATTTCAAATTATAATATTTATTTATTTTATAGTGCTCAGAAATTCACCAAATATATGTGCTTTTATTGGAAAGTTCTGTATATATAGACAATAGACACTACTGATAGTACATTCCATGCTCACACAGGCTCACGATACAATGAGTTGCACATGGCTTGCATCTCTCTGTGCACAATGTTGCTTTGTCTAGAGGGATATCAAGACAAACAACTAGAATACTTGCAAGGCCAAATAAGGATATTGACCCATCTCAGGGAAAAGTACACAAATATTGTCTACAGGGATGTTTTGGTATAACCATGTACATGTCGTGTACTGCAGCATGGTGTTCTAATATGGTTGTATTCATGTAAATAGTACCCAGGAAAAATAATGTTAGATAGGGTTTCGGTCATTAGCCTGTACTTGTGAAAATTGTAGACCAAAAGATATGTTTGCAGGGGTAATATTCTACTCCCTCCGTTCCCAAATAATTGTCTTTCTAGCCATCTCAAATGGACTACAACATACGGATGTATGTAGACATGTTTTAGAGTGTAGATTCATTCATTTTGCTCCGTATGTAGTCATTTGTTGAAATCTCTAGAAAGACAAATATTTAGGAACGGAGGGAGTAGCATATACAGCGAAAATTATTTTCTGATCGTGAGCACAGCTGATCCTGAAATCAAGTCCGTTGGCCCTCACCGGGATGCATGCGTTTCCTGTATTTTTACCCGTATGTGTCAACCGTATTGTCAAATTATTGTTAGGGAGGACTCACACATTAAATTAACGCTCAACCGGCGCGTCGGAGTGGAACGAATGGAGTATGGATGGATCCGTTGTTTTTCTGAGCTCAGGCTGCAAGTGGGACGTTCCGCGGGAGCCCGCGAACACGCCCACATTTGCCGCGTAGTATTGGTGGGAAGCCTGCATATGTCCACATAATTTTTCGCGGGATAAGCGGGCGTCTCACATCCCACGTAATTCCTATGTAAATCACAGGATCAAGCTTATATTTTCTATTCTGCAATGGACATGAAAGAAGCAGAGAATTTCAGGCCTCATTATCAGGTGAAGAATCTTCAGACTTGGCACTACAAATTACATCTTTTTTGTAGTACTTTTGTTTATCTGGGAGTGGTAATCCTCTGCCTCTACGAAGTAGTAGCTCAGTGCTTCGGCGGGCGTCGCTTCAGTAGAAGAATCACATCGAAAATGATATTAGAAGTGCCACTGTTATAAGCTCAAAACAAGAGGTGAGCAGAGTGCAATCTGCTTGTTTGCAGCTGTTGTTCCTTGAAGCAGCGAAGCTTCTTCATGGCGTTCTTCAGAGAAGAAGAAATCAAGGAGGATTAGATGAGGAAGAAAGATACCACAACCGCTGACTCGCATCAATTTAGAGGAAATTGGCTGGAGATGTAGTAGTTGATAGCAAATAAATCACAGATGAGAGAGGGGAAGAAGAAGACTGAACTGCACCTGTACATGGCGGAGGTTGACGACGACATTACGGCGTCCATGGCGGAGTTGGACAGCGGCGCTGGGCGGCCATTGGGAAGGTACACGGCAGGGCGCGGCCATGGCGGCATGTCATAATCGGCTAATCCACACGACTGACGTTTGACTTAGAAAAGATGTGGATTTTGATGCGGGTGCCGCGGGACAGCCCACATAATCCGCATCTTTCGGTGCTCTAACCGTGGGTGTCCACGAACGTAAATTATGTAGGCTTGGCCGTGGGCACCACGGGCAGCCCGCGTCCACTTGCAGCCTGATTCTGAGCCAAATTGTTCCGCTGGGTGGGGACGGACGCTGCGAACATCGACCTGCCCGTCGGTAGGTGGATATAAGTAGAGAGAATTCCTTATTTGACCCTTTCTTAAAATTTGGTTCCCTTTTTTGCCCTGGTAAAAAAATTCTTCCTATTTTGACACTCAAACTTTATTTTGTTCCCTCTATGACATTTCCGTCAGTTTTGACAACTGACACCGTTAAATACAACATGAAAAGTCCATTTTACCCCTGACCTATTTAGTGACCAAAATTATGAACCGAAGTCAAAAGTAATGGTGATGATGGCGTGGACAGAATGCGCCAGAATGGAGTTGCAACAGTACAGAGAAAAGATTCATGTATGAGCAGTACACAGGCACAACAATCTGGCGGTTACCCTCTTCACGCCTGACACACGTAAAAGATTCATCCAATTTCTCTCTTTGCACACAACGCCCACACCAAATCACGCACACACAACAAGCACACTCAACCATGAAAAGCACGCACCCACAGAAGAGATCCAACTCAATTTCTCTCTTTGCACACAACGCGTGTCATGTGGGAAGCTGGTCAAGCACCACTTGGGCAGGGCACCACGGCCGGGGGAAGCTGGTTCGGCAAGGCGGGCGCGCACGACGTGGTCGTCCAGCCGGCAGCGGGAGAAGGCCAACAACAGCCGCTCCTGGTCACCGCTATGCCCCTGGCACCAACGGACCTTGGGCGCTGCGACTTGCCCTGCACAGCGCCGCCTCGCCCGTCCTTCACTGCTTGGCGCCCTCCGCCTCCCCACCATGGCCGCCCTCCACCGCGCCATCCGTAGCAGCGTCCGCAGTGCCCTCCTCCATGCCTCGCGCCGCTGCTGTGTGCCTCGCGTCGTGCGGTAGGGTTAGAGCTCGGATAGAAGGAAGGGGAATCGGGAGCAGTGAATCGGCAGAGGATGTCTACGGTTCGGTCAAAATATTTTTTTTCAGCGTGCTAAAGCAGGGGTAAATAAGACTTTTCAAGTTACATTTGACGGTGTTAACAGCAAAAAGTGACAGAAGTGTCATGGAAGGAATAAAATGAATTTGTGGTGTCAAAAAGGGAAAAATAAATTTTCTAGGGCCAAATAGGGAACCAGATTTTAAAAAAAGGTCAAATAAGGAATTCTCTCATATAAGTACGACCCGCACCACCTTCACTCTCACAGCGTACACACTACACGTAAAACCTATCCCCGCGGCCGCTGCCAGGTCGGGAGCCATGTCCGCCTCAGGTTCTACAATTGCATGTGTAGATATATGTGTAGGATCTGGTACTAGTGTTATCTCGATACAGGACATCAACAGATGCAGATTCGAATGTTTGTACTACATCTAATCGTTGGTGTTGTAGTCTTTTGGTAAGTATCGTCAGTGTTAAGATGGGCGCACTTCCTTTTGTTATGAAAATTGATCGCTAAGTTAGATCTCAATGACAGGCGCAGACGGGTTGCCTTAGAGCATCTTTAATAGGTGCCTTAAAATAGGACTCAAAAAATTACGTGATGTAAAATATACTCCCTCCGTTTGTAAATATTTATTTTTCTAGAGATTTCAATAAGTTACTACATGCGGAGCAAAATGAGTGAATCTATACTCTAAAATATGTCTATATATAAATGTATGTAGTAATCCATTTGAATATTTAAAAAGATAAATATTTAGAAACGGAGGAAGTACACCACAAAAACGTGTTTTCTAGGGCACCGAAAGTGTCCAACTCCAATAGGTGATGTAAAATTGGGCACCATATAGGGCACGATTCCTCCATCAGTTGTCATGCTGCCTCAAGTGATGTATATTTTTGTTCTACAAAAATCGGCGCCGCTGCGGAAATGGATTGACCGGACCGGCGGTGGCTCAATTAGGGCTCCGGCAGACGTCGAGAAGGCTAGGGGTGACGGCATGGTTGACCTGATGTCAGGGGAGGAACAAAAGGAGGCGACGGTGGGCCGGGAAGGAACGGCGGGGCCGGCGGCTTCCCAGACCATCGACGGCCAAATTGAAGCGACGGGGCCTCCAGTGGCCGTTGTGATGGCCGGGGGCGGCGACGAGGTGGCAACCATTCTCGGGAAAGACGAAGAAGGGGTGGCAGGGTGGCGGCGATGGCCGGGAACGACGAGATCGAGTCGATGAAGATGCAGCGGCACTGGCGAAAAGTTAGTAGATCAGGGGGAACCGGCGCCGTAGTGCGTCTGATGGCGGCACGCGTCACGGTCGGACCCCTCCCCCTTCCCCCACCACACACACGCAAGCTTGCATTAAAAAGGGATGGCGACCCGGTGCTTCTACACACTGCCAAGCAGGTCCGAGGTAGATGGCCGCGTTTAATACAACCATAGGCGGTGGTTGAGCGGCTAACAGATGGGGCTGCAACGGACGTGCGGTGCGTACATCTTGTGACTGTGTGGGACGCAAACCGAGCACAAATTTGGACTTAAAATGCATCCAAACCGACATCGGACGGATATTTTGTTTGGATTGACGCCTTTGAGTCCATTGTTGTGGTCTGTTCTGATGTAAACGGACATGTGCGGACCATTTAAGTCGGCGCCTTGCAGTTGCTCTTAATACTGCACAGTGGAGAGGTTGGTTTGCATCGTAGCCGGGGATGATTGCATGTCGCCCGAAACAGCACGTGCGCAGCGTTTGCTGCTCGCCTAGTCGCCTGCATGAGCTAAATCGGCCAGCAATTACTGACCCTTGACGTTTCAGAGCAGACGGCGGGCACATGTTTCTGATCCACCACTCACTTTGTGTGACGCACGCGAGCCACGGCTCTGCTCCTCGCCGTCACCTCGTTTTCAAAAACGCGCCCCGAGGACGACCGTACAACCCTGTTCCTTTCGTATTTTGCCAGACAACCTCATTTTCTTAAACTCGTATATGCTCAGGTAGACCCACTAGCCCGTATCCCTAGAGGTGGACCTACGACCAGGATAACATGTTCAGATGATCTCATTCTCAGATACGCCACTCTCCATGTACAGTACTTAAATCTATAGATTTACCATTCTTTTCTCAGTTGTAGCATATAACATAAATCCAGCAACATAAGTGAGCACATATCATTTTTTATGATAGCCATTGGGCTTCACAACTATATGCATGAAACAAACATTTTTCAGTTTTAACATACACCAGAAACATTCTGTCAACGTAACTGCTTTGTGAAGATCTTTAGCAAGGCTATGACGAATAGGGTTTCCCCTATTGGACACAGGCTACTTGCTCCATGCCAGTCTGCTTTTGTAAGGGGTAGATTTATACTTGAGAGCGTTGTGACTGCCCATGAGGCTATCCACGAAATTCATAAATCTGAAGTCCCTGGGATTGTTCTCAAGTTAGATTACGAAAAAGCGTATGATCGTGTCAACTGGGATTTCCTAATGGAGATGTTAACTTCCAGGGGTTTTGGCCCTAAGTGGATTCGGTGGAACCTATCGATCCTTAAACAAAGCTCCTTTTGTGTCAAAATCAATGATGTTCTAGGCCCTTACTTTGTGGGGGGGAAAGGGTTGAAACAAGGTGACCCTGGCTCCCCTATGCTTTTCAATCTAGTGGCAGATGTTTTCTCCCGGATGCTGACGAAGGCAGTTAGTAATAACATAATAGCTGGGATTGTTCCTCACATTATCCCTCGTGGTCTTATCTGCTTACAGTATGCTGACGACACGATTTTATTCCTCGACCCTAAGACTGAATATATAAAAAACCTAAAATGGTTGCTTGCCTGTTTTGAGAACCTATCTGGGTTAAAAATCAATTATGATAAGTGTGAAGTGGTACCCATTAATGTGAATATTGATGAGGCTAAAATATTATCCCAAATTTGCTGCTGTAAATTGGGGGATTTCCCTCTTAAATACTTGGGGGTTCCCCTCCACTACCTTAAACTTAGAAGAGAGGATATCCAATACATTATAGATAAGATTATCAAAAGAATCTGTGGCTGGAAAGGGAGATTACTCAGTTATGAGGCCAAACTTGTGCTGCTTAAAGCATGTATTACTAGCATTCCAATGTATTTGATGTCTGTGATTAAATTTCCTAAATGGGCTATAAATGCTATCACTTCTCGGATGGCTCATTTCTTACGGGGTGACCAGGAGAGGATCATAGATATCATCTGGCCAAATGGGGGTTGATCTCTCAGAAAAAGGAGTTTGGAGGTCTAGGGATCCCCAACTTAAGAGAGTTCAACATGGCCTTACTTGCCTCTTGGGCAAAAAGATACTTTACTAACCATGATAATGATTGGGATAGGCTAATTGACCATAAATATATAACTAATAAACCCAACTTGCTTTGGGCCAAGCAAGGTGTGGGGTCTCCCTTCCGAAAGGGGTCACATGGGCCTTTGAGGGCATTCGACCTTTCTTGGTGGAACTTGGGTAAAGGAGACAAAATCAGTTTCTGGGACGACACTTGGGTTGGAGATTCTTCTCTGAAAACTCAATTTTGGGAGATTTATGAGATTTGGCAACAACAAAAATGTGTGGTAGCTGAGGTTTGGGATGGTACAAATTTGAAACTCACGTTTAGTAGATGTGTGGATTCTAGGTTTATGGGTAGGTGGCATGACTTAATTCAGGTGATCTCTACCAAAACCATATCTAATGAGGAGGACCAGCCAATTTGGAATCCTCTGGAATTTATTCTGTTAAATCCTTTTACAATATGATAAACTGGGGAGGGGTATCTACCCCAATTTGGAAAAAGTTTTGGAAAATTGCTGTTCCCAACAGATACTTGGTCTTCTTGTGGTTAGCATATCATAATAAAATTCTTACTAGGGACAACTTAAGTAAAAGAAGGGTGGTTGACAATTTATGTTGTTTGTTTTGTAATGAGAATGAAACTGTTCATCATTTGTTCTTCGATTGCGTAGTAGCTAAGCAAATTTGGCTTGATGTAGCGGATACTTTTGGTTTCAATATCCCAAATGACATGACTGAACTGTCAAACTTGTGGATGTTGAATAACAAAAAATCTGTAGTTAACATTGCTTGTGTTGCCTCCATCTGGGGGATTTGGACTATGCGTAACGATATATGTTTTCAGGGGATACCGTGGACAAGCACCCGGGCGGTGTTGAGTCGGATCAGTTCGTCTCTACACCAATGGAAGATTCTGTGCAAAGGCGATCAATCGGTGCTCCTCCAATGCTGCCTCCTACTCCTGGACCGACGAAGAGGCGAGCTGCTCAGGATCGCCTGGGCTGGGGACTGAGAGCGTGTTCCAAAAGACCCCGGGGCGGAGGTGTTCTGAAGGCACATCTGGTGTGAGGCTGATGCTTTCGTCTGCATTGATGAACTTCTGAACTGTATGTGCTTTTGGGCTGCCCTGCGTGGCGCGTTTATGTGTTGCTGGTTTAGCAGTAGTATTGGAATGATGTGCGAGTTATTTTCTCTAGTTTGCTACTTCTGGTGAACTCGAATGCTTTTAACAGTCTGGGCCTTTGCTGTGCTCCGTTTTAATAAAAAGTGGGTGGGGGGAACCCCTTTCGATCAAAAAAAATTCTGTCAACGTAAGTGGGCACAGATCAGTTTTTTTTAATGGTCATACGGAATCAGAGTTACAGAGTCATTACAAGCCAACTCAACAATGGAGGGACATTTCCCATCCATAGATTACTAATACTAATCTGATGCGCCTGGGCAGCAAGGCCATGAGCCAGCGCACTGCACCCTATACCAATTTGCAGGAACTTGAAGATAAACCAAGAAGGAAATTTACGAACATCAGCATAGATGTTGTAGCTTCTACATGCTGGCACTGCATCAGAATTAGCAGAATCAAATTCGAACTCAACAGGGGAAGTCCAGAATCAAGTGCACATCAAACTTCAGAGTGCTCTCACTTCATAGTTTTCAGCATCGAAACAATTCTCAACTTCCTGGTTAGCAGCAAAGGGGATCTCGCCATGGTGATACCTTGATATAACACCTGCAGAAGCAACAAATATAAGATATGAAAATTCACAATAATGACAACGAACCTACAAATTATTCTTAATAAGTGGCAACATCTAATAATTCAGTTATATTGAACGAACATGGAGACTTACAGTTTAACTCCATGATATTTCTTTGTAAGCAAGGAATGGGTGCACAAATGTTTCAATCACCAGAATTGTTCTTTATTTTTGGAACCTACAAATCAACAAATGTTCACACTTGAAAAATAATAATTCACACTGATCAATCTTATCTCCGTTCTTTAATTGGAGAAAATCAGAAATTCAGGGAAGTTGAAGTACTCACGGTGCTGCTGCTTGCAGAGTACCGTATGTTGATGTAGTGATGCTACGGTCTGTGCTACTCGCCGGAGCAATAGGGGAGGAGCCCTTGAGGCGTGAAGTGTGCCGCCTGCTGGCGTGTGCTGTCTGCGGCCGTGGTTGCCGGATTCAGGCGCCGCCATGGATGCTCATGACGATTGGGCTGGCCGAGGCGAGCACGGTTGCCGGATTTTAGGGTTGTGCGCTGCCCCGACGCCCTCGCAGTCCTTCGGTCGGCGTTCGGCTGGTCGCGGGGCCAGAGATGGGAGGAAGGGCGGCGGTCCGGCGCCGCTCCGGCCGACAGACAGAAGCAGCGAACTGACCCTTTTTTTAGGGGAGGCAGTGAACTGACCTGTGTTGGCATTTCTGAGTGGGCCTCCATACAGCTGGCCCAGTGGCAAGCTTCAAGGTCCGTCTAGCCGAGTGTTAGGCTGTTAGCCCAGAACCACATTTTAGCCTAGGCGGTAATGCAGGACGCAGAAGGGAAGAAAAAAAGGTCGAGGAGTCTCCCCTAAAAAAAGGGTCGAGCGGTCTGTTAAAAAAAACAGAAGGTAAAATGAGCTGAACGGCTATTCTCACGAATTTTACGTGACACATACCCATTTATTTTGTGAAGCCCTAAATATTGGATATGCATGGTAGAATGCATTACGTTCAATGTACGTCCAAGTTATGTACTCCCTCCGTTCCTAAATAATTGTCTTTCTAGAGATTTTAACAAGTGACTACATACGGAGCAAAATGAGTGAATCTACACTTTAAAACATGTCTACATATATCCGTATGTTGTAATCCATTTGAGATGGCTAGAAAGACAATTATTTAGGAACGGAGGGAGTACAATGCATGAACATGATTATTTTTTTAACAAATTTGGTCCCACGATGTGACTTAACGTTTTGAAAATATTATAACTGTAAGTTTGCCAAGTGTTAACCAAAATTACTCTTGGCATGTTTTGGAAACAGAAGAATCAAATTTCTTCATCAACATTGTAACTCGGCAAGAGATTGTGAAGCTAAAACTCCATATAAAAAGTGCTTTATTTTTATTTAAAATTTTCTTGTTTGCGTGAAAATTTTAGTTAACAAGCACACGTGCAAAACACATGCCTTCGACTAGTAGTCTTTAGTGTAAGCAGCGCAGTCATGCATTAGATTTCTACATGCCACATGGGTACTCATTAGTCTTCAGCTTTTCAGTTGATTTCTTTTTACCAGTTTTTAATGTATTTGTTTCTTTAGGCATCAGTCCAAGTGTGAGCGGAGTAACGGGACAATCGTGCATTTTATGCCTTTCTCCCTCCTTCCTACCACCCAATTTCAATTACGGATATGAATACATGTTTTTTTACGGTCAGAGCACATGCCTATTTTCAATTTACTCTTATATCTATTCAAATTACGGGCATAGCACATTAGTTTGTTTCTTCTTTGTGTAGTCTCCATGTTGCTTTTTCTTAGTTACCAATCTCTCTTTGGTATCCACTCTTCAACTGAGAGGTATTTTCTTCTACTTTCCCCGTTCTTAAATATAAGTCTTTTTTAGAGATTTCATATGGACTACATACAGAGCAAAATGAGTGAATATACACTCTAAAATATGTCTATATACGTCTGTATGTAGTCTATATTTAGGAACAGAGGGAGTATTTATTTATTTGTTCAATTTCCACTCTTCAATCCATTAAGCTCCTTTTACCAGTTTAATCATTTTCTTCAATTCGCAAAACAAGTTTAATCATTTTGTTCAGTATAGTAGCTCAGTTATTCTTGGGTACAGTAGTTCAATTTTTCGTATGTCCTTTCTGTTCAATTGATTAGTCATCGTGTATTTTTAGGTCTCCCCTTTTCAGATCCTTATTCATTTTCTTTATTTTGTTTCTTAGTCTTTAATCTTGCGTTCAACACCTTACTTTGTTACTAATTCTTTAGATATCATTTTTCATTGATCATTATTCTTTATCTTTTACTAATTCATAGATGCCATTTTTCATTGATCATTATTCTTGATTTTCCTTTCCACGATCACTGATACGTCTCCAACGAATCTATAGTTTTTTATTCTTCCATGTTGTTATATTATCATTCTTGGATGTTTAACAATTAATTTATATCATTTTTTGGTACTAACCTATTGAAATAGTGCCCAGTGCCAGTTGCTGTTTTCTACTTGGTTTTTACATCGCAGGAAATCAATACCAAACGGAGTCCAAACGTAGCGAAACATTTTGTGGATTTTTATGGACCAGAAGACACCCAATGGGCCGGAGAAGCACCTGGGGGGTGCCCCGAGGGGGGCACAACCGACCAGGGCGCGACTGGGCCCCCAGGCGCGCCTAGGTGGGTTGTGCCCACCTCGGTGGCCTCCCGCACCACCTCTTTACTCTATAAATACCCCAATATTCCAGAAACCCTAGGGGAGACGACGAAAATCAATTCCAGCCACCGCAAGTTCCAGAACCACCAGACCCAATCTAGACACCATCACGGAGGGGTTCATCATCCTCATTGGTGCCTCTCCGATGATGCGTGAGTAGTTCATTGTAGACCTACGGGTCCGTAGTTAGTAGTTAGATGGCTTTCTCTCTCTCTTTTGATTCTCAATACAATGTCTCTTGGAGATCCATGTGATGTAACTCTTTTTTGCGGTGTGTTTGTTGGGATCTGATGAACTTTGAGTTTATGATCAGATCTGTCTTTTTATCCATGAAAGTTATTTGAGTCTTCTTTGATCTCTTATATGCATGATTCCTTATAGCCTCGTATTTCTTCTCCGATATTTGGGTTTTGTTTGGCCAATTTGATCTTTTTATCTTGCAATGGGAAGATGTGCTTTGTGATGGGTTCGATCTTACGGTGCTTGATCCGGTGATAGAAGGGGAACCGACACATATGTTTCGTCTCTATTAAGGATAACAAGATGGGGTCTATTTCTACATAAATATATCTTGTCTACATTATGTCATCGTTCTTATTGCATTACTCCGTTTCTCCATAAACTTAATACACTAGATGCAAGCTGGATAGCGGTCGATGTGTAGAGTAATAGTAGTAGATGCAGGCAGGAGTCGGTCTACTAATCTTGGACGTGATGCCTATATAACGATCATTGCCTGGATATCTTCATGATTATTTGAAGTTCTATCAATTGCCCAACAGTAATTTGTTTACCCGCCGTTTGCTATTTTCTTCGAGAGAAGCCACTAGTGAAATCCATGGCCCCCGGGTCTTTTCTTTATTATATTTGCCTGTGCGATCTATTTTATTTGCTTTTATTTTCAGATCTATTAAACCAAAAATACAAAAATACCTTGCTGCGATTTATTCTTATTTATTTTATCTCGCGTTCCCGCGAGATCTTTTTATCCAATCTACTACAATTTTACCTATCTTTTTGCCCGTGAGGGATTGACAACCCCTCTCTTACATCGGGTTGCAAGTATTTGTTTTTTGTGTGCAAGAGCTGTTTACGTGGTGTTGTGTGGTTCTCCTAATGGTTCGATAATCTTGATCTCATCACTGAGGGAAATACCTATCGTTGTTGTGCTGCATCATCCGTTCCTCTTTGGGGAAATACCGACGTAGTTCATGAAGGAAATATGCCCTAGAGGCAATAATAAAGTTATTATTCATTTCCTTATGTCATGATAAATGTTTATTATTCATGCTAGAATTATATTAACCGGAAACTTAGTACATGTGTGAATAAATAGACAAAACATAGTGTCCCTAGTATGCCTCTACTTGACTAGCTTGTTAATCAAAGATGGTTATGTTTCCTAACCATAGACATGTGTTGTCATTTGATGAACGGGATCATATCATTAGGGGAATGATGTGATGGACAAGACCCATCCCTTAGCTTAGCAGTATGATTGTTATAGTTTCATTGCTACTGCTATCTTCATGACTTATACATGTTCCTCAGACTATGAGATTATGCAACTCCCGAATACCGGAGGAACACCTTGTGTGCTATCAAACGTCACAACATAACTGGGTGATTATTAAGATGCTCTACAGGTGTCTCTGAAGGTGTTTGTTGGGTTGGCATAGATCAAGTTTAGGATTTGTCACTCCATGTTTTGGAGAGGTATCTCTAGGCCCTCTCGATAATGCTCATCACTATAAGCCTTGCAAGAAAGGTGACTAATGAGTTAGTTGCGGGATGAAGCATTACGGAACGAGTAAAAAGACTTGCCGGTAACGAGATTGAACTAGGTATGACGATACCGATGATGGAATCTCGGGCAACTAACATACCTATGACAAAGGGAACAACGTATGTTGTTATGCGGTTTGACCGATAAAGATCTTCGTAGAATATGTAGGAGCCAATATTTGCATCCAGATTCCGCTATTGGTTATTGATCGGAGATGTGTCTCGGTCATGTCTACATAGTTCTCGAACCCATAGGGTCCGCACGTTTAACGTTCTATGATTATTTGTATTATGAGTTATGTGTTTTGATGACCGAAGTTTGTTCGGAATCCCGGATGAGATCACAGACATGACGAGGAGTCTCGAAATGGTCGAGAAACAAATATTGATATATTGGAAGGCTATATTCAGACATCGGAATGGTTCCGGAGATGTTCAGGTATTTTCCGGAGTACTAGGAGGTCAACGGAAACCCCCGGGGAGTTGATGGGCCTTAGTGGGAAGAGGAGGCAGCGGCCAGGAGGTGGCGCCCCCCCCCAAGCCCAGTCCGAATTGGACAAGGGGTTGGGGGCGCGGCCCCCTCTCCCTTCCTTTCCCCCTCTCCTTTAGGTGGAATCCTACTAGGACTTGGAGCCCTAGTAGGACTCCCCTCTCCTGGCGCGCCCTGCAAGGGCCGGCCGGCCTCCCCTCCCTCCTTTATATACGGGGGCAAGGGGCACCCTAGAACACACCAAGTTATGCCTTAGCCGTGTGCGGTGCCCCCTCCACAGTTACACACCTCGATCATATTGCCGTAGTGCTTAGGCGAATCCCTGCGCCGGTAACATCGTCATGACCATCGCCACGCCGTCGGCCTGACGGAACTCACCCTCGTCCTCAACTGGATCAAGAGCACGAGGGACTTCATAGAGCTGAACGTGTGCTGAACACGGAGATGTCGTACATTCGGTACTTGGATCGGTTGGATCGCGAAGACGTTCGACTACATCAATCGCGTTATTAAACGCTTCCGCTTTCGGTCTACGAGGGTACGTGGACACACTCTCCTGTCTCGTTGCTATGCATCTCCTAGATAGATCTTGCGTGATCGTAGATTTTTTTTGAAATACTACGTTCCCCAATAGTGGCATCTGTGCCAGGTCTATGCATAGATGTTTTATGTGCAAGTAGAACACAAAGAGTTGTGGGCGATAATAGTCATACTCCTTACCACCAACGTCTTACTTTGATTCGTCGGTATTGTTGGATGAAGCGCCCCGGACCGACATTACATGACTGCGTTCATGAGACTGGTTCTACTAACGTGCTGTTGCACATTGGTCGCTGGCGGGTGTCTGTTTCTCCAACTTTAGTTGAATCGAATTTGACTACGGCCGGTCCTTGTTGAAGGTTAAAACAGCACACTTGACGAAAAATCGTTGTGGTTTTGACGAAAAAACAGCACATAGAACGGTTCTTGCTAGAAGCTCGTAGCAGCCACGTAAAATTTGCAACAACAAAGTAGAGGATGTATAAATTATTTTTGCAGGGCTTGCTGTGATGTGATATGGTCAAGACATGATGTGATATAAATTGTTGTATGAGATGATCATGTTTTGTAACAGAGTTATCGGCAATGGGCAGGAGCCATATGGTTGTCGCTTTATTGTACGCAATACAATCGCCATGTAATTGCTTTACTTTATCACTAAGTGGTAGCGATAGTCGTAGAAGCAATAGTTGGCGAGACGACAACGATGCTACGATGGAGATCAAGGTGTCGCGCCGGTGATGATGGAGATCATGACGATGCTTCGGTGATGAAGATCATAAGCAAAAGATGATGATGGCCATATCATGTCACATATTTTGGTTGCATGTGATCTTTATATTTTATGCATCTTATTTTGCTTAGTACGGAGGTAGCACTATAAGATGATCCCTTACTAAATTTCAATGTATAAGTGTTCTCCTTGAGTATGCACCGTTGCTATAGTTCGTCGTGTCGAGACACCACGTAATGATCGGGTGTGATAAGCTCTACGTGCACATACAACGGGTGCAAGCCAGTTTTGCACATGCAGAATACTCGGGTTAAACTTGACGAGCCTAGCATATGTAGATATGGCCTCGGAACACTAAGACCGAAAGGTCGAACGTGAATCATATAGTAGATATGATCAACATAGTGATGTTCACCATTAAAAACTACTCCATCTCACGTGATGATCGGACATGGTTTAGTTGAATTGGATCACGCGGTCATTTAGATGACTAGAGGGATGTCTATCTAAGTCGGAGTTCTTAATTAATATGATTAATTGAACTTTAATTTATCATGAACTTAGTCCTGATAGTTATTTTGCATGTCTATGTTATTGTAGATCAATGGCCCGTGCTACCATTCCTTTGAATTTTAATGTGTTCCTAGAGAAAGCTAAGTCGAAAGATGATGGTAGCAAATACATGGACTGGGTCCGTAACTTGAGGATTATCATCATTGTTGCACAAAAGAATTACGTCCTGGAAGCACCGCTAGGTGTACCACCCGCGCCAGCAACTGCAGACATTGTGAATGCCTGGCAGACGTGTGTTGATGACTATTCGATAGTCAGTGTGCCATGCTTTACAGCTAGGATCGGGACTTCAAAGACGTTTTGAACGTCGTGGAGTATATGAGATGTTCCAAGAGTTGAAGTTAATACTTCAAGCAAATGCCCGAGTTGAGAGATAGGAAGTCTCCAACAAGTTCTATAGCTGCAAAATGGAGGAGAATAGTTGTGTCAATGAACACATACTGAGAATGTCTGGGTACCATAACCACTTAACTCAGCTGGGAGTTAATCTTCCTGATGAAAGTGTCATTGATAGAGTTCTTCAATCACTGCCACCAAGCTATAAATGCTTTGTGATGAACTATAATATGCAAGGGACAAACAAGACAATTCCCGAGCTCTTCGCAATGCTAAAGGCTTCGGAGGTAGAAATAAAAAAGGAGCATCAAGTGTTGATGGTCAACAAGACCACTAGTTTCAAGAAAAAAGGCAAAGGAAAGAAAGGGAACTTCAAGAAGAACAACAAGAAAGTTGCTGCTCAGGAGAAGAAACCCAAGTCTGGACCTAAGCCTCAAACTGAGTGCTTCTACTTCAAAGGGATTGGTCACTGGAAGCGGAACTGCCCCAAGTATTTCGCGGATAAGAAGGATGGCAAAGTGAAAGGTATATTTGATATACATGTTATTGATGTGTCTAATGCTCGTAGTAGCGCCTGGGTATTTGATACTGGTTTTGTTGCTCATATTTGCAACTCAAAACTGGGGCTACGGATTAAATGGAGATTGGCTAAGGACGAGGTGACGATGCGCGTCGGAAATGGTTCCAAGGTCGATGTGATCGTCGTCGTCACGCTACCTCTACATATACCTTCGGGATTAGTTTTAGACCTGAACAATTGTTATTTGGTGCCAGCGTTGAGCATGAACAATATATCTAGATCTTGTTTGATGCGAGACGGTTATCCATTTAAATCAGATAATAATGGTCATTCTATTTATGTGAGTATTATCTTTTATGGTCATGCACCCTTGCTGAGTGGTCTATTTTTGTTGAATCTCGATCGTGGTGATACACATGTTCATAATATTGAAGCCAAAAGATGCAAAGTTGATAATGATAGTGCAACTTATTTGTGGCACTGCCGTTTAGGTCATATTGGTGTAAAGCGCATGAACAAACTCCATGCTGATGGGCTTTTGGAATCACTTGGTGCTTGCAAACCATGCCTCATGGGCAAGATGACTAAAACTCCGTTCTCCGGAACTATGGAACGAGCTACTGACTTATTGGAAATAATACGTACTGATGTATGCGGTCCAATGAGTGTTCAACTCGTGGCGGGTATCGTTATTTTCTTACCTTCACAGATGATTTGAGCAGATATGGGTATATTTACTTAATGAAGATTAAGTCTGAAACATTTGAATAGTTCAAAGAATTTAAGAGTGAAGTGGAAAATCATCGTAACAAGAAAATAAAGTTTCTACGATCTGATCATGGAGGCGAATATTTGACTTACGAGTTTGGTCTTCATTTGAAACAATGTGAATAGTTTCACAACTCATGCCACCTGGAACACCACAGCGTAATGGTGTGTCCGAACGTCGTAACGGGACTTTATTAGATATGGTGCGATCTATGATGTCTTTTACTGATTTACCGCTATCGTTTTGGGGATATGTTTTAGAGACAGTTGCATTCACTTTAAATAGGGCACCATCAAAAATCCGTTGAGACGACGCCTTATAAACTGTGGTTTGGCAAGAAACCAAAGTTGTCGTTTCTTAAATTTTGGGGCTGTGATGCTTATGTGAAAAAGCTTCAACCTGATAAGCTCAAACCCAAATTGGAGAAGTGCGTCTTCATAGGATACCCAAAGGAAACTGTTGGGTACACCTTCTGTCACAGATCTGAATGCAAGATATTCGTTGCTAAGAATGGATCCTTTCTAGAGAAGGAGTTTCTCTCGAAAGAAGTGAGTAGGAGGAAAGTAGAACTTGATGAGGTAATTGTACCTTCTCCCAAATTGGAGAGTAGTTCATCACAGAAATCAGTTCCGGTGATTCCTACACCAATTAGTGAGGAAGCTAATGATGATGATCATGAAACTTCAGATCAAGTTACTATAGAACCTCGTAGGCCTTCCAGAGTACGGTCCGTACCAGAGTGGTACGGTAATCCTATTCTGCAAGTTATGTTACTAGACCATGATGAACCTACGAACTATGAGGAACCGACGATGAGCCCAGATTCCGCGAAATGGCTTGAGGCCATGAAATCTGAGATGAGATCCATGTATGAGAACAAAGTGTGGACTTTGATGGATTTTCCAGATGATCGGCAAGCCGTAGAAAATAAATGGATCTTCAAGAAGAAGACTGACGCTGACGGTAATGTTATTGTCTACAAAGCTCGACTTGTTGGGAAAGGTTTTCAATAAGTTCAAGGAGTTGACTACGACGAGACTTTCTCACCTGTAGCGTTGTTTAAGTCTGTCCAAATCATGTTAACAATTGCCGCATTTTATGATTATGAAATTTGGCAGATGGATGTAAAAACTGCATTCTTGAATGGATTTCTGGAAGAAGGTTGTATATGATGTAACCAGATGGTTTTGTCGATCCAAAGGGTGCTAACAAAGTGTGCAAGCTCCAGCGATCCATTTATGGACTGGTGCAAGCCTCTCGAAGTTGGAATAAACACTTTGATAGTGTGATCAAAGCATATGGTTTTACACAGACTTTTGGAGAAGTCTGTATTTACAAGAAAGTGAGTGGGAGCTCTGTAGCATTTCTAATAATATATGTGGATGACATATTCTTGATTGGAAATGATATAGAATTTCTGGATAGCATAAAGGGATACTTGAATAAGAGTTTTTCAATAAAAGACCTCGGTGAAGCTGCTTACATATTGGACATCAAGATCTATAGAGATAGATCAAGACGCTTAATTGGACTTTCACAAAGCACATACCTTGATAAAGTTTTGAAGAAGTTCAAAATGGATCAGTCAAAGAAAAGGGTTCTTGCCTGTGGTATAAGGTGTGAACTTGAGTCAGACTCAATGCCCGACAACTGCAGAAGATAGAGAGAAAATGAAAGTCATTCCCTATGCTTCACCCATAGGTTCTATCATGTATGCAATGTTGTGTACCAGACATGATGTGTGCCTTGTTATAAGTATAGCAGGGAGGTACCAAAGTAATCCAGGAGTGGAGCACTGGACAGCGGTCAAGAACATCCTGAAATACCTGAAAAGGACTAAGGATATGTTTCTCGTTTATGGGGGTGACAAAGGGCTCATCGTAAATGGTTACGTCGATGCAAGCTTTAACACTGATCCGGATGACTCTAAGTCACAAATCGGATACGTATTTTTATTGAATGGTGGAGCTGTCAGTTGGTGCAGTTCCAAGCAGAGCGTCGTGGCGGGATCTACGTGTGAAGCGGAGTACATAGCTGCTTCGGAAGCAGCAAATGAAGGAGTCTATATGAAGGAGTTCATATCCGATCTAGGTGTCATACCTAGTGCATCGGGTCCAATGAAAATCTTTTGTGACAATACTGGAGCAATTGCCTTGGAGAAGGAACCCAAATTTCACAAGAGAACCAAACACATCAAGAGATGCTTCAATTCCAGCCGGCATTGATGTCTACTACGCAACCTTCTTCTTGTAGACGTTGTTGGGCCTCCAAGTGCAGAGGTTTGTAGGACAGTAGCAAATTTCCCTCAAGTGGATGACCTAAGGTTTATCAATCCGTGGGAGGCGTAGGATGAAGATGGTCTCTCTCAAACAACCCTGCAACCAAATAACAAAGAGTCTTTTGTGTCCCCAACACACCCAATACAATGGTAAATTGTATAGGTGCACTAGTTCGGCGAAGAGATGGTGATAGAAGTGCAATATGGATGGTAGATATAGGTTTTTGTAATCTGAAAATTATAAAAACAGCAAGGTAGCAAGTAAGAAAAGTGAGTGTAAACGGTATTGCAATGCTTCAAAACATGGCCTAGGGTTCATACTTTCACTAGTTCAAGTTCTCTAAACAATAATAACATAATTGGATCATATAACTATCCCTCAACGTGCAATAAAGAGTCACTCCAAAGTCAGTAATAGTGGAGAACAGACGATGAGATAATTGTAGGGTACGAAACCACCTCAAAGTTATTCTTTCCGATCAATCCATTGGGCTATTCCTATAAGTGTCACAAACAGCCCTAGAGTTCGTAGTAAAATAACACCTTAAGACACACATCAACCAAAACCCTAGTATCCGTGGGTATGATTTTTTTATATATTTTTTTATTTTTCGTCCGGAGTCTCATCCCGACTTGCGGGGGAATCATAGTCTCCATCATCCTTTCCTCACTGGGACAATGCTCTAATAATGAAGATCATCACACTTTTATTTACTTACAACTCAAGAATTACAACTTGATACTTAAAACAAAATATGGCTCTATATGAATGCCCCCGGCGGTGTATCGGGATGTGCAATGAATCAAGAATGACATGTATGAAAGAATTTTGAACGGTGGCTTCGCCACAATTACGATGTCAACTACATGATCATGCAAATCAATATGACAATGATGAAGCGTGTCATAATAAACGTAATGGTGGAAAGTTGCATGGCAATATATCTCGGAATGGCTATGGAAATGCCATAATAGGTAGGTATGGTGGCTATTTTGAGGAAGGTAATGGTGGGTGTATGGTACCGGCGAAATTTGCAAGATACTAGAGAGGCTAGCAATGATGGAAGGGTGAGAGTGCGTATAGTCCATGGACTCAACATTAGTCATAAAGAACTCATATACTTATTGCAAAAATCTATAAGTCATCAAAACAAAGTACTACGAGCATGCTCCTAGGGGAAGGGTTGGTAGGAGTTAACCATCGCGCGATCCCGACCTCCACTCATAAGGAAGACAATCAATAAATAAAACATGCTTCGACTTCATCACATAACGGTTTGATAACCCACAAGTATAGGGGATCGCAACAGTTTTCGAGGGTAGAGTATTCAACCCAAATTTATTGATTCGACACAAGGGGAGCCAAAGAATATTCTCAAGTATTAGCAATTGAGTTGTCAATTCAACCACACCTGGATAACTTAGTATCTGCAGCAAAGTATTTAGTAGCAAAGTAGTATGATAGTAATGTTAACAATGGTGAAATTAACGATAGAAGTTTTGTAGTGATTGTAACAGTAGCAACGGAAAAGTAAATAAGCAAAGCACAATATGTGAAAAGCTCGCAGGCATTGGATCAGTGATGTACAATTATGTCGGATGCAATTCCTCATGTAATAGTTATAACATAGGGTGACACAGAACTAGCTCCAGTTCATCAATGTAATGTAGGCATGTATTCTGAATATAGTCATACGTGCTTATGGAAAAGAACTTGCATGACATCTTTTGTCCTACCCTCCCATGGTAGTGGGGTCCTAATGGAAACTAAGGGATATTAGGGCCTCCTTTTAATAGAGTACCGGACCAAAGCATTAGCACTTAATGAATACATGAACTCCTATAATTACGGTCATCACCGAGAAGTATCCCAATTATTGTCACTTCGGGGTTGTCGGATCATAACACATAATAGGTGACTATAGACTTGCAAGATAGGATCAAGAACTCACATATATTCATGAAAACATAATAGGTTCAGATCTGAAATCATGGCACTCGCACTACTCGAATCAGCTACTTTGCCATCTGCCAGCTCTTTGTCGTCTGCTAGCAGACGGCAAAGAAGCTCTTTGCCATTAGCTACCCGAAAGCAGACGACAAAGAACTGGCTGATGGCAAAGAAAGCCTTTGCCATCAGCCAGTTCTATGCCGTCCGTTAGCTGACGGCAAAGATTCTTTACCGTCCGCTAGCAGACGGCAAAGAGGAGGGGCCCCACCGAGGAGCTGGTTAAAAATATAACGGCCCCCTCTGTGCCTTCTGCTAGCGGACGACAAAGAGCACATTAGCGGACGACAAAAGTGGCGGACGGCAAAGATTAAACATATCTAGCGGCGCGCCCCCACCCCGCCCCTCTCTCTCTGTTTCTCTCCCCTGCTCCCACACGCGCCGCCGCCCCACCACTCGCCGCCCGTCGCACCACCGCCCGCCGCCCCCCCCCTTGATCGCCCCGCCCTGCCGTCTCGGCGCCACCGCCCCCCGGCGCCCAGCCCGCCCGCCTCCTCCTCCATCGGCCCCGCCTCGTTACCCACTGCCGCCGCCCATACCCCCCGCCCGTCGCTCCCGCCGCCTGCCGTCTCATGTTGCCTGCCGGCTCCCAGCGCACTGCCCGGGCGCGCGCCCATGCCCGCCCGCCTCCTCCACCGCCACCTCCTCCACCGGCCCAGTGAGCTCTGCCTCTCCTCTGTTTTCCTTTTTTTGTTTATTTAGTTTTAGGTTTATGATTAGCTTAGATTTAGTTTTAGTTTTAGTTTTGGTTTAGTTTTAGTTTTAGGTTTAGTTTTAGTTTAGTTTTAGGTTTAGATTTAGTTTTTTCCTTTTCTTTCTGTTTTTTTAGTTTTAGATTTATGTTTAGTTTAGATTTAGGTTTAGTTTTAGGATTAGTTCAGTTTTAGGAAAGAAGAAGAAGAAGAAGAAAAAACAGGAGAGGAGGAGAAGAAGAAGAGGAAAAGGAAAGGAAGAAGAAGAAGAGGAGGAGGAGAAGAAAAAAGAAGAGGAAGAAGAAGAAGAAAAAAGAGGAGAGGAGGAGAAGAAGAAGAGGAAAAAGGAAAGGAGGAGGAAGAAGAAGAAGAAGAAGAAGAAGAAGAAGAAGAAGGAAAAAAGGAAGAAAAGGAAGAAAAGGAAGAAGAGGAAGAAGAAGAAAAGGAAAAAAGAGGAAAAAACCCGACCCGACACGGCACCCCGACCCCGACCCGGCACCCCGACACGACACCCCGACCCCGAGACCCCGACCCCGACACCCCGACCCCGACCCCGACACCCCGACCCGACACCCCGACCCCGACACCGACACGGCACCCCGACCCCGACACCGCGACCCCGACACCGACACGGCACCCCGACCCGACACCCCGACCCCGAGACCCCGACCCGACCCGACCCCCCGACGACACCCCGACCCGAGCCTGACCCGACACCGACCCCAACACCGACACGGCACCCGACCCGACCCGACACCCCGACCGAGACCTCGACCCCGACACACGCCCCGACACCGATCGACACCCGACCCCGACACCTCCGAAAAGGTGTTCTTTGCCCTTCCGTAGGTCGACGGGTCATATATTTGTGAATTATTAGTTAGGTCATATATTTTTCGATTTTGTTATGAAAAACATCATATATAATTGTGTTGATCGGGTAGTTTTAAATGTGCAGTTGTTTCATCGCTGCGAGGTTTGGTGTTCGACGACCTCGCCGTGCGTTTGACGAGCTCCGCCCCTTCGTTCGTGGGTGAGCACAAATGACATGTCCTCCTCCCCCATTAATTATTTGATCTATTCCGATGAAACTTGATAGCTAGCTATATATGTGTCTTGAATCATCAGTATGCGTAACCAATATGTGTCTCCCGTTCGAAAGCGTCATAGTTATAAATATGCATGCATTTGCATATTTATAACCTTGATTCTTTCAAATTGTCCAACGCTATGCATGGACAGCCCGAGTATGTATAGATTGGGTTCGTTTTCCCATATGCTTTGCTCGGATCTCGACGCATAAATTTAAATGTTGCCTCCTGTTGTTCGCCGGGTACACATCCTCTCTGTTTATTGCAGAGACGTGTATCAGGAGAACGGCGGGGAGGTGCTGCCAAAATTTTGCGTCGGATCCGGAGCATAGAATGGGAAAATGAACCCAATCTACACATACACGGGTGGGATTAGGACCTATCATTACCTATTAGAGTGTAGGTTGCATGGACGTAATAAAATTGACAAAGTAGATCAACTGATGAATATATACATGGTGAATTACATATATAACTGTTGTGTGTCCAGAGTTACGAAAGTCAAGATGAGTGATCGTGCGTGGATGTATACCGGTCACACTGGTCATAACAAATGGAGCGCTGAATGGTTCACAAAAACCAAGGGGTTTGTGCAAGCCGCATTTGCAAATGGCCAGAAGAAAACCTGGTGCCCCTGTTTACGGTGCGGCAATTGGGAAAAGAGGACAGAGGCTGAAATGGGCAAACACCTGCAGAAGAATGGTTTTACGCCCGATTATACGGTGTGGACATTTCATGGTGAGTCTGCCCAACGTGACCGAGCTGAGGTGGATCATCGTCGCACCGGCGAGCATGGTACCGGGATGGAAAACATGGTGCAAGACTATGATGATGCTCGGGATTCGGACGAGGAGATGGAGGAATCTGCAAAGGCCTTCAATGAAATGTTGGAGTCTTCAAAACGTCCGCTCCACGAGCACACTAAGCTTTGTCAGTTGGATGCCATCTCACAAGTAATGGCTCAAGGCTCGATTCAACTTGGGCAGAGAATGCTATGACGCAATTATGACCGATTTGGACGCTTTCTACCCAAAGGCCATGTAATGCCCGCAAAACCTGTACCGGTCGGACAAAATCCTCCGTGCAATCGAAGATGCCCTATGAGAAGATACATGCCCGTGAGAAAGGATGTGCCTTATTTAGGCTTGACTATGCGGACTTGAACTATTGTCCCATTTGCAAGTCTTCCGGTATATTGTGGTAGATAACGGTATGGGTGAGAAGACCTGCACCAAAATCCCCGTTAGTGTTATTCGGTATATGCCAATCGTACCAAGACTTCAACGTCTTTTCATGGTCGAAGAGACAGCCAGATAGATGACATGGCAGAAAACAGGCAAAAGAACCGAACTAGATACAGATGGGAATCTGATGATGGTACACACATCGGATGGTGTTGCGTGGAAAAAGTTTGATGAATTACATGCTGACAAAGCGGCAGATCCGAGGCATCCTCGAGTCGGCATCAGCACGGATGGGTTCAATGTGTTTGGTATGACGGCAGCCCAATACAGTTGTTGGCCCGTATTTGTCTTTCCACTCAATCTCCCCCCCGGACAGATTATGCAAAGAAAGAACATTTTCCTGACGTTGATAATTCCAGGGCCCAACTATCCGGGGAAAAAATATGAATGTGTACATGCAGCCGCTTAAGGACGAATGGCAAGAAGCCTGGGATAATGGGTTCAAGACATACGACGCCTATAGCAAACAGAACTTCATAATGCGTGTCTGGTACATGTACTCGACGCATGACTTCTTTGGCGTCGACGCGCTTATTCGTTGGCTGGTGTGTGCATGGAAGGTTCTCGTGCCCCACATGCAAGGGAGCTCTTGAGTTTCGTTGGCTTCGGGCGGTCGCAAGTTTTCTTGCTTCGACATGCATAGACAGTTCCTGGATCCTCGCCATAAGTTCGGGAAAGACAAGAAGAACTTCATCAGAGGTAGAGTTGTCAAAACTCGCACCACCTACATTGACAGTGCCAATGCACTGGATCGCTTAAACGCCTCGAGCCAGATCCAGAGCGCCTGTGGTACTTCAAGGGGTATAATACTAAGCACGCGTGGACTCACAAAACATGCTTATGGGATCTGCCTTACTTCAAAGACCTCCTTTGCCCACACAACATCGACGTGATGCACATCGAGAAGAATATCGCCGAGGCACTTTTTGGTACATTGTTCGGCATAGATGGGAAGTCAAAGGATAATACTAAGGCTAGAGTCGATCTGGAGGCGCTATGTGATAGGCCGTTACAAAACATGAAAGAACCAAAAGGAAAGCAGAACTGGACGAAGCCAAAGGCATGGTTCAATCTTTGAAGGCCAGCTATGAGGGAAATTATCTTGTGGGTGCAACAACAGTTGATGTTCCCCGATGGGTATGCAACGAATCTAAAGAGGGGAGCGAATCTGGATAAATTGAAGATATTTGGTCTCAAGAGTCATGATTGGCACATATGGATTGAGCGGGTAATGCCGGTGATGTTGCGTGGCTTCATCCCTGAGGATGAATGGCTAATCTTGGCGAGAACTCAGCTATTTCTTCCGTGTTACGTGTGCGAAAGAATTATCGCTGGCGTGCTAGAAGAAATGGAAGAGTTGGCGCCGGAGTTGATCTGCAAGTTAGAGAAGATCTTTCCACCGGGCTTCTTTAATCCAATGCAGCATTTCATTATGCATCTCCCGACCGAGGCAAGATTAGGGGGGGCGTGCAAAATCGTTGGTGCTACCCAACTGAGAGGATGCAGAAGACGCTTCGAGAAAAATGTAAAAATAAACATAGAATTGAAGCATCGATGGCTAAGGCATTCATCACAGAGGAGGCGGCAAACTTTTTAACAAAGACACCACTACGAAGCCAAAAATCGTCATTTGCTTAATCCGAAGCCTCGGTACAATGCCGACGACCCTAAAAAGGGTGGATCCAACCTCAGTCTATTCAAAGGGAATCTCGCACCAGCTAGTGTTTCACATCCAGTATCTTTGGATAACGAAGAATGGCGGACCATTTCGTTGTATATCTTCAACAACCTCGATAGAAGTGCGGCCAGACATCGAGTAAGTTCTCGGTACATTGTTTCGCAACTCCTATTTCCTTTGAACTGCTCTTATTCCTGGATATGTCATACAGTCGATACGTCGCCATATTCTCGTATGGAGCGGAGATCCAAAAGGATTCCGTCGAAGAGTATGAGCTTCTCGCAAAGCAAGGAGGTGGCTATCGGTTTCATCTCTTGGTTCAAACAAACGGTAATTTCTATTAGACAATTTCATTTCATTCGCTAATTTGTGCGTAATGCAACAATCCTTTCATATTATACTTGTAGTCTTATTCAGAGTCTATGGTAGACGAATTGAGTCAAGTCGCTAATGGTTTTGACTATTAGGTCCTTTCATTTGACAAGTACTACATCAACGGGTATCGCTTTCGTACCTATGGCAAAGAGCAATCTATGGTCAATCGAAAAGTCTACAAATTGTTGTGTATCCGCTATCGTGAAGGAGGTACCGAGTATTATGGGAGAGTTGAAGCAATTTATGAACTTCTGTTCTATGGTGAAAACCCACCGAATGTCGTAGTCTTCAAATGTTATTGGTTTCACCGAAGGAGACTAGAAGGACTCATGAACATATAGGGCTAGTTGAAATCAACCAAAGCACCCATTTAGATGTTCACGATGTCTATATTACGGCTCAACAGCGATCAAGTATTCTATCTACCGTGGGCCTGTCAAACTAATCCAAATCTGAAAGGTTGGGATGTCGTTTATGAAGTGCCGCAACGTGCTAGACTTTCTCCCCCAAAGGAAGAGGATTATCAACCTCACATTAACCTGCACATATGAAGGAGAATTCTTCCAAGAGACACGTCTTTCCAAAAAGCGCTTCAAGAACTGCTATGCTTCACCCCAAAACATTGAAGTAGACAATGACAGTGAATCCGACATCACCCCTGCAGGAGGAACAAGAAGAGCCGAACAAGAAGAGGTTCTGCTGCGGATGACTGTCAATGCTTGACCGACACGTCAAGGTGGCCTTGCACATGTTGATGCCAATGAACCCTATGAGCCCATCATTGATTATAGTGATGATGATGATTATGCATTTATTGATGATAATGATCGAGATTATTAGTAGTGTCGTATTCAATTTTTTATGTTGTACTTGATGATGATACAATTAAGTGATATACATATTATTATTCATGTTGGTACTTTTTTTTATGTTGTATTAATTTCGTTTATTCTTTGTCATGGCAGGTGTTGAAAGATGGTGGGCGCTGGTCGGGAGCGCGCCGAGGCCCCTTCTTCGTCGGCGCGTGGTGCGAGGTCTTCCATTCCACACGCACCTCTCCGCCGAGTGTTGCCGGACAAGATGGCGACACCTTGGCCCTTCTTCGCCGATCATGTGCCCAAAGCAGGGACGAGGTAAGAAGAAGAGAGGAGGTGGAGCACGTGGTCGCGGGAGAGGAGGTAGGGTGACTCTACGGCGCCTTTCCTCGCCGCCGCCTCAGCTGTTTCACCCGAGCACGTGACTGCTAGGGGTGGACTCGTCCCGAGGAGGAGGCTACATGGACTCGGTCCACGAGCCTCCGGTCCCACGGGTCTTGGCCCACGAGCCTCGGGTCGACGGGCCTTCGCCCACGAGAGTTGGGCCCATGAGACCCCGGAGGAGCACACGCCCTGGTTGGGGTACTTGGTGGGGTCAGCCTGTGGCGCCGAGTGGCCATGCTGATGTTGGGGGGGAGCCGAGTGGCCATGCTGATGATGGTGGGGAGCCGACTGATTTTGAGGAGGAGGGGGAGGAGGGGGGCAACGTCTACCAGCGTGGTGCTACACGGCTCTCGTCCGTGCCGGCGACCCGCGAGCAGAGGTGGTTGATTTTCCCTGATGGGGAGAGGTAAGTGCATTTAATCTTTTGTACCTTCTGCATTCACGCTTTCTTCAAATAACTAATGCGTTGGCCTTGTCATGTCAGGGGTTGGGACCACCATGAAAGTGTCCGCCGGCCCAACTCCGTCCTTGGAGTTCTGATTCGGCAAAACTTTCCGGGGTTTGTCACGTTGCCTGGTGAGGGTCGGCTTCCAGAGGTTGGATTTGAGCTGGGAGCACTACTTGGCTACCCCGGCCCCGCTGGGTGAGATTATCGACGGTGTCTTGTGCAAGACGAGGGCAGACGTGGTGATCAGAAAGTTCTGGGTAATTTCTCCTTTACACAATTAAAAATCTTCAACTAGCTAGTTATTAATTGTACTAATCAATATTGTCTCATTTGATTGCAGACATTCTACAGGTGTGAGGAGGGATAAGAGGAGGAGGCGGCAGATGTTATCCACAAGGAGTTCAAGCGCCTACTTCAGAACTTACGACATGAGGCTCGGGTGCAGGAAGTTCGAGACTACTACGCCGGGTGTGGTGTCAAGAAGCCCAAGCAGGAGTGCCGCGATAAGTTCTTGAGTAAGGAGCAGTACATGAAGGTAATTCTTAAGGCCTTGTACTTAATTCCTTCATTTAGTAATTCATAGCCAGAAGCTGAAGTTTCTATTTGCTAACTTAGGCCCCTCCGAGATGGTGTACGGATCGGATGGATTGTTGGGAGGTGTTGGTCAATGCGTGGTGCTCACAAGAATGGCGGGCCACCCACAACGAGGCCAAGGACAAACTTGCCCAAATGGAAGGTGTGCCACACCACCAAGGCAGCTCCAACTTATTTCAGTACGGGCATGAACTGGGTATGTGGTTTGCTTCATGATTCATGCAATTCATTCATCATGCTAGCTTTAGCCCTTTAATTACTATTTTACTTTGTTTCTCTCTTTCAGGCACGCTACAATAAGGCGGATAAGGTGCCAGAGTTGTACGACCTGTATGCCATGGCCCACACTGGCCCTTACAAGAAAGTCAAGGCATTCTCTGCGTCTGACCTCGATGATGCAAAGAACTTCACCAACATCACCACCCACGACAAGCTCGTGCAATATAGAGATTAGGGGAAGGCGAGGAAAGGGGAGGACTTTAACCCGAGCCAGGGTCCCATTGATACAGAGTTGCTGATGATATCTGGTGGCGGGAGGTCCCATGGCTCCATAGCCATGGGAGATGGACTTATCCGTTGTCCTAGCACTCTCCCGGAGATCAAGGCGCGCCAATCGAGCTCCGCTCCTGAGATAAGGCCTCATGAACGGCCTGTCCAACTCGCCATCAAGGTTAGTTATACGTACTCAGCTATCTTTCTCCATTACATTGTGTGCGCTTCCATCAATGATTACAAATGGTCATGTGAGTGGTGTTGCAGGCTGCTATACAGAGTGAGAGAGATGGAACGGAGAAACTTCTGGCGGAGGCGGCGGAGAGGCAGCGGGAGTTGGAGGAGAGGACGACAAAGATGTTGGAGGAGGAGAGGGCACGGAATGACATGCACGCAAGGGCCATGTATGAGCTCCTTGTGGTAAGTTTCTTCTGCAGATTACTTGCTATTCTTAACATTTGAGTCTCATTACTAACTAGTATGACTCGCTAGAAAACCAAATGTGCGATCAGGTGCGAGAAGTCCGGTCGGACCGCCGCCGATGCCGATGATTGCTCCTCGGGAGCATGGTGAGTTTAACTTGAATGGACATTACTTGCTAGTCTTAACATTTGAGTGTCATAATGCTAACGAGACATTGGAAATGATCTTTGGTGCAGCTTAACTCCGTAAACGCATCGCACGATCCTTCTCCGACTACCAAGCACGAGCCAAATTTCGCTACTACACCTCCCTGATCATGGTAAGTTTCTCTAGACTTAGACTTAGCTTTATTTCCTCCAATATGCTTAACATAATGACCTAGAGTTAGCTTACTTATGTCAAAAATTGCATAATTAGCTTAGTTAGCTCATAAATGATCCATTTTACCTAAGTTAGCTCTAAAATGACTCATTTTACCTTAGTTAGCTTACAAGTGATCCAATTTATCCAAGTTAGCTCTAAAATGACCCATTTTACATAGATTAGCTCCTAAATGATCCATTTTACCTACGTTAGCTTTAAAATGACCCATTTCACCTACGTTAGCTCCTAAATGACCCATTTCACCTAGGTTAGCTCCAAAATGACCCATTTCACCTTAGTTAGCTAAAAAACATGGCATTTCGCCTTAGTTAGCTCATAAACGGCCCATTTCAACTAAGTTAGCTCCAAAATGATCCATTTCACCTAGGTTAGCTCATAAATGATGCATTTGACCTAGGTTAGCTCAGAACCACCCATTTCACCAAGGTTAGCTCATAAGCGACCCATTTCACCTAGGTTAGCTCATAAACGACCTATTTCACCTAGGTTAGCTCATAAACGACCCATTTCACCAAGGTTAGCTCATACACGACCCATTTCACCTAGGTTAGCTCATAAACGACCTATTTCACCTAGGTTAGCTCATAAACGACCCATTTCACCTAGATTAGATCATAAATGATCCATTTCACCTAGGTTAGCTCATAAACGACCCATTTCACCTAGGTTAGCTCATAAACGACCCATTTCACCTAAGTTAGCTCATAAACGATCCATTTCACCTAACTTAGCTCATAAACGATCCATTTCACCTAATTTAGCTCATAAACGATCCATTTCAACTAATTTAGCTAATAAATGATCCAGTTCACCTAAGTTAGCTAATAAATGGCATATACTTCTTCTTCTAGTCTTCTTCTTCTTCTTCTATTCTTTTTCTAACTTTCTTATTTGTCATTTTGCAGGTTTCATTCACTTCACGGAAGCCAGCATCATATGATGGATTGCTTGTTTTTTCCTTTGATGCACTTCTTGTATTCTGCTCGCTTGCTATGATGGAACTTTGCATATTGTAATATGTATGGATTGATGGGACTATGTGCAACCTACTATGTATGTATGGATGGATATATATATGTGCTGGATATTTATGTGATGGATATATATGTGCTGTGATATTTATGTGATGGATATATATGTGCTGTGTGCTGTGATAATTGTTGGATATAAGAAAAACATAATTAAAAAGAGGCGGCAGGCTCTTTGCCATCCGCCATCGACGGCAAAAGAGCCCTTTGCCGTCATTCGGCCATCAGAGGCAAAGGGGACACGTGGCGCCTAATTGCGTTTCCCCGGCACTGTGTTATTTGGCAAATTTGCCTACCGTGGCGGACGGCAAAGGTTTTGCCGCCACCGGCCGACGGCAAAGAAAAGATGATGGCAAAGTAAAAAACCTTTGCCGTCGCCGTGGTGACGGCAAACCACCGTGGGTGTTGACGCACGACGTCAAGCGGCGGCAACAAGGGTGGTCAAATTTGCCGTCATTGGCGGACGGCAAAGGCCGCCGTTAGCCACCTAACGGACTAACTGGCCGGACGTCAAGTATTTTGCCGTCCCTCCCTTTGCCGCCGCCACTGTAGGCAAAGGACTCTTTGCCGTCCGCCGAAAAGTGACGGCAAAGGACCTGTTTGCCGACCTCGTTTTTGCCGTCACTCTTTGCCGTCCGCCGCTGACGGCAAAGCTCTTTGCCGTCCGCCGTGGCGGACGGCAAAATACTGGATTCCTGTAGTGTTGGGCCCTAGTGACAAGCATTAAGCATAGCAAAGTCATGGCAACATCAATCTCAGAACATAGTGGATACTAGGGATCAAACCCTAACAAAACTAACTTGATTACATGGTAAATCTCATCCAACCCAATACCGTCCAGCAATCCTACGATGGAATTACTCACGCACGGCGGTGAGCATCATGAAATTGGTGATGGAGGATGGTTGATGATGACAACAGCGACGAATCCCCCTCTCCGGAGCCCCGAACAGACTCCAAATCAACCCTCCCGAGAGAGATTAGGGCTTGGCGGCGGCTCCGTATCGTAAAACGTGATGAAACTGTCTCTCTGATTTTTTCTCTGCGAAACGGAATATATAGAGTTGGAGTTGAGGTCGGTGGAGCTCCAGGGGGGCCACGAGACGGGGCCAGGCGCCCGGGGGGCGCACCCCCCACCCTCGTGGATAGGGTGTGGGCCCCCTGGCCTTGATTCTTTCGCCGGTATTTTTTATATTTTCCAAAATTTATCTTCGTGCATTTCAGGTCATTCAGAGAACTTTTGTTTTCTGAACAGTAAATAACACCATGGTAGTTCTGCAGAAAACAACATCAGTCCGGGTTAGTTTCATTCAAATCATGCAAGTTAGAGTCGAAAACAAGGGCAAAAGTGTTTGGAAAAGTAGATACGACGGAGACGTATCAACTCCCCCAAGCTTAAACCTTTGCTTGTCCTCAAGCAATTCAGATGATAAACTGAAAGTGATAAATAAAAACTTCTACAAACTCTGTTTGCTCTTGTTGTTGTAAATATGTAAAGCCAGCATTCAAGTTTTCAAAGAAAGATTATGAACTAACCATATTCACAATAACACTTAGGTCTCATGTTTACTCATATCAATGGCATAATCAACTAGCGAGCAATAATAATAAATCTCGGGTGACAACACTTTCTCAAAACAATCATAATATGATATAACAAGATGGTATCTCGCTAGCCCTTTCTGAGACCGCAAAACATAAATGCAGAGCACCTTTAAAGACCAAGGACTGACTAAACATTGTAATTCATGGTCAAAGATATCCAATCAAGTCATACCCAATATGAACTAATAGTAATGCATGCAAATGACAGTGTGCTCTCCAGCGGGTGCTTTTTAATAAGAGGTCGATGACTCAACATAAAATTAAATAGATAGGCCCTTCACATAGGGAAGCAGGGATTTTCAGAGGTGCCAGAGCTCAATTTTAAAATAGAGATGAATAACATTTTGAGCGGTATACTTTCACTGTCAATGCAACAACTATGAGATCTCGATATCTTCCATGCTACATACGTTACAGGCGGTTCCCAAACAGAATGGTAAAGTTTATACTCCCCCACCACCAACAAGCATCAATCCATGGCTTGCTCAAAACAACGAGTGCCTCCAACTAGCAACAGCCCTGGGGGAGTTCTGTTTAATTATTTCAATTTGCTTTGATCTTTTTGATCATGGGACTGGGCATCCCGGTTACAAGCCATTTTCTCGTGAATGAGGAGCGGAGTCCACTCCCCTTGAGAATAACCCACCTAGCATGGAAGATGCTGAGACAACCCTAGTTGATACATGAGCTGCTCGAGCATACAAAACAGAATTTCATTTGAAGGTTTGGAGTTTGGCACATACAAATTTACTTGGAACGGCAGGTAAATACCACATATAGGAAGGTATGGTGGACTCATATGGAATAACTTTGGGGTTTATGGAGTTTGGATGCACAAGCAGTATTCCCGCTTAGTACGGTGAAGCCTAGCAAAAGACTAGGAGGCGACCAACTGAGAGAGCGACAACAGTCATGAACATGCATTAAAATTAATCAACACTGAGTGCAAGCATGAGTAGGATATAATCCACCATGAACATAAATATCATGAAGACTATGTTGATTTGTTTCCACTACATGCGTGAACATGTGCCAAGTCAAGTCACTCGAATCATTCAAAGGAGGATACCACCCTATCATACCACATCACAACCATTTTAATAGCATGTTGGCACGCATAAGGTAAACCATTATAAGCTCCTAGCTAATTAAGCATGGCATAAGCAACTATAATATCTAATTGTCATTGCAAACATGTTTATTCATAATAGGCTAAATTAGGAACGATAAACTCATCATATTTACAAAAACAACAGAGGTCGAGTTCATACCTTTTCTCTCATCTCAGCAAGTTCATCATATATCGTCATTATTGCCTTTCACTTGCACGATCGAACGGTGTGTGTGCAATAATAATAGTGCACGTGCATTGGACTAAGGTGGAATCTGCAAGCATTCAATTCAAGGGAGAAGACAAGGTAATGGGATCTAAATTAAATCAACAATCATGCAAATAAGAGCCACTAAGCATTTTGATTATGGTCTTCTCCTCTCGACCCCCAAAGGAAAGAAAAGAAATAAAAATATTTACACGGGAAAGCTCCCAACAAGCAAAAGAAGAACGAGAAATATTTTTGGGTTTTCATTTAATTACTACTACTAGCATGGAAATTAAACTAACTAATTTTTTTTGTTTTTCTTAAGGTTTATCAAACACACAAGAAGAAAACTAGAAAAAAAATTAAACTAGCATGTATAATACAATGAAAACGTTTGAACACCGACAATTAGAATAAGTGTGTGAACATGAATGTAATGCTGGTGAGAAATACGTACTCCCCCAAGCTTAGGCTTTTGGCCTAAGTTGGTCTAATGCCAAGGATAGCCTGCCTGATATCCGAAGTTATAACTGGGGTCGTACTGAGATGCGGCAGCCAATGCCTCCTGAGCTGCGGCATGTTGGCGAGCTGCCTCTGCTCTCCTCTCGTGTTCAGTTGCCTCCTCCCTGGTGACAACATATCTTCGTTTTGCCTAGTAATCAAAAAGGGAAGGAGCAGGGAGAGTAACATGGACAGCGCGACGTCTGTCAAAGATTAGTCGATACTGGAGGAATTGTTCATTCCTCACAAGAAAACGATGCCTGACCATAGCGTCATAATCTAAATAAGCGGAAGGCAACTCCATATCACCCTCACGTGGAGGTATACCAAGATAATTAGCCACACGGGTCGCATAAATCCCTCCAAATAAATCTCCAACTAAACCATTATTATGCAACCTACGTGCAACAATCGCCCCGAAGTTGTAATCTTTATTACCTAATACAACACTCGTAAGGACACAAAGATCAGGGACACACATGTGACATGCTTCATCTTTACCGTTGATGCATCTACCAATGAAGAGAGCAAACTAATGTATAGCAGGAAAATGAATGCTCCCTATGGTAGCTTGTGCTATATCTCTAGATTCTGCCACAGTGATACTAGCAAGAAAGTCTTCATATTCAGATTTGTGGGGTTCATTAACATTGCCCCACTGTGGGAGTTTGCAAGCAGTTGTAAAATCTTCTAGGTCCATGGTATAAGATTGATCATAAATATCAAACATGACAATCTGAGAATTACGCGAAGATGTAAATTTAAACCTTCTCACGAATGAATCAGTCAATTGGTAGTATTGAGGACACTTATCTTGCATGAAGTCCCCAAGATCGGCATTACGCACATATGCGTCAAATTCATCCTTGATGCCTGCATTGACCATAAACTCTTATGATGGCCATTCACAAGGCCGCACCTCAGCTTCCCTTAGTGGTTCATCGTCTTGCTCACGCATAGCACGCCTGGGTCCTCTCTTTGTTGAGGAACCACCTTGGTACATTTTCCTAGACATATTTCTTCCACTGAAAAATTTCTGAAATTTTTAGTAACTTCAAAATAAAAGTGAATCAAACTCAACAAAACTGATAGTAACTACTCCCACAAGTGCCTAGAGCCTATATCATGCATTAAAATTACTTGAGACCTCATAAATTTGACATGCAAGCTCAAGAACAGGGTCACTGTCGGTGTCAAAACCGGCGGATCTCGGGTAGGGGGTCCCGATCTGTGCGTCTTAGGCCGATGGTAACATGAGGTAAGGTTCACAATGTTTACCCAGGTTCAGGCCCTCTCGATGGAGGTAAAACCCTACTTCCTGCTTGATTGATTTTGATGATATGAGTAGTACAAGAGTTGATCTACCACGAGATCGTAGAGGCTAAACCCTAGAAGCTAGCCTATGATGATTATGATTGTGATTCTAAGGACCGAACTCTCCGGTTTATATAGACACCGAGAGGGCTAGGGTTTACATGGAGTCGGTTACAAGGAAGGAAACATAATATCCGGATCGCCAAGCTTGTCTTCCACGCAAAGGAGAGTCCCATCCGGACACGGGACGGAGTCTTGAGTCTTTTATCTTCAAGCCCCAACAGTCCGAACAATGTATATAGTCCGCTGTCCGGATACCCCCTAATCCAGGACTCCCTCAGTAGCCCTGATCCAGGCTTCAATGACGATGAGTCCGGCGCGCAATCTTGTCTTCGGCATTGCAAGGCGGGGTCCATCTCCGAATACTCCAAAGTATTTATCGAACACATAGACCATGTCCGGATCTGCAAGATGATCTTCACATACCACTGTAGAGAGGACGATATTTAACAAAATATAACCTGCTGCCAACTTTAGACAAAGTGACATGACACTACGGTCGGGTCATTATTCGAACCGTTTTTCCATAACCAGCCGTAGCGCATATTGCGAGGCGGTTTCCTTGGCACGTCTTGTCATAGCAGAGATCGTGTCCCCTTATTACGGGATTTCCATCAATACGGGTGTGGGTAATCCAACCGAGCAATCAATCGTGGCGTTTGGGAAATAAGCGATTCTCAACGGGAAAGTGGGGAGGCGTATCGTCCGTCGCCTCTATAAAGGGACATGGATTCCCCATTTTCACCCACGCCTTCTTCCTCCTCTGCTTATTCATTCCCCTACCCTCGAGCTCCAGCACCCTAGTTCACACCTTCTCCATACAGCTAAATATGTCCGGAGCAGGAGGCAAGTGGGTGGCCTCCACCATGAAGGACGAGCATGTTGCGAAGCTCAGGGCGGCCGGGTACTTGGCCGCAGACATTGCGCACCAGCTGCTAGACAAGGGGGAGGTCACTCCAACTCCGGGACCCCACGAGAGGGTCATATTTCTCGCCCACTTTATGCGTGGACTGCGATTTCCACTTCATCCCTTCGTCCGCGGGCTCATGTTCTACTATGGGCTAGATTTCCATGATCTAGCCCCAAAGTTCGTCCTCAACATCTCGGCGTTTATCGTCATGTGCGAGGCCTTCCTCCGCATCAGGCCTCACTTCGGCCTGTGGCTGCGAATCTTTTGCGTGAAGCCGAAGATCGTGAGCGGCCAGCAAGCGGAGTGCGGATGCGCCATGGTGGGCAAGATGCCCTACGTCACCTGGCTCGACGGTTTCTTTGGGGAAACCGTGAAAGAGTGGCGGCCGGGGTGGTTCTACATCACCGAGCCGCGCGACGCCGACTGGGCGGCGGCCCCCGAATTCCGATCCGGAGCCCCCATGCGACTCACCTCCTGGGAAAGGAAGGTCTGGCCTGGGGCGAGCCTACAGAGCTGACCGGACTCCAGAATTGCATCAAGAACATGAAGGACAAGAAAATCAAGCTTGTCAACGTGGTCCAGGTCATGCTTGTCCGCCGGATCCTTCCGTGCCAAAGACGGGCTTTTAATCTGTGGGAGTTCGTCCCGGCCGAACACCAGACGCTTCACAAGCTCTACGGCATGACGCACAAAGGCGTCTGGAAGGCGCTGTTCAAGGCCTCCGAAGTACCTCCTCCGATATCCGAGGACCACGGACTCCACGCCGCGCGCCCCCCCCCCCCATCCGGTGAGTTTGTTGACTTACACCGGATTCAATTCTTCCTGATGTATTAATGGGGGAATCTTAAGTCATTGTGTGCATTTGATCAGGAGTATGTGGAGACGGCGGAGCGGATTAACTGTCCGGCTCCACAACCAGAAGGCCCGATGGATGCTCTCCTAACGGAGATGCTAGTCCCGACGCCCTACAAGGCGCCGGAGAAGAAGGCCAAAAAGAAGGCCGCGGGGACCAGGGAAGGTCTTCGGCGTAAGGTCGTTCCGGAAGCCTCGTCCGAAGACGAAAAGGCACACTCCTCCCCCGAAGGGGAGGAAGAATAAGAAGAAGAGGACGCCCCATCTGGAGAGGATGGGGGGCCTGAGAAGGCGGGCCAGGGAACCGAGAAGGGTCCCCGGCGCAAGGCCACTATACCCTTGTCGTCCGAAGACGACAATGCAGATTCCTCCCACGAAGGCGGGGGGAAACACAAAGAAACTCTACCTCCCCGTACTGGGGAGGAGAAGAAGAGGAAAGCCGCCCCGGAGGGGGAGGCCAGGACGTCCAAGAAGGGAAAGGCGTCCCTTCCATATTACTCTGCCACTGCCGCCCATAGCAAGGAGGAGTGGGTGCCCAGGGGGAAGCCCCTAGTAAGATCGTAAGTATCCGCACTCTTTTATATTTCGGCGCGACTTTGCTTCATAGTCTTGCTATAACGCCGAACATATATGCAGTCTGGTCAGGGTCCATCCCAAGGTATCGTCTTCGGATGGGTCCTTGAGTGATTCGGCGATGAACTCGCTCCCGACGGCCACTACTCCTCAGCCTGCGGATGACACGGAGGTGTTGTCCCAAAGGCTCCCAGAGCAGGGGAGGTGACCCTGGAGACGCCCCAAGGCGGAGTTCCAGACGCCGGACACGCGGGGTACAAGATCCCCGTGGATCGTGCCGATGAGAGCCGCAGCAAGCCGGGCTCTCAGTCGTATGCTGTGTCGGAACCTTCGATGGGTCCGGATGCGAGCAGGCGGCCCCTCGCTAGGGAGGGTGAGCCGTCTGTGCCGATGACTTCCGTTACGCCAGAGGCACCGGATAGTCTGCTGGACGCGCTTCGCGGCGCGTCCATGGATGAAGAGCACCGTACTCTTATGAGTGCGGTGATTCAGAAGGTTCTGCTGCCAAGAGCAGACTAGCAAAACTGCGCTTAGCCTCGACGAGCTTTGAGGTAAGTAATAAAAATGTGTGAAATTACCACCCGATAGGTAGTAGCCCTTGATACTCTGTTTGGTGTTTGGAAAGAAAAGCCGAACAGAGGGTAAATTATAATCCGCATGAGTCTAATAGTAAGTGTCATGTGAATAAGCAGGCTGTGCTGCTTGCCGCTGCTGTCCGCACAGCCGAGGTCGCCGGACTCAAACGGGACCTGGAGCAGGCGCAGGGAGAGCTCGGCCTCACGAAGAGGCAGCTCGAGGAGAACAAATGTTTGTAATTCCCCGTTCTCATGTAATAAAGGATATTCAAAATTGGTTATTCTAACGACAAAGCATCGTGACTTGGTAATAGGGGCCACCATCGAAGTGGCGTCTTTGAAGAGAGCGCTATCCGAGGCTGAAGACAAGGCGGCCTTGGCGCGCAAGGAGTGCGAAAAGCAAGATGCTAGAGTGGGCGAGGTACAACATGAGCTCCAGGAACTCGGCAAGAAGTTCGAGTCCTTGGAGCATGATCTTAAGATGAAAGAGACTAAGCTTGCTAAGGCCCTTGCGAGTGTGAAAGACGCCAAGGCCGAAGCCGAAAAGGCGCAACAGGAGATCCAAGCAGCCAAGAAGATAGCGGCGGGTAAGATATTCTTTATGCAAAGCAAGCATGTGGAGGAGGCGTTTCTTTTACTTACCTGAATTCGGAGCTCTCCAGGGGAATTCGCAGATCTGCCACGCAGCGTATCAGATGCAGCGGAGTTCTACCGTGCCGAGGAGGGGAGCTCGACGGAGAAGCTGTTCTGGTCCCAGTATGCTGGGGCCGAACACCCAATGCCTCTGGGTGACCAACTAAAGCAGTTGGTTGAACTCCACAGGGCGGCCGAAGTGGCTATGAAAGATTTCATAGTCTGGCTGTGGCCTGGTGAGCCCCTGCCCACTAGCTACTTCGGCCTGATCAAGCGGATGGTGAATGCCTGTCCGCGGCTTGAAGTGATCAAGCGATCCATTTGTATTGAGGGTGCCCAGCCGGGCCTTTGCCCATGCGAAGGTGCATTGGGGCAAGCTGGATGCGGAGAAGCTGGTGAAGGACGGGCCGCCGGAGGGCAAGGCGCATCGCTGTCCCGAGAAGTATTACGAGGGCGTTATGAAGGGCGCTCGTCTCGTGGCCAAAGAATGTACCAAGAACACGATCTTTGAATGACTGTACTTCTATCGTTTTTGTAATATAAAGACGAGGTTGTTTGTGCTATATAGTGCTTTTTGATTTAAAATATTACCTTCTGTGCGGCTGTTTATAGAATTCTGAAAGTAGGCCAGTCGTCAGCTTCCGCCCCCACGCAACTAGTACCGGGGTGTTCCTGGAAAAACCTGAACACACTTTATCCAAATTTTTGGTCCCTTAAGGAGGTATCCGGCGCAGCGAACAAGGCAATCTGTGGGGACCCCGACTCATAAGTCGAGATCACCGAATGCACGTGTACAGTGATCCCAGAGATCAATGCTCACTGAACACACAAAAGCTGAATAACAAGAGTCTTACATCCATACATACCGTTTTACACAAGTAGGACCATTATGGTCAAGTCTTGAGTATATCATTGCAACGGAAATCTTCAATAACCACTTGGACCCATGCCATCTGCCTTAACTCTACAGGCATTCTGACTGGGAAGCGTCCTAGCTCGCATGTTCGTCACCAAGGTACTCTTCATTATATCATGTTCTTTCATGCCTGGCCAATAAAATAACCAGTGGCAAGCCAATGAGTACTTTGAATGTACTCGCAAGCAACCCATGTTTTGGTTCAAGATACAACAATGCATGATATAGGTAAATTTTTGCAGAAAGCTAGTTTTGAGTGCAATGACATGTTCAACAATTTGTAAGACATGCATCAGGAGAATTCAAGTAACCATGAGGACAGGTTACAGATATCAACATAAATAGAGTGGGCACCAACCCAACTCAATCATGTCAAGTCCTTTGACTCGACCCAAGTAGATCTTCCCACTTATCCAAACACACACTCTGGTTTGTAAACATGTGGACGTAGCCCAAGAGCGGTTACCCAACTGTCCTTGACCGTGGACACGGCTATTCAAATAGTTTTACACTCTGCAGAGGTTGCACACTTTACCCACAAGATCCGGGGAACTTCCCTGTCATCCACGACCCGCGATACCTCAAGTACCCGGGGTAAGCACCCGATCACTATCTTTCCCTAGACGACACTAACAAGGAGTCCACTCGTTGTTCCGTATCCTCACGATGTACATCATACGAGACTCTCTCGAGATTGTAACATCCGAGAGGGGACACAACGGTGTATCCGGTGCCCTGTGAAAACAGTCATGGCCGCCCTACCTGGCACGACCTCGTCCCGAGAGAGAGCACCAACTCTCCCCCGTCACTAGTAATGCGGGCTCCAAGCTAGTACCGGCCTAGGTAATCAATAGTGCCCTTTCCCATATAAGGGTAGAGTGGTTGCGCATGTAAGGTTGGAATAACGGTCGCAACTTAAACCAATCCGTTTGAAAACAACACACACACTTGCCTCGGTACACCACTTCGTCATCAAGTGGTTACCCATCTCATCATCTCCCTCGGGTATAAGTGGCACCCGACGGGTTTTCAAAAGTCCTTTGAAAATACTTTATCTCCTTCACCATGCATATACACGTCCCTTTGCGTAGCACTACATTAGCACCCTATCTACTCCCACCGGCATAACCCTCATAAGAAGGTAGGGTCATGCACAATGCAAGTATCAATGAGGAAGTAACGGTGGCAAACCATCGAAGTGGTCACCATCACATCATGATTCTGTTGCAACAACAATATGGTGCTATATGACATGCATAAAAAGGGTTTCATAGACATGGTTAAAGGGCTGCTTGCCCGGTTCATCAGATTCTTCAAGTCTTAGGGTCCTTCTCCAAGTATTCCGTCTACTTCGTCAACTAACGTCGAAAACAATCACAATAAGCAACACAACAAGGCAAAAATAAAAGTGCTCTAAAATTGCAAGTTGGACTTTTCTAGGATACCTTTGGTCATATGAGGTATGACCAAAGTGGTTTCAATGGGATTTGATCAATGGATATCCCTGAATATTTCAATATGATGGAATCAGGGGATTTCTGGATTTGCAAGAAGTGTACAGAAATATATTTTTGAAAAATGAGCAGAGGCACCCATTTAGCAAACCATGATTTTAGAAGCATCTAGGAGTTGGTTTCACTGGATTTGGAGTTCAAATGAATATTCTATGGATTTGCAAAGTTGAGAAACATGAAGAAATGGCTCATTATTTTGTGGGGTACAGAAAGTATTAAGAAAAATGTTCATAAACTAAGTTGTGAACTTAGAAGCATCTAGGAATTTGAATCATGGAATTTGGATAAAAAATGGGCTCTCTGTGATTTTCAAGTTTATCACAGAAATAGGAAAAATAGGATGTGATAAATATTTGTGAAGGAATTGCACCATGTGGTAGGGAATGATTTTAGAAACTACTAGAAATTTGAATCATCAAATTTGGAGTTAATTCGAATTATTTATGGATTTTAGGAACTCAGTGGAAAAGAATAAAAAGAAATATAAGGCATTACCCTTATCCTGCGCACCAGCGAGAGATAGCCGTGGGCCGGCCCAGCGGCTCGGCCACGCGGACGACAGGCGACGCCGAAGGCGTATTTTGCCCGGCCTGTCTCCACTTGCCAGCGTGGCCTGGTGGCTGGGCCACTGACGAGCAGGGCCCGCCTGCAGGTCATCGTCTTCGTCTTCCTCCCGCGCGCTCGCCTGTCCGAGGGAGCAGAGAGCCCCGACGACGACTGCCGGCGCTACGGAGCACGTCCGGCGATGCTTTGGCTATGGATGAGCTCAGCGTCGAGCGCCGCATCCATTCGTGTATGCCACGGCTGCCGGGGATGGTCGAGGCGACGGCGGCTTGGATGCCGGCGGACGGTGGCGTCGGACGAGATTGGGCACGACGCTACGGTGCGTCCTCGGACGAGGGAAAGAGCGTGGGAGCTCCGCCTTGCTCAGGGGAGCCTGCTGGTGGAGAGAGGAGAGGTAGAAGATCTCGGGCTTGGATGAATTTAGGTGGAGCCCGACGGCGGATCTCCGGCCATGGAGGGCTATGGAGGGCGCGGGGAGAGGAGTGAGTTGGTCCAGGGGGTCTCTGGGAGGGAGAGAGAGGCAAAGGAGTAGAGCGGAGGCTCGGGGGTGGCCTTAAATAGAAGGGGGCGAGGTGCACAGCGGGGCCGTGCGTCGGCGAGGTCGTAGCCATCGCTGGAGGCCACGGGAGTTCTTGGCTTTGAGTCGGGGACTTCCTGGGCGTGGTCTACGGTGGGAGAGAAGGAGCGGGGGAGCGTCAGGGCAGCGCGCGTGTGAGCATGCCCATTGGAGCTCTCGGGCGGCCATGGTGCGCGTGCGAGCAGGGGCAGGAGAGAGAGAGAGGAAGAAGGGGGCCGACAGCGTGCCGTGTACTGGACGTCGAGGCGACCTCGGGGAACACGAGGGGGAGGCCCTAGGTGGTCCGGTGGCTCGGGCAGAGAGCGGCTACAGTGCTAGGGCGATCAGAAGCGCCCAGAGCACGTCTTTGGCCGGCATGGCCATTGTTTTGGCAAAGTGGGCGCGGCCACTAATGTTTGGTAGTGCTAGGGGGTAGTAAATAAGTGTGGAGAGGCATTGGATGCCCTGGAGAGCCAGTAGGAGAGGAGAGAGGTTCAGGGAGAGAGGGAAATGGGATGTCCAGAGAGAGAAAGTGGGATTTTACCCCTCCAATAATTGAGCTATGGATTTGCCATTGCTACTGGAGGTGCAAGGGGACTAGGAGGGCTGTGGTAAAAGTTGAGCTCAAGGAGAATAGTGGAAGAGGTCAAAAATGACATTTTGGTAAAGTGGCAGAAGGTGTTTGATATTGGTTTGGGCTAGTAGATGATCTCCATTTGTCATGAGGCTTGACAGGGTTCAATGGCATGAGATAATAATAGGTTCCGCCAAGGTTGAGTCCATTTGGGCAAAGTTGCCAATGCAACTTTTGTAAACCCTAGAAATTAGCAGAAATGAACTTGTGTAGATCTAGTTGAGCAAATCATTTCTCCTTGATGCACCACTTGGTGTGGTGGCCTCATTTGGTCATGTGAACATGCTCACAAAAGTTGGGGTGAAGGAGAGAAAGTTGTTCAAATTTGATTCTGGTCAGAGAGGGTTTTGGGGCACTTTGATCAATATAACTTTTTCTCCAACTTGTTCCATTTGGTCTAGATGAATTATTAGACCATTTGAGCATGTACACAAAATTTGAGAGCATTTGGACATATTTGGCAATGCAAAAATGTTCAAACTTGAAAAAGGACAGAAGTGGTTTTGAGAGTGTTTCATGGGGTTATACTATTCTCCATGACATGTTACTTGGCAAGATCATCCAAAATGTCATATGTGACTTGTTAGAATTTTCTTGGATTTTTATAAAAATATTTCCTGTAGAAATATTTCAAATCCTTGAAATGGGCAGAAATGGTTTTGGTAGGTTTTGTCCAATATTTTGATCATGACCATGTGTTGAAACTCCTATATATGGAAAATATATGTCCATAGAGTCTCTCTAACTTTTTTCAAATATTTTTAAATCTTTAAAATAATTTTAACCTATTAAAGACCATTTCTGGCCTTAAGAAAAAGCCTTTAAATAAAATAGAAAAATAACTTTTAAAAATATACTTTTGTGGTTTCTGGGTATCCTATATCTAATAGGAGTCAAATATATTTTTGGAAAGATTTTTACTGCCCTTAATTAAGTACTTGCAGTGCAAACCTCAATTCAGGGGTTTTTGAAAAACTAATTTTGAAAATACTATTTGGCCAAATTATTTTTGCAAGAAATTATTTTTATGTCCTATACACATGGCATGATCATTGGTTCAAGAGTTTGGAGCAAGGAGATGAAGTATAGGAGTTGGAGGATTTATTTGATTTTTAGAGCACTTGCAAACAGCAGACAAAAAAAAATCAAGTCAAGCAAAGTCCAAAACACTCAAAAGTTTTTGTCAAACCACATTTTATCATGATTCATTAGCTTAAGTGTTGTGGCATGAAAATCAGGGTGTGACAGACCTACCCCCCTTACAAGAATCTCGTCCCCGAGATTCCCAGACTAGGCGCGGAAAGGGATACGGAAACTTGGATTCGGGGTAGTCTTCACGTCCTCATACTGCTTCTGCTTCTGTTTGGTGCTCCATTGAACTTGAAGTACTTGATGGTGTGGCTTCGTGTATGACGTTCTTCTTGATCCAGGTTTCTAATGGGTAGCTCGTGGTAGGTCAGATTGGGCTGGGGGTCGATGGCTCGTGGTCGATGTCCTTGTAGAGACCGGGCTAGTTGGGAAGTTGGAAACGTTTCCAGAGTGGTGTCGTGTGGAGAAACATTGTGCACGGTAGGTAACTCAGGTGGTAACTCCAGCTGGTAGCCGTCTATTCTTCGTCTTGCGGTGATCTTGGAGAGGGCCGATAAATCTTGGTGTGAGCTTCCCTTTGACATGGAAATGCTTGGTTCCTTCGAGAGAAGTGGCTTGCAGATATGCCTGGTCTTTGATGCAGAGGTATACTTCTTGAAGATGGTGGTTGGCGTAGTTCTTCCTCCTAGGCATGACGATCTTCAGATGTTCCTTGACCAGCTCAACGATTCTTCTTCCGTCTTCGGGTAGACAAGTATGTCATCAAAGAAAGATGACAAATAACTTGTCCAAGCACTCCATGAAGTCTATGGGGTACGTAAAGTGGGCTGAGGCATTGGGGATGGTCACGGTTGAGCATTGGCCAAGGTCTTATCAATCTAGAGCCAAAGCCCAAGGTCAGGATCCGACCATGTTGTGGCTTGGTAGGGCGTAAGGGTTTCAAGGATTTTAGTGTGCGAGCGAACGTTTGTCACCTTTATCCTTAAGCACGGTTCCTGAGATGCTAATTGTTCTATCTAGTCCTTTAAACAAATAACCTTATACCACCGAAAGCATCAACTCTTGTAGGCCAGCTCCAATCATCACTCATGCTATTATTATCCTCATGACTCCCAAGGGGAGGTCTAACAAAATCATACATGTGAACTATCCCCAAACTCATATGTATGGCTACCCCTAAAAATCCATGGGTAGAGCATACAAGCTTCCAAGCTGGAATAAAACACGACAATCCAAGCGCTCATCCTATTCTCCCAAGGTCTATGTTAGTGCATCTCTATCCTAAGGAAACACGTCATATGCCACTCCAAGGTCTTGTTTACTTCCTATGAATCAACTTCAAAAGCCCATTAATTAACTTCCGTCAATCACTACACAATTCATTAATTCTACAAATCCAATGTTTATGGTGTTCCACATGATCTTTATTGTCCTATAATCCTCAAATACTTGAAAGGGCTACCTTGCTATAGTCAGTCCACCAATTTCCATTATCATGGTCATGTAAACTCCAAGGTCAAGCATATATAGATCCCTAAATAAACTTTGACAATTAATCCAATGTACTAGTTTATGGTCCACCGAGAAACATGGTATCATGATCAAGATCATCAGTCTGAATCCAATTTACTCCGAACCATGTAGACTTACTCACCACCTATACTCAACTAGGATCACCTATTTAAATCCGAATCTCATGTCCAACGAGAATTCCTACATGCTTCCCCAAAGTCATTATCATAATGTCAACTATCTCCTATCAATATCCCACGCTAAGTCAATTCCTTTATACTTCCAAGAATTTCAGCTTGCATCATAATTGTCCTATTAAATCCAATTTACTGTGGGTAATGAAAGCTATGCTACTCTATAATCATGATCCCACCAAGTTCATCTACCAACATCAAAGCCTCATAATCCACCAAACAGTCTCATATAATTCCTCAAGTCATTGATATAAACTCATCAAGTCATTTGTCCTCTATTCCTATATCCTCAATTGGTCTCTCCTATGGCATCGTCAGCTTTGGTGCTATCTTAGGATGATAATGTGCTCGTACACTATGTCCACTAGTTCCATATGAACTCAGTGTTGTGCAAGGTTACGGAGGCTTAACAGGTTCTCTTGCAATTCTGTGGGTTAAGCACATGGATAAGGACTCGAGCTGGGTATCTTATGAAGTCTTGAAGGGTCTAGGAATGGGTCTCTAATCTTGAGGGGCAACCCTAACTCTAAAGGGCTGCGCTTGGTCGATGAGGTTGTAGCAAAAGTCTTCAGTGCTAGTTGGTCGTCGAAGTAGAATCCTTGGTGTACCTTGTCTTGCCGGTCTTTAGTTGAGGAGAGAGAGTGAGAGGGAAAAGTAGCATAGAGGAGGGGGAAGCCTAAAAGGGGGTTCTATAGTGCAAGTGCAAACAACAAGTGCTGAAAGGGCCAAACATAGGCATTAAGATAAGTAGGGTGATATAGTCACGTACTTGTTGCCTAGGGCAAAAAGGGCGACTGATATCAAAACACAAACAAATAAAAACAAGCAACACACAATCATGGTTCTATTCAAACCATCATATGGACTCGATCACAAGCATAGGGGTACACGACTCATCCTACCCTAGGGGTTCTCGGACTAAGTAGTCGTGCTTTACTTCGTGCCTCATGCAGTCTTCTGAGCTTTCCTCCGGTGTTGCTACGTCTCTTGTAGTTGTTCGATGAAACGATCCAGGTTGAGCCTGAAGATTCTTCAACAACTTTTTGCATGTTGAAGTGATGGGGTGAAGGTGGCTCCTCGTAGCAGGCATTGACTTGGTCTTCTGTTGTCTTCTTAATCATGACGATCCCGTTTTGTCTTTTAAGGCGTCGATAGTACCAGGTAGGTAATCCTTTATGCAATGACAATATCAAAGCATAATAGAGGTCCATCATGTCGGTTACGTTGGTGACAACATCGACACCAAGAGCGGGGATGAAGAGAACTGCTTTTCCTACTCACTATAGTGAGGCGGACCAAATGGCTAGGTTCTCATCCACCGTGGTTCTTGACACAAAGAACGGTAGTGACAGGTTACCCTATTAGCAATGTATATCATGATCTTGCATATCCTATGCCCTCGATCGTCAGAGGCTAAGGTTGCATCATCTTGGGGCAGCGCCAAGGGTGTTACCATCTCCTCGAGCCTTCATGTCCTCATTCCTCGAGGATGTATCTTCTGTTGGTATCGCCTTGTATGTGTCGCCAATCTTGTGTACGTAAGAGGTGGGTGAGTGTTTGGCAAGGCATCTTCCTTCTAGATTATCCACGAGGATTACAAGGAATCCCGTGGTCAGGGGCATAAGGGTTCTATCGACCAAAGGTTTTGAAGGGGAAGAGATCAGTAAGGAAGGTATACCTTAGTTTTCGAAAAACTAAGAAGGGAAGAGAAGTATAGATAGTTTTGAAAACTAGTAGTAGTTTTGAAAATAGTTTTACCCTAACTAACGACCATGCTAACTAAGGCTTCCTACAGTCAGGATGGCTCTGATACTACTCTGTGGGGACCCCGACTCATAAGTCGAGATCACCGAATGCACGTGTCTGATGATCCCAGAGATCAATGCTCACCGAACACACGTAAGATGAATAACAAGAGTCTTACATCCATACATACCGCTTTTACATAAGTAGGACCATTATGGTCAAGTCTTGAGTATATCATTGCGGTGAAATCTTCAATAACCACTTGGACCCATGCCATCCGCCTTTAACCCTACAGTGCATTCCGACCGGGAAGCGCCCTAGCTCGCATGTTCGTCACCAAGGTACTCTTCATTATATCCTCGTTCTTTCATGCCCGGCCAATAAAATAACCAGTGGCAAGACAATGAGTACTTTGAATGTACTCAAGCAACCCATGTTTTGGTTCAAGATACAACAATGCATGATATAGGTAAATTTTTGCAGAAAGCTAGTTTTGAGTGCAATGACATGTTCAACAATTTGTAAGACATGCATAAGGAGAATTCAAGTAACCATGAGGACAGGTTACAGATATCAACATAAATAGAGTGGGCACCAACCCAACTCAATCATGTCAAGTCCTTTGACTCGACCCAAGTAGATCTTCCCACTTATCCAAACACACACTCTGGTTCGTAAACATGTGGACGTAGCCCAAGAGCGGTTACCCAACTGTCCTTGACCGTGGACACGGCTATTCGAATAGTTTTACACTCTGCAGAGGTTGCACACTTTACCCACAAGATCCGGGGAACTTCCGTGTCATCCATGACCCGCGATATCTCAAGTACCCGGGGTAAGCACCGATCACTATCTTTCCCTAGACGACACTAACAAGGAGTCCACTCGTTGTTCCAGATCCTCACGATGTACATCATACGAGACTCTCTCGAGATCGTAACATCCGAGAGGGGACACAACGGTGTATCCGGTGCCCTCGTGAAAACAGTCATGGCCGCCTCTACTGGCACGACCTCGTCCCGAGAGAGCACCAACTCTCCCCGTCACACTAGTAATGCGGGCTCCAAGCTAGTATCGGCCTAGGTAATCAATAGTGCCCTTTCCCATATAAGGGTAGAGTGGTTGCGCATGTAAGGTTGGAATAACGGTCGCAACTTAAACCAATCCGTTTTGAAAACAACACACACATTTGCCTCGGTACACCACTTCGTCATCAAGTGGTTACCCATCTCATCATCTCCCTCGGGCATAAGTGGCACCCGACGGGGTTTTCGAAAAGTCCTTTGAAAATACTTTATCTCCTTCACCATGCATATACACGTCCCTTTTGCGTAGCACTACATTAGCACCCTATCTACTCCCACCGGCATAACCCTCATAAGAAGGTAGGGTCATGCACAATGCAAGTATCAATGAGGAAGTAACGGTGGCAAACCATCGAAGTGGTTACCATCACATCATGATTCTGTTGCAACGACAATATGGTGCTATATGACATGCATAAAAAGGGTTTCATAGACATGGTCAAAGGGCTGCTTGCCTGGTTCATCAGAGTCTTCAAGTCTTCAGGTCCTTCTCCAAGTATTCCGTCTACTTCTTCAACTAACGTCGAAAATAATCACAATAAGCAACACAACAAGGCAAAAATAAAAGTGCTCTAAAATTGCAAGTTGGACTTTTCTAGGATACCTTTGGTCATATGAGGTATGACCAAAGTGGTTTCAATGGGATTTGATCAATGGATATCTCTGAATATTTCAATAGGATGGAATCAGGGGATTTGTGGATTTGCAAGAAGTGTACAGAAATATATTTTTGAAAAATAAGCAGAGGCACCCATTTAGCAAACCATGATTTTAGAAGCATCTAGGAGTTGATTTCACTGGATTTGGAGTTCAAATGAATATTCGATGGATTTGCAAAGTTGACAAACATGAAGAAATGGCTCATTATTTTGTGGGGTACAGAAAGTATTAAGAAAAATGTTCATAAACTAAGTTGTGAACTTAGAATCATCTAGGAATTTGAATCATGGAATTTGGATAAAAAATGGGCTCTCTGTGATTTTCTAAAGTTTATCACAGAAATAGGAAAAATAGGATGTGATAAATATTTGTGAAGGAATTGCTTCTGTAAAAATGTGACAATAGCACCATGTGGTAGGGAATGATTTTAGAAACTACTAGAAATTTGAATCATCAAATTTGGAGTTAATTCAAATTATTTATGGATTTTAGAAACTCACTGGAAAAGAATAAAAAGAAATATAAGGCATTACCCTTATCCTGCGCACCGGCGAGAGATAGCCGTGGGCCGGCCCAGCGGCTCGGCCACGCGGACGACAGGCGACGCCGAAGGCGTATTTCGCCCGGCCCGTCTCCACTTGCCAGCGTGGCCCGGTGGCTGGGCCACTGACGAGCGGGGCCCGCCTGCAGGTCATCGTCTTCGTCTTCCTCCCGCGCGCTCGCCTGGCCGAGGGAGCAGAGAGCCCCGACGACGCATCGCCGGGCAGAACGGAGCACCTCCGGCGATGCTCGGCTATGGATGAGCTCAGCGTCGAGCACCGCATCCATTCGTGTATGCCACGGCTGCCGGGGATGGTCGAGGCGACGGCTGCTTGATGCCGGCGGACGGTGGCGTCGGGCGAGATTGGGCACGGCGCCTTCGTTGCCCCTGGACGAGGGAAAGAGCGTGGGAGCTCCGCCATGATCAGGGGAGCCTGCTGGTGGAGAGAGGAGAGGGAGAAGAGCTCGGGCTTGGATGAATTTAGGTGGAGGCCGGCGGCGGCTCTCCGGCCATGGAGGGCTATGGAGGGCGCGGGGAGAGGAGTGAGTTGGTCCAGGGGGTCTCTGGGAGGGAGAGAGAGGCAAAGGAGTAGAGAGGAGGCTTGGGGGTGGCCTTAAATAGAAGGGGGCGAGGTGCCTGGGCCAGGCGGCCGGGCGAGGTCATAGCCATCGCTGGAGGCCACGGAGTGCTTGGTCAGTCGGGGTCTTCTGGGCGTGGTCTACGCCGTGGGAAGGGAGAGAAGGAGCGGGGAGCATTCTGGCAGCAGGTGTGAGCATGCCCATAGGAGCTTTCGGGCGGCCATGGTGCGCGTGCGAGCAGGGGCAGGAGAGAGAGAGGAAGAAGGGGCCGACAGGCCGTGTAATCGGACGTCAAGGCGACCTCGGGGACACGAGGGGGAGGCCCTAGGTGGTCCGGTGGCTCGGGCAGAGAGCGGCTACAGTGCTAGGGCGCACTGTAGCGCGCTCCAGAGCGCGTCTTTGGCCGGCATGGCCATTGTTTTGGCAAAGTGGGCGCGGCCACTAATGTCTGGTAGTGCTAGGGGGTAGTAAAGAAGTGTGGAGAGGCATTGGATGCCTGGAGAGTCGATGAGGGAGAGGGGAGAGGTTGAGGGAGAGAGGGAAATGGGATGTCCAGAGAGAGAAAGTGGGGTTTTACCCCTCCAATAATTGAGCTATGGATTTGCCATTGCTACTGGAGGTGCAAGGGGACTATGAGGGGCTGTGGTAAAATGTTGAGCTCAAGGAGAATAGCGGAAGAGGTCAAAAATGGCATTTTGGTAAAGTGGCAGAAGGTGTTTGATATTGGTTTGGGCTAGTAGATGATCTCCATTTGTCATGAGGCTTGACAGGGTACAATGGCATGAGATAATAATAGGTTCCACCAAGGTTGAGTCCATTTGGGCAAAGTTGCCAATGCAACTTTTGTAAACCCTAGAAATTAGCAGAAATGAACTTGTGTAGATTTAGTTGAGCAAATCATTTCTCCTTGATGCACCACTTGGTGTGGTGGCCTCATTTGGTCATGTGAACATGCTCACAAAAGTTGGGGTCAAGGAGAGAAATTTGGTAGTACAAAGTTGTTCAAATTTGATTACAGTCGAGAGGGTTTTGGGGCACTTTGATCAATATAACTTTTTCTCCAACTTGTGCCATTTGGTCTAGATGAATGATTAGACCATTTGAGCATGTACACAATATTTGAGAGCATTTGGACATGTTTGGCAATGCAAAAATGTTCAAACTTGAAAAAGGACAGAAGTGGTTTTGAGAGGGTTTCATGGGGTTATACTATTCTCCATGACATGGTACTTGGCAAGATCATCAAAAATGTCATATGTGACTTGTTAGAAATTTCTTGGATTTTTATAAAAATATTTCCTGTAGAAATATTTCAAATCCTTGAAATGGGCAGAAATGGTTTTGGGAGGTTTTGTCCAATATTTTGATCGTGACCATGTGTTGAAACTCATATATATGGAAAATATATGTCCATAGAGTCTCCCTAACTTTTCTCAAATATTTTTAAAGCTTTAAAATAATTTTAACCTATTAAAGACCTTTTCTGGCCTTGAGAAAAAGCCTTTAAATAAAATAGAAAAATAACTTTTAAAATTATACTTTTGTGGTTTCTGGGTATCCTATATCTAATAGGAGTCAAATATATTTTTGGAAAGATTTTTACTGCCCTTAATTAAGTACTTGCAGTGCAAATCAATTCAGGGGTTTTTGAAAAACTAATTTTTTAAAATACTATTTGGCCAAATTATTTTTGCATGAAATTAATTTTATGTCCTATACACATGGCATGATCATTGGTTCAAGAGTTTGGAGCAAGGAGATGAAGTATAGGAGTTGGAGGATTTATTTGATTTTTAGAGCACTTGCAAACAGCAGACAAAAAAAATCAAGTCAAGCAAAGTCCAAAACACTCAAAAGTTTTTGTCAAACCACATTTTATTATGATTCATTAGCTTAAGTGTTGTGGCATGAAAATCAGTGTGTGACACAATCGGACTATGCGGCTTTATAACTTTCACTTAGCCATAGAAGTCTACAATTTTAAATTTCGGCGAAGCCCCTAGAATTCGGAAAGCCGAATTGTGGCGCTAGATACGCCTAAATCGGACAAAGCTGATTCCTCGCATAAAGCGGAAAAAATCTTTAAGGATTTTGAGACCTCTCGAACAGCGACCAGCTCTCGCAGCATCATGCCGGTCAGTTTTCGGCTTTCTCTACTGAGGTGCTCGTCCGAAAGAACCGGGACACAATCGCAGTAGTTCTCCCTGCGCTACCTTAGCCGATATAACGAAACGTAAGGTACCAAAACAAGGGAGTCGGGCAAACCCAACTATTGACCCAAGACGTGATTCGGAGCTGATGCATGTAGTGCTATAAGTTCGGGGTGCCGCACTGTTGAAAGTGTTCGTACTTGTTTTGCCATATTATGAGGCGCCATAAGTAGCCCTGGCAAACTGATCGTACCAAGGTGTACAGATGCAATATTAAATAAACATTTGTAAGAAAAAAATGCTCAAATAGGAATAGTAAGCTGACGCTATATATGATCTCCCATTGATGAATAATACGTTTAAGCGTATGTTTACAATGGGTGCGTTTAAGCAGAAGTAAATAGGACTATTTAACATGTCCTATCCAAGGCAGGCTGCATGTAGGTATATAAAACAGGTATAACGATCGTGAACAGATTCCACCTGGGTATTTCCTTTTGTGCGCAAAGCCTGTTGCCTCATTGGTTTTCTCTCCTGCGTAAGTCCGTCAATCTGGCTCTTGTGGAGAGGTTGCCCTAAAGCAGTGTCCTGAAAGATAAGGGGGGTTATTAAAGTATGTTGCGGGGTATACCGTACTGTTGACTGAGTCACTGTTGCGCCTCCGCCTATGCCCATGGTATTTTGAGTGCGTAATTGTGTACGCGTGGCACGAATGCTGCTTTGATAGGGCTTGAGCGGAGGCCGGACTGCTAGTCGCGCTCTTGGCGTGCCTGGCGATCCTGTTGCGGGGTGGTCCGGACTCGCTTGACGATGTTCGAGGTCGTCGTCGCCGTATTGGTGGTTTATCGGAGAAGGCCGCATTGTACTTCCGTCGCGAGGGCTGCAGTATGTTCTTCTGTATGGAGAGAGCGACCCATGTTTCCGTTGACTGTTATGACCCCGCGCGGTCCTGTCATCTTGAGCTTGAGGTATGCATAGTGTGGTACCGCATTGAATCTAGTGAATGTGGTTCGTCCAAGCAGTGTGTGGTAACCACTACGGAAAGGGACGATATCAAAGATTAACTCTTCGCTTCGGAAGTTATCCGGATATCCGAAGATCACTTCCAATGTTATTGAGCCCGTGCAACGTGCCTCTACTCCTGGAATTACACCTTTAAAGGTGGTTTTGGTGGGCTTGATCCTTGAAGGGTCGATGCCCATTTTGCGCACTGTGTCCTGATAAAACAGGTTCAGGCTGCTGCCGCCGTCCATAAGGACTCGCGTGAGGTGGAATCCGTCGATGATTGGGTCTAGGACCAATGCGGCTGAACCACCGTGATGGATGCTGGTAGGGTGATCCCTATGATCAAAGGTGATCGGACAGGCTGACCATGGGTTGAACTTTGGGGCGACTGGCTCCATCACATAGACGTCCCGTAGAGCTCGCTTCCGTTCCCGTTTGGGAATGTGGGTGCGTAGATCATGTTGACCATTTTCACCCGGGGAGGAAATTTCTTCTGTCCCCCGGTGTTCGGACGCCGGGGCTCCTCGTCATCGTCACTGTGCAGCCCCTTGTCCTTGTTTTCGGCATTTATTTTACTGGCCTGCTTGAACACCCAGCAGTCTCTATTGGTGTGGTTTGCTGGTTTGTCCGGGGTGCCATGAATTTGGCACGAGCGTTCCAGTACGCGGTCCAGACTGGACGGTCCCTGATTGTTTCTTTTGAATGGCTTTTTCCGCTGACCGGATTTGGAGCCGCTGAATCCGGCGTTGACTGCCGTGTCCTCGGCGTTGTCGCCGTTGTTCCGTCGCTTATGTCTGTTGCACCGTGGCTTGCCGTTATTGTCACGGACATCCGAGGTGCCGGAATGTGGCGTGGTGCTACTGCGAGCCAACCAGCTGTCCTCGCCTGTGCAAAAGCGTGTCATGGACTTAGGTTTTTCCTGACCGAGGTGTCGGGCGAGCCACTCGTCACGGATATTATGCTTAAAGGCCGCCAGAGCTTCGGCGTCCGGACAATCGACTATTTGGTTCTTTTTAGTCAGGAATCGAGTCCAGAATTTCCTGGCTGACTCCCCGGGCTATTGAGTAATGTGGCTCAAGTCATCGGCGTCCGGTGGTCGCACGTACGTGCCCTGGAAGTTGTCGAGGAACGTGTCTTCCAGGTTTTCCCAACTTCCAATGGAATTTGCTGGAAGGCTGTTTAGCCGATGCCGGGCAGGCCCTTTGAGCTTAAGGGGAAGATACTTGATGGCGTGTAGATCGTCTCCGCGGGCCATGTGAATGTGGAGAAGGAAATCTTCGATCCATACTTCGGGGTCTGTTGTGCCATCGTATGATTCGATGTTTATGGGTTTGAACCCTTCTGGGAATTCATGATCCATCACTTCGTTAGTGAAGTAGAGGGGGTGTGCGGCGCCTCTATGCCGAGCTATGTTGCTACGCCGTTCGAATGGCTCTGGGTGGCTGTATTCGGCCCGGCCAGACTTGTTGATAGTGTATCCGGCGTGACGATCATCGTCGTGTGTTTGGGCGCGCCCTTGCGATCCGTAGATCGATCTTGGCTGTCCTGCTTTCTTTTCCAGTATATCTTGCAGGTCTTGCCTATTGCCCCGAGCCATAGTGTATTGGCGTGGGGGCGCGGGCTAGTATTTGGGCTGATATGTCGTTTTATCCCAGCCACGGGGTGACCGGTCAGCCGTGTGGCGCTCGAGTCCATATTCCTCAGCTGCCAGGACTTTGATCCATCTGTCTGTGAGCAGGTCTTGATCAGCTTGGACCTACTGCTGCTTCTTTTTCAGGCTCCTCGCGGTGGCCATGAGCCAGTGCTTGAAGCGCTCCTGCTCCATGGGGTCCTCAGGTACGCCGAACTCGTCGTCGCCGAGGCTAATCTCGTCTTCGGAGGGGGGCATGTAATTGTCCTCCTCCGGATATCCGTCCGTCGCCTGTTCGTCTGGGCAGAGCTGCCTGTCTTCCTGCTTGGCCTGCTCGAAGGCGGGCTGATCAGGGTTGTACTCCTCTTCGGCAGCCTCCGGACTATTTTTATCTCCTGTGCCGGTATTGCTATGGCGGGGCTTGGAGTGGCGCCGACGACGCCCATGCTTTGCTTTCTTCCATGAGGGGTTATCCTCTGTTGCCTCATCGCCATTGGTTTCTTTCGGAGTGTCCACCATATATATATATCATATGAGGAGGTGGCTGTCCACCGCCCCGTGAGCGGTGGTTCCTATTCTTCTCCTGCATCGTCGTTCATACCGTCGATGTCTTCGGAGTCGAAGTCAAGCACGTCGGTTAAGTCATCGACCGTGGCAATGAAGTGGGTGGTGGGTGGGGAACGAATTCCTTCGTCGCCCGCTTCCCACTCGAGCCGGACATAGTTCGGCAAAGAGTCTCCCGACAAGGAGAGAGACTTTAACGAGTTCAGCACGTCGCCAAAGGGCGAGTGCTGGAAGATATCCGCAGCGGTGAACTCCATTACAGGGGCCCAACCAGATTCGGCGGGCTCAGGAGCCCGCAGACTGGAACCTACAGCCGGATACGAGTCCGGGGGTCCGGTGTCACAGGCTTCTTTGGAGGCGAGGCCTGTGTTCAGCTCTACCGCCGATGAGTGTGCGGCCTGTGGGGCGGGGTCCTTCCACCCATCCTTAGGCATTGCGGGGGTGATGTCTCGAGCATTGTCCGACAGCAGGCCTAAGCCGTGCTCATCGTGACTGTCCGGCGCTCCCGGCACATGCCCGAATCCGTTGAAGATCAAGTCTCCGCGGATATCCGCCATGTAGTTCAGGCTTCCGAACCTGACTTGGTGGCCAGGGGCGTAGCTGTCGATCTGCTCCAGTTAGCCAAGCGAATTGGCCCTTGGCCAAGCCGCCGAACACGAAGATCTGTCCGGGAGAAAAGTCTCACCTGGACCGTGTTGTTGATTTATTGAAGGAGCCATCACGCCTTGCAGCGACGACACAGAAGAACTCTCAATGAAAGCACTAATGTCAGTGTCAAAACCGGCGGATCTCGGGTAGGGGGTCCCGATCTGTGCGTCTTAGGCCGATGGTAACAGGAGGTAAGGGACACAATGTTTATCCAGGTTCGGGCCCCTTCGATGGAGGTAAAACCCTACTTCTTGCTTGATTGATATTGATGATATGAGTAGTACAAGAGTTGATCTACCACGAGATCATAGAGGCTAAACCCTAGAAGCTAGCCTATGATGATTATGATTGTGATTCTAAGGACCGAACTCTCCGGTTTATATAGACACGGAGAGGGCTAGGGTTTACATGGAGTCGGTTACAAGGAAGGAAACATAATATCCGGATCGCCAAGCTTGTCTTCCACGCAAAGGAGAGTCCCATCCGGACACGGGACGGAGTCTTGAGTCTTGTATCTTCACGCCCCAACGGTCCGGACAATGTATATAGTCTGGCTGTCCGGATACCCCCTAATCCAGGACTCCCTCAGTCACCTAGGCAGCAAAAATTTGCAATGAATAAAGCACTAGAACAAAAACTAATTGGACCATTGGAGGAGTCACAAGCCAAGCAACAATCATGCTAGAGCAAGGAGATCAAAAATCGCAGTGAAATGAGCTAGAACTCGTGCTTGAGCTGGATGGGGATTTTTTTGGAGGAAGATGGAGTGTGTGGGTGCAAGAATACGTGGAGGGGGAACACCATGGGCCCACGAGGCAGGGGGGCGCGCCTAGGGGAAGGGGGCACGTCCTGGACCCTCGTGGCTAGGTGCTTGCCCCCCTGCTGTGTTCTTAGTGCCTAAAATCCTCAAATATTACATAAAAAATCATACTAAATTTGCAGGGCATTTGGAGAGCTTTTATTTTTAGGATATTTTTTTATTGCATGGATAATTCAGAAAACAAACAGATAATACTATTTTTGCTTTATTTATTCTTTATAACAGAAAGTAAAAAGAGGGTACAGAAGGTTGTGCTTTCTAGTTTCATCCATCTCATGATCATCAAAATGAATCCACTAACAAGGTTGATCAAGTCTTGTTAACAAACTCATTCCGGATAACACGGAACCGAAGAAATTTCGAATAACACTAGGTTACCTCAATGGGAATATGAACATCCCCAATAATAAGAATATCATATTTTTCTTGACAGTAGGAAGAGGAAATTCAAGACCTCCAATGATGATAGTTGGAATTTTTCCAGTAGAATTGATGCTATGAACTTGAGGTTGTTTCCTCGGAAAATGTACCATATGCTCATTATAATTAACATGAAAAGTGACATTGCCGTTGTGGCAATCAATAATAGCCCCTGCAGTATTCAAAAAGGGTCTACCAAGGATAATCGACATACTATCGTCCTCGGGAATATCAAGAAAAACAAAGTCTGTTAGGATAGTGATATTTGCAACCTCAACAAGCACATCCTCGCAAATACCGACAGGTATAGCCGTTGATTTATCAGCCATTTGCAAAGATATTTCAGTAGGTGTCAACTTATTCAATTCAAGTCTACGATATAAAGAGAGAGGCATAACACTAACACCGGCTCCAAGATCACATAAAGCAGTTTTAACATAATTTCTTTTAATGGAGCATGGTATAGTTGGTACTCCTGGATCTCCAAGTTTCTTTGGTATTCCACCTTTAAAAGTGTAATTAGCAAGCATGGTGGAAATCTCAGCTTCTGGTATCTTTCTTTTATTTGTAATGATATCCTTCATGTATTTAGCATAAGGATTTACTTTAAGCATATCAGTTAAGCGCATACGTAAGAAGATAGGTCTAATCATTTCAGCAAAGCGCTCAAAATCCTCATCATCCTTTTTCTTGGATGGCTTCGGAGGAAAGGGCATGGGTTTCTGAACCCATGGTTCTCTTTCTTTACCGTGCTCCCGAGCAACAAAGTCTCTCTTATTATAACATTGATTCTCTGATTGTGGGTTATCAAGATCAACAGCAGGTCCAATCTCTACATCATTATTATTGCTAGGTTGAGCATCGACATGAACATTATCATTAACATTATCACTAGGTTCATGTTCACCACCAGATTGTGTTTCGGCATCAGCAATAGAAATATCATTAGGATTCTCAGGTGTGTCTATAACAGGTTCACTAGAAGCATGCAAAGTCCTATCATTTTTCTTCTTCTTCTTTTTAGAAGAACTAGGTGCCTCTAAATTATTTCTCTGAGAATCTTGCTCGATTCTCTTAGGGTGGCCTTCAGGATACAAAGGTTCTTGGGTCATTCTACCAGTTCTAGTAGCCACTCTAACAGCAAAATCATGTTTATTATTTAATTCATCGAGCAAATCACTTTGGGCTTTAAGTACTTTTTCAGCTTGAGTGGTAACCATAGAAGCATATTTGCTAATGAGTTTAAGTTCATCTTTAACTCTAGACATATAATCACTCAAGCGTCCAATCATGAAAGCATTACTCTTTAATTCTCTACGAACATAAGCATTAAAATTTTCTTGCCTAGCCATAAAATTATCAATTTCATCTAAACACTGGCTAGGAAATTTAGTAGATGTGATTTCAACTTTATCATATCTATAGAGAGATTTTACCTTTACTACCTGTGTCGGGTTATCTAGACAATGTGTTTCTTTGACAGGCGGTATATTAAGACCATGTATTTCTTCGATAGGAGGTAAATTCTTAACATCTTTGGCTTTAATACCTTCTTCTTTCATAGATTTATTTGCCTCTTGCATATCTTCAGGACTGAGAAGTAGAACACCCCTCCTTTTCGGAGTTGGTTTAGGAATAGGTTCAGGAGCTGCCACAGGAGTTGGCTCAATTGGCTCAGGAAGAGTCCAATTATTTTCATTAGTCAACATATTATTCAATAACAATTCAGCTTGGTCGTCTGTTCTTTCCCTGAAAACACAACCAACACAACTACCCAAGTGGTCCTTGGAAGCATTGGTTAGTCCATTATAAAAGATGTCAAGTATTTCATTTTTCTTAAGAGGATGATCAGGAAAAGCATTAAGTAATTGGAGAAGCCTCCCCCAAGCTTGTGGGAGACTCTCTTCTTCGATTTGCACAAAATTATATACTTCCCGCAAGGCATCTTGTTTCTTATGAGCAGGGAAATATTTGGCAGAGAAGTAATAAATCATATCCTGGGGACTACGCACACAACCAGGATCAAGAGAATTAAACCTAGTATTAGCATCACCCTTTAATGAGAACGGAAATATCTTAAGGATATAATAATAGCGAGACTTCTCATTATTAGTAAACAGGGTGGCTATATCATTTAACTTAGTAAGATGTGCCACAATGGTTTCAGATTCATTGCCATAAAAAGGATCAGATTCAACCAAAGTAATTATCTCAGGATCAACAGAGAATTCATAATCCTTATTAGTAACAAAAATAGGTGAAGTAGCAAAAGCAGGGTCATATTTCATTCTAGCATTCAAGGATTGTTGCTTCCATTTAGCTAATAACTTCTTAAGATCATATCTATCATTGCAAGCAAGAATAGCTCTAGCAGCTTCTTCATCCATAACATAACCCTCAAGAGCAATAGGCAATTCATACTTAGGAGGAGAACCTTCATCATCACTATCATCAATAATTTCATCTTCAATAATTTCATTCTCTCTAACCCTAGCAAGTTGTTCATCTAGGAATTCACCTAATGGCAAATTAGTATCAAGAACAGAAGTAGTTTCATCATAAGTATCATGCATAGCAGAAGTGGCATCATTAATAACATGCGACGTTTCAGAATTCATAGCAGTAGCAGGTTTAGGTGTCGCAAGCTTACTCAAAACAGATGCAGAATCTAGTGCAGAGCTAGATGGCAGTTCCTTACCTCCCCTCGTAGTTGAGGGAAAAATCTTAGTTCTTTCGTGTTTCAAGTTCCTCATAGTGATCAGCAGATATAAATCCCAAGTGACTCAAAGAATAGAGCTATGCTCCCAAGAACGGCGCCAGAAAATAGTCTTGATAACCCACAAGTATAGGGGATCGCAATAGTTTTCGAGGATAGAGTATTCAACCCAAATTTATTGATTTGACACAAGGGGAGCCAAAGAATATTCTCAAGTATTAGCAGTTGAGTTGTTAATTCAACCACACCTGGATAACTTAGTATCTGCAGCAAAGTATTTAGTAGCAAAGTAGTATGATAGTAATGGTAACAATGGTGAAAGTAACGATAGCAGTTTTGTAGTGATTGTAACAGTAGCAACGGAAAAGTAAATAAGCAAAGCACAATATGTGAAAACCTCGTAGGCATTGGATCAGTGATGTATAATTATGTCGGATGCGATTCCTCATGTAATAGTTTTAACATAGGGTGACACAGAACTAGCTCCAGTTCATCAATGTAATGTAGGCATGTATTCCGAATATAGTCATACGTGCTTATGGAAAAGAACTTGCATGACATCTTTTGTCCTACCCTCCCGTGGCAGCGGGGTCCTAATGGAAACTAAGGGATATTAAGGCCTCCTTTTAATAGAGTATGGACCAAAGCATTAGCACTTAGTGAATACATGAACTCCTCAAACTACGGTCATCACCGAGAAGTATCCCGATTATTGTCACTTCGGGGTTGTCGGATCATAACACATAATAGGTGACTATAGACTTGCAAGATAGGATCAAGAACTCACATATATATTCATGAAAACATAATAGGTTCAGATATGAAATCATGGCACTTGGGCCCTAGTGACAAGCATTAAGCATAGCAAAGTCATAGCAACATCAATCTCAGAACATAGTGGATACTAGGGATCAAACCCTAACAAAAGTAACTTGATTACATGGTAAATCTCATCCAACCCATCACCGTCCAGCAAGCCTACGGTGGAATTACTCATGCACGGCGGTGAGAATCATGATATTAGTGATGGGGGATGGTTGATGACGACGACGGCGACGAATCCACCTCTCCGGAGCCCCGAACGGACTCCAGATCAGTCCTCCCAAGAGAGATTAGGGCTTGGCGGCGGCTCCGTATCGTAACGCGATGAAACTTTCTCTCTGATTTTTTTTCTCCGTGAAATGGAATATATAGAGTTGGAATTGAGGTCGGTGGAGCTCCAGGGGGCCCACGAGACAGGGGGGTGCGCCCAAGGGGAGGGGGCGCTCCCCCACCCTCGTGGATAGGTTGTGGCCCCCCTGGCCTTGATTCTTTCGCCAGTATTTTTTATATTTTCCAAAAGTTATCTCCGTGGATTTTCAGGTCATTCCGAGAACTTTTATTTTCTGCGCAATAAATAACACCATGGCAGTTCTGCTAAAAACAACGTCAGTACGGGTTAGTTTCATTCAAATTATGCAAGTTAGAGTCCAAAACAAGGTTAAAAGTGTTTGGAAAAGTAGATACGACGGAGACGTATCAGTTTGGCACATACAAATTTACTTGGAATGACAGGTAGATACCGCATATAGGGAGGTATGGTGGACTCATATGGAATAACTTTGGGGTTTATGGAGTTTGGATGCACAAGCAGTATTCCCGCTTAGTACAGGTGAAGGCTACCAAGAGATTGGGAAGCGACCAACTGAGAAAGCGACAACAGTCATGAACATGCATTAAAATTAATCAACACTGAGTGCAAGCATGAGTAGGATATAATCCACCATGAACATAAATATCGTGAAGGCTATGTTGATTTTGTTTCAACTACATGCGTGAACATGTGCCAAGTCAAGTCACTCAAATCATTCAAAGGAGGATACCGCCCTATCATACCACATCACAACCATTTTAATAGCATGTTGGCACGCAAGGTAAACCATTATAAGCTCCTAGCTAATTAAGCATGGCATAAGCAACTATAATATCTAATTGTCATTGCAAACATGTTTATTCATAATAGGCTAAATTAGGAACGATAAACTCATCATATTTACAAAAACAACAGAGGTCGAGTTCATACCAGCTTCTCTCATCTCAGCAAGTTCATCATATATCGTCATTATTGCCTTTCACTTGCACGATCGAACGGTGTGTGCAATAATAATAGTGCACGTGCATTGGACTAAGGTGGAATCTGCAAGCATTCAATTCAAGGGAGAAGACAAGGTAATGGGATCTAAATTAAATCAACAATCATGCAAATAAGAGCCACTAAGCATAAAATTAAATAGATAGGCCCTTCACATAGGGAAGTAGGGATTTTCAGAGGTGCCAAAGCTCAATTTTAAAATAGAGATGAATAACATTTTGAGCGGTATACTTTCACTGTCAATGCAACAACTATGAGATCTCGATATCTTCCATGCTACATACGTTACAGGCGGTTCCCAAACAGAATGGTAAAGTTTATACTCCCCCACCACCAACAAGCATCAATCCATGGCTTGCTCAAAACAAAGAGTGCCTCCAACTAGCAACAGCCACAGGGAGTTACATTTAATTATTTCAATTTGCTTTGATCTTTTTGATCATGGGACTGGGCATCCCGGTTACAAGCCATTTTCTCGTGAATGAGGAGCGGAGTCCACTCCCCTTGAGAATAACCCACCTAGCATGGAAGATACAGACAACCCTAGTTGAAACATGAGCTGCTCGAGTATACAAAACAGAATTTCATTTGAAGGTTTGGAGTTTGGCACATACAAATTTACTTGGAACGGCAGGTAAATACCACATATAGGAAGGTATGGTGGACTCATATGGAATAACTTTGGGGTTTATGGAGTTTGGATGCACAAGCAGTATTCCCGCTTAGTACAGGTGAAGCCTAGCAAAAGACTAGGGAGCGACCAACTGAGAGAGCGACAACAGTCATGAACATGCATTAAAATTAATCAACACTGAGTGCAAGCATGAGTAGGATATAATCCACCATGAACATAAATATCATGAAGACTATGTTGATTTGTTTCAACTACATGCGTGAACATGTGCCAAGTCAAGTCACTCGAATCATTCAAAGGAGGATACCACCCTATCATACCACATCACAACCATTTTAATAGCATGTTGGCATAAGGTAAACCATTATAAGCTCCTAGCTAATTAAGCATGGCATAAGAAACTATAATCTCTAATTGTCATTGCAAACATGTTTATTCAAAATAGGCTGAATCAAGAACGATGAACTAATCATATTTATAAAAACAAGAGAGGTCTAGTTCATACCAGCTTCTCTCATCTCAGCCAGTCCATCATATATCGTCATTATTGCCTTTCACTCGCACGACCGAACGGTGTGTATAATAATAATAGTGCACGTGCATTGGACTAAGCTGGAATCTGCAAGCATTCAATTCAAGGGAGAAGACAAGGTAATATGGGCTCTTGGATAAATCAACAATCATGCATATTGGAGCCACTAAACATTTTCATTATGGTCTTCTCCTCTCGATCCCCAAAGGAAAGAAAAGGAATAAAACTATTTACACGGGAAAGCTCCCAACAAGCAAAAGAAGAATGAGAAATATTTTTGGGTTTTCTTTTAATTACTACTACAAGCATGGAAATTAAACTAACTAATTTTTTTGGTTTTTCTTAAGGTTTATCAAACACACAAGAAGAAAACTAGAAAAAAGAAATTAAACTAGCATGGATAGTACAATGAAAAGGTATGAGCACCGACAACTAGAATGAGTGTGTGAACATGAATGTAATGTTGGTGAGAAATACATACTCCCCCAAGCTTAGGCTTTTGGCCTAAGTTGTTCTATGGCCATGGGTAGCCTGACTGATATCCGAAGTTGTAACTGGGTTCGTACTGAGATGCAGCAGCCATTATCTCCTGGGCTGCGGCATGGCGGCGAGCTGCCTCTGTCCTCCTCTCGTACTCGGTTGCCTCCTCCCTGGTGATAACATATCTTTTTTTTTCCTGATAATCAAAAAGGGCACGAGCAGGGAGAGTAATATGGACAGCGCGACGTCTGCCAAAGATTAGACGATACTAGAGAAATTGTTCATTACTTTCAAGAAAATGATGACTAACCATGGCATTATAGTCTAAATAAGCGGGAGGCAACTCCCTATCATCTTCATGTGGAGGTATACCAAGATAATTAGCCAAACGGGTCGCATAAATCCCTCCAAACAAATCTCCAACTAAACCATTATTATGCAACCTACGTGCAACAATTGCCCCCAAGTTGTATTGTTTGTCACCTAATACAACACTCTTGAGAGCACAAAGATCAGGAACACACATGTGCATGCTTCATCTTTACCGTTAATGAAGGAAATATCCCTAGAGGCAATAATAAAGTTATTATTTATTTCCTCATATCATGATAAATGTTTATTATTCATGCTAGAATTGTATTAACTGGAAACATAATACATGTGTGAATACATAGACAAACATAGTGTCACTAGTATGCCTCTACTTGACTAGCTCATTGATCAAAGATGGTTGAGTTTCCTAACCATGGATATGAGTTATCATTTGATCAGTGGGATCACATCATTAGAATTATGATGTGATTGAGTTGACCCATTTCATTAGCTTAGCACTTGATCGTTTAGTATGTTGCTCTTGCTTTCTTCATGACCTATACATGTTCCTATGACTATGAGATTATGTAACTCCCGCTTACCGGAGGAACACTTTGTGTGCTACCAAACGTCACAACATAACTGGGTGATTATAAAGGTACTCTACAGGTGTCTCCGTAGGTACTTGTTGAGTTGACGTATTTTGCGATTAGGATTTGTCACTCCGATTGTCAGAGAGGTATCTATGGGCCCTCTCGGTAATGCACATCACTATAAGCCTTGCAAGCAATGTAGATAATGAGTTAGTTACGGGATGATGCATTACGTAACGAGTAAAGAGACTTGCTGCTTGAGATTGAACTAGGTATTGAGATACCAATGATCGAATCTCGGGCAAGTAACATACTGATGACACAGGGAACAATGTATGTTGTTATGCAGTTTGACCAATAAAGATCTTCGTAGAATATGTGGTAGACAATATGAACATCCAGGTTCCGCTATTGGTTATTGACCAGAGACGTGTCTCGGTCATGTCTACATAGTTCACAAACCCGTAGGGTCCGCACGCTTAAAGTTCGATGACGGTTATATTATGAGTTTATGTGTTTTGATGTACCGAAGGTAGTTTGAAGTTCCGGATGTGATCACGGACATGACGAGGAGTCTCGAAATGGTCAAGATATAAAGATCGATATATTGGACAACTATATTTGGACACTGGAATGGTTCTGGGTGAGATCGGGATAATACCGGAGCACCGGGAGGTTATCGGAACACCCGGGAGGTATATGGGCCTTAATGGGCTTTAGTGGAAAGGAGGGGAAAGGAGCAAGGGAGGGGGCCCCCCAAGCCCAATCCGAATCGGGAGGGGGGCCGCCCCCCCTTTCCTTCCTCCCTCCTTCCTCTTCCTTCCGTCTCCCTCTCCAAATAGGAAAAGGAGGAGTCCTACTCCCGGTGGGAGTAGGACTCACCCCCTTGGGCACGCCTCCTCCTCCTGGCCGGCCCTCTCCTCCCCACCTTTATATACGGAGGAGGGGGCACCCCATAGACACAACAATTGATCCCTTGGATCTCTTAGCCGTGTGCGGTGCCCCCCTCCACCATAATCCACCTCAATAATATCGTAGCAGTGCTTACCCTGCATCGGTAGAACATCATCATCGTCACCACGCCATCATGCTGACGGAACTCTCCCTCAAAGCTCGGCCGGATCGGAGTTCGAGGGACGTCATCGAGTTGAACGTGTGCTGAACTCGGAGGTGTCGTGCGTTTGATACTTGATCGGTCGGATCGTGAAGACGTACGACTACATCAACCGCGTTGTGCTAACGCTTCCGCTTTCGGTCTACGAGGGTACGTGGACACACTCTCCCCTCTCGTTTCTATACATCACCATAATCTTGCGTGTGCGTAGGATTTTTTTTGAAATTAATACGTTCCCCAACAGTGGTATCAGAGCCAGGTTTTATGTGTAGATGTTATATGCACGAGTAGAACACAAGTGAGTTGTGGGTGATATAAGTCATACTGCTTACCAGCATATCACACTTTGGTTCGGCGGTATTGTTGGATGAAGCGGCCCGGACCAACATTACATGTACGCTTACGTGAGACTGGTTTTACCGCCGTGCTTTGCACACAGGTGACTAGCGGGTGTCAGTTTCTCCAACTTTAGTTGAACCGAGTGTGGCTACGCCCGGTCCTTGAGAAGGTTAAAACATCACTAACTTGACGAACTAACGTTGTGGTTTTGATGCGTAGGTAAGAACGGTTCTTGCTCAGCCCGTAGCAGCCACATAAAACGTGCAACAACAAAGTAGAGGACGTCTAACTTGTTTTTGCAGGCCATGTTGTGATGTGATATGGTCAAGGCATGATGCTATATTTTATTGTATGAGATGATCATGTTTTGTAACCGAGTTATCGGCAACTGGCAGGAGCCATATGGTTGTCGCTTTATTGTATGCAATGCAATCACCCTGTAATTGCTTTACTTTATCACTAAGCGGTAGCGATAGTCGTAGAAGCAATAGTTGGCGAGACGACAACGATGCTACGATGGAGATCAAGGTGTCGTGCTGGTGACGATGGTAATCATGACGATGCTTCAGAGATGGAGATCACAAGCACAAGATGATGATGCCCATATCATATCACTTATATTGATTGCATGTGATGTTTATCTTTTATGCATCTTATTTTGCTTTGATTGACGGTAGCATTATAAGATGATCTCTCACTAAATTTCAAGATAAAAGTGTTCTCCCTGAGTATGCACCATTGCTAAAGTTCATCGTGCCCAGACACCACGTGATGATCGGGTGTGATAAGCTCTACGTCCATTTACAACGGGTGCAAGCCAGTTTTGCACACCCAGAATACTCAGGTTAAACTTGACGAGCCTAGCATATGCAGATATGCCTCGGAACAACTGAGACCGAAAGGTCGAGTGTGAAATATATAGTAGATATGATCAACATAGTGACGTTCACCATTGAAAACTACTCCATTTCACGTGATGATCAGTTATGGTTTAGTTGATTTGGATCACATGATCACTTAGATGATTAGAGGGATGTCTATCTAAGTGGAAGTTCTTAAGTAATATGATTAATTGAACTTCAATTTATCATGAACTTAGTATCTGATAGTATTTTGCATGTCTATGTTGTTGTAGATAGATGGCTCGTGCTGTTGTTCCGTTGAATTTTAATGCGTTCCTTGCGAAAGCAAAGTTGAAAGATGATGGTAGCAATTACACGGACTGGGTCCGTAACTTGAGGATTATCCTCATTGCTGCACAGACGAATTACGTCCTGGAAGCACCGCTAGGTGCCAGGCCTGCTGCAGATGCAACTGACGACTGTTAAGAACGTCTGGCAAACAAAGCTGATGACTACTCGATAGTTCAGTGTGCATGCTTTATGTCTTAGAACCGGGACTTCAACGACGTTTTGAACGCCATGGAGCATATGAGATGTTCCAGGAGTTGAAGTTAATATTTCAAGCAAATGCCTGGATTGAGAGATATGAAGTCTCCAATAAGTTCTACAACTGCAAGATGGAGGAGAATAGTTCTGTCAGTGAGCATATACTTAGAATGTCTGGGTATAACAATCACTTGATTCAACTAGGAGTTAATCTTCCGGATGATAGCGTCATTGATGTAATTCTTCAATCACTGCCACCAAGCTACAAGAGTTTCGTGATGAACTATAACATGCAAGGGATGGATAAGACAATTCCCGAGCTCTTCGCAATGCTAAAGGCTGCAGAGGTAGAAATCAAGAAGGAGCATCGAGTGTTGATGGTCAATAAGACCACCAGTTTCAAGAAAAAGGGCAAAGGGAAGAAGAAGGGGAACTTCAAAAAAGAACAGCAAATAAGTTGCTTCTCAAGAGAAGAAACCCAAGTCTGGACCTCAGCCTGAGACTGAGTGCTTCTACTGCAAGCAGACTGGTCACCGGAAGTGGAACTGCCCCAAGTATTTGGCGGATAAGATGGATGGCAAGGTGAACAAAGGTATATGTGATATACATGTTATTGATGTGTACCTTACCAGAGCTCGTAGTAGCACCTGGGTATTTGATAATCGGTTACATTGCTAATATTTGCAACTCAAAACAGGGACTACGGATTAAGCGAACACTGGCTAAGGACGAGGTGACGATGCGCGTTGGAAATGGTTCCAAAGTCGATGTGATCGCCGTTGGCATGCTACCTCTACATCTACCTTCGGGATTAGTTTTAGACCTAAATAATTGTTATTTGGTGCCAGCGTTGAGCATGAACATTATATCTGGATCTTGTTTGATGCGAGATGGTTATTCATTTAAATCTGAGAATAATGATTGTTCTATTTATATGAGTAATATCTTTTATGGTCATGCACCCTTGAAGAGTGGTCTATTTTTTATGAATCTCGATATTAGTGATACACATATTCATAATGTTGAAACCAAAAGATGCAAAGTTGATAATGATAGTGCAACTTATTTGTGGCACTACCGTTAGGGTCATATTGGTGTAAAGCGGATGAAGAAACTCCATACTGATGGACTTTTGGAATCACTTGATTATGAATCACTTGGTACTTGCGAACCATGCCTCATGGGCAAGATGACTAAAATGCCGTTCTCCAGAACTATGGAGCGAGCAACTGATTTCTTTGGAGATCATATATCTTGATGTATGTGGTCCAATGAATGTTGAGGCTTCATGGCGGTATCGTTATTTTCTCACCTTCACAAATGATTTAAGCAGATATGGGTATATCTACTTAATGAAACATAAGTCTGAAATATTTGAAAAGTTCAAAGAATTTCATAGTGAAGTAGAAAATCATCGTAACAAGAAAATAAAGTTTCTATGATCTGATCGTGGAGGAGAATATTTGAGTTATGAGTTTGGTCTACATTTGAAATAATGTGGAATAGTTTTGCAACTCACGCCACCCGGAACACCACAGCGTAATGGTGTGTCCGAACGTCATAATCGTACTTTACTAGATATGGTGCAATCTATGATGTCTCTTACTGATTTACCGCTATCATTTTGGGGTTATGCTTTAGAGACGACTGCATTCATGTTAAATAGGGCACCATCAACATCCGTTGAGACGATGCCTTATGAACTGTGGTTTGGCAGGAAACCAAAGTTGTCGTTTCTTAAAGTTTGGGGCTGCGATGCTTGTGTGAAAAAGCTTCAACCTGATAAGCTCGAACCCAAATCGGAGAAATGTGTCTTCATAGGATACCCAAAGGAAACTGTTGGGTACACCTTCTATCACAGATCCGAAGGCAAGACATTCGTTGCCAAGAATGGATCCTTTCTAGAGAAGGAATTTCTCTCAAAAGAAGTGAGTGGGAGGAAAGTAGAACTTGGTGAGGTAACTGTACTTGCTCCCTTATTGCAAAATAGTTCATCACAGAAACCGGTTCCTGTGACGACTACACCAATTAGTGAGGAAGCTAATGATATTGATCATGAAACTTCAAATCAAGTTACTACCGAACCTCGTAGGTCAACCAGAGTAAGATCCGCACTGTGAGTGGTACGGTAATCCTATTCTGGAGGTCATGTTACTTGACCATGGCGAACCTCACGAACTATGAGGAAGCGATGATGAGCCTAGATTCCGCAAAATGGCATGAGGCCGTGAAATCTGAGATGGGATCCATGTATGAGAACAAAGTATGGACTTTGGTTGACTTGCCCGATGATCGGCAAGCCATCGAGAATAAATGGATCTTCAAGAAGAAGACTGACGCTGATGGTAATGTTACTGTCTACAAAGCTCGACTTGTTGCGAAAGGTTTTCGACAAGTTCAAGGGGTTGACTACGATGAGACTTTCTCACCCGTAGCGATGCTTAAGTCTGTCCGAATCATGTTAGCAATTGCTGCATTTTATGATTATGAAATTTGGCAAATGGACGTCAAAGCTGCATTCCTGAATGGATTTTTGGAAGAAGAGTGGTATATGATGCAACCAGAAGGTTTTGTCGATCCAAAAGATGCTAACAAAGTGTGCAAGCTCCGGCGATCAATTTATGGACTGGTGCAAGCATCTCGGAGTTGGAATAAACGCTTTGATAGTGTGATCAAAGCATATGGTTTTATACAGACTTTTGGAGAAGCCTATATTTACAAGAAAGTGAGTGGGAGCTCTGTAGCATTTCTAATATTATACGTGGACGACATATTGTTGATTGGAAATAATGTAGAATTTCTGGATAGCATAAAAGGATACTTGAATAAAAGTTTTTCAATGAAAGACCACGGTGAAGCTGCTTATATATTGGGCATCAAGATCTATAGAGATAGATCAAAATGCTTAATTGGACTTTCACAAAGTACATACCTTGATAAAGTTTTGCGAAAGTTCAAAATGGATCAAGCAAAGAAAGGGTTCTTGCCTGTAATATAAGGTGTGAAATTGAGTCAGACTCAATGCCCGACCGTTGCAGAAGATAGATAGAAAATGAAAGATGTTCCCTATGCTTCAGCCATAGGCTCTATCATGTATGCAATGCTGTGTACCAGAACAGATGTGTGCCTTGCTATTAGTTTAGCAGGAAGGTACCAAAGTAATCCATGAGTGGATCACTGGACAGCAGTCAAGAACATCCTAAAATACCTGAAAAGGACTAAGGATATGTTTCTCGTTTATGGAGGTCACAAAGACCTAGTCGTAAATGGTTACGTCGATGCAAGCTTTGACACTGATCCGGACGATTCTAAATTGCAAACCGTATATGTGTTTATATTGAACGGTGGAGCTGTCAGTTGGTGCAGTTCTAAACAAAGCGTCGTGGCGGGATCTACATGTGAAGCGGAGTACATAGCTGCTTCAGAAGCAGCAAATGAAGGAGTCTGGATGAAGGAGTTCATATCCGATCTAGGTGTCATACCTAGTGCATCGGGTCCAATGAAAATCTTTTGTGACAATCTTTGGTGCAATTGCCTTGGCAAAGGAATCCAGATTTCACAAGAGAACCAAGCACATCAAGAGACGCTTCAATTCCATCCGGTACCAAGTCCAGGTGGGAGACATAGAGATTTGCAAGATACATACGGATCTGAATGTTGCAGACCCGTTGACTAAGCCTCTTCCACGAGCAAAACATGATCAGCATCAAGGCTCCATGGGTGTTAGAATCATTACTGTGTAATCTAGATTATTGACTCTAGTGCAAGTGGAAGACTGAAGGAAATATGCCCTAGAGGCAATAATAAAGTTATTATTTATTTCCTCATATCATGATAATTGTTTATTGTTCATGCTAGAATTGTATTAACCGGAAACATAATACATGTGTGAATACATAGACAAACATAGTGTCACTAGTATGCCTCTACTTGACAAGCTCATTGATCAAAGATGGTTGAGTTTCCTAACCATGGATATGAGTTGTCATTTGATCAGTGGGATCATATCATTAGAAGAATGATGTGATTGACTTGACCCATTTTGTTAGCTTAGCACTTGATCGTTTAGTATGTTGCTATTGCTTTCTTCATGACTTATACATGTTCCTATGACAATGAGATTATATAACTCCCGCTTACCGGAGGAACACTCGGTGTGCTACCAAACGTCACAACGTAACTGGGTGATTATAAAGGTGCTCTACAGGTGTCTCTGAAGGTACTTGTTGAGTTGACATATTTTGAGATTAGGATTTGTCACTCCGATTGTCGGAGAGGTATCTCTGGGCCCTCTCGATAATGCACATCACTATAAGCCTTGCAAGTAATGTAGCTAATGAGTGAGTTACGGGATGATGCATTACATAACGAGTAAAGAGACTTGCCGGTAACAAGATTGAACTAGGTAATGAGATACCGACGATCGAATCTCGGGCAAGTAACATACCGATGACAAAGGGAACAACGTATGTTGTTATGCGGTTTAACCGATAAAGATCTTTGTAGAATAAGTGAGAGCCAATATGAGCATCCAGGTTCCTCTATTGGTTATTGACCGGAGACTTGTCTCGGTCATGTCTACATAGTTCTCGAACCCGTAGAGTCTGCACGCTTAATGTTCGATGACGGTTATATTATGATTTTATGTGTTTTGATGTATCGAAGGTAGTTCGGAGTCCCGGATGTGATCACGGACATGACGAGGAGTCTCGAAATGGTCGAGATATAAAGATCGATATATTGGACGACTATATTTGGACACCGGAATGGTTCCGGGTGAGATCGGGATAATACCGGAGCACCGGGAGGTTATCGGAACCCCCCAGGAGGTATATGGGCTTTAATGGGCTTTAGTGGAAAGGAGGGGAAAGGAGCAAGGGAGGGGGCGCGTCCCCCCTCCCAAGCCCAATCCGAATTGGGAGGGGGCCTGGCCCCCCTTTTCCTTCCTCCCTCCTTCCTCTTCATTCCCTCTCCCTCTCCAAATAGGAGAAGGAGGAGTCCTACTCCCGGTGGGAGTAGGACTCCCCCCCTTGGGCACGCCTCCTCCTCCTGGCCGGCCCTCTCCTCCCCTCCTTTATATACGGAGGAGTGGGCACCCCATAGACACAACAATTGATCCCTTGGATCTCTTAGCCATGTGCGGTGCCCCCCTCCACCATAGTCCACCTCAATAATATCGTAGCAGTGCTTAGGCGAAGCCCTGCGTTGGTAGAACATCATCATCCTCACCACACCGTCATGCTGACGGAACTCTCCCTCAAAGCTTGGCTAGATCGGAGTTTGAGGGACGTCATCGATTTGAACGTGTGCTGAACTTGGAGGTGCCGTGCGTTCGGTACTTGATCGATCGGATCGTGAAGACGTACGACTACATCAACCGCGTTGTGCTAACGCTTCCGCTTTTGGTCTACGAGGGTATGTGGAAACACTCTCCCCTCTCGTTGCTATCCATCACCATGATCTTGCGTGTCCGTAGGAATGTTTTTAAATTACTATGTTCCCCAATAGTTACTGCATCTACCAATGAAAAGAGCAAAATAATGTATTGCAGGAATGTGAATGCTCCCTTTGGTAGCTTGTGCTATTTCTCTAGATTCTCCCACAGTGATAGTAGCAAGAAAGTCTTTATATTCAGATTTACGAGGTTCATTAACACTGCCCCACTGCGGGAGTTTACAAGCAGTAGTGAAATCTTCTAGGTCCATGGTATATGATTTGTCATAAATATCAAACATGACAGTTGGAGAATTACGCGAAGATGTAAATTTAAACCTTCTAACAAAGGAGTCAGTCAAGTAGTAGTACTGAGGACGCTTATCTTGCATGAAGTCCTCAAGATCGGCATTCCGCACAAATGCATCAAATTCATCCTTGATGCCCGCATTGACCATAAACTCCTCTGACGGCCATTCAAAAGGCCGCACGTCAGCTTCCCTTGGTGGTTCATCGTCCTGCTCATGCATTGCGAGCCTGGGTCCTTTCTTTCTTGAAGAACCACCTTGGTACATTTTCCTAGACATATTTCTTCCTCTGAAAAATTTCTGAAATTTTTAGTAACTCAAAATAAAAGTGAATCAAACTCAACAATACTGATAGCAACTACTCCCACAAGTGCCTAGAGCCTATATCATGCATTACAATTACTTGGGACCGTATAAATTTGACATGCAAGCTCAATAACAGGGTCACCTAGGCAGCAAAAATTTGCAATGAATAAAGCACTAGAACAAAAACTAATTGGACCATTGGAGGAGTCACATACCAAGGAACAATCCCCCAAAGCAGTTTTGTGAATGGAGCTTTGAGCTAGGAGATCGAAAATGGCAGCAAAGTGAGCTAGAACTCGTGCTTGAGCTGGATGGTGATTTTTTGGGGAGGAAGAAGAAGTGTGTGGGTGCAGTAATAAGTGGGGGGCCCACCATGGGCCCACAAGGCAAGGGGCGTGCCCTGTAGGGGTGGGCGCGCCCTGGTCCCTCGTGGCCAGGTGCTAGCTCCCCCTGTTGTGTTCTCAGTGCCAGATATTCTCAAATATTCCAGAAAAATCATATTAAATTTGTAGGGCGTTTGGAGAATTTTTATTTTCGGGATATTTCTTATTGCATGGATAATTCAGAAAACAGACAGAAAAAAATACTATTTTTAATTTATTTAATCTGAATAACAGAAAGTAGAAAGAGGGTACAAAAGGTTGTGCCTTCTAATTTCATCCATCTCATGCTCATCAAAAGGAATCCACTAACAAGGTTGATCAAGTCTTGTTAACAAACTCATTCTGAATAACATGCAACCGGAGAAATTTCGAATAACACTAGGTTACCTCAACGGGGATATGAACATCCCCAATAATAAGAATATCATATTTCTTCTTGACAAGAGGGAAGAGGAAATTCAAAACCTCCAATAATGATAGTTGGAATTTTTCCAATAGAATTGATGCTATGAACTTGAGGTTGTTTCCTCGTAAAGTGTCTTGTATGCTCATTACCATTAACATGAAAAGTGGCATTGCCTTTGTTGCAATCAATAACAGCCCCTGCAGTATTCCAAAAGGGACTACCCAGGATAATCGACATACTATCATCCTCGGGAATATCAAGAATAACAAAGTCCGTTAAAATAGTAACATTTGCAACGACAACAGGCACATCCTCACAAATGCCGACAGGTATAGCAGTTGATTTATCAGCCATTTGCAAGGATATTTCAGTAGGTGTAAACTTATTCAATTCAAGTCTACGATATAAAGAGAGAGGCATAACACTAACACCGGCTCCAAGATCACATAAAGCAGTTTTAACATAGTTTCTTTTAATGGAGCATGGTATAGTTGGTACTCCCGGATCTCCTAGTTTCTTTGGTATTCCACCCTTAAAGTATAATTAGCAAGCTTGGTGGAAATTTCAGCTTCTGGTATCTTTCTTTTATCGGTAATAATATCTTTCATATATTTAGCATAAGGATTTACTTTAAGCATATCAGTTAAGCGCATACGCAAAAAGATAGGTCTAATCATTTCAGCAAAGCGCTCAAAATCCTCATCATCCTTTTTCTTGGATGGCTTAGGAGGAAAAGTCATGGGTTCTGAACCTATGGTTCTCTTTCTTTACCGTTCTTCCTAGCAACAAAATCTCTCTTATCATAACGTTGATTCTTCGATTGTGGGTTATCAAGATCAACAGCAGGTTCAATCTCTACATCATTATTATTGCTAGGTTGAGCATCAACATGAACGTTATCATTAACATTATCACTAGGTTCATGTTCATCACCGATTGTGTTTCAAAGATCGAAATAGAAATATCATTGGGATTCTCAGGTGTGTCTACAACAGGTTCACTAGAAGCATGCAAAGTCCTATCATTTTTCTTTTTCTTCTTTTTAGAAGTACTAGGTGCATCTATTTCTCTGAGAATCTTGCTCAATTCTCATAGGGTGGCCTTCAGGATACAAAGGTTCCTGAGTCATTTTACCCATTCTAGTAGCCACTCTAACAACAAAGTCATGTTTATTATTTAATTCATCGAGCAAATCACTTTGAGCCTTAAGTACTTTTTCTGCTTGAGTGGTAACCATAGAAGCATATTTACTAATGAGTTTAAGTTCACCTTTAACTCTAGCCATATAATCACTCAAGCGTCCAATCATGTAATTTACTCTTTAATTCTTTACCAACATAAGCATTGAAATTTTCTTGTCTAGCCATAAAGTCATCAAATTCAACCAAACATTATGTAGGAAACTTAGTAGACGGGATTTCAACTTTATCATATCTATAGATAGAATTTACCTTTACTACCTGGGTCGGGTTATCAAGACCATGTGTTTCTTCAATAGGTGGTATATTAAGACCATGTATTTCTTCAACAGGAGGTAAATTCTTAACATCTTCAGCTTTAATACCTTTTTCTTTCATAGATTTCTTTGCCTCTTGCATATCTTCAGGACTGAGAAATAGAACACCCCTCTTGTTCGGAGTTGGTTTAGGAATTGGCTCTGGATTTGGCTCAGGAATTGGCTCAGGAAGAGTCCAATTATTTTCATTAGTTAGCATATTATTCAATAAAATTCAGCTTGATCGACTGTTCTTTCCCTGAAAACACAACCAGCACAACTATCCAAGTGGTCCTTGGAAGCATCGGTTAGTCCATTATAAAAGATTTCAAGTATTTCATTTTTCTTAAGAGGATGATCAGGCAAAGTATTAAGTAATCGGAGAAGCCTCCCACAAGCTTGTGGGAGACTCTCTTCTTCAATTTGCACAAAATTATATATTTCCCTCAAGGCAGCTTGTTTCTTATGAGCAGGGAAATATTTAGAAGTGAAGTAATAAATCATATCCTGGGGACTACACACACAACCAGGATCAAGAGAATTAAACCAAGTTTTAGCATCACCCTTTAATGAGAACGGAAATATTTTTAGGATATAATAGTTGCGATATTTCTCATCATTAGTGAACAGGGTGGCTATATCATTTAACTTAGTAAGATGCGCCACAACAGTTTCAGATTCATTGCCATAAAAAGGATCAGATTCTATTAAAGTAATTATCTCAGGATCGACAGAGAATTCATAATCCTTATCAGCAACAAAGATAGGGGAAGTAGCAAAAGTAGGGTCATATTTCATTCTAGCATTCAGAGATTTCTGTTTCAGTTTAGCTAATAACTTCTTAAGATCAGATCTATCATTGCAAACAAGAATATCTGTAGTAGTTTCTTCATCCATAACATAACCCTTAGGAACAACAGGTAATTCATACTTAGGGTGAGAACCTTCATCATAACTATCTTCAATAATTTCAGTTTCAAGAATTTCATTCTCTCTAACCCTAGCAAGTTGTTCATCAAGAAATTCACCTATTGGCACATTAGTATCAAGCATAGAAGTAGTTTCATCATAAGTATCATGCATAGTAGAAGTGGCAACATCAATAACATGTGACATATCAGAATTACTAGCAGAAGCAGGTTTAGGTGTCGCAAGCTTACTCATAACAGAAGGAGAATCTAGTGCGGACCTAGATGGCAGTTCCTTACCTCCCCTCGTAGTTGAGGGATAAATCTTAGTTCTTTCGTCTTTCAAGTTCTTCATAGTGATCAGCAGATATTAATCCCAAGTGACTCAAAGAATAGAGCTATGCTCCCCGGCAACGGCGCCAGAAAATAGTCTTGATAACCCACAAGTATAGGGGATCACAACAGTTTTCGAGGGTAGAGTATTCAACCCAAATTTATTGATTCAACACAAGGGGAGCCAAAGAATATTCTCAAGTATTAGCAGTTGAGTTGTCAATTCAACCACACCTGGATAACATAGTATCTGCAGCAAAGTATTTAGTAGCAAAGTAGTATGGAAGTAACGGTAACAGTGGTAAAAGTAAAAGTAGCAGTTTTGTAGTAATTGTAACAGTATCAACGGTAAAGTAAATAAGCAAAGCGAAATATGTGAAAAGCTCGTAGGCATTGGATCAGTGATGGATAATTATGTCGGATGCGATTCCTCATGTAATAGTTATAACATTGGGTGACACAGAACTAGCTCCAGTTCATCAATGTAATGTAGGCATGTATTCCGAATATAGTCATACGTGCTTATGGAAAAGACCTTGCATGACATCTTTTGTCCTATCCTCCCGTGGCAGCAGGGTCCTAGTGGAAACTAAGGGATATTAAGGCCTCCTTTTAATAGAGTACCGGACCAAAGCATTAAGACATAGTGAATACATGAACTCCTCAAACTACGGTCATCACCGAGAAGTATCCCGATTATTGTCACTTCGAGGTTGTCGGATCATAACACATAATAGGTGACTATAGACTTGCAAGATAGGATCAAGAACTCAGATATATTTGTGAAAACATAATAGGTTCAGATCTGAAATCATGGCACTCGGGCCCTAGTGACAAGCATTAAGCATAGCAAAGTCATAGCAACATCAATCTCAGAACATGGTGGATACTAGGGATCAAACCCTAACAAAACTAACTTGATTACATGGTAAATCTCATCCAACCCATCACCGTCTAGCAAGCCTACGATGGAATTACTCACGCATGGCGGTGAGCATCATGAAATTGGTGATGGAGGATGGTTGATGATGACGACGGCGACGAATCCCCCTCTTTGGAGCCCCGAACAGACTCCAGATCATCCCTCCCGAGAGAGATTAGGGCTTGGCGGCGGCTCCATATCGTAAAACGCGATGAAACTTTCTCTCTGATTTTTTTTCTCCGTGAAAGCAAATATATGGAGTTGGAGTTGAGGTCGGTGGACGTCCAGGGGGGCCACGAGGCAGGGGGTGCGCCCTAGGGGAGGGAGCGCGCCCCCACCCTCGTGGACAGGGTGTGGGCGCCCTAACGCTAATTATTTCGCCAGTATTTTTTATTTATTCTGAAAAGTTGCTCCATGGATTTTTAGGTCATTCCAAGAACTTTTATTTCTGCACAAAAATAACACCACGACAGTTCTGCTGAAAACAGCGTCAGTCCGGGTTAGTTCCATTCAAAGCATGCAAGTTAGAGTCCAAAACAAGGGCAAAAGTGTTTGGAAAAGTAGATACGATGGAGACGTATCACGGTTCACCATACGTGCATGCTACGGGAATCACAAACTTCAACACAAGTATTTCTCAAATTCACAACTACTCCACTAGCATGACTCTAATATCACCATCTTCATATCACAAAACAATCATAAAGAATCAAACTTCTCATAGTATTCAATGCACTTTATATGGAAGTTTTTATTATACCCATCTTGGATGCCCATCATATTAGGACTAGTTTTATAACCAAAGCAAATTACCATGTTGTTCTAAAAGACTCTCAAAATAATATAAGTGAAGCATGTGAGATCAATAATTTCTATAAAATAAAATCACCACCGTTCTCTAAAAAGATATAAGTGAAGCACTAGAGCAAAATTGTGTAGCTTAAAAGATATAAGTGAAGCACATAGAGTATTCTAATAAATTCCGATTCATGCGTGTCTCTCCCAAAAGGTGTGTACATCAAGGGCTGGTAGGAGTTAATTAACCATCGCGCGATCCCGACCTCCACTCATAAGGAAGACAATCAATAAATAAATCATGCTCCGACTTCGTCACATAGCGGTTCACCATATGTGCATGCTACAAGAATCACAAACTTTTAACACAAGTATTCCTCAAATTCACAATTACTCTACTAGCATGTCTCTAATATCACCATCCTCATATCTCAAAACAATCATAAGGAGTCAAACTTCTCATAGTATGCAATGCACTTTATATGAAAGTTTTTATTATATCCCTCTTGGATGCCCATCATATTAGGACTAATTTTATAACCCAAGCAAATTATCATGCTGTTCTAAAATACTCTCAAAATAATATAAGTGAAGCTTGAGTGTTCATCTATTTCTTCAAAATAAAACCACCGTCGTGCTCTAAAAAGATATAAGTGAAGCACTAGAGCAAATGACAAACTACTTCGAAAGATATAAGTGAAGATCAATGAGTAGTCGAATAATTATGTAACTATGTGAGACTCTCTAACATTTAAGAATTTCAGATCTTGGGATATTATTCAAACAGCAAGCAAACAAAATAAAATAAAATGACGCCCCAAGCTAAACACATATCATGTGGTGAATAAAAATATAGCTCTAAGTGAAGTTACCGATGAACGAAGACGAAAGAGGGGATGCCTTCCGAGGCATCCCCAAGCTTAGGCTCTTGGTTGTCCTTGAATATTACCTTGGGGTGCCTTGGGCATCCCCAAGCTTAGGGTCTTGCCACTCCTTATTCCATAGTCCATCGAATCTTTACCCAAAACATGAAAACTTCACAACACAAAACTCAACAGAAAACTCGTAAGCTCCGTTAGTATAAGAAAATAAATCACCACTTAGGTATTGTTGTGAACTCATTCTAAATTCATATTGGTGTTGAATCTACTGTATTCCAAATTCTCCATGGTTCATACCCTCCGATACTACTCATAGATTCATCAAAATAAGCAAACATCACATAGAAAACATAACATGTCAAAAACAAAACAGCCTGTAGTAATCTGTAACTCTCGAATACTTCTGTAACTCTAAAAATTTCTGAAATAAATTGGTGGACGTGAGGAATTTGTCAATTAATCTTCTGCAGAACGAATCAACTTAAAATCACTCTTCTGTTAAAAATGACAATTATTCTCGTGAGTACCAAGTTTCTGTTTTTTACAGCAAGATCGCATTAACTTTCGCCCAAGTCTTCCCAAAGGTTCTACTTGGCACTTTTTTTGAAACAAAAGCTATAAAACATGATTACTACAGTAGCTTAATCATTTGGACAAAAAACATTATGGGTAAATATTGTGTTGTCTTCCAATAAGCGCTTATCTTTAATGCCTTTTTAGCTAGGCATGATGATTTCAATGATGCTCACATAAAAGATAAGAATTGAAACATAATGGGAGCATCATGAAGAATATGACTAGCACATTTAAGTCTAACCCACTTCCTATACATAGGGATTTTGTGAGCAAACAACTTATGGGAACAAGAATCAACTAGCATAGGAAGGTAAACACAAGCAAAACTTCAAGATTTTAAGCACATAGAGAGGAAACTTGATATTATTGCAATTCCTACAAGTATATATTCCTCCCTCATAATAATTTTCAGTAGCATCATGAATGAATTAAACAATATAAATATCACATAAAGCATTCTTTTCAAGATCTATAAGCATAGAATTTTTATTACTCTCCACATAAACAAATTTCTACTCATGAATAGTAGTGGGAGCAAACTCAACAAAATAACTATCATGTGAGGCATAATCCAATTCAAAATTAAAATCAAGATGACAACTTTCATGGTTATCATTATTCTTTATAGCATACATGTCATCACAATTATCATCATAGGTAGCAACTTTGTCCTCATAATCAATTGGAACCTCTTCTGAAATAGTGGATTCATCCCTAAATAAAGTCATGACCTCTCCAAATCCACTTTCATCAATATAACCATAAGATTCAACACCCTCCAAAATAGTGGGATCATTATTTCCTAAAGTTGACACTCTTCCAAACCCACTTTCATCAATATAATCATCATAAATAGGAGGCATGCTATCATCAAAATAAATTTGCTCATCAAAACTTGGGGGACAAATAATATCATCTTCATCAAACATAGCATCCCCAAGCTTGTGGCTTTGTATATCATTAGCATCATGGATATTCAAGGTATTCATACTAACAACATTTAAATCATGCTCATCATACAAATATTTAGTGCCAAACATTTTAATGCATACTTCCTCTAGCAATTGAGCACAATTTTCCTTTCCATCATTTTCACAAAAGACATTAAAAAGATGAAGCATATGTGGCAACCCCAATTCCATTTTTTGTAGTTTTCTTTTATATACTAAACTAGTGATAAAACAAGAAACTAAAATATTCAATTGCAAGATCTAAAAATATACCTTCAAGCACTAACCTCCCCGGCAACGGCGCCGGAAAAGAGCTTGATGTCTACTACACAACCTTCTTCTTGTAGACGTTGTTGGGCCTCTAAGTGCAGAGGTTTGTAGGGCAGTAGAAAATTTCCCTCAAGTGGATGACCTAAGGTTTATCAATCCGTGTGAGGCGTAGGATGAATATGGTCTCTCTCAAACAACCCTGCAATCAAATAACAAAGAGTCTCTTGTGTCCCCAACACACCCAATACAGTGGTAAATTGTATAGGTGCACTAGTTCGGCAAAGAGATGGTGATACAAGCGTAATATGGATGGTAGATATAGGTTTTTGTAATTTGAAATTGTAAAAACAGCAAGGTAGCAAGTAACAAAAGTGAGCATAAATGGTATTGCAATGCTTCGAAACAAGGCCTAGGGTTCATACTTTCACTAGTGCAAGTTCTCTCAACAATAATAACATAATTGGATCATATAACTATCCCTCAACGTGCAACAAAGAGTCACTCAAAAGTCACTAATAAAGAAGAAGAAACGAAGAGATTATTGTAGGGTACGAAACCACCTCGAAGTTATTCTTTCCGATCAATCCATTGGGCTATTCCTATAAGTTTCACAAACAGCCCTAGAGTTCATAGTAAAATAACACCTGAAGACACACATCAACCAAAACCCTAATGTCACCTAGATACTTCAATGTCACCACAAGTATCTGTGGGTATTATTATACGATATGCATCACACAATCTCAGATTCATCTATTCAACCAACACAAAGAACTTCAAATAGTGCCCCAAAGTTTCTACCAGAGAGTCAAGACGAAAACGTGTGCCAACCCCTATGCATAGATTCCCATGGTCACGGAACCCGCAAGTTGATCACCAAAACATACATCAAGTGAATCAATAGAATACCCCATTGTCACCACGGGTATCCCATGCAAGACATACATCAAGTGTTCTCAAATCCTAAAAGACTCAATCCGATAAGACAACTTCAAAGGGAAAACTCAATCCATTACAAGAGAGTAGAGGGGGAGAAACATCATAAGATCCAACTATAATAGTAAAGCTTGTGATACATCAAGATCGTGCCATATCAAGAACACGAGAGAGAGAGAGAGAGAGAGAGATCAAACACATACCTACTGGTACATACCCTCAGCCCCGAGGGTGAACTACTCCCTCCTCGTCATGGAGAGCGCCGGGATGATGAAGATGGCCACCGGTGATGGATCCCCCCTCCGGTAGGGTGCCGGAACAGGGTCCCGATTGGTTTTTGGTGGCTGCACAGGCTTGCGGTGGCGGAACTCTCGATCTAGGTTATTTTCTGGAGGTTTGGGGATTTATAGGAGAGGTTGGCGTCGAGATAAAGTCAGGGGGCCCCACGGAGAGTCCACGAGGCATAGGGGCGCGCCCCAGGGGGTGGGGGCGCCCTCCATCGTAGTGGGCCCCACAAGACTCCCCTCCGATAACTTTTCATTCTAGTATTTTTTATATTTTCCAAAAAAAATCTCCGTTGATTTTCAGCGCATCCTGAGAACTTTTATTTCTGCACAAAAATAACACCACGGTAATTCTGCTGAAAATAGTGTCAGTCCGGGTTAGTTCTAACCAAATCATACCAAAATCATGTAGAAATATTATAAACATGGCATGAATACATCAAAAATTATAGATACGTTGGACACGTATCAGGCATCAAGTCGCGGAGGGAGACATAGGGATCTGCAAAATACACTACAAAAAAATACACTTCCGTGATGATATGTGTTTGTCACAGTAGGTCGCGTTTTTTGTCATGCATGTACATCCATGACGATTTTATGACAGAATCAAGATAGTCATACCTGTCTTTGTCGTAGAAGTGTTTCATGACATTACCAAAATTATCATCACGGAAGTGTCCACTTCCATGACGATAAATCGGCGTCCTGAAGTGCTTTCGTCAAGGGTGACCGACACGTGGCATCCACCGTAACGGAACGCCGTTAAGCTATCGGGTCGGGTTTTGGATCCGATAACCCGTTAACAGCCCCGACCAATGGGGATTTTCCACGTGTAAAATCATCATTGGCTGGAGGAAACACGTGTTGCCTCATCGTTGGAACAGATGTCATCCACTCATTGGACAGAAGGCGCCTATGATATGTTGACACGTGGCACGGCCCAACAGAGGCCCATTCCTGTGAAAAGGCCGGCCTGTTTCACTTGGTCAAAAGGTGGCGGGCCGGCCCATGGAAAGCATGTTAACGGCCTGTTCGCATATAGCCCATTTACAGCCCGCTAACCCAAGGACCATTACGCCCTTTCCGAATTAGGCCTAGTAGCGTCATCTGGGCCATCCAATATGATTCTAGCCCGTTTTCACTTCTGGCCCATGTATGGCCCATGACGTCTTTCGGCCCATATGAGGCCCTATGTAACTCTTGGCCTATTAACGGCCCGTGGTGAAACTGGCCCGTAATGAACAGTGTATCACTTTACACCCATTAATGGCCTGTGGTGAAACTGGCCGTAATGAACAGTGTATCACTTTATACCCATTAACGGCCCGTTATTCCGTTGGGCCGTTTCCAGCCCATGTTATCTTCGGCCTTCTCGAGCCCATTTATTTTTGGGCTCATTTCCGCGATTCGTTTACTTACGGCCCATTCTGTCATTTTCGCTTGTGGGCCAAATTCAGCCCGTGGTTCTGATCGGCCCGTTTGTGGTCCGTTAATCGTTGGGCCATTTTCATAGCATCATCAACACGGCCTATTAACGATGGCCCGTTATGGTCGGCCCATGAACGGACGATTCCAACTCTAGCTTTGTTTACGGCCATAACGCTGACTTTATTATTGGCCCATGTTTGGCCAATCGATCATACGGCCCGTATAAGGCCCATTGATGATACGGCCCGTAGAAGGCCCATTGTTTCTACGGCCCGTAGAAGGCCCATTGTTTCTATGGCCCATAGAAGGCCTACTTTTTCTACGGCCTGTAGAAGGCCCACATTTTCTACGGCCCGTAGGAGGCCCAGTGTCACTACAGTAAATATTAGCCCACTGTTATTGTGGCCAGTTTTAAAAAATAGGTTATTGCATCCACTAGCAAACCGCGGAAAAAGAACTGCACTGACTACAAGCAAACAAATAAACAAGACAACAAGGAAATAAATAAGCAAGCAACTTATGCTAGGCTATCACGGCTATTACACATATTACATCCACTGGGCATCAAAGTTCGCCACCAGTGCAAATATAGGGAACAAAGCAGCATATAAACGCCGCAGCAAAACAAGTCCAGAACTGAAACCACTTCAGAAGAGTTCAAGAAACAATATCCTGGGTACCCATAATGCTGGCAAGATGCTTAGCAAGCTTATTAACTTTCTCTTGTTTGGCGCTTAAATCCTCCAGTGCTTGCTGTTGCACAAGAAAGTACGCATCTGAATTCTGCAGGGACTTCCTCGATCCTTGACTTCTTGCCCCAAAGACAGTTGGTGATGCCTTTTAGCTTGTAGCTGAGGCTGAAGAAGTCAAGTGATTCAGCAATGAGTTCGAAGAGCTTGTGCCGTAATCTTGACGATGCTTTCGAACACTACATCAACGCAAGGCGTGGGGTTTTCTCACCGTCTACAAGATCGCTTTTATCACCTTTCTTGGAGACCTACAGGTTGTCTCACTATCTTGAACCTTATCTGCATTACTTTCTCTACCATTGCATAGTGGGGTGCTCTTCTCCAATATTCTGTTTGCATACTACAAGAGAAACAAGCGAGACACATCACAGGTTTAGCTTGTAGTATCTGAAACTCATTTCGTAAACCGATTCAGTAGTAAGGTGGACAGGATAACAGCATGAAAAAAACATATATCTATGTACTATGGTCACTGTATTGTCCATATCATTCTAGTTTATGTTCCTTAATCAAGATAGAGACACAGTTCAACTCATATATTTTTAAGACACAACAACATAGACAGAATCTAAGTGTGAGAAACTACACAGCATTGGCAGCACTTGTAATGTGCATCACATGAGAACATAACTGTTTATACAACTTAAACTGAAATCAACATAGAGCAAGAAGTTAGAACAACAATCCAGCTAAAGAAATAGGTTTAAAACATACCTGTTGCGCCATTGGAGTTTCAGTTGGATCCTTCAAATTCAAAAGTAGTTGGTATGAGTAAATACAGTGATGCAACAAAGAAAGGAGTATGGACCATAGCTACGGAATCGACACGAGAACGATTGCTCTTCTGCTTTAAACATGGAGTTTGGGTTAGTTGTGGTGGTCTTCGTGCTTTTGGCACTGCAGTAGCTTTACAAACTGCTCGTGTGGGGCTACTCTGTGGTGGACATAGTGCTTTGTCAACTATAAGTGGGGTACTATCCGCTGGGGATGCGGTTAGATGGGTTGTAGCTGGTTCTCTGCCCAACGGTGTAAGTGTGCTATCTGGAAGAGTCTTGATTATGTGTGGTGGGGCTAGTTTGTGGGCCAGTACAACCATGGTTCTATCTGCATCGATGGGTAGCACTGTCTTTTGTGAAGAACGGGTTTTTGCTCCCTTAGATACTGCCATCACCCCCTCCAATTCAAATGGCTGATAAAAAAGAAAAGAAATTGAACGTATAGACATTGTATGATAGACAGATGTGGTAATTCACATATATGTTGTCTAACCAAACAGGACAGCATGACACAATTTCACATATATGATGCCTAACTAAACAGGACAGCATGACACAGTTTTAGATATATGATGGATAACTTAACAGGATATAATGGCATAATTCAACATATGATGAGTACCTAAACAGGATGACATGACAAAACTATATGATGTCTTTCTAAAATAGGTTGGGATGAAATAATTCACATACATGTTGTCTAAGTATACATGATGGCATGCTATAATTGACATAATTGATTCATATACTAAGCGGTGGCACTTTCGCATGTATGATCTCTAAACTAAGCGAGATAGAATTCAATATTGTGCATATGATGTCTAAACTAAGCAATGCAAGACACCATATGCATCATATGAGAAATATAAACATTGCAACTTAGAGCATACACCTCGGGTGGGATATAGGACTGGTCATCATCTACGAATCCTCCTCTGAGGAGCTCTCATAACCATCGAGATATATGCTTCTTGGTACCATTACTGCTCTGAAGACCTTGTTTTCACTCCTGATTTTTCCATAACCGGCTCAAATGGCTGATACACATGAAGAGTAGTTCAATATACACCGATTGTTGACAAATGGAATATGTAATGAAAAAAAGATGGCGAGATAATTCACATATATGATGCATGGCTACATGGCGGTGCATAATTCACATATATGATAACTGGCTGAAACACATGGCATTGCATAATTCACATATCTGATATAGAAAGCAAACAGGAGGCATTCACACAAAGCATGTCTAATCTAAGCAGATGGCATGGCAATGCAAGACACCATATGCATGATATGAGCAATATAACCCAGCCAAGTTAGAGCATGCACCTCAGGGGGGAATACATTGGTCATCATCTCTGAATCCTCCTCGAGGAGCTATCTGTAACCAGCAAGAAATCTGCATCGACAGTAGCACCCTTTCGAGAAGACCTTGTTTTCACTCCAGATTTTCCCATGACCGACTCAAATGGCTGATGCAGGAAGAGTAGATGAATGTATAAACATTAACGACAAATGGGATACATTATGGAAAAAATATGGCACGATACAATTCACATATACGATGACTGGCTAAACAGGATGGCATTGCATGATTCACGTATATGATGCCTGGCTAAAGAAGATGGCATTGCATAATTCCAATATACTCCCTCCGTTCCTAAATATTTTTCTTTTTAGAGATTTCAAATGGACTACCACATACAGATGTATATAGACATATTTTAATTAGAGTGTAGATTCACTCATTTTGTTCCGTATGTAGTCACTTGTTGAAATCTCTAGAAAGACAAATATTTAGGAATGGTGGGAGTATGATATAGAAACCAAACAGGTGGCATTCACACAAAGCAAATCTAAACTAAGCTGATGACATATAAGATGTATAATGTAAGCAATGCAAGGCGCCATATGCATGACACGACTGTCGGTGTCAAAACCGGCGGATCTCGGGTAGGGGGTCCCGAACTGTGCGTCTAGGCGGATGGTAACAAGAGACAAGGGGCACGATGTTTTTACCCAGGTTCGGGCCCTCTCGATGGAGGTAAAACCCGACTACTGCTTGATTAATATTGATGATATTGGTAGTACAAGAGTAGATCTACCACGAGATCGGAGAGGCTAAACCCTAGAGGCTAGCCTATGGTATGATTGTTGTTAGATCCTCTGGACTAAAACCCTCCGGTTTATATAGACACCGGAGAGGGCTAGGGTTACACAGTAGTCGGTTACAATGGGAGGAGATCTACATATCCGTATCGCCAAGCTTGCCTTCCACGCCAAGGAAAGTTCCATTCGGACACAGGACGAAGTCTTCAATCTTGTATCTTCATAGTCCAAGAGTCCGGCCATCCGGACAACCCCTAATCCAGGACTCCCTCAGTAGCCCCTGAACCAGGCTTCAGTGACGACGAGTCCGGCGTGCAGATTGTCTTCGGCATTGCAAGGCGGGTTCCTCCTCCGAATACTTCATAGAAGATTTTGAACACAAGGATAGTGTCCGGCTCTGCAAAATAAGTTCCACATACCACCGTAGAGAGAATAATATTTACACAAATCCAATCTGCTGACGTATCTCGCAGCGTGACATCACACCACGGCCAAGCTTTTATTCGAATCATTTTTACTGTCCCACCTCAGCGTGTTTAGCGAGGCGGTTTCCTTGGCACGTCTTGTCAAAGCAGAGATCGTGTCCCCTTATTCCGGGATTCTCATCAATGCGGGCGTGGGTAACCCAATCGTGCCCGTGGGCACGTCTCCTCTATCGAAGGCGAGTCCCAAATGGTCACGGGGAAGGCTCTTGGTATTCAACCTCTTTATAAAGAGACCAAGGCTCTACTCCTTTCTTTCAATCTCAATCGAATCCGCCCCTCGCCTCGAGTTCCAACACCCAAAGCTCCAGATTCAGGCGCTTCGGACCTTCAATGATGTCCGGCTCCGACCTTTAAGGCTGGTGGATGCCTTCCTCCGTTACGGAAGAAGACGTGTTAAAGCTAAGAGATGCCACGTATTTAACCGGCGAAATTTCGCATAGGCTGCCTGCTCAAGGGCAGGTTATTCCCACTCCCAAGCCTGGTGAGAGCGTGGTGTTCGTGTATCACCTCCTTCGGGGGTTAGGCTTCCCGATGGGCCCTTTCGTGAGGGGGCTCATGTTTTATAATGGGTTGGAATTCCACGATTTGGATCCGGAGTCCAACCTCCACATCTCATCGTTCATTGTCGTATGCAAAGCCTTCCTCCGCATTACTCCTCACTTCGGATTGTGGCTTAAGACCTTCAAAGTGGAGCCGAAGATGATCAATGGGCAGCAAGCGGAGTGCGGAGGGGCTGTTATAAGCAACAATGCTGACGCTCGATGGCCCGAGGGCTCTTTTCAAGAGGAGTTCAGCTTATGGCAACAAGAGTGGTTTTATATCACAGCTCCCAAGGGCACCAAGTGGGTGGCGCCACCTGCCTTTCGCTCGGGTCTTCTCTCGCGGCTGGCGTCATCGGTCAATAAAGGGCTCGACTGGGGGCCGTCCAAGGACGTGCCCTTGTTGCAGGGCCGCATTCAAGATCTCCTGGAAAGAGACATCAACCTTGCCGTAGTGACACATGTCATGTTGATTCGCCGCACTTTGCCCTGCAAGCGCCGCCCCCTCCGCCTGTGGGAGTTTAATCCGGAGGGACCACGAGCTCTCCAACACTTCTGGTAGCGACGCCCATGGAGATGTACAAATTGTTCTTCGGATCACAAGCAATGTGTCCGGACTCGACCGAGGACGCAGGTCTGAGCTGCAATCGCCCGGATACTCAAGTAAGTAGCCCTATACCAGGACACGCTATCCGTATATTTATCATAAAATTGCCCTTAAAAGAGTTGTCCCTTAAACATGAGTGGATAGCGAAAGCAAAGCTAATCAGGTGTCCGGCTGCCCTTCCTGAGACCACGCCGGATCCCGTGTTAACCAGGATGCTGGAGGTTGCGCCGAAGGGGGGAACAAGGAAGCTACCGCCTCCCCGAAGGAGGCTGTCAGGAAAGGAGGAATCGAGAATCCCTCCATCCAGGGGAAGAAGAGGACCGCCTCTGAAGACCCGGAGACCATGGTCTCAAAGCGGGGGAAGAAATCTCCGTCAGAGGGTCCTGCGCCGGGAGGTGCCTCGGACGTACTGTGCCCTCAAGGGGATCAGCCCTCCAGCGAGCCGTAAGTAGAGAGGGGAGTTTTAAAATAAGAGACATCCCTATTCTATTCCTGAGAAAGATAACTGAATTTTTACCTTGTAGTTCGGATCTCAACCCTTCTCAGCAGATCTCATCTTGAGGGATCTTCGTCCATGAGATGATGGAGAGCGAACGCCTCCCTGCCGTGCCGCCTTGCGGCAGGCGACCACGAGGTGTCGTCACGGAGGTTTCTCTGAATCCGGCAGGGCGGAAAGCAGCCGTATGGCTCCCCAAAGCCCTCCATGTCCGGTCTTTGAAAAAGGCCATCGACGAAGTCCGGCACCGTCCGGTGCAGTCGGAGGAGCTGAAGGATCTGCTTTCGAGCGGCGTCTATCTCAGAAGAACACCGTGCATTGATGGGCACGGTGATTGAAAGGATTTCATCCGCGGAGAGCGGGTTGCATGAGGCCGTCGGGAGTTCTTGACAGGTTTTGAGGTACGCAAAATGATGCACCTTTTGACAGTTCCGCATATAAAAGATGCGCCCTATATAGATAGTAGCCCCTGAGACTCGGTGCGTTGTCAAAAATGACAGCGCGCCGAGGATCATAATCCCAGGTATAAATATGTCGCTCTTCCTATGTAGGTGGCGAAGTGTCCGGTGGCTAGCCGGAATGATGAATTTGCCGAGCTAAAGCGGCAACTTGACGTGGTGGATGCCGACATCGCGCTTGTCAACAAGCGGCTTGACGAGTCACAAGGTATGTAATTTCTCCGCGGACACCTGGTAAGGGGGCTTGATGCCCGTGCCTTACAACATGTATGCTTGATGCAGATGGTGCCGCTTCCATGGAGAACCTTCGAGCGGAACTTGCCCAAGCCAAGGAGCAGGCCAGAAAAAGTGATGCGGCTGCCTTAAAGGCGGCCGAAGAGCTGAAAGCCGAACAGGCTGCTCACTGCCGAAGCAGGAAGGAAATGGCCGAGATGGCTGTGAAGTTGAAGGATGTTGCCGACCGTTGCAAGCTTCTTGAAAAAGAAGATCAGGCGGAACAGAAGGACCTAGAGAAGGCCACTACCGAGGCCAAGGATGCTCGCTCTGCAATGAGAGCCATGAAGCAAGAGCTACGTCAGGCCGGAGATATCGCGGATGGAAAGCCCTTTATGCTGCGGATGATGTTCGGGGATCTTAAATATGCTCAGTTGGACCGGCTGTGGAGTGCGGCGGATACTTATCTGGACTTGGCGGCAAGTGCCGCGGACGCGACCGAACACTTCCGAGATCAACAGGATCATGAAGTGGAAAAGCTTTTTTGGTCGCAGTTCCACAATCCAGAGCGCCCACTTCCATTAACGGCGTTTGGCGAATGGGCGGAGCTGAATAGGTTGTCCGGACTCACCACGAAGGATGTCGTGAGTCATCTGTGGCCGGAAAGGCCCGAGCCGAAGAGTTATTTTAGTTTGGTGCAGCAGTTCCTTGGTGCGGTGCCGCATATCAATGCGATGAAGAGGTCAGCATGCATAGAGGGTGCGCGGATGGCTCTTGCCCGTGTCAAGACATACTGGGCGGAGATGAAGGCCACCGACGTTGCATCCCAAGATTCGGACAGGAGCCGAGTACACCGAGCACTATTTTCAGGAAGTTCTGCAGGGCGCTCGTTTAATAGAGACGCAGTGCTCGAAGGATATTATGTTCGAATAACATGTATTATTGTAAAACAATGTTTCGATGGAATATAAAAGCTTTTTATACTTGAGCCTGTAAGAATTAAAATACATCATGTGCGGCCGTTAATATATATGTGTATATAACCTGAAAGATGGCAGTCTTCGGCTTCAGCCCCCACGCATATAATGTGGGGGTGTTCACAGAAGGTGCATTTTCACACTTTATCCAATGTCTTGGTCCTATAAAGGAGGTGATAGCGCAGCGAACTAGGTAACCGGACTGTAATGCTTTATCACTTTCACTTAGCCATAGGAGTTTGACAGTGGGGCTACTATATAGCCCATAGGGGCACCGCGCTCGCCCGAATTCGGGGCACGTGTGTGCCTGACCGAGAAACGGCCCTTCGTTAATGCGGAGGAATCCTAAAGATTCTGGTGGGTCATCAAGTGGTTGACCAGTCTCATGCTATATCATGACAGTCAGTTTTCGGCTTCCTCTACTGAGGTGCTACTTTGGCGAACCGGGCACAATCGCGATAGTTCTCCTGGTGCCGCCTTAGCCGATAGAGCGGAACGTAAGGCAGCAAAACACAGGAGCCGGGCAAACCCAACATTTGACCAAAGACATGATTTGGAGTTGATGCATATAAGGCCAAACTTCATGACGCGAACACTCCCTAAGGTATTCGGTCTTTATGAAAACGGGCTGAACAACGCCCTTAGTAATAAGCCCCTGGTGTCCAGGTACGCGAAAAAATCCTGACGTGGTCAATGCCAAGACGCCAGCCTCCACCTCGGTTATAGCAAGAAACCGGGGGATGTGTACCAACAAGAGACAGTAAAAAAGCTTTACGCAGGGTCTTAATCTGAAAAGAATCCTTGTAATGGGTCCCTACTACATGTTTGCGCCTGTGTCTCCGTTGTGCCGTATCCTGGATGGGTGTAGCACGGTGTTCATCTGTAAAAGAGAGGAACTTAGTTGAAAAAGATCGTGCAAAAAATGTACGTTTATATTAAATAAACAAAGTACAATTTAAAAAATTAATAAAATTGAGCTTTATTGTCTCTTTGTTATACATGCGGAGCCCCTTGAACGGGGGTATGCGGCTAGTAAGCCCCTGTATGTTTACGCCGGACTCGTCTAGCCATGTCCGGGGTCTGAACGGCCTGTTTAGGTGCTTTGATTAGTGAAGCCGGTTTAGTGTGTGGCTGCTAAGGCAGCCGCACAATCTTCCGCGCTCGAGGGACACTCGATATTTCCCTTTAATGAGATGATGCCTCGTGGACCGGGCATTTTAAGTATAAGGGATGCATAATGCGGTATTGCGTTAAAGCGGGCGAAAGCTTCGCGTCCCAGTAGTGCTTGATAGCTACTTGTAAATGGGGCGATGTGGAAGGTTAGTTTTTCGTGGCGGAAGTTGTCGGGTGAGCCGGACATAACTTCTAGCAGGAGAGAGCCCGTACAATGGGCATCTGGGCCTGGCGTTACCCCTTGAAAGGAAGTGTTTCTATAGCGAATTGTTGTTGGGTCTATCCCCATTTTGCGGATTGTGTCCTGATATAGCAGGTTTAAATCACTGTCGCCGTCCATTAGGACTTGTGTAAAGTGGAGTCCGTCAATTATCGGATCTAATACCAAGGCAATCCAGCCTGCGTTCCGGATACTTCTAGAGTAATCCTGTTGGTCGAAGGTGATTGGTTGTAACAACCAGTGGCGGGACTCCTCTGGGATACGCCGTATGGCGCGTATCTCTATAGGCGCCACTATGTTTTTCCCTTTTGTCGCGTGAAGTGAGTTTACTGTTTTGACTTCTTGTGGGAAATTATTTTGTTTTTCGGTGCTCTGCTTGTGGGGTTCGTCCTCGTCCTCGCTTGGTGGGTCGATCCCCCTTGTTCGGCGTTGAGATTGCCGGATTGCTTGAAGACCCAACAATCTCTGTGGGTATGGTTTGCAGGCTTCCCGGGAGTACTGTGGATTTGACATATCTTGTCCAAGATTTTGTTTAGGTTAGATAGGTCGTCCCTGTTATCCTTGAGGGGCAGCTTTTCTGATTCTGCCGAGAGCTTTTGAATCCGGCGTAGACTGTCGTGCTCTTCGGGCTGTTTCCCTTGGTCCGGCGCTGGTCCTTGTTGCGTCGCGGTTTCCCGTTTCCATCCCTAACTTCGGATGTACTTGGGTCACTGGTACTGCATCTTGCCAACCAGCTATCCTATCCTGCGCAAAAGCGGGTCATGAGGCTTGTTAATGTGGCCATTGTTCTCGGCCTTTCTTGGCCGAGGTGTCTGGTGAGCCATTCGTCTCGAACGCTGTGTTTGAAAGCTGCTAAGGCTTCGGCGTCCGGACAATCGACTATCTGGTTCTTTTTAGTAAGAAATCTGTTCCAGAGTTTCCGGGCTGACTCTCCGGGTTGTTGACTTATGTGACTTAAATTGTCTGCATCCGGAGGTCGGACATAGGTCCCTTGAAAATTTGCCCGAAAAGCATCCTCGAGCTCTTCCCAACTTCCAATGGTGTTTTTCGGGAAGGCTTTTAAGCCAATGCCGGGCTGGCCCTTTGAGTTTGAGGGGTAAGTATTTTATGGCGTGGAGATCATCTCCTCTAGCCATGTGTATGTGGAGGATGTAATCCTCAATCCAGACTCCAGGGTTTGTTGTTCCGTCGTATGCCTCTATGTTTACGGGCTTGAATCCCGCTGAAATTTCATGATCCAGCACCTCATCGGTGAAACATAGGGGGTGTGCGGCACCCCTATATCTGGGTGTACCGTGATGTTCGGATATTTGATGTGTTGCATTGCTTACTAGAGCTTGCTTTCTTGGCCCGTAGATAGATCTAGCTGGGCCATCTTTTTGATGTGAATCCTTGTGCGGATCGCGTGCCGGCTTGTGTGCGGCGCCGTTTGCCGCACTATGTTTGCCATAGGATCGTTTATCCGACCGGGTGGCTTCCTTATTTTTTGATTGCGGAGGCTCTAAGGCCTCTTCATCAAATTCCGGCAGTAATTTTCGCTTCAAATAGCTCTTTGTGCGGCGACTGTCGCCGTATTTGTCTGCGGTGTTGAGTACTTTTCTCCATCTAATTCTGAGTGCATCTTCCGCTGTTTTGAGCTTCCGTTTATGCTTTTTCAGGCTACGCGCAGTGGCGATGAGCCTTTTTTGGAGGTTCTTCTGCTCCAGCAATCTGTCCGGCGTGAGGTCATCCGGACTGTTATCTTCGCCGGGGACGGGTTGTTTATCCAAGTTGCCCTATTCGGACGGTTGCTCGATGGCATGTTCGTCGTCCGTCGGTTCGCCCTGCTCTATGGCTGGGTCTCTGTCGGGGTGGGGTTTGGAGCGGCACTTACGCCGCCGCTTTGACTGCTTTTCGAGGGAACGATCCCTTGTTGCGCCCCTTTGTTCCTCGTCGTCGTTTCTTTTAGGTGTGTCCACCATATATACATCGTGGATGAGGTGGCTGTCCGGTGCCTTATAGGCGCTGATTCCTATTTGTCTCCTACATCGTCGTCCATACCGTCGATGTCTTCGGAGTCGAAGTCGAGCATGTCGGTTAAATCATCGACAGTGGCTACGAAGTGGGTGGTGGGTGGGCTTTGAATTTCTTCGTCGTCCGCATCTAAACCTTGCTGACCATAGTACGGCCAGGGCTCTCCTGATAAAGAGAGAGACTTTAGTGAATTCAGAATGTCGCCGAAAGGCGAGTGCTGAAAGATGTCTGCGGCGGTGAACTCCATGATCGGCGCCCAATCGGATTCGATTGGCAGGGGCGAGGAAGGTTCAGAGTCCACAGAGGAGTCCGGCACCTTGGAGTCACGAGCCGCCAAAGGCGATGTATGGTGTTCGCTCGATCACCGTAGAGATTGTAGCCCCGAGGCGGCGCCCGACCACCCGCCCTGATTGGCGTAGTCAGCTCCGAGCTAAGGGTCGGAGCGGACATCGGTGCGACCTCCGTGACACCGCTCGCGGTAGAGCTAGATCATGCCCATCGTGACGGCGGGCGCTTGGCTGTGGCTCGAACCCGTCAAAGATCAAGTCTCCGCGGATGTCGGCCGTGTAGTTCAAACTTCCAAATCTGACACGATGGCCGTGGGCGTAGCTTTTCGATTTGCTCCAGATGGCTGCGAATTGGCCATGATGCAAAGCCGCCCGAATCTGAAGATCTGTCCGGGAGAAAAGTCTCTACTGGACCGCATCATTGTTGATGATCGGAGGAGCCATCGGGCCAAAAGGTGACGACACAGAGGAACTCTCAATGAAAGCACCAATATCGGTGTCAAAACCGGCGGATCTCGGGTAGGGGGTCCCGAACTGTGCGTCTTGGTGGATGGTAACAGGAGACAAGGGGCACGATTTTTTTACCCAGGTTCAGGCCCTCTCGATGGAGGTAAAACCCGACTCCTGCTTGATTAATATTGATGATATGGGTAGTACAAGAGTAGATCTACCACGAGATCGGAGAGGCTAAACCCTAGAGGCTTGCCTATGGTATGATTGTTGTTCGTCCTACGGACTAAAACCCTCTGGTTTATATAGACACCGGAGAGGGCTAGGGTTACACAGAGTCGGTTACAATGGGAGGAGATCTACATATACGTATCGCCAAGCTTGCCTTCCACGCCAAGGAAAGTCCCATCCGGACACGGGACGAAGTCTTCAATCTTGTATCTTCATAGTCCAGGAGTCCGGCCAAAGGTCATAGTCCGGCCATCCGGACACCCCCTAATCCAGGACTCCCTCAATGACCAACATCAGCATGCCAGTTTAGAGCAAACACCTCAGGTGGTAAACAGGCGTGGTCGGCTCCTTCTGAATCTCCATCTGAACAATTATCTTCCTCTGGAATACAATCTGGAAATGCAGGAGGGGGTGGGCCACTTCGCCCACCATGGAGCGGCATCTTCATGACATTATATTCACACGCAACGGTCTTCTCTTTTTTTCTACATGTTCAGTACGATTGTGTACAATATCTGACATGCATAATAAAAAAATAGTTAGATTTTGTAAGGCCTAAGGGGTGCATGCAAAAATCGAGACTTATGGTAGCAAACGAGTGGATGGATCCAAAACTAATGATAGCAGGTAGGTTATAGCTTCAGTTTAAAAAGATAGACAATGGATCATCTATTGTTTGTTGCCCACCCAACATGAACCACATAGAAGACCCCAGATGGACCAGATAGTAGACAGATACTATTCATTGCTGGCTCGATATGAGACCCATGGGCAATTCAAAACTCAATATTGAACGATAAAGTAGCACGTAATAATAACCGATGTATAACGTAAGCAAACACGAAAGACTGCGACCTCTCTTCCGGAACTGTGTAGTCCTCAGGTTCATCTGCTCAGTCGATGATGGTAATGCAGTTGGCGTGGCTGCCGGCAACGGGGAAGATGATCTGAGGCAGCGAAAGAAAGTCTGCAGAGGGATCTCTGCTGCAATGAACGCTTCTGTCGATGGTGCACCTCAGGTGGGGTGGATGACAACACGGCAGGAGCAGGACATAACACAAAGAGTTTTCTTTGACGCCTATCTGAAAATGAAGTAAATTTGTAAGGGCTCCTTAGAATTGGAGGATTCTATAAACGCAGGGACAGGAAAAACACAGGAATAGGATAGGAATGCACGTGCAAAACAGAGCATTTGGAAACATAGGATTTCGGTCAACCTGGGTGTTTGGCTCACATGAATTGGAAGAACATAGGAATGGAGAAACAAAGTGATGCGACGAGTGTACAACCTCTTTGGGATAGCCTTGTGGACCTCAGCATCATTGGGTTGACGTGGAGGATGGTGATGATGCTGGTGTGACTGCCGAAGGCGGGGAAGAAGATCCAAGGCCTCTGGAAACGGCGCCGAGGGTACTGCTCCCCTGTGATGGACGGTTTCGTCGTTGGAGCAGCTTCGCTAAGGTGTACGGCGACGAGGCTGAAGCATGACAAGACAAGTGGGGCCCTAATATCATCTGCAATAGATGATCTAAAATACATCACCAAAAAGTGCTAGATGTAAAACGTATCAGCCGCGCCACGGCCGCTCCGACAGAGATCTTTGTAAATCTGTTCACTCTGAACTTAACTGAAGAAAATGAACTTTATAGTCGAAACTGAATTTTACTGTCGAAACTGATTGAACTAGTAACAGAGCATTGCAATAGATGTTTGGGGCGTTCGAGCACTAGTAGCAGAGAAGCAGTTCTCTAAATCAATAGACGCTCGAGCAGGGAATGCACTAGCAGAGAGCAAGTCGTGCAGTAGCACCGCGAGCAAGTGCTAAAGCAGCAACTCCTGTAGCTGCCGGAGGTTGTGCAGCAGCAGCAGCAGCGCAAGTGAGAGCAAGAGCAAAGCAGCGGCACGAACGAAAGCAGAGGAAGCAAAGAGCGCCGACCAAAGAAGAAGAACAGAGCTGCAGTTGAAGCGAGAGCCGGAGCAGCTGCAGCTAGTGCCGTTAATGGAAGTCGCCACCGAGGAAGCAACAACATGGGGAGAGACGCCGTGGATGATGTGGCGGCGGCGGCAGCGCCGTCGATGGAGACACGCCATGTCTGCACAGTATCGAGCACCGGCAGCCCCGTGAGATTGAATAAAAGATAAAATGCAGCGGTGAGTGCAGAACCTCCTTGGTGGCGCCGAGTTGGCCTTGGTTTCATCGGAGGAATTGGTGAGGGTGTTGCGGTTCCGGTGGGGCAGGTCAAGACGGTGCTGTGGGGATTGAGGTGGCGCAATAGACGAGGCGAACGTCGGGCAGCTCCTTGGAGGTGGAGGACGGGGCGGCTGATCCGGCGGGACGACGAGATCGACAACGGATCCTCAACTGGTGCGGTGGATGAGGGACGGCGAGCTGTTGCGGTGGATGACGTAGTCGGGGAAGAGTCTCCGGCTGGGCGGCGGTCGGGAGGCCAACGGAGGAGCGTGGGGTTTTGGCGGCCTCAGTGTACGAATGGGGGGCGAAGGGGGAGGGGGGAGCCAAGCTTAGGGACGCGCTTGTCCGAAATGTAGGGTAAGTTGCCAGCATACCCCCATCGGTTTTTACACCGTGACGTGGAGCTTCATTTCCGGCTGAGGGGTAGAAGGGGGATTTCGCGTGTCTGGGCCGCGGGAGCGATTTCGGATAAGGAGGGAGTTCTCGCGCGCGTCCAAATTTCGGGATAACAAAGCGCGACGCGGGTTGAAGAAGCGGGAGTTTCAAAGCAGGTGAGACAAAAGATACTCGAGCTTGAAAATTTCGATATAACAAGGTGCGGATTCCTTGTTCGGCAGAACAAACTTAACGTGTAAAAAATCAATTCATACAAGACACAAGAGAGTTATGTCCCCTTTTACTATATTGCTATAGATGCCATTGAAAAAACTACAAGAAAAATATAAAAAAATCGGGAGAACAAGATTACCCTGCACAGTACCAAATCGATTCGCACTTCCCTCAAGAACAACCAAAAAAAAATCAATTCCCACCAAAGAAAGAGTAATGTCCCTTTTTATATGATTACAGATGCCATGATCTCAATTTCAATTTTGAATCCATGTTATGTTGAATTGAATATATCGTTAGGTGACCTTACGGTTTATAATTGATGTAGTCGTACATTTTGATCTTCCATCATATATGAACATTTTACTCCACCATGTGAACATATATATTGTCGTCTACCATATGGACTAAATTTGAATCAATTTTCCTTATTTGAATACGATTTTTGTCAAGTTATACAATAATTTAAATATTATCCTGATAACAAAAAACATGCATATAGCAGTAATCATATTTCACTATGAACTACATGTACCATACGCTCTCCAATTCAAATATTTGTATCCATTTTATGTTGAATTCAAATCATAGTACATTATTGGTCTAGGTAGAGAGATGTTCGGGAAAATCTAAACCATGTTTTCATACGTATAATTTTTGGCTGAATTGGGACAAGTTTTGGTATAAGCTTCTTGCAAAACCGCAGATTCTCTCAACAAGCCTCGTGGTTCCGAGAGGGAACGTGTCACCTTTGTGTGCGAAACGATATACGCTGCCTCCCCCCTAATTTTATTTACACAGGCAACATAGAACTATATGAGTGCCCTGTTAAATTTTGGAATTATTTCAGGTTCATTTGGCCTTTTTATACATTAATTGAGTTTCTGGACTTTTAATGTGCATAATCTAAATATGAATTGCATGCACATGCTCCGGTCACCAAAGTGGGTTGAAAAATCACATGTGTGTACTTGGTTGAATTTCTAGGTCCCATGGAAGAAATGAGAATGAAATTCAAAAATTTGGGCGTCATGACTCGGCCGAGAACATATAAATCCAAAACTCGGTCGAGAAACTTAGATTTTAAATTCATGTAAATCCAAAACTCTCCTAGAAATCATGAAACTTGGCATGGTGTCATGTCATGGCACTAACATGTTGTGGTAAAAAATTGGGCCGATTTGGAAGCTCGTGGTTCTAAGAGGGAACGTGCCACCTTTGAGTGTGAAACGATATATGCTGCCCCCCTTGAGTTTCTTAACAAAGGCAACATAGAACTACATTAGTGCCCTGTTAAAATTTGGAATTATTCCGGGTTCGTTTGTCGTTTTTTATACATTAATTGAGTTTCTGGTCATTTAATGTGCATAAGTCAAATTTGAACTACAAGCACATGCTCTCGTGCACCAAAGTTGGTTGAAAAATCACATTTGTGTCCTCGGGTGAGTTTCTAGGTCCCATGCAAGAAATGAGAATAAAATTAAAACATCTGGGCATCGTGGCTCGGCCGAGAACATTGAGAAATTTGGTTTTAAAATTCTTGTAAATCCAAAACACGTCTGGAAATCATGAAACTTGGCATGGATGTCATGTCATGGTACTACCATGTTGTGGTAAAAAATTGGCCGAATAGGAACAGATTTTGGTATAAGCTTCTTGCAAACCGAAGCTTCTCTCAAGAAGGCTCGTGGTTCTGAGAGAGAACGTGCCACCTTTGAGTGTGAAACGATATACACTATCCCCCTTGAGTTTATTTACAAAGGCAACATAGAACTACATGAGTGCCCTGTTAAATTTTGGAATTATTCCGGCTTCGTTTGGCCTTATTTACACATTAATTAAGTTTTTTATCATTTAATGTGCATAAATCAAATTTGAACTACAAGCACATGCTCCCATGAACCAAAGTTGGTTGAAAAATCACATTTGTGTCCTCGGGTGAATTTCTACTCCCTCCTTCCATCTATATAGGGCCTAATGCGTTTTTCAAGGCTAACTTTGACCAAACGTTAGAGCAATAATATATGACATGCAACTTACACAAAGCATACCTTCAAATTTGTATGTTAAAGGAGCTTCCAATAATATAATTTTCATAGTATACATCTCATGTGCTATTAATCTTGTCAATAGTCAAAGGCTATCTTGAAAACACATTAGGCCCTATATAGATGGAAGGAGGGAGTAGGTCCCATGCAAAAATGAGAATAAAATTCAAACATCTCAAGGCCGTGGCTCAGTCGAGAACATTGAGAAACTTGGTTTTAAAATCATGAAACTTGGCATGGTGTCATGTCATGGTAGTACCATGCCATGGTAAAAAAAATTGGCCGAATAGGAATAAATTTCGGTATAAGCTTCTTGCAAATCGGAGCTTCTCTCAAGAAGGCTCGTGGTTTTGGGAGGGAACGTGTCACCTTTGTGTGCGTAATTCAAATTTGAAATACAAGCACATGTTCCAAAGGCACCAAAGTTGGTTGAAAAATCACATGTGTGTCCTCGGGTAAATTTCTAGGTTCCATGCAAGAAATGGGAATGAATTCAAAATTCTGGGCGTCATGGCTGGGTTGGAAACATTGAGCAACTTAGTTTTTTAATTCCTATAAATCCAAAACACGCATGAAAATAATGAAACTTGGCTTGGTGCCATGACATGGCACCAACATGCTGTGGTAAATTTGCAGTCCGATTTGTGAAGGCGCACACATTAACAATCAACAAAGTCATTTTGGAACAAGTGTTGCCACTTTACAATCGGAAACACAAGTATTATTGAAACCGTGGGTGTTCTACTTACTAGTACCATTTACGTGCAGCCACGCGTCCCCATTTTTTATTAGCTAGGAGGCGCCGTGCAGGGTAGCTATTTGAGTACGAGAGGTGTGCGATCAGACCCCTGCGCGTGGTTATCGGGAGGAGAGCCCTTTGACCGCCATCTGCCGTCCACCTCTCTCCCATGGTCTCCGTTAATGGCGCCCGAGCCTCTGTTTAATGGCGTGGCTATGTCTCACTCGACTGAGATTTAAGAGAGAAAAAAGAAAATCTGAAAGCACGGATCTTGATGTAAGATCCGACGGACCTATATAGCATCTACTACGACTTATAACAAGACTGATGAATATATAAGGACGGTTAAAAAAATTTGATCAAAGAAGGGCTTGCCCCTTCAGATTTTCATTACTGAAAACCACCACAATTCACAAGAAGTTTAGCACAACTCTATCCTAACACGAAGGACTAAAAGCTACCAGATTGAAATCGCAACACCCCAAGAGGCCAACAAAGGCCAAACATCCGCGCTAGAACCCAACATTCGACAACCGACGACACAATCCACATCCTAAACCGATTATTACATCAAACGAAACTAGGAAACTGAAGGAAGCCCAGCAGCAACTAGAAGAACAGCAACGCCAGGGTCGCCATAGCAAGAGTTTTCTTCATTCCAGCCTCGCAACATTGATCTTCCACAGAAAGATAAGGACAATTAATTGTCTTACATAATTAAAAAGATAATTAAAAAAGCCACATGCGGCTACGCCCGAAATACACATGGGCAAAAGAAGAAGGAAGACAAGGATCTGGCTCGCTGATCTCTACTTTCTTGATGCGTTGCTGCAGGCCGCCGGAACTAGTCTCCGCGGCGAGCAGCGATGAGATCTTTCGTGTCCTCAAGACGCTGCTTGAGAACATCCATGGATTCCTCTACCGGCCTTTGGCGCTCGTTGGGGAGTATGTCATTCTCGTCCATAAGTTTCCTGACGATGACGCCGGTCCTCTTCAACAAGGCACTGGTCTCCTCCTGCTGGTCTGCACTTCGGCCGATCTTCTCCCTTGGCAGGTCGCGCTCGGCCCGGAGCCTCTCATTGCCCTCCCTTAGTTGCCGGATGATGCTGGTAGCATGTTCAAACGAGTCTTTCATGTCGTCCTGCAACCTCGCCCACCAAGATCCGACCCATCCGCTATGGATGATCGCATGCATGCGCTTTATGTGATCGTCGCCTGCCCGCGAGAAATTTTCCCAGGACGCCGCGGCGCGGCGGGACATCTCTACTGCATTTGTGGCACGGCGGGACATCTCTGTTGCTTCCGCGGTGCGGCCGGACCAGTCTGCTGCATCGACGGCGCGGCGGGACCTCTGTGCTGCTACTTCCACGCGGCGGGACATGTCGGCTGCTCTCGCAGCGAGGCGGGACATCTCTCGTGCTTCCGCTTCCATGCTCGCCTCTCCCTGGTGGCAATCTCTCGACCCAGAATTCACGCTGGCCATGGCAAACGCAAGGGAAGGATGTTGAATGACTTGTTTGTTTTTGTGGATGAGGAGTTGAGGAGGAATGTGCAGTCATCTAGGCATACTAGTATTTATAAACGAGTAATAATATGCTCCTAAGTGGGAAACCGTTAAGATTCTGATCGGTGTGAACAGGTTTGCAATTCAATATAGCGTGGTACTAATACGCTCCTAGCTGGAAAACCGCTTAGGTTGTGATCGGTGTGAACAGGTTTGCAATTCAATATAGCGTGGAGTAATTTGGAATGCGACGAGACGCAAGCTCAAAATTTATTGACGGTTCTAGTTTCGAAGTGCGGCACTATTCCCGGATGGAGTACTCCCTCCTTTCCGGTTTATAGGGCTCAAATCTGAAATTTCATCAACCAAGGCATTTTATGAGTGGAGGAATGTATCTCGTACTTTACAAAACTACTCAAATTAAACACATGCATTAATTTGGATTAATTGCAGTGCATGCATGCTTGGCCACTAGATGAGTAGGAATATTACATGCATTGGTGTGTTCCTTTTTAATTCTTGCATGCAAAGATTTAATGCGCTCTGAAAACTAAAAATGTGATGGGGATGAGCCCTTTAAATTGGAAAAACAAAAAAGTTGAAATAAGCCCTATAAACCGGAAAGGAGGGAGTAGTTCTTTTTCTACTCCCTCCTTTCCGGTTTTATAGGGCTTATCTCAAAATTTTAGTTTTTCCATTTTATAAGGCTCAATTTGGTTGTTCCCCAACACATGTTCAGATTCCAAGGTGCATTAAATCATTGCATGCAAGTATTAAGATAAAATTGACCAATGCATGTACTTTATGCATGCATGCATTGCAATTAATGCATTGATAAACATAATTTTTTGAGAAAAACAAGAGCATTAATTTGATGCTTTTGCAAACTACAAAAAATATTCCACCACTCACCATCTTGGTTGGTGAAATTTTTGAATTAAGCCCTATAAACCGGAAAGGAGGGAGTACTTTTGTGTACGTGCAATAACTGGCACCGTCGTATACATATCTTACAGATAATGGGGCGTTCGACAGGAATAGCCGTGTGGCGAGCTCTAGGCTAGTCTTTTTTTCAGACGCATTAAACCTATCTCTCGGGACTTCTCGCACGCACCATCGTGCCACCCACAAAAACTTGTACTCTGAGTTTAGTACTCCCTCCGTCCGGAAATACTTGTCATCAAAATGAATAAAATGGGATGTATCTAGACGTATTTTAGTTTGAGATACATATCTTTTATCCATTTTGATGACAAGTATTTTCGGACGGAGGGAGTACGTTATCTGAGAAGAGAAGAGGTGCACGCACGCACTCGCCCTCTCACACACGCGTCTATTTTTCTCGAAAAGGAGGATGATGACCCCGCCTCTGCATCTGGGAGTCACACACGCATCTATAGCTACGAATTGTAGTGGTCTCAACCATCCGATTGGCTCTATCATGGATGTACCTATATACTAAAACATGTCTAGATACATCTATATTTTGACAAATGGAAGGCATGTATTGTGGAACGGAGGGAGTGCTTGCCATCAAAATGGATAAAATGAGACGTATCTAGAACTAAAAAACGTCTACATACATCTACGTTTATCCATTTTGATGACAAGTAGTACTTCTTACCCAAAGGAACTTTATATCCAACAGACACAAAATATCCGTTCGATTGTTGGAAATTACTGATCTGATGTCGAAGTAATTGCTGCATCGCCACCAAAACCCACCATTTCTTAAGCTAAAGTAGACCAAGGTAATCCCTATATTAGCATATTACTAAGATAAACAGAAGGCACTGTAGAAACATTTAGGACGTGAGCTTGTCAACCTGAATGTGGAGGGACACAAGCTTAGCCCCGGCCAGCAGCTTGGGCGGAACTGTCAAGAAGGTCAGCTCCTGCACGTCAACGTCGCCGGGATACTTGTTGCTTGTCACCTCCATTTCCACCTTGATAGCGTCGATCGTGCCTTTGGGCTCCCCCGGCGGGCCGTTCGCCCACAGCTTGGCCACGTAATGCGGTAGTGGGGACGCCCCCGCTCTGATGCAGACGACCGACATGGCGATAGCCGCGCCGATGTCGAGCACGCCGCCGACCAAGAAAAACGCGCGGCGGTCCTCCTCCGTGAATAGCAAGAGCCATGGCTCCGACAGTGGCACTTGCAGCTGGAGCACCTTGCCTTACTGGATCCTGTGCACGGGCATGGGATACGCGGTGCTGATATGGTGGTAGAGCACCGGCGACGGGCCTTCGTAGCCGCAAACGGGCACGGGCATTTGCGGTGGCGCGCGACACACACGCCCGGTGATCGGCGAGCTTGTGGTAATGACGTAGAGCCCACAGCCTTCGTGCGGGCACTCCACCCTCACCGACGAAAGGACGGAGTCCACCGCCATGTTCCGCACATCAAAGCCACCGCCGCGCTCACACTTCTGGCACTGCCGCTGGTTCCTGGGGCGCTCGACGCGGTAGTCCGTGCAGGCCAGGTGCCCTCCCTTGCACTACAGAAATCAATCGAACATCACATCAATCAAGAAACCTGCACCTTGCTCAATCAGCTGAACGGACGAGGTGTATTCGAACCTCATACACTGGAGGGGTCAATGGGCGGAGGCACAAGGGGCAGTGGAGCACGGTGAGGTCCATCGAGACCTTAGAGAGCTCCATCGTCGGGTCATGTTCGGTCTGCATGATCTCGCCCTCCTCGTGCACAACCATCTCTCGACTTGGGCTGGGGTATTACAAAGCTTTACCGTCACATATTTTATACTACTTCAAGTTGCATTAAATCAACACATGCAAGTATCAAAAGGAGAGTCACGGCATGCATGCATGCGTTGTAATTAATGCATCGGTAAACGCAAATTATTGAAATATATCGAGTGTAGTGCTTTGATGTGTCGCGTCAACTCGTACATCAACGAGAAGTTTGATTATCCTCTCCCTCGCGGACTTAACTGCACATGCCTTTGGCTGTATGACAGGTTGGCCACACACCTGTCGGGCCCACCTGTCATACACGCAAAGGAAGGAGCGTCCCTCCCTCGCCCATGAGCGTGGTGGCTGGCAAGACTAGGAGAAGCTTTTGCTACACGCTCTCCCTCCCGCACGCGATGGACATGCAGCAGTTCAATCGGTGTCAGATGGCCAGAAGCGTACTGTAGTACTCCTCCAGTGCAGTAGTACTCCATCATTGTTCGACTTCCTAATGAGGCGAAGAGCCAAGCGCAACCCGAACGCTCGTGTGGCAGTTTCATGTGTAGAGTAGTCTAGGATAGCGTGTACCGTGCATGTAAGCTTAAAATCATTGGGGTCGGCTCCATGCTATGTGGCCGTCTCGAAGTTTAAAAAAAATAGTCTTCTGGCCCTACCTGTCACCCTGGTGATTGTAGTTTGCACGCTCATCTGGTCAAGACAGGAATATATATTTTAATATTTTTTCGAAAAGGGGGGACTCCTCGGCCTCTGCATCAGAACGATGCATACGGCCACATATATTTTAATTTGTGGTGGATAAATGTTAGAGGTTGCAGCAAATATATTGTACGTTGTGGGTTTTTCAGCCAAGTTTAGAGGCAAGCATGTGGGGCCAGTGCTATGATGTGTCGCGTCAACTCATACAACGAGGAGAATCTTGATTTTACTACACGCCTTCTCCCTCGCCCATGCGCGCGGTTGCTCGCAAGCGAGGACAGGCTTTTGCTTAGTAGTACTTCTACAACAAGCTATCCGTCCCGCTCGCGATGGACGGACATGCAGCAGTGGATTCGACACTGTAAAAGCAGTAGTAGTAACATCATTGTTTGTCTTCTCGAAGAGGCGAAGAGCGAAGCGCAAACCGAACGTTGCAGTTGCGAACATTGGAGCACGCATATAGCCAGGCTCTTGCATGAGACAAAATTGCTATGTGAGCCCACTATTGTACTTGTACGTACAACTACTTGCTAGTATAGCCCTGTAAACCAGAAAGGAGTATTTGCCCTTCTAGAGATTTCAACAAGTGACTAGACTACACCGAGACGAAGTACATATGGAGCAAAATGAGTGAATCTGCACCATAAATAAATATGTACTAGTTCTATTGTTTTCCTCTCCGAGGTGCACAATATTGAGTATACTGACTAGTCTCTTTTTGACACGCATTTACATTTTTTGACACAAAGATGCACGCAAGCACTCATATACACGCGCATACACTCACCCCTATGAACGCACACACGCACGGCACTATCATCTTGAAATTTACGAAGTCACCATAGGCACCTCGTCGTCGACGGGTCCATAGGTTCTTGAATGCCAAGGAGGGAGAGGGTAGTGGTTCCCGAGACGTTGAACGGTCAATGATGCATCCTCAATTACATGCAGGAATTAATTGGAGAAGCAGAATAGAGCCAGCACGATGTGAATGCAACACAGTTTGGACTCTCATATAATAAAGGCGCCCCACCACTCCACTCCATCTACTCCCAAGTCTCTGCGCAACACTGCTCACTCCAATCCAAGACCAAGTGACCAGAAGCCACAAGCACCTATGGAGGCGATGGACGCGAGCGGCAGTCGGTTGTGCCAAATCATCCAAGGCACTGGTCTGCGGCCCCGCACCGCTTAGCGTTTCCAGACGGTGCTGGCGACCGCAGGCATCGTAGCCCTCGCGGACGCCGGCTTCGCCTCTCGCATGGACGACATGATGGTCAACTCCATCCGCAAGTTCACCGCCGTCAAAAAGCATGCGGATGACCTTGCCGTACCGCTCCATGCCGCGCGCCCAGGCTCCTCATTGCCTACCACTCTCATCGGCCTCCATGGTGATGAACTCTTTCAAGCCCTGGTGGCCCTGCAGGTGCCGGAGGTCGCGAGGAAGAATGTGCACCTCAAGGCCGCGCTCGCCCGCAGCGCCTCGCCATGCAAGAAACCGTCGACCTGCACATCCACGTCTACTAGGAAATCGTCTACATAGGCCACTACAAGGCAAGCGAGGACAGAAAGACGTTGGCCTTCTTCCAGCGGCTGGAATCTTTGGATGCCATTGTTCAGAAGCACGTCGACCTGGCCACGAAAGCCGCTGCTACTTAGGCGCCATTCGGTGGGCCGGCGCCCTGAGTCGAGGAGGTGGACGTCGTCGATGGATGCATCTCTTCTTCTTGCCTCTTGTAACCAGCACTGCATCGCCTTGTGGCCTTAATGTTTTATTACTATAGTACTCCCTCCGTTCCCAGATATAAGTCTTTCTAAAGATTCCAGCAAGTGACTACTACATACGGAACAAAATGAGTGAATCTACACTCTAAACTATGTCTACATACATCTGTATGTTGTATTTCATTTGAAATAGTATCTAAAAAAGGCTTATATTTATGAACGGAGGGAGTATATGGCATTTTTATTCCCGTAATGCGTTTTCACCGTGAGGTGGGTCATGATTGAGCAAACCCACCCCGCCCACCGGGCGTCGGCCGAGTTTGGAATTAGAAGAGAGAAGCGAGGGAGGAGAGCTAGCTGTAGCACGGACGTTGTTGTAAGATGGGACTCGTGTTTATAGAATAGGAGTACTGAGCACTCGTGCCTCTTTTTTTTATGAGGGAAAAATTAGTCGTATGTCTAGTACCACTAGTTGGGTGCATGCGACCTATAGCTGTCATCACTTTAGGTCTCCTTTTCGAACCGGGGCTACGCTTCACAGTACATAATTTTTTTCACGCATTTATCCTCCTATATGTACTCCTAGGCTATTTCCACGTGCTCCCATTCGCCGGCATGTGGGACATAGAGCATCTGGGTCGTAGTGCATGCATGACTCGGAGCATATGCCGGGGAACTTTACATTTCAGACCTCAAGAATTACATGCAAACCCCCCGCAGAAGAATAAATAAATGAATGAATTACTACATGAAACCGGATTATTTTCGTGGAAACCGGAGCACGTTCATTAAATTTTGGACATAACTGAAAGTGCGTTATATCGACTAGAGGGGGGGTGAATAGGCGATTTTTATGAATTCTTCAATGAGGAATTTGCCGGTGAGGAAATTCCTAAGTGAAGAACTACTTGCAGCGGAATAAGTACTCAGAAGTAAGCATGAGAGAATGCGGGCATGGTCATCATGATGAAATGAAGATAATCAAAGAGTACAGAAAGCGTAAACACAGGATAGCACAAGATGAAGACAAACAGATTGAAGAAATTGAACTGAGGAAATTGAGAAAGTCTTCAGTCAAAGTCTTCAAACACAGATATGAATGAACACTCAACACAAAGAATGAGGAAATGAAAGGGTTGAGGAAATAGAACCAGTTAGGTTGGTGAAGACATTGATTTGGTAGACCAGTTCCAACTGCTGTCTCAGTTGTATGTCTGGTTGGAGCGACTGAGTATTTAAACTCGAGGACACACAGTCCCGGACACCCGGGCCGCCGAGCACGCAGCTCAGGACACCAAGTCCTCATCAGATTCTCCTTGAACTAAGGTCACATGACCTCGTCCAATCACTCATGTAAGTCTTGAGCGACTTCCAAACCTTCACAGACTTGGTCACTCGGCGATCCACAATTCCTCTTGGATGCTTCTAGACCATGACGCCTAACCGTCTGGAAGAAGCACAGTCTTCAAAGGTAACAAGCGTCGGATCCACGCAGGCTCAATCTCTTCAGTGATGCTCAATCACTTTGGGTTTGTAGGGGTTTGGTTTTTGGGTTTTTTCCTCACTCGATGATTTTCGCTCAAAGTCCTCGGAGGATGGTTTGCTCTCAAATGACAAGTGTCAAGTTCTCTCGGAGTAGCCAACCCGCTAGTGGTTGTAGGGGGCGGCTATTTATAGCCTAGGGAGCAGCCCGACATGATAATACATAAATGCCCTTCAATGATATGACCGTTAGGTGGATAAGATATTTTGGGACAGTCATGCCAAGAAGACAAAGAACGGTCGGAATTTTGACTTTCAAATTCCTCGTGGCTATCATGTTCCTCCTTTGTGTAGGCAAGCCGCCTTTGGCGAATTCCTAACTCCTCAATCAGAACAAATTCCTCGTGACCATTAGAACTTCGCCTCTCACATCAAGAAATTGACTGAATCTGTATGAGATTTCCAAAGGCTTCACTCAAGGGATTCGTAGGTGTAGGATTTTGAGTTGAGCATCACATGGAAATTTTTCCTTAGTATTTCCTCGACCCCTTTAACAAAGACGGTGTTTCCTATGACTCAAGAAAGAGAAAACGAAACTACAAAAACAAAAGTCTTCACGCTTCATGTTACTCAAATGAATACCAAGTCTTCAAGGTCACACCAATTTCTTCACTTTCAAAGTCTTCAGAAAGTCTTCAGAATATCAAAGTCTTTAGTCGAAGAACTTCATTTTTAGGGGTCGAATTTCTCTGTAAATATCAAACTCCTCATAGACTTATATACCTGTGTACACTCATAAACTCATTAGTCCCTTAACCTATAAGTCTTCAATACACCAAAATCACTAAGGGGCACTAGATGCACTCATACACCAAAATTATACCTGTGTACACGCATTTGACATATAATATGAAGAATTTGAAAATGCATGATGAAATATGGTGTTTGATGAAATTCAGCATGCGTGCAATAACATTAATGAGGAACAGGCATGCAAAATAACGCATCAAGAGTATCAGAGCACAGTGCATCAAAAGTATCAGAGCACCGTCGGGTTTAAGATTACAACTCGATCCAATAAAAGTTTCAGAATAACGAGAGTTGTAACTTAACAAAAAAATTGTATATGGGCAATTAAATAGACCCGCTTGAAGACTAACTCACATTTCTCCCCCTTTGTCATCAAATGACCAAAAGGATCGAAACTGAGGACTAACGCCCCTGAAGAATTTCAAGTTGATGAAGGAGCGCCAGCATTGTTGGGGTCGGTTGTCGTAGTAGGGCCTGCCGCAGTGTCATCCAGTCTTCATTTTCATCAGTGTCTCGCGATGAAGAATAGGAGCTGGCCACCAAGGAAGGAACTTTGACCTTCTTGTATTTCTTCGGAGGAGGTGCAGACCAGTCAAATTCATCCTTGAGACCCATTCTCTTCAATTCTTCCATGATGTAGACATTAGAAAGAACAGCCCAGGTGCGTTTGAAGGTTTCATGGAGGTGGTAGTGGTTTTTCTTCACTGCATTGTGTGTTGAGGTCATGTTGTGAAGAATTGAACCAAACTGACGCTTGACCCATTTATGATTGCGATCAACCTTCCGATGAAGACCGAGGAGTAACTTCATGATCGGTCATCACCACAGGTCTTTGTGGCTTGAGGATTTTGCTTGGCTGAGGTGTTTGCGGCAGCGTCATGTGTGGCAGAGTCACATTGGTGGAGTAGGATGCAGCTTTGCGAAACTGACCATCCAATGGACGAGTGCCTTCATCGATCACAGCTGAGGTAAATGTCCGTTTGAGGACTTCAATTGGAGGCAAGTAGCTGCAGTAGTTCAGAGTATTTTAGCCTTGTAATTGAGTGAAGACCTTGTTCTGATGAATCTCATAATCCAAGGTGCATAAGGCTTCAGCTCAAAAGGTGACATAGCAATGTTCGCCAGAGTCCTCATGAAGAAATCATGGAAGTTGACGAGAACGCCATGAATGATATTGAAAAGCATATTCTTCATGATGCCAACGACTTCTTCATTGTTTGAGTCGTGGCCTTTGATAGGACTCATTGTCTTCTTCAGAATCCGATAGACAGTCCGAGGCACATACAATAATTCCTTGACGAGGAATTTGGTTCTTGGGGCCTGCCCTGGCTTCAAAGGCTTCATCAAGACTTGCATATAGTGATTTGAAAGCTCGTGTTCGTTGTAGATACAACGAGCACCATCAAGTGGAGGATCGAGTGCTAGGGCACGAAGCAATTCAGCTTGTCGGTGCCTTGTAGTGAGTGTTTTCAGACATCCAGTCTAACACCCATGAGTTCACATCTTCAGCGTCTCCGGTGATGTGCAACATCGCATAGAATTGAAGAATGAGTTCTTCATTCCAATCACAGATATCGGTCAGCAGAAATTAGAAGTCCCGCATCGTGAAGAACACCGAGGATCGGCTCAAGCTGGCAGAGATTCCATGTCCACATGAGGAATATGTGCATGATCGAAGACTTTGTCTTTGTTGAACAACACCGAGGAATAGAAATTGGCTTGGTGGCAGTCCGTAAACGCCTCTTCCTTATGCGAGCAGAATCATATGGATTGTAATCAGTGAAGAATACGTGCTCGCCAAGAAATCTTCAGCCTTGAACTTTTGCTTTGTTGAGAAGGGATTCTTTGGCTTTGGCGGTGGAGTGTCGATGAATTGCATCACGACCTCTGGAATTGCAATCTCGTGTTCTTCAGCCGAGGAATTTCTGGTTCCTCTACAGTGCAGTCGAGGATCAGCAAAGGAGTTCATTAGCGCTTAGTGGCTGGAATTTCTTCATGTACAGATGAAGTGGGATGAGTTTTCTTGAGCCCATTTGAACTGTTGGAGCAGGGACCGAGGAATCTATTGGATTGGGGTGAAGAGTGGAGAATTTGGATGTCGACTTTCCCAAAAGTCATCGCTCATCACCGGGCGTTGTGCTTCCAATATCCACATCTTCGCCTTCAATTTCTTCAACGCCGCCTCTTCAAATGTGAACCGAGGCATAGGCGAGGAAATGATTGGGGTTGAAGGGATAGCTTCCACTTCAATTTCTTCATCAATCTGCTCTGACGAAGCAGCAGAATGATCTTCTTCATCAGATCCGCTTGGGATCTCATAATCTTCACCAAAAGTTACAAGGTCCTTTGATGGAATTGAGGAGATTGGAACAACATCAATAGGATTTTCAAAAGTGCTGGTCATTGGCTTCATTTTCTTCGCAGCCGAAGAATTTGACGCAGCTGATGCTTTCCGTTTCTTCACTGCAGATCGTTCTGCAGCCTTGGTCTTCTTCACATCATATGCAGATGGAAGAATTGGAGTTGGCATTGGCGCAGGAGGAGCTGAGGAATCTGGTTGATTTTCCTCAGGCGCAACTGATGCAGTTGCCCCGACTTCTTCAGTTTCTTCAGGCGCACCACTAGTGGATGCCCTGGCAATTTCTTCAGCGGCTGGAATGGAGTCATCAGCCCTGGAACTACCATTGTCTTCAGCCTGAACTTCATCGGGTCTTGGCATGTTCTTCGATCGGCTGAGCCGAGGCTCCGGCTGAGGAATTTCTTGTTGCGTTGGGGCTGCAACATTTGTGAATTTCTTCGTCAGTTGACAAATCTGACTTTGGCTCCTGCCGGTCAGCATAATAGGAGTTAAATTTGTCGCCGAGGGCTTTGATGTCACCTGCATCTTGATAAGTTCTTGATTGTCATCTTGACAACGTTTTTCTTCCGCAGTTTCTCCTTTCAGATCTGCGATTTCTTGATCTCTCCGTCAGATCAAATTTCCATTTCTCCTCTTGGATGAAATGAGTCAAGATGTGACTTTGGCCAGCATCAACTTGAAGTCGTGCATAGGAGCGTTTGGGTCCTTGTGCCGAGATCAATGTAGTCTAGGATCGCTCTTGGATCCAATAAAGAAGGGCATTGTGTGTGCCTTTGGCTCTAGCGGCCCTTTCTTGGCGGTCTCGATGATTTCCGCAAGTTCATCATCATCAGCCTCATCATCTTCGTGGAGGCTCTTGGAAGGCGACTGTTTCTTCTTGGGACTTGGCCGAGGACCTCGCCCACTGTGTGGCCTTAGTCTTCAGCAGAGTCGGGCCAGATGAAGAATTTGGTGCAAATTGAGGAACTTGCTGAAACACCAGAGGCAATGGAGATGCCAAGAGTCCTTTGGCACGTGGCTAGATGCACTGGTCGAGGACTTTGTCATGAATAGCCGAGGATTTTGTAGGAGCTGCCGAGGACTTGGGAGGAGCAGGAGCAGCATGAGGAATTGGCCGTGAGGGCATGCTGAGGAACTTGGCCGTGAGGGCACTGCTGGTGAAGCACTTGGCTTGTGCGGGCTTCTTTGCCATAGATTTTCTTGGCACGACAGAGGCCTCGATGGCAGCAGCAGATGTGAGAGTCCTCATTAAATTTCCTCAATGCCTCGTTGGCTTGTCTTGCCAATTTGGCTTGGCGCTTGGCCCATTCTTCAGAAATTCCTCACCATGCTTGATCTTTGGTGGGTCGACTTCTTGGCCAGGTGCCAATGGAGCTCTTGGGCATGGAGGATTCAGTGTGAATTTCTTCATGTACTTTGGAGTAACATATCGGTACTCCCTCCATTCCCTTGCCCATCTCCGTTCAATCCTTTGAATGCGCACCTTACGCTGATTTTTGTTCTCTTTGCCGAACTCGGCTTCATCAGATGTGCAATAATCAGCATATATTTCCTCGGGAATTTCAAACGCAGTCATGACCTCAGGCCTCTTTCCTCCTTTCTGTGGCTTCTTTCCTTCTGCCATATTCTTCAGCTGAGGAATTTGAACAATCGAATTCTCTGAAGAAGTACGCAACTTTTCTTCGAGGAACGCTGCAAATGAGTTAAGTTGATGAGAACCTAGTGATTCAGCAGCGGACATGAGTACCTGTGAACAGAGTACAGTTGCGAGGAATTTGGAGAGGTCATATGCGTTCTCATAAGGTTTTTCAAGAAGAACTAGTTTGAGGAATTTGACCAGATGAGCCTTGAAGAATTTCACTAAGCGATCTTTGTCTTAGGTTCCAGAGTTGTATAGATCGAGGATCCACACAATTGAGGAATCTTGAAGAAAAATCATTGCTTAGAGAAACGAATCAAGAGCATGTTTTGTTTGAGGTGTTCATATGTGTGAAGATTTGAAGAATAAACACCTTTGAAGATTTCAGGAAGGTTTGAGAATCAAAGCGAGTAATAAAAGTAACTTTTAATTATCCGAAGTGAAGAACACGACGAACTGAGAAGAATAGATGGGAAGTTCGTCAGGTTGGATCTTCCACGCCCTAACTCGGCGGAGGAAGACAGCTACGATGGCGGCGGAGTGAAGATTTCCGTGGTCGGCGCGAGTACGTCGGTGACGAGGTCGAGGCAGTGAAGCTCTTCCTCACCAGCGACGATGGAGTAGCGGCGGCGCTAGGGTTTGAGAAGCTCGAGCGAGAGAGAGCGGTCGAGCGGAGTAAAGGAAGTGACGAAGGGGAGAGGGGGTATATATAGCCACGGTGAAAAACTGTTCGCCCGAAGATTTTGGACGAAGTGCCCCTGACCCTTCTCATTCGCTTGACATGTGTCACCCACGTACTGAGAAGTGGAGATTGTGTTAGATCGTGGGTGAATAGATAAATCTTGAAGGAAATATGCCCTAGAGGCAATAATAAAATTATTATTTTCCTTATATCATGATAAATGTTTATTATTCATGCTAGAATTGTATTAACCGGAAACATAATACATGTGTGAATATATAGACAAACAGTATGTCACTAGTATGCCTCTACTTGACTAGCTTGTTAATCAAAGATGGTTATGTTTCCTAACCATGAACAAGGAGTTGTTATTTGATTAACAAGGTCACATCATTAGTAGAATGATCTGATTGACATGACCCATTCCGTTAGCTTAACACTTGATCGCTTAGTATGTTAATGCTTTCTTCATGACCCATACATGTTCCTCGTAACTATGAGATTATGCAACTCCCGTTTACCGGAGGAACACTTTGGGTGCTACCAAACGTCACAACGTAATCGGGTGATTATAAAGGAGTACTACAGGTGTCTCCAAAGGTACTTGTTGGGTTGGCGATTTCGAGATTAGGTTTTGTCACTCCGATTGTCGGAGAGGTATCTCTAGGCCTTCTCGGTGATACACATCACTTAAGCCTTGCAAGCATTACAACTAATGAGTTAGTTGTGAGATGATGTATTACGGAACGAGTAAAGAGACTTACCGGTAACGAGATTGAACTAGGTATTGGATACCGACGATCGAATCTCGGGTAAGTAACATACCGATGACAAAGGGAACAACGTATGTCGTTATGCGGTTTGACCGATAAAGATCTTCGTAGAATATGTAGGAACCAATATGGGCATCCAGGTTCCGCTATTGGTTATTGACCGAGAATGGTTCTAGGTCATGTCTACATAGTTCTCGAACCCGTAGGGTCCGCACGCTTAACGCTTCGATGACAGTTCATAATGAGTTTATAAGTATTGATGCAATCGAAGGTTGTTCGAGTCCCGGATGTGATCACGGACATGACAAGGAGTCTCGAAATGGTCGAGACATAAAGATTGATATATTGGAAGCCTATGTTTGGACTTGGAAGGGTTCCGAGTGAAATCGAAATTCTGGGAGTAAGGGAGGTTACCGAACCCCGGGAACTACATGGGCCATAGTGGGCCTTAGTGGAAAGGAGAGAGGGCCAGCCCTAGGTGGTCGCGCCCCCCTTCCCCTAGTCCTATTAGGACTAGGAAAGGTGGGCCGCCCCCTCTCTCTTTCCCCTCCGGGAATCCTAATCCAACTAGGATTGGAGGGAGTCCTACTCCCGGAGGAGTAGGACTCCTTTGCGCCTCCCCTTGGGCGGCCACCTCCCCTTGGCTCCTTTATATCACGGGGGCAGGGGCACCCCATGACACACAAGTTGATCTCACGGATCTTTCCTTAGCCGTGTGCGGTGCCCCTTCCACCATATTCCACTTCGTCATATCGTCGTAGAGCTTAGGCGAAGCCCTGCGCCGGAGAAGTCATATCGTCATGAGCTTAGGCGAAGCCCTGCGTCGGTGGAGCATCAACATCGCTACCACGTCGTCTTGTGGAACTCATCCCGACACTTTGCCGGATCGGAGTCCGGGATCGTCATCGAGCTGAGCGTGTGCAGAACTCGGAGGTGCCGTCGTTCGGTACTTGGATCGGTCGAATCGTGAAGACGACGACTACATCAACCGCGTTGTTATAACGCTTCCGCTTACGGTCTACGAGGGTACGTGGACATACACTCTCCCCTCTCGTTGCTATGCCGTCACCATGGTCTTGCGTGATCGTAGGAAAATTTTGAAATTACTACGTTTCCCAACAGTGGCATCCGAGCCTGGTTTTATGCGTTGATGTCATATGCACGAGTAGAACACAAGTGAGTTGTGGACGATACAAGTCATACCGCCTACCAGCATGTCATACTTTGGTTCAGCGGTATTGTTGGACGAGACGATCCGGACCAACCTTACGCCAGACGCTTACGCGAGACCGGTTCCCTCGGCGTGCTTTGCACATAGATGGCTTGCGGAAGACTGTCTCTCCAACTTTAGTTGAACTGAGTGTGGCTACGCCCGGTCCTTGAGAAGGTTAAACGGAGTCTATTTGACAAACTATCGTTGTGGTTTTGATGCGTAGGTAAGAACGGTTCTTGCTCAGCCCGTAGCAGCCACGTAAAACTTGCAACAACAAAGTAGAGGACGTCTAACTTGTTTTTGCAGGGCATGTTGTGATGTGATATGGTCAAGACGTGATGCTATATTTTATTGTATGAGATGATCATGTTTTGTAACCGAGTTATCGGCAATGGCGAGAGCCATATGGTTGTCGCTTATTGTATGCAATGCAATCGCGATGTAATGCTTTACTTTATTACTAAGCGGTAGTGATAGTCGTGGAAGCATAAGATTGGCGAGACGACAACGATGCTACGATGGAGATCAAGGTGTCGCGCCGGTGACGATGGTGATCATGACGGTGCTTGGCGATGGAGATCACAAGCACAAGATGATGATGACCATATCATATCACTTATATTGATTGCATGTGATGTTTATCCTTTATGCATCTTATCTTGCTTTGATTGACGGTAGCATTATAAGATGATCTCTCACTAAAAATTATCAAGAAGTGTTCTCCCGAGTATGCACCGTTGCGAAAGTTCTTCGTCTTTGAGACACCACGTGATGATCGGGTGTGATAGGCTCTACGTTCAAATACAACGGGTGCAAAACAGTTGCACACACGGAATACTCAGGTTAAACTTGACGAGCCTAGCATATAACAGATATGGCCTCGGAACACAGAGACCGAAAGGTCGAGCGTGAATCATATAGTAGATATGATCAACATAGTGATGTTCACCATTGAAACTACTCCGTCTCACGTGATGATCGGACACGGTTTAGTTGATATGGATCACGTGATCACTTAGATGACTAGAGAGATGTCTGTCTAAGTGGGAGGTTTTTAATATGATTAATCAAACTTAAACTTATTATGAACTTAGTACCTGATAGTATTTTGCTTGTGTATGTTTGATGTAGATAGATGGCTCGTGCTGTTGTTCCGTTGAATTTTAATGCGTTCCTTGAGAAAGCAAAGTTGAAAGATGATGGTAGCAATTACACGGATCGGGTCCGTAATTTGAGGATTATCCTCATTGCTGCACGTAAAAATTACGCCCCGGAAGCACCGCCGGGTGATGTCTCTGCAGATGCCGAGCCGGAAGTTATGAACGTCTGCAAAGCGGAGCCGATGACTACTCTATAGTTCAGTGTGCCATGCTTTACGGCTTAGAACCGGGTCTTCAACGACGTTTTGAACGTCATGGGGCATATGAGATGTTCCAGAAGTTGAAGTTAATATTTCAAGCAAATGCCCGGATTGAGAGATATGAAGTCTCCAATAAGTTCTATAGCTGCAAGATGGAGGAGAATAGTTACAAGGTGAACACATACTCAAAATGTCCGGGTATAACAATCACTTAATTCAGCTGGGAGTTAATCTTCCGGATGATAGTGTCATTGATGTAATTCTCCAATCATCGCCACCAAGCTACAAGAGCTTCGTGATGAACTATAATATGCAAGGGATGACTAAGACAATTTCGAGCTCTTCGCGATCTTTGAAGCCATGGAGGTAGAAATCAAGAAAGAGCATCAAGTGTTGATGGTCAGCAAGACCACTAGTTTCAAGAAAAGGGCAAAGGGAAGAAGAAGGAACTTCAAAAGAACAGCAAGAAAGTTGCCGATCAAGAGAAGAAACCCAAGTCCGGACCTAAGCCCTAAATCGAAAGTGTTTTTATTGCAAGCAGACTGGACACTGGAAGCGGAACTGCCCCAAGTATTTGGCGGATAAAAAAGGATGGCAAGGTGAACAAAGGTATATATGATATACATGTTATTGATGTGTACCTTACTAAAACTCGCATGAGTACACAGGTATTTGATAATCGGTTACATTGCTAATATTTGCAACTCAAAGCAGGAACTACGGATTGCGAAGATTGGCTAAGGACGAGGTGACGGCGCGCTGTTGAAATGGTTCCAAAGTCGATGTGATCGCAATCGGCACGCTACCTCTACATCTACCTTCGGGATTAGTTTTAGACCTAAATAATTGTTATTTGGTGCCGCGTTGAGCATGAACATTATATCTGGATCTTGTTTATTGCGTAGACGGTTATTCATTTAAATCAGAGAATAATGGTTGTTCTATTTATATGAGTAATATCTTTTATGGTCATGCACCCTTGAAGAATGGTCTATTCTTGTTGAATCTCAAAGAGTGATACACATATTCATAATGTTGAAGCCAAAAGATGCAGAGTTGATAATGATAGTGCAACTTATTTGTGGCAATCGCCGTTTAGGTCATATCGGTGTAAAACGCATAAAGAAACTCCATCTCGATGGGCTTCGAATCACTTGATTATGAATCACTTGGTACTTGCGAACCGTGCCTCATGGGCAAGATGACCAAAACGCCGTTCTCCGGAACTATGGAGCGTGCAACCGATTTGTTGGAAATCATACATACCGATGTTTGTGGTCCAATGAATGTTGAGGCACGCTTGGTATCGTTATTTTCTCACCTTCACAGATGATTTGAGCAGATATGGGTATATCTACTTAATGAAACACAAATCTGAAACATTTGAAAAGTTCAAAGAATTTCAGAGTGAAGTGGAAAATCATCGTAACAAGAAAATAAAATTTCTACGATCTGATCGTGGAGGAGAATATTTGAGTTACGAGTTTGGTTTACATTTGAAACAATGTGGAATAGTTTCGCAACTCACGCCACCCGAAACACCACAGAGAAATGGTGTGTCCGAACGTCGTAATCGTACTTTACTAGATATGGTGCGATCAATGATGTCTATTTCGATTTACCGCTATCGTTTTGGGGTTATGCTTTAGAGACGGCCGCATTCACGTTGAATAGGGCACCGTCAAAATCCGTTGAGACGACGCCTTATGAACTGTGGTTTGGCAAGAAACCAAAGTTGTCGTTTCTTAAAGTTTGGGGCTGCGATGCTTATGTAAAGAAACTTCAACCAGATAAGCTCGAACCCAAATCGGAAAAATGTGTCTTCATAGGATACCCAAAGGAGACTGTTGGGTACACCTTCTATCACAGATCTGAAGGCAAGATTTTCGTTGCTAAATTCGGATCCTTTCTAGAGAAGGAGTTTCTCTCGAAAGAAGTGAGTGGGAGGAAAGTAGAACTTGATGAGATAATCAGATTCTGCTCCCTTATTGGAAAGTAGTTCATCACAAGAAATGGTTCTGTGACAACTACACCAATTAGTGAGGAAACTAATGATGATGATCATGAAGTTTCAGATCAAGTTACTACTTGAACCTCGAGGGTCAACCAGAGTAAAATACGCACTGCAGTGGTACGGTAATCCTATTCGGAAGTCATGTTACTTGACCATGGCGAACCTACAAACTATGAAGAAGCGATGGTGAGCCCAGACTTCGCAAAAATGGCTGGAAGCCATGAAATCTGAGATGGGATCCATGTATGAGAACAAAGTATGGACTTTGGTTGACTTGCCCGATGATCGGCAAGCCATTGAAAATAAATGGATTTTTAAGAAGAAGACCGACGCCGATGGTAATGTAACCGTCTACAAAGCTCGACTTGTTGCGAAAGGTTTTCGACAAGTTCAAGGGGTTGACTACGATGAGACTTTCTCACCCGTAGCGATGCTTAAGTCTGTCCGAATCATGTTAGCAATTGCCGCATTTTATGATTATGAAATTTGGCAAATGGATGTAAAAACTGCATTCTTGAATGGATTTCTAGAAGAAGAGTTGTATATGATGCAACCAGAAGGTTTTGTCGATCCAAAAGGTGCTAACAAAGTGTGCAAGCTCCAACGATCAATTTATGGTCTGGTGCAAGCCTCTCGGAGTTGGAATAAACGCTTTGATAGTGTGATCAAAGCATATGGGTTTACACAGACTTTTGGAGAAGCCTCAGATTTACAAGAAAGTGAGTGGGAGCTCAGTAGCATTTCCGATATTATATGTGGACGACATATTATTAATTGGAAATGATATAGAATTTATGGATAGCATAAAAGGATACTTGAATAAAAGTTTTCAATGAAAGACCTCGGTGAAGCTGCTTATATATTGGGCATCAAGATCTATAGAGATAGATCAAGACGCTTAATTGGACTTTCACAAAGTACATACCTTGATAAAGTTTTGAAAAACTTCAAAATGGATCGAGCAAAGAAAGGTTTTTGCCTGTGTTGCAAGGTGTAAGATTGAGTAAGACTCAATGCCCGACCACAGCAGAAGATAGAGAGAAAATGAAAGATGTTCCCTATGCTTCAGCCATAGGCTCTATCATGTATGCAATCTTGTGTACCAGACACAGCGTATGCTTAGCTATAAGCTTGGCAGGAAGGTACCAAAGTAATCCAGGAATGGATCATCGGACAGCGGTCAAGAACATCTGAAATACACGAAAAGGACTAAGGATATGTTTCTCGTATATGGAGGTGACAAAGAGCTAGTCGTAAATGGTTACGTCGACGCGAAGCTTTGACATCGATCCGGACGATTCTAAATCGCAAACCGGATCGTGTTTTTATTAAGCGGTGGATGTCGGTTGGTGCAGTTCTAAACAAAGCGCCGTGGCGGGATCTACATGTGAAGCGGAGTACATAGCTGCTTCGGAAGCAGCAAATGAAGGAGTCTGGATGAAAGAGTTCATTTCCGATCTAGGTGTTGTACCTAGTGCATCGGGACCGATGAAGATCTTCTGTGACAATACTGGTGCAATTGCCTTGGCAAAGGAATCCAGATTTCACAAGAGGACCAAGCACATCAAGAGACGCTTCAATTCCATTCGGGACCAAGTCCAAGTGGGAGACATAGAGATTTGCAAAATACATACGGATCTGAATGTTGCGGACCGTTAACTAAGCCTCTTCCACGAGCAAAACATGATCAGCACCAAGACTCCATGGGTGTTAGGATCATTACTTTGTAATCTAGATTATTGACTCTAGTGCAAGTGGGAGACTGAAGGAAATATGCCCTAGAGGCAATAATAAAATTATTATTTTCCTTATATCATGATAAATGTTTATTATTCATGCTAGAATTGTATTAACCGGAAACATAATACATGTGTGAATATATAGACAAACAGTATGTCACTAGTATGCCTCTACTTGACTAGCTTGTTAATCAAAGATGGTTATGTTTCCTAACCATGAACAAGGAGTTGTTATTTGATTAACAAGGTCACATCATTAGTAGAATGATCTGATTGACATGACCCATTCCGTTAGCTTAACACTTGATCGTTTAGTATGTTAATGCTTTCTTCATGACCCATACATTTTCCCGTCACTATGAGATTATGCAACTCCCGTTTACCGGAGGAACACTTTGGGTGCTACCAAACGTCACAACGTAATCGGGTGATTATAAAGGAGTACTACAGGTGTCTCCAAAGGTACTTGTTGGGTTGGCGTATTTCGAGATTAGGTTTTGTCACTCCGATTGTCGGAGAGGTATCTCTAGGCCTTCTCGGTGATACACATCACTTAAGCCTTGCAAGCATTACAACTAATGAGTTAGTTGTGAGATGATGTATTACGGAACGAGTAAAGAGACTTACGGTAACGAGATTGAACTAGGTATTGGATACCGACGATCGAATCTCGGGTAAGTAACATACCGATGACAAAGGGAACAACGTATGTCGTTATGCGGTTTGACCGATAAAGATCTTCGTAGAATATGTAGGAACCAATATGGGCATCCAGGTTCCGCTATTGGTTATTGACCGAGAATGGTTCTAGGTCATGTCTACATAGTTCTCGAACCCGTAGGGTCCGCACGCTTAACGTTTCGATGACAGTTCATAATGAGTTTATAAGTATTGATGCAGAAGGTTGTTTGGAGTCCGGATGTGATCACGGACATGACGAGGAGTCTCGAAATGGTCGAGACATAAAGATTGATATATTGGAAGCCTATGTTTGGACTTGGAAGGGTTCCGAGTGAAATCGAATTTATCGGAGTACCGGGAGGTTACCGGAACCCCGGAACTACATGGGCCATAGTGGGCCTTAGTGGAAAGGAGAGGGCCAGCCCTAGGTGGTCGGCCCCCCCCTTCCCCTAGTCCTATTAGGACTAGGAAAGGTGGGCCGCCCCTCTCTCTTTCCCCTCCGGAATCCTAATCCAACTAGGATTGGAGGGGAGTCCTACTCCGGAGGAGTAGGACTCCTTGGTGCCTCCCCTTGGGCCGCCACCTCCCCTTGGCTCCTTTATATCTGAGGCAGGGGGCACCCCATGACACACAAGTTGATCTACGGATCTTTCCTTAGCCGTGTGCGGTGCCCCTTCCACCATATTCCACTTGGTCATATCGTCAGAGCTTAGGCGAAGCCTGCGCCGGAGAAGTCATATCGTCATGAGCTTAGGCGAAGCCCTGCGTCGGTGGAGCATCAACATCGCTACCACGCCGTCGTCTTGACGGAACTCATCCCCGACACTTTGCTGGATCGGAGTCCGGGGATCGTCATCGAGCTGAGCGATGTGCAGAACTTCGGAGGTGCCCGACGTTCGGTACTTGGATCGGTCGAATCGTGAAGACGCGACTACATCAACCGCGTTGTTATAACGCTTCCGCTTACGGTCTACGAGGGTACGTGGACATACACTCTCCCCTCTCGTTGCTATGCCGTCACCATGGTCTTGCGTGATCGTAGGAAAATTTTGAAATTACTACGTTTCCCAACAAATCTATCATGGGATGCGGAACGGTTTGAGCGGCAAAAACGAAAGTTTGGATAAGATCAGTTTTAAAGTTCCGTTCGCAATTTCTTCAGCTGACAAGGACACAGTGAAGATTTTGAACAAGTTTCAAATTGAACGCACATGAAGAATTTGTGAATTGTTTGGGTTGTGTATAGCATTGTGGGGGATGGGTCCGATCACATTCACTTATAAAAAAAAACGACTTGAAGAAATAGCCATAAGTGAATGTAGAGGACATAAGCAGTATATATATATATATATATATATATATATATATATATATATATATATATATATATATATATATATATATATATATATATATATATATATATATATATATAGCCAATGAAGAAAAACGAAGCAGTGAAGATTTTGCAAAGTTGAAGAATTTCAAAAAACTGAAGAATTTCAAAAACTGAGGAAAACTCAAATTGAAGATTTTCAACTTTTGGTGGTGGCGTGACCCACCGTATAAGAATGATGATTTCAGACACCGCGTACAATTGTCGTAGGGTTCTGAGAATCAAATTCTTCATTGATTTCTTCACACTTACAGTGTTATTCTTCATTGATTGAAGAAAAACGTTTCTTCATGTGTTGCACATCTAAGTCATCAATTTTGCATATGTGTCAGGATGTGTGTCCTTTTCAAAGAACATTCGAAGATTCTAAGATATTTAGCTCACACCGCAACTTGCTAAATCTCTTCTCATCCAAGGACTTTGTGAAGATATCGGCTAGCTGTTCTTAGTCTTCACATGCTCGATGGAGATGTCGCACTTCAACACATGATCACGAAGAAAATGATGACGAATCTGAATGTGCTTTGTCTTCGAGTGCTGAACTGGGTTGTGAGCAATCTTGATGGCACTCTCATTGTCACAGTAGAGAGGCACATTCTTCACGTTGATGTCGTAGTCCTTGAGAGTTTGCTTCATCCACAGCAATTGAGCACAACAAGAGCCAACAGCAATGTAAAACAAGAGCCAACAGCAATGTATTCAGCTTCCGCAGTAGACAATGATACGCAGTTCTGTTTCTTCGAGGACCAACAGACCAAGGATCGTCCGAGGAAATGACAAGTACCAGATGTTGACTTGCGGTCCACACGATCACCAAAGATAGTCATGTCGTAATATCCAATGAGATCAAAAGTAGAGCCCTTGGGGTACCATAATCCTAGTGTTGGTGTGTGAGCTAGATATCGAAGAATATGCTTCACAACCTTATGGTGTGATTCCTTCGGTGTAGCTTGAAATCGGGCACACATGCAAACACTAAGCATTATATCTGGCCTAGATGCACATAAGTACAATAGAGAACCAATCATGGAGCGGTATACCTTGTGATCGAAGTCAATACCATTTTCATCGATTGCATAGATGGCCATTTGTGGGCATAGGAATTTTGACGCCTTTGCAATCTTGCATGCCGAATTTCTTGAGGACATCTTTGAGGTATTTCTCTGAGATATGAATATGCCATTGTGTTGTTGATTTAATTTGAAGACCTAAGAAGAATTTCAATTCTCCCATCATAGACATTTGATATTCTTCACTCATCATATAGGCAAATTCATCACTATAACATTGGTCAAGATCTGACCAAAGATAATATCATCAACATATATTTGGCACACAAACAGTTCACCATCATATGATTTAGTAAAAGAGTAGGGTCGAGTGAACGGGTGTGAAGCCATTCTTCACGAAGAATTCCTTCAATGTATCATACCACACCCGTGGGGTCTGTTTGAGACCATAGAGGGCCTTGTTGAGTCTGAAGACTTTGTCGGGATTCTTTGGATCTTCAAAACCTGGGGGTTGAGCAACATATACTTCTTCCTCAAGCTTACCATTGAGGAATGCACTTTTCACATCCATTTGATATAAAGTGATATTATGATGGTTAGCATAAGCAAGTAATATGCGAATAGCCTCAAGTCTAGCAACAGTGCAAAAGTTTCATCAAAATCAATTCCTTCAACCCGTGTGTAGCCTTGAGCTACAAGTCGTGCCTTATTCCTCACCACAAGGCCATTTTCATCTTGCTTGTTGCGGTAGATCCACTTTGTGCCAATGATATTATGCTTGCGAGGATCCGGACGTTTGACCAGTTCCAGACATTGTTGAGCTCGAATCGATGTAATTCTTCTTGCATGGCCTGAATCCACTCAAGCTCCGTAAATGCTTCATCTACCTTAGTGGGCTCTGTGATAGAGACAAAAGCATAGTGCCCACAAAAGTTAGATAAATGTGAAGCTTTTGAGCGTGTGAGAGGACTGGCGCTTCAATGTCATCGATGATCTTGTCAACTTGCACTTCTTTTGCGACGCGAGGATGAGCTGGTTGTCGCCGAGGAATTTGATCAAGATTTTCTTCAAAGACCATTGTCTTGACATTATCTTCAGTGCTTCATTTCGACGTTCTTCGTGTATGAGAATGAATTCTTCAAAGATTCTTGATGGGAATGACATCCTCAGTTGCCTTGAACTTGATAGATTCCTCAGGAGCTGGTTCATCTAACACAGAAGGTAGGTGCTCTCTTTGAGAGCCATTAGTTTCATCGAGCCGCACATCTACAGTATCAACAATCTTGTGAAGAGAGATGTTGAAGACTCTGTAGGTGTGCGAGTCCTTTCCGTAACCAAGCATAAAACCTTCATGTGCTTTCGGTGCAAATTTAGAATTGTGATGAGGATCTCTAATCCAGCATTTAGCAATCAAGACTTTGAAATAACTCACATTGGGTTTCTTGTCAGTGAGGAGTTCATAGGCAGTCTTCTTGAAGAATTTGTGAAGATATACTCTGTTGATGATGTGGCACGCAGTATCAATTGCATCAATCCAAAAACGACTAGGCGTTTTGTATTCATCAAGCATAGTGCGAGCCATCTCAACAAGAGTTATGTTCTTGCGCTCCACGACGCCATTTTACTGAGGTGTATAGGGAGCAGATAATTCATGAGTAATACCAAGTTCATCAAGATAGGCATCAAGACCGGAATTCTTGAACTCAGTTCCATTGTCACTCCTGATGTGTCTAATCTTCACACCAAAGTTAGTTGAAGCCCTCGAGGAAAATCGTTTGAAGACTTCCTGCACTTGATTTTTGTAAGTAACAATGTGTACCCATGTGTAACGAGAGTAATCATCAACAATAACAAAGCCATATAGAGATGCATCATTAGTGACTGCTGAGTAATGATTAGGACCAAAGAGGTCCATGTGAAGCAATTCGAAGGGACGAGTAGTGGTCATGATAGTCTTCGATGGATGCTTGGCCTTGGTCATTTTTCCAGCTTCACAGGCTCCACACAAGTGATCCTTGAGGAATTCCTCATGCCTGCGTGACCAAGTCGCCAATGCCATAGCCAGCCTTCTAAAGCTTTTGCAAGTAGACACACGGCTGGTTGTGGTCCTGTAGAGAAATCAACAATATACAAGTCTCCTCTCCTAAAGCCTTCGAAGACTTTGGAATTGTCAGCTTCCATGATCACAACACAATGATACTTGCCAAAGACAACAACCATATCAAGATCACAAAGCATTGAGACTGACATGAGGTTGTATCCTAAGGACTCAACAAGCATGACTTTGTCCATATGTATGTCCTTAGAGATCGCAACCTTACCAAGACCCAATACCTGACTTTTTCCTTTGTCTGCGAAGATGATATGCTTCAGATTTGACGGTGATAAGGGAGTATCCATCAATAGATTCTTGTCACCAGTCATGTGATTTGTACATCCACTATCGAGGACCCACTCATTGGCTTTGGGTTGATCATCCTGCAGATGAATTAGTGCAACTTACGATCTCATATACTTCATCAGTGAACAACATGATATCAAGTTCATCACATGAATTTCATCAGGCAATATAACAGATAAGAAGTATGAGAATGTGTGAAATGAAAGTTCATTTCTTCATGATTAGCCTGCGTCCTTTCAGGCAGTTTTGTCAGGCCCCCAGCAAACTCTTCAGACGTTAACGCACGTCTGGAGACCTGACCCTGCAGAAGAGATTAGTTCTTTTTCTTCACCACCCACATCTGAAGGGGTGGCAAAGAGTTCATCACTCTGCGAGCTCCATATGAGAATGGTGGCATAGAGGCCAATCCATTTCGTTTCACATAAGAGGGGTTAGGGTAAGCATATGAATAAGCAGAGAAATTCTTCGAGGACTTATGAACATATTGGTTTGAAGAATAATGCACATATTCATAGCCCTTTGCTCTACCCTGCGAAACAGAGTTGTTAGCACGATGATAATCATATGAGGACTTTGATCCTTTTGAGGAATTTGATCCACGTGAGGAATTTGGTCCGTATGAGGACTTGGATCCATATGAAGAATTTGGTCCATATGAAGAATTTGATCTGGGGTTCCTATTCTTCACAGGTGGTGTCATGAGGACATTCACCTGAAGACTTTCAAGGCACTTCTTGGGAACCTAGATTTTCTTCATAGGGGAACCGTTCCTGCAGTTAGTGCCAACATATCTAGCAAATACTTCACCATTCTGATTTTTGAACAGTTTATAGTTGGAGTCAAATGACTCATCATAAGAATGAGGACATTCGCATGTAGATCCAGATAAGTTAGATGGATCAACTGGAGGTCCCTTTGCAGCAACCCATGAGGTTTTGGGATACTGCTCAGGCTTCCAATATGTTCCATCAGCATTGAGTTTCCTCTCAAAGGCAATACCCTCTTTCCTAGGGTTTCTGTTGAGGATCTGCTTTTAAGCACATCACAAAGAGTCTGATGCCCTTTGAGGCTTTTGTACATGCCTGTCATGTACAATTCCTTCAGCCCTGCATTGTCAGTGATACTAGCAAAGTCCTCAGATGAGGAATTAGTGATAGCAGAGGCAGGTGAAGAATTTGTAATAGTTGAAGCATTTGAACATTCAGGTGAAGAATTAGCAGATTCACGTTCAATGCACTTTAAGCATGGAGGAACAAATTCTTCCTGAGAAGCGCTGATTTGTTGAGCAAGTAATGAATCACGCTCCTTCTGAAGATCTTCATAACTCACTCTTAGCTTCTCAAGATCTTGCTTTCTTTGAAGAAATTCATAAGAAAGTTTCTCATGATCAGATAAGAGAGTGTTATGATGACCTTGAAGATTGTCAAACCTAGACTGAAGTCTCTGAAGATTTTCAGTCAGGGCTTAAGTGCGATCCATTTCTTCACCCAACATATCATCACTTTTATCTAGCATGTTTTGAACCTTTTCAAAAGCCCTTTGTTGTCTTACAGCAATCTTGGCAAGTTTTGAGTAGTTGGGCTTTAGATCTTCATCAGATTCATTTTCACTAGATTCAGAGGAGGTATATTTGAGTACCTTGGCACCCTTTTGCCATGAAGCAATAGGTGGGAGCGTAGTCATCACTATCTTCATCAGCTTTGTTGGTGAGGTCATTTTCTTCAGAGTTGAAGATGTACTTGCTGACGAAAGCAGTAGCGAGAGCTAGACTAGCCACACCAGACTCAGATTCTTCTGATGCCTCCTCCTCCTCATGTTCCTCAGATTCAGCTTCAGAGTCCATTTCCTTGCCAATGAATGCCCGAGCCTTCTTGGAGCTGCTCTTCTTGTGAGAAGAGGGCTTTGAGGATTTTGATGATGAAGATTTCGACGATTTCTTTTTCTTCTTAGCGTCACCAGAACTGTAATCCTTGTATTTCTTCTTCTTTAATTCCTTTTCCCACTGAGGAAAATCTTGAATGTAGTGACCAGGTTTCTTGCATTTGTGGCAAAGTCTTCTCTTATAGTCACTGGATGAGGAATCACTGCTCCTTGAGGATTTTCCAAAGCGACCACGTCTTGAGAACTTACGGAATTTCTTCACGAAAGCGCTAGCTCCTGGCTCAATTCTTCAGGATCTCCAAGGCTACTACGGAGTATTCACAATCAAATTCAGACACAGCCTTGGCCTTCGTGGCACGTGATTTTCCATAGCTAGAACCATAGAGATCTCTCTTTTGACAAGCTGGAACTCATGAGTATTTAGCCTCTCGAGAATATCAATTTGGATCAAGTGACTTGTAGTCAGACGCTCTTGTATCATCAATGCGGAGTATCAAATGAGGAATCAAGCGATCTCAACAATTTCTTCACCACCTCATGGTCGGTGATGTCAGTGGCACCAAGCGCTTGAAGCTCATTTGAAATGTCAGTGAGGCGATCGAAGGTTTGTTGAACATTTTCATTGTCGAATCTTTTGAAGCGGTTGAAGAGATTCCGAAGAACATCAACTCGAGAGTCATGCTGAGTTGAGACTCCTTCATTTACTTTGGACAGCCTGTCCCAGATGAGCTTAGCAGTTTTCAAAGCACTCACTCTTCCATATTGTCCTTTGCTCAGATGGCCACATATGATATTCTTCGCTTGAGAATCGAGTTGCTTGAATCTCTTCACATCGGCAAGATTCGGAGAAGGTGTGACTGAGGGATCACCATTTTCCACATCATACCTGAGATCGTTGTCAATTGCCTCAAGATGCATTCGCATCTTGTTCTTACAGTAGGGGTAGTCCGTCCCATCAAAGGTAGGACACCCAGCTGAGACCTTGATCATACATGCGGTCGACATAACTAAAACTCCAGGTGGTTAAACCAAAATCACACAGAACAAGGGAGTACCTTGCTCTGATACCAATTGAAAGTGCGTTATATCGACTAGAGGGGGGTGAATAGGCAATTTTTATGAATTATTCAATGAGGATTTGCCGGTGAGGAAATTCCTAAGTGAAGAACTACTTGCAGTGGAATAAGTACTCAGAAGTAAGCATAAGAGAATGCAGGCATGGTCATCATGATGAAATGAAGACAATCAAAGAGTACAGAAAGCGTAAACACATGATAGCACAAGATGAAGACAAACAGACTGAAGAAATTGAACTGAGGAAATTGAGAAAGTCTTCAGTTAAAGTCTTCGAACACAGATATGAATGAACACTCAACACAGTAATGAGGAAATGAAAGGGTTGAGGAAATAGAACCAGTTAGGTTGGTGAAGACATTGATTTGGTAGACCAGTTCCAACTGTTGTCTCAGTTGTCCGTCTGGTTGGAGCGGCTGAGTATTTAAACTCGAGGACACACAGTCCCGGACACCCAGTCGCTGAGCACGCAGCTCAGGACACCAAGTCCTCCCCGTATTCTCCTTGAACTAAGGTCACACAGACCTCGTCCAATCACTCGTGGTAAGTCTTCAGGCGACTTCCAAACCTTCACAGACTTGGTCACTCGGCGATCCACAATTCCTCTTGGATACTCTAGACCATGACGCCTAACCATATGGAAGAAGCACAGTCTTCAAAGGTAACAAGCGTCGGATCCAGGCAGGATCAATCTCTTCAGTGATGCTCAATCACTTTGGGTTTGTAGGGGTTTGGTTTTTGGGTTTTTCCTCACTCGATGATTTTCGCTCAAAGTCCTCGGAGGATGGGTTGCTCTCAAATGACAAGTGTCAAGTTCTCTCGGAGCAGCCAACCCGCTAGTGGTTGTAGGGGGAGGCTATTTATAGCCTAGGGAGCAGCCCGACATGATAAGACATAAATGCCCTTCAATGATATGACCGTTAGGTGGATAAGATATTTTGGGACAGTGGCCATGGCAACCTGACAGTGGTCGGAATTTTTACTTTCAAATTCCTCGGGGCTATCATGTTCCTCACTGTGTAGGCAATCCATTGGCGAATTCCTAACTCCTCGGTCGAACAAATTCCTCGTGACCGGAAGAACTTCGTCTCTGTCACTAAAGAAATTTCGAACTGTATGAGATTTCCAAAGGCTTCACTCGAAGGGATTGGTAGGTGTAGGATTTTGAGTTGAGCATCACATGGAAATTTTTCCTTAGTATTTCCTCGACCCTTTAACATTACGGTGTTTCCTATGACTCAAGAAAGAGAAAACGAAACTACGAAAACAAAAGTCTTCACGCTTCATGTTCCTCAAATGAATACCAAGTCTTCAAGGTCACACCAATTTCTTCACTTTCAAAGTCTTCAGAAAGTCTTGAGAATATCAAAGTCTTCAGTCGAAGAACTTCATTTTTAGGGGTTGACTTTCTCTGTAAATATCAAACTCCTCATAGACTTATAGACCTGTGTACACTCACAAACACATTAGTCCCTTAACCTATAAGTCTTCAATATACCAAAATCACTAAGGGGCACTAGATGCACTTACAATAACACGTTTATAAAAAATGACCGGACCTAAACCAGTCTAAGGGGCTCTTTGATTTTTCTCGCAAAAAAAGGGCATCTTCAATTCGCAGGATACTGAAAACACAGCAATGGGGAAAGTATGATGGCGATGAACCGAGACGAGGAGAACTCTAACTCAGTTAGAGGTTAGAGTTAGATTCTAACCCTGAACTAACTCTAAACCAAAGAGGTGTATGGATGGCAGGGTTAGATTGACAATAAATGCTCTTTCTCAATCATTTGACTACTTTGGACCCTATTTCCGGCCGGATTTGGAGGGTGCTTGGATACGTTTTAGTTCCATGACTAAAAGTAGTGGGACTAAAACTTGCTAGCCTCACCCATGCTTGGATCGAAATACTAAAGAGACTAAAATCAAGTTAATGAGCATTTATTATCCTCCAAACCCTCCAATACAGAACTCGTCTGTGTTAAAGGAGAGGAGTTAAATGAGGAGAGAGAGGACTAATCCACATTTTAGTAGGAGTACCCCTGACTAAAAAAAATTAGTCTCAAGACTAGTTTTAGCCCCTCTTTAGTCAGGGGTGCTTGGAACTTTAGCCTCTTAAAGAGACTATTTTTAGTCATACAAAAATAAGTCCCTTGGATCCAAGCACCCTCTTGGTGTGGCCGGCTCTTCTGTGGCCTCCTCCCGCTCACAATTGACATAAACGAACCATCTATACAAATCAAGCATGCAAATCATGATAATTTTTACTTTGTACATACAAATGAGATATCCCACTTAAACATACAAGTCATCAATCAAGCTTCACAAAATAAAAAAACACTTCATGAAACAAAGAATGAGCTAACTCATCACGGAAGTCATTCACGATAGGGAGGGAGCCCGGAGCCCCTCACGCACCGAGGGAGGAGCTCGCCATCGTCGCTCTGGAGGAAGTCTCTATAGAGCCCAAGCCCTGGGAGCCCCTCCGACGCCGGCCCTAGAGAGTTGAGGTCGACACCGGCATGGGTAGCAGGGCCGCTTGCCACCGACTGGGAACTTAATCTTTGGGCCTCTAGAAATAATGCAAGCGTGTAACTAAAATACCTAGAAAGGTGAACTGAATCTTTGGGCCTCTAGAAATAATGGAAGCCTGAAACTGAAATACCTAGAAAGGTAAACTGAATCTTTGGGCCTCTAGAAATAATGCAAGCCTGAAAGTGAAATACCTAGAAAGGTGAACTGAATCTTTGGGCCCCTAGAAATAATGCAAGCCTGAAACTGAAATACCTAGAAAGGTGAACTGAATCTTTGGGCCTCTAGAAATAATGCAAGCCTGAAATTGAAATACCTAGAAAGGTGAACTGAATCTTTGGGCCTCTAGAAATAATGCAAGCCTGAAATTGAAATACCTAGAAAGGTGGCCTGAATCTTTGGGCCTCTAGAAAGATTTATTGCCTCCTCAAGCAGCATCAAACAATTCCATGCGTGCACCACAAATCTATACCAAGTTTGATCAGGATCTACTTTTCCAAATCAGAATTAGCGCTAGAGAAAGCAAGATCAATGGTATGGCCGTGAGACAGAGAAGGAACGAACAAAATCACCCCTCTCGCGACCTCCCGGGTAGATGCGCTGCCGCCGCGCATGACAGGGGAGAAAAACGACTGGTGAAGGGGGAGCGTGGCGACCTTCGAAGGCAGGAGGGAGAGGGCGGCCGGAGTAGGGTGGCAGAGGCCGGAAGGAGAGGGCGGCCGGAGGAGAGAGAGGGCGAGCGGCGCTTGGGCGGGCGGCCCTATGGGGAACAGAGAGGAGTCGTGCGAGAGGGGGGAAGCGATCTGGTGTGGGCAGGGGAGATTTTTTAGTTCTCTTTTAGTGGGCCTGAGGATAACTAACCCAATTAGAACCTCTCCATCGGGCTAGTTTTTTTAGCTGGGTTAGAGCAAACTAGCTCAAACTAACCCCTCTTGTTCCGATAATTTAAGGCTATTTCAACCCAAACTAGCTCTAACTCAGGGATCCAAACAAAGAGGAGTGTTACTGTACATGCTACAGTTTGGACCGTAGCACATTGTTTTTTATGGCCATATCACCACATTGTTTTCTACTGCTGGTTCACTGGGCTACCGTGGTTAGCTTGCTGGTTCACTAGGCATCGTGGTTCGCACTCCTCCGACTGAGTAGTACTCCCTCCATTCCTAAATATAAGTCTTTGTAGATATTTCACTGTGGACCACATACGGATGTATATCGCTGCATTTTATGTGTAGATTCACTCAATTTTCTCCGTATGTGGTCCATAGTGAAATCTCTCCAAAGACTTATATTTAGGAACGGAGGGAGTAGTATAGTACTAGTATATACCGCATCATTCTTTGCTCCTTCTTACTACTCCGACATGTGGGAGAGCCAGCATCCGAGTCGACGTGTCATGCACCAGATTAGAGCGCGGAACGGAAGGGGGGCATCACCCCGGTCGGAGCGCCAGTAATTCATGACTATAGTGAGTGGTCATATCACAAATCTTTCCAGCAGTAACGCGCCGCCGAATTGCACAGCCCCACTCGCTCACCCTCCTCGCCTCTCTGTCAAACCGCATACCCGAAAACTGTCGCGCGTACTGCCCGGGAAAAACCCCACCCTCAACTTTTAACTACGCGAAAATAGTTCGAGCTTGTTTGTTCTATATAAATACAGTACTTACTGTATGTTTATTCACCCGTGGGGTTGTTTAATGAATGGAGAGGCAGGGAGCACAAGTGAACAATATTGTAGTACTACTAGTAATAAGTAGGAGTCGTACAGTAGTCACCTTAAATAGAGAGTTTCTTTTCTTTAATGCCACGTACACAAATTGAAACGCTTGTTGTGGAGAGGAAAAAGATAATCACTCCACTATATATGGACGCAGGGGCCTGAGCATTTGCTTTACTAGGGTTGCTCTCTTCATTCTCTCATCCTCTCTAGATATAAACAAGACAGCGGTAGCGACATTTTCTCTCTGCTCACCGCTGGTCACAGATCCGGCCGGATCCCTTCGGCCGGTGTGTGTAGAGGACTAAAAGGTGCATCGTTCACGCGGTCATCACCACCGATGGATTGTATTTCCCACCGCTCTCTTCGCGCAAAGAGCGCATTTCTTCTACATGGCCCTCACTTGGCTATGGGTTGTTGTCCATTACATATCCTTTGCCCATCTTGCCATCTTCACTTTGCATGATATGCTCACTACTATGCCTTTGCCATGCATTTGTGACACATGCTTTGCTTTACACATGATGATTGACTCTAGTACTTGTATGTGTATTTGCAAGCTTGGTGGAGATATCACTTGTTATTGACATGTTCTATTCATGACCCATTCCTATGATGATACTTTCATCTTGCTTTGTGTTCGTGCTTGCGATATGTCATGTGCATTGCCTATATCTACTATTTGCTCACATGACATGATTGCCATGATTCACTCTAGTGTGTTGCATCTTCGCTCCACTAGTTTGCACGACTTGATCTCTATGCTTGCTCGTGTTGCATCACCCATGATTCATACTTGCTCATTTCATGCGGTTGATGACAACCATCTATATGCTTTGCACATGATTCATATTGTTTCTTGTCATATATCTCCATGTGTTGCCTCTCTCATGCTAGATGATTTTCCATGTATTATGCATAACAATGATTCTCTTCTTGCTCATGATATTGCCCCCATAGCATTCTCGCATATATTTGGAGATTTTGACATAATTCTTGCGAAGCATGCTTGTCTTACTTCTTTGCACCATATACCTAGTGCCATGAACATAGCCATTGTTGCATCATATAATTCATGCACTTGTGCTTCTAATAGTTATGTTCAAAAGATGAGAACCATCATGATGGATGATGTGTTTGTCTACCATGCGCATACGTTCTTTGCTTTGTTTTGTGCATGTGTAGGATACTTGGACTTCGTGTCGACTTCCACTTCACGTGAGTTGACCATTCGAGCTCCTGAGAGCAAGCCTCGTACATTCTACCATGACTCGCTTCTACACCGCATTCTCTACCACTTCGGCATTGTGAAGAATGCACAAGGACATGCCTTCAAGGTGACATCTTTCTTGAGCATGGATATTGTGGATCATACTACTTGTGTTGCTTGCAGCGTGAGACTTATTGGTCATCTTGGACCACTTGATTGCGCACTTGCTAAAGATCTTGCTTTGACTTTCCATTATCACATTCCCATGCATCATGATATATATGCCTTGTGTGTTGCATCCAATTCTTGGATTACTTCCCCCTATGATATGCTTGGTTGCACCAATGTCATTTCTTCACATATGCCATGTCCCATTGCTTGTCTCATGTTTGACTTGATTGCCTCACACATGATGAACAATTTCTCTTTATATTGTGTTGGGTGCTACACTATATTCACTACACCCTATGCACGTTATGTTTGGATTGTCTTGCACTTGACCCATGTGTTTAGACACTTCATTTTATTTGGTGTTGTGAATCCTTCCTATGCCTACCATAGACCTTTCATTGAGCAATTTGTGAATGCTTGCTATGACCTCGAGGTAGATGCTTATGCTCTTGTCACACATATTTGCATCTCTACCTCACATTTACATGCTTGTTCCCATGATATCTTTGCTTGTGCTCAATTTATGTGCTTACATGCCATGTCACAATACTTTGTCAAACCATATGCTATGCTTGATGACAACACTCGTTTGGTGAATCATATCTTGAATGCTTGGTTTTGCACTAACGCTAACCACATTTGTTTTTCCAAGTGTTTGTTCTATTTGCTCCTTTTGAAGGAACCACAAGATGGTGCGACATTGGAGAGTGCCCATTTCTAGCTACTAGACGATGAGTGCTTGATGATCGACCACTTCGACACGACACCGCCATCTCTTTCCCATGGTGATTTGGTTTTCGATCCGAGGTCGGATCTTTCCCAAGGGGGAGGGGATGATGCGGAGAATCCTATGGACATCACCATGTCAAGAGTCCGTTTGGCAAGTGACACGTGCGACATCTACTTCTCATACATAAAGGTGAATCTTCTCCTTTACACGTGTTCACTTGACCCCTTCGAGGATGGTATACTACTTGACACTTCTCCCGTGTGCATGCATAGGTATTGTTGGAGCTTCACGGATGTCGAGGAGGAGTGCAAGCGCCAAGGAACCACTACACCATCCGTGAGGGGAGCCTGGAAGTGAAGACGGAAGAAGAAGGACATGCCCAGTCCAGAAAGGGCGGTACTACCGCCCAAAGCAAGCGGTACTACCGCTCAGACCCTCCTAGCGGTACTACGCCCATGTGTCCGGTACTACCGCCCACCTGTGCGCAGCCATGGGCCTTTGGCCTTGTATCCCTCTCCCACTTACCCCTTCGTGGCTTAGACTATAAATAGACCACCTCCACCTCCTTTCTAGGGTTAGCAAATATGATAGCTCATTTGTGTGTGAGCTTTGCTCCTACCTATCTCTACTCTTGAGAGAGAGAGAGACCACTACTCCATTGGAGGCCAAGACCTCCATCTAGGAGAACATCCTGTGGGATATCATCAAGACCCCCTCGTGGGAAGATCCGTCTAGGATATCGTCAAGACCTCATCTCCTCTTGGATTTGAGATGAACGCTACCTTGTATCTTTCCCTTTGTTGTTCATGTACCTTGTGGATCTTGTGTGTTTGATTGTCTAGAGGATGTGTGATTGGACTTGTTCTTGAGTGTTTCCCCTTGTGATTTCTCCCCGTTTTTTCCCGTGTTCTTCATGCTCTTCGAGGGATCCCACTCCAAACGTGAAAGATCGGCCTACACCGGGTTAGCCCCGAATCACACCCTCAACTTTTAACAACGCGAAAACAGTTCGAGCTTGTTCGTTCTATATAAATACAGTACTTGCTGTATGTTTATTCACCCGTGGGGTTGTTCATTGAATGGAGGGCCGGGGAGCACAAGTGAACAACATTGTAGTACTACTAGTAGTAAGTAGGAGTCGTACAGTAGTCACCTTAAATAGAGAGTTTCTTTACTTTAATGCCACGTACACAAATTGAAATGCTTGTTGTGGAGAGAAAAAAGATAATCACTCCACTATATATGGACGCACGGGCCTGAGCACTTGCTGTACTAGGGTTGCTCTCTTCATTCTCTCATCCTCTCCAGATTTAAACAAGACAGCGGTAGCGACATTTTCTCTCTGCTCACCGCTGGTCACAGATCCGGCCGGATCCCTTCGGCCGGTGTGTGTAGAGGACTAAAAGGTGCATCGTTCACGCGGTCATCACCGCCGAGGGAGGAAACCCACAGCTGCCGGAGGGGGCCGATCCTCCGCCTGTCGCTCTTCTCCGACACAGCGCTGGCTAGGGAGGTCCTCCGACCCTTCTTCCTCCCTGCCGTATTGTCCGCAGATCCGACCTGCTGCCGCCGACATCCTGGCGACCCTTAGGTATAAGTTCTTCGAAAGCGGCCTTGCTCTACTGCCCCAGCTCCCCACTTGTCTGCATGTGCATCTTTTTCTAGTCCCATCAGCTCTTCCAAAGCCACCTAAATTTTTAGTATTATTAGAGGTAAAGCTGCTTCATCCATTCGAATCTAGGGCTTTGTTCAAACAACGAAGAAAGGGGAGAAAGTTGTAGCGTGAATCTAGGACTTGATTCAAAGAGGAAATAATATGGTGAAAGTAGTAGAGACCGGATACCCAACCGGTCTCTTGGTTGAAAAGGGAAATAATGGGAAAACGCAGTACAAACTGGATAAGGAATAGATCTATTATTGGTTGAAAAAAGGATAGAAAGTGGCGGCTGGTGGACAAGTCAACAGAGTATGTCCAGGATTAGATTTATTGCCATCACATAGTAAAAGGTCTCAGGATTAGATTTGCTGCCCTCACATAGTAAAAGGTCTCAGGATTAGATTTGCTGCCCTCACATAGTAAAATGTCTCAGGATTAGATTTGCTGCCCTCACACAGTAAAAGGTCTCCAGGATTAGATTTTCTGCCCTCACATAGTAAAAGGTCTCTGTGATTAGATTTGCTGCCCTCACATAGTAAAAGGTCTCTGTGATTAGATTTGCTACCCTCACAGAGTACAAGGTCTCCAGGATTAGGTTTGCTGCCCTCACATAGCATGAACAAACTCGGCATCACCACTTTATGCCTCCTTGTAGGTACATTGTGTGTATGCGTCCACTGTCACATGTCCTTATACCAACCTTTTGCTGTTGTTAATGTAAGGGCGGATGTAAAATGAAGCGATCACACTGTTACCTTAGGGACATGTCTAACCAGTGTTATTGTTAATCTAATGCCTCCAGTGATAAGATGCAATTAAATTGTGTTACAAATGGCACTCCTGCTGTTTTCCCCAGTATGATAAGTAAGTTGCTCCTTTACGCTACTGAGTGTCCTGGTGTCCTCTTGGTCCCATGCCCTTAAACCAACTCTTTAGCTGCTGTTGATTTATTGTGTCTGGTAAACAAGCAATGCCACCATTAAAGTAATCCCATATTTGAGGAATCTCATTGTTGATCGTAATGCTTCTGGTAACATGAAGCATTGCTAACGTTTTAAAATTTCTACCATCCTTGCGTGATTGCCATGAACATAATTAAGATGCTTCTTTTCATTTTGTATATGTTTTGTATATTCTTATTGACCAGCAACTATTTACTTTCTATATTTTTGTGCAGATAGGGATATCCATTTCACCTTGTTGCTATTGTGACCTTCTGGTGAACTGCACAAAACACTTTTTTGGAATGAGTGTCTTGTGCAGTTCAACTAAAATGTCACGTGGGCAACATCTCGCAATTTTGGTGGAACTGCACAAAATGGTGATTGAGTTTCCAAAATCTCCGTCAAGTTCTCACGGTAATCTCGTGCAACATTTTATTAGCCTTTGCAAGATGGAGCCATCACTGTCACCACAATGGCACTTTATTTTAGTAGAACTGCACAAAAGGATAAGAAAATTATAGTTGCACATTACATGAGCCGGACAGCCAACCTTAATGTTCCTCAATTTTAGTGCAACTACTAAAGAAGAACCTGCCAGCTCACAAGAGCAAGTACTTCTTGCTAGCTGAATGATGCAATCTTTGCTTCATTTCAGGTGAACTGCAGAAGAAGGCGCATGAATTGAATCATGGAACTCCAGGCAGACCTCATCCTAGTGGAGCTGTAGGTTGAGTTCAAGGAGGCCGCTATTAAAGAGAAACCATGCTCTCCTGTCTCCTTGTTTGTGATGTGCAAACAGGAATACTCAACTACAGATGTTCTGACGGTCAAGAGCATTCGCCAAGTTCTTCGATTGTATGACATGGCTAGCCAAGATGGATTTAATCCTGATATTCACTTTATCAAAAGGCTCTAATGGGTTGGTTACGAATCTTGCAAGCTGGGAATCAGTGAGATGTGTAGGCATCTTTGTTGTACTTATTATTCGAATCTTATTTGTTGGTTCTGAATCTTGCAAGCTGGGAATCAATGAGATGTGTAGGCATCTTTGTTGTATTTATTATTTGGATCTTATTTGTTGGTTCTGAATCTTGCAAGCTGGGAATCAATGAGATGTGTAGGCATCTTTGTTGTACTTATTATTTGGATCTTATTTGTTGGTTCTGAATCTTGCAAGCTGGGAAACAAGGCATGATGATGCAGAGGACAACAACCATAACAAATAGTTCAAACTTGGTAGTATTATCTTTGTGAAAGTGCGACAAATGTGCTGATCGTGTGCGTCCTAAGAATAATAATTCTAATTGTTGTGCATGTTGATCCTGTGGCACTGATAGAACGAGCCAATGCATTGCTTGTTTTAAGTATAAATTTCTATTAAAGCTAATTAAATTTAAGTAAAGTGGCCGCTAACTCCTGTTATTGCAGTACCAATACAGACCCGCTCATGAACCGACGTGTGGCCGGAGTAGGTTTCTTAATGGAGGTGTTTGAATGCGCCGAGGGTGCATCTTCTATCGGCCGTGCAGCGGACGAGGGAGGGGTAGTAACTATTGTCGCTTGTACACACTCAGCTTACTGTTGAATCCAGTTCCCCAAGAGCTGAAAAATGAAATGCTGCCGCCGCCTACACACTCGTTCACTCAAAGAGACTCCAATGGCGATCCGAGGGGTGAGCCTGCTGGATATGGACTTCATCAAGGAGTTCCGCTTTGAGTTTGCCGTTCAGTCTTATGGCTGCACCAAGTTGAATGTGATGTACACCAACGATACGGACTCGGTGAAGCTACGCCTTCGCCTCAGTCCTATGGCTGCACCAGTTCGGAGCATTCGCCGTTTCATCGGCAGCGCCGACTGCACCTTCACTACGATGGAGAGAAGGAAGAACGCGACAATTCGGCCATCTGGTGCAACAAGCTTGTCGACATCCAGAAGCAGTACAAGATCATCATCAACGGGCAGGAGAAGGACTCCGTGGTTGACCTCGCTCAGACCATCATCGACCCCTGATACGCCAACATGAAAGAAGACCTGAACACGTGGGAGGTACCTCTAAACCTAGCCTACATAACCTACACGGCCAAGGACGCATACGCATGCTACGACATGTACAGGCAGGTCTTGGGCATGAGGGTGTGTCTGCTTCCCGTAACCGACGAGTACACGGACAGCTGCAGCGTCATGATCAAGCGTGCCAGGAAGGTCTAGATGTCGTACTTTATCTGTTTATAAGCACCTTTATCATCTGAGTGTTTCCTGCATTAGCCTATGTGTCGTAATTATCTGTTTTGTCTGAAATATTTCTTTTAAGAACCCATTAACCTGATTGCTTTTTTTAGTGGCTATTTGCTTATGTAACTAGTTCACTTGTCCGTTAAAAAAACTAATTCACTCGGCTGCCGTGCTTTGAATCTCCTTCCTCCCAACATATTCCCTCCTCGTGGACCCAAAGAGGTCTCTGAATTTTCTCCCACTTTCTTTTTCGATGTAAACTGAGTTTTCTCCCAAAGATTTTCCCTAGAACCAACTCAACTGTCCCCACGTCTAGCCTAAAAAATAATAATACTCCACGTACTATTAACTCATCAAATTAAAATGATATTTTATTTTGTAAGTTGAAAGTTCTTACAAAATAATAACAATAATTGTTTATATATAACTTGGCAAGTTAACTCCTAGTGATTGCATATAAGCTTGCAAAGATTTTACTGACCAATGTAATAATAGACGTGCAATCATGTGTTTATGTTTTTATAACATTTCTCCGTCTAGCCCAACATGATATTTTCACCCAGCCCAGCAAGTCCGCGGATTTTGAGAAAAATGCAAATGGGATTTAAACGGGCTGCATAGATGCTACATCATTGTTTCACCCAGCCCACCAAATGGACTAAAAACAAATGGATCGGGCCGACATGTGGGCCAGTAGGTCGAAGCCTAAGAAGGCGTTGGATTTACACCCAACGGCCGACATTCTTCTTCAATCTCTCGTCTTCTTCCCCCAGCGCTACCGGAACCGCCTGCTCCAGCTTCGGCGCCTCAAGGGCGCTGCTTTTGCGCTCCTCAACAAACGCTACCCCGCCGACGGCCAGGCCATCCCTCCACTCCACACCTCCTGTTATTCTCTGCCGAGTGTAGGCCCACCCCGCACCCGAACCAGTCAAGTTTCCCACTCCTCTCCGTCTGCGACTCCACTGCCGTGTCTTCCCCATCCCCGGGTCGTTCTAGTTTGGGGCCTCGCCGTCGTCCACCGCCTCAATGCGCTCGGCGCGGCATGTTCAACATACGAGAGTCATCGGAAGAGGACTGTATGTGGAGAGCCTGACGGCTAGGACCCACGAGGTCCATGGTCGCACGCAAGGAAAGTTCCTCCTTATTACGCACTGTACATGCACTATACGTGGGAAGGGCTTCTGTATTTCGTGAAAAAAAACGTTCTCCCCGCTGACACGTCAGACCCACCAGCTATATCTTCGTGCACAAGGAAGTGCCTCCTTATTACGCACAAAAAAATGAATACCCCTGGTAGCTGGGACCCACCATAGTGGGTGGCTGACTTGTGGGCCTACTAAGTTGATGAGGACAGAGGGCTTTGTCAACTTAGTCAATACGAACGATTCTAGCTCCAGTGACCGTACGATGTCCATCCAATGGCCATAGTGCTTCTTAAACCTCTGGTCTTCCTGCTCCAGCCACCCAAAGCAGCGTCGGTCGTGTCGCGTGCTCCTGCCTCTCGTGGCCGGCTGTGATGCCGCGGAGGCCTCATCGCCCCCTACTACTCCCACCGCTGGCCCAGGGTATCCCTCTACTCACCCACACCCCTTGTTATTCTGTGGCGACGGCAGCCTCACGCCAGGAACCAAAGTGAACCCTCAGATTCTCTCCGTGTGGGCATCCTTTGCCGGCGTCTTCCCGGCTCGCGTCCCCTTCCTAGGCCTCGCTGCCGTCCCACCGCCTTGGTGCTCTCGGCGCGGCGTGGTCAATGTGGTCAACGACCGACTTCCATCGGAAGAGTACTGTACGTGGAGAGCCTGACAGCTGGGTCCACGGCCACATCCCAGTTTTTTTGTGATTTGCCACGTAAGTCACTTTGTCAGGCCTATTGGGCTGCAAATCTTTCAAGATGAGGAGAGGTTCATTCGGCTGGTCGAGAAAATGGCCTATCAGTAATGAGAAATGGGTTGTACATTTTTAAAGCACATCAAATCGGCAATTAGTTTCAAATATCTTTTTTTCATTTCGAGATTTTAAATTACATTAATTTTTATGCCTGGAGAATTTGTTGGATTTTATATTGATATACATTTATTTTTAAAATCAGTTTGAATGTGAGTCGAAATTTCAGGATTAAAAACAGTTTGGACCGCTTTTGAAATATGCAAAATTTCATATAATTTTTTAACCGTGGCCACAATATGGGCTGTAATTCTAACAAAAAGAATATGGGCTAAAAAAACCTTAAGAATTAGCAAATGGGCTGTAAATTATTAGAAATAATGGCAGATGGGTTGTATGCTATTTTCCACAGATTTGAGGCTTTCGTAAAAAAAAGGTAGACGACAGCGGATCGTTGGATGTCCATCCAACGGCCGCCGTGCTTCTTCAATCTCCGCTCTTCCTCGCTTCACCGCTCAAACAAGCGCCATGGACTGCTCGCTTCCCTCCTCCACACGGGCCGTCAGGTTGCCGCCAGCAGCCTCACCGCCCCACCGCACTCCCATCGCTAGCCTAGCCATCCTCTACTCACCCACACCTCCTGTTATTCTCCGGCGACGGCAGATTTAACCAAGAAACCTCGTGACAACAGCATTTCCTCCGCGTGGGGAAACAATCGCCGAAGTCTTCCTCGCCTCCGTGTTGTTCCTTCCTAGGCCTCACCGCCGCCCACCGTCCCGGTGCTCTCGGCGCGGCCGGGTCAACATGGTCAACGCATCGACATGCATCTGAAGTGGATCAGACGTGGAGAGGCCGACAAATTGGTCCACGGTCGCACGCAAGGAAATGCCTCCTTATTACGTGCAAAATAATGATTCCTCCACCTAACATCAGGGACCCACCGACAGGGCCTCTGTATTTAGCGAAAAATACGTTACCACCGCTGATAGCTCGGACCCACCAGCTATATCTTCGCACGCAAGGAAGTGCCTCCTTATTACGCACAAAAAAATGAATACTCCCCCTGTTAGCTGGGACCCAGTATAGTGGCAGGCTGACTTGTGGGCCTACTAAGTTGAGGGGGCGGAGGGCTTTGTCAACTTAGTCAATATGCATGATTCTAGCTCCAGTGACCGTATGATGTCCATCCAACGGCCGTAGTGCTTCTTCAACCTCTGGTCTTCTTGCTCCAGCCGCCCAAACCAGCGTCGGTCGTGCCTCGTGCTCCTGCCTCCCGTGGCGGGCTGCGATGCGGCGGAGGCCTCACCGCTCCCTACTACTCCCACCGCTGGCTAGGCCATCCCTCTACTCACCCACACCCCCTGTTATTCTGCGGTGACGGCAACCTCACACCATAGCGGACCAGTGAACCCTCGTACTCCTCTACGCGTAGGCATCCACTGTTGCGTCTTCCCCGGCTCCGTGTTGTCCCATTCCTAGGCCTCACTGTCGTCCACCGCCCTGATGCTCTTGGCGCGGCGTGGTCAACGTGGTCAAGGAACGGCTTCCATCGGATGTGGACTGTACATGGAGAGGCTGATAGCTGGGTCCACGGCCACAGCAAGGAAGTGCCTCCTTATTACGTGCAAAATAATTATTCCTCCACCGATGCTGGGGACCCATCAGACGGGCCACCGATTTCGCGAAAAAATGTTTCTCGACCGCCGGGACCCACCAGCTACACCTTCGCACGCAAGGAAGTGCGTCCGTGCAAAAAAAACGATTCGCCCCCCTGACTACTGGGACCCACCAGCTACATCTTCGCACGCAAGGAAGTGCCTGAAAGGTCGGGACGCACTTGGTCGAAGCGTGCGTAGCATTGTCATTCTGGTCGCGAACGTGTACGTACATATATACTGGTCGATGTAGAGGCGCGCACGTGTCGTAGTAGAGGCGCGTATGTGTCGTAGTAGAGGCGCGCACGTAGCATGTACACGTACGTACAACGGCCAGGGTGCAAGAAAGAAAATACGGCCACGTATGTGTACATACGGGCGGGGTCTCGAACGCCTACTGGCGCATACGTACGGCCAGGGCTCGTGTACATGGCTGGGTCGGAACGGAGAAACAGCGTCGTCGTCGTGTTCATGGGGAGCCAACCGGCTGGGTCGGAACGGAATGCATCGTCGTGTTCATCGGGAGGGCTTGGACGGAACAGGCGATGGAAACGAGGCCTGGCATACCGCAGAATGGAGGAAACGGCCTTGTGTTCGACTGGCCACGTTCTAAACGGGGGTCCTGTTGATCGGGAGGGGTCTGGCGTATCGCAGAACGGAGGAAACGGACCTCCTACAGTCAAAACAGGGGTCATGTTGATCAGGAGGTGTGTGGCGTACCGTAAAACGGACGAAACGAACCTCCTATGGTCGAAACGGGGGTCCTGTTGATCGGGAGGGGTGTGGCTTACCGCAAAACGGACGAAACGGTCCTCCTAGGGTCGAAACGGGGGTCCTGTTGATCGGGAGGGGTGTGGCGTACCGCAAAATGGATGAAACGGACTTGTGTTGGAGCGCTACGATCGAAACATGGGTCTTGTTCATTAGAGGGGTGTGGCATACCGCAAAACAGGACTCCATGGGATACTGTTCATCTCCACCGTCGACCTCCTCCAGCCTCCACGGGCTACCGTCGACCTCCTCCAGCCTCCACGGGTGCCTGTTCATGCAGCCTCCGCCGCCGCTTACTCCACTGCCATCGCTCAACCACCCCTCCACGGGCACCCCTCCACCGTGTCTGTTCATCCAGCCCTCCACACCATGGGGTCCTGTTCAACCACCCTCCACGGGCACCCTCCACCGTAATCGCTCATCCAGCCCTCCACACCACGGGGTCCTGTTCAACCACCCCTCCACGGGCACCCTCCACCGCTTCACTGCTCATCCAGCCTCCACACCAGGGGGTCCTGTTCATCCAGAGGCAACGCCATCGCCATCGCTCATCCAACCCCCCACCGCAACGCCACTGCTCATCCAATTGATCGGCTTGATTAGCAGCAGAGTGAAGGAATGGCTCGATCGGGTTCGATTAACGACCATCGATCGACCGCTCGGGTTCGAGAACGCGTAGCTGCAGCAATCGCCGGGTTCGATTAGAGCCCAGCGCCTCTCTGCTGATTCGAGCTAACGCCGCGACACACGCCAGACGCGTACGAGAGAAATGCGCATCGCTTCAGCCCCGACCTCCCACCGTGAATCGAACTCCCGAAATTTTCCTCGCCTCGCTTCTACCACGGTTCTTTCCTTCATGGACGGCCCAAAGAATGTCATGCAGCTGCGTCTCCGCCCGCCCAGACGAAAAGCCCATTTTACATCATGATTTTTGTCATATAAGTAGGAGCCCACCACATCTATGATGATACCGGGTTTTGTCACAATTATCGTCATAGAAGTGTCATATGTATGACAGAAAAAAATTCGTTCGGCCCAAAATGTCACGGATGTGTCTTTTTTTTGTAGTGATACATACAGATCAATGTTGCAGACCCGTTGACTAAGCCTCTTCCACGAGCAAAACATGATCAGCACCAAGACTCCATGGGTGTTAAAATAATTCCTTTGTAATCTAGATTATTGACTCTAGTGCAAGTGACTGAAGGAAATTGTTGGGAAACGTGGTAATTTTGAAAAAAATCCTACGATCACGCAAGATCTATCTAGGTGATGCATAGCAACGAGAGGGGAGAGTGTGTCCACGTACCCTTGTAGACCGAAAGCGGAAGCGTTTCAATAACACGGTTGATGTAGTCGAACGTCTTCACTATCCAACCGATCCAAGTACCCAACTTATGGCACCTCCGTGTTCAGCATACGTTCAGCTCGATGACATCCCTCATGCTCTTGATCCAGTTGAGGACGAGGGTGAGTTCAGTCAGCACACGGCGTGGCGACGGTGATGATGATGCTACCGGCACAGGGCTTCGCCTAAGCTCTACCATGGTATGATCGAGGTGTTTAATTGTGGAGGGGGGCACCGCACACGGTTGGGAGAGAAACTTGTGTGTCTATGGGGTGCCCCTGGCCACATATATAAAGGAGGGGAGGGAAGAGGTGGCCGGCCCAAGGGGGTGCGCCAGGTGTGGGGAATCCTACTAGGACTCCCCAGTCCAAGTAGGATTCCCCTCCTCTTTCCTATTCCTAGTAGGAGAAGGAGGGAAGGAGGAGGAGAAGAGAAGGAAGGAGGGAGCGCCGCCCCCTCCCCTTGTCCAATTTAAATTGCGGCAAGGGGGTCGTGCGCCACCTTATGGCCGGCCCTCTTTCTTATCCACTAAAGCCCATGAGGCCCAATAACTTCCCGGAGGGGGTTCCAGTAACCCCCGATACTCCGAAACTTATCTGAAATGACCTGAACCATTCTGGTGTCCGAATGTAGCCTTCCAATATATCAATCTTTATGTCTCAACCATTTCGAGACTCCTCGTCACGTCAGTGATCTCATCCGGGACTCTAAACAAACTTCGGTCATCAAAAACACATAACTCATAATACATATCGTCATCGAATGTTAAGCATGCGGACCCTACGGGTTCGAGAACTATGTAGACATGACCGACACTCATCTCCCGTCAATAACCAATAGCGGAAACTAGATGCTCATATTGGCTCCTACATGTTCTAGAAAGATCTTTATCGGTCAAACCGCATAACAACATATGTTGTTCCCTTTGACATCGGTACGTTACTTGCCCGAGATTCGATCGTCGGTATCATCATACCTAGTTCAATCTCGTTACCGGCAAGTCTCTTTACTCGTTCTGTAATACTTCCTCGTACAACTAACTCATTAGTCATAATGCTTGCAAGGCTTATAGTGATGAGCATTACCGAGAGGGCCCAGAGATACCTCTCCGAAACACGGACTGACAAATCCTAATCTCGATCTATGCCAAACCAACAAACACCTTCGGAGACGCCTATAGAGCATCTTTATAATCACCCATTTATGTTGTGACGTTTGATAGCACACAAGGTGTTCCTCCGGTATTCGGGAGTTGCATAATCTCATAGTCTGAGGAACATGTATAAGTCATGAAGAAAGCAGTAGCAATGAAACTGCAACGATCAAAATGCTAAGCTAACGGATGGGTCATGTCCATCACATCATTATCCTAATGATGTGATCCCGTTCATGAAATGACAACACATGTCTATGGTTAGGAAACAAAACCATCTTTGATTAATGAGCTAGTCAAGTAGAGGCATACTAGGGACACTATGTTTTGTCCCCTAGAGGCAATAATAAAGTTATTATTTATTTCCTTATTTCATGATAAATGTTTATTATTCATGTTAGAATTGTATTAACCGGAAACTTAGTACATGTGTGAATACATAGACAAAACATAGTGTCCCTAGTATGCCACTACTTGACTAGCTCGTTAATCAAAGATGGTTCTGTTTCCTAACCATAGGCATGTGTTGTCATTTGATGAACGGGATCACATCATTACGAGAATGATGTGATGGACAAGACCCATCTGTTAGCTTAGCATCATGATCTTTACAGTTTCATTGCTACTACTATCTTCATGACTTATACATGTTCCTTAGACTATGAGATTATGCAACTCCCGAATACCGGAGGAACACCTTGTGTGCTATCAAACGTCACAACATAACTAGATGATTATAAAGATGCTCTACAGGTGTCTCCGAAGGTGTTTGTTGGGTTGGCATAGATCAAGATTAGGATTTGTCACTCCGGTTTTCGAAGAGGTATCTCTAGGCCCTCTCGGTAATGCTCATCACTATAAGCCTTGCAAGCAATGTGACTAATGAGTTAGTTGCAGGATGAAGCATTACGGAACGAGTAAAGAGACTTGCAGTAACGAGATTGAACTAGGTATGATGATATCGACGATTGAATCTCAGGCAAGTAACATACCGATGACAAAGGGAACAACGTATTTTGTTATGCGGTTTGACCGATAAAGATCTTCATAGAATATGTAGGAGCCAATATGAGCATCCAGGTTCCGCTATTGGTTATTGATTGGATATGTGTCTCGGTCATGTCTACATAGTTCTCGAACCCGTAGAGTCTGCACGCTTAACGTTCGATGACGATTTGTATTATGAGGTATGTGTTTTGATGACCGAAGTTGTTCAGAGTCCCGGATGAGATCACGGACGTGGCGAGGAGTCTCGAAATGGTTGAGACATAAAGATTGATATATTGGAAGGCTATATTCGGACATCTGAATGGTTCCGAAGAAGTTCGGGTATTTTCCGGAGTACCGGGAGGTTACCGGAACCCCCGGGGGAGTTGATGGGCCTTAGTGGGCCTTAGTGGGAAGAGGAGGCAGCGGTGAGGAGGTGGCGCGCGCATCCCCAAGCCCAGTCTGAATTGGACAAGGGGTTGGGGGTGCGGCCCCCTCTCCCTTCCTTTCCCCCTCTCCTTTAGGTGGAATCCTATTAGGACTTGGAGTCCTAGTAGGACTCCCCTCTCCTGGTGCGCCCTGCAAGGGTCGGACGGCCTCCCCCTCCCTCCTTTATATACGGCGGCAGGGGGCACCCTAGAACACACCAAGTTTTTCCTTAGCCGTGTGTGGTGCCCCCTCCATAGTTACACACCTCGATCATATCACCATAGTGCTTAGGCGAAGCCCTGCGCGGGTAACATCATTATCACCGTCGCCACGCCATCGTGCTGACGAAACTCGCCCTCGTCCTCAACTGGATCAAGAGCACGAGGGACTTCATCGAGCTGAACGTGTGCTAAACGTGAAGGTGCCGTACCTTCGGTACTTGGATCGGTTGGATCGCGAAGACATTCGACTGCATCAATCGCGTTATTAAACGCTTCCGCTTTCAGGCTACGAGGGTACGTGGACACACTCTCCCGTCTCGTTGCTATGCATCTCCTAGATAGATCTTGCGTGATCGTAGGAATTTTTTTTGAAATACTACGTTCCCCAACAGTTCAAGCAAACATCAGTCACTAACATTGCAGTGCTCTTGTAGGACAACGAATTTTCTCCGCTTAGTCATGTAGCCTTGATTTATACACGAAATCAGTTTTTGTATGTTTTTTGTACATTTTTTGCTTTGTTTCTTCACTCAACCCTTTGGGATAATCAATACACATTACTCTGTTTAGTTTCCACTTGGAACTGTTTTCATCAAACTCATGTTAGAAGGTTTCACAAAGAAACCTAAAATGTTCCTATGGACCGATCAGATGATGTGTGAAGCGACCATGTCGCCTTCATGCGACTCATGGTGGTCGGCGCACTTCGTCTCAAACCTTCGGGCACCCGTCTTTATGACGTACCGGCAAGGTGTGCTCCTCTGACGAGCAGGATCCCGACGCCTCCTTCTCAACAATGAGGAGGGACGCTGCCTTTACTCGCATGTGGTGCACGATTCTGAGATACTCGGTGAGGGAGTCTATATTTGCTTCCCCTGTCATGTTTGTGCTAGTTGGCCCATTGCAGGGGAGGTCTCGGGATGCGCATCGACACATCGCGTATATCGAGGAGGTGAGAGAGGCCAATATGAATTCGAGAGCGGATTGGCCATTAAATCTCCAATGATGTGGTGCCCCATTCTTCCACCACCCTCTTCGCATTCCATCGAGATTTGACGCCATCTCCACGTCTTCACTGAGCTCCAAGACTCCATCTCCCACCGATATCCATGGCAGACTGGAGTTTGCTCATGGAAGGGTAGGTGCTGGAGATAGCTAGCGGCTACAATCCAAAGATGGCGCGGATGCAGGAAGTCATCTCCTGGGTCGCAGAGGAGTGAGATATGAAGGAGGCGGCAGTGGCGATCTACAGGAAGCTGACCGAGTCAGAGGACATGCGCCTCACTCCATCTAGGCTAACAGTGGAACTACTCGAGATTCTGTTGTGGATGATGGGCGAGGTGGAGTCGAAGAACCCCGAGCAGGCGCTCAAATGGAAGGAGTTTCTCTTGTGTCGTCGTGCTCCTACGGGACCAAAGGTGTTCATGGTGGGCGTGGTGATGGCACTCCCGAGTTAAGGTACGGTGGCGCTACTCATCATCATCAAGGATGAGCCAGTGGCTCCATCGGGCCCGTCGACAAGTACGAAGAAAATCAAGGAGGTGGTTCACACACCATGGAGGTCGTCGCGCTTCCCGCGGCGCTCACCTTGCCTGCTCAACCTCGCTCGCTCTGCCGCGGCGGAGTAGTGTTCTCCCCTGTCGGCAACAACTTTTGGTTGCTGGCTGGGGATGATTCCAACGAGGAGGCTGGCTACTCACCAGATTTGGATTGTAGCTATCGTTCACCATCTAAATACTTGCATTCTCCATTACACTTTAGTATTGTGAGGATTGCTAGAAGTGGTAAAAATGAAGAAAGCTATTAAGCTTCAGGAGAGCAAAATTTCATACAGTTCCTTTTCTAGAAAGGATTGTTGTGTAGCTCAATCAATTATTGATGACGTGTACCCAACTTGTGGGTCTGAAACATCAGGGGGAAAGATGTTGATATTATGGGAATTGGGGGGAAATACTTGAATGAGGATAACCATGTGATGAATGGTGAATTTGTGAAGATGCAAATGAATGATAGTAATTTTTCAGCTACCTTTGAGTTTTGGTTAGAGGATATGCTTGATTTGGGGGAATTAGTTGCTGAGAATCTAGAGTTGTCACTAAGGAGCAGAGAAACAACAAAGCAAAAGAAAAAAATTTAAGAGTCTTGCGTGGATGAGAGACCTGAAAATGTTTGTGGGTCGGGGCTCTATGGCCTACTTTTGACCCTGAAGGCCCAGGGTTGTTTAGACCAGAAGTGTACTACTAAAATACACTTGCTAATTCCTTTCTTCATAAAAATTGCCTCCCCTTGCCATACTTGGGGCACGTAAGTGAGACTCTCTGGGGAATAGGGTTTCCCTGGGCACTGTCGTATCAAGAGGAGGAAGACACGGCGAGGAGCTATGGAAAGTAGGGGCTATGGCATATTTAACATAGGGGAAGACCTACCAATACTGTAGTAAAGAGGATCAGGGGGGTAGGTTCATAAATTCCTACCATAGGGAAGACATAGGAGATTAAAATCCTAGGGCAGGTGAGGTGCACAGAAACAAGAATTTCCAAGACCCTAGGGGAACTATTTTGCAAGATGGGAACACTGCTAGTGGATCCATGGTCCAGGATCATTTGAAGACCAGTAAAAAAACAACAAAGAACAGCCATATGGGGGGAAGCTAATCCCATGCCTTGCTAATTATAGTAATTTTGCTCCTGATCTAAGCCAACAACAGTGGTTTTAGCTTTGCTTGCACAGAGTAGCCAAAAAATTAATGCTCCTGGGGGTTCCAGTTCGTCCAGTGTGTTTAGTCAGGGGAACGTAATGGACAATGAGATGGAGAGAGAGGAAATAATTCTGCCGATAGTGTGGGTAGTAGTTCTTCTGTTGTTTAGAATAGTAGCCTTGGTAGAGGTCATGGGAGTCAGACAGGGGCTTTGAATATTAATATATCTTGGAACAAAACTGGGAAAGATGCAGGAAAAGTTGGGGATGGATTTAGACGACTTTGTAATAAGTGCAAAGAGACTAGACATTTGACTAGGGATTGCAAGCTTGGACATTGTGTTATATGTGAAAAAATTCACATCTAACTGATGATTGCGTATGGCTTAATATAAACAGATGGAACCAATCCCGAAGTTTGATGAATATGTTGGTTTGGGGGGGTTCTATTGGTGCAAAACTCTAAAGATGTGTTGAATGTTGAGCTGGCTAACCCAATCTACATTGTTAAAATGAAGTCTAAGCTATCAATGGAACTTGGTTCTTAGAGGGCTTTAATAATATGTTTAGTTGGAACTGGTAGTGGAGATGTCAAGGTCATGGGAAGGATCCTAATTTGATGAAGTTTCCTAACAAAAGCAAACTGCTAGAATTGTCCAAGTTTGGTGTTTTCAACTTGTTGGAGACACGAGCAGTTATAAATGTGAAGAGTTAGATGTTTAACAACCAGGCTATTGGAAAACTATGCACTGTTTGGGTTAAAATTAGAAAAGTCCCTCCGTGTTTTAGACACTTTTTTGAAATGCCTGAGAAGGCTGCATTGCTTGGGCATGCATTAGAAATTGGTATGGACACCATCACCTTGGAAAATGTCAGAGATAAGGTGGATTTGAAAGACCTTGAGAAGATTCTTGCATATACTAAGATTACGGACAAAGACCCGATGATCTACAGTATCTCTATTGAGTTGGAATTAGTTGTGGAACATGGTTGCTAAAATCAGTTCAAAATGCAAAATATGAAAGATAGTGAGCAGGAAGGGCTCTATGATGATATGAGCAAAAAGCATAAATGTAATACTAGAAATGGTAAATAAGTGTTTTCCCTAGGGAGCTTAAACTTGGCCCAGCTTTAAGAAATCAAATGGAGTGAAGAGATTCTGAAAGCTCGGAATACCCACTTGTCTGGGTGGGGAGAAAGAAGAAGGGTGAAGACTGATTTAGAAGTTGTTATGAAAAAAATTCAAGCCATGGAGGAAGACAAGTCTAGGCAACTAGCTCTCAAATCTGTGGTGGAGAAGAAGATCATGGAGCTTGAGGGAGAGAGGAAGAATCTAGTAGAGATGGTTAACAAACAGCATGAGCTCATTACTCAATGCTTGCAGAAAATTGACCAATGGGAGGCAAGAGACAAAGAAATAGAAGATTTGGTGGACAAGGGCCTTGATATTGAGAACATCCAAATAAGGTAGAATAAGATGGGAACTATGTGGAACATGTTGATTTCACTGCTAGCCAAGAGACAGTTGAGTCCTTTGGAACCAAATTGGGTATTAAGCATGGGCTAGCTGCTACTAAAGAGGAGAAAAAGAAGGAGGGGGCCCATCAGAAGATGTGATAGACTATTAGACAAGAAGGATGTGAGAGTGGATGACCTGCCTATTGAGAGGCCAACCGGAAAAATAACTATGCTATATCGATTGATCTTGTTTCTTCTAACCATTCTTTATTAGACATGTCTGAAGTATTTGGCACGGATCTTGGGTGCACTATTGCCATGATTGATCAGAACTTGGATTTGATTGCAAAAATGGAGCAGACTAGGAAAGATTTCTACTTGCAACATATTTCCATAAAACTCAAGATGTTGGCTCCCCGGATCATATTGACACTGGGGATGCTGATGTGTATGAATTATGCTCTAAAGATGATCATTCTGATGCTGAGACGGGGATGGATTACTTTGACTACTTAAAGAATATATTATCAAGTGGGACAAAGAGGGAAAGTGGCTCGCTAGCTATTAGCTGTGTGAAGCACACTGTCTCCATTGGTGGGCTTAAAAACATAGGGAAAAAATCTTGATAGGCATGTTTTCGAATATCAGGGGGATTGGCCAAGATATTAAGAAGAGGCTTATTAGAGAGTTTGTTCTAGGAAAGAAACTTGATTTTGTTGGACTTCAGGAAACTATTAAAGCTGATTTTTCAAAACATGAACTTCATATTTTGTGTGGTGGGAAAATTTTCACATGGAACAGGTCTCAGTCTAGAGGCGGGACTGGGGGAATACTTGTGGGAATCAATAATGATGTTTTTGATTTAGATTAGGTGGAAATAGGGGTATACTTTGTGAGGCTATTGCTTTTTGGTAAAACTATTAAGTTTCATCGAATCTCATTACGGTTTGTGGTGATGCTCAATCTGATGGCAAAGTTGCATATTTAGCATAATTCACGAGTCTATCAAAGTAATCATCTCCTTGTGTGGTTGGGGGCTTTAATTTGATGATAAATAGTTTTGGAAAAACCAAACCTAGTGGCAGTGACCATTGGAGTTTTGTTCTCAATGCAATCACTGAACATGCTAAGCTTGAAGAACTACCTCCGAATGGTAGAAATTACACATGGGCTAATAACCTGACAAATTCAACTTATGAGAAATTAGACATAATTTTGATTTGTCTCGATTGGGAAGAACAATATCCTCTTGCCATGGTGTAAGCTTTGGAAAGGGAATTGCCTGACCGCACTTCTCTTATCCTTGACACTAGATCTCACAGTTTTTGCTAACCCAATATTTAGATTTGAAACTCCTAAATGCTTAGAGAAGTGTTCAGGGAGTTTGTCACTGAAATTTGGATTGCGCCTTGTGAAGGCTCTAAACTTGAGAATTTACAGACAGAAAATTAGAGGGTGGAATTTAAATGCATATGCTTTGCATAGACAAAAAAAGATCTTAAGGAAACTTGACATTATTGACAATAATGCTAAGATCAATGGTCTAACTGCTCATGACAGAAAATGAGCACAAGACACTTAGAGATCAACAAAGGAATCTACTTAAACAGGAAGAATTGAAATGGCTTAAAAGATATAAAGACAAAGAGATTACAGAGGGAGACAATAACACTCGATACTATCATGCTAGAGCTAATGGTAAGAGAAGAAATAAAATAAAATTATATCTTTAGTTCAAGATGAAGGGGTCATCAAAGGAGAGTAGAATCTACTACAATATATTATTGGTTTCTATAAGAAACTTTTTATTGTCAAACCGAGGTTTCCTTAGTATCTTTAAATATCGTGGAAGCGAATGAAATTCCTAAGCAGGATGTTGCTAGGTTAGTTGAACCCTTCATGATAGAAGAATTACACTGTGTAGTTTTTTCCATGGAGAAGAATGGTCGCACTTCACCATACCTAGTCACGACCGCCCCAGAATCCAGCACGGACCCCGCGGAGAAGACGGGGAGAGGGATGTCGAGCTGCTTCTCGGCCACGGTGATCGCCTCGAGTAGCATGAGGTAGAAGGTCGGTGACTCGGCCTTGCTGAGCAGCCATGTCGTCATGAAGGCAGACTCATCATCGGGCGCGCCGAGGACAGGGCCGGTTCTAGCATCATGTAAGCCCTAGTGGTAATGAGGTACCATGGACCTAACAACTATAATAGAGTAACATGAAAACTTTCATTGACATATATTGCATATCATAAAAATATATTATCGTGGCATAAAGATTGAAATACAATTTTATTAGCAAATAAAGTCTTAATACACCATGTAATGTGATTATGTGATGCAAAAAAATTATATGATAAATGTACTCAACTATAAATAACTATTGAAGTGGGGGGGGGGGGGGGGGATTTGCGTCCACTCCATAATAGTGTTGTTGTTATGTTATGCGAACCATACTTTTTGTAATTTATTTAGGTATATAGATGTATTGAGCCCTTATTTGAGATGGGATGCGATGCATTTCAAGCCAGTCATCTCCAGGGTGTCGAAGCCTCGAAGGCGTATGTACCCACAGTGTAGGAGTCATCCAGGTAGCTGAGGGCGTACCGGCCGTGGACGTGAGAGCAGCCTTTCCACTGCATGCCAAGTTGTGCACAGGCCGCAGAGGTGCAGGAGAATGACAGGTAGGAGCTCGACACCGTTGGGTTGAATGGCGTGCCAACTTGGGTGTTGCATCGCACCCAGGAGACGTCGCTACCAATGTCGATGACGGGGGTCTGGCCGAATGCCGGCGACCCAATCCCAATGGTGACGACGTACTCCAACGAGCCATGTGTGGCTTCCAGGAGGATCGGCACGCTCGCGTTGGATGGGTGCAATTGCAACATGTATTAATACCCGATGTATATGTGATTATGTGATGCAAATGTTTTTTTATAAGACATGTATACTCATAATTATTGAATAAGTACAACGCAGTGAGGGAGGGGGCAAATCAAATGCCCCCTATCCACCCCATAATAGTGTTGATGTTACGTCCTATGAATCATATTTTTCATAATTTATTATTTTATTTAGGTATATACTCCTTCCATTTCTAAATATTTGTCTTTCTAAAGATGTCAACAAGTGACTACATACGAAGAAAATGGGTGAATCTACGCTCTAAAATATGTCTATATACATCCGTATGTGGTAGTCCATTTAAAATCTCTAAAAAAATATTTAGGAACGGAGGGAGTATATACCTAAGATGGGGGAGACTTAGTGTGAGATCTCACATTAGGTGAGATCAATTTTTTTTAGAAAAAATACATGTTCAATGTTTTTTGTAGACACACATCAATGTATGATGTACAACCTCAAAAAGTTTCAACTCCTAATTTGACTTACATTAATAGAAACAAAAAGGTAAAATCGGATGTGATAGTATCAAAGTACTATTCACCCAAACTGCCACTATTCACATTTGAATTTGTCTTTTTTAGTCTCTAAATATACATTGAGATTTGAGCTGATATTTTTTTGGAGTGGTAAACATACCCCACATGGATGTTGTCAAATAATTTTAGAATTTTTCAAAATGTCTAAATATAAATTTTTTTGGGATGATCTCTACAAGTCTCTTCCGTCAGCGTCGTGGCTTTGCTCCGACTGATTTAGTTATGTCACAAATCACGGGAGAAGGGGGATTGGAGTAAGGCTGCCTGTAGTGGAGAGTATTATAAGTCAGTATCATACATATGATACTAGTGTATAATAGTATGTTCGCAATGCATAGTATCATAGATTAGCAGTATCTTAGATGATCTTATTTATTGACATGTATGATATGGTATCATGATCTGATACTCAATTATCTCTTTCTTTATTTAATTCTATGTCACCTCATAAAAAAAGGCATAATTAGCATGCATAATAGTATTAGTTGTGATACCCATTGCCGCTGACTAATTAAGATGATGAACGGCACGTACACCCTGCATGATTAGGCATGAATCGTGCTAAGTAATTTAGCATACGCACGAGGTTCAGGTTGCTTGCTTGGAGATTAGAGGAAAGGATCAAGAGCAAGGGAGACTTTGAGTGAGATGAGGTTGCCGATCGATGCTCGGAGACCACCTCTCGGCTGTGGCGAGAAGCGGCAGACAAGCAGCTCATGTGAGGTTCATGTGGAACGCGGACGAAGCGGACATGTCATTCAACCTTCAACGAGGGGAGCGCGAACGAGCACTTCATGTGGAGGTTCTAGAGTGGTACTAGGACCTATGATTATGAACAGAACAACACGTACGAACGCACCCTACGCGAGAAAGGGACGGTGGGAGGCGACAAAAACAGGGCCGGTGGCAGGAACGGGGCTAGGGTGTCAGGTATCAGCCACTGACGATCAAGTTTAGTTAACTGTAGCCATCCGGCAAGTAACGCTTCGAGCCAATCGGACGGCCATCATCAACTCAGCGAGGATATGTACTATCAGGACCGTCCGATCGCCTTTACAGTTGTACCATTTCTTTCAGTTGTCGCTAGCTGTCGCCTTAGCCTATAAAGAAGCCGGGCTGTGGCTGAGAGAGGGTATCGTTTGTTCTATCAATTCTTGCCTTCGAGCAGAAGAAATATTCCATAAACATATATTTTTTAGTAGAAATATAAACTTCTGGATCTTCGATCCCCTTTTGCCCCTAATTACTCTAGAAATTCGCTTGCATCTCAATTGGGGTCTGACAAATTGGTATCATGAGCATCGGTTCCTCTGCAGCGACTTCCGATTTCCAGTAGAGATTGGAGGGGAGAGATAATTCCCACACTAAATCCCTCCCTTCTGTGGGCTACGACACTCTGGTTGGCCGTGGCGTGAGCGGGCAGAGTTCTTCCTTGAACATGGCGGCAGCGATGGCGATTTGGCGGCGCAGGCGGCGGTGATTGTTCGGGTACAGACCAGTAGAGAGGAGTGGTTGCGTGGGAACCTTTCTCACGCGGTAAAATCCCACGTCCATCGTTGATCTGTGTACCTTTGGCGGCGAGGATCGTTGGCGGCGGCAGGATCACGGTACAGGGGCTGGTTGCCATGCTTACGGTAGTAAAATTCCCCCTCTGGTCTTGCGATCAAGGAGATGGGGAGAGTGAAGACCATCGACGATTCAGATCTGCAGGAATTACTGGCCCTTCGAGATGATCTGGGTACTTTACAGCAGGATAATGCTTCGATGTGTGGTGAAGTGGGTAAACTACAGCAAGATATGCAGTCAATCAGTTCCAAGCAAGATGATGTAGCTCTGCAAGTAGGTACGGTGGAGAAAGTGGTTTTGGATCTCAGCAAGCAATTATCAGTGATCAGCTCGGTGCTCAAAATGTTGGTACATCCCAGCAATCAAGGGCCAACGAGCGATTTACCCTCTAGTTCTGCGCAGCCTGTGCGATCTCCTACACTGCAAAGAGAAGAAGTGAACATTCCAAGTGACAAAACTGAACAGTTAAGGAAACAGTTGGAAGAAGAGAGGGAAAAGACCAGGCAAATTGAAGAATTACTGCTGCAAAATCTTCCACCCGTCCGCACTAACAGACCAGCTGTTCCTCCGGGATTCCCACCAACAAGGAGACAAGAAGGGTCTAGTCCAATGGGAACACCTCTGTCTCACAAAGATCCAGGGCATACACCTGCATTTCAGCACTTTCAGAACAGAGAAAGACAACTTTGGCAGGGCTACTACAGAACTTATGAACAGGACATGCAAGCACAATTTATGAAAGCACTCACAAAAGGGCCTAAGCTGGAGTTCCCAAAATTCTATGGGAAAGACCCTGTTGGCTGGATCCGACAGTGCAATAAGTATTTTCAAATGTCTGCTGCTCCTGAAGAATATAAGGTGTCATTAGCACAATTATATATCAGTGGGGAAGCTGACACTTGGCTGAGAAGATCTGGTCTGCTTAACAAGAAACCTACCTGGAAAGAATTTGGTAAGGAAATCATAAAAAGGTTCTCTGAACAAGGCACTTATGATCTAACAGAAAAGTTCACTGGTCTGAAACAACATAACAAGACTGTATCTGCTTACACCAAGGAGTTTGAAGATCTTATGGCTGACATACAAGAAGAAAACCCAGAGTTATCTGAACTTTGGTTTGTAAGATGTTATGTCAATGGCATGAGAGATGGAATTAAATACCAGATTAGATTGCAGAGACCTCAAACTCTTACAGATGCATACTGTCTAGCAAGGGACATTGAACCTTGTCATCCACCTGTATCAACCACTCAGAAGAAAACTTTTGTTCCATACAACAGTTACATTCAGAAAAGTGCAAGTACCAGCCTACCCAAGTTAGTGCAGCAGCAGGTCACACCTCAGAGCTCAACTGTGCCCAAACAAGCTGAGCAAGTAAACAGCGATGCTCAAAAGATCAGGAAGGCAAGGGAGTGTTGGAGATGTGGTGATAAATGGGTGCATGGACATAGGTGCACCTTAATACCAAATGTGCACCTGATGCAACAAGAAGTGGAAGATACAGGACCTCAAGAATTTGAGGAAGGAGTACAGGAACAGGCAGAGCAAGGAGAAGAACAAGCAGAGCAGGCAATGTTCATTTCTGCTTATGCTTTGGGAAATCAGCTGACTGTTCAAACTCCAACAGTGATCATTTCTATAAATGGAAAAAGGGTTGTTGCTTTGCTAGATTCAGGAAGTTCTTCATCTTTTATGAATGAACAATTTGCTATTAAAGCAAATTGTCATCTTCTGCCTAGAAAACCCAGAAGTGTTTCTGTAGCTGGAGGTGAAACATTGATATCTACAGCATTAGTGCCAAGCTGCCCTTTTCTCATAGCCAAACTGAAAATGCACCATCATTTCAGAGTGTTGAATTTGCCAAGTCATGATGTCATTCTGGGCTATGAATGGTTTACTATGGTCAGCCCAATAACATTTGATATTCCCAGAAATCAATTCAGCTTCATAGTGGAAGGGAAAACAAGAGTGACTACTGCTATCTATAATAATGTGGAAGGAGTAGTGAAAGTGCAAGTGGGTACGGTGGAGAAAGTGGTTGTCTTGGCTTCCTTTGGCTGAATATTGGTATAACACCACTTATCACATAGCTCTGAAGATGTCACTGTTTCAAGCACTATATGGGTTTCCTCCTCCATTGATTTCAGAGTTAGCTATTCCAGGCCCTGCTGATTTGGAAGCACAGGAATTCCTAACTTCCAAACAGCAAATGTTGGACCAACTGAAACACAATCTACTGCAAGCTCGAAACAGGATGAAAAAGTATGCAGATACCAAGAGGAGTGAGAGACCGTTTCAAAAGGGTGATCTGGTGTATTTGAAGATGGCGCCTTACAGGCTTGCAGCTTTTGGATTTAGAGGGGCCCTAAAACTCCAGAACAAGTACTATGGCCCCTTTTCAGTGGTGCAAAGGATTGGTAAGTCTGCATACAAACTCCAATTTCCTCCCACAGTTAAGATACATCCCGTGTTTCATGTTAGTCAGTTGAAGAAACACATTGGCGCGAGGTCGATTCCCAGTCCACATCTCCCTATGGTCAATGAAGATGGAACGATCAAAACAGAACCAGCACTAGTCCTGGAAGTCAGACAAATCCCTCGCCACAATTTACCCGTCATGCAATGGCTCATCCAGTGGGAAAATTTGGCAGCTGAAGATGCTACATGGGAAGATGCAGAGTTCATAAAGCACGCCTTCCCAGCATCCTTCAAGGAAACTACACAAGCATGGAAGAACAGGGCAGTTACGCCGTGAGGACACACCGGTTCTTAGAGGGAGGCAATGTCAGGTATCAGCCACTGTTGATCAAGTTCAGTTAACTGTAGCCATCCGGCAAGTAACGCTTCGAGCCAATCGGACGGCCATCATCAACTCAGTGAGGATATGTACTACCAGGATCGTCCGATCGCCTTTACAGTTGTACCATTTCTTTCCGTTGTCGCTACAGTAGTTGTCGCCTTAGCCTATAAAGAAGCCGGCTGTGGCTAAGAGAGGGTATAGTTTATTTTGTCAATTCTTGCCTTCGAGCAGAAGAAATACTCCATAAACATATATCTTTTAGTAGAAATATAAAGTTCTGGATCTCCAATCCCCATTTGCCCCTAATTACTCTAGAAATTCGTTTGCATCTCAATTGGGGTCTGACATAGGGGTCGCTCAAACTAAACAAATCCCCCCCTACCAAATCAAATCGACACCAATGACGCGGCAGTTCCTCCATCGGCGGCTCGGCGAATCAATGCGTGCGCCTCCAACCGATCGAGTGATAGGGCCCCGCACAGTGCTCTCTGTTCGTTGCTGCCGGCTCCACGATCTCCTTCGATAGGCTAAATGGAACAGGCGCCTAGAATAATACGGCGACGCAGGCGGCAGTCCCCCGCGCATGTGCAATCATTCAGACCGCCGGCCGACTGGCGACCAATCCAAATGCGTGCAGTGGTAACGTGGCATTGTATGGGAGTATATATTATTCCCTCCGTTCCTAAATAATTGTTTTTTTAGAGATTTTAACAAGTGACTACATACGGAGCAAAATGAGTGAACCTATACTCTAAAACATGTCTACCTACATCCATATGTTGTAGTCTATTTAAAATGGCTAGAAAGACAATTATTTAGAAACGGAGGGAGTATTATCGCGGTTTTGTATGGATAGCTAGCTCGGTGCATGTGCATCTCATCACGGCCATGCTAGAAAACCTAGCCGCCGATCGATCGTCGGCTGAGGGGTCAGGTGATGCGAATCAGTTCCTTCTTTTTTCTTTGGCCGGAAAGTCCACATGCCCGCTTGGTTCCCAGACGTCCTATGTACACTGTTTCAGCGCCATGGCTTGAGACGCACGCTTCTAGTAAATCACTCCACCAACTTTATCATCGAACACGGACGTATGTGGTTAGAGACGATACAATTTTAGCAGTAAGTAGACTTCAATTCGGGGAAAAGGTTGTCGAGCATACGGTACACTAGTTTAGTTCCAGATGAACAGTACAGCAGTGGTACTTATATAGAGTAAATAAACAAATGGAAACAAACGACAACAAAGCTAACCAACCTGCAGCCGGTGAGAGGATTCCGTCGGCCCCGCCATTCATGCAGATGCAGAGGGAGAGACCGTGCTGTGCTGCTCCGATCCCGTCGCATCAGCAACAGCAGACAGGTGTCGCCTAACTCGCGTATACCACACTCGATTAACGCTAATCTATTCCCGCCATTCCTGCTAAGCTTCGCCTAGTCACTCATACATATCTTAATTCTCCTTTTTCGCGCCAGCCCACGGCTCTCGTCCCTCTCTGTCGCGACTTCCAACCGTGTCCTCGTCCTCGGCACCTGCCCCCCCTATAAAATCCCAAGCGTGTCTCCGTCAAGCTTCACGCAGCGCAACACCCACAGAGCAGCTTAGCTAGCCATCCATCGGCATCGCCAGTTCATCACACACGCGAGGCAGAGAGGAAAAGAGAGAGCGCGGAGGAGCAGAGATGGTGAAGATTCCGAGCCCGAGGAGGCTGTTCAGGAGCCGGTCAAGGAGCACGGTGGGCGGCGGCGGCGGGGTGGACATGTGCGCCATGGTGGCCGAGCACGAGAGGATCGAGTGGGAGGTGCGGCCCGGCGGGATGCTGGTGCAGAAACGCCGGGCGCCCGACGATGACGACGTGGTCGAGGCCATCCTGGTGCGGGTCTCCGCCGGCTGCGGCGGGTGGCAGCACGACGTCTCCATCGGCGCCACCGCCACCTTCGGCGACCTCAAGGTGCTGCTGTCGCTGGCCACAGGCCTGTGGCCCAGGGAGCAGCGGCTACTGTACCGAGGCCGGGAGCGGGACGACGGTGACCACCTGCACATGGCCGGCGTCCAGGACAAGGACAAGGTGCTCCTCCTGGAAGACCCCGCCGTCACGGAGAGGAAGCTCCGGTCCACCAGCCTCGCGCAGCTCATGGGGGTGCCCTGCCATTCCTTCATCCAAGTCTAAGAAACCCACGCCCCATCAGCTGTTCTCGCTGTTTATTTGGGCCAAGATCGGTTTGAGGTGTGTTAGTTAAGCGTTTAACTGCATTCTTTTCAATCTTTAGAGTTTTTTAGGTTCAATCAGGGCTAAGATTGGGCCGATTGAACCTATAGGATACAATACAGTACAGTGCATGTTGTAAAATGTTGTAATTTGTATAAGCAAGCAGACAATGACAGTGTCACAGTGATTCTGTTTTCTACTCCCTCCGTTCCCAAATAATTGTCTTTCTAGCCATCTCAAATGGACTACAACATACGGATGTATGTAGACATGTTTTGTGTAGATTCACTCATTTTGTTCCGTATGTAGTCATTTGTTGAAATCTTTAGAAAAACAATTACTCCCTCCGTCCGGAAATACTTGTCTGAGAAATGGATAAAAATGGATGTATTTAGAACTAAAATACGTCTAGGTACACTCATTTCTTCGACAAATATTTTTGGACGGAGGGAGTATTTGAGAACGGAGGGAGTAGTACAAATGTGTACATGTGTGTCTTTATTCTTTGTTGCTGGCTCCATGTACATTCTTCCGATGGAATTAGCAATACAATTCACACCGTGCTACATATACAAGTGTATGCTACATATACAAGTGTACACATTTTTTTTTTCCGAAGGTAACGGCCAATTATATAATCCCTCCGTCTGAAAATACTTGTCTTAGAAATGATTGAAAATGGATGTATCTATAACTAAAATAAATCTAGATACAACCATTCTTAAGACAAGTATTTCCGGACGGAGGGAGTATTATATTAAAGGCGTGACTCAACCCGGATTACAGTCAGTTTCACACATGCGAAGGCACAGTCCACATGAAAATCTCCATGTACTCCACGTCCAAAGGTTGGTCATAGCGGGAGTAACATAACGCATTTCAAAACAAGTTTGCTTAGACCTCTTTTAATGCAAAGATGCTTAGATGAGGTGTTAAATGCATTAAATAGCTTAGCAACTCAACTCTCTAATGCATAAGTGCTTAACTTGTTGTTGCTAAGCTCACTTTATTTAACGATTTAGCATCTAAACTCTTTCATGTATTAGTCGGCTTCTTTTATTTAAGTGGTTTGCCTAGGTTCACGTGTTTGGCATTGGTTCTTTCTGGATCACCAGAGTGCTCTCTCTCCTCCTTAATTGCTACGCCATGTCATTTTTTTGCTTATGTGACATGCTTAGCACCTGTCAATCATGGAGCACTAGGAAGGGCCTTATGTGGCATGTAGTTAGTGAGGAGAGAGGTGTGGAGTAAAATATATATTACTGTAACATAATGCAACCCAAAGCAAAATGAGTCTACGATTTAATAAATGCAATCATATATGATACTACTTCAATATTACTTTGCACTATGAAGATAGTAACATAGACTAGTGTCATATGCATGACACTAATCTACACTATGACTAGCCTAATGGAGCTCAATCTCCATGGAGCCCTTTATTTGAAAAATTCAAAACTCAAAATTTCAACAAATTCTAACAAACAATTGCACATATACACATGGATGTGTACTACTTGTATGCGAAGTTTCATGAAGATATATATTTTTTGTTAGCTACCCAAAAATGAAAAAATCACGTATTTCTAGCACATGTACTACTCGCTATAAAAGTAATGATTTTGTTTTTTTGGAGGCCACAGAAAAGTGTATTTCGTGATGAATTTTTATACAGATCTAGTGTACATCTATAAGTACTTGTGTATTTTTTTCAGATTTTTTTGAAACTTAATTTTTGAATTTCACGAAACATTTTTGAAGTTTACAAATAGTTTCTAAATTCAAGAACATTTTCTCAACTTTTTGAATATATTTTTTAATTCAGGAACATTTTTCTAATCCATAAACATTTTCTTTTTCACAATGTATTTAAAATTCATGAACACTTTTTATTTCATTGAATTTTTTTAATAATCTGTCTACCTTTTTTTAGTTTTCCTTCCTCTTTGTTTTTTCCATCACTTCTTCGGATGGGCCGAGGACCAATAGGGTCGAATGGACAGCCAACCAAGGGTGTGCACATTTGGCCGTCCTTCGACGTGTTGCGCGATGAATAGGACCTCCACGTGTGTCGGTTATTTTGCTGCCGGGGATGGGGGGCTTGTTTTCTGCTTTCGTGTGTTTGTCTAGGCCAAGCGTTAGTGTCATTGTTTTCTTCGTCTTTCCCATCGGGCTCCTTGGACGACTTCGCGGTGGAAGACCCATGCTAGAGCTGGGGGAGAGCTAGAACAAAATTATCAGGCGCGGGAGATCCAAGCAACCACGAGCGCCGGTCGGAGAGTCGTTATAGTTTGGCCTTTTGCAGTGGATCTAACTTCTAGGCGACTAGGTTGAGAGATTGAAGGTTTTTGGGAACAAAACCAGCAAAAGAAGAGCCATTCTAAGAAGTGAGGACACGAGTGAAACTGGTTGGGTGGAGGGCGTGCAGTGTACGTCGACCTAGGTCCATGCCTACATGTGATGGCATTAATACAGGGGAGTACCTAGAACTCATCTAGATGTGATATAATTTAGTTTCATTCACTTTGAAAACAAAAACAGATACAACCCACGTCAGCATACACGCATCTTATAGCATCACATCCAATGGCTATAAAAGGTGAATGACATCAAAATTATATCTCATCTAGATGAGTTCTAGCAAAACTGTTAATACAAAGTCAAAAAGGGAGGTTTATTTTGATCTATATGGTCTATTAGTCAACTCGATTTATGTAGGATGAAAACCAGCGATACACCTGAACACAAAACAACTACTCCCTTCATCTTAAGTTGTATAAATCACATTAGGAAGAGCTGCGCGACCTTGGTGGATTGAGATTGGATGAGAAGGAGGACGGCATGCAGGGAAACTTCCAATCACAGCGCTGGTTTAAAACAGAAATAAAATCAGCATGAAATACGTGAGTGCATGCAAAACATACCATATCGAACTCGAACATCATATAAATCACAAATATCGGTCAACTAAGTTCAATTTGGTTTTTCAATTTTTTTAATGTAAAAATGCTCACCTCTAACTTTAGTAGCCCGGAAAAAATGATTTAACTCACGAGCAAGAAACGGGCGTGGCAAAGAAAGCTTCACCTCTAGTGACACGTAAATGCACCAGTAATGCTCGGCGTGCCGCCGGTTAGTATATTACGCGATCGTACTTTGCTCCAGATCGATCGATACAACGGCACAACCGCACAAGCCTCCACAGAAGCGATGCGAAGATGCACTTTTCGCGGTTGTCTGTAGCCCCAGCTCTTCTGCGGACAGCGACACACGGAGACGCAGAGGAGATCGACGCCGGACGCTCCAAAACTCGAGCCCCAAAGCCAAAAGATGCCGCTGCCTGCCTGCCTCCTCATCCACCGCGATCGCCGCCAGCCACGAACCACTCCTCCTTCGCTCGACACCAACCTGCTTACGGTCAAGCTAGCTAGCTGCTGCTATGGCGCCCGATCAATCAGACTCCTCCGCCAAGTCCACTCTCCAGCACCCGACGCGAGAAAGGGACACTGGGACAGGAAGAGGCGACAAAAACCGGGCCGGTGGCAGGAACGGGGTCGCTCAAACTAAACAAATCCCCTACCAAATCGACACCAATGACGCGGCGGTTCCTCTATCGGCGTCCCGGCGAATTATTGTGCGCGCCTCCAACCGATCGAGTGATAGAGCTCCTCCTGTAAATAGGCTACAGGATCCGAATCAGCGGTTGGAATACGGCCCCCGCGCATGTGCAATCATCAGATCGCCGATTGGCGACCAAATCCAAATGCGTACAGTGGTAATGTCGTGGTGGTATTATTTATACGGATAGCTCCGGTGCATTTCCCTTCGGCTATGCTACAAAGGCTACCCGATCGATCAGGGGCCGGATCGGAGCAGGGGTCAGGTCAGGTGAGCCGAATCATTTCATTCTTGCAGAACGAAGGCCACATGCTCCTGCCACGTACGCGTACGAGATTCATGGTTCCTAGACGTATGCATGTTTCACCGCCATGGTGTGAGATGCACGCTTAAATACACGATCAACTTTGTCCTAAAAAAACTGGATCAACTTATCACCGGAGACGCACGTACCTATTCCCTCCGTTTTAAAATAGATGACTCAACTTTATACTAACTTTAGTATAAAGTTAATGCAAAGTTGAGTCATCTATTTTAAAACGGAGGGAATAGTTTTTTTGACTGCAAGAGGGAGTAGTTAGTTAGAGATAGAAACGTTACAATTAGCACATGAATTCAGTTTGGAGAAAAGGTTGCCGAGAATGGATGGAACTTCCTTTTTTTTTGAGAAATTCTTCATTCAAATTACGAATCAATACAAAGTTGACTCTTACAAGCACACTGAAACGTAAACACAAAAGACCATGAACACCTAGAATACCCTAAGACAACTATAACACAAAAAGATCTCCAAAGCCCTGTGTCATCATCCCTGAATTTTAAGAGAAGACCTCTGCAGCAGAAGGATCTGCAACCAGTCGCAAACAGGTCATCATCTTCGACCACGGTACAATTGCCGCCACGCTGCTTCCTCCTTTCTTGACACCATCGCTGAGAGGGCATGGTCATCAATCCAACACACCTGCAACAGCCGCCGCCATCTCACGGCTTTGAGTACATGAAAAGTGTCCCTTCCGGAAGGAAGAGAACTTCGAGTCATCCGACCGGTCCAAAGACATGGCCGGGCTATCTGCCAGACAAAGCAGGATCTCCCACCAAAGACGCCAGCAGAGGAAGGAGAAGAACAGCAGCAGCAAATCATACCAATAAGAAAGAAGAAAAGGTCTTCGTCTCCCTGCATCCATCGCCCATCTGAGGATCCAAACGGCCAGTGCCGATGGACCTCCAACCACCATAGCCCGCGACCTCGACGAGATCCGGGGATCCCCAATACCGCTGGCTCCTAGGCGAAGGCAAAAGCCTCGTCGACCGCGAACGGAGCCCGGAGAAGCTTATTATGACGCGACACCACCGCAACGGCCTCGGCGGCGTCTCCTTCAACCCTAACCCTACCGCACACCCACCTAGAGAACAGACCGGGGTTCCCCTCCCTCCGCCCGGAGCGGCCAACGGAGAGAGAGGGAACCAGCGGCGTCACCGGCGGCGCGCAAGGGATCTCGGTCGCCTCCTCCGATCGCCTGATGCGATCTTGGCGGAACAGATGCGATCTTGGCGGAAAAAACGGCTCCCGCTCTGCGGGATTTCTGTGTCGTTGAATGGATGGAACTTCCTTGAGGGGCGACCCCAACCATCACCACGTCAGCCAACCCCCCCCCCCCTCCTCATCGCCTTTGCCTGAGGTATGGCAGCGCTGCAATGCGGTTCTCTCCCCGAGGGTCGGTGACCTCGGGGGTCGACGCCCATCTCAGGTGATGGCCGGCAGGTTCGTCCCTCCTCATCGACAACGAGATGCAGCTCTCCACTATGTTGTGGTGGTTGAAGCCGGCAACTTTCTTCCCCCACCCTAGTCGGCTATGCTTTGGTGGTCTTCAAGGGTCGACACACTAGGTCGGGAAGAAATACTTGCTCGACGATTGCATGTGGGTGTCATTTCTTCCTTGGAGGAGTTGCCATGACCTTCCTTTTCCTTCCTTGGCACCAGGGGAAACCCTAGGTCTAGTTCGCTAAGCCAGACAGCGAAGTTACGGTTTTGTTTTTTCTTTTACCCTTATCTTCTGAATCGTCAAGTGAGGAGGTCCTCCTTAGAGGCATTGTCTGAACGCCCGTGGAGTCTAATGGAGAGGTGGTTGGAGTTCGTTGCCTCGTCGATCTCATTTCCGAGGCTTGGGTGGTGTGTTTCTTTGGCGGTGGTCGATGCCATGGGCATGCGCATATGGGGCGCAATGTACTCCACCGTCGACGTCTCTGTGACAAAGTATTCATCGGGTCCTATTGATTAGCGTTGTATATGCTGAAAGATGTTGTATGAGTCGTCTTCATCTTTTCTATGAGTCTGATACACAGCTCCATGCCGTACACTATAAATAAAAATTTTTGGATAGCATAAAGGGATACTTGAACAAGAGTTTTTCGATGAAAGACCTTGGTGAAGCTACTTACATATTGGGCATCAAGATCTATAGAGATAGATCAAGACGCTTAATTGGACTTTCACAAAGCACATACCTTGATAAAGTTTTGAAGAAGTTCAAAATGGATCAGGCAAAGAAAGGTTTTTACCAGTATTACAAGGTGTGAAATTGAGTCGACTCAATGCCCGACCACGGCGGAAGATAGAGAGAAAATGAAAGATGTTCTCTATGCTTCAGCCATAGGCTCTATCATGTATGCAATCTTGTGTACCGGACCGACGTATGCTTAGCAAAGAAGCTTGGCAGGAAGGTACCAAAGTAATCCAGAGTGGATCATCGGACAGCGGTCAAGAACATCCTGAAATACGAAAAGGACTAAGGATATGTTTCTCGTATATGGAGGTGACAAAGAGCTAGTCGTAAATGGTTACGTCGATGCAAGCTTTGACACCGATCCGGACGATTCTAAATCGCAAACCGGATCGTGTTTTTTGTTAAGCAGTGGAAGTATCGGTTAGTGCAGTTCTAAACAAAGCGTCAGAGCGGGATCTACATGTGAAGCGGAGTACATAGCTGCTTCCGGAAGCAGCAAATGAAGGAGTCTGGATGAAAGAGTTCATTTCGATCTAGGTGTTATACCTAGTGCATCGGGACCAATGAAGATCTTCTGTGACAATCTTTGGTGCAATTGCCTTGGCAAAGGAATCCAGATTTCACAAGAGGACCAAGCATATCAAGAGACGCTTCAATTCCATTCGGGACCAAGTCCAAGTGGGAGACATAGAGATTTGCAAAGTACATACGGATCTGAACATTGCGAGACCCGTTGACTAAGCCTCTTCCACGAGCAAAACATGATCGACACCAAGACTCCATGGGTGTTAGAATCATTCTTGAGTGAACTAGATTATTGACTCTAGTGCAAGTGGGAGACTGAAGGAAATATGCCCTAGAGGCAATAATAAAAGTTATTATTTATTTCCTTATATCATGATAAATGTTTATTATTCATGCTAGAATTGTATTAACAGGAAACATAATACATGTGTGAATACATAGACAAACAGAGTGTCACTAGTATGCCTCTACTTGACTAGCTCGTTAATCAAAGATGGTTATGTTTCCTAACCATAGACATGAGTTGTCATTTGATTAACGGGATCACATCATTAGGAGAATGATCTGATTGACATGACCCATTCCGTTAGCCTAGCACTTGATCGTTTAGTATGTTGCTATTGCTTTCTTCATGACTTATACATGTTCCTATAACTATGAGATTATGCAACTCCGTTTACGGAGGAACACTTTGGGTACTACCAAAGCGTCACAACGAATCGGGTGATTATAAAGGAGTACTACAGGTGTCTCCAAAGGTACTTGTTGGGTTGGCGTATTTCGAGATTAGGTTTTGTCACTCCGATTGTCGGAGAGGTATCTCTGGGCCTTCTCGGTAATACACATCACATAAGCCTTGCAAGCATCGCAACTAATGAGTTAGTTGTGAGATGATGTATTACGGAACGAGTAAAGAGACTTGCCGGTACGAGACTGAACTAGGTATTGGATACCGACGATCGAATCTCGGGCAAGTAACATACCGATGACAAAGGGAACAACGTATGTTGTTATGCGGTCTGACCGATAAAGATCTTCGTAGAATATGTAGGAACCAATATGGGCATCCAGGTCCCGCTATTGGTTATTGACCGGAGATGTGTCTCGGTCATGTCTACATTGTTCTCGAACCGTAGGGTCCGCACGCTTAAGGTTTCGATGACGGTTATATTATGAGTTTGTGTATTTTGATGTAACGAAGGTTGTTCGGAGTCCCGGATATGATCACGGACATGACGAGGAGTCTCGAAATGGTCGAGACATAAAGATTAATATATTGGACGGATATATTTGGACACCGGAAAGGTTCCGGAGAAGTTTGGAGCTCCGGAGGTTACCGAACCCCGGGAGGTATATGGGCCTTATTGGGCCCATATAGGAATAAGGGAGAAGGAACAAGGGAGGCGCGCCCCAAGCCCAATCCGAATTGGGGAAGGGGCGGCCCCCTTTCCTTTCTCCTTCCCCTCTTCCTATTCCTACTACTAGTACTTATTCCTAATACTAGTACTCCTTCCTTTCCCTCCAAATAAGATAAGGAAGAGAGGAAACCTACTTGGAGTAGGTTTCCCCCTCCTGGTGCGCCCCCTTGGGCCGCCACCTCCTCCTCCTCTCCTTTATATACGGGGAGGGGCACCCTAGAACACACAAGTTGATCCTTGAGATCGTTCCTTAGCCGTGTGCGGTGCCCCTCCACCATATTCCACCTCGGTCATATCGTGGCGGTGCTTAGGCGAAGCCTGCGTCGGTGAAACATCAAGATCATCACCACGCCGTCGTCTTGTGGAACTCCTTCTCCCGGAGCTTTGCTGGATCGGAGCCCGTGGAGCGCCATCGAGCTGAGCGTGTGCCAAGAACTCGGAGGCGCCGAGTAACGGCGCTGGGATCGGCTGGATCGTGAGGAGAACGACGACTACTTCCTCTACGTCATCATCGACACGGAGGTGCCGGAGTAACGGCTGGGATCGGCAGGATCGCGAGGAGAACGTCGACTACTTCCTCTACGTTGTGATCGCTTCCGCCACGGTCTACGAGGGTACGTAGACAACACTCTTCCCTCTCGTTGCTATGCCATCACCATGGTCCTGTGTGTGCGTAGGAAAATTTTGAAATTACTGCGTTCCCCAACAGTGGCATCCGAGCCAGGTTTATGCGTTGATGTCATATGCACGAGTAGAACACAAGTGAGTTGTGGGCGATACAAGTCATACTACCTACCGCATGTCATACTTTGGTTCAGCGGTATTGTGAGATGAAGCGGCCGGACCGACATTACGCCAGACGCTTACGCGAGACTGGTTTCACCGTTACGAGCATTCGTGCTTAAAGGTGGCTGGCGGGTGTCTGTCTCTCTCACTTTAGTTGAACCGAGTGTGGCTACGCCGGTCCTTGAGAAGGTTAAACGGAGTCTATTTGACGAAGTATCGTTGTGGTTTTGATGCGTAGGTAAGAACGGTTCTTGCTCAGCCCGTAGCAGCCACGTAAAACTTGCAACAACAAAGTAGAGGACGTCTAACTTGTTTTTGCAGGGCATGTTGTGATGTGATATGGTCAAGACGTGATGCTATATTTTATTGTATGAGATGATCATGTTTTGTAACCGAAGTTATCGGCAATCGGCAGGAGCCATATGGTTGTCGCTTTATTGTATGAAATGCAACGCCTGTAATTGCTTTACTTTATCACTAAGCGGTAGCGATAGTCGAGAAGCAATAGATGGCGTGGCGACAACGATGCTACGATGGAGATCAAGGTGTCGCGCGGTGACGATGGTGATCATGACGGTGCTTCGGAGATGGAGATCACAAGCGCAAGATGATGATGGCCATATCATATCACTTATATTGATTGCATGTGATGTTTATCCTTTATGCATCTTATTTTGCTTTGATTGACGGTAGCATTTTAAGATGATCTCTCACTAAAAATTATCAAGTAGTGTTCTCCACGAGTATGCACCGTTGCCAAAGTTCGTCGTGCCGAGACACCACGTGATGATCGGGTGTGATAAGCTCGTCCATCTACAACGGGTGCAAGCCAGTTTTGCACACGCAGAATACTCAGGTTATACTTGACGAGCCTAGCATATGCAGATATGGCCTCGGAACACGGAGACCGAAGGTCGGCGTGAATCATATAGTAGATATGATCAACATAAGATGTTCACCATTGAAAACTACTCCATCTCACGTGATGATCGGTTATGGTTTAGTTGATTTGGATCACGTGATCACTTAGATGACTAGAGAGATGTCTGCCTAAGTGGGAGTTCTTAAGTAATATGATTAATTGAACTTAAATTTATCATGAACTTAGTACCGATAGTATCTTGCTTGTCTATATGCATTTGTAGATAGATGGCTCGTCTTTGTTGTTCCGTTGAATTTTAATGCGTTCCTTGAGAAAGCAAAGTTGAAAGATGATGGTAGCAATTACACGGACTAGGTCCGTAACTCGAGGATTATCCTCATTGCTGCACGGAAGAGTTAAATCTGGATGCACCGCTAGGTGCCAGACTCTTCTTGATACTGGCCAGCGGCGTTAAGAACGTCTGGCGAGCAAAGGCGATGACTACTCTATAGTTCAATGTGCCATGCTTTACGGCTTAGAACCGGGTCTACAACGACGTTTTGAAAGTCGTGGAGCATATGAGATGTTCCAAGAGTTGAAGTTGATATTTCAACAGAATGCCCGGATTGAGAGATATGAAGTCTCCAATAAGTTCTATAGCTGCAAAATGGAGGAGAATGGGTGCATCGGTGAGCACATACTCGTAATGTCCGGTATTACAATCACTTGACTCAACTGGGAGTTGATCTTCCGGATGATTGTGTCATTGACAGAATTCTTCAATCAACGCCACCAAGCTACAAAGGCTTCGTGATGAACTATAATATGCAAGGGTTAGTGAAGACTATGCTCGAGCTCTTCGCAATATTGAAAGCTGCGGAGGTAGAAATCAAGAAGGAGCATCAAGTGTTGATGGTCAATAAGACCACTAGTTTCAAGAAGAAAGGCAAAGGGAAGAAGAAGGGGAACTTCAAGAAGAACAGCAAACAAGTTGCTGCTCAAGTGAAGAAACCCAAGTCTGGACCTAAACCTGAAATCGAGTGCTTCTACCGCAAGCGCATCGTCACTCGAAGCGGAACTGCCCCAAGTATTTGGCGGATAAGAAGGATGGCAAGGTGAACAAAGGTATATGTGATATACATGTTATTGATGTGTACCTTACTAGAGCTCATGATAGCACTGGGTATTTGATCTTGGTTACATTGCTAATATTTGCAACTCAAGCAGGGACTTCTGATTGCGAACACCGGCAAAGGACGAGGTGACGATGCGGCGTGGGAAATGGTTCCAAAGTCGATGTGATCGCGGTCGGCACGCTACCTCTACATCTACCTTCGGGATTAGTTTTAGACCTAAATAATTGTTATTTGGTGCCGCGTTAAGCATGAACATTATATCTGGATCTTGTTTGATGCGAGACGGTTATTCATTTAAATCGGAGAATAAAGGTTGTTCTATTTATATGAATAATATCTTTTATGGTCATGCACCCTTGAAGAGTGGTCTATTTTTAATGAATCTCGATAGTAGTGATACACATATTCATCATGTTGAAACCAAAAGATGCAGAGTTGATAATAATAGTGCGACTTATTTGTGGCATTGCCATTTAGGTCATATCGGTATAAAGCACATGAAGAAACTCCATACTGATGGACTTTTGGAGTCACTTGATTATGAATCACTTGGCACTTGCGAACCGTGCCTCATGGGCAAGATGACTAAAACCCGTTCTCCGCTCTTTGTGGAGAGAGCAACAGATTTGTTGGAAATCATACATACAGATGTATGTGGTCCAATGAATGTTGAGGCTCGTGGCGGATATCGTTATTTTCTCACCTTCACAGATGATTTAAGCAGATATGGGTATATCTTCTTAATGAAACATAAGTCTGAAACATTTGAAAAGTTCAAAGAATTTCAGAGTGAAGTTGAAAATCATCGTAATAAGAAAATAAAGTTTCTACGATCTGATCGTGGAGGCGAATATTGAGATTCTGAGTTTGGTCTACATTTGAAACAATGCGGAATAGTTTCGCAACTCACGCCACCGGAACACCACAGCGCAATGGTGTGTCCGAACGTCGTGTCGCACTTTACTTGATATGGTGCGATCTATGATGTCTCTTACAGATTTACCGCTATCGTTTTGGGGTTATGCTCTTGAGACGGCCGCATTCACGCTGAATAGAACACCATCAAAATCCGTTGAGTCGACACCTTATGAACTGTGGTTTAGCAAGAAACCAAAGTTGTCGTTTCTTAAAGTTTGGGGATGCGATGCTTATGTGAAAAAGCTTCAACCTGATAAGCTCGAACCTAAATCGGAGAAATGTGTCTTCATAGGATACCCAAAGGAGACAGTTGGGTACACCTTCTATCACAGATCCGAAGGCAAGACAATTGTTGCTAAGAATGGATCCTTTCTAGAGAAGGAGTTTCTCTCGAAAGAAGTGAGTGGGAGGAAAGTAGAACTTGATGAGGTAATCTGTACCTTCTCCCTTATTGGAAAGTAGTTTATCACGAAACCAGTTTATGCGACATCTACACCAAATAGTGAGGAAGTTGATGATGTTGATCATGAAACTTCAGATCAAGTTACTGCTGAACCTCGTAGATCAACCAGAATAAAATCCGCACCAGAGTGGTATCGGCAATCCTGTTCGGAAATCATGATACTAGATCATGATGAACCTACGAACTATGAAGAAGCGATGGTGAGCCCAGATTCCATAAAATGGCTTGAGGCCATGAAATCCGAGATAGGATCCATGTATGAAAACAAAGTGTGGACTTTGGTTGACTTGCCCGAGGGTCGGCAAGCAATAGAAAACAAGTGGATCTTCAAGAAGAAGGCGACGCCGACGGTAATATTGCTGTCTACAAAGCTCGACTTGTCGCAAAGGGTTTTCGACAAGTTCAAGGGATTGACTACGATGAGACCTTCTCACCCGTAGCGATGCTTAAGTCTGTCCGAATCATGTTAGCAATTGCCGCATTTTATGATTATGAAATATGGCAAATGGATGTAAAGACCGCATTCTGAATGGGTTTTACGGAAGAAGAATTGTATATGATGCAACCAGAAGGTTTTATCGATCCAAAGGGAGCTAACAAAGTGTGCAAGCTCCAATGATCCATTTATGGACTGGTGCAAGCATCTCGGAGTTGGAATAAACGCTTTGATAGTGTGATCAAAGCATTTGGGTTTATCTGAGACTTATGGAGAAGCCTGTATTTACAAGAAAGTGAGTGGGAGCTCAGTAGCATTTACGATATTATATGTAGATGACATATTATTGATCGGAAATGATATAGAATTTCTGGATAGCATAAAGGGATACTTGAACAAGAGTTTTTCGATGAAAGACCTTGGTGAAGCTACTTACATATTGGGCATCAAGATCTATAGAGATAGATCAAGACGCTTAATTGGACTTTCACAAAGCACATACCTTGATAAAGTTTTGAAGAAGTTCAAAATGGATCAGGCAAAGAAAGGTTTTTACCAGACATACAAGGTGTGAAATTGAGTCAGACTCAATGCCCGACCACAACAGAAGATAGAGAGAAAATGAAAGATGTTCCCTATGCTTCAGCCATAGGCTCTATCATGTATGCAATCTTTGTGTACCAGACTGACGTATGCTTAGCGATAAGCTTGGCAGGAAGGTACCAAAGTAATCCAGAGTGGATCATCGGATAGCGGTCAAGAACATCCTGAAATACCGAAAAGGACTAAGGATATGTTTCTCGTATATGGAGGTGACAAAGAGCTAGTCGTAAATGGTTACGTCGATGCAAGCTTTGACAACGATCCGACGATTCTAAATCGCAAACCGGATCGTGTTTTTGTTAAGCGGTGGAGCTGTCGGTTGGTGCGCTTCTAAACAAAGCGTCGTGGCGGGATCTACATGTGAAGCGGAGTACATAGCTGCTTGGAAGCAGCAAATGAAGGAGTCTGGATGAAAGAGTTCATTTCCGATCTAGGTGTTATACCTAGTGCATCGGGACCAATGAAGATCTTCTCGTGACAATCTTGGTGCAATTGCCTTGGCAAAGGAATCCAGATTTCACAAGAGGACCAAGCATATCAAGAGACGCTTCAATTCCATTCGGGACCAAGTCCAAGTGGGAGACATAGAGATTTGCAAAGTACATACGGATCTGAACATTGCAGACCCGTTGACTAAGCCTCTTCCACGAGCAAAACATGATCAGCACCAAGACTCCATGGGTGTTAGAATCATTCTTGAGTGAACTAGATTATTGACTCTAGTGCAAGTGGGAGATCGAAGGAAATATGCCCTAGAGGCAATAATAAAAGTTATTATTTATTTCCTTATATCATGATAAATGTTTATTATTCATGCTAGAATTGTATTAATGAAACATAATACATGTGTGAATACATAGACAAACAGAGTGTCACTAGTATGCCTCTACTTGACTAGCTCGTTAATCAAAGATGGTTATGTTTCCTAACCATAGACCTGAGTTGTCATTTGATTAACGGGATCACATCATTAGGAGAATGATCGATTGACATGACCCATTCCGTTAGCCTAGCACTTGATCGTTTAGTATGTTGCTATTGCTTTCTTCATGACTTATACATGTTCCTATAACTATGAGATTATGCAACTCCCGTTTACGGAGGAACACTTTGGTACTACCAAAGCGTCACAACGTAATCGGGTGATTATAAAGGAGTACTACAGGTGTCTCCAAAGGTACTTGTTGGGTTGGCGATTTCGAGATTAGGTTTTGTCACTCCGATTGTCGGAGAGGTATCTCTGGCCTTCTCGGTAATACACATCACATAAGCCTTGCAAGCATCGCAACTAATGAGTTAGTTGTGAGATGATGTATTACGAACGAGTAAAGAGACTTGCCGGTAGCGAGATTGAACTAGGTATTGGATACCGACGATCGAATCTCGGCAAGTAACATACCGATGACAAAGGGAACAACGTATGTTGTTATGCGGTCTGACCGATAAAGATCTTCAGAGAATATGTAGGAACCAATATGGGCATCCAGGTCCCGCTATTGGTTATTGACCGGAGATGTGTCTCGGTCATGTCTACATTGTTCTCGAACCGTAGGGTCCGCACGCTTAAGGTTTCGATGACGGTTATATTATGAGTTTGTGTATTTTGATGTACGAAGGTTGTTGAGTCCGGATATGATCGCGGACATGACGAGGAGTCTCGAAATGGTTGAGACATAAAGATTAATATATTGGACGGATATATTTGGACACCGGAAAGGTTAGGAGAAGTTTGGAGCTCCGGGAGGTTACCGGAACCCCCCGGGAGGTATATGGGCCTTATTGGGCCCATATAGGAATAAGGGAGAAGGAACAAGGGAGGGGGGCGCGCCCCCCCAAGCCCAATCCGAATTGGGGAAGGGGGCCGGCCCCCCCTTTCCTTTCTCCTTCCCCCTCTTCCTATTCCTACTACTAGTACTTATTCCTAATACTAGTACTCCTTCCTTTCCCCTCCAAATAAGATAAGGAAAAAGAGAGGGAAACCTACTTGGAGTAGGTTTTCCCTCCCTGGTGCGCCCTTGGGCGGCCACCTCCTCCTCCTCTCCTTTATATACGGGGAGGGCACCTAGAACACACAAGTTGATCCTTGAGATCGTTCCTTAGCCGTGTGCGGTGCCCCTCCACCATATTCCACCTCGGTCATATCGTAGCGGTGCTTAGGCGAAGCCTGCGTCGGTGAAACATCAAGATCGTCACCACGCCGTCGTCTTGTGGAACTCCTTCTCCCCGAGCTTTCTTGGATCGGAGCCCGTGGAGCGTCATCGGTGAACGTGTGCCAAGAACTTCGGAGGCGCCGGAGTAACGGCGCTGGATCACCGGATCGTGAGGAGAGAACGTCGACTACTTCCTCTACGTCATCATCGACACGGAGGTGCCGGAGTAACGGCGCCGGGATCGGCAGGATCGCGAGGAGAACGTCGACTACTTCCTCTACGTTGTGATCGCTTCCGCCACGGTCTCACGAGTGCGTAGACAACACTCTCCCCTCTCGTTGCTATGCCATCACCATGGTCCTGTGTGTGCGTAGGAAATTTTTTGAAATTACTGCGTTCCCCAACAATATTCGTATATTGTAGTCCATTTAAGATGGCTAGAAAGACAATTATTTAGGAACGGAAGGAGTATATTATAAGATGTAGGGAGTGTATCAAAATATTATAAAGGGTAAACAACAAAACTAACTAACCTGCAGCTGGTGGGACGATTCCGTCGGTCCAGCCATTGATGCAGATGCAGGGCGGAGACCGCGTTGCCACCTCCCCATGTGCTGCCGATCTCGTCGCCTCAACAACAGCAGACATGTGTCGCCTCCCTCGCGGCGACTCAGCGTAACAACGCCCCAGTAACGCTAATCTATTCCTGCTAAGCTTCGCCTAGTCACCAACTCACCACCGCGCCCGCGGACGGCTCTCGTCCCTGTCGCGAGTCGCGACTGCCCGAGCTTCACCTTGTCCTCATCCTCGACACCTTCTCCCCCTTTAAAATTCCAAGCATATCTCCATCAAGCCTCACCCACCACTACACCCACAGAGCAGAGAGCAGAGAGCAGAGAGCAGCTAGCTATCTATCCATCGTGTGGTCGATCATCCATCATCACGCACACTGCACACACACGAAGCAGGCGGACAAGGAGATGGTGAAGATTCCTAGCCCGAGGAGGCTGTTCAGGAGCCGGTCGAGGAGCACGGTGGGCGGCATCGGCGGGATGGACATGTGCGCCATGGTGGCCGAGCACGAGAGGATCGAGTGGGAGGTGCGGCCGGGCGGGATGCTGGTGCAGAAGCGCCGGGGGCCGGACGACGACGGCTGCGACGACGCCATCCTGGTGAGAGTCTCCGCCGGCTGCGGCAGGTGGCAGCACGACGTGTCCATCGACGCCACCGCCACCTTCGGCGACCTCAAGGTGCTGCTGTCGCTGGCCACCGGCCTATGGCCCAGGGAGCAGCGGCTGCTGTACCGGGGCAGGAGCGGGACGACGGCGACCACCTGCACATGGCCGGCGTCCAGGACAAGGACAAGGTGCTGCTCCTGGAGGACCCTGCCGTGACCGAGAGGAAGCTCCGGTCCACCACCCTCGCGCAGCTCATGGGGGTGCCCTGCCACTCCTTCATCCAAGTCTAAGAAAAGAAACACATCCTCCTGATCGATCGATTTTTCTTTCTTTCTCGCCGGCTGCTCTTGCTTGGGCGAAGATCGATCGGTTTCCTTCTTTCTTCAGAGTTTTATCGGTTTTAACTTTTAACACAGAGCCTGGATTCGGCCGGTTAAATCGAAACACCTGCATCGTTAGGACACACTTTCGTACAGTACAGTACATATTGTAAATTATTATTGTATATAATTTGTATAAGGAGACAATGACAGTGACGGTGCTGTTTATAAATGTGCACGTGTGTGTGTCCATTCTTCGTCACTGGCTCCTTGTGCAATCTTCTGATGGTGCATATACATTTATCAGTGTATCCTTATGATGAAATTAGGGTCGCTCCACCACAGTGCATCAAAACGCCCCTAAACATCCTGACAATGTAGTCCGAACACTCTTTGCTACCTAGCTCCACGCATTAAATGCCTGCGGAACAGTCTAGACAGTTGAATTCCCCTAAACCGAAAACTTGTGGGAGGTTTGGGGATGTCCGGACGCCGCCACTTTGGACTCCGACACACCCAAAGCCCCCCTTCGGGAGCCATGCATCCATGATCCATTGTGCAGCGAGGATGCTATAGGGCGTGGGTGTGAGCAGATACGGCAAACTCCACGTCGATAACTACCATCCTAAAATTGATTCGATAAATGCATATGGGGCAAAGAAATCTGTGAATTTAGCTGAGGAATATCCTTGAACAGTTGTTGGACATGTTTGCAGACGGAGCTTCACGGCGTCTTCCGTGACCGTTGGAGCTGTGGCGAGTCATACGCCAAGTCTTGGGAGGCGTCTGCGTCCTACGGGAAGCCATACATTATACAATACGAAGCCATAATGTTGTAGGGTGTGGGCGTGGCGGATGACACTGGGGCTGATACGACAAACTCCATGTTGATGACCTCCTTCGCCGCACTGCAAGACACACCGGGTCTTGCGGGCGATGATCTCCATGTTGGCCACCTCAACTATCGAAACACCCACGAAACCCGCCCACCCAAGTCCATGTTGGCGTTCGGATGGCGGAGTGGGCGTCAATGGCTAGGATGGAGGATAAGGAGGGCGGCGCAGACACAGAGCAAGGGCGGAAGACAACGACGACGCGAATGTGGCAAATAGAGGACTTGCACGGAGGAGATGGCGGTCGTTTGACAACTCGAAGGGGTTCAATGTGGATCCGACATGGCGGGCGTGGATTGAGTTTGATGAGTATTGGACCGTCCAAACGTATGAACTAGGTTTGGAGGTCCTGTTGGATGACATTTTTCTATCTAACCTATTCGGGCCGTGTGTCTGGTCAAAGAAGGTGGGGTAGATCCGAAGATGGGAGTAGGGATTACGATTGGTGATGATTTTATTCTTCAATACCTCATGCAAAAACACCAATAGGGAAACCTCTCTAGGATGAAGATTTGTGGCTCTAGGGTGCCACGCCCCTATATGAATACAATACTAGAAAATATTAGAAATTTTTAAAAAATAGAACTTTTGAAATATCAAAGATGGGTGTCCATTGTACTCCCATGTTTAGTTTCCTGAGCAATGGGTGCCCGTGATATTCGCGGTAAAAAAATGTAAAAAAATCTTATGTATAGAAATAACTGTTTGGATGGATTGTTTTGGACATTATTTTCTTTGACACGGATACCACGGGCATCTGCTCCACACGAAATTAAACGTGAAAGCAGAATGGGCATCCATGTTTGGTATCCTGAAATTTCAGAAATTAAAAAAAAATCGGTATTTTTTCAATATTATATTCATTTAGGAATTTGTGACATCCGAGAGCGCCAATGCATTTCCCAGACTCTCTCGTCATTTTAGTTGCTCGAATACCGTCTTTTCCGTGAATAATAACATATCTCTACTAAAAATTAATCGCGTGTACGGTTTATTGGCTGGTGGATCAAGAGTCCGGGTAGGTTTTATTACGCGGTCGTAATTTCCCTGCGATCGATCGATCGATACATACAACAGTAAAATATTCAAACATGCACTTTTCGCGCTTGTCTCTAGCGCCAACTCTTTGGCGGCACGCAGCAGAGATCGCGCCAAGTCCAGCCACCAAAGCCAAAAGATGCCGCTGCCCCTCTCATCCACCGTGATCGCCCCCAACCCCGAACGACTCTTCGCCCTACACCAAACCTCCTCCCCGCGGTCGAGCTAGCTGGCTATGGCGACTGCTACCCCTGCTACCCAAAGGAAGATCGGACTGCTCATCCAAGTCCACTCTCCTGCACGTACGTACCCGGCGCGATAAAGGGACACCGGGACAGACAGAGGCGACAAAACCGGGCCGGTGGAGGAACGGGGATAGGAGTCGCTCAGACTGAACCCTCTACCAGATCGACACCAATGACGCGGCGGTTCCTCCATCGGCGGCTCGGCAAATCATTGGGCGCGTCCCTGCGTAGCACCAACCGATCGATCGAGTAATGGAGCCACAGTGCTCGCAGCGGCTACCAGCGCCGGTGCCGCGATCTCCTCCGATAGGCCAGAATCCAGGTGGAGTTTAGCGCTCGGAATGAATATAATACGGCGCCGCAGGCCCCCCGCGCATGTGCAATCATCAAATCGCCGGCTGATTGGCGACCAAATCCAGATGCGTGCAGTGGTAACGTGGTGGTATTATTATACGGATAGCTTGGGTGCATTTCACTTCGGCTAAGCTACAAAGGCTGGGACTGATCGATGAGGGGCAGGGGCAAGCCGGGTCAGGTGCCGCGAATCATTTTGGAACAATTCCCACATGCTCCTGCCACGCACACGTATGAGATTCATGGTTCCTAGACGTATGTATGTTTCAGCGCCATGGCTTGAGATGCACGGTCACTCAATCAACTGATCCCCATATCATTCTCTTACCATCTGCTGCTTTGTTGCAGATGAAACACATTATGAAGCCAAGGCTACTGAACCCTAGGAACCCGAGAGAGGCCATATCTGGGAATACATAATGCATTACCACAACACCGCACGAAGTGTAGCAAAAGGAAGAAAATACATGGACCGGCGCGATACGTTGGATTTAATTAGTGATGAGGTCAAGTAGATAGGTGGGTCTCTATTGTCCATCGCCCGGCCCTTCGAGCTGTAGTGGAATCGGTGCTCAATAATATTCCCTCCAGCTTCTTCTCCTGCTCCGGTGGCCCATCGGATTTAGCAACAAGATCGGTCAGAAATGTTTATCTTCCCCTCTTTTTGTAGTGTGTGTGTCCATCCGAAGAAGACTAGAAGAATACTAGAAGAAGAAGAACACTAGAAGAATACTAGAAGAAGAATAAGAAGAAGACTATAAGCTTATTATATAAACTTGATCATTTTGTGCTAACATAAGTAATTTTGAAGCTAACCTATAGGAAACTAAGCATATAAGCTCTAAGTTAGCATATTAGAGCCAACTTAGGTAAAATGAAGCTAACATATGTCATTTTAGAAAAGAACAAGAATAAGAAGAAGACTATAAGCTTATTATGTAAACTTGATGATTTTGTGCTAACATGAGTAATTTTGGAGCTAACCTATAGGAAACTAAGCATATTAGAGATAACATGGGTAACTAAGTATATATATATATATATATATATATATATATATATATATATATATATATCATTTTGGAGATCTGACATAGTTCAGTTCTCATTGTTCTTCTCATTCTCCATACTCAGCCTGATGCGTCAAGAGAGGCAAGGCGGTGGAGGCAGTTGTGGGATGTAGTCTTCTACCACAATTGGCGTGGTCATGTCGCCTAACTGTGGTATCGCCGGGCGCCACCACCGGTGCGTGGTCATTGTCGAGCACCACCACCATTGCGAGGCCACCTTGAGCAGGCCGGGACACGACCATCGCTAGGTCATCCTCACCACCACCATCTCTTGCCCATGGTCACCACCACCATCTCTTGCCCATGGTCACCACCACCATCTTTTGCCCTTGGTCAGCCACCACCAGCGCTAGGTCATCCTCAGCCTGATGCCCATCGTCATCCTGCAGCTCCTCATCCCCACTCTGCTCCTCTTCTCCCCCACTCCAGTCCGGATCATCCTTCTTGTTGTCTATGCTGCTGCCAGAATCACTCCTGCTTTCGCTAAAGCCAGAATCGCTGTTGCTTTTGCTACAGCCATAATCGATGTTGCTTTGGCTGTAGCCAATGTCGCTGCTGCTGCTCCCATTGCCTGTCCAAATGCAACAATGACCGTTAACAATCGATGTGACACAAAGCCAAATATAGAGGAATAAGAAGAGGCATAACGTACTGGCATCATCATCGTCAGCGTAGCACATGCGACACATAGTCGCGTTGAACACCTTCACGATGAGCATGGTGGCGTCGTCGTCGTACCTGAAGAGAAGGAAGTAGCCCAACCGCAGGTCGTAGGCACGGTAGAACTTCTCCCACCCACGATACTGTTGGGTAACGTTGCAGAAAATTAAAAATTTTCCTACAGTTTCACCAAGATCCATCTATGAGTTCTACTAAGCAACGAGTCAAGAGAGAGAGTTTGCATCTACATACCACTTGTAGATCGAGTGCAGGCGTTCGAGGGAGTGGTGATGATGAAGACGTTCCCAACGTGATTCCGATCACCGATGACCAAGTGCTGAACGGACAGCACCTCCGCGTTCAACACACGTACGGGACGACGACGTCTCCTTCGTCTTGATCCAGCAAGGAGGAAGGAGAGGTTGAGGAAGATCACTCCAATGGCAGCACGATAGCGTGATGCAGATGGAGTGTTGTTCTCACAGGCTTCGCCAAGCTTATGCGGAGGAGAAGAGGTGTTGGGGAGGGGAGGGGCTGCGCCTTCAATGGTGTGTGCAACCCTCCCCCCACCCCTCTATTTATAGGAGGAGAGGGCAAGGGGGGCCGGCCATCTAGGGGAAACCCTAGATGGGGCGGCAGCCAAAGGGAGGAGGGAGGGTGGCTTGCCCCCAAGCTAGGCGCCCCTTTAGGGTTTCCCTCCCCATGCCCTAGCCGCATGGGCCTAGGTGGGAGGTGCGCCCAGCCCACCAGGGCTGGCTCCCTCTCCCACTTAGCCCATGTGGCCCCCGAGGGGTGGCCCCTCCGGTGGACCTCCGGAACTCTCCCGGTGGCCCGGTACATTACCAGTATACCCGAAACTTTCCGGAGTCCGTTTAACCACTTTTCATATATAAATCTTTACCTCCGGACCATTCCGAACTCCTCGTGACGTCCGGGATCTCATCCGGACTCAACAACATTCGGTAATCAACTACTTGTCTTCCTAATAACCCTAGCGTCACCGATCCTTAAGTGTGTAGACCCTACGGGTTCGGGAGACATGTAGACATGACCGAGACGCTCTCCGGTCAATAACTAACAGCGAGATCTGGATACCCATGTTGGCTCCCACATGCTCCTCGATGATGTCATCGGATGAACCACGATGTCTAGGGTTCAAGCAACCCCGTATGCTATTCCCTTTGTCAGACGGTATGTTACTTGCCCGAGACTCGATCGTCGGTATCCCAATACCTCGTTTAGTCTCGTTACCGGCAAGTCACTTTACTCGTACCGTAATGCATGATCCCGTGACGGACACTTGATCACTTTGAGCTCATTATGATGATGCATTACCGAGTGGGCCCAGTGATACCTCTCCGTCATACGGAGTGACAAATCCCTGTCTCGATCCGTGTCAACCCAACAGACACTTTCGGTGATACCTGTAATGCACCTTTATAGTCACCCAGTTACGTTGTGACGTTTGGTACACCCAAAGCATTCCTATGGTATCCGGGAGTTACACGATCTCACGGTCTAAGGAAGAGATACTTGACATTGGAAAAGCTCTAGCAAAACGAACTACACGATCTTTGTGCTATGCTTAGGATTGGGTCTTGTCCATCGCGTCATTCTCCTAATGACGTGATCCCGTTGTCAATGACATCGATGTCCATAGTCAGGAAACCATGACTATCTCGTCGACCAACGAGCTAGTCAACTAGAGGCTCACTAGGGACGTATTGTGGTCTATGTATTCACACGTGTATTACGATTTCCGGATAATACAGTTATAGCATGAATAAAAGACAATTATCATGAACAAGGAAATATAATAATAATGCTTTTATTATTGCCTTTAGGGCATATTTCCAACGATCTCCCACTTGCACTAGAGTCAATAATCTAGTTTACATTGTGATGAATCGAACACCCATAGAGTTACGGTGTTGATCATGTTTTGCCCGCTGGAAGAGAAAGTTTAGTCAACGGATCTGCGACATTCAGATCCGTATGCACTTTGCAAATTTCTATGTCTCCATCTTGAACATTTTCACGGATGGAGTTGAAGCGACGCTTGATGTGCCTGGTCTTCTTGTGAAACCTGGGCTCCTTGGCAAGGGCAATAGCTCGGTGTTGTCACGGAAGAGTTTGATCGGCCCCGACGCATTGGGTATGACTCCTAGGTCGGTGATGAACTCCTTCATCCAAATTGCTTCATGCGCTGCCTCCGAGGCTGCCATGTACTCCGCTTCACATGTAGATCCCGCCACGACGCCTGCTTGCAGCTGCACCAGCTTTACGCTCCACCATTCAACATATACACGTATCCGGTTTGTGACTTAGAGTCATACAGATGGTGTCGAAGCTAAGCGTCGACGTAACCCCTCTGACGAGCTCTTCGCCACCTCCATAAACGAGAAACATGTCCTTTGTCCTTTTCAGAAACTTAAGGATATTCTTGACCGCTGTCCAGTGTTCCTTGCCGGGATTACTTTGGTACCTTCCTACCAAACTTACGGCAAGGTTTACATCAGGTCTGGTACACAACATGGCATACATAATAGATCCTATGGCTGAGGCATAGGAGATGACGCTCATCTCTTCTTTATCTTTTGCCGTGGTCGGGCATTGAGCTGAGCTCAATCTCACACCTTGCAGTACAGGCAAGAACCCTTTCTTGGACTGATCCATTTTGAACTTCTTCAAAATCTTATCAAGGTATGTGCTTTGTGAAAGACCTATGAGGCGTCTCGATCTATTTCTATAGATCTTGATGCCTAATATATAAGCAACTTCTCCAAGGTCCTTCATTGAAAAACACTTATTCAAGTAGGCCTTAATGCTGTCCAAGAATTCTATATCATTTCCCATCAAAAGTATGTCATCTACATATAATATGAGAAATGCTCTGAGCTCCCACTCACTTTCTTGTAAACGCAGGCTTCTCCATAAGTCTGCATAAACTAACGCTTTGATCATCTCATCAAAGCGAATGTTCCAACTCCGAGATGCTTGCACCAGCCCATAAATGGATCACTGGAGCTTGCACACTTTGTTAGCGTTCTTAGGATCGACAAAACCTTCCGGCTGCATCATATACAGCTCTTCCTTAAGATAACCGTTAAGGAACGCTGTTTTGACGTCCATCTGCCATATCTCATAATCATAGTATGCGGCAATTGCTAACATGATTCGGACGGACTTAAGCTTCGCTACGGGAGAGAAAGTCTCATCGTAGTCAATCCCTTGAACTTGCCGATAACCCTTAGCGACAAGTCGAGCTTTGTAGATGGTGACATTACCATCCGCGTCCGTCTTCTTCTTAAAGATCCATTTGTTTTCTATCGTCGCCGATCATCGGGCAAGTCGGTCAAAGTCCACACTTTGTTTTCATACATGGATTCTATCTCGGATTTCATGGCTTCTAGCCATTTGTTGGAATCTGGGCCCGCCATCGCTTCCTCATAGTTCAAGGTTCACCGTTGTCTAACAACATGATTTCCGGTGACGGGGTTCCGTACCACTGCAGTGCGGAGCGTGTCCTTGTGGACCTCTGAAGTTCGGTAGCAACTTGATCCGAAGTACCTTGATCATCATCATTAATTTCCTCTTGATTGGTGTAGGCATCACAGGAACATTTTCTGAGCTGCACTACTATCCTGTTCAAGAGGTAGTACTTCATCGAGTTCTACTTTCCTCCCACTTACTTCTTTCGAGAGAAACTCCTTTTCCAGAAAGGATCCGTTCTTGGCAACAAAGATCTTGCCCTCGGATTTTAAGTAGAAGGTATACCCAATGGTTTCTTTAGGGTATCCTATGAAGACGCATTTTTCCGACTTGGGTTCGAGCTTTTCAGGTTGAAGTTTCTTGACATAAGCATCGCATCCCCAAACTTTTAGAAACGATGACTTAGGTTTCTTCCCAAATCATAATTCATACGGTGTCGTCTCAACGGACTTAGGCGGTGCCCTATTTAAAGTGAATGTAGCTGTCTCTAGAGCGTATCCCCAACATGATAGCGGTAAATCGGTAAGAGACATCATAGACCGCACCATATCCAATAGAGTGCGATTGCGACGTTCGGACACACCATTACGCTTAAGGTGTTCGGTAGGCGTTAGTTGTGAAACGATTCCACATTTTCTTAAGTGTGTGCCAAATTCGTGACTTAAATATTCTCCTCCACGATCTGATCGTAAGAATTTTATCTTTCGGTCACGTTGATTCTCTACTTCATTCTGAAATTCCTTGAACTTTTCAATGGTCTCGGACTTGTGTTTCAATAAGTAGACATACCCATATCTACTCAAGTCATCGGTGAGTGAGAACATAACGATATCCTCCATGAGCCTCAACACTCATTGGACCGCATACATCGGTATGTATGATTTCCAATAAGTTGGTTGCTCGCTCCATTGTTCCGGAGAACGGAGTCTTGGTCATCTTGCCCATAAGGCATGGTTCGCATGTGTCAAATGATTCATAATCTAGAGACTCCAAGAGTCCATCAGCATGGAGCTTCTTCATGCGCTTGACACCAATGTGACCAAGGCGGCAGTGCCACAAGTATGTGGGACTATCGTTATCAACTTTACATCTTTTGGTATTCACGCTATGAATATGTGTAAAATTACGCTCGAGATTCATTAAGAATAAACCATTGACCATCGGAGCATGACCATAAAACATGTCTCTCATATAAATAGAACAACCATTATTCTCGGATTTAAATGAGTAGCCATCTCGCATTAAACAAGATCCGGATACAATGTTCTTGCTAAAACTTGGCACCAAATAAACATTATTATGGTTCAAAACTAATCCCGTAGGTAAATGAAGAGGTAGCGTGCCGACGGCGATCACATCGACTCTGGAACCATTCCCGACGCGCATCGTCACCTCGTCCTTCGCCAGTCTCCACTTATTCCGCAGCTCCTGCTGTGAGTTACAAATATGAGCAACGACACCGGTATCAAATACCCAGGAGTTACTACTGTTGGGGAACGTAGTAATTTCAAAATTTTCCTACGCACACGCAAGATCATGGTGATGCATAGCAACGAGAGGGGAGAGTGTTGTCTACGTACCCTCGTAGACCGAAGCGGAAGCGATCTGGCGTAGAGGAAGTAGTCGACGTTCTCCTCGCGATCCAACCGATCCCAAATAAGAAGCGATTACTCCGGCGCCTCGAGTTCTTGGCACACGTTCAGCTCGGTGATGCTCCTCAGGCTCCAATCCAGCAAAGCTCCGGGAGAGAGAGTTCCGTCGGCCTGACGGCGTGGTGGACGATCTTGATGTTCTACCGACGCAGGCTTCGCCTAAGCACCGCTTCTGATATGACCGAGGTGGAATATGGTGGAGGGGCACCGCTACGGCTAAGAGATCCAAGAGATCAATTGTTGTGTCTTTTGTGCTAGCCCTGCCTCTATTTATATGTTGAGCCCCGGGGTCGAAACTTGGAGCAAAAGCCTCCTCAAAGTCGGTTTTGCCGAAAGGCAAGAGTCCCACTCGGACTCCAGGACCAAACGCCACAATCCTTGGCGTCTGGCCCGAACGCCATGGGCCTCGGCGTCGGCCCAGGCGAACGCCGTGGTCTCCGGCGTTTGGCCCCGGCCTCCATAAAACTCCTTTTGCACCGACCTAAAGCCTCATGGGCTTGACCCCTTGGCTTAAACATATCATCCAATATATGAATCTTTACGTCTCGACCATTTCGAGACTCCTCGTCATGTCCCCGATCTCATCCGGGACTCCGAACTCCTTCGGTACATCAAAATACACAAAACTCATAATATAACCGTCATCGAAACCTTAAGCGTGCGGACCCTACGGTTCGAGAACAATGTAGACATGACCGAGACACGTCTCCGGTCAATAACCAAAAGCGGGACCTGGATGCCCATATTGGCTCCTACATATTCTACGAAGATCTTTATCGGTCAGACCGCATAACAACATACGTTGTTCCCTTTGTCATCGGTATGTTACTTGCCCGAGATTCGATCGTCGGTATCCAATACCTAGTTCAATCTCGTCACCGGAAAGTCTCTTTACTCGTTCCGTAATACATCATCTCACAGCTAACTCATTAGTTGTAATGCTTGCAAGGCTTAGTGATGTGTATTACCGAGAGGGCCAGAAGATACCTCTCCAACAATCGGAGTGACAAATCCTAATCTCGAAATACGCCAACCCAACATACGCCTTTGGAGACACTGTAGTACTCCTTTATAATCACCCGATTACGTTGTGACGTTTGGTAGTACCCAAAGTGTTCCTCCGGTAAGCAGGAGTTGCATATTCTCATAGTTATAGGAACATGCATAAGTCATGGATAAAAGCAATAGCAACATACTAAGCGATCGGGTGCTAAGCTAATGGAATGGGTCATGTCAATCAGATCATTCAACCAATGATGTGACCTTGTTAATCAAATGATAACTCCTTTGTCTATGGTTAGGAAACATAACCATCTTTGATTAACAAGCTAGTCTAGTAGAGGCATACTAGTGACACTCTGTTTGTCTATGTATTCACACATGTATTATGTTTCCGGTTAATACAATTCTAGCATGAACAATAAACATTTATCATGAAATAAGGAAATAAATAATAACTTTATTATTGCCTCTAGGGCATATTTCCTTCAGTCTCCCACTTGCACTAGAGTCAATAATCTAGATCACATCACCATGTGATTAACATCGATAGTTCACATCATCATGTGATTAACACCCATAGTTCACATCGCCATGTGACCAACACCCAAAGGGTTTACTAGATTCAGTAATCTAGTTCACATCGCTATGTGATTAACACCCAAAGAGTACTAAGGTGTGATCATGTTTTGCTTGTGAGAGAATCTTAGTCAACGGGTCTTTCATATTCAGATCCGTTATGCATTTTGCAATTTTCTATGTCTACAATGCTACTTGCGGAGCTACTCTAGCTAATTTCTCCCACTTTCAATCTGTATCTAGATCGAGACTTAGAGTATTCCAGTTTGGTTTAAAAACTTGCATCGACGTAACCCTTTACGACTAACCTTTTGTCACTTCCATAATCGAGAAACATATCCTTATTTTACTAAGGATAATTTTGACCGCATTTGTCGATGATCTACTCCTAGATCACTATTGTACTCCTTGCCAAACTCGGTGTAGGGTATACAATAGATCTGGTACACAGCATGGCATACTTTATAGAACCTATGGCCAAGGCATAGGGAATGACTTTCATTCTCTTTCTATCTTCTGCCGTGGTCGGGTTTTGAGTCTTACTCAATTTCACACCTTGTAACACAGGCAAGAACTCTTTCTTTGACTGTTCCATTTTGAACTACTTCAAAATCTTGTCAAGGTATGTACTCATTGAAAAACTTATCAAGCGTCTTGATCTATCTCTATAGATCTTGATGCTCAATATGTAAGCAGCTTCACCGAGGTCTTTCTTTGAAAAACTCCTTTCAAACACTCCTTTATGCTTTGCAGAATAATTCTACATTATTTCCGATCTACAATATGTCATTCACATATACTTATCAGAAATGCTGTAGTGCTCCCACTCACTTTCTAGTAATTACAGGCTTCACCGCAAATCTGTATAAAACTATATGCTATGATCAACTTATCAAAGCATGTATTCCAACTCTGAGATGCTTGCACGGTCCATAGATGGATCCTTTGGAGCTTGCATATTTTGTTAGCACCTTTAGGATTTACAAAACCTTCTGGTTGCATCATATACAACTCTTCTTTAATAAATCCATTAAGGAATGCAGTTTTGTCTATCCATTTGCCAGATTTCATAAAATGCGGCAATTGCTAACATGATTCGGACAGACTTAAGCATAGATACGAGTGAGAAACTCTCATCGTAGTCAACATCTTGAACTTGTCGAAAACCTTTTGCGACAATTCTAGCTTTGTAGATGATAACACTACTATCAGCGTCCGTCTTCCTCTTGAAGATCCATTTATTTTCTATGGTTTGCCGATCATCGGGCAAATCCGTCAAAGTGCATACTTTGTTCTCATACATGGATCATATCTCAGATTTCATGGCCTCAAACCATTTTGCGGAATCTGGGCTCATCATCGCTTCCTCATAGTTCGTAGGTTCGTCATGGTCAAGTAACCTGACCTCCGAGAATGGGATTACCGTACCACTGCAGTGCGGATCTCACTCTGGTTGACCACGAGGTTCGGTAGTAACTTGATCTGAAGTTACATGATCATCATCATTAGCTTCCTCACTAATTGGTGTAGTAGTCACAGGAACTGATTTGCGATAAACTACTTTCCAATAAGGGAGAAGGTACAATTACCTCATCAAGTTCTACTTTCCTCCCACTCACTTCTTTCGGGAGAAACTCCTTCTCTAGAAAGGATCCATTCTTGGCAACGAATGTCTTGCCTTTCGGATCTGTGATAGAAGGTGTACCCAACATTTTGGGTATCCTATGAAGACGCATTTCTCGATTTGGGTTCGAGCTTATCGGGATGAAACTTTTTCACATAAGCATCGCAACTCCAAACTTCAAGAAACAACAACTTTGGTTTCTTGCCAAACCACGATTCATACGGTGTCGTCTCAATGGATTTAGATGGTGCCCTTTTAACGTGAATGCAGCTGTCTCTAATGCATAGCCCCAAAACTATAACGGTAAATCGGTAAGAAACATCATAGTTGCACTATATCCAATAAAGTAGGGTTATGATGTTCGGACACACCATTATGCCGTGGTGTTCGGTGGCATGAATTTGTGAAACTATTTCACATTGTTTTAATTGAAGACCAAACTCGTAACTCAAATATTTTACCTCTGCGATCATATCGTAGAAACTTTTATTTTCTTGTTACGATGATTCTCCACTTTACTCTGAAATTCTTTGAGCTTTTCAAATGTTTCAGACTTATGTTTCATCAAGTAGATATACCCATATCTGCTCAAAAACATCTGTGAAGATCAAAAAAAAATGATACTTGTTGCGTAGCCTTAATATTCATCGGACCACATACATCGGTATGTATGATTTCCAACAAATCTGTTGCTCGCCCCATTGTTAGGAGAAGCGGAGCTTTAGTCATCTTGCCCATGAGGCATGGTTTGCAAGCATCAAGTGATTCATAATCAAGTGATTCCAAAAGCCCATCAGTATGGAGTTTCTTTATGCGCTTTACACCAATATGACCTAAACGGCGGTGCCACAAATAAGTTGCACTATCATTATTAACTTTGCATCTTTTGGTTTCAATATTATGAATATGTGTATCACTACTATCGAGATCCAACAAATCATTTTTGTTGGTGTGTAACCATATAAGGTTTTATTCATGTAAGCAGAACAACAATTTATTCTCTTACTTAAATGAATAACCGTATTGCAATAAACATGATCAAATCATATTCATGCTCAACACCAAATAACACTTATTTAGGTTCCGCACTAATCCCGAAAGTATAGGAGTGTGCGATGATGATCATATCAATCTTGGAACCACTTCCAACACTCATCGTCACTTCCCTTCAACTAGTTTACATTCATTACGCAACTCCGTTTCAAGTTACTATTCTTAGCAACTGAACCAGTATCAAATACCGAGGGGTTGCTGCGAACACTAGTAAAATACACATCAATAATCTGTATATCAAATATACCTTTGTTCACTTTGCCATCCTTCTTATCCGCCAAATACTTGGGGTAGTTCCGCTTCTAGTGACCAGTTCCATTGCAGCAAAAGCATTTAGTCTCAGGCTTAGGTCCAGACTTGGGCTTCTTCACTCGAGCAACAACTTGCTTGCCGTTCTTCTTGAAGTTCCCCTTCTTCCCTTTGCCCTTTTCCTTGAGACTAGTGGTCTTGTCAATCATCAACACTTGATGCTCTTTCTTGATTTCTACCTTCGTCGATTTCAACATCACGAAGAGCTCGGGAATCGTTTCGTCATCCCTTGCATACTATAGTTCATCACGAAGTTCTAGTAACTTAGTGTTGGTGACTAGAGAATTCTGTCAATCACTATCTTATCTGGAAGATTAACTCCCACTTGATTCAAGCGATTGAAGTACCCGGACAATCTGAGAACATGCTCACTAGTTGAGCGATTCTCTTCCATCTTTTAGCTATAGAACTTGTTGGAGATTTCATATCTCTCAACTCGGGTATTTGCTTGAAATATTAACTTCAATTCCTGGAACATCTCATATGGTCCATGACGTTCAAAACGTCTTTGAAGTCCCAATTCTAAGCTGTTAAGTATGGTGCACTAAACTATCAAGTAGTCATCATACTGAGCTAGCCAAACGTTCATAACGTCTACATTTGCTCCTGCAATAGGTCTGTCACCTAGCGGTGCATTTAAGGACATAATTCTTCTGTGCAGCAATGAGGATAAACCTCAGATCACGGATCCAATCCGCATCATTGCTACTAACATTTTTCAATACAATTTTCTCTAGGAACACATATAAAAACATAGGGAAGCAACAACGCGATCTATTGATCTACAACATAATTTGCAAAATACTACGGGACTAAGTTCATGATAAATTAAAGTTCAATTAATCATATTACTTAAGAACTCCCACTTAGATAGACATCTCTCTAGTCATCTAAGTGATCACGTGATCCAAATCAACTAAACCATAACCGATCATCACGTGAGATGGAGTAGTTTTCAATGGTGAACATCTTATGTTGATCATATCTACTATATGATTCACGCTTTCGACCTTTCGGTCTCCGTGTTCCGAGGCCATATCTGCATTTGCTAGGCTGCGTCAAGTATAACCTGAGTATTCTGCGGCGTGCAAAACTGGCTTGCACCCGTTGTAGATGGACGTAGAGCTTATCACACCCGATCATCACGTGGTGTCTCGGCACGACGAACTTTGGCAACGGTGCATACTCAGGGAGAACACTACTTGATAATTTTAGTGAGAGATCATCTTAAAATGCTACCGTCAATCAAAGCAAAATAAGATGTATAAAAGATAAACATCACATGCAATCAAAATAAGTGATATGATATGGCCATCATCATCTTGTGCTTGTGATCTCCATCTCCGAAGCACCGTCGTGATCACCATCGTCACCGGCGCGACACCTTGATCTCCATCGTAGCATCGTTGTCGTTACGCCATCTATTGCTTCTACGACTATCGCTACCGCTTAGTGATAAAGTAAACAATTATGATGCGTTGCATTTCATACAATAAAGCGACAACCATATGGCTCGACCCGATTGCCGATAACCGGTTACAAAACATGATCATCTCATACAATAAAATATAGCATCACGTCTTGACCATATCACATCACAACATGCCCTGCAAAAACAAGTTAGACGTCCTCTACTTTGTTGTTGCAAATTTTACGTGGCTGCTATGGGCTTAAGCAAGAACCAATCTCACCTACGCATCAAGACCACAACGATACTTCGTCAAATAGACTCCGTTTTAACCTTCTCAAGGACCGGGCGTAGCCACACTCGGTTCAACTAAAGTGAGAGAGACAGACACCCGCCAGCCACCTTTAAGCACGAGTGCTCGTAGCAGTGAAACCAGTCTCGCGTAAGCGTCTGGCGTAATGTCGGTCCGGGCCGCTTCATCTCACAATACCGCTGAACCAAAGTATGACATGCTTGGTAGGCGGTATGACTTGTATCGCCCACAACTCACTTGTGTTCTACTCGTGCAAAACATCAAACCATAAAAACCTATGCTCGGATGCCCTTTGTTGGGGAGCGTAGTAATTTCAAAATTTTCCCACGCACACGCAAGATCATGGTGATGCATAGCAACGAGAGGGGAGAGTGTTGTCTACGTACCCTCGTGAACCCGAAGCGGAAGCGATCACAACGTAGAGGAAGTAGTCAGACGTTCTCCTCGCGATCCAACCGATCCCAGCGCCGTTACTCCGGCGCCTCCGAGTTCTTGGCACACGTTCAGCTCGGTGGCGCTCCTCGAGCTCGATCCACCAAAGCTCGGGGAGAGAGTTCCGTCGGCCTGACGGCGTGGTGGCGATCTTGATATTCTACCAACGCAGGGCTTCGCCTAAGCACCGCTTCTGATATGACCGAGGTGGAATATGGTGGAGGGGCACCGACACGGCTAAGAGATCCAAGAGATCAATTGTTGTGTCTTTTGTGCTAGCCACTGCCTCTATTTATATGTTGAGCCGGGGTGAAACTTGGAGCAAAAGCCTCCTCAAAGTTGGTTTTGCCCGAAAGGCAAGAGTCCCACTCGGACTCCAGGACCAAACGCCACAATCCTTGGCGTCGGCCCAGACGCCATGGGCCTCGGCGTCGGCCCGGGCGACGCCCGAGGTCTCCGGCGTTTGGCCCCGGCCTCCATAAAACTCCTTTTGCACCGACCTAAAGCCTCATGGGCTTGACCCCTTGGCTTAAACATATCATCCAATATATGAATCTTTACGTCTCGACCATTTCGAGACTCCTCGTCATGTCCCCGATCTCATCCGGGACTCCGAACTCCTTCGGTACATCAAAATACACAAAACTCATAATATAACCGTTATCGAAACCTTAAGCGTGCGGACCCTACGGTTCGAGAACAATGTAGACATGACTGAGACACGTCTCCGATCAATAACCAATAGCGGGACCTGGATGCCCATATTGGCTCCTACATATTCTCTGAAGATCTTTATCGGTCGGACCGCATAACAACATACGTTGTTCCCTTTGTCATCGGTATGTTACTTGCGAGATTCGATCGTCGGTATCCAATACCTAGTTCAATCTCGTCACCGGCAAGTCTCTTTACTCGTTCCGTAATACATCATCTCACAGCTAACTCATTAGTTGTAATGCTTGCTAGGCTTAGTGATGTGTATTACCGAGAGGGCCCAGAGATACCTCTCCGACAATCGGAGTGACAAATCCTAATCTCGAAATACGCCAACCCAACATACGCCTTTGGAGACACCTGTAGTACTCCTTTATAATCACCCGATTACGTTGTGACGTTTGGTAGTACCAAAGTGTTCCTCCGGTAAGCAGGAGTTGCATATTCTCATAGTTATAGGAACATGCATAAGTCATGGATAAAAGCAATAGCAACATACTAAGCGATCGGGTGCTAAGCTAATGGAATGGGTCATGTCAATCAGATCATTCAACCAATGATGTGACCTTGTTAATCAAATGATAACTCCTTTGTCTATGGTTAGGAAACATAACCATCTTTGATTAACAAGCTAGTCTAGTAGAGGCATACTCGTGACACTCTGTTTGTCTATGTATTCACACATGTATTATGTTTCCGGTTAATACAATTCTAGCATGAACAATAAACATTTATCATGAAATAAGGAAATAAATAATAACTTTATTATTGCCTCTAGGGCATATTTCCTTCAACTACGAGTACTGGTAAGGTATTACATCAATTACATGTATATCAAATATACCTTTGGTGTTGCCGGCCTTCTTATCCGCTAAGTATTTGGGGCAGTTCCGCTTCCAGTGACCCTTCCCCTTGCAATAAAAGCACTCAGTCTCGGGTTTGGGTCCATTCTTTGACTTCTTCCCGGCAACTTGCTTACCGGGCGCAACCTCCTTGCCGTCCTTCTTGAAGTTCTTCTTACCCTTGCCCTTCTTGAACTTAGTGGTCTTATTGACCATCAACACTTGATGTTCTTTCTTGATTTCAACCTCGGTGACTTCCATAGAGAACACTTCAGGAATGGTCTTTACCATCCCTGCATGTTGTAGTTCATCACAAAGCTCTTGTAGCTTGGTGGGAGCGATCGGAGGATTCTGTCAATGACCGCCTCATCGGGGAGGTTAATATTCATTGGGTCATACGGTTGTGCAACCGGACATCTTCAAGATGTGCTCACTTGTGAACTGTTTTCCTCCATCTTACAACTATAGAACTTGTCGGAGATGTCATATCTCTCGACCGAGGCGTGAGCTTGGAAAACAAGTTTCAGCTCCTCGAACATCTCATATGCTCCGTGATGCTCAAAAGCGCTTTTGGAGCCCCGGTTCTAAGTTTGTAAAGCATGCCGCCTGAACGAGGGAGTAATCATCAGTATGAGTTTGCCAAGCATTCATAATGTCTTGGTTCTTCGGGACGGGGCGTCACCTAGCGGTCCTTCTAGGACATATTGTTTCTGGCAGCTATGAGGATGATCCTCGGGTTCGGACCCGATCCGTATAGTTCGCCGTCATCTTTCAGCTTGGTTTTCTCTCGGAACGCGTTGAAGTTCAAGTTGACATGAGCGTGTGCCATTTGATCTACAAGACATATTATGCAAAAATTTTAGACTAAGTTCATGATAATTAAGTTCATCTAATCAAATTATTTCAATGAACTCCCACTCAGATTAGACATCCCTCTAGTCATCTAAGTGTTACACGATCCGAGTCGACTAGGCCGTGTCCGATCATCACGTGAGACGGACTAGTCATCATCGGTGAACATTCTCATGTTGATCGTATCTTCTATACGACTCGTGTTCGACCTTTGGGTCTCCGTGTTCCGAGGCCATGTCTGTACATGCTAGGCTCGTCAAGTTTAACCCTAAGTGTTTTGCGTGTGTAAATCTGTCTTACACCCATTGTATGTGAACTTAAGAATCCATCACACCCGATCATCACGTGGTGCTTAGAAGCTGACGAACTTTAGCAGCGGTGCAGTTAGGGGAGAACACTTCTTGAAATTGTTGTAAGGGATCATCTTATTTACTACCGTCGTTCTAAGTAAACAAGATGTATAAACATAATAAACATCACATGCAATTATATAGTAGTGACATGATATGGCCAATATCATAAAACTCCATTGATCTCCATCTTGAGGATCCATGATCATCTTGTCACCGGCATGGCACCATGATCTCCATCATCATGATCTCCATCATCGTGCCTCCATGAAGTTGTCACGCCAACGACTACTTCTACTACTATGGCTAAACGCGTTTTAGCAATAAAGTAATGTAAGTTACATGGCTTTCTTCAATGACTCGCAGGTCATACAAAATTTAAAGACAACTCCTATGGCTCCTGCCGGTTGTCATACTCATCGACATGCAAGTCGTGATTCCTATTACAAGAACATGATCTCATACATCACAATATGTCATTCATCATTCATCACAACTTGGCCAGATCACATCACATGTCAATTCTGCAAAAACAAGTTAGGCGTCCTCTAACTGTTGTTGCATCTTTTACGTGGCTGCAATTGGGTTCTAGCAAGAACGTTTTCTTACCTACGAATAACCACAACGTGATCTTGTCAACTTCTATTTACCCTTCATAAGGACCCTTTTCATCGAATCCGCTCCAACTAAAGTAGGAGAGACAGGACACCGCTTGACCACCTTATGCAACTAGTGCATGTTAGTCGGTGGAACCGGTCTCACGTAAGCGTACATGTAAGGTTGGTCCGGGCCGCTTCATCCCACAATACCGCGGAAGCAAGATTAGATTAGTAACGGCAAGTAAGTTGACAAGATCTACGCCCACAACTATATTGTGTTCTACTCGTGCAATAGAGAACTACGCATAGACCTAGCTCTGATACCACTGTTGGGTAACGTTGCAGAAAATTAAAAATTTTCCTACGGTTTCACCAAGATCCATCTATGAGTTCTACTAAGCAACGAGTCAAGAGAGAGAGTTTGCATCTACATACCACTTGTAGATCGAGTACGAAAGCGTTCGAGGGAGTGGTGATGATGAAGACGCCCCAACGTGATTCCGATCACCGATGACCAAGTGCTTGAGCGGACAGCACCTCCGCGTTCAACACACGTCACGGAGACGATGGCGTCTCCTTCGTCTTGATCCAGCAAGGAGGAAGGAGAGGTTGAGGAAGACAACTCCAATGGCAGCACGACGGCGTGATGCGGATGGAGTGTTGTTCTCCGGCAGGCTTCGCCAAGCTTATGCGGAGGAGAAGAGGTGTTGGGGAGGGAGGCTGCGCCTTCAATGGTGTGTGCAGCCCTCCCCCACCCCTCTATTTATAGGAGGAGAGGGCAGGGGGCCGGCCATCTGGGGAAACCCTAGATGGGGCGGCAGCCAAAGGGAGGAGGGAGGGTGGCTTGCCCCCAAGCTGAGGCGCCCCTTTAGGGTTTCCCTCCCCATGCCCTAGCCGCATGGGCCTAGGTGGGGAGGTGCGCCCAGCCCACCAGGGGCTGGCTCCTCTCCCACTTAGCCCATGTGGCCCCCCGAGGGGTGGCCCCTCAGTGGACCTCCGGAACTCTCCGGTGGCCCCGGTACATTGCAGTATACCCCGAAACTTTCCGGAGTCCGTTTAACCACTTTCCATATATAAATCTTTACCTCCGGACCATTCCGGAACTCCTCGTGACGTCCGGGATCTCATCCGGGACTCCGAACAACATTCGGTAATCACATACTTGTCTTCCTAATAACCCTAGCGTCACCGATCCTTAAGTGTATAGACCCTACGGGTTCGGGAGACATGTAGACATGACCGAGACGCTCTCCGGTCAATAACTAACAGCGGGATCTGGATACCCATGTTGGCTCCCACATGCTCCTCGATGATGTCATCGGATGAACCACGATGTCTAGGGTTCAAGCAACCCCGTATGCTATTCCCTTTGTCAGACGGTATGTTACTTGCCGAGACTTCGATCGTCGATATCCCAATACCTCGTTTAGTCTCGTTACCCGGCAAGTCACTTTACTCGTACCGTAATGCATGATCCCGTGACGGACACTTGATCACTTTGAGCTCATTATGATGATGCATTACCGAGTGGGCCGATGATACCTCTCCGTCATACGGAGTGACAAATCCTGTCTCGATCCGTGTCAACCCAACAGACACTTTTGGAGATACCTGTAATGCACCTTTATAGTCACCCGATTACGTTGTGACGTTTGGTACACCAAAGCATTCCTACGGTATCCGGGAGTTACACGATCTCACGGTCTAAGGAAGAGATACTTGACATTGGAAAAGCTCTAGCAAAAGCGAACTACACGATCTTTGTGCTATGCTTAGGATTGGGTCTTGTCCATCGCGTCATTCTCCTAATGGCGTGATCCCGTTGTCAATGACATCGATGTCCATAGTCGAGGAAACCATGACTATCATCGACCAACGAGCTAGTCAACTAGAGGCTCACTAGGGACGTATTGTGGTCTATGTATTCACACGTGTATTACGATTTCCGGATAATACAGTTATAGCATGAATAAAAGACAATTATCATGAACAAGGAAATATAATAATAATGCTTTTATTATTGCCTCTAGGGCATATTTCCAACAGATACAAGTACATGTGGCCCTCCTTGATCACCAACTCCACATCCCACAGCCTGCGAAACCCGCTGCCGGCCTGTCGCAGCTTCACATTATTTGGCGGATCTTCACCCAGCATGTTCATAAAGCTGTCGGGCAGCCTCTGCGGTTTGGGACAATGAGTGATGTAGCAAACAACAGATATCATAATGAGATGGGTGAAGGGAGATCTCTCCTTTTATATACTGCGTCATGGATGATACTGAAGTCCCAAGTATGATACTGAAGAACTCGGAAGCATCCAACTCATACTGCGGTATGGCAGAGCGGCGGTGGCTGCTTCCCCCCATCTCTGATAAGCAGCAGAAGAGACCAATTAGTACCCTTACAAAATTATCATACAACATTATAGCAGCATAAATTTTGAGCAGAAGATAATCAACTACACCAATGCACTTCCAAAGTTCCCGCTTCCCACCCATGATGTTGTTAAGCAAGGACTAGTGCCAAATGCATTTTCGGTACGAAAATACATCACGAACCACTATGTTATTTAATATCATTCTTCTCGAAGACTAATGATTGTTACTCCTCCACGGAGTATAGGTGCTCCACGAGTATCTGTGTAAAAATGATAAGATCTCTCTACTCTACTCGTCGGCACGACCCCGTGACTTCGCAGTGACTATACGCTTTCTGTAGTTTTGCTGACAGATGATCCAAAGCAATTACAGATTCAAGTACATTTGCAGCAAAGAGTTGTATCACATGCTGAAGCAATTACAGATTCTTCCACTAAGCAATTACAACAAACCATATGTAATTATTTAAACTAGGCAAAAAAAAAAGCCCATCTGGAAGCAGCAACTTCCTGCCAGCACACCTAGTAACTGAACTCATCTTTCACCATGCATGGCTAACAGTCCAACAAACAAACAGTGTGCGGTAACATCCTCAAGGGCACTCCTAAGTCCTAACTCACTGCCCTGCCGTGAGCCTGTGCAATGATGCACGCTGCCAACGGCTAATTCATGCCACCTACAACTTGACAGCATAAATGAAATTGTCGTTGGACAAACCAGAAAGATCTCATATACTAGTACTAGATTATACTACTAGACAGGCCCTGGCCACAATTGACTGCAATGTAAAAAGGAAAATAAGGTGAAGATGGAACAGACTTGAAGAAATTATTGGTACAAACATTTTATCCAATTCGATCTGTTACTCCCACCAGCAATCCAGCCACTTCTTGGCACATAAGGAAAATAAGGTGAAGATGGAACAGACTTGAAGAAATACTACTCTTCTCCTTCCTCCTCCTCTTCTTCTCCTTCTTCCTTTCTTGTTCTGTTTTTCAAGTTTCTTCTTATTCTTCTTCTTTTTTTCCTTTTTCCTCTTCTTCTACTTCTTCTTCTTCTTTTAAACTTTCTTATTCTTATAATTATCTAAACCTAAATATATCACAAACCAAAACCAACCACAAAAATAAACATATCAATAACCTAATTAAACCTAAACAGCAAAGAAAAAGCAGTGAAAAAACACAAAAATGCTCACCTTGGCTCGGGGCGGGGGTGGTGGTGGACGGCAGCAGTTAGGGGCGTGACAGCGGCTGGCTCGAGGCGGACTCAGGGCCCATGGCGAGCAGCTCGGGCGTGGCCTTGTGTGGCGCAGCTCGGGCGGCGAGGGCCGACAGCAGTGGTGGTGGGGCGGGCACCAGGCGCCGTTCGAGGCTGACAGGCCGGGCAAGGCGTGTGGTGGTGGGGCGGCAGGCGGTGGGGGCGGCGGTGGGGCGGGGCGGTGGCAGTGGCGGCGGGCGGTGGCGGGTGGTTGGGACGGTGGGCCGACGGGGCGAGGGAAGGGGGCGGGAGGCGGCGAGGAGAGGCGGCGAGGGCGGGAGGTGGGGCAAGGGGGCAGCGAGGGAGGCGGCAGGCGGGGAGGTGGGGCAAGGGCGGCGAGGGAGGCGGCGAGGTGAGGGGAGGTGGGGCTCGGCATTACTAACATTTTTTTTTCAAAACTACTAATGACGCACGATGGGTGTGGTGCGCCATTACTATGTCAACTAGTAATGGCACAATATACCACGGTGCATCATTAGTAACAATTTTTTTTCAAAACTACTAATGGCGCATCACACACCAGGTGCACATGGTGCGCCATTAGTATATAGTAATGTTGCACCGCTTGTCTGGTCCTCATTAATGGCCATATCATCTATAGCTCTTTTTCTAGTAGTGCAACAGCTCATTATAGAAAGAAGAAAAAAATCTTAAGCAAACTTAACATTATTGACAAGGATACTAAGATCAATGGTGTAAGGTCTAAGATCAATGATGAGATGCTAAGACCCACGCTAGATTTGGGGGAGAGCAAGAACAAAAATATCAAGCGCTGGAGATCCAAGCAACCACGAGCACATGTCGAAGAGCCGTTGTAGTTTGGCCTTCTGTAGTAGATCTAACCTAAGGTTGAGAGGCGACTAGGTTGAGAGATTGAAGGTCTTTGGGAAAAAACCCAGCGAGAGGAGAGTCATTCTGAGAAGCAGGGACACGACTGAAATTGATTGAGTGGAGGGCGTGCACCGTACGTCGGCCTAGGGCCATGCCTACACCTGCTGGCATTAGTATATAAAGTTACAAAAGAGAGGTTTATTTCGATCTATATGGTTTATTGAGCAATTCGATTTATGTAGGAAGAAAACCAGCGATACAGTGAACACAAACAACCAGTGATGAAAATACCTGATCGAACTCGAACATCATAAACCAAATAAATCAGAAATATCGGTCAACTAAGTTCAGTTTGGTTTTTCAATTTTTCTATGTAAAAATGCTCACATCTAACCTTAGTAGCCCGGAAAGAGTGACTTAAATCACGACCAAGAAACGGTGTGGGAAAGCAAGCTTCACCTCTAGTCAGTGGCACGTAAATGCACCAGTAAAGCTCGGCGTGCCGCCGGTTAGTATATTACGTGGTCGTACTTCGCTCCAGATCGATCGACACAACGGCACAAACCTCCACAGGATTGATGCGAAGATGCACTTTTCGCGGTTGTCTGTAGCCCCAACTCTTCTGCGGACAGCGACACACGGAGACGCAGCGGAGATCGACGCCGGACGCTCTAAAACTCGAGCCCCCAAAGCCAAAAGATGCCGCTGCCTGCCCCCTCATCCGCCGGTCGCCGCCAACCCCGAACAACTCCTCCTTCTCTCTACACCAACCTGCTCGCGGCCGCGCTAGCTGCTGCTATGGCGCCCGATCAATCAGACTCCTCCGCCAAGTCCACTCTGCTGTACGCACCCGACGCCAGAAAGGGACGTGGCGACAGGGAGAGGCGACAAAACCAGGCCGGGCTACGGGTCGCTCAAACTAGACTAATCCCTCTACCAAATGGACACCAATGACTCGGCGAATCATTGTTCGCGGTTCGTTGCCGCCGGCGCCGCGATCTCCTCCTGTGATAGGCTACAGGGTCCGAATCAGCGGTTGGAATACGGCCCCCGTGCATGTGCAATCATCAGATCGCCGGCTGATTGGCGACCAAATCCAGATGCGTGCAGTGGTAATGTCGTGGTGGTATTATTATACGGATAGCTCGGGTGCATTTCCCTTCGGCTATGCTACAAAGGCTACCCGATCGATCAGGGGCCGGATCGGAGCAGGGGTCACGTCAGGTGAGGCGAATCATTTCATTCTTGCAGAACGAAGGCCACATGCTCCCGCCACGTACACGTACGAGATTCATGGTTCCTAGACGTATGTATGCTTCACCGCCATGGTGTCACCGGAGACGCACGCACGTACTCCAGTTAGTTAGAGATATAAATGGTACAATTCAGTTTGGAGAAAATGTTGCCGAGAACGGAAGAAACTTCCATGAGGGGCGACCCCAACCATCACCGCGTCGCTCCCCCCACACGTGTGTGTGCGGCGGCGGTGAGGGGAAGGGTCGCCGCTAATGATCACGACGTCCATGTTGGGTGATGGCCGGCTGGTTCGTCCTTCCTCAACGACCACGAGATGCAGCTCTCCTCTATGTTGTGATGGTTGAAGCCATCAATTTTCTTTCCCCACTCTAGTCTAGCGATGGCACCCGCAGGGTTTGGGTATGGGTGGAGCTACCACATACCTTACCCATTGTCTCAAACCTTACCCTATCACCCGTACCCATATCCGTTGATGGATACAATTTTTTCCCATACCCGTCACCCATCAGGGTAATTGGGTACCTGTGGGTAAAATTATTGGGGAACGCCGTATTTCAAAAAAAAATCTATGATCACGCAAGATCTATCTAGGAGATGCATAGCAACGAGACGAGAGAGTGTGTCCACGTATCCTCGTCAACCGAAAGCGGAAGCGTTTAGTAACACGGTTGATGTAGTCGAACGTCTTCACGATCCAACCGATCCAAGTACCGAACGTACGGCACCTCCGTGTTCAAAGACACGCTCAAAGACGATGACGTCCCTCGAGCTCTTGATCCAGTTGAGGATGAGGGAGAGTTCCGTCAGCACGACGGCGTGGCGAGGTGACGATGAAGTTACCGGCGCAGGGCTTTGCCTAAGCACTACGACGATATGACTGAGGTGTTAAACTGTGGAGGGGGCACCGCACACGGCTAAGAGATTGTCTGTTGTGCTTTGGGGTGCCCCCATATATAAAGGAGGGAGGAGGAGGAGGCCGGCCCCCTAGGGGCGCGCCAAGTGTGGGGAGTCCTACTAGGACTCCCAAGTCCTAGTAGGATTCCCCTTCCTTTTTCCTTTTTCCGGAGTAGCAAAGGGGGAAAGAGAGAAGGAGTAGGGGAGGGAAAGGGGGGGGGGGGCGCCGCCCCCACCCCTTGTCCAATTCGGATTGACAAGGGGGGCTGTCGGTGTCAAAACCGGCGGATCTCGGGTAGGGGGTCCCGAACTGTGCGTCTAAGGCGGATGGTAACAGGAGGCGGGGGACACAATGTTTACCCAGGTTCGGGCCCTCTCGATGAAGGTAATACCCTACTTCCTGCTTGATTGATCTTGATGATGTGAGTATTACAAGAGTTGATCTACCACGAGATCGTAGATGCTAAACCCTAGAAGCTAGCCTATGATTATGATTGTTGTTCTTGTCCTACGGACTAAACCCTCCGGTTTATATAGACACCAGAGGGGGCTAGGGTTACACGGAGTAGGTTACAAGGGAGGAGATCTACATATCCGAATTGCCAAGCTTGCCTTCCACGCCAAGGAGAGTCCCATCCAAACACGGGACGAAGTCTTCAATCTTGTATCTTCATAGTCCAACAGTCCGGCCAAAGTATACAGTCCGGCTGTCCGAGGACCCCCTAATCCAGGACTCCCTCTGTAGCCCCTGAACCAGGCTTCAATGACAATGAGTCCGGCGTGCAGATTGTCTTCGGCATTGCAAGGCGGGTTCTTCCTCCGAATACTCCATAGAAGATTTTGAACACAAGGATCGTGTCCGCCTCGACAAAACAAATTCCACATACCACCGTAGAGAGTATAATATCCCACAAATCTAATCTGCTGACAAATTTCATAGCGTGACATCACGCCACGGCCCGGTCATTATTCGAACCGTTTTTCTCGACCAGCTACTGCACATATTACAAGGCGGTTTTATTGACACGTCTTGTCGAAGCAGAGACCGTGTTCCCCTTATCAAGGGATTCTCATCAATACGGGCGTGGGTAACCCAATCATGCTTGCTAGCATGACTCCTCGATTTTAGGCAAGTCCTAGGCGGCCACGCGAAGGACGCTTGATATCCGCCCTCTGTATAAAGGGGCCAAGGCCTGTCCTTTTTCTTCTCGCGCTCGATCCTTCCCTTCCCCTACCTCGAGTTCCAACACCCAAGGCTCAGGCTAAGTGCCTCGGATCTTCAATCATGTCCGGATGCAACCATCAAGGCCGGTGGATGGCCTCCTCTGTCATGGGGGAGGACATCAAGAAGCTAAGAGAAGCCAGGTATCTGACTGCCGAAATCTTGCACAGGCTGCCTGCTCAAGGGCAGGTCATCCCCACTCCTGAACTCAACGAGAGTGTTGTATTTGTTTCCCACTTCCTCCGGGGGCTAGGTTTTAGTCTTGATCCCTTTGTTAGAGGGCTCATGTTCTATTACGGGCTTGATTTCCACGATCTAGCTCCAGATTCCATCCTTCACATCTCGTCGTTTATCGTCGTGTGTGAGGCCTTCCTCCGCATCCCCCCACACTTCGGCCTATGGCTCAAGACCTTCAATGTGAAGCCGAAGATGATCGATGGGCGACACGCAGAATGCGGAGGTGCCATAATAAGCAAAGGCGCCGATGCTCCATGGCCAAAGGGTTCCTTCCCGGAGATGTCCAACTTATGGCAGCAAGAGTGGTTTTACATCACAGCTCCCCGAGGCACTAAGTGGGTAGCTGCCCCCGTCTTTCGTTCGGGCCCCCCGCCACAACTGGCGTCATGGGTCAACAAGGGGCTGGACTGGGGGCAAGTTAATGACGTGCGGACATTGCAAAGCCGCATTCGAGATCTCCTCAGGAGAGATGTCAGTCTTGTCAAAGTAATGCAGGTTATGCTAGTTCGTCGGGTCCTGCCATGCCAACGTCGACCTCTCCGTATGTGGGAGTTCAACCCGGAAGGACCGCGAACTATTCAGCAATTCTTCGGCGTGACGCTCGAAGAGATGCATGGATTGTTCTTCGGATCACGAATAAAGTGTCCGGACACCACCGAGGATGCGGGTCTCAACTGCAACCTTCCAGATACCCCCGTAAGTAATTCTGCGGCCGAACACAGTGTCTTTTTATTTTCCACAACATCATTCTAAAGAAATTGCTCTTGGCCAGGACTGGATAAAAAAGGCGAAGATGATCAGGTGTTTGGCCCCCCTTCCCGAAGGCTCACCGGATCCTGTGCTAGCCAGGATGCTTGAGCATGCACCTTATCAAGTGCCATCAGAGGAAGATAAAGGGAGGAATAAAGAAGCCAAAAGCGGGCCTCATGCATTACACATCCAAACCGGGGGAATTAGTGTCTCCGCGAAGGAGGATAATCGGGGAGAAGAATCTAAAATTCCCTCTCCCTAAGGAAGGAAAAGGACCGCCTCTGAAGACTTGGAGGCGAGTGTTTCCAAACGAGGGAAGAAACCTTTGTTAGGAGGCCCTGCCCCGGAGGGCGTCCTTACCGCATTGTGCCCGCAAGGGGGTCATCCCTCCACCGAGCTGTAAGTAAATAAGAGTACTTTTGGTAAATATATACTGCTTCATCTCCGAGGGCAATAACCGAGATGTATGTCTTGCAGTTCGGATCGTAGCCCTTCTCGACAGAGTTCGTCTTCGGGGGATCTTCTTCCGGAGATGATGGAGAGTGAAACGCCTCCCCTTGTCTCCCCGCCTCGAGGGGGCGGACGACCCTGAGGTGTCGTCACGGAGGATTTCTCCTGATCCTCCAAGGCCAGAAGGTAACCCTTCGGCCACTAGAAGTCCAGAGTATTCGACTCCTAAGAAGAGCAACAAAAAGAGTCCGGGACTGTCCGGTGCACAACCAGACGTGCTGATGGGTCTTCTGGAGCAAGCGGCTATCTCAGAGGCGCATCGTACTTTAATGGGTACGGTGGTTGAAAGAATTTCATCTACGAAAAGTGGATTGCATGAAGCTTTTATGAGCCTGCTAAGAGGCTTTGAGGTACGCAAAATAACATATATATATACATATTTTTTTTGACGGTACCGCACATGCTAAGTGTGCTCTGTACAGATAGTAGCCCCTGAGACTCTGGTTGCCGTCCAAAGGTGGCAAACAGAGGATCATAGTCCCAGGTAGTGATCGCGCTGCTTACATGTGCGGTAATTTGGTGGTCGGAGGCTGGCCGGTCTGAGTTTGCCGAACTAAGGCGGCAGCTTGACGCGGCAGATGCCGACATCGCGCTTGTGAACAAGCGGCATGACGAGGCACAGGGTATGTATTTCCGGTTGGTCAACAAATATTAAGAGGAGCATGATGCTAGTATCTATAATATGTTATTTATTGCAGATGGAGCTGCCGCCGTGGAGACCCTTCGGGTGGAACTTGCCCAAGCCAAGGAACAAGCCAGGAGAAGTGATGCGGCCGCCCTAAAGGCAGCCGAAGAGCTAAGAGCCGAACAGGCCGCTCATCGCCAGAGCGAAGATAGAATAGCCAAGATGGCTGTTGAAATTTGAAGGATCTTTGCCGACGATGCGAGCTTCTTGAAAAGGAAAGCCGGTAAAGCGGCGGACCTGAAGAAAGCCATGGTAGCAGCCAAGGAAGCCCGCTCTAAAATCAGAGCAGCGAAGGAGGAGCTTCGTCAAGCCGAAGATATCACGGCTGGGAAGCCCTTTTTGTCGCGGACGAAGTTCGGAGATCCGAAGTATGCCCCTACGGATCAATTATAGAGTCTTTATGAGCAGCGTGCTTGGACTTGGCAATGAGTGCTGCTGATGCGTCTGAGTTTTTCAAAGATTAGAAAGATCACGAAGTGGAAAGGTTGTTCTGGTCGCAGTTCAGTGCTCCAACGCATCCGCTGCTGTTAAATGAACAAATGGCCGAGTCGGCTGAACTCCATAGATTGTCCGGACTTGCCATGAGGTATGTCGTGGATCATCTTTGGCCGGAAGGACCAAGGCCGAATAGTTATTTTAGTTTAGTGCAATGATTCCTTGGTGATGTGCTGCATATCGACGCTGTAAAGAGGTCGGCGTGCATAGAGGGTGCGCGGATGGCTTTTGCCCGTGTTAAGACATACTGAGCAGAGATGGAGGCCACCGCTATTGCAACCCAGGGTCCGGCCGTAGGCCAGGTCTCGGCCAAGCACTATTTGGAGGAATTCCTGGAAGGTGCTCGTTTAATAGAGGCTCAGTGCTCGAAGAGTATCATGTTTGAGTGACATGTATCCTAATTGTAAGAACAATGCTATTTGTATTATAAAGGCTGTGTTTATACTTTTGCCTGAAAGTATTATGATGCCTCCTGTGCGGCCGTTTATGTATGTATATAACCTGAAAGTTTGCGATCGTTTCAGCCCATTTACGCAAATAATGTGGGGGTGTTCGGAAAAGCGCGTATTCACACTTGATCCAACGTCTTGGTCCATTAAGGAGGTGAGAGCACGGCGAACAAGGCAATCAGACTATATTTCTTTAACACTTTCACTTAGCCATAGGAGTTTGACAGTGAGGCTACTATATAGCCCCTGGTACTTCCGCGCTTATCCGTATACGGTGCGCGTACATACATGACCGGGAAACCGGTCCTTCGTTAATGCGGAGGAATCGTGAAGATTCCACTGAGTCATCGAGTGGTTGACCAGTCTCGTGCTTTATCATGACAGTCAGTTTTCGGCTTTCTATACTGAGGTGCTCATCCAGATGAACCATGGCACAATCGCAATAGTTCTCCTGGTGCCACCTTAGCCGATAGAGCGGAACATAAGGTTGCGAAACACGGGAGCCGGGCAAACCCAACTATTGACCAAAGACATGATTCGGAGCTGATGCATATAAGGCCAAACTCGCGACGCCGAACACTCCCTAAGGTATTCAGACTTTACAACATATGCTGGGCTAAGTAACGCCCTCGATAATAAACCCTGAATTTCCAGGTACGTGCATTAGTCTGACATGATGGAATGTCAATAACGCCAGCATCCCTCCCGGTTGTGTTGAGTATCCGGAGGGTGTGAAGCAACAAGAGACAGTAAAAAATGTTTACACAGGGTCTTAATCTAAAAAGAAACCTTTGAACGGGGCCCTGCTGCACGTCTGCGCCTGTGTCTCTGTTGTGCCGTATCCTGGAAGAGTGTAGCACGATGATCATCTACAAAAGAGAAAAACCCAGGTGAAAGTCTTCGTGTGAAAAAATTGGTTATTCTTAATGAAGCGTTAAAATTCAACCTAAATAAGGTCAAGCCAAACTGTAGTCTTTTTTCATGCGGGAAGCCCCTAGCACCACTTATGGGGGTATATCCATCGACCCAATCTCAGGTTTATCTGAGCTGTTACAGCCAGTGGTGCGCCAGACTCGTCTAGCCGTGTCCACGGTCTTGACGACCGATCATTTATTCTGGTTGAAGAGGCCGTTCTGTGGTCAGCTGCTAACGCCGCCACACATTCTTCCGCACATAAGGAACGCTCTGTATTTCCGCTAACTATGATGATGCCACGTGGACCGGGCATCTTAAGCTTAAGATAAGCGTAATGCGGCACTGCGTTAAAACGAGCGAACACCGTTCTTCCGAGTAGTGCTTGATAGCTGCTTCGCAATGGAGCGATGTCGAAGGTTAACTTTTCACTTCGGAAGTTGTCGGGAGAACCGAATATAACCTCTAGTACTAGAGAGCCCGTACAGCGGGCCTCTGGGCCTGGTATTACTCCTTTAAATGTAGTATTTCTTTGGTTGATTCTTGCCGGGTCTATCCCCATTTTGCGGATTGTGTCCTAATATACGAGATTAAGACTACTGCCGCCGTCCATAAGGACTCGGGTGAGATGGTATCCGTCAATTATTGGGTCTAGCACCAAGGCGGCCGATCCTCCGTGCCGGGTACTAGTCGGGTGATCCCTGCGATCGAAAGTTATCAGGCAGACCGACCAAGGGCTGAACTTGGGGGCGACGAGCTCTATGGTGCATACGTCTCGGAGTGCACATTTGCTCCTCCTCTTCATTACGTGAATCAAGTTCACTGTTTTGACCTCTGGTGGGAATTTTTTCTGTCCCCCAGTGTTTTGCTAGCGACGCTCATCCTCGTCTTCACTTGGTGTCTCCCTCCCCTTGTGTTTGGCATTTAGCTTGCCGGCCTGCTTGAAGACCCAGCATTCTCTGTTGGTGTGATTTGCAGGTTTGTCAGAGGTGCCATGAATCTAACATAATCTGTCTAGAATCTTGTTTAGGCTGGACATTCCATCTCTGTTGCCTTTGAATGGCTTTTTCCGTTGACGGGGTCGAGAGCCCCTGAATCTGGTGTTTACCGCTGTGTTATCTAGGCTGTCTTCATTGTTTCGACGCTTACTTTTATTGCGTCGTGGTTTTCCATTGCCATCCCTAACTTCGGATGTGCCTGGGTCGCTGGTGCCGCTATGGGCCAACCAACTATCTTCGCCCGCGCAAAAGCGGGTCATAAGGCTTGTAAGGGCTGCCATTGTCCTCGGCTTTTCCTGGCGAGGTGTCTGGCGAGCCATTTGTCTCGGACATTGTGTTTGAAAGCCGCTAAGGCTTCGGCGTCCGGGCAGTCGAAAATTTGATTCTTCTTAATGAGGAATCTGTTCCAAAGCTTTCGGGCCGACTCTCCGGGCTGTTGAATTATATGACTTAAATCGTATGCATCCGGACGTCGGACATAAGTCACTTGAAAATTAGCCCTAAAAGCATCTTCAAGCTCTTCCCAACTCCCAATTGAGTTTTTGGGGAGGCTCTTCAGCCAATGCCGAGTTGGTCCTTTCAACTTTAGGGGTAAGTATTTGATGGCGTGGGGATTATCTCCGCGAGCCATGTGGATATGAAGGATAAAGTCCTCGATCCAGACCCCAGGGTCTGTCGTTCCGTCGTATGCCTCTATGTTCACGGGTTTGAATCCCTCTGGAAATTCGTGATCCAGCACCTCATCGGTGAAGCATAGGAGGTGCGCGGCACCCCTGCATTTGGATGTGTCATGGCATTCTGACGGTTGTAGTGTTCGGTTTTGCTTCTGTGCCGGGGCTCGCTTCCTAGATCCGTAGATGGACCTGGTCATACGGGATTTTTTGTGCAAGTCTTCATGCATCGTTAGCCGCCCTATCGCGGCCACGGGGTGGTCGATCCGGCTGATCGGCCGTTTTATTTTTCGGCTGTATGGGCTCTATAGTCTCGTCATCGAATTCAGGCAGCAGCTTGCGCTTTGGATAGCTCTTTGTGTGGCGACTGCCACCGTACTTTTCTGCAGTGTCGAGCACTTTGTTCCATCTACTGTTCAGTTTATTTTGCGCGGCCTTAAGCCTTTGCTTCTGCTTCTTCAGACTCCTCGCGGTGGCAATAAGCCTTCTATGGAAGTTCTCTTACTCCAAGTGCCTTTCTGGGATGGTGTGTGCATCGTCGTCCGGACTGTTCTCCTCTCCGGAGACAGGTCGATTAGCTTTACCCTCGGTGTCGCCGTGATTGGACGACGGCTCCGTACTATGTTCGCCGTCCGCTGGTTCATCCTACTCTGTCGTTGGATCTATGTGGTCGTCGTTTCCTTTGGAGTCGGCCGGGGTATTATTTTTTCCTGCACTGTTGTCGCTATTTTTGCCGAGACGGGATTTGGATCGGCATCTATGTCGTCGCTTTGGTTGCTTCTCGAGGGAACTATCCTTCGTTGTATCCTTCCGTTCCTCATCATTGTTTTCTTTGGGTGTATCCACCATATATATATCGTGTGATGAAGTGGGTGTCCAGCGCCCTGTGGGCGGTGGTTCCTGTTCTTCTCCTGCATCGTCGTCCATACCGTCGATGTCTTCGGAGTCGAAATCGAGCATGTCGGTTAAATCATCGACAGTGGCTATTAAGTGGGAGGTGGGTGGGGAACGAATTTCTTCGTCGTCCGCTTCCCACTCAAGCCAGTCATAGTTCGGCCAAGGGTCTCCTGACAAGGAGAGAGACCTTAATGAATCAAGTACGTCGCCCAAGGGCGAGTGCTGGAAAATATCCGCAGAGGTGAACTCCATGATCGGTGCCCAATCAGATTCGGTAGGCACGGACGCGGGCGGTGCAGAGCCCGTGGCCGGGGACGAATCCAAGTGTCCAGCAACACAGGTCTCATAGGAGGTGAAATCAGTATTCGGCTCTATCACCACTGAGTGTGCGTCCTCCATGGCGGGGTCCATCCACCCGTCCTCGGACGACGTGATCTGCTCCGACTTGAGGGCCGGAGTGGCCACAGGTGTGATTTCCCGAACACCGTCCGACGGCAGAGCTAGATCATGCTTGTCGTGACTGTGCGGCTCACCTGACATGGGCTCGAATCCGTCGAAGATCAAGTCTCCGCGGATGTCGGCAGTATAGTTTAAGTTTCCAAATCTGACCTGACAGCCAGGGGCGTAGCTCTCGATCTGCTCCAGATGGCCAAGCGAGTTGGCCCGCAGTGCGTAGCCACCGAATATGAAGATCTGTCCGGGGAGAAACACCTCACCCTGGATCGCATCATTGCCGATGATCGAAGGAGCCATCAAGCCTTATGGTGACGGCACAGTGGAACTCTCAATGAAAGCACCAATATCGGTGTCAAAACCGGTGTATCTCGAGTAGGGGGTCCCGAACTGTGCGTCTAAGGCGGATGGTAACAGGAGGCGGGGGACACAATGTTTACCCAAGTTCGGGCCCTCTCGATGGAGGTAATACCCTACTTCCTGCTTGATTGATCTTGATGATATGAGTATTACAAGAGTTGATCTACCACGAGATCGTAGAGGCTAAACCCTAGAAGCTAGCCTATGATTATGATTGTTGTTCTTGTCCTACGGACTAAACCCTCCGGTTTATATAGACACCGGAGGGGGCTAGGGTTACAGTAGTCGGTTACAAGGGAGGAGATCTACATATCCGAATTGCCAAGCTTGCCTTCCACGCCAAGGAGAGTCCCATCCGGACACGGGACGAAGTCTTCAATCTTGTATCTTCATAGTCCAACAGTCCGGCCAAAGTATATAGTCCGGCTGCCCAAGGACCCCCTAATCCAGGACTCCCTCAGGGGCGCCACCTACCATGGTCGGCCCTCTCTCCTCCACTAAAGCCCGTGTTGGCCCATTACCTTCCCCGGGGGGTACCGGTAACCTCCCGGTACTCCGGAAAAATGCCCGAAGCACTCGGAACCATTCCGATGTCCAAATGCAACCTTCCAATATATGGATCTTCACCTCTCGACCATTTTGAGACTCCTCGTCATGTACATGATCTCATTCGGTACACCAAACAAACTTCTATTCATCAAATCACATAACCATAATACAAATTGTCATCGAACATTAAGCGTGCGGATCCTACGGGTTCGAGAACTATGTAGACATGACCGACACACATCTCCGGTCAATAACCAATAGCGGAACCTGGATGCTCATATTAGCTCCTACATATTCTACGAAGATCTTTATCGGTCAAACCGCATAACAACATACGTTATTACTTTTGTCATTGGTATGTTACTTGCCTGAGATTCGATCGTCGTTATCATCATACCTAGTTCAATCTCGTTACCGGCAAGTCACTTTACTCGTTCCGTAATGCACCATACCATAACTAACTCATTAGTCACATTGCTTGCAAGGCTTATAGTGATGTTCATTACCGAGAGGGCCCAGAGATACCTCTCCGATACACAGAATGACAAATCCTAATCTTGATCTATGCCAACTCAACAAACACCTTCGGAGACACTTGTAGAGCATCTTTATAATCACCGAGTTACGTTGTGACGTTTGATAGCACACAAAGTGTTCCTCCGGTATTCGGGAGTTGCATAATCTCATAGTCAGAGTAATATGTATAAGTCATGAAGAAAACAATAGCAATAAAACTAAACGATCATTATGCTAAGCCAACGGATGGGTCTTGTCCATCACATCATTCTCCAATGATGTGATCCCGTTCATCAAATGACAACACATGTCCATGGTTAGGAAACTTAACCATCTTTGATTAACGAGCTAGTCAAGTAGATGCATACTAGGGACACTCTGTTTGTCTATGTATTCACACATGTACCAAGTTTTCGGTTAATACAATTCTAACATGAATAATCAACATTTATTTTGATATAAGGAAATATAAATAACAACTTTAGTATTGCCTCTAGGGCATATTTCTTTCAGTCTCCCACTTGCACTAGAGTCAATAATCTAGATTACATTGTAATGATTCTAACACCCATGGAGTCTTGGTGTTGATCATGTTTAGCTCGTGGAAGAGGCTTAGTCAACGGGTCTACAACATTCAGAATCGTATGCATTTTGAAATCTCTATGTCTCCCTCCTTGACTTGATCGCGGATAGAATTGAAGCGTCTCTTGATGTGTTTGGTTCTCTTGTGAAATCTGGATTCCTTCGCCAAGGCAATTGCTCAAATACTGTCACAAAAGATTTTCATTGGACCTGATGCACTAGGTATTACACCTAGATAGGATATGAACTCCTTCTTCCAGACTCCTTCATTTGCTGCTTCCGAAGCAGCTATGTACTACGTTTCACACGTAGATCCTGCCACGGCGCTCTGCTTGGAACTGCACCAACTGTAGCGATCCGACCTCAAACGGTCAAACCTCTGTGTACAAGTGCCATCCCTGGATCGGTAATGCTGACACACATAGTACTTGAAGGATTTATAACAGAGTGCAATCACACACTTATTATATAGAATGTCTCAAAAGAGAACTTATTACAATAATATGGCTTAAGGCCATCTAAATAAGACAACTATGGAAGCATCAAAGATAAATGAGTCCATCAACTCCAACGGCATGGCTGAGTGCACGACAACGACCTAGCGCACCTTACTCTTCGTCTGAAAAGTCTGCAACATAATACGTTGCAGCCCGAAAGGGGTCAGCACATAGAATATCTTTGGCGAGAATAACAACCAGTAGAGCAATGAACAGGATAACAGCTATATCTACATGCATATATGGCTGGTGGAGGCTCTATGGTTAACATTTTTGCATAAAGCCAATTTTTTCCTACTGCAAAGGAACATATTTTTATTTAACTACAAAGTTGGTTGATAAATATTGAGAAGGTTCCTCCAACTCAATCCATATTAAACAATATTAATAACGCAACAAATTAAATTAAGAGTGATAAGATCAAATCAATAATTCAAGAACCAGATACTCAAGTTGTCCATAAGCGGGGACATGGCTAACCATGATTAGTTTGTACACTCTGCAGAGGTTTGCATACTTTTCCCCACAAGACTCGATCTCCTCCATTGGATTTCTCGCACTATATGGTGTTTGAGAAACGGATGACCGAGACATAGTCTTTCAGAAGCATTAACTCTTTACTCTGGGTAGACAGTACCACCTACATTCCCCTACATCTGCTAGCCTACCACTTAAAGAGGTCACGCAACATACTCAACTTTGCCAAAGCCTATAATGGCTTGTGGCTACACACAGAAGTTTCTAGCATGAATAGTCTTATGATCCCTTTGAGCCTGGGTGGCGAACCATAGGATGATCACACCGGTAATCCGGGATATCCTAGGACATCACTGGATTCCTCCAGGTGCCCTTAACCAATCCACCCAGATGTGTATTAATGTAGCCACCTTAAGTTAACCATTAATTAACAACTCTCACATCTGTCATGGATCACTCAAACCAAACCACGTCTATGAGCATAGCATAGCAGTATTAGCATACGTAGAAGTAACTCCCAAGGTTTGAAAATAAAGGACAATAGGTTCTACCTCATCAACTACTTCCCAGTACGCACATGTTAAACAGGTCCTACTCATGCAATGTTTGAGGGGTTGAAACTAATTCATAAAAACTGGGTAATAAAGGGGTATGATCAAAGTATTACTTGCCTTGTTGACGATCTGCAAACCCTAGAGACTCGTAGTAGCACGCTTCGCACTCCAGAAACTCTATCACAACAAACAATAGCATACATAAGCAATCTAGCATAGATGCAAGGGTAACACTCAAATAAAAAGGTCCAAACTGAAATTTCAACTGAAGTGCTTCGACTTGCAAAAAGAATCAATCAAATCGGAGCTACGAAACTCAAACTACGATCAAAAGAAGTTCTTAAACAAATCTGCTTGAAACCAAATTTTAAATTTTCAAAATCATGTTAAAGTTGACTAACTGGAAAGAGGGGTTCGAGATGAAGATTTTGGCGTTGGTTTGACTGGATTTGGATAAACGGTTAAAAATTTGCGAGTGTTTGAAGATCAGGGGCTAATCTATGATAAAAATAATCGCGGCTAGGTCCTTGGCAAAAAATGAAATAAAAGGAAAGACTAATCGAACGAACGTTCGCTATCAGGGACAACGGGCGAACATGTTCACTAACAGTGACGTTCGGGTGAACGTTCACTAATTAGGGAAAACCAAAAAAACCGAACCGATCTAATCGAAAAAAACCCGAGGCGACAGTATTGTCGGTTTTTACCGATTCAACAAAAAAACCGGCGGCAGTGAGATCCGACGGGATCCGGCAATGGCAAGCGGCGGCGAAGCGGGCTGCGTCATGGCGGCTGACTCGGTGACAATGGCATAGCGGCGGCCGGCGGCAATGACGGCGGCTTGCGGCTGCGATGGCGGCGGCTGCAGCGGAGGTGGAGGGGTGGAGGTGGCGGCGGGGCGTGCTATTTAAAGGCCCGGGGGAGGGGCGCATCTTGGGGAGGGGGCCGGCGCGAGCGAGAGTCCGGCTCGGACTCTCCTTGACGTTCGTGCGGCACACGGCGGCGGCGCTGTGGGCTTCGGCCTGGCTCGGATGGGCCTTCGGCCCAGTCGGGCGGGACTCTTTTTTTTTAAGAAAATAAAATTCCGCCGCAGAAAAGTCCTAATAAAATATATAAAAAATTCTAAAATGCAAAAAACAATTTTCACCATCTAAATAAAATATTTAGAACAAAGTGAACATTTTTCTGGCCTAATATGCAATTTTCAAAAATGCATATTTTCCTAATTCAAATAAAATAGCAATAAAATCCAAATAAAATATTTATTTGATTTTAAAAAATTTCCTCCAATATTTATCTCTTTTTGAAGAATTCATATTATCTTCTCTCTTTTATTTTAATATTAGAAATATTCGGAGAGAAAAAATATGAAAACCAAATTGATCCTCTTTTCAAATTTGAGAAAATTCAAATATGAAAATTAATGAAATCTTCAACTCTCTCCTTGGGTCCTTGAGTTGCTTAAGATTTCTAGGATCACAACCAAAATGCAAATAAAATATGATATGCATATGATGACCTATGTATAACATCCAAATTGAAAATTGGGATGTTACAAACCTACCCCCCCTTAAGATCAATCTCGCCCTCGAGATTCAGGTTGGCTAGAAAATAGGTGTTGGTGGTCTTTCCGTAGGTCTTCTTCTCGTTCCCAGGTGGCTTCATCCACAGTATGGTGGCTCCACTGAACTTTGCAAAACTTGATAACCTTCTGCGTGTAACTCGGCTGGCAAACTCGAGAATCTTGACGGGTTTCTCCTCGTAGGTCAGATCACTATCCAACTGAATAGCTTCCAGGGGCACTGTATCTCTTAGAGGAATATCGACCATCTCTGCATGACACTTCTTCAACTGGGAAACGTGAAACACATCATGAACTCCTGATAGTCCTTCGGGTAACTCCAACTTGTGGGCCACTTCTCCCATACGCTCCAAAACTCGGTATGGTCCTACAAATCTCGGGGCTAACTTTCCCTTAACTTCAAATCATTTAACTCCTCGCAGTGGTGACACACAAAGATATGTTCCGTCTCCAATTTCATAGACTACCTCCTTGCGTTTTGTATCCGCATAACTCTTCTGCCTGGACTGAGCTACCTTCAGTCTATCTCGAATCAGCTTGACCTATACTTCAGACTCCTTAATTAGGTCTGGTCCAAACAACTGGCGGTCTCCAACTTCATCCCACATTAACGGTGTCTTGCACCTTCTTTCATACCGAGCTTCGAAAGGTGCCATCTTCAAACTAGCTTGATAACTGTTGTTGTATGAGAACTTCGCGTAAGGCAAATTTTCATCCCAACTAGATCCATAATCTAGCGCACAAGCTCTCAACATGTCCTCCAGAATCTGATTGACTCTCTCGGTCTGTCCATCTGTCTGCGGATGAAAGAATGTACTAAACTCTAGCCTAGTACCCAAAGTCAGGTGCAGCTGATTCCAAAACTTTGAGGTAAACTGTGTCCCTCTATCAGATACGATGGTCCTCGGAACTCCATGCAGACATACGATCCTGGTCATATATATCTTGGCCAACTTCGCACTTGTATAAGTGGTTTTCACTGGGATAAAGTGGGCTACCTTGGTCAAACGATCAACTACTACCCAGATAGAATCATATCCTGATCGGGTCCTGGGTAATCCGGTGATGAAATCCATGCCCAGCTTGTCCCACTTCCACTTGGGTATAGGCATAGGCTGTAGTAATCTTGCTGGCTTCTGATGCTCTTCCTTCGCTCTCTGACATTTATCACATACGGCTACATACTCGGCAATATCCTTCTTCATACCTGTCCACCAGAAACGCTCCTTCAAATCCAAATACATCTTGGTGTTTCCGGGGTGTATCGAGTATGGCGAATCGTGGGCCTCCTGAAGTATTAACTTCCTAATCTCTGCATTATTGGGTACATATACACGGTCCTCAAACCATAAGGTTTCGTGCTCATCCTCGCGAAAACCCTTGGCTTTTCCTTTGCTCATCTTCTCCTTTATCTCAGCAATTTCTTTGTCATCCTTTTGAGCTTCTCGAATCTTTTCCCAATAATGTTGACTGAACCTCCATTGCTGCAACAAAACCTCTTGGAACTATCTCCAAACGAAGTTCCTTGAGACCGTCAACTAACTCCTACGGTAATCCTCCACTTACGAGGGTATTGACGTAACTTTTCCGGCTCAAAGCATCTGCTACGACATTGGCCTTTCCTGGATGATAGTGCAACTTCATATCATAATCCTTTATAAGCTCCAACCATCTCCTTTGCCTGAGATTTAACTTCTTCTGAGTAAAAATGTACTTCAAAATCTTGTGATCCGTGTACACATCACAACGGTTTCCAATAAGAAAATGTCTCCAGGTCTTGAGCACATGCACTACGGCTGCTAACTCCAAATCATGTGTGGCATAATTCAACTCATGCGGTCGAAGCTGACGTGAGGCATATTGAAACAACTCTTCCGTCTTGCATAAGTACACCTCCAAGTCCTTGGCGAGAAGCATCGCAATACACTTGGAAATCCTTGCGTATGTCCGGAAGAATTAGCACTGGGGCTGTAACTAATCGCTTCTTCAACTCCTGAAAACTGGCCTCACATTCTTCGGTCCACTTAAACTTGGTGTCCTTCTTCAATAACTCTGTCATGGGCTTTGCAATTTTGGAAAAATTTCAATGAATCTCCGATAATATCCCGCGAGTCCAAGAAAACTGCGGATCACTCCTACTGAGGTGGGTGCCAACCACTCGATGGTAGGCTGAACCTTGGTAGGGTCTCTTGCTATACCTTCTCACGATATAACATGTCCAAGGAATCCAACTTCCTTCAACCAAAACCCACATTTGCCGAACTTGGAAAATAGTGATGCTCCACAGGCTTCTCGAGAACTAAACGCAAATGCTCCTTGTGTTCCTCTTCATTCTTCGAGTATACCAAAATATCATCAATGAAAACCACAACAAATTTATCCAAGAACTCCATGAACACCTTATTCATCATACTCATGAAATAGGCAGGGGAATTTATCAATCCGAATGACATAGCCGTGTACTCATATAACCGTACCTTGTGGTAAAAGCTGTTTTAGGTATATCCTGTTCTCGGATCTTCAGCTGGTGTTATCCTGATCGCAGATCAATCTTGGAAAAAAAATTTAGCTCCTTGCAGATGATCAACAAATCATTGATCATCGGTAGTGGGTACTTGTTCTTGATCGTTACTTCATTCAATGCACGATAATCAACAACCATTCTCAAGGATCCATCCTTCTTCTCAACCAAGAGCACTGGGGCTCCCCACGGATGAACTTGGTCGAATGTAACCTTTCTCCAATAACTCATCGATCTGCTTCATAATCTCCTCCAGATCATTTGCGGGCATCC